>OV277859.1:61088119-63523416 GCA_922989275.2 Gari tellinella
GTTGACTGTATTCAGAGCACAGTCAAACCTCTATATTACCTGTATTACGACCACTATTTATTTTACTTAGCAGGTGTTTAAGACAGGTAACTGCTTAAAGCAAGATGAACGTAAAACAGAAGCTCCAAAGGACCTTTCTATTCTAAATTCACCTTGCTTTAAACTTTCACATATTTTTTTATATACAATCAATAATGAATTAGTCTTCTTTTTAATTGAACGTCATTTTCCGCGTTACGTACATGTCCGCGCTAAATTGGTATTCACAACACATTTTATAAAATACGAATAAAACGATTCTAAAGCCAGGGTTGATAAGCTCGGTGTAATAAAATATATATTAGATGTCAGTTTACGTGCCAATCACAAATTGTCAACCCTCGAAAACAAGAATGTCACCCTCGGCTACGCCTCGGGGTGACATTCTGTTTCTCGGGTTGACAATTTGAATGTCACGCAAACTGCCATCTAATATTTATGTCACCCTGAGGCGTGGCCGAGGGTGACTTTCTTGTTTTCGAGGGTTGACAATTTTAATGTCACGCAAACTGACATCTAATTTTTTTTTTATTACACCGAGCTTATCAACCATGGCTTTGGAATCGTTTTATTCGTATTCTATAAAATGTGATGTGAATACCAATTTAGCGCAGACATGTACGTAACGCGGGAAATGAAGTCGCCGTCTTACGACGTCACATTGTTTATAATTATATTACAAGAAAGAAAGAAGAACTTTATGATAAGTAAATTGAAGAAACAGCGTCTTTACATTGTCTAGGTGGCAAATATCCTCTTCCGAAATGGTGGCAAATTGTTAAGGAATGGACAAAAGGAAGCAACTTGTACAGAAAATGCCAAAAGTTGATTAGAAGTTACCACTTTTTAAAACGTTCTATTATCGCCCATAGCGAAATTCATGTCAATGCTGACAGTATTTTTTAGGACGGAGAAAAAAAGTAACTTCCTTTAGAGTGACGTCACAAAAAGAATATCATAAAGGGTGACAGTATATTTTGGATAGATGTAAAAGACAAGCAAAATGTTAATTGTAGGCCTATGGGAAATTAACATTGTAACTCAAAGCGATGTGAAATAATCCGTTATATCGGGTGCCGGTATAAAACGACAGAATGTGTTGGATTTCATAAAAAAATGTGTATCCATTGTTAGATTGATTAACACAAAGGATCCTTTCTATTCTGATAAAGATCAAACTATTCCAGACATATTCCACTTGTAAAATTTCAAAATATTTCAGGATGAATGAACTGTCGGTTATATTAGATGGCAACCTTCAAACAATGCCTCGATCCTGTCTGGTTTGAAATACTTCTGAACACCACTAAAACATTTCCAGTTTCCTATTAAATCTAGTAAATATTTCATTATTTAAGGACTTTATTCGCTATTTATTGCAAAATGTCAAACAGTGAAAGCCCAGATCTGCGGGATCCTGTAGGAGTCTCTGATATCGATCTACAACATTTTGTTTTAACCAAGTGTGCCTTTTACAGATACAGTGTTTGAATTTGACGAGTATACACGCCACTAGGGCTCAATTAGTTAACCCTATTCTCGAACTATTTCAGCATGAACGACCTTGTGGCTGTTGGTAAAGACAAGTTCTACATCACTAAATACTGGAACTTTCGTCAAATGGCCTACATCGCCCTGGAGACATACATGCGCTGGCGATCAGGAGGCATTATGTACTATGACGGTCATAAGGCCCGTGAGGTGGCAAGTGGATACTTCTTGTCAAACGGAATCAACATATCTCCTGATAAATCGTAAGTTAGCCAAGTCAATTCTTCTACATTTTCTAAAACATTCAACAAACCTTTAACAAGTCGGTAGCGTCATCATTTACATAATAACGATGTCAAAATGTAAAGTATTGTCAGTTACTGGTGGTAATACCGACAACCTAATGGTTAAACCCTTTTGTGGATGATGTGAATTAACACATTCAAACATAGAGACAAGTACACTTGTCATTTACCAACAGTGTACCTATGAAATATACATTTGTCCTATGCAAACAGTTTAGACCCAGATCAGAGAACTCCTAAACGAGTCCTCTTATCAGGGTGTGCACTGTTTGTCGTTTTGCAATATATTACAATAAACAATTATATATTGTCAAAAATGGACTAGACTTAATTGAAACCTGGAATTGTCCATTACAATAAATTTCAGGGATGAATAACTTAAAGTGAGTCGCTTGTGCTTTCGGTACAATTTCAAAAGCCAGCTGTCCAGAAGGCTTCCTCATATTAAAAAAATCCGAATGACGAGTCGGGGATTCACCAATATAACCCTTGTCGCAATTGCATTTCTCTTCTTCTCGTTTGATTTGGTAGATGAATCCACAAACTTCACTTGTGTTCGATTAGCCTCTTGCGTATATTAGAATTGGTTTCAGGGTCTGTTGGAGTTTGAAACTCAGTTTTCAAAAGGCTCACTATAAAATGACAGGACAATGATAATATTCAAACTAATATGAAGTAGTTAAGATAGTATTAACTTATTTAATAGTAAGTTATGATTATTTCAGAATGATCTATGTAGCTGAATTTGGCTACAAGACGTTGCATGGATTCCGGCGAGAGGCCTCCAACAATCTCGTCAAGGCCTGGGTTAGTACTTAGAAAATATCAAGCTTAGAGTTTTTCAAAACAATACGTCTTATTTAGATAATAGTCGAGCAACATTTCGCTGTATATTGGCGGTACTTGGCCTCTTAACTTAAATACATTCTCTGTTTAATCCAGTCTTGTGACATCTCTTTGGAATCGTCTTGAAAATATGATTTCAAAGAGATGTCACAAGACAGGATTAGATGGAGAAATAAATAATGATTGAGACTTTTATATTCTGACTTATGACAACATTTGTCGTACGAAGTTTTATAAAACGGGCCCGAACATGAAGTCAAAGCCAAATCTATGCATTTAATTACAACAAATAATGCAGTTCGTACACAGTAAACTTCCTTTCCTTTGAAAATCAATTTATGCAATGAATTTGATCTGAAAGTATGCATGCGATGACCTTTTGCTCAACTCTGAGAATTGGTGTAGACTGCGCATTTGCAGTAATAGACTAGCGGGATTTCAGGAAAAGGGCTCTGTATACAAGTTGAACGGCATTTTTGGGTAAAAGTTGGGAACCGGGCTATTTAACATAATTCAAGTATGCTGAATCTGATTATCCCGGTTCCCAAGCAAAATTTTGAGTTTTTGACTATCTAATTTGCATAAACAAAATGGCCGCCAAATTATTATTTTTGACGATTCTTGAAATATGTTCTTAATAACTCTTTTATACAGCGCTACAAAGAGATACGAAAAGTGTCTATATTTATTGGTTTAAGATCAGAGAATGTGATATAGATATTTTAAAAGTACTTAGTGGCAAACAATGCTCTTAAATATGCAAATAAGCGTCCGCCATTACGGAAAAAGCAATTCCTGTCATTTTCACCCTAACTAGTCAAGCAAATCGAATAAATAAAGCACCCATTGATATGTTTTGAGGGCCAATCAATGTGTTTAGTGGAAAATAAGGTGTGTTTATGCATGTTACCCACTGCACTATTGTATAATCAGTGCACGTGCTCAGTTTCCTACTGTAACCGCAACGATTCGCATGACAAGGCATAATGGCAGCTTTTTATTTTAAACTCGCAAGAAAATGGTTAGTTTGGTACAATAGAAACGTTGTACTTAAACTAGGTTCATACAAGGTGTATGATCACTATTCTGTTGCTGGCATGCACACAAGGCTTTGCACCGTATTCCAGATTTGCGGCATTTGCAACGGTTTGTCCTACATTTCTTCTGGCATGAACATGAAATCATATCCATACAACTTTCTGGAATTTGGCATTGAGACATTTGAATAGGCTGAAATCCTATTCTCGAACTAAAACGCTGCCATCCCAAATCTAAAGGTGAAGGAAGTTCTGGTATGCCATAGTGAACATTCCTCCAAACCATTGCTTGATAGTGCACACGCATCAAGTGGAAACGAAGAGCATCACTTGTTGGTAACATAGCTTCTGGGTTGCCAGTTGTCCACTTGGAGAAAAGTATATGCCTTGTTGCATCAATGGAGTTTGTGTTCTACACGCCATATATTCTACAGACAAATGTTTCAGAATCAGAAATGGTTTCCTCTGTAAGATTACCTGTTCCTAAGTTAATGAGTAACTGGTGGTTGTCTTTAAAGATTCTCCAAGATGAAGGTTTGGTATAATTTGCAATGTAGGACGTAGTGTCGCATCCAGTCATTGCATGAAATGGAATCGAGAGCTGTTGTTGAACCTCTGGGTAGCTTATTGAAAACCGCATCAATGGGTATGTATCGCCGTTGTTTGGCCGTTCCAGTCATCATCCAAAGGTGTGCACAACGTGCATGGTTGAAATGTAACACTAAAACCGACATCAGTGTCCCTCGATGAGACTACAACTGTATTGGACAGACTGTGAACAGCATGTAACACCAACCTAGTGTCAGCTTCTTCACGGGTGCTATCAATTGAGTCGGTGTTGGTATTTGATTACCGAACCTCGAGCTCTGCTCTGAAAACCCCAGCAACTACAATCTCTTTATATTCAGGCGCCTGCGAACTCAATTTTTCTGACAAGAAATGTGCAAGGTCAACTTTGCTCTCAGTGAGGGACAGAAAGTGTGTCCAGTTATATGGAAGAGGCATATCACATACTTCAACTAGGCGTCTTATTGGTCTTGCTGATTTTGTACGCCTTGTCCTGGTAGCTTCTTTAATTGATTCTTCTCTATAATTTTTTCTGTCAAACACAACTACTATTCGTTGATAGTTACAGCCCGCCTTTAATACTGCTATTACGTAAGTGTCGGCCAAATCACTAAATAGTACAGCATTGTGAGGCTTTCCAAGAGCAACCACCTACGCTTGTCACTCTTAATATCACTAGGGCATGTTACATATTGAGTAAGCTTACATTTGGTTTCTGTGCGGAGTGAACCATCCATTTCAGCAAATGACACAGGGACTGGCAGAAGCTCATGCTTTAGACTAGCTGACCAGTCTAATGGATGACCCGCTTCGTAAGCTGTAACAAGGCGTCAGAGTATATTTCTGTCTGCTTTCGTGATGATTCGTTTGTCCTTGCTAGTCTTTAGTATCTTTGACCACTTCATACAGCGATGCAAACATTTTGGCATTACTTTTGTGTAGAGGTGCATGAATTGGGACAGCTGGCTTTTCACCTTGTTCCAATAAAACCATCCTCTTATAAACAAATTTGTTCAGCTTGTCCTGTCCGAGTTGTTTTGCACAAAGTAACGAGGTTTGGATTCCCTGTGTTGCTAGATCTTTTGTGGCCAAATTTTGCAATGAAGTTTGTGAAGCAGATGCAAATGCTTTGAGTCTCTGGAAAGTCAAGACCAATGGCATTTCTTGATCGTTGTCCCGCTTTTATCACAATTTGTTTGCTTCATTGTGAATATATCTACTACCTGGAGAGTTGTTGTACATAGCATTGGTTTGAGCTGCAATGTGTAACCTCAAATTATATGATAGCGTCCATGTACAAAGTGCTGATGTTGTCTTCGTGATACCAATGAGGCCTCCACCTTTCTGTCCAGTACCATTTATCCATTCCATAGCTTGATCATGGTCTACCTGGTTTAACTTTTGGACGGAATGTTTGACAACAAAGTTGCCCCGTCGAAACTCTGATAACACAGGATCTGGAAGTTGGTTCATTTTAGCTTGGTACACTTGACCCCACCTGCAAAAAGTATGGCAACATCTGACTGAAGGATTGTTCATGAAGGTCCCAGATACCATCTCTCTGAGCACGGGTGAATTGCAGCAATACTGAAACCATGTTCATGTACGTCTACCAGAAGGTGAATTTCACATCATCTGATTTGCTAGCAATGAATCCATTCAGAAGATCGTGAAACTGTTCTTGATTAAGGTACACTATCAGTAGAGATTGCAAGGTGAGTTTATGAGATCTCTTGGCCTTGTAATGTATGACTTTCCTTAGAAAACAAGTTAAACGGTATTGAGTGTGTCTAACCCATGAGCCAGAGCAAGAGTTATAGGCAAATATTCTACAGCTGTCTGCTCTGGTTCCATGGATGATATGGATTGATTGAATGCTGTCCAAGAAGGCATTGTGTCAGCGTTTTGACACATCAAGAAAAAAACCCATATCTGTAGCCTGAGTTTATTTTGCACACCCGCTTTGTATTTCCGGATTCGTGAACCAGTCACGGTCAACAGGCTCCGTGAAGACAGGTTCGCTTGTGGAGGGATTTACATGGACAGAAAATAATGTATCCAGTATTTCTGGCACCACAAGCATATGCATAGTAGACAGTTCCAGCATCTGAAGTTCAGCATCAGCATGTTGTCCCCTTTGCCAGGTGGCTATTTGGGTTGCATGAAAATTGTTTTTTCCATCAAGTGTGTCGTCAAGTATGTCGATGTTGTCAGTAGTGTAGTGAATAAACTTATTAGCTACCATGTTACCAGGTGGGAAAATGGCACCAGTTGCTTGATCCATTGATGTCAGGTGCTCTTAGCTAATGAAGTGTCTACTTGCAACACCTGTTCATAGCTCAAACAGTGACCATCTTTATTGTACAATTCCACTATGTCTTTAGATCGTCTGGCTTAATGTATAGTATTGGCAATACCAATATGCTTAGGAGTCCATTTCTTGCCGCCACTGATACAGTAAACAATATCCTGTGCAATACTCAGAACCCTGCTTTGGACAACGCCGTCCTCGCTGTCGGGACTGCAGTCATCTAGTACCTCTTGTATACCAACGATTAATCTCAGAAGCATGTTTAAACTATCTTGAATGCATGGAATTGCATCGTCTTCACGTACAGAGACTACTTTGTGGCCCACAGCTTCCAGTATTTCTCCGCAAATTTTCAGGGCTACATGTACAAGGGAAAGGTAACTACCAGCGTGAGGCTGAAATTAAGGGAGAGTTTCCTCGGTATCGTTGATGGGTTGATATTTTGTGGGAATCAACATAGTTTGTTTCTCAGAATTGCTCCTATTCAAATGTCTGAGGAAAGTGAAATTTTCCCCTAAAAGTTTACCTTCTACTGTAGTAAGATGGGTTAATTGTGGTTGATGACTCTTCATCAAGCTCCTAATACCGTTTCAAGACACCTTGAAACAGGACAACATGTCCTTTGTCGGCAGACTGATGTAATTCTTGACAGAGCCATTACATTGCAATGTCTGCATTGTTCGAGTCCTGCTTCAGTTTGGTAGTCGACCTGATGAATGACTTAGATACGTCAAATGATATTTGGCATCTGCCGCGATCAGACCAATCGCACCAGCCAATCGAATGCCAATTGTATAATCATTAGAAGACGCTGCAATTATTTGATGACTCATTTGTTTTGTCATGACTGATATCAAGCGTGTTTTTAAAACAGTAGTCTGACAAAAAATACATAGATTCCAGTTTACTGGTTGTACGCAGTTTCGCAAAGAACGTCTGACAGTTGTATTGCTACAACTTGCTTATGACTCCATGGAATCTGTTGGTGGAGCCCTTTTCAGGCGTTGAATCTTACAGTTATCTGTAAAATGGACATAGCACATTTTGTGCCAAATAAGAACCTTATCTTCAACTGAATTGAAAACATTTTCAAGACGGTCGATCACATCAATATTTTTAGAGTCCCTAAACTTTCTTCTGGTTCTAGCATCATCATGTACTGTTGCAAGTCACTTGCTGTATTAAGACTAGCCTTGAGTGTAGAGGACTGACAGAATACATGTATACATACACTATAATTTATAGAAGAGGGTCTCTTTAAAGTGACTACTTGATCCATCATAATTTCGATGATTTAATGATACATTCTCAAGAGAAAATCACGTCCGGGCTACACTAAGGCAACTCTAATAATGCAGTATATAGACAAGACAAGCCGACAATTCTGTTATGTTTTCTGACCGCTATACAATTAAACTGTCTTATCTATACAAATATTCTAAACTAATATACATGTAATTCACAACACAGTATACAGACACCTCATTTCTGATAATACATTTCCTTGACTAGTTATATTACTATAAAATGTGAATTTTTAACTTTTTGTCGCAATTTAGGCGCTAATTTGCATATTCATGAATACTGTAACTCTCGGAATTAATCAGAAATGGCTGAATTATATCTAATGACCATGGAAACATATATGGACACCTTATCTGTCAATTTCGATAGTAAAGTTCAAGGGATGGAGTAGAAAATGGTAAAAGTAGAGTGTACAATTAGCAGTTTTGGCGGCCATTTTGTTTATGCAAATAAGATGGTCAAAAACACAAAATTTCGCTTGGGAACCGGCATAATCCGACTCGGCATACCCGATTTATGCTAAAAAGTCCTGTTCCCAACTTTTACCCAAAAATGCCGTTCGATTTCACATTTTCCATAAATCCCACCTGACTATAAATTACGTCGAATAAAGTACGTTCATGATGACACATGTTTCATAAACATTCATTGTTAGCAGATAACTTGACTTTATGTTATAAGAAAATATTTGTGTCTTTCACAGGAAATCAAAATGGGAACTGGAGTTGACAACATCGAGGTAGACCCAGATACAGGAGACTTATGGATAGGCTGTCATCCACGATTTTACAAAATTCTCGACATGTATGGATGGTTTGGCTACTCTAATCCTTCACAGGTAAAGCATAAAACATTTCTCCATAAATACGGCTCTTTACACTCCTGGTGTTTTCCTCCACTGAAATCGTTTAAATTTATAGCCATAAAATGTACCATAAGAAATTTACCATAAGGGATGTATACTATATCAAAGCAGATGTGCGCTCAAGGCAGGCTAAATGAAAGCTGAAATGGGTCTCCAGTGTTGTTCTACTTTATTGTTATTGTTTATTTCTCATTGGGTATGTGTAGCAGATGCATGCATAACATTTGAAAACACAGTTTTGTTATGTCCTCTATGACAGGATTGCGCTATTTTTATAAATGGTTAATTGCACTTTCAGGCTCTAAGGGTCAAAATCAAGGACCAGGAAGTGTCTTCCGTGGAACAGATTTACGCCGACGACGGCCGAGAGATTGCTGGCTCAACAGCTGCGACTTACGTCAACGGAAAACTCATTGTTGGCAGTGTGTCTACACAGACCTTGGTCTGCGACGTCAACTATTTGTCTCCTTAAACTTTACAAGCCTTTAGCAAGATAAGTTATGAACGTCTGAAAATTAGTTTTCTGCAAGAAGGTTATGTTTCCATTTAACATTTAAATACAGCGATCCCTCCCTTAAATGACCCTCCCAACAACGACTCCCTCCCTACAACAACACTTGCCGCAGTTCCCTAAAAAGAACATTTATGTCTTACGCTTTTATTGCTTTAATATCTTGTGCTTAAAATTTTCGTCTCTGTTTTTTCTAAGTGACATAATGGATATAATGGACATTTGACAGAAAATAAATTAATTACGAGTGACAAACAGCTTGAACCTAGATCAGACACCGCGTTACGCGGCGTCTGATCTGGTTTTAAGCTGTTTGCAAATGTAAGACAAGTTCCCTTCCTATACCGACTCCCTCTGAACAACGCACACAAACCCACTGGTGTCTTTGTAGAGAGTGAGCACTGTAGTTTTGTTTATATTCAGATGAGACGCCGGATTGCTCGTCGTCTTATCTAGATCCAAACTGTTAACAATATTCGCTAATTTGTGCAGGAGGTGAACAATAAATGATATTATAGAAGCAATTTTAATAAGATTTGATTGAATGCTTTTTCTATTATTTAAACGCCAACAGCACTAGTTCTTTTTTGGAAGAAATGCAAGGGGCTTGGAACCAGCACTGCGTTCATTAACGAAGGCGCTTCGTGGCGCTTTGGTTTGCCACGGCCCGCTTACATCAAGGCGCACAAAGGTGGAGTGACTATGGAGAACGTCAAAAGTATGCAATGTTGAAGGCACGTGAACCTGCGGGTGTCCTGAGGTAGGAGGGACGTGGCAAAGCGTCACGAAGCGCTTTCGTTAATGAAAGCAGGGCATGTCAAGCATCAATTTGCCTAAAAGCTGGTCTATTTCAAAACTCTTTATAATAAACAACAGTTCTACGAATAAAAACGTGTTTGATTTGAGAGAATAACTTGTTTTGTATGTGTTACCTTTGTATAATATGTATAAAGTATAGTGTTACATAACCACATTAAAATATATTTCTTTATTTTCTGTGTTATTGTTATTCAAACAATTTGTTTTGAAAAAGTCAGAAGGCCCGATAACGCATGTAGTTAAAGGTTATGAGCAGCAATGACTAAAAATAAAATACAGTTTCATGTACTTCTACTATACTGGTACATGTGGCTTTAACCGGGTCATACGGCGTCTGCTCAGGCTCCAAATTGTTGCCACGGAGATTGATATGAATCGTTATAAATTTCCAAATATTTACAATTTCTACATTTTATTGCAATGCTTATAATAACGGAAATAATAACGCATTCAGCACTAAATACATTCAGTGGTAGCGCATCCGCATCTAACCAATGCGGTCTCAAGTTCGATCCCGTGTCGGGGCAGTATGTGAGAAGGTACAGTGGTCGCCCGTTCGAACACGTGGGTTTTCTCCGGGCACTCTGGTTTCCTCCCACAGAAATGATCAAATACGCCATCATTCGAGCCATCAAGAGTGATTTGCCAAAGTTGTTAGAACTTGTTCATAATCGATGTAAAATAAAAATAATGTGTAAACTTAAACTATATACAGGTATTGTCGATAAGGTTTGACCTGTCAGTTTATGAATATTCCGTCTTTTTCCGTAAGCTATTTTTATCAATTTCCTAATAACAATAGTTATACACCACACTAATTTTACATAGACATAGACATAGTTTATTTGGTAACTTATACACATTGTATCTCGTTACATCAGCATATATATATATAATCAAATTGTTTAAACAGGTCAAATCATATCACGTGACAAAACTATTTTCTTATGTATAAATTATAAAAAAAGATCATATGATAGAGATCAATCAAAAAAAAAAGAGAAAGAAAATGAGAAAAAGATTCCTCGGATAAAATATGAGGAGAATGAACACCTGTTTTTAAGTGAACCACTTTATTGTAATTTTGTTAATAGTGGACGTCGAGAACAAACCGAAGCAAAGCTGAAAACTCCTAACGGAATTCTCGGCCCAGCCCCCTCTGCTCAGGTATCCATCTGTTTTAAACACCGAAAGCTCACAGCCGGGGAAAAGGTTAATGCAATGGCACATTTTGCATTATATATTCAATGTACATGTATATATATATAACTTATAGTAACAAAGTAACAACATAGTTGCGCACAGCGGATTATACGATTCACTCTCAAAAGCGCACGTACAAAATCAGTTAAGCCAATTGCAAATAGTTTTTTGTCCAAATTAGACGTCGAGTAACTCTGCGTCTGATCTGGCTCTGGCCTGTTTGTACGCTATTTTAAGAAAGAATAATCGTTTCGCACTGTACTTAATATGTACAAACTTATTAACAAGAGTAACAGTCGTTCAAGTAAGTTTCATCATAAGCGAAATGAAACCACTTAAATGGCTGAAACATCAAATAAACAGGGTAAAGAAAATTACCAATGGACCCCTTTAATTACCGTGTTTCCATGAAAGCGACATGGAACACATTAAAAGGGAAGCACATTCGATTCAAGCGATAAGTATAATCGTCGTTAACAAACAGTGTACTTGTTAAGCTTGTCATTGTCCTATGCAAACAGTGAAGACCCTGGTCGTAGGGTTCCTAATGTAGCCCATCGATCTGGGTCTGCACTGTTTGTACTTTTCAAAATACGTATATTCAAGTTAAACCTAAATATCAAAATAAACTATTCTAATTGCAAATTGGATTTTTCCATTAAAAGTATTCTAAATCCGTAGAGATCAGCACGTGCTAATGTAGTCTTTAGTAAATAACAGAGTTGGCAAGAGCGAAGTACAGTGTAGCCCTCCCCAACCGGACATTTAAAATCGAAGTCAAATTGAGACAAATACATTTATGTTCCGGAAAAACTACAGTGTATAGTAAATAAGCAATTAAACGATGACTCGATGACTCGAACTTGACTATATTATCTAATATGGTAACCCCAGTCGGTAATGGCTCAGTGGTTATGTATCTGCACTACCAACGTTAGTATTGTGGGTTCGATCCCCGATAGAGTTTGTTTTGTAATATTTCTGAATTTGTATTTTTTTAAATCTTTTTTTTTTATGATAGACACATACAAACCATGACATTCGTGCACTTATATAACATAAAGTACAGTGAAACTTGCCGAAGGAAACGTGGATAGAAAAGTGCTTAATTAGCAACATCACGTTGTGCAAAACACTCCGACAGGGAGCAATCTGTGTTACTATTTTACTCGTTAAGCAGCAAGTTTCCCTATATCAAAACGTTTACTGCTTTATTTTAGTATACAGTACTTACATAAACAAAATACCTGCCCGACGTTTACAAAACAGTGCCTGGATCGAACCCACGAACACCTGTTTTTCAGTGAACCACTTTATTGTAATTTTGTTAATAGTGGACGTCTAGAACAAACCGAAGCAAAGCTGAAAACTCCTAACGGAAATTTCGGCCCAGCCCCCTCTGCTCAGGTATCCATCTGTTTTAAACACCGAAAGCTCACAGCCGGGGAAAAGGTTAAAGCAATGGCACATTTTGCATTATATATTAAATGTACATGTATATTTTTCCATTAAAAGTATTCTAAATCCGTAGAGGTCAGCACGTGCTAATGTAGTCTTTAGTAAATAACAGAGTTGGCAAGAGCGAAGTACAGTGTAGCCCTCCCCAACCGGACATTTAAAATCGAAGTCAAATTGAGACAAATACATTTATGTTCCGGAAAAAAACTACAGTGTATAGTAAAAAAGCAATTAAACGATGACTCGATGACTCGAACTTGACTATATTATCTAATATGGTAACCCCAGTCTGTAATGGCTCAGTGGTTATGTATCTGCACTACCAACGTTAGTATTGTGGGTTCGATCCCCGATAGAGTTTGTTTTGTAATATTTCTGAATTTGTATTTTTTTTAAATCTTTTTTTTTATGATAGACACATACAAACCATGACATTCGTGCACTTATATAACATAAAGTACAGTGAAACTTGCCGAAGGAAACGTGGATAGAAAAGTGCTTAATTAGCAACATCACGTTATGCAAAACACTCTCCGATAGGGAGCAATCTGTGTTACTATTTTACTCGTTAAGCAGCAAGTTTCACTATATCAAAACGTTTACTGCTTTATTTTAGTATACAGTACTTACATAAACACAATACCTGCCCGACGTTTACAAAACAGTGCCTGGATCGAACCCACGAACACCTGTTTTTAAGTGAACCACTTTATTGTAATTTTGTTAATAGTGGATCGAACCCACGACCCTAGCAGTACGAGTCAATGACACTATCCACTAAGCTATTGCAACACACTGACTTTTGATTACCTGCTGAAGTTAGTATATTTTGTATTTAGTAAACTTTGGGTCGCTCCTCATCGCTTGTAGAAAAACTGAGATATTTTATAGATTTTCCCATAATCTGGGGCAATAATGCAAATTTTGAAACGGCTAATCGCCGAATTTACCATTTTTATATATAAAAACCAGACGCTGTCTTCCGTTTTCTTGCAAATAGTCGAAATCGAAAGCTTTTTGTGTAGAGCATACATGTATGTGTATATGGACCAAACTGTATGATTAATCTCTATTTTCTGTATGCTAATCGCAAATTTAATATAAGATGCCTCTATTTTAAAGATACATTTGCGTCACAAGACAAAACAAGAAGCGTGTTTGATATACACGGGTGCCCCTGATGGCACAGGGAGGTGAATCCAGACTGTCCTATAAAACTGTTCGAGTTAAGAGCGGAAACCGTCGTGGATCGCCATGAAAGCATCCTTTTTAGGAATTCAAGGGCCATAACTCCAAAGGGCCTAGTGTGGCTTGGCGCCGCTGGTTATCAATTTGATCTCCATTTTATGACAACAAAGATGAAAAGCAATGTGTTTGTGAAACACAAATACCCCTAGTCAGCATCGTGTTCGGTAATGTAATGCTTATTTGCAAAAGTAGGTCAAAAGTCAAGATCGCATGGTAAAAAAACATTGACATAGTTGGAAAAGTCTTAACACAAGAAAGATACAATGTACATACATGTACAAAGTATGGAAGCTCTATAGGCCTACTGGTTCAAAAGTATAGACATTTAAAGATTTTTACAAAAGTAGGTCAAAGGTCAAGATCACAAGGTAATAAAAGTTTGTATTGTTGGAACTGTCTTGATACAGGGAAGACACATGCCAAATACGAGGGGCATTTTTTAAATAGTGGCAAATGATCAGTAACTTCAATATGATAAGTGCAAAATCCATGTGTATATATCATTTTAAAGAGCACTTTTTGCCGACATGATGGTGTAACGCATGATAAGATCACATAGGTCGATAAGTCACAACATGAACCTAAATGATCCTTACTTCAGGACACTAGAACATAGCACTTGTCAGACATGATACTTTGACGTAATAACTTCTTTAAAAAACAACTCAACATGTGCTTTCGAACACTATAATCTTTTTCTAGATCGGAATGTCTAATTTTTTATTTTGAAACATACAAATATACATCAAAAGACAATGACTTCAATTTTAGCCTGGTTTAAAATAAAAATTGAGTATTTTTAAAGTTTTTTATTTATTTTATTTATTATTATTATTTATTTTATTTATTATTTATCTTATTTTATTAAATAATTTTTATATTTTTTAAGTACTATAATTCTAAACTGTGAAATGTGTGCATAACTGTCTGATATCACTTGACAGAAGTTTCATAAATTTATTAAAATAATAAAGCCGCAATGATAATTATAGCATCAAATTTTGTTTTAAAAAGTACTTCTGCAATACACAAAAAAGGTCTAGTGTACTCAAGTAAGGGTCATATAAATACACATGCTTTTTTCACTTATTATATTGAAGTTACTGATCAATTGTCACTACTTAAAAATGTCCTCGTATAAAAGGCTCATGTGCAATAATGAAAGAGTTATAGCCAAGGTTAAGTTTTTGACACAAGACATGCCGACAAACGGACAAACAAACAGACAAACAGACAGGGCAAAATCTATATGCCCCAAAATCATATATTCTGGGGCATAACAATACAAAAAAATTACATCAACACCATTGAAACCAAAACAGACAGCTGCTCGTGTATACTTCAGACCAAGAAAGGGAATTGAGTGCATGTTTTGACAGAAATTCAAGAAACGTCCACTTTGGAAGATGTAGCAAAATACTTGATGTCTAAAACCCTTTAACAGCCATGTTCATAAAAATTGCATCAAAGCAAGCTGTACGATTACCAAATTATTTTAGAAAAGTATATGCAATTATGGTACAGTGCGTTTTCGATTAGGCATACATTGCTGAAAATATATCGGCTATTAGGCTGACAGTGCATGTTTTCAATACGAGCCATTCCAAGCAATAATTTGACCATTTTCCTTTAGATACATCAATGTGTTTTTTGGTTAAACAGTTTTGACAATTATTAAACTGGAAATCGTACAGAAAAACGAATATATCAGCAATTGTACAACGCAAATAACACGTCTGTATGCCTAATTGGCGAAACTGTATGCCTAATAGATACCGACTTCCGGTGGGATACAGTAGGAGTCCGCACACTGTGGTACTCTATTTATCAGTAGTAAACTGTTATTCCTTGATTTGACAGAGACAGCGCTTTCACGCCAGAACGAATGAATGGTGACAGTACTTAACATTTTATCATGCTAAATTCGACTTTGCTAACATTGGCAATCAGTTTGGATCAAGATCAGACGCCTCGTGACGCGATCCAAAGTATTGTCAACTCACATACTTTAATACAGCTTTAATTTAAGTTTTATTAATTGTAAGTCAGAGTTTTTTTTGCAGACGATAAGTTTGTGGAAAACGACAAATCAGCATTATAAGGTAAACCCTTTCACTCTCAATGGCGCTTAAAAGCGCGTTTGCAAACAGTTTGGATCCTGATCAGAAATCGCGTAACGCAGCGTCTGATCAGGCCCTAAACTGTTTGTCATTCTTATCGATATTTATTAAGTCATACAACCTTAAATCTAACTTGCAGACAGCAATAGTAAAAAAGACGACAATAAGGCGGTGAAGGGGTAAAAATATCCCGAATAATTTGACTATGTAAGGGTTAAAGGCTATTAGGCTCATTAACATTTTGCACGACACCGGCGAAATTGCGATAATTGTTGCAATGTTTTTAGATCCAGATCGCACGCCGAGTAACTCGGCATCTCATCTGGATCTGAGCTTTTTAACATTCTGGAGATACTTTCTGAAGTAAAACGGAGATCATTCAAATCTGATAATATTCGGGCAGACGATATAATATTATAGACGAAAATTACACAGCGTGATAAAGGTTAATGTTAATAAACAACGGTTATCGTTCCATTATTTAATTAGTATTTGTTTAACCTTGAACATGTCATCGACCTTCTGACTGGTAAGAAACTTACTATTCTCAGCCAGGAGATTTGAGTGAGAGCGGTAAATATTATTACACAAACAGTAATATGAAAGGGTGTCTACTGGAGACATAAAGTGTTGCTACAATATGCAGGGCTGCCATAAGTTGAAATGAAAAATCCTAAGATTTTCTTTGCATTTGTCAAGTGCGATTTTACGAATCGTACCTTTACCCCATAGCCTGTTTCTTGTTTTGTTGACATGCGACTACTTAAATCAGGCTGTAAGTAAAGCAGAATGCGCCTTAAGGCGCATTCTGCTTTACTTTCAGCATGCTTTAAACTACCCTGTAAGTACTTTCAGCATGCTTTAAACTACCCTGTACTGGGGGGAAATCCGAAAATTTAGGAAACATCCGGAGAAATGGCAGCCCTGAATATGCTAGCACACCGTAGACACATGGCATGATACCACACCCAGTCGTTAAATTAACACTTTCATGATCAAATTGTTAATGAGAGTTTTACCCCTCAGTCGCCATATTATCGTCTGCTTCAATACTGTTGTCTACAACATCGATTAAAAGTTAGATTTTAAGGCAGTAAAGCTGGCGGAATTTAAAAACAAGTTGCAAAACATTGCGCGGCGTCTGATCAGGATCAAAACTGTTTGCAGATGCGCTTTATTGGGTCATTGAGATCGAAAGGGTTAGACGACAGGAGAAAAGTTACGTGTTCATCTTCTCATTTACACCAAGATGAAAAACATTAGTTAAGAATGTTATCCCCTGCTGGTATAGAAATTCCAGTAAGTGTTGAACTCAGTTAAGCCGCCATATGTGCTAAGGCAAAATTAAAAGAATACCTCTGTTTCCGGTAACCCGACCGACCCTAGTTTTTTCCTTCCGACGCTAAACTTTTCTTTTCATGTTTGGAAAATGTAACTGTAAATGTCGGTCATTTTTGCGGCGCATGTGTGTTATAGAAGCTATTCTCCACTAAATGGTTTAAAAGCAAATTTAAAGTCGTTTAAGTGTTTTAAAAATTAAATTTTAAGTAAGATTTAGCATGAATCTAAGTGAAATTTTATCTAAATCTTTCATAAAGAACCTTCTTTGCAGATATGACCATTGACACATTCAACATGCAGGCAACACATTTTATTGACACATTTGTTATGCATACAGCACATTTCAAAGCATCATTAATTCAATCGGTCATAATTATATCCCACAATCTTAGACTACTCAAAATGGTATACCTATGTATAGACAATAATTACTGATCATCTTTAAAAAACATTGTGCATGACTCTGATATTTATATCTTTATTATGTTCATACCCATGAAATGTAAATACTGGGCTCTATATGTTGTTACCAAGTGTAGCCGAGCATGGAAATAAAAGGTTTTTCTGTTCTGTTCTGTTCTGTACATTGCCGGTTTGGTAAACCAATATTTGTTAACAATCAAACATGTAGCAGTTTAAATTTAAGGTAATTTTGGTAATGGGACCTATCAATTCAATCAACAATTTGAATTTATGAACTCCATCAAGTTAAATATATTATTATATGATTGTTTAAAAAAAATGTCCGACCGTCCGTCCCTAATTTTAGGGGGCATGTAATAGGAAACACAGGTAATTTTTTATTTGGCCTAATGGAATAGATCTACACGTTCTACAGTAGCCCATATTCTTGTACCCCTTTGACACACCTGACAAACCTGGAACCACATGGACCTACATATAGTATGGTGTAACAGGCCCGGAAGAACAGGGGGCATATGGGGCCCTCCGCTAATATTAGTAAATATAACTTGATCTGCTACCATACAAAATGCGTTAGTTTTGACTGAAAAGTAAGTTTAAAATTTAATATATACAGTCGAAAATCAATACTTCGACCTTACTAGTATTTTATATATTTGATTTAATAGATCTCGCTTAAATCGAATATACCCATATGTCAAAGTTTAAACGTGGCTTAGCCACGTTTCACCTATGAAGTATTATGAGCGATTTCGAGTTATTGAGCATCAACTGTATTACATGAATTATGAGCAGTTGCACATAAATTCTACAGCTTACCTTGAATATACACTTATGTTATTTTGAGCCGATTATTTTACATAACCTTTATATTAAATCTAGTATTTTACCTTTTTTAACGCCGAAAAAAGCCATCGAAGCGCATCAAAGGCCATGTAGGACCCGTTCCCTAATAAGAGTGCGTACACAACGTGTATCCACCTTCCCCACCCCTCCTAACCATCATTAGTTGCTTTCTACGAGGACTTTAAGATTAACTCTTTCATTACCAAGTTTGCCGTCTGCATAGTATAATTCGAACCCCAACCCCGCAGCAATATTTACTGCTGTTTATAAACTAGATTCAAGGCAGTTTGCCCTAAGAGTGAAATATGCGAATGTCAGAAGGTTGTACCTCTGACAAAGTGCAGGCTTCATTCATTTGCTGTAAAAGGCGCTAAAAGGCGCTGTTGCAAACAGTTTGGAGCTTTATCAGACGCCGCGATACGCGGTGTCTGATCAGGATCTAAACTGTTTGACACTCGTTTCGATTTTTTTTCAGTCATATTGGCTTAACACTTTCACTGCCTTACCCCGAGCACATTAGTTATTTGCAAACAGTTTGTTTCCTGATCAGACACCGCGTAACGCGGTGTCTGATCAGGATCCAAACTGTTTGACACTCGTTTCAATATATAATAAGTCAAACTACCCAAAAAATGTTTTTTTTAAATAGAAGCAGACGACAAGTGTATACATTTGATGACGTCATGGCAGTGAAGGGGTTAAATCTAACATTAAAATGACATTGCAGACATCACTATTTGAAGATGTCAATATGACGGTGAAGGGTTAAAATCTTCTTGATCAATTTGGGTTTGAACAGGTTAAAATGCGTACTCGATTAATGTAGTGAAAGAGTTAAGAGTTTTAGTTTTCCATATATGAATACCCTTCTATGTTCTCAATTGTTACGTGTTTGAGCTTCAACCTATTTATGCCTTGATAGCGCAATGGTCTTTCCCTATGTGTATAATAGAATATTTCATTACATATACACATACAAATACACAAGGGTGATCAAAAGTCACTACAGTGCTTTTCCATAGTACAAATCATTCCCACGTACCATACACTGAAGGCCTTGATAAGACGCCGCGTTGCATGGTGTGTCATCAGGGTCTACATCGTTTGCCAATTCCCACCTCAGTAGACACTAGGTGTAGGGGGATAAAGTTGAGCGATGCTATTAGTTTCTTTTAAACGAAATTAAACTCATTTATATTTATTTCAATGGCATAACGTTTGGAGATTGCTCTGACGCCGACTTACTCGACTTTTTATCTGGCTTCATATGGAGTTATCTTTTGTTTTAGCTCAATCGCGGTTATGTTTGAAATTGATGACGCCTTCCTCGTGGTACACTGGGGCCCGTTTTCATAAAACTTCGTAAGACAAAAACGGTCGTAAGTCAAAACTTTAAAATACATTTCATTCCTGATTTCTCTATCTAATCATGTCTTGTGGCATCTCTTTGGAATCGTCTTTTCAAGACAATTCCAAAGAGATGTCACAAGACAGGTTTAGATTGAGAAATAAATAATAACTGAGACTTTTATAATCTGACTTACGACGACATTTTTCAAAATTCCATTGCTGACCGTTTGATCCAGATCAGACCCTTGGTTAACCGGGGTCTGATCTGACTCTAAAATATTTGCTTCTCATGTTAAACTAAATGGCTAGATATTTCAAAAACATTTAATTTTCTACATATACATGTAAGTGCATTGCATGTGCGTTTCCCATTTGGACAACGGTGACGTTGAGCCAACTGTATATTCAAATGAATAAGCGTATTCAGCACTTGGACATATTTTTACACATGTTATATTTACTGCCGTGACATCGTCTGTACAAAACGTACGAAAAATACGTTTTGTGACTGATACAGTGGAGAATGTGTTATTCTTTCCCAATAAACGCGTTTACGCTAAAACTATTATTTGCAGTGCAAACAGTTTGGAGCCAGATCAGACGCCGGGTAACCCGGCGTCTGATCAGTCTCCAAACTGTTTGCCACCAAGATAAACATGAAATATCAGAATTGACCAAATGTTGTTCTTTTCTACGTTTTAGCGCTTTGCGTTTGCGTGCGTTTGCGTACGTTTGCGTTTAAACGGGAAAGAATAACAGATTCTCCACTGTATAACAGTTTTGATTCGCAGAAATACTGTCCGCTATATTTTGTTTCAGTTAAAACAAAAAGGCATGGGACACCCAATCGGGTCTTCTATATAATTCTTATTATATATTGCACCATTTTCAAGGTAAAATAAAAACAAATTTGTACTCAAACCACATGCGCTATCTGTATAATGACCCCAAAAGATACATGCATGCACAACTGACAATGCAGAGAAATCCTGGTCTCGTGTGACATACATGTATAAAAGCAATATCGCACGGCTTCAATGATATGACTGGTGCTACCTTTTGAGAAAGGCACCGGCTAAAACAGAGACATATCACTTTAGTCCATATACTTTCTCCATAAACCTTATCTGTGATAACGCAAATAATTTGTATCTATTCTCTGGCGCTCATGTATTATATAAAATGCATAAAACATAAAAGTTGTTTAATTGTTATGATATTTTCACTACATGTTTACTATGAGCTTTAACCCCTTCACTGCCTTACCCCGAGCACACTAGTAATTTGAAAACAGTTTGGGTCCTGATCAGTAAAGCGGCGTCTGATCTGGATACAAACTGTTTTACACTCATTTCAATATTTCATAAGTCAAAATAACTAAATATCTAAATTTAGAAATAAAACCAGACGATAATTGTTTATAATTGATGACGTCATGGCAGTGAAGGGGTTAAGTTTGATACTTTATAGAATAATAACATTTAAAATGTGTAGTATGTGCATACTTATCTGATTTTATTGATAGATAGTTTCACAAACTTATTCGAAATAATAAAGCCGCAATAATAATCATAGTTTCAAATTATGTTAAAGCAATTACCTCAACAATACACAAAAAGGTCCAGTGCCCTTAAGTATGGGTCCTTTAGGTTCATGTTGCGACTTATCGAGTTATGTGATCTTACTGTGCATTATTTCATCGTGTATGTAAATAATTGCTCTTTAGAATGATATGTCACACATGCGTTTGCACGTACCATATTGAAGTTATTGATCAAGTACAATTACTTTTTGAAGCACCCTCGTAAGCATAAGCACTACAGTAATTATGGACCACTCGTGTATATTTACAATCAATATTCCAGCAATCACATAAGGAAAGTTCATGGGCGACTAAGAAGTAGGACACATATCAGATATCCAGTGATTTGGATATTCTTAATTAGCTCAGATATAAGCTAATTAAGCCAATTTGGCTAAATGATCCAGGAACCTTTAAGAGGGAAAATGGCAATTACAGATCTCTACCTCCCGCTTCTCTTTAACCCTTGTACACGACTTGTTTATTAGTTGAATTCAGACTGGACCCAGATCAGACACCTTTTCATATGGCGTTCAGGGTCCAAACAGTTTGGCTCTCGTAGTTATATGTCTACGATGCGGCGAAAACATATGTTTTTATACCCCTGTGAAGCCCATTTCATCAAAGGATGTCGTAATTCAGTCTGTATCTGTTAAGCTCATTTAGGCAGTACATCGGGAACTTGCTTCAGAAAAGAGAGGACTAATACGGTAAGACTGTTTTGTGTCCGTTGACAGGTAAAAATCATTTATGCTTCAATATTTAAAAGTCTTAAACAAGAAGTGCGTTAAAGTCAGTGCGCTGGGTATAGATTGTTTGAAAAACGTCGAATCGGACATTGTTCTTTTCCAAAGTACCAAATATATACTTTAAACAATTATATCCATGACCAAAACAACTTGGAGCCTGATCAGATGCCGAGGAACCCGGCGTATATCCAGGCTTCAAACTGTTACTAAACTAGCTGTCATTTGCGTCACGTTATTACATGTACGATGTATTTACGTTTAATTTCGTATAAACGGTAAAGAGAAACGTCGACCCAATTGAAATTCGTATAAACGGTATTATAAAATTGCCCTTTATACATCGTTACTGAGAAACATGTTCAATATCTCATAAACGGCGGTAGTAGAGAGGTTTCGATTTCTGACGTGTACGGGTACGTGTGACCACAAGTTCCCGTTCACGACTAAAAGATTTGTAAAGAGGGTTTCGATTTCATTTACGTGAACGTGTACGTGTGGTGAAAACGTGATTACTCCCCAATAAAAGCGTTTTAAACGCTAAAACTATTATTTCAACTGCAAACAGTTTAGAGCCAGATCAGACGCCGGGTAACCCGGCGTCCGATCAGGCTCCAAACTGTTTACCACTCAGGCTCAAATGAGTCGTCAAAATTGTCAGAAAATTGCCATTTTACCCATTTAATGCACTGCGTTTGCGTTTCGTTTGCGTTTAAACGAGAAAGAATAACGTTTTCTTCACTGTACATATTATGTTTACACGTATTTTCTAAATCGTGTTTCCAAATTGGACAACTTGTACAATCATGCATGTACACGTACAAGTAAGAAATCGAAACCTCTCTAGTATCTAGGAAGTTACTTGTAATTGGGAATGTTCCATTACATTCAGGACCTTTCACTTATTGAGCACTAGTTTACAAAATACCGTGCATATTGGGACGGACAGGCCTAGGAAAACAATGTACATCATGACCAGACTGCTCATTCGGGAGCAGTCTTATAAGGATATACACTGTTTGCAATATAGTTTGAAGCTGTCGGACAAATTACTGTGTGATAAAAGCAAAATGTTAAAATATGATAACCACAGCAATTACACATGACGTCCCATTTTTTTCGGCGGAGCTGACTGTTTTCTATTTAGACACGCTTTATATTTGGCCACACATTTCAACCAATAATATTTTATCAGAAATTTAGAATTAAGAGCACCTGTTGAAACTGAATAGTCTGATTGGATAGTAGACAGGGATCCAGATAAGGGAATTGTTTCAAAACTTAAAATCTTTATTTGTGCATTAAAACCTGTGGTGTCACTATACATATGAATTGTCTCTTCAAGACAATCAAAATGAGTGGTAATACCATAGGGTTTGGTGCTAAAAGAGGTGAAAAAATGTGATTTGTTTAGTTTACTCACTCTTATCTGGAACCCTGTAGGCTGGTTTATGTCCCATTACAGTTTTACATGATGTGGACTGTGGGTGTAAAATTTAGAGATACAGGCTGGCTGTTTACTACACTGGTCTGATGAGTTTCCACTGTTGACAAAATTATGCTTCTATTTTAAGATATGATCTGAAATCTATTTATAGATATACAGAGGAAGCTAGGTGTTTCGTAATCGTTTACAACCAATTTGTTTTAATTGTTAACTATTTGTACACATTTGCCATACATTAAAAGCAATATTTTATATATGAATAGCCTCAAGTGAGTTAAACACAATTGTGTTGTTTCATCATTATTTACAAGAGTGAAGTACAGTAGATTGTTGTATCTGTACATTTGTGTATGCTATAGTTTGTTTCAAGAAACTCTATGAAAATGTGAGGATCTCCTACCAGTAGCTAGGATATGAGTTAAATTATTGTTTTGTTTTGCATTTCTGTACATGATAGTTTTGCATTTTAAATAAAAGTTACTGTTTCAATTGAATACTTGTATTTTTTGCTTTTCAATCCAAGATATATATTCTTTGAAAACCTCAATTTAATTCAATTTTGCACACCCATCTATATAGCCTTAGTTCAACCACTCATTCCGCCGAATATCTTTTTTAAAGATATTTCTTGTTAGGATTATAATTGTACTGTTAAATGCTCAAAAAGAAAGCAGTCTACATAGTCAAACGCCGCGTTCTTACATAATTCTTTCCAAGTTAACGCGTTTACGCTAAAACTCTTATTTCAATTCTAAGCAGTTTGAAGTCATATCAGACGCCAGCAAGCCAGGCGTCAGATCCGGCTCCAAACTGTTTGCAACTCAGTTTGACATGGATACGAGCGTAGTCAAAATTGTCAAAAACTGGTTATTGTCTTCATTTTATTGCAATGCGTTTGCGTTTTCTTTTGCGTTTAAACGGGAAAGAATAACGTCTACTTCACTGTAAGAAGATATTGATATGGGTTGACATTGTTTGCAATATCCTGAAAGCTTGCGTTTGTCACGAAGCGTAATTAATGTATATGTAACAGTCAATCTGTGTAATCAGCCATTTCACGAAATGACTAAAACTTTCAGTCATTACGTGAAATGCCTGTTTCACTTAGTTATTTTACGAAATGCCTGAAATTTTCAGTTATTTCGTGAAATGACTAGAATTGACAGGCTACTTTAACACAAAATGGCTAAAAACCTTATATAGGATCTAGGCAATGTGTGAAATGGCTTTTATTTAATTAATTCAACAGCAGTTGCTGATTCACTTCAATCAATATGCAAACTTTTGTTTATTACTTAATCATGTAACAAATATTTCAGAAACATTGCACGCATTTTTAATGATTTAAGAGTCTTAATTTGTAATACATTTGTACATTTAATATGCATGTATTGTTTAAATAGTGTATTTTTTTACTATTTAGATACAAAAATCATTATGATGTATTAAATGAAGCTTAAGTCCATCTAGTCATTTCATGAAACTACTGAAGGTGTATTTTAGTCATTACACGAAATGACTAAAAAATTTAGGCATTTCATGAAATGGCTAGATGAAACAGTCCTTTCACGTAATAACTGTAATTTTCATTCATTTCACGAAATGACTAATTACACAGATTGACTTAACATATATAAATAAATGTTGTTTTAGGATTTCAACCATGTTTTGGAGTACATCTTTAATGCTAGCGGCGTTCGTGTTTGGAATGCAGTACTTTGTAGAATACAGGTCAGTAATAAATACAATTTTTATACTCGACCCTCGATACTGACATTCAATTCGAATACGTCTCACATTATGACTTAATTTTTTATTTTCGATAACTCTTACGCGCTAAACCATTCCATGATCAAGTTATTCGAGAGAGTTTACACTCTCATCACTTCACTGCCGTCGGCTTCAGTATTGTTGTCCGATTTCCAAGTTTAACTTTCCTGCTTCCAAGTTTTGAATTTGGAACTTTTAACTTGGAATTCCGAACTTAGAAATCTGTGCCTGAACATTGGAAGTTAAAACTAGGAAATTCAAAGTCTGATGTTTGAAGTAGGAACATGTAACTCAGAAATTGGAATTCTGCAATTGATAGTTGTATGTGTGATCCTACAAATATGAACTTGGAGAACGTTACTTGGAAGATTGAATATTGACAGTTGGGTCCCGGAAATTTAAACTTGAAAGTCGGAACTTGGAATGAACTCGGAATGCGGAACTTACAAAATTAGAACTTAGTATTTAACCATTGGTCGTTCGTACATACACGATATCCTTTGTATCATTTTATTTATCTTTATTGCAGGGACTGGCTCGATGTGAATAAAAAGGACGTCATGAGAACGGCACCTGGACCATGCAAAGTTGTCAAGGAAGGTAGGGAACCCATTTATGTATGCATAAGTAACGTCCCAAGATGTAGACATTGACCAACATTGTAGACCCAGATGAAGCATAACAAAATATTTGTTTTATAAGGATCTACACTATTTACAGTTTAACAGGAATGTTTCTGCTGTATAGAAAGCACTATTGTGTCTGAGGAACACACTTATATATTGTAAATAAAACCTTCCAACCAACAAGTGCACTTAGAGATTTTATAAGAATATCCAGATGTAAATGTGTAATACTAGAACTTATGAAAATAGTACTGCGAAAATGTGGATGTGTCAAATTAGTCCAGTAATACATCTTGTAAACTACAATATAAATGAAAATTTTCTAAATATAATCCAAAATATGTATAAAAACATCAAATCTTGTATTAAAACATCCCAAGGAATGTCAGAATATTTTCCAAGTTTGATTGGAGTAAGGCAAGGTGAAAACCTGTCCCCAATTTTATTTTCGCTGTACTTAAACGACCTCGAGACCTTCTTGAATGAAAATAATGCACAAGGAGTAACATGCAATATAATGGACCAAGATCTAACATTGTACCTAAAATTATTTGTAATCTTATATGCTGATGATACTGTTCTCATGAGTGACACCGCACAAAGCCTACAGAAGGAACTAAACATATTTGAACAATATTGTGCACAATGGAAATTAACTGTTAACACTACTAAAACTAAAGTGCTAATTTTTGGATCAAGACTAAGAAACCATTTACCTAAACTTACCTACAAAAACGAGGAAATAGAAATAGTAAATGAATATAAATATTTAGGACTTTATCTGTCAAGAACATGTAGTTACAAAAAAAACTAAAGAACATATAGCACAACAAGCCAACAAAGCAATGTTTCTGTTACTTAAGAAAATCAGACATCTGGACCTAACATATGATATACAAGTAGAGCTATTCAACAAGACTATAAAACCTATCCTACTCTATGGTAGTGAATTATTTGGATTCAGTAACATAAATATCCTAGAAAGAGTACAACTCAAATTTTTTAAACTTATTCTAAATCTGAAAAAAACAACCCCTTCTTACATGATATACAGTGAATTAGGTATAATGTCACTTAAAGAAGAAGCCAAAATAAGAATGGTTTCATACTGGTGTAGGTTGAACAACACTGATAATGTAAACAATAATAATAAGTTAGCCACAAAGGTGTATAAACTAGTAAAGGTCCTCAAGGAACAAAAAAATATTAAATCAAATTGGCTTGACTGTATACAAAACCTAATTGAAATCAATGGTTACAATAATGTATGGTTAAATCAAGATACTACTAATTTTAAGTGGTTTTCCTTAGCTTTCAAACGAAGCATCTCAGACCAATATTTACAAACCTGTAATTCCACAATTAACAACTCCTCAAATTTTATCTATAAAACAATCAAACATGATCTACAACTAAATACATATTTTACAAAAATTCCCAATTATTATTGCCAAATATTAACAAGATTTAGAACTAGAAATCACAAACTCCCAATTGAAGTTGGGCGCTATCATAATATACCTATAACTGAGAGAAGATGCTTTCTGTGCAATAGTGGTATAGGTGATGAATATCATTATATTCTAGAATGTAAACATTTTGAGGAGTCAAGAAAAAAACTAATCAAACCATATTATTATAAAAATCATAACACACTGAAGATTGATCGATTATTTAATTCTAGTAACAGAACCGAGCTTATAAAGCTAAGTCGCTTCACTGAAATAATACTTAAAGAGGTCAAAACCCAGTATTAGAGATATGAAATGGAATGAGTACAGTGAATAGTACTTATAATTACCTATAGTTTCATAATTATTAATAGTTTTATAGTATATACATCTCCTTAAACTATTACATGGAGAAAAGCAAGAATCAACACAACTTGAGACAGGTTTAAAGCAAAGCATAATGTGCCCTAAGGCCCATTCTGCACTGCTTTCAACCTGCTCATAGACCAAAATATATACAATTATGACTCCAAAACATATAAACTATATTCAAAACAGTAACAGAGGCTTCAGGCTGTTTGAGGGTAGGGCAGAATGGGCCTTTAAAGGGTGCTTTCTGTCCTACTCTCACCCCCTTCAAGTGTTAACCTGTTTTTGAAAAAAAACAAAAAAACTTCTTCATAGTTAAGTATGTAAATCAACGTTAATATAGTAATTGAAGCTTGGGACCTGCTGAAAGTAAGGCAGAGTGCACTGAAAACTCATTATGTCATGCTTTTAACCCACCTCAAGCAAGAATTACTTTAAAATTCATATCAGTGTTAAAGTATACCTCGCTTTAACTATTTCATGGTGAAAAACAAATATCAACACAATTTGAGACAGGATTAAAGCAAAGCAGAATGTGCCCTTAGACACATTCTGCTTTGCTTTCAACCTGCTCCAAGACCTTAAACACAATTATGACTCTAAAACAGATAAATCAAATAGTCAATAGAATGACAGAGGCTTAAGGCTGTCTGAGAGTTTAGCAAAATGTGCCTTTAAAAGGTTAATATAATGCTTGGAAACTTATTCATAAAAAGAAAACTAAAGCCAATTTATTGATTGTAGACTGAAGCCTGTAGAAAGTAAGGCAGAAAGCACTGGAAGCACACTGTGCTTTGCTTTCAACTGACTTCAATGGTATAAATCATCAACTATATCATAGTTAAGTATATACATGTAGATCAAACTTAATATGTGATTGTAGCTTGCGGCCTGCTGAAAGTAAGGCAGAGTGCATAAACACTCATTCTGTCATGCTTTCAATCCGCTACAAGCAGTAAAGATGCTTCCAACACTAGGGGCATGATGGTAAACAGTGTATCTGTTCCACAGTGTACAAATAAGAAGCTTAAGGCAGTTTGAGAGTAGAGCAGAATGTGCCTTTAAAAGGTGCTTTCTGCCCTATTCTCATCCACTTAAGTGTTAAACTGTTGTTGTTGTTGTTTTTCCAAAAACAAAATACAAACAAATCCAGAAATAGGCTAAAAAACATTAACTATTTCATAGTTAAGTATATAAACCAAAGTTAACATGGGATTGTAGCCTGCTGAAAGTAGGGCAGAATGCACTGAAAACTCACTCTTGTCATGCTTTCAACCCGCTACAAGCAGTAAATATATTTCCAACACAAGGAGCAGGATGGAAAGCAGTACAAATGCTCCAAAGTATACATATCAAAGTTAATACAGTGCTTAGAAACTAAAACCAAAGCTAATTTATTGATTGTAGCTTGAAGCCTGCAGAAAGTAAGACAGAAGGTGCTGAAAGCACACTCTGTCTTGCTTTCAACTCGCTTCTATTGTTAATTTACTACCAACATCAGGAACAAGATGAAAATAGGTAACACTTTTAAACTTGGAGCCTACTGAAGGCACAGCAGATTGCGACTTGGAGTGCACTCTGCTATGCTTTCAATACGCCTCAAGTGATACCCTGTTTTCATAACCTAGAAACAGGCTATAATACAGTAACTACTCCATAGTATTTCGATTCAAAGCTAATACAGTAATTGAAAGCTTAGGGTTGACTGAAAGTGAAGAAGAATGCGCCTTAGGAAGCATTCTTCTTTACTTTCACTCACCGGTTTCCAAAACTGGAAAATGGCTATGTAATGAGTTCATCTTAATAATTATGGTAATTACATGTAATTATGATAACCACTTAGTTGGTTGTCATTGTATGTATGTTTGCTTGCATGTTTGTTTGTTTGTACAAAGAGAATGTAATTTATTACCATTGTCTTTATAGATATATATATATATAAAAAGATCTATTTAGTATTAACAAATATTGAAATGGAAAAGCTCAGTTCACATTACAATTTATGTACACAGAGTTACTTCTCATTCCATATTTAGATATGTTTTCTTCCAAATACATACTACAACGCCACCAAACGGAGATTTGGTGCAGTCATTCATAAGTTTGTAAATTTTGTATTGAACTATACATTAAAACCAACAACATATAGATCTACTGTCTCCATAAATAGTACAAAAATATTATGTACACAATGCAAGGGACAACAGTTATTCAGACAGCGTATTTTGGTTAAACGCACACTGCTACCCCCCATCCCGTCTCAGTTACACCCCCCCCCCAGAAAGCCAGAACCCATTCATATTCTTCACGTGACCCCCCCCCCCCCCCCCCACCACCACCACCATTCAACAAACACAAACACTTTACGACTTTTACCATTCTTTTAAAGTATAGTGCACCTATTTCAGAGTCTTACGGTCAAATTGGCTAGTTTTTGCGTTTTGTTTTCGGCAAAGGTTGGCAGGTTTGACATATCATTTATGAACAGCAGGCCATTAGCACGCCGGCACTATCTACATGCCTACTTACTTCAGGCTATTAATTAACAATCAAGATTTACTTACCCACATGTATAAGGTGGAAAACGGCATGCGGTCACACATTCTAAATGCAGCTTAATAATACTCCAAATTTATATCACTAATCCACTTTAAATTCCATCTCTGCAGAATACTTCTTATGAATTTTATCACATTTCACTAAATTCCCTTTGAACTTCGAACTAGATCACTTTTGTCGGTAGCTTAAACACACGCCGTAACATTTCTACAACCACCCAATTCAAAACAAAAAATCCGAAATTCACGTGCGACCTTGACCGACACACAATGCAATGACCCAGAGAGACAGTAATTTACATACATGTAGCGGTTCAGCCGCTAGCCGATCTAAACTAGGTTATAACCAAAAATAGATATATAGAGAGATGCCAAGGAATTTATATCACATTTTACAAAAACTCCCTTTGAAACTTGAACTAGATCACTTTGGTCGGCAGTTTAAACGCACGCCGTATAACATCTCCTACAGCAACACCCAATTAAAATAAATCGGAATTCACGTGCGTCTTAGAAATAAATCGAGGTCGCCAGACACACACCCACTGACCCAGTGGCAGTCAACACTGACCACGCTTAACTCATTCACCCCTGAAACTTTAATGAACAATCCAATTTCGAAATAAGTCTGGTCCATTTTTGCCTTTTAGGGTTGATTTTAACAATACATTTGAGAATGACAAATAATGTTGATCCTGATCAGGGGGCTCCTTAAGGAGCCCTCTAATCAGGATCCACACTGTTTGCATTGGACAAGTGTAATCCTAACAGGTACACTGTTTATAAATGACGACTATACTCGTTGCTAGGGCTGAAAGTGTCAACTAGGTAATAACCGAAATTATATCCCTAAAGAATTGTCAATATTTGATGTTAGAGGGAGATTTCATATAACTGCTTTTGAATAAAAGTTGTCCTCTGTGTTCACGTGGCTTTGATATAGTATTAAAGAATGTATTCTCTTGTATATGTAATTGTACATACTGAGAAAATGAAGAATAAAACTTGGAAACTTGGATGTTTTCTTATTTTGAATTCGGAAAACACTTATTCACTCGGTAAGTATCATCTTTAGAACGAGCTAAGTAGTAAAGACTTTAATTTGCAGTCTATATGATACAGTGGAGAATCTGTTATTCTTTCCCGTTTAAACGCAAACGTACGCAAACGCAAAACACTAAAACGTAGAAAATAACAACTTTTGGACAATTCTGATAATTCTTGTTTATCTTGGTGGCAAACAGTTTGGAGCCTGATCAGACGCCGGGTTACCCGGCGTCTGATCTGGCTCCAAACTGTTTGCATTGCAAATAATAGTTTTAGCGTAAACGCGTTTATTGGGAAAGAATAACAGATTATCCACTGTAAGAAGTATATTATAAATTGCTTAACGTTTGAATCACGAATGAATTATTTGTCATATAGTCATTTGACAGAGTCCTTAAAGGGACAATCAATCATATTGTGCCATCAGATCTAATATTCGAACTTTTTGAAATAAAACATGTATTCAATATTGTTTGCTTTTGACAGCAATTTTAAATATCTCCTTTCTATTTACTTTCAAATATTAAATGATAGTTTGGAAAATCAATTCCTAACATACGTAGAGTGAAGAACATGTGAAAATATTAGCGATTAGTTATGAACTGAAAACCAACCAGTTTGGAGCCTGATCAGACACCGGGTTATGTGTGGGTCGCACAAACTTATGTTCTGCATCAAATGGAGTTAAGGTTTTGACATTAAAGCGTTTATTTGGAAAGAATAACGTTTTCTTCACTGTACAACATATGTTTTCATTGCGTACGTATTTTGTTGTGTTCAATCTCACAATTTTCCTCATACCCTCAGTTTACTCAAATGACAAGAAGCTTATACTAAACACGAGCTTGCGTTAAAATGCCGCTCGTAGGAAGACACATAATTATGTCAATATAAATGTTAAATACATACAGTGGAGAAAACCTTATTCTCCTCGTTTATACGCAAACGAAACGCAAATCGCTAAAATGTAGGAAGTAGCTTTTTTTTTACATTTTTAAAAAAAATTTTTTTTACATCTGAGTGGCAAACAGTTTGGAGCCAGATCAGACGCCGGGTAACTGGGCGTCTGATCTGACTACCAATTGTTTGAAATGGAAATAATAGTTTTAACGTGTATGAAGTGCGTTTCAAACATGTTTAAAGAGTTGCCTCTTAACATACGTTTTACTGTTCCAGATGGCGGTTCAGAGGACGTTACTTACATTGGAAACAACATCGTCCTCATCACACAGGTAAAGCACACTCATAAAACATTATCATATTTACAGTTGAGAATCTGTTATTCTTTCCCAATAAACGCGTTTACGCTAAAACTATTATTTCCAGTGCAAACAGTTTGGAGCCAGATCAGACGCCGGGTAACCCGGCGTCTGATCAGGCTCCAAACTGTTTGCCACCAAGATAAACATGAAATATCAGAATTGTCCAAAAGTTGTACTTTTCTACGTTTTAGCGCTTTGCGTTTGCGTACGTTTGCGTTTAAACGGGAAAGAATAACAGATTCTCCACTGTATAACTTTAACCTACAGGTGCAAAACTTATTCCGCTGAATTGTCGTCTATTTTTAGATAGTTATATGCAAAGAATACCAAGTTCACGTAGTTTACCTTTAAATATCAGTTCACGAGTTTAACCGCTTCTATCGTGTTTGCAATGCGAGTCAATTCATTGTTAAGTTATTATCAACATCAATGCCTTAAAGCTATCTGCTTTAAACCATGTTCTGCTTTTATTTCTTGAATATGAATTTTAGATAATTTGACCAAAGTTTAATCGTAAAGAGTGTTAAAATGCTTGGATTTCGATCAAGCGCCGAGTAAAACGGCGTCTGAACAAAGTCCAAACTGTTCGCAAATAGCCATTGTACTGAGATTAAGGTAGTGAACAGAATATAGTTCTGGGTATTAATAGAGTCCACTCATTTTTACTGTAAAGGTTTGCATTTATATGGAACCGAGAGCAACAGCAACGCAACAACACAAATATGTACGTAATTTCGCGATACAAGCATATATCTATTTGGAAATTTATTTATAACGTCAGAGCTTTTTGGTAAAAATTAATGTTTCTTCGATTTCGATGCAGGGGTTCGACTTCAACCATGCTATAGGTTCAATGATGGCGCTAGACCTTTCCACTAATAAGGTCATGACCTTAAACATCACTAACGGCCCAAGCAGGACAGATTTCATGGCCGCTCCTCATGGCATGACAACATGGAGGGACCCTGATACTGGTATTGTCTGATTTTTCTGATATGGCCGAGTTATATTTAGAACAGAATAGTTTATAATGGTAAATAGGTAACATGGTAACATCGAATATATATACGTACACTTAAGATAAGCATGATCCTAATGCAGCATGAGACCGCTGCGCTAATTTTACTGAACTGTAAAATTCCCAATAAAAACATTTACGCTAAATCTATTATTTCAATTTCAAACAGTTTGGAGCAAGATCAGACGCCGTGTTACCCGGCGTCTGATCAGGCTCCAACTTGTTTGCCACTCAGATAAAATAGATGGAAATATCTAAAAGTTGTAATTTTCTTCAGTTTAGTGCATCGCGTTTTAAAACGGGAAATAATAATGTCTTCTTTACTGTACATTCCACAATTCTATATCTGTAGCTGGCTGTACTGAAATTTAAAGGCAACCGACTACTAGATGCAGAACAACAGTTCAGTAGAAAGCAAATTTTGCAGCTTAGAATGAGCTTTCAGATTTGCTTTCGTCTTATACTAAGCTGAAATTTGTTTTAAATTATATTATGTTATTGTCAGCGTAAACCAACATGTGTTAGACATGTCCTATTCTATATATTAGCTTCAGTTCAAAATAGTGTCTATTTTGCCTAATGTTTCTTCCTACTGGTGTCATTATACCGATTTCTTCATAAATACGCCTTTAGTACCTTTAACGTTTTCCTCCGCTGCAAACAATACTGTTATTCCATTTTATACAGTAATGAATATGCACCATAAACAATATCTCAGTCTACCCTAGCAGGGAGGAGCTTAAAGCACGCTGGAAGCAAAGTAGAATGCACCACCGTTCTGTTGCACGAGTGCTTGACTTTCAACCTGCTTTAAATAGTCAACAGTCTTTAAAACTAGAAACAGGCTATGGATAAAGGGTCAATATATATACATGTATAATCAATATTCACATATATTGTGGACAATGCTCCAACCCCTGCACGTTAGTCAAAATTCTGATGAGGATGATGATCAACCCATTCGTTGTCTTGCAAACTTTTTGGATCATGTAATTGTTTCGGTGCAAGAATTATCATACATGTACATGAATATATTTCGTATTCTAGGTGTTCAGTTAACCTGAAACATGCTTTGGAAAAATGTAATACCTTCATTTTGATATATAGAGGATCTTATATGAGTGCTCATTATTGATCATTTTTAACAAAAGAGTTGACTAAAATAATATGATGCGAGCCTTGGCGAGCGTCATATTAATTTTAGTCAACGAGTTTATTAAAAATGATAAATAATGAGCCCGAGTGTGAGATTTTATTTATCACATCAATTGTTTTTACTTATTAATTGACGCCACAGGCACCGTTGTAGTCCTTTTCGCCATATAGATTTTCCACAAAAAACGTGACGTTGTTAACGGTAACGTCATCGCAAATGACGTACTTTGGTATCCCGCTACATGCAGCGTCTGTTGACGAACAGGTTGGGCTGGAACCCAAAAAACTAGTGGATTACGATATATATATATATAATGGCTTATGTACATGTAACTCCCAGACCGCAGATTGTGTGATAAATTTCATTTTCATTAAAACGGGTTTCATAGAAATATCTAATTGGTTATGTTTCAATAGATAAGACATATATTTATATATACCAAGGGTATGAACTTAATATTAGAATGATTAAATCCACACATACACATTTATCATCCTTTCTTTAGACCAGCTATTTGTGTACGTCCTGACGCATCCTGCAGCTGAAGACAGGATAGAGGTGTTTGAGGTGTTGAGTTCCCTTACACTCAACTACATAAAGACTATTACAGATCCGAACTTTATTTTGTAAGTAACTTTTAATTGCAACATATTAGAAACTACCTGTTATCAACTACATAACGCCGTTTACAAACATTCAATGCCATTATCTTTATCTATTGTGTCAGCAAATTTTCTGTTTAAAAAAACGAGCATTTATGTTTTTTATTTCATTTTGTAAAAACTGAAATTCAATCCTTATTTCAATTTCAATTTATCAGGGTGGAATATGAATATATTAAACTACATTAACTTCTACACTGTTCTTTAGTCTCTCGTTTTCTATTTTTGATACAAAACAAAATTGTAATAATGTTTAATATTCAAGCTGAGTATTAAAGTCGTTCTTATTGAAGAAATCTAAAACGAAGAATTATTGCTTTATCCTGACCATAGGTTTGGTTACTCGGTGTCTGGTCTGAACCTAAACTACAAATAACTTTTATCCCGTTTCTTCTTCACATATTTAAGCATGAACGACCTTGTTGCGGTGGGTAAGGACAAGTTCTACATCACCAAGTTCTGGCACTTCCGTGAGAAGGCGTACCTTACGGTTGAGACATATTTACGTTGGAAATCAGGTGGAATCATGTACTATGATGGTCATAGAGCCCGCGAGGTGGCAAGTGGCTACTATCTGTCAAACGGAATAAACATCTCTCCGGATAAAAAGTAATTTACAGTTAACTCCCTTTATAGTCATGTTATATTCCATGGATTTTTTTCTCAACTTCCACGCAATGTCGAAACCACGATAACTATTTATGTGTCCATGTAGTATGAATTAAAACAAACACTTTAGATAATTTCTATTTTCATTACAAGAGTTATTTTTCACCCCTATGGCATGGACATTGTTTGAACAATACGTTATGTTTGAGGCAAATGTCTCTCTTAGGAAATTTTTTCCTGACGGAGTTTGGCTGTACTTTAACCAATTTATCGCCAGCATATTCTCTATTGCTTAAATTTGTCTATTCGCCATAGTGCCTTGGTTACATTTGGAATGGTCAGCCTTTTTATAATCTGTGATATGTATTTATGTTCCAACAAACAACAGTGTACTTGCGTAAAGATCACTTGTCATTTCAAACAGAGTAGACCCTGATTGGAGTGCTCTCATATATGTCCTCTGATCAGGGTCTGACTGTTTGTCATATTTCATTGTATTACAAAACAAATAAATACGAAATACTCAAAAACCACTAATTAGTCAAATCGAATTGACTTAATTGAAACAGAGGTTGCAAATTTGAAGTGTCAAGGGTTAATGAATTTAAAAGAAATTCACAGAGTAATTTACGTGATGGTGTTATTGATCGAGGATCAAAATTGGTATTTCAGAATGATCTATATGGCAGAGTTTGGCTACAAGACGCTCCATGGATTCCGACGAGAGGCTTCGAACAATCTCATTAAAGCTTGGGTCTGTTGTTTTTATTGCTGTGAAATCGTTTCGAGCTTATTATTCTTGTACAACAATTAAAAACTTGCTTATTTTCATCAATGTTACATTTTTCTAGCCGGTAACTAAGTTTAAAATCCCCAACAAAATTAAATAAGACTAAAATACTTGTATTATTGTTCTTTTTTCTTATGGAAACAGTGTAAACACAGATAAGATGGTTACTGGTCCACTGATTAGGCTATATATGTACTGTTTGTCAATTGATCAGATGGCTTCCGAATGAGCATTTTAATTAGGAGTATGCACTCTTTATCATTTTTCACTTTATTGCTAATATTAACCATACAGTTATAAATGGACTTGACTTCATATGAACCTAGAATTTCCATTAAGTTTTCAGGGATGAAAAGGTCATGGCTATTGTCCTAATTTATTTCTTAAATCCAGAATGAGAGAACTTTCCTTGAAACAAAATTGATACGAGCCGAACATGTACCATGAGACCACTAGACTCACTGCATTGCACAACAGTGTTGCCATAAGTTAACCCTTTCGCTCTCAATGACGCTTTAACGCGCGTTTGCAAACAGTTTGGATCCTCTGATCAGACGCCGCGTATCGAAAACTTTTATCATTAAAGGGTAAACCATGATCTAAATCCACGCATCTGCTCAGCGTCTACAATTGAAAACAGGTCAGGTAACATGCCTGTAAGCTCCAAACAGGGTCAATCAAGACCAGTCGTCGAGTCACAGATGTGGCAGATAGTTTTGATCTACACTGTAATAAGTCTGTTTTCTCACGACAACAGCTTTGAGTCAGGTCCAATACTGTTTACTATTTCAGGTTTAAATGAATTACCATTTGCACAACTTGTTTCCTAGATTTTATTGCATCACGTGTGCGTTTAGTTTTGATTAAACGGGGTACGTGTAACATTTTTCTCTACCGTAAATTGAATCCCTCTCAACGTATGATTATAGTAGCACATGATTGCTTGTTACAGGAAATCAACATGGGCACAGCTGTGGATAACATTGATGTAGACCCGGACACGGGTGACCTGTGGATAGGCTGTCATCCTAGGATGATTAATATTATAGACTGGTATGGATGGTTCAGCTTACCTCATCCTTCACAGGTAAGCGTTTTGGAATAAATGAGTGGTGAAGTTAAGAGATTGTTAAATACAATTGGCGTTAACTCCTTCATTGCGTACGTCGCCAAAAGGCGCAAACATTTTAAATCTTGATCAAACGCCGCGTAACGCGGCGTCTGATCATGATCCAAACTGTTTGACACTCGTATCGATGTATTTTAAGTCATACTACATTGAATCTTACTTTGAAGTCATCTTGCAAACAACAAACTTGAAGCTGGCAACAATGAAACGGTGAAGGGTAAAAGTCTCACAATTAAATTGGCAACGAAAGAGTTAAATAACAATCTAAAACAGGCGGGTGTTATTTTAAGAATAAAATAATGAATACATGAGAAAAAGAGAATAAGAGACTAGGTATTTAAAATTATGAAAATAAAATAATACAAAACGGTATTTAAGAATAAGAGTGTGTACCTCGCATTACATACAGTTTAACGATTTTTAGATACATAAACCCATTTGTGACTAGCGCCACATTAAAAGGACATAAGGCAAACAGCGAAGACACTGATCGTAGGGCTCATAAAGGACCCCTCTGATGAAGGTCTACTCTGTTTGTCATTTGGCAATAAAATGACAAAGCTTAACCTAAATAGTCAAACAGGATTAGAGTTTATTAGAAACTGAAACTGTCAATTTCAAGTTTCTCGGACTCGCCATACGTAACCTCGTACATTGTACGACAAAACGGTCGTAAGGCAAAACTTTAAAATTCGTTTAATTTCTGATTGCACCATCTAATCCTGTCTTGTGACATCTCTTAGGAATCGTCTTTCAAGACGATTCCAAAGAGATGTCACAAGACAGGGTTAGAATGAGAAATAAACAGTAATTGAGACTCTTATAATCTGACTTACGACAACACTTGTGGGACTAAGTTTTATGAAATGGGCCCGTTCTTAATTATTACTTATTATAAGTTTTGACTTTCGACCGTTTTTGTATTATAATTCAAAATATAAGAATCTGACTGACAACAATATTTGTCGTACGACGTCTCGTAAGACGGGTTGCTGGAGTGAATGAATCAATATACAGTGGAGGAAACGTTATTATTTCCCGTTTTAAAAACAAGAGCCCCATGGGGCATATTTCGCTCACCTGAGAATCACTGACAAAAAGGAGATAATGACTTATGTGCAGGATGGGGTCATTTTTTATGAGGGGCATAATTTGAACAATATTGATAGAGGCCCTGTAGATGATACTATGTGCCAAATATCTAAGATCATGGTACTAGGGTTTTAGACAAGAAGACTTTTATAAGTTTCCATTCAAAATTTTTTTTTTTTGCTCCTGTGACCTACTTATGCAACCGACCGGATTCACATTTGAACAAAATATGTAAAGGACATCTAGAAGTGTCACCATGCCGAGTATCAATGCTCTAGCCATATTAGTTTCAGAGAAGAAGACGTTTGAAAATTTCACTATATAATTCTATGTAAAAGCTGTGACCCCCGGGACGGGGCCAATTTTGACCCAAGGGACATAATTTGAACAAACTTGATAGAGGACCTGTAGGCAATGCTATGTGCCAAATATCTAAGCTCTGGCCCTTGTAGCTTCAGACAAGAAGATTTTTTAAGTTTTCATTGAAAAAATCTATTTTTAGCTCCTGTGACCTACTTATGCAACTGACCGGAACCATTTGAACAAAATATGAAAAAAACATCTAGAAGTGTCACCATGATGAATATCAAAGCTCTGGCCAAATTAGTTTCAGAGGAGAAGACCTTTGAAAATTTCACTATATAACTCTATGTAAAACTGTGACCCCCGGGCGGGGCCAATTTTGACCCAAGGGACATAATTTGAACAAACTTGATAGAGGACATGTAGATGATGATACGTGCCAAATATCTAAGCTCTGGCCCTTGTAGTTTCAGACGAGAAGATTTTTTAAGTTTTCATTGTAAAAATCTATTTTTAGCTCCTGTGACCTACTTAATCAACCGACCGGAACCATTTGAACAAACTATGTAAAGGACATCTAGAAGTGTCACCATGCCGAGTATCAATGCTCTAGCCATATTAGTTTCAGAGAAGAAGACGTTTGAAAATTTCACTATATAACTCTATGTAAAACTGTGACCCCCGGGGCGGGGCCAATTTTGACCCCAGGGGCATAATTTGAAAAGACTTCATAGAGGACCTGTAGATGATGCTATATGCCAAATAACTAAGCTCTGGCCCTTGCAGATTTTGACAAGAAGATTTTTTAAGATTTCCTTATTTTTTCACTTTGGTTGCCATGGCAACCAGAGTTCTGCATTGTTTTTAATTCTTTGAACAAATTGAAAGAGCTTGACCCAAGGAACATTTCTGTAAAGTTTGGTTGAATTCTGTCAACCGGTATAGGAGGAGATGTCATTTGAAGCAATTGTTAACGACGACGGACGACGGACGACTAACGACGGACGCCGGACACAGTGCCATCCCAATAGCTCACCTTGAGCCTTTGGCTCAGGTGAACTAAAAACGCAAACGCAAAGCGCTAAAACGTACAAAATGACAGCGTTCTCATAAGTCTTTTAAGATATGGGTGGCAAACAGTTTGGAGCCGGATTAGACTCCGGGTTACCCGGCGTCTGATCTGGCTCCAAACGGTTTGCATTGGAAAATAACAGTTTTAGCGTTAACGCGTTTATTGGGAAAGAATAACGTTTTCTGTACTATATGTTTCAGGTTATACGAGTTAAAATCAGTGATCACGAGGTATCTTCCGTGGAACAAATCTATTCCGACGACGGTCGTGAGATTTCAGGCTCAACAGCGGCGACCTACACCAATGGCAAACTCGTCATAGGCAGTGTGACGGCCCAAACCGTGGTCTGTGACGTCAAATAGTTGTCGCCGTGAAATCGTATTGATACAGTGGAAAAACGTTATTCTTTCCCGTTTAAACGCAAACGAAACGCAAACGCAAATCGCTAAAATGTAGAAAATTACCATTTTTTAATATTTCTTACTATTGTATTTTTTAATATGAGTGGAAAACAGCTTGGAGCCTGATCAGACGTCGGGTTATCCTGCGTCTGATCTGACTCCAAACCGTTTGCAATGGAAATAATAGGTTTAGCGTTAATGAGTTTTTTGGGAAATTATAACGTTTTCTCCACTGTAAAAGGTGTATACTAAATATGTTGGGATATAAAAAAAAAATGATATTAAAACTCTTCATTTACCATAGCTGTATTTTACAAATTAACCTTATAACAATAATCGTCTGCTTTTATTTTTTGCAATATTAATTTTTAGATATATTGACTTAAGAAATGATGAAATGAGTGTCAAACATATATAGTGTCAAATATTGCTTTAGCCGAACATATTCGTATTTCAAAAATGTTGAAATACAGATATGTTCGACTTAACCCTTTGCCTGCTGATTGCGACTTTTCTGACTTTTGCAAACAGCTTGTATCCAGATCAGGCGCCGTTTATCGCGGCGTCTGATCTGGATCCTAACTGTTTGATACCTCATCTGTATGCTTATTTTCTTGAAAAATATATTAATCTAAATGTAATACATTTTGCAGACGGCCTTTTGAAAGCAGACGATATCACAGCAGGATAAGTGTTACGATGCAATTCAATGAAATTTAACTGTAAAATGACAAAATATTTCGAAGCAAGCGAGATCGAGATACTAAGGTTTGGCTGTAAAACATTCACTGCCATAATGTATCGACTCACAGGTTATCGTCTTCTTTGAAATTCTAACGTAAACATATTTGCGAAGATTGGTTTTGAAAGCAATTTATAAGTGGCAAACAGTTTGGATCTAGACCGCACGCCGCGTTACGTGGCATCTGATCTATAGATCCAAACTGTTTGCACATGTTAGGGTTGTTAATCATGTCATTGACGGAGTTAACTGTCTGTAGTTAACAGTATAGATCTACTACGCACATAATCCAAAAATATATCTAATTATATAACTTCGTAAATTGTGGTATTTCCTTTCGTTTGTGTTGTGCCCTTTCATTTGTTTTGTTACGATATGATTTTATACGACTTAGTTGGAGCGCACTGTCTTTTCCCAATCTGCCTGTTTATGTGTTTATCTGTGTACAACTTTCGCATTGACATTCACTTTACAACTGCATGTAATATAGAGCAAATACAATAGTAGTTTAACACTTTACCATATAGAAGCACCTTTAAGCGCATCCCGTTTAATCCTCCGCGGTAGGAAATAATTCCAATCTATACAGTCATGAAAATGTATCAGAAGGAATATTTTCTTAATTCTAGCAGGTTGTAACTTAAAGCAGGCTGAAAGTATAGCAGAATGCGCCTTAGTGCGTATTCTGCTTTACTTTCAACCTGCTTTTAGTAGTCTACTGTTTTCAAAATTAGAAACAGGCTATGGGGTAAAGGGTAAAGCAGGCTGAAAGTAAAGAAGTCACTTGTCTTTAAAATACAAGAGCAAGTACTCATCTCACCAAATACAGTGTTTTATATAATAATAACCATTTACACCGCCATAACATTATATGCTTTACATATTGGCGTTAAACATTGTTATTTCTCAAATTTGAATTTTAAGGTGAACTGACAAAAGTAATACATTTTTGTACTAGTAGATCTCTCGTCATTAAGTTTGGATCATGATCAGAAACCGAGTTATATTGAATCTAAACTTTTTGCAAATTAACCAAAACAGTAAATATAGTTTCTTCAAATATTGTTCTATTATATTACGATGTAGCTCGGAATCTAGTTCGGATAAAGCTATTAGGCACCCATGTCAATGTCCATGTGACCTAACCCTTTCACTCTCAATGATGCCATAAAGCGCTTTTGCAAACAGTTTGGGTCCTGATCGGACGCTGCGTTACGCGGCGTCTGATCAGAACCCAAACTGTTTGACACTTTTATCGATACTTATTAAGTCATACAACCTTTAATCTAACTTTGAAACGTGTCTTGTAAACAACAATACTGAAGCAGACGACAATAAATCGGTGAGGGAGTAAAAATCTCCCGAATAATTTGATCATGAAAGGGTTAATGACGCATGTGTTAATTTTGCAGTAAAATAGTTACAGTACTCGTAAAGAGATGATTATTGTTGAAAAATCAGCAACAACCATAGCGAAAAGACTACAAACGAGTATCCCTACTCCAACTGCACCAGCAGAAATAGCCGATGTACGGTTATCCTCTGCGCATGTCCGAGTTCTTCTGAACTTTGATAATGACTTTTTGTCCTCTGTATAAGTAAGAACAAACCACGCGCTCCATTCCTCAAATGTCAAGTTTGATCTAGGAAAATTATAACACAAACAAGGCCATAAGAAAATTGCCGTGCCGCTGTATAGACCTGTGGAAGATGAAGCGGAAATCGGGATGGAGGAAGTAGGAGTTCCAACTGACGCTGTATTTGTAAATAAATTGGATGTTGAACTTAAAGGCATCTGTGTCTGACTTGTAAATGGAGCTACCGTCCCTCCAAACGATGTGACTGTTTGTGTCTGACTTGTTGGTGGGATCGACGTCCCTCCAGTTACTGTGACTGTTTGTTGCGGCGCGCCAACTGTTAGAGCCACTGTTCCTTCCGGTGTCACTGTTTGTGTCTGACCTGTTGATAGAGCCGGTGTTCCTCCAGGTGTCAGTGTTTGTGTGTGACCTGTTGATAGAGCCGGTGTCCCTCCAGGTGTCAATGTTTGTGTCTGACCTGTTGATAGAGCCGGCGTCCCTCCAGGTGTCAATGTTTGTGTTTGACCTGTTGTTAGAGCCGGTGTTCCTCCAGGTGTCACAGTTTGTGTCAGATCTGTTGACATAGCCGGCGTTCCTCCAGGTGTCAGAGTTTGTGTCTGAACTGTTGATAGAGCCGGCGTCTGACCTGTTGATAGAGCCGGCGTCCCTCCAGGCGTCAATGTTTGTGTATGACCTGTTGTTAGAGCCGGCGTTCCTCCAGTTGTCACAGTTTGTGTCAGACCTGTTGATATAGCCGGCGTCCCTCCAGGTGTCACAGTTTTCGCCTGACCAGTTGATAGAGCCGGAGTCCCTCCAGGTGCCAATGTTTGTGCCTGACCTGTTGATAGAGCCGGCGTCTGACCTGTTGATAGAGCCGGCGTCCCTCCAGGTGTCACTGTTTGTGTCTGACCTGTTGATAGAGCCGGTGTCTGACCTGTTGATAGAGCCGGAGTCCCTCCAGGTGTAAATGTTTGTGCCTGACCTGTTGATAGAGCCGGCGTCTGACCTGTTGATAGAGCCGGAGTCCCTCCAGGTGTCAATGTTTGTGTCTGACCTGTTGATAGAGCCGGCGTCTGACCTGTTGATAGAGCCGGCGTCCCTCCAGGTGTCACTGTTTGTGTCTGACCTGTTGATAGAGCCGGCGTTCCTCCAGGTGTCACTGTTTGTACCTGACCTGTTGATAGAGCCGGCGTTCCTCCAGGTGGCACTGTTTGTACCTGACCTGTTGATAGAGCCGGTGTTCCTCCATGTGTCACTGTTTGTGTCTGACCTGTTGATAGAGCCGGCGTTCCTCCAGGTGACACTGTTTGTACCTGACCTGTTGATAGAGCCGGTGTTCCTCCAGGTGTCACTGTTTGTACCTGACCTGTTGATAGAGCCGGCGTTCCTCCAGGTGTCACTGTTTGTACCTGACCTGTTGATAGAGCCGGCGTCTGAACTGTTGATAGAGCCGGTGTTCCTCCAGGTGTCACTGTTTGTGTCTGACCTGTTGATAGAGCCGGCGTCCCTCCAGGTGTCACTGTTTGTACCTGACCGGTTGATAGAGCCGGTTTTCCTCCAGGTGTTACTGTTTGTACCTGACCTGTTGATAGAGCCGGCGTTCCTCCAGGTGTCACTGTTTGTATCTGACCTGTTGATAGAGCCGGTGTTCCTCCAGGTGTCACTGTTTGTGTCTGACCTGTTGATAGAGCCGGCGTTCCTCCAGGTGTCACTGTTTGTACCTGACCTGTTGATAGAGCCGGTGTTCCTCCAGGTGTCACTGTTTGTGTCTGACCTGTTGATAGAGCCGGCGTTCCTCCAGGTGTCACTGTTTGTACCTGACCTGTTGATAGAGCCGGTGTTCCTCCAGGTGTCACTGTTTGTGTCTGACCTGTTGATAGAGCCGGCGTTCCTCCAGGTGTCAATGTTTGTACATGACCTGTTGGTTGAGCCGTTGTCCCTCCATGTGTCAATGTTTGTGTCTGACCTGTTGATAGAGCCGGCGTTCCTCCAGGTGTCACTGTTTGTACCTGACCTGTTGATAGAGCCGGTGTCCCTCCAGGTGTCAATGGTTGTGTTTGACCTGTTGATAGAGCCAGTGTCCCTCCAGTTTGTGTGACTGTTTGTGGCATCTCGCTTGTATACGTAGATATCGGGGCTTTAGGCGCTTTTTTGTTTTCGCATATTGAGGAATTTCTTTGATCTGAAATATTAAAGGAAATATTGACAAACATCCCACTATAATACGTTATTACTTTGTGGTGTGCATAAAACATTTTTGATAAGCATAATTATCTAATATAACATGTGCCTGCCTCTCGTAAAACAGGACAATAATATGATCGTTTACCGAATATCTGGTAATACCGCAAATTTATCAAATTATTTAAGTTCTTGTTTTCTAAGTTTAACTTATTATAGTTATTCGTTTTAGTTTAAACTTAGAAAACAAGAACTTAAATAGTTTGATAAATTTAGCAAGAAAGTCATATTTTGACATATTAAGTGTGACTTTAACTTATTATAGTTATTCGTTTTAGTTTAAAGTCACAGAAACAATAAAACTATGTGATAGTGTACATCTTTAAACAGTACATTATCTCTATAATCTTACCGAGGCAACTACTTTTAATTTCAACCATTTCTTAACACGCTTTGAGCGGACGTAACTCTTTCTTAAAATAACTGCAACATGCTATAGCCGGAATAATGGCTCGCACCATATCTAAAAATAATTTCAAATCTATAATCTTCTACACGTACCATTTTGTATATTTTTCTGTCATAGATCTATATTTAAACCATTTACTCCATATAGATACTCTTTTTAAACACGTTAAAGGTGTCCGATTAACTAGCACAGACTGTGATACAACAAACTTTATGAATGACATCCCTATAGTGGTAAAGAAAAGAGAAACAACTTATCCTATTACTAAAAAGCAATAACATATTTTCTTTTGTTCTTTATCATTATAAAATGTATTTATGTCTAGAAGTTCAGGCTGATAAAGCGTTAATTATCTGTATGCATTTTTTAAACTTATATTCGGATAAACTTAAATGATTTTCATAACATGGAGAAAACAATATGAATTAAAGCAAGGGAATTAACTTTGTTAAGACCTAAAATTAATTTTAGATATTTTACTGACCCTATACGGTTATTATGTGGTCTTCTCATGACCTCGGTTGACCAATAGGGTGTCTAGAATTTAGTAGGAGGTAAGATAAACCTATATTTGAAATAAAAAAGGGTTCGCCAAACTGGATCTTTTCTTAATAGTTGTTTTAGTGTATACCACTAATTATCCGGAGACTCGTGCTTTTGATCATAACTTCTCAGAATAACCCTCTTCAGCTTTGTAATTTACCTAATGTGTCTGGTTATACATATGTTTTCATGAAATAGAAAAAATAGGAGCACATGAAAACAACACACTATACGTCATTAAAGGGAACACATCAAATACATATTTTTCAAAGTTTTTTTCTCCTACAGTTCTTCCATTCAGATTTTGACAATTTTTATCATAAATATTGATAAAGCATTAGTTTACTAAAATCACACATTAAAATTATAGGTACCCGAATTTTAAAAAATACAATCAACTGCATAGAGAGTACGAGTAACACATATCAATTCAAATACATACACATGTAGAGCTATCTACAAATGCTATATGATAACCACTTTAAATGCTAAATCAGTAAAATGTGTCTAAATCCTTACCGTTCAATCGTCAACAATATATAACTTTTCAAGCACTTTTAGTATATACATGTATCACTAATCGTGATCGCCAAATGCAGGTATGACCGCATAATTTAGCTTATTGAGATGGAACCAATACAACTTTCAAATATATACCATATCATACAGTATTGGTCAAAGGCACGGTTACATTTGAGGGCGAAAGGATTTACAGATAATGATAACTTTACGTACATGGGTATCTAAACGGAATGGTACAGTCTGTTGTCGGAAGCAACCCGTCTGTTGAAGCAAGACCAAGCGTCTCAAAGGCACTGTTGACGGACGCTGTCGAAAAAGAAATGTGGAAGAATTGTATTACATAATTGAGTCGTGTCATGACAAAACCTGCCTTATGGCATTGGAAACAGTGTATATCAAGTCCAGCCGCAGCGTCAAAGACGCAGCTGCTGGTCTTTATCTACTCTGTTTGACACCCACCATCATCTAAAGCATTGCATTTAGCAGTACTATAAACGGTGTTTGGTAGTGAAGACCAAGCTCAGATACAAACGGTGATTGACCTATACAATGTTGTAATGCAATAAGGCAGGTTTTGTCGTGACACGGCTCATAAATATGTTACAGCTAATCTGTGTAATCAGTCATTTCACGTAATGACTAAAATTTTAGTCATTACGTGAAATGACTGTTTCACCTAGTCATTTCATGAAATGCCTAAAATTTTCAGTCACTTCGTGAAATTACTAAAAACACCTTCAGTCATTTCACGAACTGACTAAATTGACCTAAGCTTTATTTATTCAATCGTAATGATTGGTGTATCTTAATGATTACAAACAACACTATTGAAACAATAATGCATATTAAATTTGATACAAATCAAGTCTCTTAAATCTTTTAAAAAATGCGTGCAATGTTTCTGGAATAATTGTTTGATATTAAGCTTTAAACAATATTACGCATATTGAAAGACATGAATGAACAACTGCTGTTGAATTAATTAAATAAAGGTCATTTCACGTATTGCTCAAATCCTTTTTAAGGTGTCTAGCCAACTTGTGTAGAAGTCGCCTGTCAAGTTTTGTCATTTTACGAAATGACTGAAAATGTCAGGCATTTCGTGAAATGACTAAGTGAAACAGTCATTTCACGAAATCGATCGCTATGATATAAACAGTCCTGCTAGCTCAGGTGGCTAAGGCGCAGTCCACGTTTCCTTTTCTTGCACCGCATGCCGGGTCCCGGGTTCGAATCCAACCTGAGGTCAATATTGTTTATAGAAATGCATGTTTTTAAAAACAGAATTTGTTATCCTAAACTAATTGTTGCCTGTTTATATAACCGTTTGACCTATATTTACAAATTACTATTTTTAATGCTAAATCCGGTTGCGAGTCTCTTTAAGATATGCATATGTGATCTAAAGACACAGCAGTGTTTGTCCATACAGCATATAATTTCATAACACTAATTTTATAATTTTAGTGTATCGTCTGTTCGTTTAAACAGGAAATAACGTATTATTACTTACATGTAAAGCAGGTTTTGAACGTGACTTCTTGATTTCGATAGAAGCTATATTGCTCCTTACAGTCCATAGGGTCGGTGTAATACAGGAGCGCACAGGTGCGTGAGTTGATCTCCATCACCGCCCAGCATTCTTTACCACTATAGGTATTTGTAAGGCAGCGATCATAGCAGACAGAGGGGGAGTAAAGTTGATAGTCCCCGATCACACAATACCTATTATCGACAACCTCTGACATCGTACAGGCACCTACAATTTGACAGAGACTAAAGTGGTTAAAATGTTTTAAAGAAACTACAGTGCTCCCTCTCTGCAACGGCACCCAGTGGGAGACACAGATTGTGTGTGTTGTTCGGAGGGAGCCGTTGTAGCGAAAGAAAATTCCGACTCGGCTTACATTTGCAAACAGCTTGAATCCAGATCAGACGCCGCGTAAAGTTATTTGTCATTCGTCATTATATTTATTCTATCAAATCTCCACTTATATGCAACGTTGAGAAAAAGCAGCAGACGATATTGCAGCAGTGAAAGCGTTAGACATAATTGTCCCGTTTACGGAACAACGACAAGGGTCGTTCTAAGTTTCAATTTTCAATTTCCTTTATTACACTCAGTTCATGATATACATGAATACATGAGGAAAACGTTATACATTGTATATACATGTACATAGACAAAACATACATATTGACAAACAAATAATTTTGTGTATTATCAGTTAGTTAAATTTTAGAAGATTGTTTACTATTAGATTCCGGGAGAGATACGGGTATAATTCACAGAATGTTTAAGTTAGCAAAATATACTGGGAAAGCCAGACATTTTCAGTTACCATTATGTAAAAATGGAAATTATAAGGATATTTGACAGCACTTTTACTTAAGGACATGTATAACAACAATTCGTAATATAATTACACACGTTCCGAAACACAAAATGCGTACATGTATCATACATGTTAATGTATCATGGATGAATGAACGAATATGAGTGACTGAATGAATGGCCGAGTGAATGAGTGAGTGATTCAAATAAACACTCAGTCATTCAACCAATCAATCTGTAAGTCAACCGATCAATCAATAAATAAAGTAATGAGGAAAAAGATGACAGAATCAAAAGACAAAATATGAAGGCCCTGTTGTACTACGGTGGATAAGACGTCACTCTCTCCCAATAAAAGCGTTTACGTTTATACTAAATTTTGTATTGCGAACAGTATGGATCGAGATAAGACGTCGAGTAACCCGGTGTCTGAGTAGGTTCCAAACTGCCTGTCACTCAGATAAGATAATAGGCGGAACTGTTCAACATTATCGTTTTCTAAATTTAATGAGATGCGTTTACAATTAAACGGGGAAGAGTAACGTCTCTTTCGCTGTATAATTTATTTTATAATGAACACTTTCACGCTTACATTGGACCTCTGTCGAGACGTACTTCAGACAGCCAATATACGTGATCAGTGTGTAGCAGAATGAGACAACGTGGTTGATGGGGTATAGACACTGTACGCATAGATTGAGCCTCTGTCGAAATGAATTACAGAGATTCAATCTGCGTGAGTAATATAAGTGTGAGAGATGGTAGAGAGATAGAGAGAAAGAGAGAGACACAGACACAGACAGACAGACAGACATACATACAGACTGAGACAGACAGGGAGAGAGATGAAAAATGGGAGAGACAAAGGCAAAAGAAAGACAGATAGTAAATGATGCATGCACACATACAAATGGGCTATCAATAGGCTATTTAAATTCAAACGTTGATTGATAGAGCATAGTCATTGACACAGTTTTAGATCTTGAAATAGGGATGTTGAGTCATTAAACCAGATGACCTGCCAGTGCAGGACCAAAACAATGCAGTAAGTTCCTATAGGAACTCTCCATGTTATTTTAATCCCACACACAGCATTGACTACATATAAAGCCTTTCACTTGTTAATCGCATAGGTAATACAAAACATTAAGTAAGTATAACACATTGAGAAAAAAATGCATTAAACTTTAAAACAATTAACAACAGTATATTTGTCACACATCGACTATTTAAACATTTTCTGAAAATGGACAACTATGATTTTTACTAATTTGCACAGTTTTAGGTATTCACTGGTGTTTCGTGTATTAATGAGTTTATCAAACACCACAATATTTGGTCTCCTATAGCATTTCTCGTCAATGAATTGTTTACGTGAACAAGTAAAATGTGTGCATGTGAAAATATAATGAAACTCGTCCCCTATTTCTCGGTGACATAGAGGACATATATTCTGTTTTCACGAGGTATATTTAACCATCTTCCAGTTTCAATTGGTAATTTGTGATTTCTAGTCCTGAATTGAATCATTTGTTTTAAGTAACAGGGTGGCGTTTGTAAAAGGTAAGTTTCAAATTCAAATTTGTGTTTTATCAATTTATAAGTGATACAGCTACTAGATTCATCGATGGTTCGGAACTATTCACCGATATAAAGATCTTTAAGCTTTTGGTTGATTGCATTTTTAACCATTTTGGATCAGGGAATATCTGTGTACGCCAAATGTCAATGAAGCCAGTGGAGGTAAGTATATTTCTGATATTATTTAGCCATGTAAAAAGTTTTGTTTGAGTTAATGGAGGACATACGTCATATTTGGATCTGAGGAAAGTATATACATTTTGTGCAAGGTTGTTTGAGCTTGATTGTAACAGTTTCGACCAATATGAGATAATTCTTGTTTTGATATCAATCGATATCGGGAATACACCTGTTTCATCGTAGACAATTCAGTTAGGAGTTGAACTTTTTATATTCATAATGTGTTTTAGAAACTTTAACTGTACTCGCTCTATACATTCAATGTTGCCAAAGCCCCAAATTTCGCATCCGTATAGTAAGACCGGTTTGACTGTTTTATTAAAAATATCAATTTGCATATCAAGTGGTAAAGACAGTGGTCTAAGTTTTTTCAATAAACTGTACAATGCACGCGTTCCTTGGGCAGCGATGTGCCGTTTAGTCTGATAGAATGATCCAGATTTACAAAACAGTACACCCAGATATTTGTATTCTGTAACAACCTCCAAAGGTTGATCGTTAAAGGTGAAGTTAACTTGAGCTGGTCGGCCTTTGGAGAAAACAACAACTTTTGACTTGGAAATATTTACTGTTAATCTCCAGAGATTGCAGTATTCTTCGTAAGCTTGAAGTGCATATCTGAGGTCATCTGCAGACTTGCTTATTAATTTGTGTCATCCGCATATAAAAGAATGAACAACTTTAAAAATGTGTGTAGATTTGTATCGTCGTCCATGTTCTCAAGTGTTATCCCATTTATGTCCCCTTTGTTATGGAGAAAATCATGTAAATCATTCAGGTACAGAGAAAAAATTAGAGGTGATAAATTTTCACCCTGTCTGACTCCTATATTGCACGAGAAAAAGTTTGAGCACGTGCCATTTACCGTAACACATGATTTAATATCACCGTACATATTTTTTACCAGTGTAAAGAACCTGCCATTTAAGCTTTTGCCAGAGGCCAGCTCTCCATACAGTGTCGAATGCTTGCTTTAAATCGATAAAAGCGCAGAACAGTTTCTGTTTACTGTTATGTAATAGTTGTATTAGCGAGTGTAAAATAAAAATCTTGTCTGCTGTAGAAAATCCACTTCGAAAGCCTGCTTGGTAATCGTTAATTATATTGTTATTTTCGACAAATTTTGTAAGTCTATTGTTTAATACGGGCGTGAACAATTTACCTAAACAGCTAATGTGATTGGTCGGTAATTTTCAGCATTAGTAGGGTCACCTTTGTTTTTAAAACTAGGATTAATAATTCCTGTTGTCCATGATTTTGGGATTATACCTCTTTCAAAACTATATTGAACAGTTTAACAAGAACATGCTTCATGAGAGGGAAAGAGGCCTAAATTTGTTCATTTACTATATGGTCTATGCCGAACGCTTGTTATTTTTCAGCTTCTTAACTGCTGCTTCTATTTCTTCTTACGAAATTTCTATGTTTAAGATGTTGCTATTGTCGACATCTAAAAATATAGGGTCAATGTTGGGCTCTTCAGAATCCTCTACAGAATCATCATAATTTGTATTTTTATAGTGTTGATACAGATCATCTAATGTCTTGTTTCTTATTGCCATTTAAAGCCTTCCAATACAATCTTGGATCTGATGTTTTAAGTTTCCGTAGTTTTGCAATGTTTGATTGTTTAAAGTTGTTAAAGAAGGTTCTCATGACTGATTTATAATGTTTACTTTGCAATTTTAGCTCACGTTTGTTTTGTGAAGTTTTGTGTATATTATATTGAGATTTTGCTTTATGAAACCGTTTTCGTGCCTGTTTACACTTATGACCATACCAAGTTTGAGGCTTTTGTGTATCGCTTTGGTGGATTTTACATTTGTTTGACGTCCTAAATTTTTTATCTTTAAAGCTTTTTTCAGCAGAATTACAGAATATTTTACTTAAACATTGGACAGAGTTATCTAGGTCAGTTTGGCTTAAACTGTCATTAGTCTCGAGCGCAGATACACTTGAGTACAGGTTATCATTTTCTTCTGCACTAATATTCTGTAAAAATACTTCTGCTTTCGATTTGTCCCAACGTGTGGGTTTAACTTCACATGTACTAGTGCAATTGCACGCATAAACGTGATCACTTTTAATTCGCAGGCTAACGGGACAGTGAACGTCCGATAACATAGGGCAAAACGTGTGTACATACATTGAGTCTATAAATGGAAACAAATCAACATTGCATAGAAAATAATCGATTGTGCTAGTATCATTCGATGTAACAGTTCCAACTAAATCACCGACCGTGCGGCCATTCAATGTGTATAAATTATTTTCTAGCAAGAAATCAATAAGTTTGTAGCCGTAATTATTTGATGATTTATCAGTGTTATTACGTTTTAACGTGACATCATGACGCTCAAAAAAGCTAAACTCCTTGTCCAATTCGCTCGCTATATCTGTAAGGTTTTGAGAATCAAATATATAGTTATCAGTTTCAATAAAATCAGGCATGTTTTTGTTCTAGAATTGCTATCACCAAACATACAGATACTCATTGTTTGGAGGGCCGTTGTATAGAGTGAATACTGAATACCCTATTGTTTCTCGATTGATATGCAGAAAACAATACCATGAAAATAAATTCTACCGATGTATTTACCCGGCGTTTAGATCATCGTCTAGTATAAAGTAAATTTCAGTGTTGATTATTTATTTACTGAAGAAACCTCAATGGCAAACATACATCATTTATTAAGGTAGTGCGCCCCTAATAAAATCAGACCGACATATTTTCTTCAACTAACGCACCGTACCGACCTATGCTCGAGCATTATTCGGCACCGACCGTCTGCTAAAAGGAACAACCGATCGCGCTACGTAGAGTACCGACATTCACTAACATTGTCTCGATCTCATCAGGGCCGCACTACCTACAACGAGCCCCGACCCCATAATAATGTAGAGAAGGAAGGCGTGATTCTGTCCAAATAAATGCGTTTACGATATTACCATTGTAAAAAAATTGAAGTCAGATCAGACGTCGGAGGAACACCAGATTGAAATGAATAAACATTGCGTTGCAGTGTATGTTTTATATTAAACAGCATTGCGTTTTCGTTTCATTTCCGTTGAAACGGGAAAGAACAATATATTCTCCGCAGTATACCATCACAACTAACCTGTTTCTCTTTGACATATAAATTGGTTTGTGGTGTTACACTCTCGGAGCTCAAACCTCGACATGTCCCTATACACCGCACAATAGCTGTCGTTAGAGGCGGGTGGGTCTATTTCCAGCCAAGAAGGTCTGGTGCAGTCTTGTGCCCAGCTCAGAGAACAGCTATCACGGCCGTCTGATTGGATAAGACCAGTCCAGACAGGTCCAGCTCTGTAATGTGACATATCACGTGTTACATATAGTATTAACCCATTTATGCCCAGTGGATTACACCATACTTATATATTGGATTAGTTCATTTTTTATCAAAGGGATGTCTGGTCAAAATTTTCATTTCCTTTTTGCTTTATATTGAAATTCATATCAGCAAACAATGTAGACTCTGATCAGACGCTGCATGATGCGGCGTCTGATCAAAGTATACACTGTTTGCCTTTGTCCCATATATGGGTCCGTGGGCACAAATGGGTAAAACCCTGCTAAGCAGACACTCAAAATAAGGTGAAATAAGAATTCATCGCATAAATGTTATTTATATTAAGTTGTTTTTTTTCCAATATTCCAGATAGGGAATTAAATTAATATTAATAATAAACTGCTCTTTTCTAATAGTTCGACCTCTAAGGGCGTTTTTCAAAAAAAAACACGTGATTTTCTTTGAAAAAGGCCCATTTGAGGTCGAAATATTAGAAAAGAGCAATTGATATATTCATATTAAGAGGTTTCAGTAGTTTGTCTGAAGGCACAACACATCGATAACATATACATCAATAACATAAACATCAGAATATATTAAAGTCTATATATATATATATATATATATCAAACCGGTTGAGGTAAAATAAAACATATAAACCATAGGTTTGTCATTATAAATTATAAACGCTATATATATATATATATGTTTTTATTAACAGTTGGGTCCTCTATCAGACGCTGGGTAATCCGGAGCCTGACCAGTCTTCAAACTGTTTACCACTATACAACTATCACTTTTGAAAAATATGACATTATATACATTATTTTTTTTATTGCAGCTTTGTCCTTTCTCCATGATTGCAGTGAGGTTGATTTCGTTTAAACTGGAAGAAATGCCGTCTGTTTAACAGAAATTATTTAAGAAATCATGACAGAGTGCTTTATCGTGCAATATAACACTGGTAAAAGTTGAGATGTGAAGTAATTTAATCACGAGGCCGTAATGTTGAGTCATTTAATTACATTGTACCAACAATCCAACATCTCAACGACCACCCATGTTCTATTGCACGATAAAACACTGGTGTGAATTTATTATTTCGTTCTAACACTTCAATTAACTACAATTTAACAATTTATTTATTGAGGTTTGGTCGCATACTATTACAGAGGAGATTCATATCAATAGAATGCTATATATGCTAGAACGTTTGCCAAAAGGGTCGAACAATAAGTGCATGATGATTTTGTTAATAATTGGCAATTTAAAATTAATAATAGTGGTCGAAATAAATTAAGAATATATAAAACGTTTACGGAATAAGTTGGTGTTGAATCTTATTGCAAATAAAATCTGTCGCCGAGTCATCGATCAGCTTTTGTGCAAATTTAGGTTAGGGTGGCCACAATCCAATGATACTTATATACTAAGAATGAACTACCGGTACTATAAACAAGAATTAAGTTTGAAAATTTTATCAAATGGCAATTGCTCATCCATCATGCAGAATCGCGTTGTCGTTCTTGTTCACTGCACAATCTATCCATATATATGAGGTTCATAATGGTACATCTTACGCTTTTAAAGTTGGAGCGGGCAAGAAAGCATGACGCCGGGTGGGTCATTCTACTGCATTACTTGTAACACAGTAGAATGACCCACCCCTGCTAAAATGACCCATGGGTCATGTCACTACGTAGGACAGTGACCCGGGTCATGTCACTACGTCGAAAAATGACCCCAGACCGCACAATCGACTCGTAGTAGAATGACCCCCTCATGGTCTGGGGTCATTTCTCTACGTAGTATAAAGACCCGGGTCATTCTGCAGGGGTGGGTCATTCTACTGCATTACACCGGCGACGACGACCATAGAGGAATCCATGAATGTCTTGCCATGCCATACAGTCGACACAAACATGTTTAGTCATGTTTAAACTTTGAAATACAAATAGGTTCGACCGAAGTGAATTCGAGATATCAAAATTTATATGTACTAAGATACACTTACAACTCCCCATTTCTATCCCATAAATCAAGGAAATACTGTATGGAATGTATTTTAGCCACCGTGTCAATTTCAAGTAGTCTGCCTCCTGCATTTAAACATTCGGCATTCGCTTGGTTCCATGTTGCAGGTTTGTAATACAGAATGAATTCCATACCAGTAGTCGTAGGAATATTCCCATCTGTAAAACAAACGTAGCTCAACTCAAAACATGGACGTTTTTGGTTTGTAAAGGGTTCCTTCCCTACAACGGCCCTCCGAAAAACGACTCCCTCCGAACAACGACCCTTGCCACTGTTCCCTTCACATGACAATTATGTCTAACGCTTTTACTGCTGTAATATTGTCTGGCTAACGTTGTCGTCTGCTGTTTTTCTCAAAGTATTTGAACATTTTGACAGAAAACACCTTAATGGTGAGATACAAACAGCTTGAATCTAGATCTGGATTCAAACTGTTTGCAAATGAACAAATATCCCTCCCTATAACGGCTCCCTCCGAACAACGCACACATTTCTTGTCTCCCATTGGGTGTCGTTGTAGAGAGGGTGCGCTGGCAAGAGTCGTTGTTCGGAGGGCCGTTGTAGAGAAGGAACGCGGTATCGTTGTTAACCTAATCACCATCAACCTTACCGTCTGCGTCTACCCTTCCTCGGACAATATCACCTTTTACCCATTTGTTCCTGACGCCCTATAAAAGGGACATTTGCAAACAGTGTAGTCAATGATCAGACACCGCATTAAGAAGCGTCTGATCAGAATATACACTGATTGCTGATAGGAATTTCAACATAAAACAAAACGAAAACGAAAATTTAGACCAGTCACCCAGTAGATAAAAAATAGACTTATCCAATATGTAAGCATGGAATAATCCACTGGGGACAAATGGTAAAATTTATCGTCTGGCAATACTATGCAAAATTCTACTTTTTGTAGCTTTGACCGTGAAACTATTGATGTAGTGGAGAATGCATCATTACAGTGGAGAAAACGTTATTCTTTTCCGTTTAAACGCAATGAAACGCAAACGCAACTCACTAAAATGGAGAAAAATGTGACTTTTTTATAATTCTAACTATTCATGTTTATCTGATGGCAAACAGTTTGGAGCCTGATCAGACGCCGGGTTACCCGGTGTCTGATCTTGCTCTAAACTGTTTGCAATGGAAATAATAAGTTTAGCCTAAACGCGTTTATTGGGAAAGAATATGGTTTTCTCCACTGTATTTCCTGTTTCAAAGAAGTTTAACGCACATGAAAAGTATCAAAATATAGAAAATGATATTCTAACAGAAATATTGACCATTTATCTTTATCAGTGACAAACAGTTTGGAGCATGAAAACACGGCAGGTTACCCGTCGTCTGATTTGGTGTCAAATGGTTTGCAGTGTAACATATTTTTTTAAGCATTAAGTGTGTAATGGAAACGGATTACGTCTTCTCCAGTTCACCAGTACCAAACAGCGTGGACCCTGTTACACGACGTCTGCTATGTGTTCAGTTGCCACTGTTTGCGGCTTAGGTAAGCAGTTTGTGCCCCGTGTGCAGAGTACACTACCAGGTAGCCAATTTGCAATTGATAGCCAACGACGGCCATCGGTTTCTTTATTGAACTCATGGCATAAATTATCACTTTTGCAATAAACCGATAATGCTAGAACTATTATTGCCATTGCAAACAGTATTGGATCTGGTCAGATGCAGGGTAGCCCGACGCGTTTGGTCAAATTAAAACCTCTTTCAAAATAGATATAACAATATTCCAGATAGGGAATTAATATATTAATAATCTGACTAAGTGTATTCGCCGAAACTATGTCAGGAAATGTCTTACAACGCGGCCTGATTAGCAAATAGAAAATCGATGGTAGAACTATTTCTTTATCGTTAGTGTGTCCAACCAATTAACAAGTGTTACATACCTACACAATAGTTCAAATAATATTACCCTTAACACCCTTGCCCCGGTTACAACGATTATTTGCAATCAGTTTCGATCCAGATCAAACGCCGCGCAAAAAAAAACCCATTATACTCTTATATGTTTTCGGTTTGAAAAAAAACAGAGGATAAATTGCCGAGTTAATAAGAATCTCATCTTGATTCTAATCGAGTGCAGAGGGCCAAAACAGGGTAAAGGATACTCACTTCCAAGGGAATACTAAGTGTTACAGTATATAATACTAAATACACGCATTAAGCAAACAAGTATCATAGTCACGTTTTCAGAAAGGCGACCACATAAAATAAACCATATTGGCGCCTTTGTATGCTATTTGGATAAAATAAGGCAGATGTTTTCTGTAATTTTGTATTACACAGTTGTCTACCTAAATCTTAATCTAAAGCGCTTTATATGTTTCCTTGGTTTTGTGGTGTTTTTTTTGGTTTTTTGGATTGTGCAGCAAGAATTGGTTATCAGAATTGATTCATTCGACAGTACAGTAAGATTGAGCTACGGGTGTCAAAACAATACATATGTCTATGACATTTGTGTAAGATATTTTCACTGATTACAAGAAATACGTAATCCAATAGTACGAAAGGGAAAGGGAGAATATATCACATCTAGTACAGCCCATGACCAAATATGTATGTTCATGGAAATATTATCAGAAACAGTTAATTCAACAGTATCTGAGTGGCAGAGAAATACATGTATTATAAGGTTTAGTACAGTGTATGACACAGCAGCTGTATATTGGTTATCCAAAATATTTATCTAATAAAACGAGGGGCATAGACAGATATCAAACCAAGTACATCCCATGATATAATTGACATGTACATAGAAATCTAAATAAGCAATGCTTTATCCAATAAAAAGATAGTGACATAGAGATATTATAAAATATACTGCAGTCCATGACACATCAGTTTTGCAGTAATTGCTAGGAATACTTCATTAAGTAATACGAGAACGACATTATATAAATATTAGATGGCAATTTGCATGACATTTAAATTGTCAACAGGGTAGTCAAAATGTCGACCTGAGGCTAAGCCGAGAGTAACATTCTTGTTTTCGAAGGTTGACGATCTGAATGTCACGCAAACTGCTGTCTAATATTTATTTTACTACACCGAGTTTATCAATTCTGGCCTTGGAATGGTCTCATTCGTGTTTTGTATATAAAAAAGCAAAACGCTCTTAATAATACAGAAAGAAAATCAAGAAACATAAGGGTAATTTGCCCCTATGGACAATTCCAAAGAATGTCACATAGCAAAAGAATGTCGCATAACTCAGACATATGGTCATAAAGTGACAGAGATCAAATGACATTGGAGTTACTTGTCCCGTGTGACATTCCAAAGAATATCACATAGAAAACGAGTGTCGCATAGCTCAGACAGCAATGTAATAGAGTGACAGTGAATTGTTTGGCGAGATGATAAAAATATGCAAAATGTTACATTTTGGTCTATGGGAAATTAACATTTAACTTAATAAAGAGATGTTGTCTTACATGTATATAATGCAGTCCCTAACACAACAGATATGTAATAATTGTCAACAATGCTTCTCATAATATCCCAGAAACACGTATGTATACATAGAGATATTTGCAGTCCATGACATAAAAGATACGTAATAATTGCCAGAAATACTTGACATAACACATATGCAATGGTTATCAGAATGGCGCCCATGGTTAGCTCATTCATCCACGGAACTTTAAATTGACAATACTAGTGTCCAATTAAGTCTAGTCAATGTAGGACTGTTCAAGTTTTTCTACAATGTATTGCAAAATGGCAAACAGTGCATACTCTGGTCAGAGGGCTCCAAGGACCCTCTGATCTGAGTATGCACTTTTCATATTGTCAAACTGAACTCTTTCCAGGTAAACGTTAATACAAATGTAAATAACGGATATACTCGTCGCTAGGGTTCAATGTGTTTTTCTAGACATGTAATTTAAATCCTTGCCCATTGTATGGATATTGATAACACATACCCGACTCCGGCACTGTTGAAGAAGGACACTCGTACGTCACGTCTATATTACCCACCCTACAGCACGAATATGGGAATAAACTGTCGGCTGTGACCAACGGCGTGCTTGTGTTGGCCACTGAATCTATAGAGCAATTTTTTAAAAATGTAATAATAAAATAGTAAAAAATGCAAACGTTTAGCTGTCATGTAAGGCTAATTATTTAGCATTCACAATAGCTGTGCTTTGAGAAAACCTGCCTTATTGCATTGCAAACAGCGTCGATCAAGACGGGCGGCTGGTCTTGATCTACACTAGTTGACACCCACGTACATCTAAAGCTGTATTACATACGGTGTTTGGCAGTGTACACCAAATTCAGATACAGAGCCTTGGATGACAACGGTGCTTAGTTTGTTTAATGTTGCAATGTAATAAGGCAGACTTTGTCGTGGCACGGCTCAATTATTATATTAGAAATACATGTATAGGGTGTCCTAGCAGAGTCCCGTTACTAAGGCCATTCAATCGAAAATTCGTTAAAAATGTAAAAGTTGCAATTGGCGTATTAAACGTGAATGAAAATAGACAGGAAAACTCCAAATGAGAGCTTTCTACTGTATTTGCTTTTATCCCGATTTAAGCAGTCATCAACACCGAAAAATGTTGTACTAGTGTTATATATTGAAGTTTAACATCATTTTCTTTCTGCTTTCCATGTTTTACAATATGTATTCCATGGAGTTCTTTATCTTGACCCTTATGTTTGTCAGTGAGTAGTTAAAATATATGTTTACAGGAGAGAAAACGTTATTCTTTCCCAAATAAGCACGATTATGCTAAAACCAATTACTTCTATTGCTAACAGTTTAGTGCCAGATCTCCAAACTGTTTGCCATTTATATTAAGATGAATACATGTAGTTAGAATGTTCGAAAACTTGTCATTTTCTACACTTCATTTCAATACGTTTGCCTTTTGTTTGCGTTTAAACGGGAAAGAATAACGTCTTGTCCACTTCACAAAGGAAAGTAAGCACAGACGCTTGCAATTACATTCATGTTTACTGCATTGCAGTTCTCAGACAATGTCGACGATTTATTCGAATCGGAATGTCCACCAATTTAAACGTTCAATCCTGATCAGACACAAGAAACTGTTTGCGATGGGCACTAGGGGCCCGATAAAACTTCGTACAACAAATGTTGTCGTAAGTCAGATTATAAAAGTCTCAATTATTATTTATTTCTCCATCTTATCCTGTCTTGTGATATATCTTTGGAGTCGTCTTCAAAATTAGATGTTTATTTAGGTTTTGACTTACGACCGTTTTTGCCGTACAAAGTTTTATGAAAGGGGCACCAGATCTCTGGGGACAGCCGCGTTTCTGTCGGAATGACTTTCCTCTTCCATATTAACCAAACAAAGAAATATTATTTTATAATATTTGTTATTGTGTATCCCTAAACCCCAGCCCATGTATGTTTATTCTAAAATGTTCGCTTAACACAGATTTGTCCAAGTAGTCAATCGACCACTTTAACAAAGGCAAATTAAACAATCAATAATACATGTTCCTGCGAAGGATTAATGCAGGACAAAAGTATAGTATAAAGCTCTTGACATGCATTAACCTGTCTTTAGAGAGTTTGAGAATGGAGGAGGCGTGTGTCTTACCGTTAAGACGCAAATAAAAACATAAAACCAATGTAACAAAAATTATATCTATTGTTAAATTTTTATCTAATTTAGTTTGGGGCGCAAACAGTTTGAGCCTAGTCTGATACCAGGCTACCCGGCGTCTGATCTGATCCCAAACTGTTAGTACTGAAAGTAATAGTTCTAGCGTGTATGCATTTATGAGGAAAGAATAACATGTCCATTGTAGCACTCTCAATGACGTCATAAAGTACATTTTCAAACAGTTTTGTTCCTGATCAGACGCCGCGTTGCGCGGCGTATTATCAGGATCAAAACTGTTTGCCACTTGTTTTGAAATTACGTCATGTATGCTGCCGTAACTCTTACTTTGAAAGCCAACAATTGAAGCAGACGACAATATGGCGGTGAAGGAGTACAAATCTCACTATAAGTTTGATGATGAAAGGGTTAAACAGCGGACCGTCCTCGGTCTTCATACCTTTCCACAGTACTTTCCTGTAGAACTCATACGGATCAGACACTCTTTCAATGGAAGTTAGGTAATATGATGCGTTAGGAGCGAAGTAAAGGCGACAGAATGTCTCATCTGTGCTATTACTGTCCATGAAGCCAAACGCCCAGCATTCTTCCTCCTTATATGTCCAAGAAGAGCACATCTCCAGACATTCACCGGAAGTGACGTTATACGACCCGAGCGTTGTTCCTACGCCAAGTGCGAAGCTAGTTCCGGCGTCGTATGCCCATTCTGATTCTAGAAAAGATAAAACGTATGTTATATGGTCACTCTAAAAAGAAACATAGGTAGCCCTTAAGTAAGATTGCTACTTAATGCAGGGTAAACATAGAGCAAATAGTGTCTATATGACTTATGCATAGTACTTATATGCTCTTGTGCGATACATGTACTGATTATTGCATGTCTTAATGTATGGGCAGCATGATGAATATTTAACAGTATTAATACAAGGACAGAAACCGTTAAAGTTTCGAATTAAACAAAGTGAACCCTATAAAGCGGTATACGTATATACGCGTCCTTTGCGAATAATGTCCCTTCTGCTATACATTTGTCCTGTGTATACACATATCATAGGATCAAACATGTACCCTCTGGGTTTTTGTGCACTGCTTGTCGTTTTTCCAATAATTAATTATGTTGTTAAGGAACAAAAAAATTTTAACTGTCAAAAATGAGCTATGGTCTACCTGAAGCTTCAGAAGTCAATGAGTTAAACATAACGAAATGCAGCGGAAATGCAATAAAATGAAGTTAAATAAGTATCTTAGTGGCCATGATAAAGAGATGTTTACTGTACATACCAGCTTCGCCAATGCAAAGAAACTGGTGTGTCTCATTGCACATAGCTGTTTGCCACAGCATAGAACTAGTGTTGAGAACAGTACACAGGGCGGGGTCGACAACAGACAGTGATGGTGGGTTATCAGGGTTCCAGTTAGTTGTAGACACGGAACTGCAGTCTGACCATACTCTCACATGTGCCTTACGACTGGGTTTCGGTTCGTGTATGCCAAGCCATACAGTATCTCCGCTAGGAAATAAAGGAAACAGTTTTACGTATGATAGGGCAGTATAAACTGTCTTATCCGACACCCTTTGGTACCAACTGATGGTGTCGGATAAAACTGTGTATCGGTTAAAGCAGGTTTTAGTTATTCAGCCGGACATTGATTTTGACAACTCGCTTAAGTTGGACATACCTATATTTCAAAGTTATAACGTGGCTTTGAAACGTTTTAACTTTGAAATACGGATATGTTCCACTTACATGATCGGCGCCATTTGACCATTTCTTGAGTCGCGGTGCCGTAAAACCCAACTCAATCAATTAAATCCACTTACACGAGCTCGAGACATAGAAAATCATCAAAATTTAGCTCGATTTAAAAGTGTTCCAGATAGAAAAGTTCGATTGTGTTCTATTCGACATTTAGATCCGAAAATCATTGTCGGACAAAGCAGGTTTCGGGCATAACCAGGTGTCAGATATGCTAGGGTATACTGTATATCATTCATGCATGGCATTTGCAGGGAGATATGAACGTGTGTTTTCCCGAAGGCGTTATATTTCTCGAGGACGTAGATACATGTATATGACGGCTGAGGTCAAACAAACATTCTTATCTCCCTAAACGTCGTGCCATCCTGGTACACGTGCATATAGTCTGCTTTGTCGTCAAGGACTGTTTGTTATTAAACGTGTTCGAGATAGCAAAGTTCTACTCTGTGCCATTCGACATTTGTGTCCGAATATCATTGTCAGACAAAGCAGGTTTCTGGATTAACCAGGTGTCAGATAAGCTTGCTTGGGTTTACTGTATTTTATACATTTATGGCCTTTATTGCAGGGATATATGAACGTTTGTTTTCCCAAAGCCGTCATATTTCTCGAGGACGTAGAAATATGGCTGCTAGGGTAAAACAAATCTTCATATATCCCTATTTACGTCCTGTCATCATGGTGAACGTGCATATTATCGCCTTTGTCGTCAAGGACTGTTTGTTATTGGCATACATGTACATGCATTTGTTGAAGTCATACATTAAAGGTTAGGATTGCATACTTAGTCTCTCTTCCAATGCGAATAATATTTTCTCCGTTGAAAAAACTAAAATTTAATGGATGTATTGTAATAAACATACTTCTTTTTGAAATTTATTACTATTCATTTGAACTTGAGCATCAAACAAGATCAGGCTCTGAACAGACGTTGAGTTATTCTGTTTCAAAAGTTTGCTTCCAACATTTCGTAATGGACATCAATTTTTGGAGAACATTTGCTGAGAAAATATAACGATTTCTCAGTTGTAGCTACAGTGGAGAAGAAGTACTATTATTTCCCAACACAAACGTTTGTGCTAAAAAGGTTATATCTGTTGCAAACAGTCTGGAGCCAGCTCAGGCTCCAAACTGATTGCCACCCACATAAAAAATAACTCATTAACATTTTCAAAACGCTGGCCCATTTATCTATATCATTGCATTTCATTGCGTTTAGTTTCGTTTAAACGGGGGATTATTGAAATTACGTCATCACTACTGTAGCTTTTAGATCACAGTCAATATTCACTCACTTCAAAACTCCATAGGTTTTGTACTCTGGTATTAAGTCTTGCAGAAATACCCAAATATCATCAGAGTCAATATTCAGCAAATTCTGTCCGGCATCGTTGCAGACACTGAAGGCATCATTCCAGGTTAGGGAACCAGTATGTACATAAATAGGTTTGGTCGGCGGTGCTGTACTATTTCCGGTAACAGGTATACCTGAAAATGTGTACGGTTAATTGTGATAAGAGCGGACAAACCAAAGCCTGGTTCATCTACAGTAAAAACCCATCTATTAGGAGCACCAAGAGGCGACTAATTAATCATTTCTCTGCCTCGCCCCAATTACAACCGTTATTTGCAAACAGTTTGGATCCTGGTCAGAATCCAAACTTTTTGACACTCATTGCAATAGTTCTGAAGTCAAAATACCTAAAATTTAAATCCAACAAACAAGCAAACAACCATTGTTTTAATTTGATAACGCCATGGCATAATTGCAGACAATAAAATTGGAGCAGACGACAATTAAATGGTGAATGAGTAAACTTATCGCGAAAATGTTGGCAGTGAAAGGGTTAAACGCCCAATGTTACACATACAGTGGAGAATCTGTTATTCTTTCCCGTTTAAACGCAAACGTACGCAAACGCAAAGCGCTAAAACGTAGAAAAGAACAACTTTTGGACAATTCTGATAATTCTTGTTTATCTTGGTGGCAAACAGTTTGGAGCCTGATCAGACGCCGGGTTACCCGGCGTCTGATCTGGCTCCAAACTGTTTGCACTGCAAATAATAGTTTTAGCGTAAACGCGTTTATTGGGAAAGAATAACACATTCTCCATTGTAGTATAGGCAATAAGGTTGTAAATACTCGTAGATAATAATGATTCAAAGTGCACAAATAGTATCCAACTATTTGAAGAATACTGAAAACAGTTCTCAAACACACGAATAATCAATACCATGAGTCGAAATGTCTGAACAATAGTATTTTGAGAATTTTCTTAGAACAATCCACTGATTCAAAATTGCTCACAAGGCATGGTAGACTGTCCATTAAATTTGGTCCATCCGTTTTAATAGCTCTATAGATCAGCAAATAAATGGAACAGTGTAACAAACTTGTTACATAATCTGAACCCAGTTTGATACACATGTGTTGTAAGTTTCCCTTACTTTAAGCCTTCTTTAAGTTACTATCTGCTAGCAGATAGAAATTTAAACTATTTATGATGGGGCACATTCATTACTGTATAAAATGGAACTAATTTCTTCAGTAGGTGAATTAACTAAATGAGTAATTTAAGAGCGTATCTAAGGAGTAAAGGTTTAATTTCAATGGTAAACAAAACGTAATGTTTTCCAATTGTAAGCACAATATACATACCGCATGTTGAATTAGGTTCCTCTGCCAGATCTGAATCCACGATATTGAATGTTGTCTCGTTTACGATAGCTGAAAAGGTGAGCGTTTGTTTCAATAATAAAGAAACAACCAAAGAACGGCGACACATTTGTTTGAACAGTAGAAAAACCCGTTATTCTTTCCCAATAAACGCCTTTATGCTCAAAAACGTTTGTCCATTGAAAACAGTTTTGAAGTCTGACCAGGTTCTAAACTACGTTTTTTGTCACAGAGATTTTAATAAATGGTTACTATTTCCAATAACATGTCATTTTCTACATTTCAATAACTGTACTTTGCATTTGAGTTTAGTTTCGTTTAAATGGGAAGGCGATCGTCTTCTCTTTTGTAAAAATGTACATGCACAGAACATTCGTTAAAAGGTTTCAATAAATTGATGTAACATTAACACTGAGCAAATTCGCCATTTTTCAAAAACCTTTTATAAAAATACTTAAACTAGATAATGACTTCAAATTTAGCACGTTTCAATCTGGCAATGTCTTATATATATCTCCATACCTAAATTACAGGTAAAAATAAGTGTAATCACTTAACCCATTACACCATAAATACGCCTTTTTACGTCTCGAATTTATTCCCCCACTAAGAAAATAGTTCGAATTTAAACAGTTATGACTATTACCATAAGAAATATTTTTTATATTCCTGCAGATTGTGGCTTAAAGCAGACATAAGGCGCATTCTGCTTTACTTTCAACCTGCTTTAAGTGGACACCTGTCTTCAAAACTAGAAACAGGCTGTGGAATAAAATGGGTTAAGCGCGTCTGATCGAAACATTGTGCATTCCTCGTATTCAAGCCCACACACACGCGGTAAAGAAATCAGCATACCTTCAAAGCATCTCTTTATGTACAAAGTACTGGAAGAAGAACTCGATTTGTATTTGTCAAAATGCAATGGACTTATAATCTGATGAATTTTGCAAATGGATCCGGAAACTGTAAACCCCCAGCATTCCTCCGTGACGTCAATACGAGGCGGTCCTATGTATTCATACATCAAGGAAACGTTGAGACAATATTCTGCGCATGCGTCGACACTTGTGAACGGAATGTTAAAGTCGTTATTGGTGAAGTCGTTAGAAGTGTAGCCGCTGTACCCTGAAACCTCCTCGAATGTACACGGTCCTGGACAAGGAGTGAAAAAGACATGTCACATGGCTGCCATTTCTCAGGATTTTTCCTAAATCTTCAGATTTTATTTTAGTACATGGTAGCTTAAAGCAGCCACGTGTCAACAAAACTAGAAACAGGTGAAAAATGCAAATTTGGAAATCTTAGGATTTTTCAGGTCAACTTATGGCAGCCCTGGTGTCACGAAAAACTGACAACCATATTTAGCTGGAAATCATATCGCCGCCTTATGATGTAGATATTTCGTTTGCTATGAGCAAGTTAACCGTTGTTGATAACGCATCACATTGTGCAGAAGTCTTACTTTTAAGTTACAACCAGTTTGAATCAAAATCAGACGTCGAGTTACAGGGCATCTGATCTACATCCAATATTTTCGAATGCATGTGACTTAAAAAGCTGTATACACAAATTGCGTAATTTCCGCCCTGTGATTTTTCAAAACTTAATCTCATATATAACTCAAATAAACCTTACCCTGTTATAAAATATGACTTATTATCTAAATGAAAAAGATGTATTGCCACAACAAAAAATATTCGTATTTATATAAAAAGTATGATATTTATCATATATCAATGGCCATTTTTAGAGCATTTTTTGTAATACTTTAATTAAAATTAAAACTGAAGAGCCGCACACGACAACTGTACCTGTTCAGACAATGATATCAAAAGAATTGTTAAGTGAATATTGAAATATGGTGGTGTCGGTTGTGGCTCTTCATATCTAAAAAACGATTTCTGAACAATGTTTTTAGACCAAGAAACAATATATCAGTTGATAGATCTAGTAATCCATATTTTGGCCTGAAAACAATATCTATGTTGTTATGAAACACTTAATTTGTTACTGTTATTGTGATTATACTCATCTATCTCCTAAAATCTAGCAATTTCTTAGTTGTTCGTGCTGTTGAAGAACTAGTTGCCATGGCAACAACGTTTGAAGATTCTAATTAAAAATGGTCAGATTCACATGTGCCACGACTTGCTTAATTCTTACAAACATTTTTATGAATTTCTGTAACAGGGCCAATTTTGGCCCTTTGTGAACCTTATCCTTTAGAAAAAAAGAGTAATATACATGTACCAAGTTAAAGTCTACTTTCAGTCCGAATGACCGCTCAGCCGACTGTACATATACTCCCCTGATCATTGAGCCATCTTGCCTACCATATTGAGCACTGCTAACATATGGCGCAATCAAATGCAGCCGCAGTACCGACTCAGACCCTTCACAGAAGAGTAAATGTTACGAAGAAATGTTTACTGTAACACCGGTTACCTTTTTCCTCCTGACAGTAAAAGCGACGCCGTTCGGAGCAGTTGGCCATAGTGAAGTCATTAAAGTAGTAATTCTCTGGCTCCTCCTGTACTTGATGCATGACACACATACTCTCGGGCTCTCCGTCGGGAACGTACTGGCCTGCACCCCAGTCTGCCATATTGTACTCCTCGAGGGGTTGGCACTGGTCGTTGTAGAAGCGGTCACCTATTGGTGTTATACGCCGGTGCATGGAAATCCACGCTGGCTCACCAGTCCTTAAGACAAACGCAAGACATTGGACATTAAAGAAGATGATTTTTCCCCCAATAAACACGTTTATGCTAAAAATATTATTTCCATTGAAAACAGTTTGGAGCCAGACCAGACGCCGATAACACGGCGTCTGATAAGGTTCCAACCTGGTTCCCATAGTCAAAAGATTGTCAATCTCTACATTTAAGTAATGTATGCTTGCGTTTAAAGACATCTCCTGACGACCTTTCGATCATAACGCCTTGCCAGACAATTTCCTTGCAAAAAACATGGATCTTATGGACATGTGGGTAGCAAAGAACCATTGAAGCTTCTCGTGTGAGATCCAACCTTTCAATTTGATAGTTTGGTTAGAAATAGCCATTGAAAATCACAAGAGCATGAGTATAATCTGGGCCTCACCAGGTAAATTGAGATTGGTATAGCATGTGATGCATGCTTTGCAGTTAAAATTCACACCTATCGAGACAATGGGGGTAGTCCATCAATGGACTGAGTAAAAGTCTTTAAACGGAAAAGAATAAAGTCTTCTCTATTGTATAAAACAGAGGTAGACATTATAATTTCCAAGGAAACCCGTTTGAACTAGATCCAGTATGTCCATTGCAAACAGTTTGGTGACTGATCAGCCGCCGAATACAGTGGAGAATCTGTTATTCTTTCCCAATAAACGCGTTTACGCTAAAACTATTATTTGCAGTGCAAACAGTTTGCCACCAAGATAAACAAGAATTATCAGAATTGTCCAAAAGTTGTTCTTTTCTACGTTTTAGTGCTTTGCGTTTGCGTACGTTTGCGTTTAAACGGGAAAGAATAACAGATTCTCCACTGTAACACGGTGTTTGATCAAGCTCCAAACTGATTGCCACTGAAATTTCCAACAATCCGCCAACATTTCAAAATAAAACTGTAAATTTCTACAATTTTTTGGCATTGTGCTGGCATTTAGTCCTGTTACAACGGAAAAACTTGTTCCACACTGTATGTTCACTTACACGTCTAGTTATGCTGTTAGATGTATTAAATCGAGTGAAAGGTTTTGGTGTTATGAGCCATGTGGTGCTTGAAGCAAGATATGAGTAAGTGGAAATATAACGATTTCTGAAAGAGATATTTGATATCGGTGTTTAGGGCATATACATGTATTTGCTTAAAGTGTTTTTTTTTTTAAATAAATCAGAAAGTCCATGTATGAGTTCCTGTTTACTCTCACCCATCTTTAAGCCGTCATCTACCGAATCTTTATTATCTCTGTTGAGGGGGTCGTACATTCTTTCTCAATGTACGCGTTTACGTTAAAACTACTATTTCCGTTGCAAACAGTTTGGAACCATATCAGACGCCGAGCAACTCGGCGTCTGATCAGGCTCCGAACTGTTTGCCACTCAGATTAAAATAAAGGGATGAATGGCATGGTTTGCCTTCCAAATAAGCGCGTAGATACAGTGGAGAATCTGTTATTCTTTCCCAATAAACGCGTGTACGCTAAAACTATTATTTGCAGTGCAAACAGTTTGGAGCCAGATCAGACGCCGGGTAACCCGGCGTCTGATCAGGCTCCAAACTGTTTGCCACCATGATAAACATGAAATATCAGAATTGTCCAAAAGGTTGTTCTTTTCTACGTTTTAGTGCTTTGCGTTTGCGTACGTTTGCGTTTAAACGGGAAAGAATAACAGATTCCCCACTGTATATCTGGAAAAACAATGACGACCATTGCAAACAGCGTTGAGCTTGCTCTGAAGTAAAGAAACTATTTGTCTAATCTGTGTCTAATCAGGCTTCTTTCTAATTGCAATCCAGATAAATCGACAACATTTTTAATAACTTTTCACTTTCTACCCTTAAATGCATTGCGTTTAGTTTCGTTCAAATTGGAAATAGCCACGTCTAAACAGTACACTTGGCTTCAACAATTTTCAGAGTTACTCAGTAGGCACGCTATAATCAATAACGAACATATTCATGTACAGTCGAACTTCGATATCTCGAAGTCGGTTTAGTCGAACGTACCCGTATTTCAAAGTTAAAACGTGGCTTAGCCACGTTTTAACTTTGAAATATGGGTATGTTCGACTTAGCCGAGCATAAAATAATACAGTTCATATGTCGAACTTTCGGATAGTTTGAGTTAAGCGAGTTAGAGATATCGAAGTTCGACTGTATACATTAAAAAAACAAACTATAGTACGACTACTGAATTGTGTTAATTACACTAACATGTATAACATATTTACAGCCTCTGGCTGCTTAAAGCAATGTGAAAGTAGAACAGAAACTCCTTTAGGAGCTTTCTGTTTTACCTTTAGCTTGCTTTAAGCTGCCCACTGTCTTTCAAACAATAAATTAACATTTTCCTTAGTGGTTGTAATAGAGGAGTTTACTGTTTAGCATAAGGACACAGTGGAAGAGTTCTTACGGTACGGGCAGTGTTAGCCATGTTGAATTCTCCGGAAGTCCGCCTGGTATGGAGAACAGATATGAAAATATGGAGTAGTAGGAGATGTCGAGTAATTTCCCACCAAAAGATTTACACAGGACGTCGGCGTCATTCCACGTCACCGTGTCCGTGTAATACGTTATCACAGTGTTGTTCTGAACTGGAGGCGGTGGACTTCCATTCACTAAAGAGAAAAATAATGTTGCTTAACGAAAAGGCTATAGATACACCGTGGAAAAAAAAAAGTCGTGTTACGCCATATTTGTTTACAAATTTAAACAGCGCACAGGAATACACATTTTAATAAGACAACCTCAATTACATAGTTAAAGACATTACCCCAGTCCATTCATTTGTCCCCCAATTGTTCTCACTGTCAAGCATGAGAACGGTGCGCTCGGCCAATGCCAGCAATCTCAATGTTTTCAATAGAGGCCCTGACATACTTACACTCAATGGGATTTTCAATGGGTTTACTAACCATACAATCAAGAATAAGGTATGGGCCTCATATGAGACGCTTCAATGGGTTTCTTACCTCTACATTTATACAGGTAAAAGCATGTTGTATGCATTAACTCAAACAGTCTACGGTACTAGGTGTTACATGTACCACCCACGCTAGGTCAAGTAACATTATAAGTTATACAATTTCTTCACATGGTACATCAGGATTTCTTCCCGGCTGAGGAAAATCATCTTGTCCGAGCCGTTAGGCGAGGGTTGCATGATTTTACTAACCGGGAAGAAATCCTCATGTACCCTGTGAAGAAACTGTATAACGAATTTATTGTACTGCAAAGTTTTCATTGTTCAAATGAAATATTTCGGAATTTGTCGTGCACAGCGCTCAAAGTAAACAGTAACAAAATCGCATCAAAACATATGACGTTGAGCGTTAATGACGTCATATGTTTATGACGGTTGTTACTCAAAAGAAAAATGGGCACACTTGTAAAATTATAGACGTCGGCCTCAACTTTTCCAAGAAAACGTGACTGTTGAAAGATCCCACCCCCGATTAGTTCTTATCCGAAATGTACTTAAAACGGAGGATGCACGATTGAATGCACTCAATCCTGTCGAGCAGTCGGTCGTCTTATTTTCTGCAAAGACTGAAGGGCCAGTCAGCCAATGAAAACAATTGCATTTCTTCGTACCCTGTCAGCTTACAGGGTACTTGGTGTCAGGTCTACGGCTCGGTAGCCTATCAGAAGTAAGGAATTTACGTTGCAGTATAATAATACTTGACCTAGCTTAGGTGGTAACTCCTATAGTCCAATAGAAATGTTTGCAAGTTACTCTGCATCTAAATAGGCATCCACTGTTGGGTGTATAGTGTTCCCTGTCTACAACGACACCCAATGGGAGACAAAAATTGTGTGCGTTGTTCGAAGGGAGTCGTTACAGGGAGGGATGTTAGCTTGCATTGCAAATAGCTTGAATCCAGATCAGACGCCGCTGTTTGACACTCGTTATTAAGTTTTTTCTGTCAACATTTCCATTATGTAACTTTGAGAAAAACAGCAGACGACAAGTTTAAGCAGACGATATTGCAGCAGTAACAGTGTTTGAAATAATTGTCTTGTTTAGGGAACTGCAGCAAACGTCGTTGTAAGGAGGCAGTCGTTGTTGGGAGGGCCATTGTAGACAGGGAGCAATGTATAATGTCGAACCAACCTCGATAACTCAAAGGTCATTCAGTCGAACAAATCTGTATTGCTAAATTAAAATGTGACATATCCAAGACTGCCATTTCTCCGGCCTTTTCCGAAATCTTAGGATTTTTCTTAATTTTTCCTGACATCCGGACTTTTTCTCGAAATCGGGTTTCTGATCTTGCTTTTAAAATTTGGAATAGTATGCGTTTTTTAATAAGGAAACATTTATATGGGTGTCAAAAAGTATAGATCCAGATCAGACGCAGTGCAACGCGGCGTCTGATCTGGATTCAAATTGTTTGCATAGTTTATGTGAGTGTTATACAGCCTGGTAGCGAAATAGTTAAATGTAAAGCTCCTAAAATCGCACTTGAATTTTTTTAGAATTATAATGAGCAACAGATGCTAGTCCTGCTTTACCACGGTTTAAACATGTTCGACTTACAGCGACCTACACAGATCGCATTTTAACTAAATATATACGAGAAAGTTCGACTTGAACGAGTTCAAATTATGACGTTCAAACAAATCGGTAGGATGTTCAAATTTGCAAAGCTCTCTCTCTCTCTCTATATATATATATACGTTTCCTTTTTCCGAAAACTCAAACAAAAAATAGTGTTTGTCATTGTTATCCATTATCATTATTAGTAGTATTACATAAGCTCGTACATGTATATCATAATGGCTCTTGATGTTGTCGTTATTAATACTTATATTGTTAAAGATCAAATGAAAACTCACCCATGCTTAAAAGAAGAAGAGTCCATAGTTTCCAAGTCGCCATTGTAATTTCCTACACCCAGAACACAATAAAAGCTTTCAGCAACATCAGAAAGGATAATATATCAATATTATCATAATGTCAGCTACTGAATTATATATGGAATTAAAAACACTTCTATTACGACGACAACTCAATTAATATCCGTTAATGATGCTTTAAACCATAGCAGTTTAAAGCAGGATAAAGTAAAATAGGAAGCTCCGATAAGAGATTGCTACTTGCTTTAAGCAATCACTTTGCATTGATCATCGGAAGATTGTTTCTGTTTGAGCGGTCGTTATATAGCTATAGAGATGGTTAAGTAATTACACCACAATGCTTCCGTTACTTTTAGGTTTCATGGTCGGTTTCACATAATTCAGCCAAAAATATTTTCAGATGCATGTCCTCATTTTAAAATACTGAGTAAAGTACAATAGCGAATAGTTCGAGAGAATATATCGTTGATAATGACGTCAATGAAAGAAACCACAGTTAAACATCTATATTACAACCACTAAAACGAAGGCTAATTGAATGTATAAAAGATAGGTGATAGCTTAAAGCAGAGTGGCAGTAAATCAGAAAGCTCCTAAAGGAGCTTTCTGCTTTATTGTCATCTTGCTTTAAGTGGCCACCTATCGGTAACACCTAAAATGTACACAGTGTGGTCGTAATAGAGAGGTTTTAACTGTATATTACTTTTGAAAAAGTTTATTTTGTCTGTTTGTTTTATCCTACTGTTATGAAATTGACCTCTGTGCCTTTTTAATTATTCATGCACCATTTAAAGGCCAATGGTACGGTGGGTCTTTTTAATTCATTGAACAAGAAAATGTGTAATCTGCTTCAACATGCGATGAAACACCGACTCTTCTACCACACCATTCGCGATTTATCAGCCATTTGAAAATTGTTTAGATACATATTTGACACCGAGTAACTCTGAGAGTAACCAGGATCTAAACGCTCGCCTTTGGTTCATAAATAAGTCAGGAATAAAAGTGGAGAAACGGGAAAGAGAAAGACGAGAGAGAGAGAGAGAGAGAGAGAGAGAGAGAGAGAGAGAGAGAGAGAGAGAGAGGGGGGGGGGGGGAGATAGAGTTAGAGAGTGGGTCTTAGATCAGTGTATAAACCAGGCATTGCAAATTTGAATGCATGGTCGAATACGAATAAATCGCGTTGACACCTTGTTTAGAGATTAGAACGGATCACCTATGTGAGATTAGATGAAGCATTCTGATCAACGCTGCAACGTGTTGAATTATCGACAGCTTCAAACCCGTAGTCTACAACATACAAATATCACATTCAATCCTAGCGACGAGTATACCCGACCAGAGGGCCCCTTAACCCTCTGATCACGGTATGCACTATTTGTCATGTTTTCAATATAATTATTGTAAATTTGTAACATTATATACTTTTCTCGAACTGTGCTTCTTTGATTGGTCGGGACACGGAGGACTGACACCGTCAGCCCTCGTGGTCGAGAGGAGTGCACGAGCGGGTCCCGAAATGCGAGATTGACCTGCAAAAGTGATATTGCCTCTAGTCAGTATCATCGGAACGTAAAAGGAAAACAGTTAAACGAACGTTTAATGAAACTGACACTGTGTAAACAGACACAATGGCAGAAAAATCTACTTCAAAACGACAATGAGCCAGAGTTTCGAAGGAAGATTTAAACAATTTAAAAGAAAAGTGAACTCACGTGTGCTGTGTGTTTGGTTTTTTATTTAAAATATTGGGTTAATCATATAAGCGTGATTAAGAAGGGAGTTTTATATAATAATTATTTACTTACGTTGAGGTCAATACATGTTTTATGTACCTTAAAACATCATACTGACCGATGTAAAAACATATTGATATCTCCCGTTTAAACGCAAACGAAACGCATGACAGTCAAATATGGAAAATGACAAGATTGGGCTGTTCTGACTTTTCATTTTAATACTACTAGTGGCAAACAGTTTGAAGCCTGGTCAGACAACGGGTTAGCCGGCCTCTGATCTGGTTCTGAACTGATAGTAATGAAAATAATTGTTTCAGCATAGACACGTTTTTTTTCGGGAAAGAATAACGTTTTCCTCCACTGTCTCGTGTATAGGTCGGTGGCAGGTGTAATATTTTCTTCAAAGGTTTCGTCTGCAGTTGCTTCCTGCAGAGCTAACAACTTCTTAACGTTAAGATCGGCTAGACGCTGACCTAATAGCCTTGATCTAGTCTGTTTGTAAATTCTAGTCAAGCACCCTCAAAAGAATATTTTCGGTTTCAAAAGCAAATGACCGGCTGTGTAATACAAGAAGAAAAGTCTATCAGAACATTGTTTTACATTCAACCTGCTTTAACCAGGCCCTTTTTCATACCAGCAATACATTCTATACTAGTTGGTCGTTACATATATCTTAGCCAATCGATACCTGTTAATAAAACTGTTTGTGTATATATAGGAAAGTTAATTCTTACCATTGACTTAACTATCTAATTAAATATCCAGGCTTTATTTGCTTGACATCAATACGTAAGCTTATTTACTCTAGCTAAGAGTTGTCCGTATATTATACACTTTGTACACGCTAAATAAAATATTAATTCAAATTGGCGCTTTAAAGCGCCTTTGCAAACAGTTTGGGTCCTGATCAGACGCCGCGTCGGCGTCTGATCAGGAACTAAACTGTTTGACACGCTTATCGATATTTATTTAGGCATACCACCTTAAATCTAACTTTGAAACGTGTCTTGTAGACAACAATAATGACGCAGACGACAAAAAAGAGGTGAAAGGGTAAAATTCTCCTGAATAGGTTGATCATGAAAGAGTTAAACGCGTTTGTAGCTTAACCCTTTCCCCCAATAGAAGCGCCTTTTAGCGAATATGATTTATTCCTCCGCTGAAGAAAATAGTTCCAATATAATCAGTCATGAATATATATTAAAGGGAATGTTTTCTATATTCTAGCACATGATAGCTTAAAGCAGGCTGAAAGTTAAGCATAATGCGCCTTAAGGCGCATTCTGCTTTACTTTCAGCCTGCTTTAAGTGGTCTCATATATTCAATTCTAAAAATAGGCTATCAGGTAAAGGGTTAAGGACATGTGTCCTTTGCAAACTAATTGGAGTAACTTTGTTTCTGATCTGGCTCTAAACTGTTTTGAAACAGACAAAGTCAAATCATCAAACTTTTCTGAAACACTTATGTCCGATCAGGCTCAAAACTATTTGCCACTGAGTTTAAAATTAATCATCAACGTTTTCAAAAAGATCCCATTTCCTCTAAATCATTGTCTGAAGTACAATGGCAAAAGTTTATTCTTCCGTTTTAACGCAAATGCACTGCAATGAAATATAGAAAATGTCAACTTTCGACAATCCTGACTACCAGTTTTAATCCGAGTGCAAACAGTTTGGTGCCTGGGCAGACGCCAGGTTTTCCGGCGTCTGATCTGGCTACAAACTGTTTGCAATTGACAGTTTTAGCGTAAACGCGTTCGTTGGAAAAGAATACGTTTCTCTACTGTACTCTGCACTATGCACACACACTGTTACTGTGACCTAAACCGCAAACAGTGGTAACTGAATCGCTGGTCAGACGCCTGTGTAACTCGATGGTGTCGGGGCTGTGGACCATTTGTTTGCCGAAAAGACATGTCGCCATGTATACTATTGTGTACCGGTACATTTTTGCACATCTGTTTATGGAGAGTTAAAGAAAATAAGCAATGACATTAAGACTTGTTTATTTTACATGTATATATACACATCTTGTTCTGGTACATGTATATATAAAAACAAATACATTTAAGAATAAAATACATAATTCAGTGGAGAAGACGTTAGGCTTTCCCAGTAAACTCGTTTGCACTATTGTTATTTCAATTGCAAACAGTTTGGAGCCCGGCGTTTGGCCAGGCTACCCACTGTTGTCTACACAGATTAAAACGATTAATGATAATTTTTCTAGAATTTATAACCTTGATACCTCTTCTTCAGGATATAGGCTACGCAGCCTGTAACTCCATCTTCTGCACTGTATGTACATACGTGTAGCTAGAATAACATATTTAAAAAAAAAATACTGTAACCATTGGTGCATATTGAGTGAAAATATAAATAACAAGGGCCACCATGGCCCTAAATCGCTCACCTGGTACACCATGTATAACATGACCTATAGTGACCTAGATTACGACTTGACATAACCCACAATCAACCTTTAGAGTGTTAACAAGATTTTTCTATGATTTGACCTAGTTTCTGACCAGACACAATCCACATTTGATTTTGACCTAGATTTGATGTAGGCAAACATTCTGGCAATATTTCATTCAGATCTAATGAGATGTATAGCCTCTAGAGGGTTAACAAGGTTTTTCTTTGGTTTGACCTAGTTTTTGACCGAGCATGATCCATATTCGAACTTGACCTAGATATCAATGAGGCAAACAGTTTGACTTAGTTTCATTAAGATCCAATAAGGTTTGTAGCCTCTAGAGTGTTAACAAGACTTTTCTTTGATTTGACCTAGTGACCTAGTTTTTGACCCGACATGACCCACATTCGAACTTGACCTAGATTTCATCAAGACAAACATTGTCATCAAGTTTCATGAAGATCGGGTGAAATTTGTAGCTGCTAGAGTGTTAACGCACCAATTGTGAACGAACAGACAGACAGACAGACGGACGGACGTACAGACGACGGACATCCAACGATCCTAAAAGCTCACCTTGGCACAAAGTTCAGAAAAAAACGTATACACGTAACCGTGCACTTTAGGGTAAAGGACATCACAAATTGATGATTGGTATACAAAATATCCCAAGAAACATCTGTGCTGCAAATATATATAACTAAGTGTATCGCATAATTTAAAACCGCAAGCATACGAATTTGAGCGTAAAAAACCATACCGGTATTTTACTTGAGATGTTGCTATAATTCACCATAATTATGATCCTAAATGCATAAAATGTAGAATACGTGATTCTTTCCAAAATAAAAACGTTTACAAGTGCAAAACTGTTTTGACCATTGCAAACATTCTGGGACCTGGTGTGTTTATTAAGCTTTTGAGATGAGTCTGGGATCGTTCTTATGCTTTTGATTGGTCAGATTTGACCAGAATGTCCAAATCGGACATATCAAAAGTTAGAGAACGGTCTCAGATACACCTCAAACGCTTTATAAGCATGAAACCAGTCTCCAAACTGTTTTCCACTAAGATTTAAAAAATAGTCAATGTTATCAAGAACATGTACTATTTTGCATGTTATTGCATGTCGTTTCGTTTAACGGGAAAGAGCAACGCCTTGAATACTACAGTGCTCCCTCTCTAAAACGACACCCAATCGGAGAAAAAAGTGTTTGCATTGTTCGGTGGGAGTCCTTATATGGAGTGAAGTTAACTTACATTTGCAAACAGCTTGAATCCAGATCAGACGCCGCGTAACGCCGCGTCTTATCTCGATTCCAGCTGTTTGGCACTCGTCATTAAGTTTTTTCTGCCAAATGTCCATTATGTTACTTTGCGAAAAACAGCAAACGACAATTTTAAGCAGACGACATTGCAGCCGAAAACAGGTTAGACATAATCGTCTTGTTTGGGAGAAGAGCGGGAAGCGTTGTTGTAAGGAGTGAATCGTTGTTGGGAGGGCCGTTGTAGGGAGGGAGAATTGTATACTGTAATGATATGAAAGCTACAGTGGAGAATCTGTTATTCTTTCCCAATAAACGCGTTTACGCTAAAACTATAATTAGCAGTGCAAACAGTTTGGAGCCAGATCAGACGCCGGGTAACCCGGAGTCTGATCAGGCTACAAACTGTTTGCCACCAAGATAAACAAGAATTATCAGAATTGTCCAAAAGTTGTTCTTTTCTACGTTTTAGTATTTTGCGTTTGCGTACGTTTGCGTTTAAACGGGAAAGAATAACAGATTCTCCACTGTAATCTAAGGGGTTGTTAGGATGTTTTAAATTAATTTCTTGCTTCGGTGTCACGGGTTTGGTATCTCCTCATGTTTTTATGTAAATCATGAACAGATTTTTTCTTGGTGTTAACAAACACTACAGTCAAACCTGTATTAAGCAAACGTTCATTGAAAGTTGGTACATGTATAATCAAGCCAGATAACTGCTAACTGCAGGATACATATATCAAATGCGGAAAACTTCTTAAGAAGATTTCTTCTTTATTTGATTCCAAGAAATAAACTGTATAGATAATACTTTTGTGCACTGTATTTATTGGTGGCTGAATGCAAGTTTGACTGTATTTTCATTCAATTAGGTGCTTAAATAAAACAATATCTCGTTGAGCAGAATAAAATAATATTAACTCAACTATGCCTATGATTTGGCCCGTATTTAACCCATTACCCTATAAATTCATATTTTATCACATTTAATATATTCCTCCACTGAAAAAACATGTTCCAATTTACACTGTCATTAATGTGCACTATAAGAAATAGGTTTTTTTATATCCTAGCAGATGGTAGCTTAAACAGGCTGAAAGTAAAGCAGAATGCGCCTCGCGGCGCATTCTGCTTTAATTTCAACCTGCTTTAAGTGATCAAATGTCTTCAAAACTAAAACAGGCTATGGGGTAAAGGATTAAGCTGTAAATATAGTTTATGTTTTCAAAAATATAAGGCAAAATAGTAGCATCATAACATTTAACACAGCGCGTGCGCACGTGTTTTGTGCGTGCATGTATATCGTGTGCGCTCATGGATGCGGGTATGTACATAGAGTCCATTATGCATGGATGTGGTCAGGAATGAATTTTGTTTACAAAATTCTGATTTTTTAATGGCACATAATAATATAAGTCTTCAATGTCATATTTACATTTGAGCTAAAAGTAAGCACCTCCATTGCATCAATTAACCCCTTTCACTCTCACTGACGCCTAAAAGCGCGTTTGCAAACAGTTTGGATCCTGATCAGACGCCGCGTTACGCGGCGTCTGATCAGGATCCAAACTGTTTGACACTCGTATCGATAATTCTTAAGTCATACTTCATTGAATCTAACTTTGCAACGATCTTGCAAACATCAAAATTGAAGCAGACGACAATGAAACGGTGAAGGGGTAAAAACTCTAGAACAAGTTGGCAGTGAAAGGGTTAAGACCCATGTCAGCAATAGCGTTTACACCACTGGGCGTCCGACGAGGGTTAACACTATATTTAAACATAGTCGTCGCCAACTTGTCTCTTACATGTACAGTGGAGAATCTGTTATTCTTTCCCGTTTAAACGCAAACGTACGCAAACGCAAAGCACTAAAACGTAGAAAAGAACAACTCTTTTGGACAATTCTGATAATTCTTGTTTATCTTGGTGGCAAACAGTTTTGAGCCTGATCAGACGCCGGGTTACCCGGCGTCTGGTCTGGCTCCAAACTGTTTGCACTGCAAATAATAGTTTTAGCGTAAACGCGTTTATTGGGAAAGAATTACAGATTCTCCACTGTAACACTATATTTAGACATAGTCGTCGCCAACTTGTCTCTTACATGTAGGACAACTATTACAAAGTATACCCTGTTCGGACGCCCTGTGGTCACTTAGCCGAATAATCTGTCTACAATGATTATAACGACAATTGGTCACTTTCCTGGGAATGTGGCTCAATTAATACAATCGAACATGTATTAAGACACCACTGTTTGAAAAGTATAGTAATGTATCGCAGGTGACTGCTTAATGCAGAGCAAACGTAACTTTAGCCCGTTCAACCCTACATATAGTGTGTGGGTATTATAATCCTTTTGTACTCTTCTAGTACAATAATTTTGAACCAGTCTCCTTTTGCATTTTCGGTATGACAACGAAAAAACAAAGAAAATATCAATCAGTGCAGACCCTGATCAGAGGGTTCCTTTGGAGCCCTCTGATCAGGGTCTACACTGTTTTCATATGTAATCAGTAATCTCTACAGAGGGTTGTACATGTAGGGTTGAAAGGGTTCAGGGCTTTCTGCTTTACGTTTGCCCTGCATCATGCTGCCATTTGCATTTGTATTCAATCTTCTTTACTAAGTGGCCGCTAAATACAAGTTTTAAACTAGATCTAATAGCAACATTAAATGAACACTCGAGGTACATACATGTATGTTTATAACTGAGGGTGGTCAAGCCACAATACTGTACAGTTAACACGACGCTATTACAACTGTGTAACTCATTCATATTCCCATCCTACTTAATCACTTTACTTCCATGACGTCATCAAAATTAAACAATTATTGTCTGTTTTTGTTTCTCAAATTTAAATTTAATGTATTTTGACCTGAGCGATATTGAAACGAGCTCAAACAGTTTCGATCCTGATTAGACACCGCGTTACGCGGCCTTTGAACCGGATCCAAACTGTTTGAAAATAACCACTTTACCCGGGATAAGACAGTGAAGGAGTTAACGTAGTCACATTCAAAAATTGTGATCTATTTAACTCTTTGACCCCTAGTCCCGCATATAGGCGTGCTTTTCAAACAGTGTACATGTGAATAGTACACATGTCCTATGCAAACAGTGAAGACCCAGATCAGAGGGCTCCGAAAGGAGCCCTCTGATCAGGGTCTTCACTGTTTGTCATAATGCCAAACATTGACAAAAACAACCCTTAAAAGTCAGAAATGGACTAGACTAAAATGGAAACTGGAATTGTCCATTTAAAGTTTCAGGGAGGAAAGAGTTAAGCGGTCGTTACATCGTGTTTTACTGTATACAGCTTAATTCTGAAAGACTTGGGGCGTCAGCAGCTTCTTATGTATCTCCAATGCGAAGTCTTACGCATTTTGGACAAATGCATGGACATTATGGAAATCCTGCAAAGGAATAAAAACAAATTCGCATAAACTACGTACAACGAGAGTACCGCAAACGGTACATTATACGCCCACTGACAGCCTTTTAAGGACAATCGCGGCAGATTCGGTTCTAACAGTCAAATGTTTGCATTAGTTGCATCCCTTCGACCAATACTGTATGATATAGAACATTTGTATTTTTTCTATCTCAATAAGCTAAATTATGCGGTCATACCTGCATTTGTCGATCACGATTAGTGATATATACTAATAGAAAAGTGATATATTGTTGAAGATTGAACAGTATGGATTTGGACACATTTTAGCATTTAAACTATGTTATCACATAGCATTTGTAGATAGCCCTATATGTAATTGTATCGACATGTCTAATGTCTAACTCTCTATGCAGACATTTCTATTTTTCAGAAAAACTAATTCGGGTACCTATAATTTCAATGCGTGATTTCAGTAAATTAATGCTTCATCAATATTTGGGAAAAATATTGTCAAAATCTGAATGTTTGAACTGTAGGAGAATTTTTTTGAAAAGTAACTATTTGATGTGTTCCCTTTATTGCCGGATAATGTGTTGTTTTCATGTTTTGGGTGCTACTTGCTCCTATTTTATTTTCTATTTTATGAAAACATATGTCTAACTCAACAAATTAGGTAAATTACAAAGCTGAATAAGGTTATGATAAAAAACACGTGTGTCCGGATAATTAAAGGTATACCCAAAAACAAGCTATTAAGAAAAGATCCAGTTCAAGGACCCCCTATTTTTATTTCATTTTTCTGCATTACAGGGTATAGCAACATGCAAATTTTATAAAATTTCTGAATGTGTTGAAAATTCGAAGAAACTGGCGCGATGGTCTTTACAGCATATCTGAGTACATCAAGGGTAGATAACTCTGTAACGACCAATCGAATGAATCTAAAAATTGAGTGAGCTTCAGATCTTAGTGTATATAACATTTATGGGAAGTTTCATTAATATACTTCAAACAGTTTACCGGAAACTCCGGACAAGCAAAATGTTGACGGACGAATGGACGAACGGACGGACGGACACCTTTAGAGGTAGGCGTATAAAAATCAATTCATTGTTTTATTAAAGACACAATTAAAGGAAGGAAAACACTATTTGTAAACATGTACATGGTAGCATTATTTTCTTCTGAAATTTGATTTAACCAGTAACCTGTATTCAACGGCATTTAGAACGTTTATTTGTAGACAAAATGCCGTGTAGACAGACTTCTGAGTAGGACCCAAACAGATTCACATGTATATATATGTTATGTCAGTTTAATCCCATACCTTATAGCCTGTTCCTGGATTTGAAGACATTTGGCCACCTAAAGCATATTGAAAGTAAAGCAGAATGCGCTTTAAGGCACATTCTGCTTTACTTTCTGCCTACGTTAAGTTACCATCTGCCAGAATATTGAAAATAATTCTTATGGTTCATATTTATGACTATGAAGTGGAACAATTTTCCGCAGTTGAGGAATAATTAAAGGCGTGAAAAGGAGTATTGATGGAGCAATGGGTTAATGGCATACGTGTACAATAATTAATACAGCAGGTCGGGAGAATAACCAAAGCTCCTTTTTGGAATTTTGCTTTACTTTCAGCCTGCTTTTAGTAATTCCCTGTCTAAAACATTGAAAACCAACTATGCAAGAATGAATTAACAATTCTTTGAGTATATTCTTACCTGACTATTTGTATAGAGCACTGACAAGGAGATGTAAAGGTTATGTTGCTGTTTGTCATATCGCCAAAAGTGAACCACGTGACCTTTTAAAAATATAAGGACTATAATTAATTAAATATTAATGATATAGCACCTACCTCACCACCTCCCTGTTTGAATTTTCGTCACTACATATACAATTATATTCATAGAGTAGAGAAATAAAGTGTGATATCTACTAACGTCCTTCCAAAGCACTGGATCCAAATATTTTGATGCAAAGAATAAGAGTAAAGATGTGTATATAGTAGAGAAAGAAACTTATTCAGTAAATACTGCAAATGTTTCCCGAGCGCTTTCGACACTTGCGTCTTCATCAGGGGATATGTAAGAGATATACAATTATATTCATATATATACATGTGTATATCGAAAAATATTTTTTTCTCTTTTCCTCCGATTAATTTTAATAGAATAGTTCGTCACTAGGAATAAAATTAATACTAGATACTTAAGATCTTCATATTACACATGTTTCGTTGTCTCTAACTAACATAAAAATTTAATTTGCCAATGAAAATAAAATGTAGATACTGTTGAATCTTTGCAAATCAACTAGTCGTAATAATCCTTTCACGTTAACTTTTTAAGTAATCAGAAAATTGGGCATATACACAATAGGTAGATTTCGCCTCATTCTTTTTCCAAAAACACTCACCAGCCATTTCTTTACGGAAATATTAACCCCTTCACTGCCTTACCCCGAGTACAATAGTTGTTTGCAAACGGTTTTGATCCTGGTCAGACGCCGCGTAACGCGTCGTCTGATCAGGATCCAAACTGTTTGTTACTCGTTTCATTATTTCTTAAGTCAAAATACTTAAAAACTGTTTTTTTAGAAATCGAAGCAGACGACAATTGTTTACATTTGATGACGTCATGGCAGTGAAAGGGTTACCAATGTATCAAACAGTTTAGATCAAGAGGAGAAGCAGGTTACCCGGCGTCTCCTCTCGATCTAAACTGATTGCAACGGGTATGCTTATTTTTGTAAAATTTCTTGTCCGTAGATAAATACATGTACCTACCCATCAGTTGGCCCATAAAGTTTCCACTGCCGTCTGCAGTGTGGAACGACCCCTGAGCAGCGGTTATCTGTTCATACTTATTGACGTTGATGTACATGTCTTGGTTCACTGGGGCGAACAATGATGAACCCGAAGCCTTCCAATTTTCCGTGCTGTATACGTCATTTCCGCTTCGAACGGGTAAGAAAGATCTGCCTGTATATAGAACATGTTACCTCTTGAAAAGGTATGTTAAGCGGCCATTATGGTAATAAAATTGTTTCTCTTTCGTCAAGTTGCATTAAAATACTTCTGAAATGCCAATCAAAATCACACTTAATACCCACAGGGTGGTTCAGAATAATTCCAAGATGATAAAAAACAACCAGTGACATCCCTTATTTTACAGAAAAGAGTTTCAAATGAGTCCTTTAAAGTATAAATTCATTTTACTAATTTCGATTAAACATGTATACATTTTGTAGCTATTTTCCTGCGAGTTTTATTGTCAAATATTTCGCGATCAAAACAAACCACAAAATGTTAATCTAACGAAAGTTAAAACTAAATGTATTAGAAATTCGGGAAACTGTTTTAATTCTGCAAAACAGTGGTTGTCAGGGGCGTAGCTAGATCAAATAGGAAGTGTACGCACTCTTATACTAGGGGGGTCCGGGGGCATGCTCCCCCGGGAAATTTTCATTTCTAGATGGTCTCTGGTGCGTTCTGGGGGCATTTTCCGCCTTCAAAACAGGTGATAAAGTGCATAGATATCTATGCAAAAAATTGAATAAAAAAAATAAACGACATTGATGTCACGACAAAATCATGGGTGTTAATTTCAAACCGACAATGGGTAACATTCAGATCTGCAACAGAATCATTTACATTGTAAACGTTCCGTTTTGATAAAATGATATAGCTAAGCAGGTCTGTAGGAAGCAAACTGTGATTGAGGGGGCACACGTCGACGTCAGGCACAAATCTATTTCATTTGTTGAACGCACTCTTACTTGGAATGTGGCATGCTCCTCCGGGGAAAATATTCCTAGATGGGCTTTGGTGGGGTTTTGGGGGCATTTTGAGCAATCAAAACGGGTTAAACGGAAAAGTACAATCTGGCAACAGTATTTTAATCTATATTTAAAATTCGACTAAAAAAAACGTAAATTTGTATATATATATATTTTGCGTGTGTCCCGGCCATTCATCTAAAATTCTTACCCCGTTTAATTGGTTTAAAACCCTTACTCTAGAGGGGTCCGGGGGCATGCTCCCCCGGGAAATTTTTAATCCTAGATGGTCTCTGGTGCGTTCTGCGGGCGTTTCCCGCATTAAAAGACTATGTAAAAATTTGACTCAAAATAACAAATTATTGATTCAACGATAACGATTTTTTTCTGACAGCTTGTCTTCCAGCCCTTGATCTCTACCCCCTACCCCCTACGATTTTTATTGCATTTTTGGACTTTTCGATTTTTCTATTTTTGAGGACAATGTGTACGCAGTTGCGTTTTTTGCGTACAGGTAGCTACGCGCCTGGTTGTGTAACCTTACAGAAATAACCATGTAAGCTGTATGTGAAACAATAAAACCAAAGCCTGAAACCCCCCTATTATTAACATTTTACCCAATAGCTTGTTTTCAATATTTAAGACAGGTGGCTGCTTGAAGCAGGCAGCCAGTAAAGCAGAATGCTCCTGCAGGAGTAGTCTGCTTCAATGTCTCCTTGCTTTAAGCTACCATCTGCTAAGATACAGGAAATATCTTATGGTGCATATTCCTGACTGTATAATAGGGGAGTATTTTCTTCAAAGGAGCAATAAATCAAAAGCATATTTATGGAGTAATGGTTAATTATACACTACCTCTGACAATGGCTCTGTCTGACGTCATTTCCTCCGTCTCTTCCAGCCGTCGCCTCTTGGTGGGATTTCGGAGGTTTGTAATCGTGTTACCGTTTATATTGTCTGTACAAGTTTCCTGGAATGATCCACTCATCATCATAGGAAACGCATTCCCGTTTACTGAAATAGACGAGGACATGAGATACATACAGTGGAGAAAACGTTATTATTTCCCAATAAACGCGTTTACCCTAAATCGATTATGTACAATGCAAACAGTTTGGAGCCAGATCAGACGCCGGGTAGACGCCGGGTAACCCGGCGTCTGATCAGGCTCCAAACTGTTTGCAACCAAGATAAATATGAATTATCAGAATTGTCTAAAAGTTGTACTTTTCTACGTTTTAGTGATTTGCGTTTGCGTTTAGCTTGCGTTTAAACGGGAAAGAATAACGAATTCTCCTCTGTAGACATATGCAAATACATAGGCATTTCTTTTAAAATGCAAACGAATTACATTAAATATCATATTACTCTGCGTCTGATCAGCCTCCAAACTGTTTGCAAAGAACTTTTTTTCATCTTTTTATCAAAAGCAGGTGTATGGGAAATAACCTATCGTGCATATATTAGCAGTGTTATTTGTAACATACGGCATTCACTTGGTGAAGGAAATCCTAAGTGTTATTGAAGAATTTTCACATATTTCCGCAAATAGGTATAATCCAAAGTTCATTTTCCTAAACTACGTTTGTAGAGCTGAAAATAGATTCTACGTCACATCCATTAACGCACCATGTGCTAATGGCAGTTGTGAGAATAATATGCTAGCGGCACCATGAACTAATGTACTTTTTATAAGTTGATGAGCCCTTTAACGCTTTGCCTGCTGGTCGCGACTTTACTGATTTTTGCAAACAGTTTGGATCCAGATCAGACGTCGCGTCACGCGTGTACTCGGGGTAAGGTAGTGAAGGGGTTACTTAAAGACTTTTCCTCAGTCCATTGAGGGACCACCACCCCATTGTTCTGGAGGTGTCAATGTAACTGTCAAAGCATGTGCAGCAAAAGCTGCAAGAGGGTATATCAATCTCAGTTTACCTGGTGAGGCCCAGATTATACTCATGTTCTAGTGATTTTCAATGGTTATTTCTAACCAAACTATCAAATATAAAGGTAGAGTCTCACACGAGAAGCTTCAATGGTTCTTTGCTAGCGACATGTCCATAAGATCCATGATTTTTGCAAGGAAATTGTCTGGCAAGGCGTTATGATCGAAATGTCGTCAGGAGATGTCTTTAAGACAGTTTGCCATTTTGGCGAATTAAACACTAAGACGAATATCAAACACTCCAATGAATCTTGCTCTGACGCCGACTTGTCCAGTGTCTGATCTATATCTAAAATGTGTGCAGTATTAATTTAGTTTATTTCTATTCTAAGGTCCGGAATAACCCGTTTTCCAGAGGACAACAAGCATGCACTATATAATAGTATTCAAAGTCCTGATTTATATGTACATTGTATATGCATATAGTGACGTTTCAACTGTGCTAAGCAAACAGATATCTAGAGATCGTTGTCATGTTATATTTATCCTTCAACAACACAACATACACAGTGACACTTGAATTATTAAGTAGGTGATGGTAAAAAGATAACGTGTATTCACTATTGATTTAAAAACAAATGTTATCCATATACATATCCAATAATGTCAGTGGCAAATGAAAACTACATTAAACTCTCTTTTTTACGACTTTGCTTTCATATTACATGTATATTAACCAACTCATGTCTGGTGGATTCTCCCATGTTTATAAATTGGATGAATCCATTTTTCATTCAAGGCGTGTCTGGTCTAAGCTGTTAAATTTTGTTTTGATTTAAAATTCCTGTTAGCAAACAGTAGAGATTCAGATCAGACGCCCTATTAAGGTACTTCGCATATGCGCGTAGTTTCCATACGATTGTTATGAAAATTGTCATGAAGAATGATAATAGCCTAAGAAACAATGTGTGTAAATATAGGCAACATTTATCGTGTGGTTTGTCTTTAAGGTCTTTTTTCTGACAAAAACCTAGAATTTTGATGATTTTATTTTTCTTAAAAATGAATAAAGCTAATGACTATAATTCTCACCCAATAAGTAGTCTACAACATTCATTACAAGAAAAGCTAAAAACATTTTGAATAAAGGTGTTCAGAAAGATGTTATCAGCTATTTAAATTTTGCAAAATGCTAAAAAATTGAATTACAAAAAACTGACTCATTCAATGTATATTTGTTTTCATTTTATTCAAATATATGGTTGATGAACTAGTCAGTCTGAAAAAATTAGAAAATATTACAGTCAGGATTTGTTGTAATAACATATTTTCTTATTAAAATGTGGGATATTTGTTGTTTAGATACAGTTACCTACCTTAGAATTAAAACTTTGTCATTAAAATGCATTATTATTTATTCATGGACTTGCATACAAGGTTTATTATATTGTTTGAACATAATTATAATGGGCAATATCGATCTTGAAAAGGTTAGCGTATTGATAAGCTTCAAGGTGTGGCTTTATAGTTCGATCAAATCGTTTACATGTATACCGATTAAATTGACTTGTAAGTCATTAAACTAAAACGTACAGGTAAGTGGACATATACTTGGACCGTAAACATCACTAGTACTAATCATCGAAGACTAAACATAACATGTCTCTTGATTACTGCGTTATGGATTGACAAGTCAATAAATCGGACACTAAAAAAAAAATTTGGATCGGATGGGTCTCGAACCTATGACCTTTGGATTGCTAGTCAACCACTATAGTCAACCACTATACTAACTGCGCTATGAAGGATTATACTAATTTATATCAACATTTCCTTTACATAAATTTTCTAGTATAAACACGTACGAAAAAAGTCTGTGTCGTCCAGACGCATATCCGCTCGCCCGCAAGACCGACTTCCGGTGGCGAAAGGCCTTAAGCGACGTCTGATCTAATACTGCATTGTTTGCCTATGCCCCATTTATGTGTCGCTATAGACACTAAAGGGTAAAGAAATCCTACCAAAACTAATTATTTTATAGAAGGAAAATAGATACTACAATGCCTTGACACACAGACATCAGAAATAAACATACGGTAGTCTCATACAAGAGGGGTATTTCTACTTAACTTTCAGCCTGAGTTATGCAATCACGTGTCTAAATAAGGCAAGGAGAAAAGATTATACACTGATAAAATGCGTTACTTGCAGTTGTCGAAAGTAAGGCACAATAGTTTTGTTTTTCTTGTAATTTTCCTACAATCCCAGGTACATGTAACTGTGATGTTTCTACCAAATGGAACAGTGTATTTCTATTCGGTACAGGAATACACTTGGGATATAACAGTCAAACTTATATTAATCCTTACCCTGTAGCTTGTTTCAGCATTGAATAAATAACTATAGTTGATTAAAGCAGGCTAAACGTCACTTAAAGAGAATTCTACTTTACTTTTAGCCTTCGTTAAACGACTGCTAGCATTTAGGAAATATATTTTATTCTGGTGCATATTCATGACTGTATAAGGTGGATTACACATACTTATAAAACATAAAGCTGTTCTGTAAATGTTCTATAATACTTTAGTATTACGGCATTAGGCTGCCATCTACAGTGGAGAATCTGTTATTCTTTCCCAATAAACGCGTTTACACTAAAACTATTATTTGCAGTGCAAACAGTTTGGAGCCAGATCAGACGCCGGGTAACCCGGCGTCTGATCAGGCTCCAAACTGTTTGCCACCAAGAAAAATAAGAATTATCAGAATTGTCCAAAAGTTGTTCTTTTCTACGTTTTAGTGCTTTGCGTTTGCGTACGTTTGCGTTTAAACGGGAAAGAATAACATATTCTCCACTGTATAAAACATAAAGCTGTTCTGTAAATGTTCTATAATACTTTAGTATTACGGCATTAGGCTGCCATCTAAGATGAAGCCTACCATTTTTGAGTGGTTAACCCATTCCCCCTTTTTAAGCCTTTAATTTAGTCATCCATAAAGAAAGTACAGTGGAGAATCTGTTATTGTTTCCCGTTTAAACGCAAACGTACGCAAACGCAAAGCACTAAAACGTAGAAAAGAACAATTTTGGACAATTCTGATAATTCTTGTTTATCTCGGTGGCAAACAGTTTGGAGCCTGATCAGACGCCGGGTTACCCGGCGTCTGATCTAGTTCCAAACTGTTTGCACTGCAAATAATAGTTTTAGCGTAAACGCGTTTATTGGGAAAGAATAACAGATTCTCCACTGTAGTTCCACTTTATACAGTCATGAATATGCACCAGAAAAACTTTATTTTCTAAATCCTAGCAGTCGCTAGAACGAACTTTAATACAGCTATTATGATTAAAAACAATATACTGTGATTTAATATTAATTGAACTCTCTTGACAAGGAACACCACAAAAGCATTGATATAGGGCTCTGTGTTCCAAACATAGTGTGTCACAGATTTAACGGTTCCTTTGTTACGGACTTGTCAGTTGTTAACAATTGGTTACAGTGGAGAAGACGTTATTATTTCCAATTAACCGCGTTTACGCTTAAACAAATCAAATTATTTCCTTTTCAAAAAGTTTGGAGCCAAATCAGACACTGGGTAACCCGGCATCTGATCAGGCTCCAAACCATAGGTACTTGACACATAGATCTAGATCTATTACCAAAAAAAAATTGTTTTTTATTATTAGACTTCTATTATAGATACAAGATATACAACGCAATCCAACACCTATAATCTTAACTATCGACTTTTAAACTAATGCTAAAATAGACTCGATCGCCGATATTCTCTTGTGGTACCCTCGGGAAATGATTAATTTATCAATATCTACTTTTTATTTCATCAAATTTCGTAAAATAACGCCACAGTACGTGCATTTATAACGAAAATGTGCATCAAAAAGTATTATGGGGCGCAAATGGGTTGATACGAGTGTCAATCAGCTTGGATCCTTGTCAGACGCATAACTCGGCGTCTGATCAGGTTCCAAACTATTTGCATATATATGCCAATAAACTCATCAATAGCAGTTACAAAGGTTAAGTCGAAACATTATCATTTAACTAACTCATTCGCCCCTGACATTTTTAATGGACAATTCCAATTTCAAAATAAGTATAGTATTCCATTTTTGACTATTTAAGGTTGATTTTAGCAATAAATTTTAAAATGACAAACAGTGCAGACCCTGATCAGAGGGCTCCTCAAGGAGCCGACTGATCAGGGTCTGCACTGTTTGCATAGGACAAGTTTATTCCTCACAGGTACACTGTTTGTAAATGACGAGTATAGTCGTCGCTAGGGTTGAATGTGTTAAAAGAATAATTTGACTACGGCTACAGTGGAGAAAACGTTATTCTTTCCCAATAAACGCGTTTACGCTAAAACTATTATTTTCACTGCAAACAGTTTGGAGCCAGATCAGACGCCGGGTAATCCGGCGTCTGATCAGGCTCCACACTGTTTGCCACCAAGATAAACATGAAATATCAGAATTGTCCAAAAGTTGTTCTTTTCTACGTTTTAGTGCTTTGCGTTTGCGTACGTTTGCGTTTAAACGGGAAAGAATAACAGATTCTCCACTGTATGTCGAACTTACCAGGTCAGAAAGGTACGTCTTAGCGAGTATGACCTATCCACTTAGATTAAACTATGACACAAGATCATTTCACATAGTACATATATCACCTCATCACTAGGTTATTCCTATCTCTCAAAACCCAACCTACCCATGCAGTAAATTAGGTCAAGGCTAACTGAAAGTTTACAAACAGTAAGTATAGATGAGTTTCAGTTTTAACATGTCCTCTGCTATCATGCTTTATTTACCGTTTGCATCGAATCTGTCGTCTGCATTTACTTTTTGCAGCATTAATTATTTCAGTTTTAACTAAATACGAAAACCATCGATACGAGTGTCACACAGTTTGGATCCTGATCAGATGCCGAGTAACTGCTCCTAAACTATTTTCAAAAGCAACGTCAAGTAGCCTTTGACAAAATGGGCGTTTAAAACGTCAAAAGTCTCGACAAAACAAAAATGTAATTTCGTTACATAAAAGCAATTAACTATACAGGCATAGCGTAGCAAAATACATACTTGAGTCGTCCATTATCCTCCAAGTTAATACATTTAACACGTTAAACTAGTCCACTAGGTCTACAAACGTTAAAACTAGTTCAAGTACAAACTTTAACAATCAAGCAGCAATGACATACAACAAAGATAGCGTAGTTATATACAGTTAAATTTCTCTATTGCGACCACTGTTCTAAATCTGGCTTATTGTCAGGTTTAATGTAGGTGAGTGCTTAAAGCAAGGTGGCAGTAAAACAGAAAGCTCCTTTAGGAGCTTTCTGTTTTACTGCCACATTGCTTTAAGCTGTCACCTGTATTTTATGCAGTCAATTAGCTTTTTACCAGTGGTCTTTATAGAGAGGTACTATATTATACGCACAGTGCACGCCAGGGTTGTCTAAACCCAAACGCAGTATCACAGACAACCTAGAAATCCGGATTGTTAACTCGGTCGAAAGCAAGCCTACATTATATCAACCTTAACTGTGTGCCTCGCCTCACTTGACTTGCGTGTGAACTGTTTGGATCCAGATCAGACGCCGAGTAACTCAACTTCAACCTGTTTGAGACTAGTTCCTTTCGTGAAGAGGTTTCACAGGTTTATACAAAACTAATTCTTACATGTAACAAGCAGACGACAATCTTGAGGCATGTTGTTGTTGTTTTAAAAAATGATAAAGACAATGTTAAATATGCTTTTTCTTTTAATGTAACATGTACAAGATTATTGTCGGCTGCTGAGTTTGCTTAAGTATTGTCATCGTAAGCTATTATATATAAATAAGGACTGACAAACCGGTGGAAATTGCATTGCATCGTAGAGTCTTTTTCAAAGTTATTTCTAACCCAGGTCCTTAGTTGAATCAAAGTCTCATTTTATAAAATATTGCTCTTTTTACAGAATAAAGGAGGTCAATGAACTACCTACACAGCTTGTGACATGGTTTCACCAATGAAGGGCACACAGCCGTGAAAACAAAATACACCTTACAAACATTATAGATGTAAAGTGAACTACAGTGGAGAATCTGTTATTCTTTCCCGTTTAAACGCAAACGTACGCAAACGCAAAACACTAAAACGTAGAAAAGAACAACTTTTGGACAATTCTGATAATTCTTGTTTATCTTGGTGGCAAACAGTTTGGAGCCTGATCAGACGCCGGGTTACCCGGCGTCTGATCTGGCTCCAAACTGTTTGCACTGCAAATAATAGTTTTAGCGTAAACGCGTTTATTGGGAAAGAATAACAGATTCTCCACTGTAACACACTACAGTGCTCCCTCCCTACAACGGCCCTACCAACAACGACTCCCTCCTTACAACGATATTTGCCCCTGTTCCCCCAAAACAAGACAATTATGTCTTACTCTTTCAGTGCTGCAATATCTCTACTTAAAATTGTCGTCTGCTGTTTTTCTCAAAGACACATAATGGAAATTTTGACAGAAACAAACCTTAATGACGAGTGACAAACGAGTAACGCGGCGTCTGATCTGGATTCAAGCACACATTTGTTGTCTCCCATTGGGTGTCGTTGTAGAGAGGGAGCCCAAAATAAACAAGTGACAAAAATTGGATCAAGAGCAGACGCTGAGTTAAACGGTGTCTGAGCATGATCCACACAGTTTGGCACAATTTTCTTTTCACATGAAACATTTACATGTACATGTTTATGTTACAGTCAATCTGTGTAATCAGTTATTTCACGAAATGACTGAAAATTTTAGTAATTTCGTAATATGAATGTTTCACTTAGTCATTTCACGAAACGCCTCAATTGATCAGTCATTTCGTGAAATGACTGAAGTTGACAGACCACTTCACACACATCGACTAGAAACCTTACAACCCGCTCCGAACAACACACACGTTTTTTCTGTCTCACGTTTGGTGGTGTTTAACCCTTTACCTCATAGCCTGTTTCTAGTTTTGAAGACAGCTAGATGACCACTTAAAGCAGGTTGAAAGAAAGGCAGAATGTGGACCCTCTGCTATATATATTTTCCGCCAAAACGTGATGCAGTTTACGTTAACGTCATTGCAAATGATGTCATTTAGTGTCCTGCTACATGCAGCGCTTGTGGACGAACAGGTTGGGTCGGAGACCGAAAAACGTTATTCCACTAGTGGATTACGAATTTACGATATTTACATAATGGCTTTATGCAACTCCCAGACCACAGGTTCACAGGTGCCAGACGCATGCTTTGTCCGAAAATAACACCTCCAAACACAAATAAAGTGAATGAAAACATAACACACCCTTATTTATGACCAAACACCAATTTCTGACCTACAGTTTATTTTTTGAAAACAATTTTTTTATATGAAATACATTGGCAAGGTGTCCAGCTCCCGTGGCAAACGTGCTTCGCGAAACGCACCGACTTTATTCCGAGTCTTGTTGCGCAGTCAATTCTCGATCGAGTGTGAATAAAAAATATACCAGCGGACACAGAAAAACCCTATTGTACACTATAAGAGTCCATATAAGATCAATTTACATCGATAACATGCCCATCCGACCCTCAAAAGTCGCAAAACATTGAGGTCCATCAAGTCGCAACCGACACAAACACAGTACATTTTACCGCTGTAGTCTTATCTTTACACCTTAAATGTACGACATGCACTCCATGTCCCCCATATTTCGATAAAATCATTTTAAAGAAGTAATACCCCCATTCCACGAGACGGCGATATATGGCGCGCGGCGCTCTGGCAGAGCGCCGCAGGTCGACACGCAGAGCGCCGAGGTCGCCATGAGCGCTACATGAGCGCAAATGGGTCGCTATCTGATCTCCATGATCGCAGTCGGTTTACTCCCCTGCACAAAGATCCGTGGCGCTCCGGCCAGAACGCCATCAGATCGCTAATTGATCGCCTAAGTCGCCATCGGAGCGCTACTTGATCGCCAAGATCGTAACTAGAGCGCTATCGGATCACCTTAGAGCGCCACCATCATCCAACAAAGCAAATCAGTAGATACTTCGCGCTCCGTGGCGATCTGATAGCGAGTCTCTGCATTTTAAAATACCCGATAGTATTTTCTATCAATATATCCAAATTGCATGATGTAACTCAACGTCTCATCCGGATCCAAACTGTTATACACCCATACAATGATGATACCGAAAAGTATGTTAATATAATGGCGTTTATAACATTGAGTTTGATGTGCGTTAGAACATTTGTAGTAACTATTAAATGAAAAAACACAGATTTCTAGTGACTTGTGGCAGTACGAACGTAATGCAGAAAGCTCTTATAGGAATCGTCTGCATTACTATGTTACTGCATTGAGTGGACACAAGTCAAAAAGAAAGCAGCTATATGTATGGCTATTTGCCTAAATATCTGCTAGCGAATTTAAAACGAATGAGTGCGGCAGAGCGCCACAGGTCTTCATAGGATATCTCCCTAATCAAATCAAGTAGAACGCTAACAGAGCGGTAATGGATCTCCATCGGTCGCCGACATCGCTATCGGATCTCTTCTGAGCGCCATAGGTCGCAGTGGTCGCCATCGGAGCGCCAATAGAGCGCAATAGATCGCATCTTAGTCGCATTTGAGCGCCAACGGAGCGCAATCTGATCATACAAGAGCGCAACATTTATATGAATTGGGTGGCGACCAATGACCATGAAGTCGCTATCGGATCTTACAGATCGCTAACGGATCGCCATTGGAGCGTAATCTGAACGCAATCGGATCGTAAATGCCGTTAGATTGCCTCATCCTGAGGCGACCTATGGCGCTCTGTCGGAGCGCGGAGATCGCCATCGAGCGCCGTCTCGTGGAATGGGGGTATAACTTTACCATACATGTCAAAGTCAAAGTATTATCTCTGTATTATCGCGCAACGGTCTGTGTTTCAAGGCGACTCTTCAAATTCAAAATACACTGGCCATCTTCTTTCGGTGGACTAGTCGCTTCGAAACGGATATAAGTGTATGAACCAGGATACATTTTAAACAGTTTAATAATAGGCTACAGTTTAACGTGAACGATTAATGCTTGAATATGGGTCTATAGGTCTAATGCTTTACTAAAACTGTCAGCAAATCATGTTTTCATTATAATTACTTTTTTCTTATTTTCCGTTTGGTAACCTTCTCAACTTTCTCAAACTTATGTTTTTCTTTTTCGAATTTGTGTTGTAGAATTTCCTGAGAAAATCTTGTGGCTTGTATTTTTTATTATATTTGTAGATGGACGAGTTTCAAGCACATGAGGTAAAAACAGCGAATCTGCACATGTTTCAATTGTTTCACATGGTACAGAAGTTTCAACAGGTGTTGATCCGGGAAATGATATGTGGCTCGACGATGATATCAGTAATGGATTGGGTGATATTTTCAGATGAAGCTATGTCTTCCACCAGAAAGACTCTGCTAGAAATTAACTCAATGAACTGCGCCGGCAAGTGGAAGGGATAAATCACCAGCTGGTTCTGAAACTGTTTCATAAGATGTAGACGATGAAGGGGTTAATCATCTACTAGTTATAAAACTGTTTCAGAAGATGTAGAGGATGGAAGGGATAATTCAGCTACTAGTTCTGAAACTGTTTCAGAATAAGTAAAGGATGGAAGGGATAAATCATCTGCAAGTTCTGAAACTGTTTCAGAATATGTAAAGGATGGAATATAAAAAGCAGCTACTAGTTCTGAAACTGTTTCAGAATACGTAAATGACGAAGGAGATAAATCAGCTTCTAGTTCTGAAACTGTTTCAGAATATGTAGAGGATGGAAGGGATAAATTAGCTACTAGTTCTGAAACTGTTTCAGAAGAAGTAGAGGGTGGAAGAGATAAATCAGCTACGAGTTCTGAGATTGTTTCAGTAGATGTACAGGATGGAAGGGATAAATCAGCTACTAGTTCTGAAACTGTTTCAGAATATGTAAAGGGTGGAAGAGATAAATCAGCTACTAGTTCTGAATCTGTTTCAGAAGAAGTAGAGTATGGAAGAGATAAATCAGCTACGAGTTCTGAGATTGTTTCAGTAGATGTACAGGATGGAAGGGATAAATCAGCTACTAGTTCTGAAACTGTTTCAGAATATGTAAAGGATGGAATATAAAAAGCAGCTACTAGTTCTGAAACTGTTTCAGAATACGTAAATGACGAAGGAGATAAATCAGCTTCTAGTTCTGAGACTGTTTCAGCAAAAGTAGAAGTTGGAAGGGATAAATCAGCTACTAGTTCTTAAACTGATTCAGAAGATGTAGAGGATGGAAGGGATAAATCAGCTTCTAGTTCTGAGACTGTTTCAGCAGAAGTAGAGGTTGGAAGGGATAAATCAGCTACTAGTTCTTAAACTGTTTCAGAATATGTAAAGGGTGTAAGAGAAAAATCAGCTACTAGTTCTGAAACTGTTTCAGAAGATGTAGAGGATGGAAGAGATAAATCAGCGTCTAGTTCTGAATCTGTTTCAGAAGAAGTAGAGGATGGAAGAGATAAATCAGCTACGAGTTCTGAGATTGTTTCAGTAGATGTACAGGATGGAAGGGATACATCAGCTACTATACTCAACAAAAATAGAAACGTCCCACATTTTGAACGGACATATCTCTGACGTTATTTAAGTTATACATCAAGTTAATGTACTTATGGGATACTGGTCAGTTGGAGTTACACATGTGTAAAGTTTTCACAAAATAGCACAGATAAAAACCGCTAACGTAACGGAATGATGATTTGCACGTTTTGCACGTGCACGGTACACGCGTTTCAATAAAGTAATTATGTCACCGCCGTAAAATACACACGACACATGGTAATAAAAAAATTGAAAAAAAACCATATGAATTCAATTATTGCATCATGCCACGTTCGTCTGAAGTTGAAAGAAATCAGGCAATGACGGCCATTAACGTCGCCCGCTGGTTCGGCTGCTATAGAGAAACCAAACAGAGGTTTGCGACCCGGTACCATCAGACTGGGACTGTTCACAATCGTTTTTGCCTTGGTCATCCCGTTTTTCCTCCGTCAGAACTGATCACTACGGCACGTTAACGCACTAACGTCTACGTCATTTTCCAGCCACCGGAACGGCTGGTGAACACGTTGAGTCATCACAAACCTTTGTAATCGCTTGCAATCCAACGCTAAACCAATCAGAGCATGACGCCCATAATCCGGTCAAATTTGGACGACACGTCACCGTGGGCTAAATTATCTGTCGTCACGACGTCATTTCAAATTGAAGCAAACTGGCTGGTACCAAGTTCTTTTTATCTTGATTCATACTTAACAATTCAGATGGTAGACTACGCAAATTGATTACATTTAAGATTCAGCATTCAATATTTGACACATACCTCACAGCAAGAGTGAATGTCTGACGTTCTCATTAAACGTTACGTTACGCTGTAGAAATGAAGCGTATATTGGTGCAAACGGTGGCCGTACACGATATTAATCTTACTGAATAAAATTTTGGACTTTTTATGAGAATTTAGTAATCAACTAAACATTTTTAAAAAAACAAAAATTTATTCAGATTTTTTATTTTGACCCCTACCAACTTCTTCACTACATCACTCGAAAAGTTTTTTTCTCAGCAATATGAGGTCAACTGATATGGATTCAAAAATGAATGAACTTCATTTTCTGTATAGGTTTTACTACCATCAACCTTATAACTTTCAAGAAAATGTCCCTGTAATAGGGTGGGACGTTTCTATTTTTGCTCAGTATAGTTCTAAAACTGTTCAGAATATGTAAAGGATGGAAGGGATAAATCAGCTACTAGTTCTGAAACTATTTCAAAAGATGTAGAGGATGGAAGAGATAAATCAGCGTCTAGTTCTGAATCTGTTTCAGAAGAAGTAGAGGATGGAAGAGATAAATCATCTACTAGTTCTGGGACTGTTTCAGAAGATATAGAGGATGGAAGGGACAAATCATTTACTAGTTCTGAGACTGTTTCAGAATATGTAGAGGATGGAAGGGATAAATCAGCTACTCGTTCTGAATCTGTTTCAGAAGAAGTAGAGTATGGAAGAGATAAATCAGCTACGAGTTCTGAGATTGTTTCAGTAGATGTACAGGATGGAAGGGATAAATCAGCTACTAGTTCTGAAACTGTTTCAGAATATGTAAAGGGTGGAAGAGATAAATCAGCTACTAGTTCTGAAACTGTTTCAGAAGATGTAGAGGATGTAAGAGATAAATCATCTACTAGTTCTGAGACTGTTTCAGAAGATCTAGACGATGAAGAGATAAAGCATTTACTAGTTCTGAGAATGTTTAAGAATATGTAGAGGATGGAAGGGATAAATCATTTACTAGTTCTGAGACTGTTTAAGAAGATGTAGAGGATGGAAGAGATAAATCATTTACTAGTTCTGAGACTGTTTCAGAAGAAGTAGAGTGTGGATGGGATAAATCATTTACTAGTTCTGAGACTGTTTCAGAATATGTAGAGGATGAAAGGGATAAATCATTTACTAGTTCTAAGACTGTTTCAGAAGAAGTAGAGGATGGAAAGGATAAATCAGCTATTAGTTCTTGAACTATTTCAGAGTATGTAGTCTAGAGGATGTATCCGTTGATAAGTGGTCAACTGTATTTGGGTCATGGTCACGTTCAGTATCAGTAGGTTTGCTTGGACCGTAGGATAAATGTGGGATTGCATTAGGGTTGAAAAGAACTATTCCACATGCACGGAATCCATATGTAATGCTATCTACAGACAGTGCTCTGTCCCTAGAGTTCCTAAAAAGAGTTGGAAAAATATCTAATTAACCAAACACTGTACAAGTGGCTGTAACACATGGGTACAATGAGGCGGCAAAGAAAGTAGGATGACATTCTCGGAAATAGCACGCTCAATGATTGCTAAGGTCTCATGAGAACCGTGACCGTCAAGAACAAGTAACTGTGGTCTCTCCGGTCAGAAGTATTTAAAAAAAACTTCGTCGAACCACTTTTCACCAATTTCGTCATCGGTCCATCCATCCATTTTTATTTTTTCAGGGGCCTCACTAACATTAAAACTTTGAAGAGAACGATTGGTTTTGCCTTTTGTTATTATCATGGGTGGCATTCTTGTCCCAGAAACACTTAAAGCATGCCATCACTGTGACATTTGAGGATTTCGCGCGTGTACGCGAAAGCACACACCGATCGCCCTTTTCAGCAACTACTTTTACTGGGAACTGTTCAAAGTTGAATCCTGTCTCATCACAGTTTCAAATACGTTCTGGGCGGGATTCAAAACCAGATTCAATTAGTATATTTTTCAAGCATTCAAAATAACATGAAACAACCGCCCTATTTATCATCCTTGCCCTACATGACGTAAGTTTTTCAGGCTTCCTTAAAACAATATCAGGATATCTTTTCATCAGGCCAGCAAACCAATCCTTGCCTGCCTTGAACTTAGTGTAACTAAAAGTAGACGAAACTGACAGAAGACATGTGTACGCCTCATGATTTGTTTCCGACTAAGTAACACTTAACTTGGAAGCCATTTTCACATGCTTACCAATGGTTTCCTGACTTTTCTCCACTTCTCGAGGCAGTGCAGGGGGGCGACCATGCTGGACAACCACAGCATATTTCCCGCTGATTCTGTCTCCAAGGCTAGACTTCGGCACAGAGAATGCCTCAGCCGCCCGGCGAACACTCATGCCATCAACCTTGACAGCTTTCACGGCATTCTCTAAGGCAGTCCTATCATAATTGAGGGTCTTTCCCCTTTTGGTATGGACATACTTTTTTGGCATGGCTGAAAGAAATTTATGTATTTTAGCATTTTATACTATGATAGAGATGGTAATAATAATAATTATTATTATTATTATTATTATTATTAGATCTACCTCTTGATTATTATTATTATTATTATTAGATCTACCTCTTGAGCTTATTATTATTATTATTAGATCTACCTCTTGAGCTTATAAATGATTATTATTATTATTATTATTAAATCTACCTCTTGAGCTTATAAATGCTGAAAACGGACACAAATGTCAGTATTTTATTTTTTTATTATTAATTTGATCTTCTATATCTACGATAACCTCTTGAGCTTATAAATGCTTAAAACTGACACAAATGTAGTCGATCTATCAGATCTCTGAATCTATTTCATATTATAATATTATCATTATTATCATATTGAAGAAAGGTCAAACCGAGGTATGTTAAAAGACGATGTAGAGACATGACCCTTGTACACTATTGCAGGAATAAATTGTCCATATTTATACCACATGTAGATCTATAAAAAAAAAATGATAGGGTAAATTCGGACAGCAATTTATTTCCATTTTAAGTGTTTTGATATTGAAAGCTTTATATACAAAATGGATATTTTAAAATAAAAGACCTTATTTTAAGTGTTGTAGAAAGTAAACTTTGTTCAAAAATCCATTAGATATATAAAAAGAATACCGAAACCCCGTTTGGAAGAATGACACTGTTTCTTGTAGGCTTTCAAACAATTTCGCGCCATTCAGAGAGAAAACGGCGTGGCGTGTACTTTGAGCATGCGCAAGTAAGTATTCCTGGGAAGTGATGTCACATAGTCTCGTAGTTTTTCGCGTAATCTCGGTAAAGGGAGAGAAGCACAACGGCAACGGCCAAAGGTACGTTTCAGAGACGATAGCGATAAGGAAAAATTATTCTTTCGCGGTTTCATACAGTGTGACCAGGTTTTTTTCTTCATACCTCCATGAATACAATAAATATTCGAAGTTATGTTGTAGCGTCATAATTTGTTCAAAAAGGGAAGATGCTATGCTAGATTTGCAAGCGGTTTTATCAATCTTATTCGGGGACACTCCTGATACTAGATCTAGATCATAGGCATTCGGACCGTTGGCTATGACACTACCCCTAGCTGCTATAACCCCCCTCCACCACCACCAAACGTGGATAAAATACCCTAAAATCTATCCATACATTCAATAATCATCATAAAAGAACATTTCCTGAAGTTTCGTGAAATTTAAAAAAAAAAAATTGTTTGCTAATTTATAAGTAAAATAGTAAAGGCTGCCATGAAAAAGCGCCTTGCAGAAGCAACCCTCAAGTTCCCAACCCTGTCATTTTGTCAAATCTTGGACGATCTGGACAGATGATGGCTCATTGTTTACAGCAAACAGTTTTCTTTGACGATAATTGGTAAAAAATTCAAAGCAATCGGCGAACACGCGCATGGGGACTCGACGGGTGGGGAGACCCCTTATTCGGAAACCATCTGTCACGCAAAATTTTCCCAAACAAACGACTGGTTGCCCAGTCAAACTATTACCATTCTAGCGAACCCGAGAACCAGCTTCAAAGCAGGAAATGACGCAAAAGTCAAGCGCCTCAATTGGTCGTATTCGAATCAGGACAACCGTAGCGTTAGTTGGACGTGTTGTCAACAGGTTCTATTCGAATCACCACTTGATGTTTTCCGTTGACAAAATGTTGTCAAAACATCAAATCGTTGACCACAATTTCGATTCGAGTCGGGTCAAAAACGTTGTCATCAGTAAATCTTCGAGCATTTGCTCCGCCTAGTTTTCGTTGACAAAAAATTGAATGATTCGAATACGACCAATGATATCATATCCGTTTGTCAACCGAAACTAAACGAAAGTTATCTAGAAATTTATTTCGTAACAGAAATGCTCATTTACCGATAATTCAAAAGGTATTTATTATATATTTCATTTTCTATTAATTACCCGTACCATGGTGTAATGCATGGTCGCAAATGCACTTGTTTATCGCTGAATCAGTGAATGACTGACGAACAAGTCCAAAAATTAAGGTGACAGAAGGATTCCGATATAAGGTGCCTATCGAACTTTTTATTTCTTCACTTGTGCTCGTGTCTTGCTTGGGCTGTGAGCTAACTTTCTTTGAACAGAACTGTTAAATGTAAATAATAAGCCATCATTTGTCAAAATCGGCCCAAAAATGACAAAATGACAAGGTTGGGAAGTTGATGGCCCTGAATACACATCCACCTTTTCATTGTATACATACATGATACGAAAAAAATTTTTTTTTTTTAAACTTCTTGAAACTTCATGAAACTTCTTGAAACATTTGTTAAGGATGTTTGTTGAACATATGGATGTATTTTGACTCATTTTGAAAGTTTATGGGGGGGGGGGGGGGGGGGGGGGGGGGGGGGTCATAGCTTACGCGCCGAAAACCTGTGATCTAGATATATAAATATCCTTTTAAAGAGGCTCGCAACCAGATTTAGCATTAAAAATAGTAATTTGTAAATATATGTCAAATGCTTATATAAATGGGTATGAATTAGTTTAGAATAAAATTATGTTTAAAAAAATGCATTTAAAAAAAAGCTCTGGTGGGATTCGAACCCGTGGCCCTCCATACGGGGACAGACACGCAAAATAAGGAAACCCCTTAGACCACTCGTCTACGGGCTATTCATGTCTTTGGATTCGATTTAACGTACTTCAGTGTGTAGCGGTAGAGAGTACACAATTCGGCTCGAGTTTATGTCTGAGCCCGTTTTCAATTTCTGTTGCGTCTTTCGACGCAACGGATAAAACTATGGAAAATATCTAGAGAATGAAGATTTGAAGATTTTTCTTAAGGATGCTTTTAGACTGATCATATTAAAATATGGTCTAATGCAAGATGCACGGTAATGCTGCACATTTGGTTTTATTTGAGCATTTTCATTTATTACACCATCCGGTTGCGAGTCGCTTTAAGGGGATTGTTCGGGAGAGAAAAATTGACCCGAACAATCCCGCAAAAAGCTATATCCTTAAAACAAAAAATCTGTATCATCGAAACAGTGCTGTGCAACAGTCAACTATTGCACCCTGGTATATGTTTGGTAAATCTTTGCGAAAGAACAGTCAAAAATACATAATATTCACTTAAATAAATAGTCAGGTAATAATGCCGTATTGTTATGCCCCTATTCCACACCGACTACGAATCCCACGAATCCCAAGAATTGATAAATGCTGTGATTCGTGCGGATTCGTGGAGTTCGGCATTTCTTTCTATCCAATTCGTGGCCCTCTACGAATCGGCTACGAACGAGTTAAGAATATTCGTGGGATTCGGCTCGAATCTTACGAATACTGTCAAGAATTCAGTACGAATTGCAAGAATCCACTACGAATACTGCACGAACGCTAAGAATCAGTTACGAATAAGCCGAATGCATCTACGAATATGACGAATGCATCTACGAATCAGCTACGAATGAAGTTTGATTCTTGACGGTTCGTGGGATTCTTGAAGGTATGTAGTGTTCCCTCCCTACAACGGCCCTCCAAACAACGACTCCCTCCTTACAACAACACTTGTCGTTGTTTTCCAACCAAAAACAAATATGTCCAACCTTTCACGCCTGCTATATATTGTTTGCTTAAAATTGTTGGCTGCTGTTTTTTCTCAAAGTTAAATAATAGACATTTGACAGAGAAAAAAAAAATGGCGTGTGACAAACAGCTTGAATCCAGATCTGGATTCAAATTGTTTGCAAATGTAAGCCAATTTCCATCCCTTTAACGACTCCCTCCAACAACGCCAACTGTAGAGAGCGAGCGCTGTAGTTCCCGTTTCAACTCGGGCATCAGTCCAGAAATTGACTTTTAAGATAGAGCAGCAGTGGCACTGGATTTGGAACTGGCGTATCAATATGAAATGGCAAACGCTGCATGAGAGGCTACAAGTTGCAGTGTCTTGTCAAGGTCTACAGTCTGTATTATTATCTACTATTTGGACGATTGGCATTTGTGTTATAAGATTGGACTCTTACATTGACATATTTAATAAATGCACCTATCAGAAAAATGCTAATTCTGAATATCCATTCCCATTTTTAATTAAGTTTAATTTACTTACAGATTTTATGTAAAAATAAAACAAATTTAGATTTAAATTTTTTAAATAGTGTACTAGTATTATAATGACAGGATTGGCAGCTTTCTCATAGGCTAAATTGTATCCTACCTATTTTACTTGTAGCTACTTTACGTTTGTTTACATACACTTGTTATATAGTCGGTTATAAAAGCTCTTGAGAGCTTATGTTAATTGTATATGTCTTGCCGACTCAAAATAAAGCTTATCTTATCTTATCTTATCTTACCTTGAGTATACATACGCGACGTCTCAACAGGGCCTGCGCTGTTAACTATTTCGTATATGAACTTATCTGTTGTGCGTATGTGTATACACTAGCTGCAGAGCCTTTTGAATCTTGATCATCCTTGTATACATACATCTAAATGGACATCTCTCAACAAGCAACCAATATCTACCCATAATGGGAAAGGCAGTAGTGTAGGCAACAATACCCCCCCCCCCCCCCTACACACACCTCCCTGTGGTGGTGATAGTTTTGCATGGACCTTCAATATGTTACTTAATTTACTTCATCCAATGTAGTCTACTGTTGATTTCTCATAAATCAATGAAATTTACTTAGTATTCCCCAGATTGCTTTTGTAAGAAAAGGTAAACTTTTTCAGCCATTTTTACTTTGGAAATGAAGGAAACAAGACATCCGGTTCAATTTCCGGACAAGCCTCTCATTAAGGTTGTTAACAGTTTGTTCCATCTTATTGAAGAACTGTCATTGCTCATTAACCCTTTCACTTTCAATAACGCCACAAAGGCGCGTTTGCAAACAGCTTGGATTCTGATCAGACGCCGCGTAATGCGGCATCTGATCAGGATCCCAAACGTTTGACACTCGTTTTGAAATTGCTTCAGTCATACTGTTTTAAATTCAACTTTGAAACGATATTGCAGACAACAATATTGAAGCAGACGACAATATAGCAGTGAAGAGGTAAAAGTATCACGATAAAGTTGCCTTATGCAAGTTATCTGAACTTGTAGCTGATTTTCAATCTAGCATGTACAGTAATTAGCTTATATACATATATGGTTCTAAGGGGTGTGCTGGTGACATGCCGGATGTTGCTACAGCTTTTGTCACTCGAATTGGCAGGCGACACATCGCTGAGCAACACCCATATACCAGTAATTATCATGGTAGGATACAGTCTATCTTATTCTACACCTCAAATTAGTTATCAACATGAACAGGTCGTGTTACAAGCTAAATACTTACAAGCCTTTTATTAACTAACCCTTCGCCTATGGTAATATTGTCTGCTTTACAAACGTTGTGTGCACAATTTTCAAATAAATATTTAAACAATTTTAAAATGTACAAAACCTAAAGACGATTGTGAAAAAGTTACACGACTTCTGGTCTGACCCAAACTCTGTAAATACCAGATAAGTCACTGCAAAAGCCGGGTGTAAACTCTTGCCATTGCTTCGAACGTGTTGCTTGCAAATTATACTATTTCAAATGCAACGTTGAAGTCGCGACTAGAACATTCAAGGATTGCTAAACCTCGCACTGAGCTAGCTCGTGTGAGCTAAAAATCAGACAATTTAAATAACATCATAAGTATTCACGAATATGCCAATTAACTGGTTTATAGATAATAAAAACAAATGATTGAATGATTTATTGGCTTCCATTTGGTATCACTCTGATGCTTCTAGTTATGATATTGATTGAAACATTACATTATGAATGTTCTAATATTTGAGTGCAAGATATGCTAGGGTAACACATTTCAATTATTTGTTACGCACAAACGGCCAGAGTGCAAACATGGCTTAAAATGTTTCTAAGGCATTGTACTTTAAGATAAATATGTCGGCAACATTCCCCCTGAGGGGGGGAACAAACATGCTTCTGGATAGGGGCTTATCGGTGAAAGGGTTATGTCCCTTTTCCCATGCTCTTTAGCTTATATATTGCATAATAGGTCCATTTTTTATGTAAGGGTACCTGGTCTAAATTTTCATTTTGTTTTATATTGAAACTGCTATCAGCAAACAGCGGAAAAACAGAAAAGTACAAAATTTACAATAGGTCTCACGCTTTTAAAGCAAAACGAGATGAGTCCGAGATCCATCTCAAGCTCACGACCGATCTCAAATCTGACCAATCAAAAGCTCAAGATCGATCTCAGACTAAACTCAAAAGCCAATCAAGCATGGAACTAGATAAAGATAGTGAAGTACTGTACGGATATGTAATACTAAAGATTTCCTATAGCAATATAATATAAAAAACATAAATAGGAAACAACGTAACAGTACTAAACACGTTATCTTACGTACACTTTTAAATTGTAAATAGTACTTTTGAATTTAGACCATCTGGATGCAATGTGTTCAACTTGTGGATCCAGAATGTTTCTTTGCACAAACGGTCAATATTATTATTTACAACATCAACTGGCATAAAAGAGAAGTCAGTCATACTATGATTGCCTACATTGAAATGACCGGCAACAAGAGTAGAAAATGCAGGATCAGTAAAGTTTGTTATATCAAATTTGTGACTATTCATACGTCTTGAAACTGGTTGCATTGTTTGTCCAACATACTGTATATTACACATTTTACATGTTATCAAGTATGTAACATTTTTTGACTGACAGTTTGTATTGTGTCGTAATGAAAATGTCTCCCCTGTTACTGTACTGGTGAATGTGGATCCAGAGTTTATCCGAGCACAATGTGAACACCGTTTTCTGTTACAACTGTCCGTAGAATAATTATCTTGACTGTTCTTCTTAAAATCAGAACTAACCAAATAGTCATGTAAGTTTTTGGAGCGTCTATAAGCCACAATTGGTTTAAAATTGTCATGAATAAAATTAACATCCTTGTTTTTGGTCAAATTAAGAAGGTCCCAATATCGGTGAATAGTGCTACCTATATTAGGTAAAGATGGGTTATATTCAACCGTAAACGGTAATACACTGGTTTTACTCGTAATGGACGGTCTCAGAGATTCAATATGTGATGCGTGTATTTTATAAAGGAATTATCTATCACCGATATTGGGAAGTTTCTCTCTAAGAAAAGGTTGCGTAAACTATGAAGGGAAGATTTGAACTTTTCATCATCGGTTATTATTCTTCTGTAACGCTTCGCCTGGCTTAGGGGAATTCCGTCCTTACACTGTTTTGGATGACACGAGGTGTAGTCTAGGTACTGGTGGTTGTTGGTTTCCTTCATATATATGTCAGTTTCAATTTCAAGGGACTTACCCTTTGAAACTTGAACATCCAAGAATGGAATAGTGCTCTCTGATATGGTATAAGTAAATTTTATTGTTGGATGGAAATCGTTCAAGTCTTTGATAAAAAATTCCAATTCCTCTAATGAGTTGTCCCAAATCATGAAAATGTCATCAAGAAATCGAAGCCATAATGATGGTTGGACCTGTCTTGAGTTGATAAAGTCTTGCTCAAGTTTCCCCATAAATAAAGATGCATAAGTAGGAGCCATGGAACTGCCCATCGCTGTACCCATCTTTTGTAGGTAGTATTCGTCTCCAAACTTAAAGAAATTATTTTCAAGTACAACTTGTATAAAGCGGGCGATTTCGTCAGTAGATAGTTCCGTCCATGTTGATTATGATTTTGCAAAAAGGACTTGCAAGCATTTATACCATCACTATGGGGTATGTTCGTATAAAGAGAAGATACATCTAGTGTAACTAAATATGTGGGGTTTTTTTTCTATAGCTTTGAAAGACAGGTGACCACTTAATTATGTTATGTTGTGTGTTAGGTTTTAGTGTGTCAGTTACTTTCAGCCTACTTTAAGCTACCAACTGCTAGGATAAAGAAAATATTTATTGCATTACAAAAATTTTCATTACCGTAAACAAAATTTCAGCCCCCTAGCACAATTATTAAACTTTAAAACAACCCGTCCAAAAAACTTTAACCTGGTGGTATGTAGGCCTAGTCTAAAAACCTAAGTCCAAAACATAATGTCGAAAATTGACATTTACAAATTAAAATTATTTTTAAATTCCAACATCAAAACATCAATGTTTAACCCCAAATGAACTTCCATACAAAGTTTCATAAACCTAGCAAAATTATTAAGCTTTAAAACAACCCGTCCAAAAACTTTAACTTTGTCCACGCTCACGCTCACACACCCCTATCACGCCGGAGGTATGACATTAGCGCTGCTGTTCTACGAACAGGCGAGCTAAAATAGACATCAGATGTCATATCTTAAAATAGATAAAAATATGGCAGCCCTGAAGCATAGGATTGTCAGTCATGAGATCCGGACACTTGTCCTCCGAACACATTCTGGATCCGCGCATGCATGTATTTATTCAGTTGTTAAGCGGCCTAACTAATGCACATCTACTTTCGGTTTGACGCATGCGACTGGTAAAAAAGAGAGAACTTACAAATCCACAATAAGCAGTTGTCAACAAATGCAAAGTTGAAAGTTTTAGGAAGGCAAAAATGATTAGTTAAACAATAAACATGTTATTACCGAAGGCTTCTGAGACCATCTAATATCCCTTTCGCATTTCAACGCTAAGCGGGAAACCGGAAGTGTGTATGGGATAGCAGGTCCATGGAAAAACCCCATACGACTGGCACACTACTGGTATACTACCGAGATCCTGCCCATACGTATCCATACGAGTAGCATTTTTATGGGTATTATTCTATCATACATGTTATATGTGATCCTTATGAAGACATTCCATCAAAAAAAATTAAATCCCATTATTAATCCTATAATATCGATATTTCCAAATGACGACTTGATAGGCAACATAAAACCATATTTAGAAACTTTAGAAACCATTCACAAACACGAAGACAACATCGACATAGGGAATTTTGGAAACCCCACCTGTATTCACAAGAGATTGGAACAAAATAAAAGACGCACACGACTGGGAGACGATTGACGACACAGACCTACACAGACAAATTTCGGACCTGAACGACGTAATAACACAAGTTAATATCAATCTAAATTATCGCTCACCAAGATTCACCATTGATTTTGTACACAGGAGAAGAAATAAGAAAAAATCACAAACTAAAATTTCCTTAAATTCTGTTCTTTTGAAAGATGGGGTGCACCCAGTGAGAGTAGTGGCAAGAAAATGGCTAATTAAAATTGTTCAATCTGTATCAAAATAATTTCAGGAAACAAAAGTAAATAATGTTAGGGTAAATAATTAAGGAAATAGTAAAATAAATGCAAGTGAGTGACAATCTGATGTACCACTGCAAATGATACAGTGTGTGACAAACTGGTGTACCACTGAATATTAGTGCAGTGAGTGACAAACTGATGTACCACTGCTTATCACAACTAAGAAATCAGTGTGTGACAACCAGATGTACCACTGTATAAATAAAAAGGGAGAAATATCTACATTAAATAGACCATTCAATAGGAGGAACATGTGGGCTGTCATGGATTCTAAAGAGAAATAAAAAATAACTATAAAATACATAGGGGACAAAGTCTAAGTGATTAAGGATACAAAAAGGAAATTGAATAAACTAGTACAAAAATACAAAGAATAAATCAGTGTGTGACAAACTGATGTACCACTGCTATAACCAATAATAGTATAACAGAAAAAACAAACCCATACAAACAATAAGTGGGATAAAGTGGCAAGATGGCTACGGGAGAAGATTTCTTCCACAGCACACCGATCAGACCAGCAGGGTCAGAACGAAGATGGATGTACATGAATGCAGATATTGAGAATAAAAGAAAAAGACTTTTAAGTCCAGAAACGAACAAAACATGTGCCAAATGTGATAAAGCGCTGGACGAAAATACGGTAGATTGCGGTACCTGTGAAATGAAATTCTGCCTAAAGTGTACGGGAATGACAATAGTGGGTCTAAACATGATTAGGTCAGGGGACATACCCGATTACCAATACCATTGCAAATGGTGCAAAACCACAATGCCAACGTTAGAAAACATTGACAAAAAACTAACGATTATGAATAGTCAGCATGAGGCCAGATTCAGGGAAATGGAGAACAGGATAAAACATATCGACATTAACACAGATGAAAAAGTAAATGTCAAAATGACGAATGCAAAGGAGGAAATTCTTACTGGTATAGACGATAGGATTAAAAAAGTGGTAGAAGACAGAACAAAATAAATGGAAGAAAGAAGACGTAAAGAAATAAACATAATGGTGTTTAACTTACCAGAAGGAAAACATGATACAGGATTAAGAAACAAAGAAGAAGATGAAAAAGCATTCCTATCCATAACAATTGAACTAGGCCTTGATGACGTGAAAATTACAACCAACTATAGACTTGGGAAAAAAAGTAATAGGAGCAGACCGCTAAGAGTAGTCCTACAAGACCACAAGCAGAGAAAGTACCTGTTAGATAAATCTAAAGAAATAAAAAACTTAGCTTCTAAGACATATAACAGGGTTATTATTTTCAAAGACCTAACAGAAGAACAAAGAAGGGAAAGAAAGATGAAAAGAGAAAATAAGCTGGAGCAAAAAGATGACGGAAGAATCGGCAATAGGGTCGATGAACCCAATGGCACAAGACTACAGAGACATATGGACATGGAAAGGAGGTCTGTACTCTCACAAGAAGTCCAGGATCCTTTCGACGAGGAAACCATTATGGAAGCCAGTCAAACACCTGACACAACAGTGATAGGAGGAATCCAGACCCAAGGGGCTGCAAGTCTGATGACAGCAAACCAGTGTGACCACTGAGTGTTTTAATACTGTAAATACGGGTGAAAGCTTTATAATGAACAGAGAATCTATACTCTTCAGAAGGGAGAAACTTCAATAGGGAAAATAAATTCAAAAGTGATCATAAATTCCAGTACTAGCATAAATAGGGATAGCTTAAAAGTTTTATATACAAATGCAGACTGCCTAACAAAAACCAAATCTCATGAGCTAGAAGAACTATTAAAAATTCAAATTCAGACCTGTTAGTCATAACAGAAATATTTCCAAAACATATGAAAAACCCTAGCCATATAGAAGAAGTATACAAGCTCCAGGAATATTCATTGTTTATTACAAAAGACACTAATGGAAGGGGATTGGCAATATATACAAAAAAGAATTTAAGAGCAAGCGAAATAATAATAGATAGTGAGTTCAAAGAATCAATATGGTTAGAAATAATGATGACAGATAGCGAAAAATTGTTAGTGGGATGCATATATAGAAGCCCAAATAGCGAGAACTTGAATAATGATAAATTAATAGAAATTCTAAAAAAGGCAGATCATCTAAATTACTCAAGTACAATGATAATAGGAGACTTCAATTTCAAGGACATAAATTGGGATTCATTGTCAACAGAAAAAGGAATAAATAATATTGAATTCAAATTTCTAGAAGGCATGAAAGACCTATTTTATTATCAACATGTAAAGGAATACACAAAATTTAGATAAGGAAATAAACCATCTATACTTGACCTTATCTTTACAAATGAGGAGAACATGGTAGAAGAGATCAAATTTGGACCAGGATTAGGGAAAAGTGATCACTTAGTACGGGAATTTGAATTAATACGTAAGACAACATGTAAGAATGATACTTCTTTAAAAATATCAATATGGAAGAGGAGATTATACATCAATTTCGAGAGAGTTGGATAAAACCGACTGGGGTGTTTATGACGACGTGGGGATCCAAATGGCATGGGAGTTTTTTTGCAGAGCACCTTACCATTTTATTAGAGAAACATATTCCAAAAAGCAGTAGCTCTTCATGCCATAGGAATCCGTACGTGGACAGGGACACTAAGTCGGCAATTAAAGAGAAACACACCAAATGGGTGAAGTACTCGCACTGTAGCAATCATTTAACATACATAGACTATAAGGAAGCCAGGAACAAGGTAACTCACTGTATAAGAAAATCTAAATATAAATACGAACTCAATTTAGTAAAATAAATCAAAAGAAAATCCTAAAATATTCTGGAAATACGTGAGGTCGAAATCCAAAACACCATCAGGGGTAGATGTAGTAGAAATAAACGGAGAAAAAATATACGATGATAAGGAAATAGCGGAAGCATTTAATAACCATTTTGTGTCAGTATTTACAAATGAAGACATGACAGTCCCTGAACCAGCTGTGAAATCTAATGAAAAAATCTACGACGTGGAGATAAATGAGGGAGTGGTAATGTCGGCACTGCAAAAAGTAAAACCAAACAAAACTCAGGGACCGGATGGTATTCATCCAAAAATATTACATCAATGTATGAAATCATTAATTAAACCACTAAATAAACTGTTTAGGAAATCGCTGGACGAGGGACAACTACCAATAGAATGGAAAAACGCAAATGTTACCACAATATATAAAGCAGGAAAAAAAACAAGTGTTGAAAATTACAGACCAATAAGTGTCACTTCCATATGTTGTAGGGTTATGGAAAAATTAATAAGAAATGCATTAGTAGAACATCTAGAAGATAATAATTTACTATCAAATTACCAACATGGGTTCAGGAAACACAGGTCATGTGTAACACAGTTATTAGAATGTATAGACGACTGGACAAATGCTTTTGACGAAAACAAAGAAGTAGATATTATATATTTAGATTTTAAAGCAGCTTTTGACAAAGTACCTCATAAGAGATTATTGAAAAAAATTAAGAGCTTCGAGATTGAAGGTAAAATTTACACATGGCTGGAACAATTTCTTAGTAATAGATTCCAAAGAGTAGTTGTAGGCGGTGAAAAGTCCCAATGGCAGAGAGTAACCAGTGGAGTTCCTCAAGGAAGTGTGCTGGGACCTCTCCTGTTTCTTACTCCCAGATGCTGTAAAATGTACTATTAAACTATTTGCAGATGATACTAAATTATATTCCGTTCACAGTGAACCAAATGATGAGGAGAGATTACAAAATAGCATTTTCGAAGCAGGAAACTGGTCAAATTAAATGGCAAATGATTTTCAATACAAAAAAATGTAAAACAATGCACATAGGTGGAAAGAATGCCAGTGAATACTTTATGATAAATTCAGATAAGGATGTAGTGAACATAGACCAAATCAATGCAGAAAAAGACCTAGGGGTAGAATTTGACAATAGGTTAAAATTTGACAAACATATATATGCTAAAATAAATAAAGCTAACAGAATATTAGGTCTAATAGCAAAAACCTTTACATGCATGACAGCTGACATATTCCTCCACCTATACAAAGCATTAGTAAGGCCACACTTAGAATATGCTTCCGTTATATGGTCACCCCATTACATAAAATACCGTATAGCTATAGAAAATGTCCAGAGGCGTGCTACAAGAATGTTAAACAGTATGAGAGGTTATAGCTACAGTGAGAGAATACGGCAACTTGGCATACCTACCCTGGAATACAGGAGGGATAGGGCAGATGTAATTCAGGTATACAAATTGTTAAATGGGTAAGACAAAACTGCAACCAGTCTATTTACATTAAGTAGTGAGAATAACACAAGGGGTAATAATTTGAAGTTGTATAAACCTAGAGCTAGGACAGAGCTAAGGAAAGGAGTTTTCAATCATAGGGTTGTGAACCAATGGAACTCCCTCCCAAATAGTGTTGTAGTAGCACCCACACTTAATGCATTTAAGGCCAAGTTAAATAGTCACTGGGGACCCAATAACAAGCCCAATAAATTTAATGCCAAGTGCTACCACCCATATGGTGGAAAATGAAGACAATAATAAAGATATATGTTTTTATCACCTGTAAATAAATATTGACTGAATGAACAATATATGAGCTGTGTATATAGAAAAGAAAAGTTTTAAACATATCAAGTAACCGGATGTTTTTATATCAAATATTAATGAAAATGAATACAATGGAAAATTCTGTGAAAAGGCACAGAAAACAATACGGAAAAGAAAAACATACAACAGAAGAAAACAAATACAAATGGACCCAAGAAGCTGAGATAGCTTATGCATCGACACCAGATGCATCCGGTCTCGACAACTATGTGAACTATGTGAACTATGTATGAATATCCCATACGAGTAAATGACGATATGAACCAGGGCCCAATACCAGTTGAATCTATACTATAGGTCAACGTGTGTGGATATAAGTCTATCTTTAAAAAAATGATCATAATATACACGGAATTATACAAAAAAATCATGATTCTGTTAGCTGGATCTATATACTTTTTTTTTCAATTTTAAACCCCCATTATCTATAATACAGTATCAACATTTCCCAAAAATGTCTGAAAAGGCACAAAACGAGTATTTTTCTATTTTGAATAATTATTATAATTGTATTTAAGTAAACACGTTTTAGAAAGGTTTTTATTTTCATTTTAAACCCATTATTTATCATACACTTTCAAAAGTTCCCAAAAAAGTATAAAGCGCCATATACGAATATCGCCAGATAAACCTGAACCCCTACGAGTTGAATCCACACTGCATGTAGGGTCACTTTCCAGATTTTATTCCTTCGCAAAAAGTAATTATTATGAACACAATTTATGAGGGTTTTTTTAAAATATAAAATTATTGAACGAGTAATTCAAGCTAAAGCTTGTAAAGTTGTTGTTGTTGTTGTAAATTAATATTATAAGGAATAAACACGCTTGATCTCGCCGAGGTTTAACACCTTTGTCAATCACTTCCTTTAACACGTGTCGCTTTAAAGACATCCAGCCAGTCCTTTCATTGATTTAACCCCCCCCCCCCATTGTGTAGTTGGTGTCAAAATACAGGTATATACCGGTATACAGCATGAGAAAAGTCTTCAGGCAATGGCTCAGCTTTGAATAGAGGCCCTTACATAATAGATATCAATAGGTTTTTCTATGGGTTTTACTAACCAAGCTATCAAATATTAGGTGCGGGCCTCACTTGAGACGCCTGAATGATTCTTTACCTAGACGCTACCACTGTTAGTGCATGCTCTGCATGCTTTAACTCAAACTATATACGGGGGTATAGGTCGTTTGCAGTTCAAAAAAACACGATAAATCGGAGATAACTTTAAAATTAGCGGACGTATTTAAATGAAATTTTGCATACACTTATGATATATCTATACCAACTCTGACAAGAAAACTCAGAATTTTTGATAGACTGACTAAAATCTTTTCTTCTTTGTTTTATATAAATTTTGTGTCGTCGAAAATGGCCATTTACGTGGGTTGTTATTGGCTATTACCTTGATCACGTTTGTTTACATGGAAGAACTTCACTAGGTAAAATCTCGTGATTGTTGCTACTGTCTGAAAGGTGAATCCCGTGCTGATATTGGATTTTGTAGTTGGTCAAAATTATTTTTGAGGCCCGAATACATTTTACTCTGCTTAATTCATGAACACTTCGTCAGGAAATTAAAAGAAGTGCATTGTTTTTTTCAAACTGAAGCTCTATCATTCCTACATTATATGTATCAGTGTTCGAGTTGTATTGTATTACGTTTACGTTACGTTACGTGTCGTTTCATTTAAACGACCAAAAAACGTTTTTCAAACTGCTCGGAAACATTCTTTTGAAAACGTGACAATTTTAAGTTGGTGTAGACAACATTCCACGTATATCGTCTGGAATGAACACGTCTTCTGATATTTATTACATTTAGATTTGTTTGCTTTTAGTTTGATAAAACGTCTGTATGAGTGGCAAATAGTTTGGATCCTAATTAGATCCCGATTGGCTCCGACTTCCGATCAGGATCCAACATGTTTGCAAATATGACAGTATGGTCATTTAATACTTTTAACGTAGCCCAGTCAGGGCCTCGTTCGGTTAGTTGTAAACTGCTATGGTATGCGACAGCTTAACGGTGAGGCGTTACCGAGTCGTGCAAAATAGGCTGTTGAATAATTTGAATTCACCCTTCGGAAAACTGTCCTTTAGAAGTGTAAACTCTACATAGAAGTTATGAATAAAACTTTTTTATTACAGAGTGAAAAAAAGTGTTCTTTTTTCTCAGAGTTGGTATAGGTATATCATAAATCTATGCAAACTTCCATTTGTCTGCGTTGTCTTGTTATAAAAATATTTGAAAATTATCGTGTTTTTTTTGAACTGCAAACGACCTATAGGTGTTACCACCCAAGCTTGGTCATGTGATATCTTTAACACGTGTCATTAACAGCACGTGTCGCTAATTGCACACAGTATACGGTTTTTGAAAGAAAGCACCCGTCACATCAAATCTTATACCGCCTGTTGCATGCTTTGTATAAGTTGATGCACTCGGGACGAGAACCCAGCTTTCGTGAGCCCCATAATTTGGAGAGAAAAACAATGCCGAAATATAAACAAAATACCTGAAAATGTCCAAAAAATATTGTGTATATTGACCTCACACTCTCAATGGCGCGTGCTCTTTAACCCCATTCACTATAAATTGTCGTCTGCTTGTATTTCTAAATTTCATTTTCAAGTTATTTGAATATTTGTCTGATCATGATCCAAACTGTTTGCAGGTAATCAATGTACTCTGTGTAAGGGAGTGAATGGGTAAAGTATATTACATGGTAAGAAAAAATGCAAACAATATTTTTATGAGCAAAGTGCAAGTTAAAGACAGGTTAAATTACTGCATTCAACAATTTACTGTATTCAAAACAACAATGCTTTTAAATTTAACATATTCGGTTCCAAACCGGCTACGCACATTCCCGTTAGTGTTATACTTGTGAAAAAAAGATTAAAAATTAACATTTGTGGGACTGTTTAACTCTTCTTAATTATTAATTTAAAAAAAGCAGACGACGTCATTTTTGTTACAAAATATGAAGTTATCGAACTATCATATTCATTGTTTATGATAGAATATTAGCCATATAAATGATCCTTATAGTGTAGATTCGACTCGTATTGGACCCTGGTTTATATGGTCACTTACTCCATGTCATTTCTCCATGCTTACTTCGTATGTGATATTCACGGTAATATCATACGTATTTGGAAATATCGATATTAAAAAAAATATAAACTATAAAACCCTAAAAAGACCAACATGTTGTTAACATATATAAAACACACAGCCGCTGACAAACAAAAGTTTCTAGAAACTTTTGTTGCTTTATAAAACGAAAATTTGTGAAAATATATTGGTATGGAGTTTTATACCCCCTAAAAATCAAAAATTGGATTTTCTCGGAAAATACTTATTACAGCCCAAATTTATTTCAGCACCAATTAGATATGATCATAATGTATCATATGAAGAAAAAAATCCGAAAAAAATCGAAAAATGAACTTAGGAAAACACTCGGTAATTTCCGTAATTTGTCGTCGGCACGGGCACGGGCACGGTGGTATGGGGTTTTATACCCCACCGTGCGAGGTGTCTCTGCCATTCATTTCCGGTTAAAAATCAACATGAATAAGTAGACAGCATTCGGCTTTTAATTACACTAAATCAACATCATTTCTGTCGCGGTAAGACGAGCATGTGCTTAAGTTTACTAATACGTTTTAATTTGAAATCGTTTCCTCTACAGATCAACGACAGTTTGAATGACAGACCCAAAAACTCGGTCTAAATATGTTTTAACAACTTAAACAAGAGTGGGTGGGGCATTTTTATTTATAGATTCGGAACACCCACCGTCTCCCTAGCGCAACCTTGATCCGACATCCACACCATATTCACATAAGTTTACCAGTGAGCAACTTACCAAGAAGCAAACTATACTGATGTGAAAATCTACATAGAGTCATTAGTGACAACAGTCCGTGGATAGAGGATAGAGGAATGTAGGCTAGTTATTCTTAGATATGACTAGTTATTCTTAGATATGACAAAGACGGTATTTGTTATGTTTACCTGGCAGATTGGTCATACGATTTGTTTTTGAACTATTCTAGTCTACTGAAATGATTAATGTCCTCTAGACCTAGGTGGGTGATTATCTATCTGTTTTAGTCCTTCATAGAAAGCCGTTGCATATGCTAATATCAACATTTCCCATAATTTTTTGTGATATTTAACAGTTTTCAGTTTCTGGCATATGCAACCTCTTTAACTTTTTCAATGAAAACTGGGCGCATCGTTCCCACGGAAAACTACGGAGGAACGGTTCAAGAGACATATAGAGCAAATTAGGCGTGTTTGGGTTCGTAATTCACTTCAGTCCTGTAAAATGACTTTTTTATAAACATATTTTGCCACAAAATAGTTTACGGTACTCACATTTTGTGTTTATTTATCTGATTTGAATCACTCCTTCACATTTCATCAGTAATCCATGCCTATTCTTAGGGAATTCCCTTCATTTGCATATGAGGTCAACCGGAAGTGGTTCACAAACTAATTATTTCAACGAAATCCACCATTACAATTCCCCCTCCATTCTTAAGCTATTTCGTTCAAATGAATTTGTATAATTGTTTACCCGAATGACGTCATCACAAAAATGGCAGACTTTTTGAATACTGTTCAACTGGGAATATTACTGTAAGCGTTATTCGGTTACTAGAATACACCGGAATACACCGATATACACCTAAATATACATAGTATTGATCGTAAAAAAGTTTCAGATGATGTATATGCCCAATTTATGGACTAATTTATTAAATTTGCAAAGAAAATGTATGCAATTTGTCGGTCATAAATGGTTTTCTGTTGAAATTATAACCGAAATACACTGTGTAATTCTCACGTGACACATTACAAAGTGTATTTCGGTTATGATTTCAACAGAAAACCATTTATAACACACAAATTGCATATTTCCTGTGCAAACTTAATATATTAGTACACAAAATGTGTAAATACATCATCTGAAACTGTTTAATGATCTATAATAGGTATATTTAAGTGTATTCCGGTTATTCTAGTAACCCGCGTTATTGACCTAAAGATAGGTGAGTGACATGGATTTTAGGCAGTATACAGTATAAAACTGTTTAATGTATCAAATGAAACCCATATTCTCTATGAACTAAGATAAATGACGAAAATCGATTCAGGTAGAAAATGCGTTAGGGAATTAGCCAATAACTTTTAGACGTTGAAGCTTACAAAAAAGGAATGATGAAAAAGAGCAAGCGAGACGTCTAAATAATTTGGACTACTATCTGTTTATACTGCAGCACCCTCATATGAGTATTATGTGCAGCTGCACGCCTGTGCAAATAAGTAAAGAAAAAAGTTTAAAGTTAGACAGAAGCCAAGGTTGAAATATAGTTAAAGTGTAGCACTGTTGTAATTTGACAGTTTTGTACAGTAAGACTCTAGTCTATGTATGACATTTTTCATGTTCCTAGGTGCCAATAAATTGCTTTTTTTTTCTCTTTCTTTAAATCCTGCAACACCCCCTCTCGGGGATTATGTGCAGCTGCGCGTCAGTGCAAATTTGTTAAAAGTAAGAGTATAGGTAAACAGAGCTGTAGATAAGTTTTTCTTAGAATAGGGTATTTACTCCACTTGTTTTAAGGTAATTGCTTTTTTCGTTTTTTTATTGAGTAACAATTTTTTTTTACCCCACCGATATTTGGTTAATTGTGTAAAAAGCAACTCATGGTGATTTTCTGAACTCTTTCCCTCATAGATTGTTTAAGTGTTTAGACAGTTAAAAAGAAAAGCTTTGGTAGCTTTCTGCTTAACTTTCAATGTTCTTTAGCAATTCCCAGCTTAAACTATGAAGATTAAACTACTGCTTGTCACCTAGACACAGAATTGGATCTTCCAAATGTTTTTTTTTATTCGACAAGGATCGCGTTTCTTTTGAGTATTACTGAGAGTGCAAACCCGGTCTAAAATTTGCTTTACTGTTCACATCTGTTTCGCTACGAAAGAGAATGTCTTTCAAAAGATAGTCAACGAGAGAACGACAACTTTTCTTACTATTTTTCACCACGGGACTTGAGAGATGTAGCCAAGTAATGTGTTTGTTTTCGCTGAACTCGCGGCATCTTGAAAACCGAAAGCGGAAACAGAACTTTTTATGTAAGACTGGTTCACAATCATCAGAAGAAGAGCCAAAATGAGCGAAATGGACTGCCTATGTTCTTATATGCAGCACGGATCGCTGCGAAGAATATGATTGTATACCAGTCTAACATTAATGCGCACTGACCGATGACGTAATTGATAGGCTGTCTGTTTACAAGAAAGAAAGTTAAGTAACGGCGTACGAATGTTTGCTTTTCATTACGCACTGAACTTTAAAGGATTTGCTTTGACTGAATTTTAGTTGCTTTTTATTACACTGACAGATTATAAAAAATGCTTTCTGGTCAATTGTTTTTGCATAAATACGCAAATACGGAGCTTATCAACAGCTCTGGGTAAAGTAGCTCCAGACTGGAAAAGTGAAAAGTTACTATGTTACATGTTAAAAGAAAGTAGTTTACAATTAAGAGTTGATAAAAACACTGTTTCTATTTAGTAAGTATTGATAACATCGCTTACTGCCTGCTTGAAGTGCTCAAGATTAGAAAGTAAGACGATGTGTGATGCTAGGCTGTTCCATAGGATGATTGTAGCTGAGAAGAAAGAATATTTATAGTAATTCACACAGAGGTGTGGATTTGTCTGTAAGAAAGGGGGTGTGCATGACGCGTAGCTCTCATAGGGTGTTGCAGATAAAGGGGAGGCGGAATAGCCACTAGGCCGTGGACCACTTTGAAGAACATGACCAGGCGGGCATCTGTTCTTCTGTCTTGGAGAGACCTCCAGCCTAGCTGCTTCTGCATGTGGGAGACACTATCATAGGGTCAAGTAGTTACTGCATGTCCAGAGTACAGCCCTGCGCTGCACCATCTCGACCTGTTGGATGTGCTGTTTGGTGTAAGGGCTCCACACAGTGGCTGCATATTCCACCTGAGGACGGACTAAGGTTTTGTATGCCATCTCTCGTATACCTTTATGGGTGGTTCTTATGTTGCGCCGCAGGAATCCAAGCGTTCGGTTGGCTGAGAGGGTTACATTTTTTATGTGACTGTTCCAGCTAAGATCCGAGCTTACAGTCACTCCCAAATACTTGGCGTCCCTGACCACCTCTAGGACCTGTCCATGAAGACTGTAGGAGGTCCCAATGGGACATGAGGACCTTGTAATGTGTCCAACTTGGCACTTACTAGGGTTGAACCGCATGTCCCATCGGTGCTCCCACTCCTGTAGGTGATCAAGGTCAGTCTGTAGCGCGGCTCCATCCTCCCCACTTGAAATGGTCAAATACACTGCTGTGTCATCGGCGAAAAGCCTGACCTTTGATGTTAAGTTATTCGGGCAGGTCATTAATGTACAGCAGGAAGAGGATGGGACCGAGCACAGAACCTTGCGGCACCCCGGACGTCACTGGTACTGCTGTTGATGTGGACCCTTCAAAAACTACGGTCTGTGTACGGTTACTAAGAAATGCTGAGATCCATGAATGTGTTTTACCCGTTACTCCGTGTAGCATGAGTTTGTACAGAAGCTTGTGATGGTTGACGACGTCAAAAGCCTTGCTGAAATCCAGCAAGACTAGATCTGTCTGCAACCCCTGGGACAACTTACTGGCTAAGTCCTCGATCAGTTGGATGAGCTGCGTCTCGCAGGAACGGCGCTCACGAAACCCATGCTGCAGGTTGTAAAGGATGTTATGTGAATTCAGATGTTTTGCAAGTTGTGAGGCTACGATGTGTTCCATGGTCTTGCACATTATACAAGTGAGAGAGATAGGCCGGTAGTTTGCCGGATTACTCCTATCTCCCTTCTTGTACAATGGGCAGACCATGGCCCTATTCCAGTCATCTGGAACACATCCACTGTCGTAACTTCGCTGGAATATGGTCTGTTTTGCTCAGTGGTAGAGCATGTGCTTGCAGTGCCGGAGGTTGCAGGTTCAATCCCCTGCCGGGTCAAACCAAAGACTTGAAAATTGGTAGTAATGGAATCCCTCCTTGTCGCTCAGACTTTCGGGTTAGCATTACGACTGGCTCATCGCTGTCAGGATATAGTGACCGGCCGGGTACAGTCCCAATGGTGCACCATCACCAGAATTGATGGCCTTGAAGTAATAAATAGAAGTAGATTAGTAGGTCAGTCTGTCTTCAAGGGTCCTCAAGCCTAGCTCCTTCTGCATTCTTGTTACACTGTCATCATTTGAGTGTTGCTGGTCCACCTCATTGTCCTACGCTGGACCATTTCAACCTGCTTGCTGTTGTGTTTTGTATTCTGCGACCAGAAAGACGAGGCATATTCCTATTTTGCCCGCCATGACGTGCACTTTGCGAGAGAGGCTCAGGGATTTAGTCTAGGCTGGCAAAGCGTGGCAGCCTGTCAGGCTAAATAGCCAATGGCTGGATCCCAGACTTGAAAGATTGCATCAACCAAGGAGATGTCTTTGTCGTTTTTTCCTCTACAACATGGGAGCCAGCACTTCGCACTGAATTTGTCATCGTTGGACCACAACCCTGGGGACTTCGAACTTTTTCAACATTGGGAACCATCACAAGGTGTCAGAAGCAGCCACTTATGATGTCTGCGTGTTGTTCCCTGCAGGCTGAAAGAACATCCAGGCGATAATGGCAGTCATCTGTTCGCAGAATAAGACAGCTTGTGGGACGTTAATACTTAGCAACAAGAACAACAACTAGGCATATTCCACCTGGGGTCTTACAAGGGTCTTGAAGGCCATCTCTTGAATTCCTTGTTGTGTGCTCCTTATACTTCGGAGCAGGAAACCCAGGGTCCTGTTGGCTTGCTGGCTGAATGCAGGCTGGTGTTCTTTGTGTGACTGTTCCAACTAAGGTCTGAGCTTAGTGTCACACCATAATACTAAGTACAGTCGAGACTGTCTACAGCGACCTTCCAAGGGAGAATGGAAAAAAGGTCACTGTAGACAAAATGTCGCTATACACAAATTCCAAGTTCCCCCCTGTAGTTATTGATTCAAAATGGAAAGGGGGGCTTACAGTGTATTACTATACAGGTTGCCATTGCAATATGTGTTAAAATATAGAAGAATGTGAATAAATCATGATAAACTGCATTTGATATGTGTTCATAACCTTAAACAGACATCAGAATTTAAATTTTACTTTTGCTTTCTTCCTCATGATTGTTTTCGCAGAATGATACCGCTGGCCATCCATATTACACACCCCACTTGTTTGATGAAGTTTGAGTGCATATTAAAATCGTGCCTTGATCTGGGATTAACACCTCCATCATTCAAACTTTTTTCGTCGTCGGAAGGCTTCAAGCTAAATGTGTAAACTGTTAACGCTAGCTATTCTTTCAGTAAAGAATATTCGCAACATAACTCACGCAAATAAACCTGCAAAATTTCATAATTAACGAAGACGGAGCTTAGTTTGATTGACAGCTAATCATTGCCAGTAGACTGACCAATCTACCAGCGTAGTACTTACCCATATATGTCTAAATAGCAGTTTACACGACGTAGCACTACGATACATAATGTGTTTCTATAGGAATGGCGGCCATTACGAAAGTTGCAAAAGTCGCCGTAGGAGTCCAAAACTTCGTTTGGGGAGTTAAAAATCATGGTCGTTGTACGGCTTTCGCAGGGAGTTGTTGTATACAGAGCCTTTTCAGTGGAAAACGAATTGGGGGGATATAAAAGGATCGTTAAAGACAAAACATCTCTGTCCATAAGGGGTCCCTAAGACAGTCTCGATTGTACCTTCTTTCACTGCCTCCAGGATTTGACCATGCAGGGTGTACTGGGTCCTTATTGGACATGCAGACCTAGCGATATATGCAAAACATTACACTTCTTTAATACTAGGGTTAAACCACAGTCCCACAGGTGTTTCCAGTCCTGTAGTCTGTCAAAGTTAGCTCCATCCTCTTTGCTGGATATGGTCAGGTAGACTACAGTACCATCTGCAAAGAGCCTTTACAGGGCTCCAGATAAGAGGGGGTAAATTGAACAAATTGAACACTTTCTCACTCATTTCACCACCAAATCCTATGGTGTTACTACTCATTAGAATCGTCTCGAAGAGTAACACCATAGGGTTTAAATGAGAAATAAAATTTTTAGTTTTTGAAATACCCCCCTCTCTGGAGCCCTGGCCTTTATCTAGACTATCATGATGCCCTGTCATATGAATCATTGATATAGAGGATAATTGTTTTTTTCAGTATAAGATAGAAATTTAATCCATTGAGTGAACATCAGACGTTATATTTTCACGAGTGGCGAAGCCACAAGTGAAAATATAACAGTCTGATGTTCACGAAATGGATTAAATTTGATCTTATACTGAAAAAATACAATTATTCTATTTATTTATGCTTTTCAGCCACTTTTTAAACGAAATTGTTCGGCAATTGAGAAAGTAAATGATTTACCCAGTGTTGAGCCCCAACTTTATATCGAACACATTTTCGAAACAGTTTCCCGTACGATGACGTCACTTATTTATTGATTTGAAGTCATCCGAATTACTTCGTTGCTCCCGAGTTTGGATTTGTGTTCTTCCGGTGAGTAGTTCGCGACAAATCGGACTGTCGGAATTTAACGATAAGACATGATTGACTACGATTCTTGGGGAGCACTACGGGGAAAATTCATAATAAAAGCGATTGGTGATAATCCACTGCAGTGGATTACCAAGTGATAATCCACTGCTATTTCGTGGTAATCCACCGAAAAGCATAAATAAAGTTTATTAGTAATTTACTTAAGACAAGCCTACAGATTGTGTTATGTTTGCTGATGAAGAGGTAGTGTGCAAAAGGAATCTATAAGTGACTTGTGTCTCATATTAAGCTTGCCTAACATTAAAAAATTGCAATTTAATGGCACCTAGGACCATGAAAAATGTCATATAGACTAGAGTGCTGGTCATTTCATTAAACTGCAATTTTGTCAAAATGTATATATACTAGTAATTACTAAAGGGGTAGACTTTTCGTCAAAACTTATTTAGAGGTCGCACACTTAAGGGAATATTACCAAAAGGTAATAGATAAGTTTACAAGTAACATTTAATTTTTTTGTTGTTTGCATTTTTCAATAGATCTTCTGTGCAATTTTGTTACTACTACTTAATGGACGTTGATTGTTGCAAACAGTTCTGATCCAGATGATCTTCTGTATGTAAACGGGCAAATTTGTGATTACTGATAAAAATAGTTAAGGAGATCTGAATCAAAACTGTTTGACACTCAAATGTTATTTTTTAGTATTTTATTAAATAAGGTCAAGGTGCATAAAATCCAACTCAGACTCAGAGATTGAGAGAATTGTTGCAGATGACAAATTTTACAGAGGAGGATTACCGGTACATTAGCAAGCAGAAGACTAAACCATTTTAAATCTGTAGCAATGGAAGAGTACTGAGTAAAGACAGTTTGATTAATATTTGTAGATTATGTAATCTTCAATGTGCACATGAAGATGCTTTGTACTTTTATAATAAATTCTAAAGTAAATGTTATTTTAATGAAAATATTTTTGCATTTGCAGATCAAGTAACTGAAAAAGACAGCCATGTCAGCATCAGCAGTTTATATCCTTGACATGAAGGGCAAGGTGAGTGGGTTAACCCATTCCTCTCTGAAACCTCAAATGGACAGTTCTAGATTTCAATTTATTCTAGTCCATTTTAAGCTCACCTGGCACAAAGTGCCAAGGTGAGCTATTTTGATCGTGCTGTGTCCGTTGTCCGTCCGTCGTCAACAATTTCTTTAAACAACATCTTCTCCTAAACTACTGGATGGATTTTAAACAAAATTGGCAGGAATCTTCTTTGAAAGTTGTTCAAATATTCCGTTGCATATCTAGGTCACAGGAGCTAAAAATAGATAGTTTCAATAAAAACTTAAAAAATCTTCTTCTCTGAAACCACAGTACCCTGAGCTTAGATATTTTGCACAAAGCATCATCTTCTGGTCCTCTATCAAGATTGTTCAAATTATGACCCTTTGGTCAAAAATGACCCCGCCCCGGGGTCACAAATTTACATAGAGTTATATATAGTGAAATCTTCAAACCTCTTCTTCTCTGAAACTAATATGCCTAGAGCTTTGATATTTGGCATGGTGTAATTTCTAGAGGTACTTTATCAATATTGTTCAAATGGTTCCGGTCCGTTGCATATCTAGGTTACAGGAGCTAAAAATAGATTTTTTTTAATAAAAACTTCTCTGAAACCACAATACACTGAGCATAGCTTTTTGGCACTCAGCATCATCCAATCAGCAATTGACACAATCATATTGTCATAATTTCTCAGCTTTCCAAGATATGTTACATTTACATCAACGATTCCAGGTGAGCGATTTAGGGCCGTATACGGCTCTTGTTGACTTTTTAGGGTTTATTTTTACAATATATGTCAAAATGACAAACAGTGTAGTCCCTGATCAGTGGGCTCCTTAAGGAGCCCTCTGATCAGGGTCTTCACTGTTTGCATAGGACAATTGTACCCCTCACAGGTACACTGTTTGCAAATGACACATAAATGCATGACTAGGGTTTAAAAAGTTAACTAATTTCTCAATACTATTGTGACTATAGTTACACATTATTACGCATTCAACTTATTCCTCCACAGGAAAAAAAGAGTTCCAATTTATACAATCATGAATATCATTTTCTATTTTCTAGTACTTTACTAGTAGATGGTAGTGTAAAGCAGGCTGAAAATAAAGCAGAATACACCTTCAGGTGTATTCTGCTTTGCTTTCAACCTTCTTTAAGGGGTCACCTGTCTTCAAAAACTGGCAACACACTATAGAGTAAGGTGGTAACATTTTTTGGGGGGTATGGCTTCAGTATGTTTCTACTAAACTCATTCAATTAGAATCATTTTGAAAAGACAATTCTAATTAGTTAAGAGTTATAATCAATGGGGAAATTGAGCGGATATTATTATTGTCATCAACAATTATTGTGTATACCCCGGTAATGTTCTAAAATTAGAATTTCCAGATTTCAAACAAAATTCAAAATAGAGTTACCCATGAAACAGAGTAGACTCATTGACCCCTGAAACAGAGTTGGCTTATTGACCACTGGAAAAGGGTTATTATAGAAATTAATTGACCCCTGTGTAAAAGGGTTAATTCATTGAACTCTGAAACAGTGTTAACTTATTAACCCTTTCCCCCATAGAAGTGCCTTTTAGCGAATATGATTTATTCCTCCGCTGAAGAAAATAGTTCCAATTTAATCAGTCATGAATATATATTATAGGGAATATTTTCTACATTCTAGGACATGATAGCTTAAAGCAGGCTGACAGTAAAACAGAATGCGCCTTAGGGCGCATTCTGCTTAACTGTCAACCTGCTTTAATTAGTCACCTATTTTCAATACTAGAAATAGGCTATCAGGTAAAGGGTTAACACCTGCAGGGGTGTAAAATTCTACTCGCCCGCTCGCCATGGTGAGTAACATTTTGCCAGGATGAGCAGATTTTCTGATAATTTATAACAGAAACTAATGAGCAAAATGTCATTATCACCCAGCAGGGCGAGTAACAATTCTGAAATTTCTACACCCCTGCCCTGAAACTTCAAGTTCAAATGGTCCATCTCAATTTCCTATAAAGTCCATTAATGTTTCTCTAGTCTATGTATAATGTTGGCTTTTACAATATTTTGCAAAATGACAAACATTACAGACTCAATCAAACTATATTGCTCCTGATCAGGGTTTACATTGCTGGCATAGGACAAACCTGAGTGTGATCTTCACATGTACACTGTACAAGTTGGAAATATGTTGTAGAAAGGGTCAATGAATTAATGTAATTTAATCAGGAGTCTAGATAAGGGGTGTATTTCAAAAACTAAAATCTTCGTTTCTGCTTTAAACCCTATGGTGTCACTACTCATTAGAATCGTCTCAAAGAGACGATTCTAATGAGTAGTAACACTATAGGATTTGGTGCTAAAATAAATGAGAAAATGTTGGATTTGTTTGGTTTACTCCCTCTTATCTGAAGCACCGTTTTATTATTTCAGGTCCTGATATGTCGCAATTATCGAGGTGACATTGACATGTCAGTGGTTGACAAGTTCATGCCAATGGTAATGGACCGGGAGGATGAGGGTCAGGTGTCGCCTATCATACAGCATGGAGATGTAGCCTTTATATACATCAAATACAACAACCTCTACCTTGTCTGTACATCAAAGAAGAATGCTAATGTAGCCATGGTGTTTTCATTCCTACATAAACTTGTGCAGGTAAGATTACAAAATATTTAATTTGAGCCAGCAATATATATACAAGTAACATAAGCTCTGAAGAGCTTTTAACTCATTCACCCCTGAATCTTTTAATGAACAATTCCTGTTTCAAATTAGGTCTAGCCAATTTATGACTATATAGGGTTGTTTTCTGTAACATATTACAAAATGACAAATCGTGTTACCGTGTAGACCCTGATCAGAGGGCTCCTTCAGGAGCCCTCTGATCTGGGTCTACACTGTTTACATAGGACAAGTGTTCTCTATACAGGTTCACTGTTTTTCAAAGACGAGTATACTCATCGCTAGGGTTGAATGTGTTAATAGCCGACTAAAGACGGGTATAATTGGATAAACAGTGAAACAGAAAAATGCAATGCCATAAAATAACATCTTTTTGAAAGAATCTTTATTTTAATCTGAGAAAGACTGGCAACTAGCTTGGGATGTGATCAGATACCCAAATAATGGGCATCTGATCTTGTTCGGTTCCAAACTGTTTGCAATGGAAATAACTGTTTTATCACAACCTGATTATTAGGAAAGAATGTCTTCTCCACTGCAGGATGGTTAACTTCTAAAGAAGAGTTCTGTTTTACTTTAACCTTGTGTTTAGCATAGTAGTTTTAGCATAAACGCTTTTATTGGAAAATAACGACGTCTTCTCAACTGTACCGTTGTTGTTTCGTTGCCATTTGGTTATCTATATGTGTAAATATAAATATTATAGCATAACATACATGTATAGCAAACAATGTACAATCTAGTGAATGGGCTCACTGAAAGTCCATCCATCTGATTCTGCACTGTTTGCTATGGTGTTTAGCATATATGGCGCTATTTTGATTTTGCTTACTATGTTGTATTGTCTAGAGTGTTGATTTAAACCAGAGTTATCACGAAACAAAGCAGATCCCGATGCGAGGGCTTTTATTTATCTACAGCACTCACACCTGTTCCTCTTTGTTTACCGACTCCCACCTGTAATGTATGAAAATTGAGAGATGTACCCAACACAAATTACAATGTTTTAACTTACTTTAAGGAAACCTATACATTTGTTTATAAAGAAGGTGTTCAAGCTGCCAAAATGATTGACGTCTTTGAACACCTTAATTATAGACACAATTGCACTTCTCCTCATACTTTCCCCACCCACACTCAGTGTCTGATTCTTATTTCTGTATTGTCTCATATGTACATGTTATATGTAGTGAGAAATAAAAAGTAATAGTTGTAGTAGTTGTTGTGCCATACAAAATATTTCTTATATCCTAGCAGATGGTAGCTTAAAGCAGGCGCATTCTGCTTTACTTTCAATCTGCTTTAAGTGGTCACCTATCTTCACAATTAGAAACAGGCTATGGGGTAAAAGGTTAAACAACTAATCTTTAACAACTCCATCTGACACTCACTCACTCACTAATCACTATCTGGTTTATTTGTTGATCAAGTCACAATTAATCCTCTGGTGAGGGTGGGGCCTGACTGTCCAGTCTCCATCTGAGTCTTGCTCTCCATTCCTGTCTGTGATGAGGGTTGACGGGATCCATACCCAGGGTTTTCCTATCACGTTTAACAACGTCCTCCCAGGACAATTTATACACATATATATACAGAATGTTTGTTGTTTGTGTTGTAGATTTTTGTGGAGTATTTCAAGGAGTTGGAGGAGGAGAGTATAAGAGACAACTTTGTTCTCATCTATGAATTACTGGATGAAGTGATGGATTTTGGGTTTCCACAGACCACTGATAGTAAAATATTACAGGAGTAAGTTTTTTTCACCACTTCATGAAGTACAATAATGGAAAAACAATCCAGTAAAGTGATAGAGGCAAAAAAAAAATACATGTATATAATTTGAGGAAATGTGGCTTTTTAGCTCGCCTGTTCGTAGAACAGCAGAGCTAATGTCATACCCCGGCGTGAGTGAGCGTGAGCGTGGCCATGGTTAAAGTTTTTTGGACGGGTTGTTTTAAAGCTAAATAATTGTGCTAGGGTTATGAAATTTTGTATGGAGGTTCATTTGGGGTTCAACATTGATGTTATGATGTTGGAATTTAAAAATAAATTAAATTTATGTCAATTTTCGACATGTTTTTGACTCTGGTTTTTGACTACAAATTACCAGGTTAAAGTTTTTTTGATGGGTTGTTTTAAAGTTTAATACTTGTGCTAGGGGGCTGACATTTTGTATGGAGGTTTATTAGGGGTCAAACATTGATGTCATGAAGTTGGGATTTAAAAATAATTTTAATTTATTGTTTTTTTTGACATGTTTTGGACTTAATTTATTTTGCTACAAATCCAGGTTAAATATTTTTGGACGGGTTGTTTTAAAATTTAATATTTGTGCTAAGGTGCTGAAATTTTGTATGGTGGTTTATTTTGGGGCAAACCTTGATGTTATGAAGTTGGAATTTTTTTTTTTTTCTTAAATCTATGTCAAATTTTGACATGTTTTGGGCTTAGGTTTTTAGACTACACATCACCAGATTAAAGTTTTTTAGATGGGTTGTTTGAAAGTTTAATACTTGTGCTACGGGGTTGAAATTTTGTATGGAGGTTTATTAGGGGTCAAACATTGATGTTATGAAGTTGAAATCTAAAATAAATTTTTGGACTTAATAAAACTTGTGCTAAGGTGCTGAAGTATGTATTTAAAAATACTTTTGATTTATGTCAATTTTCGACATGTTTTGGACTTAGGTTTTTCGACTACAAACCACCAGGTTAAAGCTTTTTGGAAGGGTTGTTTTAAAGTTTAATACATGTGCTAGGGTGCTTAAATTTTGTATTGAGGTTCATTAGGGGTCAAACATTGATGTTATGAAGTTGAAATTAAAAATAATTTTAATTTTTGTAAATATTTGACACGATTTGGACTTAGGTGTTTTCCTACTAAACACCAGGTTAAAGTTTTTTGGAATGGTTGTTTTATAGTTTAATACTTGTGCTAAGGTGCTGAAATTTTGTATGGAGGTTCATTAGGGGTCAAACATTGATGTTATGAAGTTGAAATGTAAAAATAATTTAAATATTTGTCAATTTTTGACACGATTTGGACTTTATAATAAATTGTTGTTTTGACTACAAATCACCAGGTTAAAGGTTGCACGGGTTGTTTAAAGTTTAATATAACTAGACTTAGACTCAACATTAATTTAATAATAGTTCTAAACTGAAAATTGATTTTCTTTTGATACAAGATGTTTTTTAGACTTAAACTTCAAACAGGCGAGCATCAGGTGGCTTTGACACCCTTTTCTGGTTACACATCTAATTAATTCCTTCATTGAAGAAAACAGTTACCCTTTATACAATAATAATTATAAACCATAAAAATTATTTTCTTTATCGTAGTAGATAATAGCTTAAAGCTGGTTGAAAGTAAAGCAGAATGCACCTTTAGGCACATTCTGCTTTTCCTTTCAACCTGCTTTAACTCTTTGAACCCTAGTCCCGCATATAGGCGTGCTTTTCAAACAGTGTACATGTGAATAGTACACTTGTCCTATGCAAACAGTGAAGACCCTGATCAGAGGGCTCCGAAAGGAGCCCTCTGATCAGGTTCTTCACTGTTTGTCACAATGTCAAACATTGACAAAAACAACCCGTAAAAGTCAGAAATGGACTAGACTAAAATGGAAACTGGAATTTTCCATTTAAAGTTTCAGGGAGGAAAGAGTTAAGTGGTCACATGTCTTCATAACTAGAAACAGGCTTTTGGGTAATTTAGTAATTTTACATGTATGTTACTTCTGTATTCTTTCTTTAGGTTTATTACACAGGATGGTCACAAGCTAGAAATAGCCCCACGGCCACCAATGGCCGTAACAAATGCAGTATCATGGAGATCTGAAGGAATCAAATACAGAAAGAATGAGGTGTTCCTTGATGTGATAGAATCTGTCAATCTATTGGTGAGTATCAGTTATATACAGAGGTATTGAATTGATCCTTTTGATGAATATTCATTGCTGACAATTCTGACTAAACATCTGGGGCCGATTTTATGAAATGTCGTTGACAAAAATAGTCGAAAGTCAAAACATTGAAATATGGGTAACAGGGATTTCCCCAGACCGTTTTCGCCTGTCGCGGGCGACATGCCTTCCTTCCCGGCGGTCTCTTCGCGTCATGCTTTGATCTGGCCGACATGCTTTAATCTGTAGAGCGACTAGCCTTAATCAGGGCTCTGTGTTGTGTACTAGAGCCATTATTTCGTATGCCAAACGCCGTCACACGTGTCGGGCGTGTTCTTAGCTTCATCAACCAACCAGGAGCCGAATTTCCTTATCTAAACGGTGATTGACAGGGACTCGTTCCATTTTGAGCCAGATTAACTTTTGATTGACGTTTCTAAAACCGCTAGTTCTGGTTTTGATGCGAGTAGATTCTACAACATGGCTAACTTTACAAACAGCGACTTAAATGATTTTTCGGAAAACAAGCTACGAACAACGCTGAAAGAAAAATAAATACTAGCCGAAACCGGAATCTCGGACATTCCTTTTCCCGAATTTAACATTCAGAAGATGATTAACGGTGGACTGAAAATTTGCCGCGAATAATGAGACGTGAAATCGCGTGTCGCCTCAGAAAAATATCCTCGATACGGGGCCTGTTAAATAAGGAAATTCTCCGCAAATACTGAACAAACGAATGTTTTAAATGAATATAAATTACCTTTTAGAATTGATTTCCTCACAACTCCGTATTAATAATCACGTAACAGACGCACACAGTATTCCAAACTTCCGAAATGAAATCCAAATGCGCGGCATGCTTCGAACTTTGTCACATATCTTTACTTGTAATTGGTTATCAAATAGATCTAGTTAATTCCCAGCGTCATTTTTTTAAAACATCCAATTAGATTAGACGTTATAAACTTCCATTTAGAATGACAGGAAATTAACATAAATTGCGATGTTTAAAATTAGCACCTATTCGTATGCAATGGCTATCGACGTGGAAGACGTTTTTCGTGGGAGTTTTGGGAAATAAGTTACAAGAGAAGAACAAAAGCAAAACATACACACGGGAAACGATGAATCTCTTAAAATAGCAGGGATCATTCTGGGCCGCGATATTTCGCACGAAAATGACAGATATCGCATCAAAATTTGTATAACGCGAATATTTCTCGCACTCGTTTCTCAGATACTTGCGAGCGAAACGTAATTCTTCTCGATTTATTTCCGATATTTACAAACATTTCTGATCAATTTTCGTCGAACACCTTATCGTAATCACAGCATCCCGCGCACCAATAAGTATAACTGCAAACCAATAAACGGAAAGGACCGAGAGTTCCGAATTTTGTATATATAAAATCAAAACACATCCGGTTCAGAATAAAACGTGTACCAGACCGCACGTAGACTAATTGACAATTACAGACAGATAAATGTGGCGGAAATGAACGGTATATAAACACTTCTACAGTCTGACTGTGGAAGCCGGCTTTTATAGCCAGATTGTCAAAGCGTTTGTCTCGGTTGCGAAGTTAAGCCACAGAAATATACACTTTTGTATAATTCCGTGGTTAAGCAACGTCCTGTGCGGTTAGAACCTGGATGGGTGACCGGCAGGGATTACCGTCGACCCAGTACACGTTATGTTCTCTGTCATGGGATCGTACTTTCAATCGAAAACAGGAATGTAATTTCCCTTCACTGGATTGAATAACTGCACAATGCACCAAAATACCGTTCATTTTATTCCTTAGTTATAGTCGTAACCGCGCCGATAATTTTTGTCACTAGTTTTCGCGAACTGACCCTCTACAGACGAAAATGAATCTGCCGATAACATATACGCTAATGGCGCGTGCGGTAAACTATCAATTTATGGTATGGATTAAATCTTTTCACTAGATTTCGATAAGGAGAAGAAGAATAACAGTTCCATGTCATATAAATATTATTTACATAAAATTCTCAAGCAGTAGATATAGCAGTAGTGCTTGTTGGTACAAACAGACTACCAATTAAAATTTCTCTGATCATCTAAAAAAAATCTCTCACTTTTTTGACAAATGAGAGAATTTCTCTCACTTGCATTCTGCGACAGAATAATCCCTGAAATAGCTTTCTGGTATTTTTGGTAAAAAGAAATTGAAATTGAATACTTGGAGATTAAATATTGAAACAGAAAACAATCATGACAACAAATATTCAAGTAGACTTGGATTTATCTTATGACAAAGTCAAACAGTCTAAAAATCTTCTCAGAGTTAAATTTTTTTTACTGTTTTTATGGCATAAAAACGTATCTCAAATGGCTATGAGGAATAAGAGTTTAAACATGATACATTTAAATCACATTGTTCATGCACTGTACTTAATTCTAAATAAGGGTAGGTGTTTGTGTGCATGTTTGACTAATGTTTAACCATTTCAAATAAATTCTTTGATTAAGTTTATGAGACTTATGAATGTCTTTCCAAAAACATAAGTAAGACAACCAGTTTTTCCCTGGTCAGGGGCTGCCTGTTCTGGATCTACTGTTTGCACCACAAGCCCTACCTACTTGTTTCTGCATTTCTGTTTCAGAATTTATTCATTTGAAAACAAAAGTGAGCATTTCTAGTATTTGTGTGTATTATCTGATTGAGTGTGACAGTAGTGTAGTATGTATAGCAGAGAAAAAAATTGAAAATGTGTATACATTTCACATGCTTTAAACTTTCAAATACTGATTTGTTAAAAAAGACTTTTCCATTTTGGTCAAGAGACTACATGCTGTTTGTGGTTTCTGTCAATAGTATTTTTTCCAAACACTTTACAATCTTGTAAATGGCACTGACACTGATTAGAGGACTCACACAGGAGACCAGACTGGGTCTACACTTTTTCCATAAGTCCAGACATTCATAGTTTCCACATCCTAGTTTCTGGATATTTTTTATGTAATTATGTATAAAATAAGTGAATTAGTGTGTTTCAGCTATTTATCATTTTTGTGCTTTAACAACTTGTAAGGTTTTACAATGTAATACTTTGTTGCAAAATAATGGAAAACTAAGTTAATGCAAGCTGCAGTCAGCAACTGTACTGGGAGATCAGCAGGTACATGTATTATTGTAAACTTTAGTTATGAATTGTAACTTAAATATTGGTGCTGAACTTAAAAACAAAAGCCCTACACACACAAGATCTAGGAAACAGAATAATACTTATTTCAGCCATTTCCATATAAACACACTATAGTATACACTACATATATGTATTGCTAAAAATGTACTATTTCATTGATTAAAGAGCAAATATTTCCCTCCCGCACCCTCCCCCTATGCCCCAGATTCAACATGCCTTCAGAAAATCCTGGGGAAATCCCTGGGTAACTTATATTTCCCCATCTAATCCTGTCTTGTGACATCTCTCTGGAATCCTCTTGAAAAGACGCATCCAAAGAGATGTCACATAACAGGATTAGATAGAGAAATATAAAAAAATTGATAATTTTAGAATTTGACTTACAACCATTTTTGTCGTACAACAATTCATAAAAGGGGCCTCTGTAGCTTAACTATTACATTGACTGATAAAGTAAGGAAAAGTGCAGACTCATATCAGACAAATCCTTGGACAATTCAAGTTCCAGGGATTATAAGCATCTGAGTTCCTACTTCTGGTGCTTCTGAATATGAAGCTTTTGTTAAAGGTATAAACCGACATACATGAATTAAAATGCCTACCTCTCAAGCATCTTTATGTACACAAATGAAGATAAATAGATTATCCAAACTAAACTAAATCATACAACATGAAATCACTATTAACAATTATTGCTTTTCTTCATTGCCATTTAACTTTTCTATTTGAGCAAAAGTCTGATATTAATTTCAAGATTACAGTCAAAATATTAACAGGTAACTAACAAGAAAGGTAATGCTTACCAAAGAAAAAACAGGAACACGCAATTAAGTACTGTAAATGTTAATCATTGATTTCTGTTCTGTTTAGGTCAGTGCAAATGGCAATGTTTTGCGGAGTGAGATTGTTGGGGCCATCAAGATGAGGGTGTATTTGTCTGGAATGCCAGAACTGAGGCTGGGCCTCAATGACAAGGTTCTCTTTGAATCAACAGGAAGTAAGCTTTGACTACCAGAGTTCCTCATTGACTTAATATTGTTTCTAAAACCTTTCCTTTTACAGTCTAACATGTGAAATAACCATCTAAAAAGAGCTATATTAGTAGTCTTGACTTCAGGTGGCAGCTTAATCAATGCAAAACAAAAGTAAAGCATAAAGCTCCTATTGGAGCTTTCTGCTGTACTTTGGTCATGCATTAAGTATTATGTCATATATAAATGATCTCTATGCAGCTTCAAAGAGCTGTCGCTTAACACAAGTGTAATACAGTAGTTCCACTCTCCAATGACCACAAAATGAAGTTGATGATTTTTGTCTTTAAGGCAGATAGTTGCTTATAGCAAGATGAAAGGAAAGCAGAAAGCTCCTTTATCTACTTTCATTTTGCTATAAACTGTCGCTTGTCTTTAATATCTTCAATTTGTCTCCTTTTTTCAGTGGTTGTAATAAATGGCTTTTACTGTACTGTGATCACAAAAACACGATTATCAAGCATTACGGATGCATTTCATGATACAATAGTTATTGCCTCACATACGTGAATTATCGTTTTGACATTTTGCATGAAGTTCATATTTGATTTTATCTGGCCTAGCAATATTATCCCTATACTTTTCACAGTATTACAATGAACTGTTAGGACCAACAGCTTGTATTTTACATACCGTTTATTGAAGGGGGAAAGAGCAAATCAGTAGATCTGGAGGATGTGAAGTTCCATCAGTGTGTACGACTGTCAAGGTTTGAGAACGACAGAACCATTTCCTTTGTTCCTCCAGATGGCGAGTTTGAATTGATGTCATACAGACTGAATACACATGTAAGTCTAACTTAACCATATATCCCATTACCCCATAGACACTCCTTTTAAGGCCTTTTATTTATTCCTCAACTGAAGAAAAGAATTTCAATTTATAAAGTCATGAGTATGTATCACAAGAAATACTTTCTACATTGCAGCAGATACTAGCTTAAACCAGGCTGAAAGTTGAGCAGAATGTGCCTTAAGGCACATTCTGCTTTACTTTCAACTTGCTTCAAGTGATCACCTTTCTTCAAAACTAGAAACAGGCTATGGAGTATTGGGTTAAATAATGGAGACTAGCATTACACACTTTAGCAAACAGTTTGGATCCAGACTATGGGACCTATTCAGGATGTAAACAAATTGATTCTCTTTCTAATATGACACTCTTTACACAAACAAAAGAAGGTTTTAAACTCACTATTGTAACACATTTCAAGCAGATAATAGTTATGAAGTCACACTATTAAAGTCTCTCAATACAAGTCAATAAAATGCATGTTAAAGGCATTTTAAAGCATGATTATGATAAAAGTAAAACAGAAAGACCACACAAGAAGCCCTCTGCTTTACTAGCATTTTACTTCTTTGAAAACAATCTTCTCCTATGAGTGCTTGTAATAGCATGGTCGAAGGTTATAAAATGTATGAGCTTTTGCCATTATCTGACCAATCAAATGTTTGAGAATGATCTCAGATTCAATGCTTTAAAACCTTTGGGTCAGGACCTCACTGCATTTTGTATCACCTGCATTTGATATGTTTTCTGTTTTAGGTGAAGCCTTTAATTTGGGTAGAATCTGTGATAGAGAGGCATGCACACAGTCGGGTAGAATATATGATCAAAGTAAGTTCAATTGTTTTTGTGTAAAAGACTAGCCTTTTCCTAATCATAGCTTGTTTTCCAATGTTCAAGACATGTGGCTGCTTACAGAAGGCTGAGAATAAAGCAGAAAGGTCCTTCAGAAGCTTTCTGATTTACTTTTAAGCCTGCTCTAAGTATCCTTTTACATAGCGTCATATTATACAGCGTGCTACAGTCAAGGCAGTTTGTACAATTGATTTGACCTGATAAATATGTATATGGTTTTCAGATAGTTTAGGAAATTTCAATTTCAAAGTGTACACTGTATTGTGGTCAATATTGCATATTGATTTTGATATAAAATTGAATTATTTTCATCAGGGGACGAATTGACAAAATGTGTAAATAAGTGTATCTATGTTATACCTCTTGTTGTATAAACATATCATATCTTTTTTATTGTTATGTTTCAGGCTAAAAGTCAGTTTAAGCGACGCTCCACAGCTAACAATGTAGAGATTGTTATACCTGTCCCCACGGATGCAGATTCTCCTAAATTTAAAACAACAGTGGGCAGTTGCAAATATGCTCCAGAACAAAGTGCTGTTATCTGGACGATAAAGTCATTCCCTGTAAGTAAACAAGTGAATCATTGTAACAAGTTGACGCTTCTTATAGAGTCAAATTTGTATTAACTCAGTCAACCCTAGCGACATGTATGCTTATCATTAACAAATGGTGTATCTGTGAAAATTACATGCAAACCGTGTAGACCCTGATCAGATGGCTGCAGCAGGAGTCCCCTTACCAGGGTTTCAACTGTTTGTCATTTTGCAATATTCAACATGTATGTTGTTAAAATGAACCTTTATTAGTCTAAAACGGATTAGGATGAATTGGAAATTGGAATTGTCCATTAAAAGTTTCAGGGGTAAATGTGTTAAAACTCCCAGTGTTTGAAGAAGCATGACTGTTTCTAAAGACAGATATATACTGCTAAATTAAGGGCAGAAGTAAAGCAGAAAGCTTCTATAGAAACTTTCTGCTTTACTTTTGTCCTGTATGAAGCTAGCGCCTGTATTTAACTGAGTGACCATTTCTCTCTTTTTGAGTAGTTTCTTAACCCTTTCAACCCTAAATATCTCTTGTGGGTATTTATTATCCTTTTGGACTCTTTTAGTACATTTTTAACCTGTCTGCTGTTGCATTTTTGATATGACAATGAAAAACAAATTAAAATATCAAACAGTGCCGACCCTGATCAGAGGGCTCCTATAGGAGCCCTCTCATCAGGGTCTACACTGTTTGCATATGTAATCAGTAATCTCTACAGAGGGCTGTAGGGTTGAAAGGGTTAACACCAGACTATGAAGAATATACATGTATGGAAAACATGATATAACATATAGTACAGATAAAAGAATCAAGCTTCAATAGATCACTTGGTTAAACATCAGACTAACAAGTACATGACAATCTTGGTCATACTGAAGGCTAGCCAAGGCTCGCTTAATAACATTTCAATTCTAGACTCGTTTGAGATCAGCTTGTCTTAAACATCGACTCATGACAGATCCTATATTTCTTACAAAAACCTGATGTCAAACTTTCTGTCTCCTCATTATGCGAGGCCAATGCCAGGCAGCTGCTAGCCTTCAGTATGACCAAGCTTGTCATGTACTTGTTAGTCTGATGTTTAACCAAGTGATCTATTGAACGATTTTAAGTTTTTTTTAAGCAATAGGCATTTTGGGGAATCCCGGTGACGTCAAAACGCCGTTATAAATAGTGACGTTAAAGTGACGTCATTCAAATTGATCTCACACATGTTGGAGACAAGAATATTCGCGATCGCTGTTCGCTATTGAAAACAGGGGTAGTTATGTGAGAAAATATAATTCTTCAAAGTTTGTCAAAGGATATTTATTAGTATAATTTTGTTGCAGGGAGGTAAAGAGTACTTGATGAGGGCCCACTTCGGCTTGCCTAGTGTTGAGAATGAGGACCAAGAAGGGAGACCACCCATACACATCAAGTTTGAAATCCCCTACTTCACAGTGTCTGGTATCCAGGTACAGTGATTCAGTTTACACATTAAAATGCACAGCTCTTTCACCACTGAATAACTTTTGTGGGTTATAAGGTTCCCTTGTGTATCATTTTAGTTAACAAAACATGAGCCAACCTACTTGGAATTCTTGGTAGTTTGATAGATACTGGACTAAATTAGCAAACAATGTAGACACAGATCAGAGGGCTCCTATAATGAGTATATTTTAGTCAATTCCATAGTGTTGAAAGAGTTAACCCTTAGCCTGCCACTCACGACTATAGCTCCATATGCAAACAGCTTGGATCCGGATGAGACGCTGAGTAACTCAGCGTCTCATCCGGATCCAAGCTGTTTGACACTCGGACCACATTTTCAGCAATTTTGAGCAACTTTGAAGCACTTTGAAACTTGAAGCAGACGAGAAATATAGCAGACGACAATTTATTTGGCGGGCTATGGGTTAACAAGGTTTTGAAATAATTCTAGTGAGACATTGTAAAGGTGGGTGTTTGTGTTGGTGGGGTATGGTGTTAATTCTGTGCTTACTTATGGAACCATTACTGATGGGAGTTAGATAATTGAAAGAAACTGTTCAGAATATGTGAAAATATGAGAATTTAAGTAGCTGACATATTACCTTTATTTTTAGCTACAGTGGAGAAAACATGATTATTTCCACTTAAAACGCAAACTAAATGCACTACACCAAAATGTAGAAAATAACAACTTCTTGACAAATTTTGACTATTGATATTAAGCTGAGGGGCAAACAGTTTGGAGCCTGATCAGACGCCAGGTTACCCGACGTCTGATACTGGCTCCAGACTGTTTGCAATGGAAATAATAGTTTTAGGTTAAACGTGTTTATTGGGAAAGAACAATGTTTTCTCCCCTGTATGACAGAACAAGAAAAGGCATGTTACCTGTATGATTTAAGAACGTGATTATATTGTGTGTTGTAGGTGCGATATCTGAAGATCATTGAGAAGAGTGGTTACCAGGCCTTACCTTGGGTGAGATACATTACACAAAATGGAGATTACCAGCTGAGAACAAGTTAACAACCTCTACACCATCACCTAGCACATGATATACATGATTATAGCGAGACAGGGACTCTGAGGGCTGAAGATGTTTTCCAGAATGACTGGACAATGAAGATCATACAATCAGACACCTGTCTGGTCATAGTGTCCTCCAGCCGTGTTTCATCTCCTAGACTCTTCACTGTTGTAGAGTGTAAAAATAAGACTCTGATGTGACAATGTTGTGTGATATTCTACCAAGGTTATAAAGCTGTTGAGTTGAGTTTAAAGTTGTTCTCAAGCATTTGATTGGTCAGATTTGAGCCTAGGTTCAAATCTGACCAATCAAATGCTTGAGAACCAACTCAGACTCAACTCAAAAGCTTTATAACCTTGGGGCCAGGACTCAAGATAAGAGAATGTTAGATAAAAAAACAATATTTGTTCCTCTTTGTCTTCGTCAAACTCTATGTTGTGACCACTCATTAGAATTCAAATGTTGTGATTACTTGTTAGAATCATCTCTTCGAGAAAATTGAATTGTCTCAAAGAGATGATTTTAATGAGTAGTCACAACATTCGGTTTGGTGGAGATATCAGGAAGTTGGTATTTGAAATACACACCTTATCTTGAGCTCTGATTTAGCTAATGTTTATGGTGCAAACATGAGTCAAGTTTTACATTGAAAATGTCCATTCTTGTGCTTGTTGAGCATATTTGTTGTTTTAGGAAGGCGCCGTTGTAGATTTTTCTTTCTTTCAAATCTGTGATTTAGTTATATCTCCTTAAACAGTAACTTACATATAGGGGTGGCTATCAGAATATGTTTTATACAGAAGACGAGAAGATACTGAGTGGCAAAGCATATGAAGAGTATATTATACACTACAGGCCATTACTTCTACAACCATACAATTTTATCACTTAAAAATTGTCTCTGCTCAAAAAGCATTCAATGAAGACACACAAAGCTCTACACACTGGGAGCTGCTTTGGTCAAACATCAGTTTTGTAGGAAGCTCCTATAGGACCATTCTGCTGGTAGAATATAAGATTGATGCTTTTTGAAAACAGAAGTTATATTGTATATGAAACAGGTGATTACTAAAGCAGCCTGAAAATAAAGCACAATGTGCCTTAAGGTACATTCTGCTTTACATTAATTCTGCTTTAAGCTACCATTTGCTAAAATATAGAAAATATTTCTTATTGTTATTGGTGTAAAAACCGATAATTTATGGTGTATTGGCCCTTATGAGTTAATGGGTTATGTTTTGAAACAAGCAAGCTTAGTGTACATGTAATGGGGTTGTAGCAATTATTGGGCAATAAACTTGAGACAGGTGTCTTCCACTTGCTTCAGGATGGATAGTAATGTACCAAATATTTATTGTGCTATGTATTTAAGCATTCCATTTTCCATACAACTTTTATGTTAAAAATAGCTTAGAATTTTTATAATATAAGCATTCTTTAATACCTGTGGTTTGCATAGTGCAGTAAAGTAATGATGCAGAAAATGTCTATAAGGGTATTCTTCATTATTTTTATTCTACAATAAGCAGTCAACTGTATTTAATAGAGATCTTCACCATATTGCAATGAATGATCTCCTAATAGAGGTTTGATAAGATTTGTTTCTTTAGTTGCTGAATACAGGTGTCACTGTAGATGGAATTAAAGTGTGTTATATTATAAGTGTTAACCCTTAGCCTACCACTCACGACTATAGCTCCATATGCAAACAGCTTGGATCCGGATGAGACGCCGAGTAACTCGGCGTCTCATCCGGATCCAAGCTGTTTGACACTCGGACAACATTTTCAGCAATTTTGAGCAACATTGAAGCACTTTGAAACTTGAAGCAGACGAGAAATATAGCAAATGACAATTTATTTGGCGGGCTAAGGGTTAATACAACTAGTAATCTCAGATTTGATAGTTGAGCCATGTCACAAGGAAAAGGTATCTCTTACATTGCACAGAGTAAAATGCATTGAAACATTGGAAATGCATCTTTTGATCACAATCTGCACTGCTTACAACTACAGCTGCCAACAGAATGTGGATACAGTAAAACTTGTCTATAGCAACAGATAAAGTAAGTCTCATCATGATCGGTTCTCAAGACATGTGACAGGTTAATGCAGAATATAAATAAATTTGTAAGCTCCTTCAGGAGTTTTATGCATTATTTTTGTCTTGCTTTAAGTAGCCACCTGCACGTGTAGAGATCCTCATTCTTTCTTACTATTAGGTTGAGATTATCCTATAATTACTTGACTGTTAGTGAAGACAAGACATTGCAGTGTCTGAGAGTTACTCTTTTCTGTGTTACGGCTCATTTCTTTTTGATGTTACTGTGATAGTACTTCAGTTCATTCTGCCCTCCTCTGATTAGTAGGACTATGATACTGTACATACCTGGGCTGGATTTCTCCCAACACATTCTTAGATTTGAGAGTCAAGAATAATCTTCAACATTTTGGTTTGGCTCCCAGCTTCTGCCCTAAGATCAGAAGCTGGTAGCCAAAACAAGAGTGAGTCTCAAGCTAAACTGTGTGTTGTTTAAGTAAAGGCCTGATGATAAAATAAGTAAGGAAATTTATTATATACAGTAGTACAGTTTACCATTACAGTAGTTGAAGCCTCTCTTGGACGATGCTGAAATACAGCCATCTTGTTGGTCTTAACCCTTTACCCCACATTCTGCTTTACTTTTAGACTGCTTTAAGCTACCACATGCTAGAATAAAGAAAATATTTCTTATGATACATAGTCATGACTGAGTTAACTATTTTCTTCAGTAGAGGAATGAATTAAATGTGCTAAAAGGGGCTTCTATGGGGGAAAGGGTTAAATACTTTTATGGATGTGGCAGCAGGGTGAAAATATTGCAGAAGTCTCCCCTTACTCCATAGCCAGATTACTGTTTGAAGCTTGATGAAAATAAAGCAGAAAGCTCCTTAACCCTTTACCTCATAGCCTGTTTATAGTTTTGAAGACAGGTGACCACTTAAAGCAGGTTGAAAGTAAAGCAGAATGTGCCTTAAGGCACATTCTGCTTTACTTTCAGCTAAAATCTGCTAGGCTATATAAAATAGTTGTAATAGTAATTGTTCATGAGGGTATAAACTGGAACTATTTTCTTCAGCGGAGGAATAAATTAAATACGCTAAAAGTTGCTTCTATGGGGGAAAGGGTTAAGAGGCTTTTTGCTTTATGTTTATCTTAAGCTGTCACATGTACTCAACACTACAATTCAATATACAGTAAAACCTCTATTACAGCCAATAAAAGGAAAGCTAATTGATTGTTTAAAAAACAGGTTTACAGCTTATAGCAAGGTAACAGTAAAACAGAAAGCTCCTTTAGGAGCTTTCTGTTTTACTATCACTTTGCTTTAAGCAGTCACCTATCTTAAAACACCTAATAACGAACACAATTTAGAAGTTGTACTAGAGAGTTTTTTCTGTGCCTCTGTGGAGGAAATGGTTAAATAGCTGTATGCATTACCTTTGTTCAACATTAAGAAGCCACCTGCGTTTAAAAGATCACCATTCTATTCTTTCAGAATGTTGACTTAAAGTGAGGTTTTACTACACAATAAGGGAAGGTTACTGAATTGAAGAGATCATGCATGTTAAGGGTGTTTCACTGTGCTACTATGTTACTTTTTTTTCTCTCTTTGTTTATTTCTGTAATTATATATTTGGGAAATGCATGCGTCTCTATATTCACACCAGTAAGAATGGTGCAGAATTGGTATTTAATGGCAAACTGCTCTGATCTGATTTCGATTGTCTAACTGAAGAATATCTGTGAAGATGGTTAACGCCAGAATCATATCTAATTGTAATAAAGATATTAATATGAAAAAGAAAGACTTTTATATTTTATTTCTTCCTCTTTAATTAAACCATTTGTGCCTAGCGTCCCATAAAAGGGACATAGGCAAACAGTGTAGACTCTGATCAGACGCAGCATAATGCAGCATCTGATTAGTCTTCACTGTTGGCCTGTTGCTGATAGGAATTCCAGTATAAAACAAAATGAAAATTTTGACCAGGCACACCTTCATAAAAAATGGACTAATCCAATATATAGATATGGAAGACTTGCCATAAATGGGTTAAGCCAACTTAAGGTAGTCCCATTACAGGGGTTTTAACCCTGACAATGCTAAATTTTCAAATTAGCTCATCTAGTTTCTGATAAATGACTAGATTATACATTGATTTCAAAAGATATGTCCCCAAAATGTTTTAAAAAGTACAATGTATATCAAACAGTGCAAACCCATTTCAGAGGCTCCATAATACCCTCTGAAATGAATCTACACTGTTTGATAAGGGATAGATCTAATTTAAGCATTGTAAAGTTTAACAGAAATATAACTCTTAGAGTTTGCATTTGCTTGCATTTAAAATAAGTCTGGGTCCTCACAAGATACTGGGTAGCACAGGTAGCATAATTATAGCTATTGACCTATCTGTTACAGTGGAGAAAACGTTATTATTTCCCATTTAAATACAAACGAAACGCAACATATTAAAATGGAGAAAATTGTGACTTTTTGATAATTCTAACAATTCATGTTTATTTGATTGGCAATCAGTTTGGAGTCTGATCTAGCTACAAACTGTTTGTAATGGAAATAATAGTTTTAGCGTAAACACATTTATTGGGAAATAATAAGGTTTTCTCCACTGTACAAGTGCATTCGTACCTGTGATGTTGACTAGATTTTACCATTATATCTAGCATCAATCACTTGGATTACAGAGAAACCTCTCTATTATGACCACTAAAACCACTGGTTAGGAACTTGGTTAAAGTGGGGCGAGGGTCCCCACGACAGATGGTATCGGTGTCCTGCTTATACATGTTTCAGAGTGCTTTCGTGAAGCAACATCAGTCATGTTGAAGTGAACGCCAAGAGGGAATTTTAAGGCTAAACTTTCAAAAACGCTGTAAAACTGAATTGTCACCATATAGTCTGATGTTTTTCCAAGCGTCGTATATTCTTATACCGTTTCCGTTTATGTAATTTATGGCTGAAATAGTCAATTAAACGCCATGGAAATCAAGGTTTTTGTACACAATGATCAATTCTGTATAAATTCGCCTGTATTTAATGTTCGTTAAAGTTTCTGGCAAGATTAATACTTAAATAACATATATGCAAGAGACTCGCATTAATAATATATATAATATTTCAATGAAATTTACTGGATTGTTATGTGATGCATAAGGTTACAGAGTCTAACAGAGAGTGTTACAGGTTCTGCGACGACAAGTTATAAAAGGTTACAGGTTCTTATCAACATTTTTGTTTGTTTGAGAGAGGATGGGTCTAAAGTGCATGTATTGCAAGGGGTCCTTTACTCTGCACAATGCTTTAAGCTGCCACCTGTCTTTTATACAATCAATTAGCCTTCCATTTAGTGGTTGTAAATTATATTTATTGTAATTATTACATATTATTGCGTTCGGTTAGTGCCGACTTGATATTATTTTATCATGTGTTAAGAACCATCGTCGAATTTAATCATTTCGAAATAGTTTACACTGTTACTGTATTCATTTAACACAATGAAAACCAAATTCTTAAAAATTAAATATATACTTGCAAATATCTCAATAACGATAACTGAAATAATGTTACATTTAGAACAATGCAAAAAATAACCGGTACATGTAATAAAAAAGAATCTGTAAAATTATCGTTTGGTAATCTCAGTCCATTACATGACTTGTCAACCAAAGCAAAGTACTTAATGCAAACACTGAAAACCACCTTTAATTTAGATATTAGGGTTTTCAAGGTAAAGCCACCCTAATAGGCAAGTCTCATATCTTGCCACTGGCGAATTCTTGTCCAAATTTACTCTGATCCAAATCTCCACTATTTTGTGCTCTTTTTTAATGCAAATTTTCATAATAAGTTGGTCAATTTTCTAAGTTTCACTAATAAACATGTCAACTACATGTACTTCTCAAACAAATATATCATATGTGCAGAACGATTCGTCATATATCAAATATAAACTAAACCCGTTCACTGGTTTACCCTGACCCGCGGCGTACAAGCACAGATAAACAGCTTTGATTAGAATGAGAAGCTGAACAATTCTATGTCTGAATCTGATCACAGTTGTTTGACTATCTTAGAGATTCTTTTTCGATTTTGACCCTATCTATCTTCCAGTGAGTCAAACCCCTGTTGGGGACATAGACTTGACCCTGGTGAGACATCAAGAACATTGGCGCCGCACCAGGATCTTAACTGTTTGCAAATACGACTGTTAATCTATTTAATGTATAAAACAGAATGCGTTATAGATCTTCCTCCAGGAATCGATTCTAACTGCACTAATCAATTCTACAAAGTTTAGAAAGTAATGTAAAGACTAGAGCAATTTCAATTCTCAAGGGTGGGTAAACTTGCTTTTTTCTAGTTTCGTCCAAACGACGGCTTCCACAAAGAAATACCAGATTCTTTGGTCCATGTTTGTCTTTGACATGTTCACTGAGTGAGGCTTTCAAATCGAGTTCTGCTCCGCAAGTGTCACATTCGAGGGAAATATTTTGCCCAGAAACAAAAGGAGTTCAAGAACTTTTGTAATTCTAGAACAATGGTTCTAAAAACCCATCAACTTTCTAGAATTATTGTAGAATATTCATGAACGTTAAATGACCGGTTCTAGAATTGTTCATGAATATTCAAGAAATCATTCTGGAATAGTTCTAGAATAATTCAATACCTTCCCACAGGAGTATGTTTGTGCTGCTAAAGAATGCCTGTACTTCTGGTCATGTACTGATATTCTTTACACAGAAACTGCTTTTTCTTCTGCGTTAACGACATTAGTACGAGAATCCGGCTGCTGGAAGTGCCGCATGTGTTTATATTATCATCTACTTCAATATCCAGGTTTATATCGAGTAAACTCGAGTCTTCAAACAAAATCTCGTCCATTTCGAGATTCATGAAGACTCTGTAACACTGTAAAGAAGAACCTGTACCACTTATTAAACAGTCGTCAGGGACCTATAACCTAAACATCACATTGATAAGTAACACTACGTAAACTTCTGATAACTTTAAAAATCGGACATATATCTTTTAAAAATGCTTCAATATTAGAAAAACACGAACAAATAGATTATGTTATTGTGTAAAATGCTGCAATTTCTTACGTAAAGTCAATTTATAACAAAAATATGTAGATCTACATGTAGGCAGTGGGAATCATTTGCTTTTACTTCCTTTATTCACCTGAATTCTAACGCAGGCGACGTTAAGTATCTTCTTGAAAGGAAGCCAAAAGCTCTTACCATGTTTTTTTTCTGAAGAATCATTGCCATGAGGCTGTGTAAACTCGATGAACGGTTATGTATTAACATGAACACGCGAGAAAGAGTCATGACTCTGAAACATTTTTCGAAATTACCCCTTTACCATCTATCGTGAGGACCCTCGACCCACTGTAACCAAGTTCCTAACCAGTGAAAACAGGGCTAATTGATTTCATAATATACAGGTGACAGCTTAAAGCAAGATGCATGTAAAACAAAGCTCCAAAAGGAGCTTTTTGTTTTACGTTCATCTTAACTTAAGTAGTCACCTGCCTTAAACACCTGCTAATTAACATAATTGTACACTTATTGCCTTGGACCATTCCCAACTCGTCTATATCGCCCAAACCTCACAAGTTTCACCTTGAACTTGACCTTACTTTGACTTGAGAAAGATTATAAATGTATTGCCATGCATTCTACCAGGAGCATATAGATTATAGTGGGTTTTTTGGAATGTACAGAGGAACAGGTCAAATTGTTGGATTTCAGCAAACAGCGATTTTGAACAGAAGATTGTTGATTAACGTTATAGGAGTTGATCATCTTCGTACACCGTTGCCTTTCAGATGCCCTCTCATGATCAAAGCAACACCTACACAGTACTAGGCCTTCATTTCCTTACAGAGTCGATGGTTATTGGCCAAGAGTTTGGATCCTGAATATACGCTGTGGTGAGCGTTAATCGATATATGCTCAAGATCAAAACTGTTTGAAAATCATTATATTAGGCAACGTTTGTCAATTAACCTAAAATTCAGATTTGAAAAGTAAAAGCAGACATCAATTTTTTGAAGCCGATGACAGAAAAGGGGTCTGTCAGTCTCTTATAGCCCATTGGGATTTCGTGAAAATTGCAAATACACTGTACATTGATTCCTATAGGTCAGATACCTACAAACTCATGAAGCGTCTTGACAGGATTCAAACAGTTTGACACTTGTTTCATTATTTCAAATGAAAAGTCAAAACGGCAAAGTATCTTTGAACGATATATAAAGTCATGAACGTACATTAGCATCTATACACGTTCCTGATACAGTGAAAGGCTTGAGCACAGTTGTTCATTCTGATATAAACCACAGCCAATACATTCCAAAAGTCCTGAGCACTGAGAGTTGTGGCTTGTTAGTCCTTGGGATTGCTAAGCAGCCAATGCACATAATAATTATTATTGAATAATTATTACGCAAATGACAGCTATAAATGAAAGATATAAGAAGAGCCGAAAATTCCTTCAGGAACAACAACGATTCCCTCCTTACAACGACGCTTGTCGCTCTTCCCCCAAACAAGACAATTATGTCCGACCTATTCACGGCTGCTATGTCGTGTGCTGTTTTTCTCAAAATTACATAATGGACATTTTGACAGAAAAAAACAACCTGTAATGACGAGTGACAAACAGTTTGAATGCAGATCAGACGCCGCGTTACGCATGATCTGCATTCAAGCATCTGAATTTAAGCTGTTTGCAAATGTAAGCTTATTTCCCTCCCTATAACGACTCTCTCCGAACAACGCACATAATCTGTGTCTCCCAGTTGGTGTCGTTGTAGAGAGGGAGCACTGGCTGTGAATATTGCAGAATAAGAAATATTTGTTATAGTCCAGCCGATGGTAGCTTAAAGAAGTTGACAGTAAAGCAGAATACATATATGGTGCATTCTGTTTTTAGCTCACCTGAGCTAGCTCAGGGTGAGCTTTTGCAATCCTTGAATGTCCGGCGTCCGTCGTGCGTCGTCAACAATTTTAGTGTTTACACTCTAGAGGCCACACTATTTATCCAATCTTTCTCAAACTTGCTCAGATGGTATATTGCCATAAGAGTTCGGATGAGTTTGATTATGGTTGAAATCGGACAAATAGGTCATGAGTTATATACCTTTGAACTGCTGAAAATGCCATATTTAACGGTGTTTACACTCTAGAGGCCACAGTATTCATTTAATCTTTCTAAAACTTACCCAGACTGTATGTGACCATAAGAGTTCGGAAGAGTTCGATTTTGGTTGAAATCGGACAAATAGATCAAGAGTTATCTACCTTTGAATTGCTGAAAATGCCATATTTAACGGTGTTTACACTCTAGAGGCCACAGTATTTATTCAACCTTTCTAAAACTTGCCCAGATTGTATATGACTATAAGAGTTCGGATGAGTTTGATTTTGGTTGAAATCGGACAAATAGATCAAGAGTTATCTACCTTTGAATTGTTGAAAATACCGTATTTAACAGTGTTTACATTCTAGAGTTCACAATTTTTACCCAATCTATTTCAAATTTGCTCAGATTGTATATGACTATAAGAGTTCAAATGTATTCGATTATGGTTGAAATCAGACTTATAGGTCGAGAGTTATCTACCTTTGAATTGCTGAAAATGCCATATTTAACGGTGTTTACACTCTAGAGGCCACAAATTTTATCCAATCTTTCTCAAACTTACTCAGATTGTATATTACCATAAGACTTAGAATGACTTCAATTATGGTTGTAATTGGATCAATAGGTCAAGAGTTATCTACCTTTTAATTGCTGAAAATGACATATTTAACAGTGTTTACGCTCTAGAGGCCACAATATTTATCCAAGCTCTCTCAAACTTGGCCAGATTGTATATGACCATAAGAGTTCGATAAAGGGTGATTATGGTTGGAATCGGACAAATAGATCAAGAGATATCTACCTTGCTGAAAATGCCATATTTTACAGCGTTTACACTCTTGCATCTACAGTTTTCAATGGGTTTTGATTATACTTGTATACAAAGGATGTAGCTATACGTTCTGGAAGGAGTGCAATTATTGTTGAAATGTAATCATTGTGGCAGTGGTTACCTGCCCTTGATATTCTTTGAAATGCTAGAAAAAGGCTTCATTTCAGTATTGTTTAGGCTCTAGTTATCTGCCTTTGATGTACTCTACTATACTACAGTAGGTCAACAAACTTGAATGGATTTAGAATAAAACAGGTGAAATTCAAAGGTAAAGCTATCAGGCTTCGTTACATATGGTAAGCGATATCAGGGCCTTCGGGCCCTCTTGTTCTTTCAACCTGCTTTAAAAGATTACCTGTCTTCAAAACTAGAAATTCCAATAGGATCCGATATCCGGTAAAGGGTTAACACACCTTTTTGCATAAACTTTATTGAATATAATAAATGATGCAATGGACTTAAATACATTATCTAGAGTTCCTATACACAGAGTCGCTGCATGAGAACACTGTACACTCGCAATGGTGGCTTGGTAAGGATGCATGTTTACCTCGGTTTCCAATGAAACTTCAAATGGACAAGTCCAGTTCCTATTAAGTCTTGTCCATTAATTATAGACTAGGGTTGATTATTTGCAATATCTTTGCAAAATGACAAACAGTGCATTAACTTTAGGTTAATTCTGCTTTACTTGATTTCAACCTGCTCTATTTCTTAGAGGTGCACATGTCTTCATTGAACACTAGAAACAGGCTATGGGGTTAACACATTCAACCCTAGCGACGAGTATACTCGTCATCAACGCACAGTGTACCTGTAAAATTTCACTCGTCCATTGCAAACAGTGTGGACCCTGATCAGAGGGCTCCTTATAAGGACCCTTCTGATCAGGGCCTACACTGTTTGTAATTTTGAAATTTATAATAAAATCAACCTTAAATAGTCAAAAAATGGACTAGATTCTAGACTTATTTTTAATTTGAAAAGTTTCAGGGTGAATAGACCATACTAGTCTATCAACTTTTCCCGGTTAGTGCAATACCAGCAGAAAAGTCATCTCATAGTGTCATATAATTCTCATGTTGTATATATGTTCTAGGTAGAAAATATGTAGGCTAGATACAAATCAAAGTGTATCGTATAATACAAGGGAGATAACAATAATTTACATTGCATCATGTTTCAGGTGTTACCTCCCTTTAACCAGTCCAACAGGCAATCACTGATGGTGGGCCGAAAGGAGACCAGAACGCCTTCAGGAGTCGTCTGGTTCTCTTTCAGCCAGCCCCTAGTGTAAATTTCGCAGTTACTAAGCTTAAACTTTAATATTGATAGTTAGCTGGAGTATGACAGAATGGGCCTTATGGTGCACTCTGTTTAACTTCCAGCCAGAATTAAGAATCAAACTCGGGTTAACCTTTGATTTGTATGTCTGGTATGATATAGATAATTAATTTTGATATATATATGTTCTTTGGCTTAATATGGATGATCCTGGGGGCGGATGTAGCGCAATTCAGCGAGAGCCCCTATGCACTTTTTGCTCTGCTCTCATTCGGCCTCAGGTTTTGAGCTAGATATGGCACAAAATGTGCACCTCTTCACAAATTGATGCATTTTGTAACCCTTCTTCTCTTTGGTAACAAGGGTTACATTGTACAGTGTCTTTGGTAACATCTTCCAAACCAAGCATATCGCTATGTATGTTATACAGTAAAGAAGAAAGTTTTAAAAATACCCCTCTGCATTTTGGGTTACAAGCTATTCCTTCTTTGTCTTTGGTAACATTCTGGTTACACTTGGTTACAATGGTAACACTATACTATACAGAATAGAAGAAAGTTTTAAAATTACCCCTCTGCATTTAGGGTTACAAGCTATTCCTTCTTTGTCTTTGGTAACATTCTGGTTACACTTGGTTACAATGGTAACACTATACTATACAGAATAGAAGAAAGTTTTAAAATTACCCCTCTGCATTTTGGGTTACAAGATATTCCTTCTTTGTCTTTGGTAACATTCTGGTTACACTTGGTTACAATGGTAACACTATACTATACAGAATAGAAGAAAGTTTTAAAATTACCCCTCTGCATTTTGGGTTACAAGCTATTCCTTCTTTGTCTTTGGTAACATTCTGGTTACACTTGGTTACAATGGTAACACTATACTATACAGAATAAAAGAAAGTTTTAAAAATACCCCTCTGCATTTTGGGTTACAAGCTATTCCTTCTTTGTCTTTGGTAACATTCTGGTTACACTTGGTTACAATGGTAACACTATACTATACAGAATAGAAGAAAGTTTTAAAATTACCCCTCTGCATTTTGGGTTACAAGCTATTCCTTCTTTGTCTTTGGTAACATTCTGGTTACACTTGGTTACAATGGTAACACTATACTATACAGAATAGAAGAAAGTTTTAAAATTACCCCTCTGTGTTTTGGGCATGGAGGAAGTATACCCGGGTATAATTCCTCCATGTTTTGGGTTACAAGCTATTCCTTTTTTGTCTTTGGTAACATTCTGGTTACACTTGGTTACAATGGTAACACTATACTATACATAATAAAACAAAATTTAAAAAAAAAAACCTCTGCATTTTGGGTTACAAGCTATTCCTTATTTGTCTTTGGTAACATTCTGGTTACACTTGATTACAATGGTAACACTATACTATACAGAATAGAAGAAAGTTTTAAAATTACCCCTCTGCATTTTGGGTTACAAGCTATTCCTTCTTTGTCTTTGGTAACATTCTGGTTACACTTGGTTACAATGGTAACACTATACTATACAGAATAGAAGAAAGTTTTAAAATTACCCCTCTGCATTTTGGGTTACAAGCTATTCCTTCTTTGTCTTTGGTAACATTCTGGTTACACTTGGTTACAATGGTAACACTATACTATACAGAATAGAAGAAAGTTTTAAAATTACCCCTCTGCATTTTGGGTTACAAGCTATTCCTTCTTTGTCTTTGGTAACATTCTGGTTACACTTGGTTACAATGGTAACACTAACACTATACAGAATAACAGAAAGTTTTAAAATTACCCCTCTGCATTTTGGGTTACAAGCTATTCCTTCTTTGTCTTTGGTAACATTCTGGTTACACTTGGTTACAATGGTAACACTATACTATACAGGATAGAAGAAAGTTTTAAAATTACCCCTGTCTGTTTTGGGTTACAAGTTATTCCTTCTTTGTCTTTGGTAACATTCTGGTTACAATGGTAACACTATACTATACAGGAAAGAAGAAAGTTTTAAAATTACCCCTCTGCATTTTGGGTAACAAGCTATTCCTTCTTTGTCTTTGGTAACATTCCGGTTACACTTGGTTACAATGGTAACACGATACTATCTTTACCCGTCATTGGAACCTGTGCACCTGCAAGTTTCATTATGATTTAGCAACTTTATTTACAGAAACTGTTATGAGGTTTATGTAGGATTTTTAGGAATTTATTATTAAATGTAAAATTTTGTCAGCGCTTCTTCTACATTTTTGTCAATTTTGCTGAAACTTTATATTCACTCCTTTTATCATGGGAACCGATGCATCTGCAAATTTCTTTAGGATTCATATACTATTACATGAATTATTGCACAATAGTACAAAACATTAATATTGACCGTAACTTCAAAAGTGTGTGTTATAGCTTCGTAAAACTTAACACACTATTTATTAATCATCAAAAGACTGCGATCTGACCAAAGACCGTAGTTCTATCACACACTTTAGAATATTCAAATTACCCTACTTTTCGTAATTATGAAAAACTAAGCATTTTTCTTTTCATGTAAAATTCTTGTCTACTTGATAACAATTGTGTGTTTGTGCTAGCAAACATTAAGCCTCAAGGTTTCGGTTGGGTGGGTGGGGGTATCCCCCTACCTAGACCTTGTTGTACCTGTAAACAATTATGTCGCTTCAGTGTATAAAGGTAGATTTTATGTGGGCTTTATGTTTGGTTTTTAGCTTACCTTAAGCAAGAATTTTCCTTCTTTACATTCCACATTATGTTTCAGAGTGGCTGTTATAGAGAGATTTTACTGTATTCAAAGTTTAGCTCTTTTAGTATCAATATTGAGGGGTTTGTGTTTCGCAGACAACGAAGTTTGATCAAATTCTGTGTTGTTGTTACAAGCGAGCATTAAAGTTAGAAATATATTATAAGGTCTGAACATTGTTCACCATTTTGTGCAGGTACATGTAGTAGACAGTTTTTTATTTAATGATTGTTATATAGCAACAATGTTTAAACATAAATGTTAGCGAGAAAATAATTTATGTTAAAAAGTCAAGGATCGCGAAAATTTGTGAATTACGTTACTAATACCAAATATTGATAAACAGGCAGTTTTGACTCGCATAGGAGTCTTGCTTCCAAACAAACTTTGCAATTGTACATTAAAACTATTTTCTGTGTGTGTATCACTAAAGTAGGAGTACTACAGAGGAGAACATATTTCAAATTTGGTGAAATTTGAAAAAAGACAGAATTTATTAAAATGTAATTTATTAAAATGTCCCTAACATACATCTATAGCTGACAATAATTAGTTTATTTCCTGAAATGTACTTAAAAGGGATGGTTTGGGTGCTTTAATGATTTTAAATTGCTGTCTATGTTATAATATAGTTAGATATAACGAGAATAAGTAACTATTTTGAATGACTTGAACGTGTGAATTACGTTACCCATACCGAGTATTGACTAACACACAGTATTGGCTAGCACATGGATTTTGCCTCCGAAACAATGTTAAGAATTGTAAAATAAAATTATTATCCTAAGCTTTGGTTACAGAAGTAATGGTTTACCTTTGCCTGGCATAACTTTTTTAATTATTGCAAAATTCCAAATATAATTTACAGTTTAAAATCGAGATACATTTTTAGGCATTCATGTTTAGAAGTAATACTGAGAGGTTGATGTCCTGTTTTGTTTACATGTTGTTGGTTTTTTGTTCACTTTCACGTTCTATAAAATTGGCTGTAGTGTCAAAACGTCTGTCTGTCCGTCTAAACATATCTAATTCCCAAATGAAAAATATGTAAGATGTGGGTCTCGTAAGTCACATCAGAGTTTTAGTGTATGTTTTGAAATGCATGGAAATCGCAAAACAGTTGTATGTTTTTACCAATTTTGTGTGAAATCTACATAAGAGAAGAGATATGTTAATTTGAAATTATAAAGTCAAACATAATGTTCTTGAGTATAAAAGTCGCGGGACAAAATTCTAACTCACGACACTTGGCATCGCAGTCGAGTGTGCTACTACTGGACCACATCCGCCGGTGTTTGTGCGTGTTTCAGTCTTTAACTACGTTCGGTAAGGGATAAAGTACGACTTTACATTGTTGTCAGCTACTGTAAGGTCTAATTAAATTCAAGAATAAATATCTCTGTCAGCATCATCCTAATTTTGCGGTCGTTACACTGTTGAAAAGGAACTTAGAATGTATCTTTATTGTCATATAAAATGAACCTAAGAATTTTAAAGCTAGCTGAGGTATGGCCATTCTTTTAATGCTCTAAAATAAATGAAGAACACACACATGACAGGCGACAGAAAGAGAACGTACACTCGACCGTCGCATCAATAATAGCGGTCCTTTTTTGCATATTTTGCAGAAAAGTTTCACCAACTTTGAGCGACTTTGATGAAGTTTGAAAATTGAAGATACGAAAACTTCTAAAAGGAAGAAGGGTTACAAAATGCAAGGGTTTATATTGGGGCAAGGCTCTCTTACTGTATCAGATGGGGTTTCAGAGATGTTACCAAAGACACTGCACAATGTAACCCTTGTAACCAAAGGGAAGAAGGGTTACAAAATGCAAGGGTTTATATTGGGGCAAGGCTCTTACTGTATCAGATGGGGTTTCAGAGATGTTACCAAAGACACTGCACAATGTAACCCTTGTAACCAAAGGGAAGAAGGGTTACAAAATGGATCTATTTGTGCAGGGGTGCACATTTTGTGCCCTATATGTTTTGAGCTCTGTCTGAATCGAGGTAAATACGTAAATCATTACTACTAAATGGTAAATATTGAGCAGGTCTCCACTTGGGATGAGTTGGGGATAAAGCAGAATGCTCCTTAAGGAGCATTCTGATTTAGCCTCAATCAGTCTCAAGCTTTTAGCCAAAATAGAAATTCACTGTGATCCTTTTAATATGTCCTTTCTCCTAGCAGCTGTTTTACCATTGTTTTACTGCTTACAATTGTTTGTTAGTCGGTTAAAAAGCTTTGCAGCTTATGTTCATTGTTATATGTCTTGCCGACTCAAAACAAAATTGATTTGATTTGATTTGTGAATGAGTCAAGACAGTTGTTTAACCCTGCGGAGACGAGTCAATAAAAAATTATTTTTATACTTGTCTTTCACAATTTATGTAAAGAATACACTTGTTCTATATGTGCAAACAGCGTAGACCCAGATCAGATGGATTATGTAGGAGCCCTCTGATCAGGGTATGCACTCTTCGTCATTGCAACATATTGCATATAGACCAACCATAAATAGATATGTCATGATCGAAATAGTGGACTAAACTTAATTGAGAAATGGAAGTGTCCAAAGACGCACTTAAAGTTCTCATTTGAGAAATATGAGTCAGCTCAAGTAGATTATTTTGTTTATGTCAGCTGTCTTGCCGATTCAAGATGAAAATTGTATCTTGTCTTAACACCTATAGAAAACTATAATCATAATTAGATCAAATTATGTAAACTTTTTTAAACATATCTTAAAAATCATTGGTCAGGGGGTTTACTGAATTTATTGAAATAAAATGTTATTTTCATGACTGTTTGTGCATCAATGATAATTTATTGGCATATATGGCATAATGAACATTATTTCAAGTTGATTTTAAAAGTCTTATATTCGAAGGAAAAAGTTCCAGAGTTATCGTATTGGTATATCGAACTTGACCTTTGTGGGATGAATCTTAATTGGTGAACTGAACTCGCCTTACGTCAACAAAGATGGCCGCTGCCAGTATGCGGCAAAGAAAGAGGTCGTGTTTACGACGGATTGCAGCGAAAAACTTCCTTTCAAATATATCTCTTGATGGTTCAGTTAAGGGCACAAATACCACCTTTCACATTTGGAAGCAAAACAAACATAAAAGCGTCGACAATGAGGAAGAAAAGCAGTCTCCAGTGTCGATAGAAGTGGACCCTCGACAAACCGAACCTGTCACTGACGAGACTGAGCCAGTGGCTGAGATCAAACAGAGTCATGAACTGTCCGACAAAGACTCATCAAGGCCCAGGTCACACAGCATGTACCAAGTGTCGAGACAGGATACACAGGAAAGTGTTGACAAGGAAAGGCTTTTAGAGAAAACTCCATCGAAAAGGAATAGGTTTGTTTACAAATTGCATAATTAAAAACAAATGTTTGCCATACTCATGGTGACTGCCTGACAGTTGCAGGGCTGCCATAAGTTGACATGAAAAATCCTAAGATTTCCAAATTTGCATTTTTCAAGTGCGATTTTACTATTCGTACCTTTACCCCATAGCATTTTTCTGGTTTTGTTGACATGCGACTACTTAAAGAAGGCTGTACCGCCATTGACCCGTTTACCGTGGACATCCTATTACCGGTGACTTCCGAGTATTCCGCATAGCGCCGCTACGCGCATGTGTAAAATCGTAACTTCCGTTTATCTTTCGGCTGCTGCTCAAGACTAATGTGTATAAAGCAAAAAAAACTTTCCTAAAGGGAAAGTGTGCATTTTTTTTATTAATTACGCAAGATAAATCATTTTCTCCCCATATAAAACCATTTAACCTATTTGTATAATGTGACATATTCCATTGCCCCCACTGTGAAAAAATGTGACGGAAAATATTACAACTTTTCAGTTAAAAATTATGTTAACAGATAGCCTTTCTTAATAATGTTTGATAGAAGTTCAAGCCGATACCTGAAAATTATTCCGGATGTCATTTTACCTGATCACCGATAATAGGACGAGTAACCAAACCAAACATGGCGGCGCACTCGCTACAGTTGACTATGATTATTTATGTCAAATTATGGGTGTATCTATATATTAAAGCTGAAAATCATAAAGAAATGTTTACTTTATATGTTTAATATATTTTTTAGTTAAAAACCTTATTAATTGATGAGAAATAGTCAGACGAATCCTTAGATCACCGGTAATTGGGTGAACCAGGATAAGTAAAGCAGAATGCGCCTTAGGGCGCATTCTGCTTTACTTTCAGCCTGCTTTAAGCTACCATGAACTGGGAAAAAATCCGGAGATTTAGGAAAAATCCGGAGAAATGGCAGCCCTGCAGTTGACTTGAGCTTGATTTTGTTTAGACAGCTTAGATGGACGAGAGCCTCAGCCTCTTTTGCATGGCCAAACACCAGCTCATAGATTGCAGGGATGGACTGTTTGAGTGAGAAGCCCGTAGAAAGAGTGGGTTAAAATTCCTGTCTACCCATGATGTAAAAGTAAAGGTGGCTCCCTTCTGTTGGAGAGTGGGCTCTCATCCTAGATCGTGCAAAACTCAAGTATATGAGTCTCATCTCCATATCTGCTCATCTCATTGAGTCACTCAGTAAATCAGTAGAGATTAGGCCATTAGGGTATGATCAGTATCCACAAAAAGTTGGAATTGACGACCATCCAAACATAAGCCTGGCTGTCCTCTGGCACAGCACATTTCGCTAACTTTGCATGTTCACTACCTACCTTGTAGCTTTCGCGGCTAATCTTTTCCTTACTTATTTTGTAACCTCTAGTCTAAGTTTCGTTTTTCACACCTTGTAACATTACTTCTATGTTAGGAAGTGCATATATGTACGACCCGTGGAATCCAAGATATATCAACCAATATACGCAAACAAATCATATTTGAAGGAATTAATGTACCTTTCATAAATACCTGAAGAGCGACGTTCGCACACGCCGTTTTAATTTATGGTTGACTTAGATATCTGCCTATATACGTTTCCCTATCCTGACACTCTCGCGCCTTGACACTATCAGGGCATTTCGCAACTAACTTGGGTTTTTACACTTTTATCCAATATTTACGTGATCTCTGGATCCAAACTAATGAAATAAATTATGTTATGAATTACGCAAAGTGTGGGTAGCGAAACTTCTTTATAAACTTCATTGCTACCTGTGACGAAACATGGAGATACCGGCCGTGATAGTTAATTAATTAATATCTGTACTAAAAATACTTTCGGCAAGATAATTAGCCTAATAATCATTATCACTTACAATTGAAATTTTAGCCCCTTTTTTATATTCAATTAATCTCTTCATGCATTAATTACAAACACATCAACAGAACACAAAGAAAATACATGCGATAATGTTTCGATCTATTTCGTGTACAAGCACCTGTATCATATCTCGTTACATACAATAAAAACATTCGTCCTAACATCTCATTTATTTAGTCTACATGTGTTAAGTGGCATCTAAATGATAAGGTATGACTATCCCCAAAGAAAAGTTATATGAATGGTATATGGGTTGATATATCTTGGATTCCACAGGTCGTACATATATGCAGATGTTTCGCTACCCGCACTTTGCGTAATTAAGCATCATTACTTCGACAGAATATTTGATTTAAATTTGCCTACATGTAATATAATACAATACATATGGTTTAGATCCAGAGTTCTCTGAAATATTAGATGAAGATGTGATAAACCAAGTCAGTTATGATAGCGACAATGTGCGAAAGTGTTAGGGTAGCGGAGCGTACAGGCCGGCAGATATCTAAGTCAACCATCAATTAAAATGGCGGGTGCGAACGTCGCTCTTCGGGTACTTATGAAAGGTACATTAATTCCTTCAAATATGATTTGTTTGCGTTCTCAGTGATGGTTTTAACATTTAAATGGGTTTTTAGTTGTTTCCCTTATATATCTAGGCATTAAACCACATACAAAGCAGTATATTCTCTGAAGAAATCTATTCCGGACGGCTAGCCCACCCTCACAGTGTAGGCTAGACGTCCGGAACCGGACTACTAGCCTACACTGTGAGGGTGGGCTAGCCGCCCGGTTCCGGACGTCTAGCCACTGCCGCTATGTTATGTACTAATGTAGACGCCATATGTTCACATAAGGGATTTGATTTATTAATATAAATCCAAACTAACATACAGAAATGGAAGCTTAGAGATTTTTATTTACCAAATTAGATCCAAGCTAATGGACATAAATAATTTACCTTTTTTACGAAATATTTGTGCAGATGCCACACATCCATGTAAGAGATTTTTAGCTGGCTGGTAAGGTTAGTGTCCAAGTGCTTTCAAATATATATTGCCACCTGGTCGTAATAGAGCTACACGGGGTAACACCACAGAATTATACAACACAGAATTGCAACTCAATGAAGTTGAATAGGCAAGCGTCTGAGCTCTCGAGACAGTGAGATTTTGTGAGATCATGTGTCACGTGACAAAATCTTAACTGTTTGTCACATTGTTTGCCATAACTGGGGGGGGGGGGATTTACATTTAAACAAGTTGGGGGACATTGCTATCAATTCACAGAAGTATAAACCTGTGACCAGGTTCTTCGAAACAGACATAAATCATATTGACTACAGATACACATGATATTATGTCTGCCTAGGGAAGTCTCTTTTGTGCCGAACGAAATGGGCGAGATAGCGGAAGGTTGCGATTCCGTGTGTTGTACTATAATTCTGTACATAGTTATGTGCTGTATATCTAAATCTCTGGTTAACCAGCAACTGTTTGTTGCAGAGCTGCCTCCTACTCAGAAAACAAAGCTAGTGCTGCTTCAAGAAGAAGATTGCTGCATCTCCCATCAGAAACAGCCATTCGAGAAAATGCAGAGAAACTTGGTAACTATTACAGGGCTTTTTTACCTTCTATAATAGAGGCCGACTTTCGACGACTTCCCAATTGCAGAAAGCCTCTTTTTTTCCCCAATTTTGGTGGAGAATTTCCCAAAAAAGATAAAAAAATAAAATAAAAAATTTACCAGTCCCCCTTTAGTGTTAAATAGTTTTATTTTCTGGTTTTAAATTAATGAAACTTTCTATTTCCTGTAAGAAAGTAGACTTCCATTCAGTTTTTATGTATTTTGGAAGTCAGTCTACTTTTCTCAATTTGGCCGAAAATCACGCTTGAATTTCCCAAATGGAAATGCTAAGGCCCCTTCCCAATTTTTGGAAAAAATGCCCTGTATCACCTTTCTTATTAATTCATTGAGCCCTAGTGACGCATATATGCGTCTCTTACCAAAAGTGTACCTGTGAAGAGTACACTTGTCCTATGCAAACAGTGAAGTCCCTGATCCTGCAGGAGCCCTCTGATCAGGGTGACCCCGGTCTTCAATGTTTGTCATTTTGTAAAATATCATAAAAAACAACCCTGAATAGTTGAAAATGGACCAGCCTTTATTGCAAACTGGACTTTTCCATTGGAAGTTTCAGGGGATAAATGAGTTAAGGTAACATATTAATTTTTTCAGTAAAAATTATGTTAAACACATTGACCACTGAATCTTCACATTTGTGAAATGCAGTTTTCAATTTTGAATTAACCCATTCCCCCATAGCCTGTTTCCAGTTTTAAAGAAAAATGATCACTTAAAACAGGTTGAAAATAAAACAGAATGCGCCTTAAGGTGAATTTTGCTTTACTTTCTGCCTGCTTAACTCTTTGAACCCTATATGCATATGTGCGTCATTTACAAACAGTTAACATGTGAGGAATACACTTGTCCTATGCAAACACAGTATAGACCCTGATCAGAGGGTTCCTTAAAGAACCCTCTGATCAGGGTCTACACTTTTTGTCATTTTTACATTTATATTGTGAAAATAAACCCTAAAATATAAAAAATGGACTAGACTAAATTGAAAACTGGAATTGTCCATTTGAGGTTTCAGGTAGGAAAGAGTTAAGCTATATAATAATTGCGCAATAACAAACAATGAAGACCCTGATTAGAGGGCTTCTTCATGAGCCCTCAGATCTGGGTCTACCTGTTTGCATAGGACAAGTGTACTTTTTATAGGTTGGGGTCCAATAAGTTAAGAGCCAATTAAAAGCATGAGATTTGAGTTCAATGATTATGGCTAAAGAAAGTGCTCGCTTTATGTTGAGCAAAGTCATTGCATTAAGGGGGTAGGTGCACCTTTGGAAAGTAATTATTAAATTCTTCAAACTTTGCATACATACAGTAAAATTAATTTCCATGACAAAACTGGTGAAAAAAGTGGGGGTACCAGACCATTCTTTTTCACAATTTGAGATTTTTCAAGGCTACCCCCCTAAAATTGAAGCTTAACAAAAACTCCTACTTTTTTGTACTACGGGTTTTAAAACTTTATTTAAACAATCTATTTGTACAAAATGTATCCTAATTTATATTACCATAGTAAGAATAAACCCTGAAAATAAAGTTTTTTCAAGATCCACAATAAAAATGTTTGATTTTACCGGAAAGGAGTAAAGTTTACCCCACCCACTTTGTTATAATGGGAGAAAAATGCACAGCGAAACTTGCCCTACAAATTGTAGCAAACTAAATACCAAATTTTTTATTTGTTGATTTTAGCCTTGCAAACATAATGTTTTAGTGAAATAGCAAATAAAAACACAGGGTCCCGGATCTTTAAAAAAAGATATAGATCATTTTATTAAAAAAATCCATTTTTTCTCATTTTTTCACTTTTTGGTGTATTTTTACCAAAAATATTTTTTTCTCAAAAAAATATCATTTGATCTATTGAATTATCATCTATAATTGATACTAAAACTGTACTTCCATGAAAATTTCATGCTTATATTCTGAGAAATTGAAATGAAATCGGATGTAACAAAATGCAACCTACCTAAACGGTGTATGCTGTAAACTACGAATAGGACATAAAACTTAAAAAGTCCGGTCCCGAAAAATCCAATTTTTTCCCGGGAAAATAGTATTTTATGACTGTATGCATTCACCAAAAATGAGTTCTTAACATTTTTCGGAAAATGAGTTCGTAAAATATTTCGGAAATGTCATAATGCTCAAAAAGACGTACAGACATCCTTAAATGAATTTCTGCAGTAGGTTTACACTTGACAAGAGTACCAACCAAACATTCTTCATATGGCACCTCAATGCAGGTTTGAGTCTGTATGAAAATGTAGAATTACAGTGGAGAATCTGTTATTCTTTCCCAATAAACGCGTTTACGCTAAAACTATTATTTGCAGTGCAAACAGTTTGGAGCCAGATCAGACGCCGGGTTACCCGGCGTCTGATCAGGCTCCAAACTGTTTACCACCAAGATAAACAAGAATTATCAGAATTGTTCAAAAGTTGTTCTTTTCTACGTTTTAGTGCTTTGCGTTTCCGTACGTTTGCGTTTAAACGGGAAAGAATAACAGATTCTCCACTGTAACTAAAACACACTCTGTTGAGCCAACTTAACCCTTTACCCAATAGCCTGTCTGTGTCTAGTTGAAGACAGGTGACCACTTAAAGATGGTTTGAAGTAAAGCAGAATATGTTATTTCTTTATAGTAATACCCTCTGTCGGGTTTTTGCTTCTTTTCCTTGTCGGGATTTAAATGTTATCTGAACATTATTTGTGTTGTAGATAAAACCAGTCACCGCTCCAGCTCGTTTTCAGAGGAATCAAGTGGGTCCTTTGACCCTGATGTGCGATTCATTTCTCCAGAGGGTCGACGGAAAATAAAAAATGAAAGGTATTATTGCTAGTGATGGAAATTGAGCCTGATGATATGAATAGAGTGCTAATGGGAGTCACCAGGCTACCTTGCACTGGCAGAACAGCATACCATATTTCAACTTCTTAATTAACACCTGGCTAGCTCTATCTAAAATAAATAGGGATAATCACATGTGGTCTCTATTAATTAATAAAAGGTGATAAAAAATCAATATTACAGAGGAATATTGTTTAAACCTAGTCACACATACACATCCTTTGTATATAGTGTACCTATAAAGAGTACATGTGTACTATGCAAACAGTGAATACCCAGATCAAAGGGCTCCTAAAAGAGCTCTCTGATCACTGTAGTTAACAGGGTCTTCACTGTTTGTCATATTGTAATACAGTGACAAAAACAATTGTAAATAGTCAGAAATGGACTAGTCTTAATTGGAAAGTGGAATGTCCTGTTGAAGTTTCAGGTAGGAAAGGCTTCACTGAAACCAAAGTGTAAAATATTTTTACTGTCATCACTATAAGTCTACAGCATCAGTATTTGTAAATTGTTGTGTTGCTTTGTCTAGGGACTCTAATAATGCATGTAAGCAGGGCTCCAGATAAGGGGGGTATTTCAAAATCTAAAATCTTTATTTCTGCTTTAAACCCTATGGTGTCACTACTCATTTGAATCGTCTCGAAGAGACGATTCAAATGAGTAGTAACATCATAGGATTTTATTTTAAAATAAGTGAGAAAATGTTGGATTTGTGGAGTTTACTCCCTCTTATCTGGAGCTCTGTGTAAGCTGAGAATTGGAGGTACAGGATACTTGTTTTATACACTGAAATGACTGATATTAAAATGTGCCAGGTGAGTGATACAGCATGGCTCCAGATAAGTTGGGGAGGGGTTGGGGAGGTAAACTGAACAAATCTGACATTTTCCCACTCATATAAGCACCTTAATATCCTATGGTGTTACTACTTATAAGAATCGTCTCCTTGAGACGATTCTAAGGAATAGTGACACGATAAGGTTTAAAGCAGAAATAAAGATTTTAGTTTATAGAATACTCCCCTTATCAGGAGCTCTGATACAGCCTGCTCATGGGCAGAATAGTTATAAAACTGACAATAAAAATTAGGCAATTGCAAAGAAAAGAGATGCAGATTAGCATCTTTATTATTTAAAACACGACATCTGGTCAGAGTAGACTAGGGGTCTCAGGTTCTAAAGCTTTTAAATAGAGTCTGAGATTGTTCTCAAACATTTGGTTGGTCAGGTTTGAGCTTTTGTTGTTTGACAAAAGCTTATATCTGACCAAATAAATGCTTGAGGACTATCTCAGATTGATCAAAAACAAAAACTCAAATCTGACCAATCAAATGCTTGAGAAGGATCTCAGAATCAACTCAAAAGCTTTATAACCTTAGGAGCATGGACTGCATTGTAATAATGTTGGTTTGGTGTTTTCTGCTATTCCTACATTTCTCATTCCAGTTTTACGACTTATCTATTAAAAACTATTAAAATATTTAGGTGATATGGATTGGAATAGGACAGTGCAGATGTGTTACTGAGTACTTCTAGATTTAGGATTATTAACCCATTACTTCATAACCTGTTTCTAGTTTTCAATACAGGTGACTACCTAAAGCAGGGCACGACAAATCCTGTGCCCCGAGCCCGGCGGGCAACCAAATTTTGGGCTTGGGCAACCATATTTTTTAAACTGAAGCCCGACGGGCACCCCCTAAATTCCAATTTGAGTAGTCCGGGAAATTCCTTTTTCAGAAAACAAAATACGTTTAAAATCTAAAATTTCGATTGAGCGTAACGAATTTTGCCAACTAGATCATGGCTAATTGTCTTATTGAAGGAACAAAGACCCCCGTTGACACTTATCAGTGTTTTTATAGCAGTGCGGGTGACACAGGTCATGATAATCTCTGAATAGACCGTCCAATTAGCACTTCACGGTCAAATAAACACCGCACTTCCAGGTTGTCATGGCGGCAAATATTGTGTAGACAAGCCGCGGATACACTCGGGAACACTTCTAACTTTGTGGGCAAATGAAAGAGAAGACCGAGTTGTTGCGTGAACGTAATGTGTAAAAACATAGACTTTCACACCTAGGTTTACAACAAGCTACGAACGATACAGAAAACGCATTTTCGGTGAAAATGAAACTTACGCTAATATAATTAAATGCGGTACAAGTTTGTTTTGGCATATATAATATACCGCTGTTTTACTGTGTGATCAAAGTTGAAATGTATTCCACAGTAGAACAAGAAGCACTTATATTTTCAATCACTCCAAAAAACGTCTGCTAACTAGTACAGTACACAACACATTTTGAATCATGACGTTGACGTTATTGACATTGAAATAAACACAAATAGATCAAAGGGTTTATTTCCAATGGCGGGGTTCAACAAGGGGGAAATACGTCGTTAGGAAATGGAAGTATATTTTTGGAGGCGGACAATGGTTATTGGTGTGATATCAATGTTGGGTTGAAGTTTGACCACGCCTACTGAGTGGGTTGACACATTGCGTTTGTCTAATTGGTTATCAAAACAAGTGATTGACAGTCCCGGACAATGAGCTAAGAAAACTCAAGAGTCGGACAATTCTTTTTCCCGTAAAATGAAATACAGATGATGATTTACCATTTGAAAATTTGAAAATATCACCCCGAATCGAAGACGTGTAAAACTGTTACAACGACACTCAATGATTTATATTAGCCATCACTGTCTCTGCGACAATTAAGCGGTCACGTGCGATAAATAAGATTATTTCAATACGGTTGATAGTTCAGGACAAACATTTTAGGTGAATGCTTAACAGAAATTAACATTTTTCATTTTATTAATTGATTTCCGCCACAAAATCCTTTGAATAACCACGTTATGAGAGACACGCTCACAAATCGTTACAAAACGGCGGGGGGCCGTACTTTTTGCTATGACTGGTACGTGTATTTGTGAGTAAAAAAATACATTCTCCAGCGTAGTTTTCTATTATCCATTAAGGTTAAACATATAAATTCTTCTATTGTAACATACTCTTTGTGTAAATGTATGTTAAGTTAAATTTTGCAACAAAGTATGCACGTAAAATTGATTTTCAATCAGTTTTCGCGGTAGAAATTTGGTTGTCAAAACTTTCTACTGGCTAACCAACCACACCTATTTCATGACGTATGCAATGGTCGTCTGCACAATTTTATCGTCTGCAACTATTCTGAGTTTCTCTGTTATGATTTTTATGAATTTTCTTCCAGAAAATATCAGTGTCAAACAGTTTGGATCCAGATGAGATTTCGCGCGACGCAGCGTCTCGTCTCCATCTAAACTGTTTGCAATATATAATTTATATATATGAAACCAGGGACTTTCATAATTTAAAAAATAGGATGAATAACCTTTTTTTTATTATTAAAGTAGTCTTAATGGCGTGTAAAACTGCTCAGTTTAGAACAAAAATTTACAACAACAATGAAATTACAAGCTGTGACTTGTCTTACCAATGGTATTTGATCAAGCAAGTCATTTATTTATCAAAATGTATGAATTTACAGGTATATAAATATTAGATTGTATAAAACTTTTGCCATTCGGCTCCAAAGCAGAACACTTTACTTTTAACCTGCTTTAAACTTTGCTACTTTAAGTGGTCACATGGCTGCAAAACTAGAAACTGGTTATGGTGAAAATTATGGGTTAATGCAGTCAGGGAATTGAAGGGTTTGTTTTACATTGATAATTTGGTACATCTTTCGTGCGCAAAAATTCAGGGCAACCAGAAAATAATTCTGGTTGCCCTGAGGGCAACCATCTTTTAATAAAATTTGTCGTGCCCTGCCTCAAGTTGATTGAAAATAAAACAGAACGTGTCTTCATTTATGGAGTAATAGGTTAGTTGATTTTTTTTTGCAAAAAATAAACTTTGTTGCTTTGCTTCTGTCATATTTGCATGGAGACGTATATTTATTAAGTAAGAGTATGGTGTTCTGTTAGTAAAACTGCCTAAAGTAATTAGTTTTATTATAGGTATTTAAGACCTGTGACAGACTGACAGTTAAATTAAAGGTGAAATCCTTTAATATCCTCATCACGGCTTTGATTTCTGTATTTGCTGAGTATATTCTTGTCAAACCTTTATTAAACTTTCATCCAAAACAATGTCCATCAGCAGTCTCTTAAACAGGGTTTGTCAAATGCATGATACAAATAATTAAGAAAGCTCATGCATGATCTTTCTGCATTTTTATCATGCATTTAGCACAAATCTGTAGTTGAATACTTGTATGCGTCCTCAAAAAAATGTTAATAGAAGTTTGACTATATAATTATGTGAACTGTATTGTTTACTGTTTAGAATGATAACATTTATACTTGTTTAATGTGCATGGTTGGCCAGTTCTCTGTAAAAACCTCTGAAAAAACAGACTTTGAAAACAAAAAGCTTCTAGAGTGACATCATATTTAACCCATTACCACATAGCCTATTTCTAGTTTTGATGACATGTGACCACTTGCAGAGAAATAACTGCGCTAAAAGGCGCTGCTATTGGGGGAAGGTTTAAAGATTGCAGGATTAGGGCGGTTCAATATGAGTGACTGTTAAAAGACAGTGATTTGGCAGTTCAAAAGGTGTCAGTAGAGTGCAGACCAACAGTATTTTACTAGAAATCTCCTTTAACTAATGCATTTTTATGCCATCAATTTATTCTTCCACTAAATAATTTTTTTACAGTCACAAATATTGACTGAATATTGAAATATTTTCTATATCAGTGAAGACCATGGTAGCTTAAAGCAGGCTAAAAGTAAATTAATATGAGCCTTAATGCATCTCATGCTTTACTTAAAACCTGCCTTTTTAAAAGTGGTCACCTGTCATCAAAACTAGAACCAGGCTATGGGGAGAAGGGTCATCTATCTTTAGACCCCTCACTGGTTCTTTGAGTGAAAGCAAATAAAACATGTTTTGATGCTTGAGAAAAGTGTTTGATGTGCATGGTTGATAGAATTTCTGTTTTTAGAGGCTATACAGTAAAACCTCTCCATCATGACCACTAAACTGTGTTAATTATTAGATGTTTATGACAGGTGACTGCTTAAAGTAGGGTGGTAGTAAAACAGATAGATCCTTCAGGCTCCTTTAACTCTTTCCTCCCTGAAACTTTACATGGACAATTCCAGTTTCCATCTAAGTCTAGTCCATTTCTGACTTCAAAGGGTTGTTTCTGTCAATGTTTGGCATTGTGACATACAGTGAAGACCCTGATTAGAGGGCTCCTTTCGGAGCCCTCTGATCTGGGTCTTCACTGTTTGTATAGGACATGTGTACTATTCACATGTACACTGTTTGAAAAGCATGCCTATATGCTGGACTAGGGTTCAAAGAGTTAAGCTATCACCTGTCTTTATAGAATCAATTAGCCTTCACTTTAGTGGTCATAATAGAGAGGTTTTACTGTACTGTACTTGTATGCTTTGATGTCAACATCATTCATTCATACATACTCACTACTTTATAATACCACTTGATCTTAACTTATGATTGAGCAATCAACAGCAGTTCAGTCTACAAAAAGGCATGCCACTTATATAATTCTTTTCATTCTAAAGGAAACTGACATGGCCTATGTTTTATTACAGGTTACTGATTATTTCTGGCAGGAAAAGCCCCTTTATTGTCTCTTCTGTTCTTCCATACAGCCGACAAATGGCCGCAGTCAGGTTGGTAAAAATGAAAACTTGGAATTTCGCAAATAAATTTTGTTAAGCAAATGTTTTCTAGGAAACTTAGTGTAGAAATATGCGGTCCAAGTCATTCCTTTATTAAATCAATACTTCTTTAATGATACTTCTTTAATGATTTGTGATTGACTTGACTAATTCTCCATACGCTATGGTTGAGGGGTATACAATGGAGAAGACATTAGTTTTTCTCAATCAACACATCTATGTTAAAACAATTATGTCTATTAAAAACAGTTTGGAGCCAGATCAGACACCGAGCTCAGAGCAGCAAGGCATCTGACCTGCTCCAAACTGCTTGCCACTCTGATCAGAATAAGTCATTTGAAATGTCTAAAATGTAACGGTTTCTGTTTTTTATTGCAATGCATTTCATTTGCCAACGGAAAAGAATATCACATACCTTCTCCATTGTACTATTTACTGCTGCATTGGTTACTAGCATTCTCATTGTGATATTAGTATAGAATATGTTGTGGAAATTTTCTTGTAGAAGTTGTGCTTGAAACAGTAGTGGTTCTGGACTTCAAAGCATGCTGTGAAAAGTTACCTCTCTTAATCCTCTGTGGAAATGTACCTTCTCATCAACTGATCAATATACTCTGAACATTCTCCATTTTACATGTGTTAGAAACAGTATAGTCAACAGAGCTCCAAATAAGGGGGATATTTTAAAAACTAAAATCTTTTATTTCTGCGTCAAACCCTATGGTGTCACTACTCATTAGAATCGTCTTTTCCAGTAAGTCACACTATAGGATTTTGTACTGAAACGAGCGAGAAAAATTGGAAATGTTCAGTTTACTCTCTTTTATCTGGAGCCCTAGTCAAGCTTTGATATTACAGCCACTCAAGAGAAGGCTCATACTTGCTTTCATCCTTGGAATCCTAGTCACATATATACACTTCCTTTGCAAACAGTGTACCTGTGAAGAGTACACTTGGCATATGCAAATATTGAAGACCCAGATCAGAGAGCTCTCAAAGGAGCCCTCTGATCAGGGTCTGCAGTATTTGTCATATTATCAATTACAAAAAAAAAAGAATACATTGACAAAAACAACCCTAAATTAAAATAGAATCAGAGAGGGAAGGGTTAATGCAGATGAAAGTTATTAGCAGGATGATAGTAGAAAACTGTCATCCTGCCTTAACTCTTTCCTCCCTGAAACTTTAAATGGACAGTTCCAGTTTCCATTTTAGTCTAGTCCATTTCTGACTTTTAAGGGTTGTTTTTGTCAATGTTTGGAATTATAACAGACAGTGAAGACCCTGATCAGAGGGCTCCTTTTGGAGCCCTCTGATCTGGGTCTTCACTGTTTGCATAGGACAAGTGTACAAGTCACATGTACACTGTTTGAAAAGGACGCCTATATGCGGGATTAGGGTTCAAAGGGTTAAGCTTAGCTATCAAAAGGATACAGTGAAGAAGACTTTATTTTCCCCAATAAACATGTTTGTGCTAAAACTATAAATTCCTTTGCAAACAGTTTGGAGCCAGATCTGATGCAGGGTAACCCAGCATCTGATCAGGCTCCATTCTGTTTGCAATTTAGATTGAAATAAATCTTAAGACATTTCATTAAATTGTAATTTTCTACATTTTACTGCATTGCTTTTGTGTTTCGTTTGGCCTTAATGTCTGGCGTCCACTAGAGTGCGGACAAGACTAGGAAGGGTTGTGGAATCAAACATTGCATTTCGGCATAGCTTCCGCGTCAGGTACGGAACAATGTCCGATTTTTTGCAATATTGTGAACCTCTGACACCAGGCTCTGGGTATTGTCTGCAGACATACTTGAAACAGTCCTAGGAATTAAACAGGACAGACGCAGAATGTCCACCGAACATGCCGATCGTAGTAGGACAAAAATAGTCACGTGATGCTTTGTCCGCGTCGGTTCCTCGCACTCACTTATACAGTACCGCACCGGCTCCGCACGTTCCTGAAGGACTCGGGGTACCTTCCGCTTGTCTTCTGCATGTCTTCCTATCGATGCGCGAAGATCTCTTTACCGCGGAAGCTTTCAGGAGCGGTTACGGAAAAGCCGGAATGCTTCAGGAATGGCCGGATGTCCTGGCGATGTCGGCAGGACAATGCAGACTGGTTGCGGAAGATGTCAGGAAGTTCATTTCCGCGTCCAAATTTTGCTCTGGACCAAAATTTCGACGCGGACAATTTTACCCCTGCGGAAGGTACAGAATCATTCGGAAGTGTTTAGGAATGATACGGACAATGAAAAGAAGCTTTCAAGAATGCGCGGAAGGGTTGCAGATTCACTAAATTTGAATTCCGCTCTTGTCCGCGCCCTAGTGGACGCCTGGTCTAAGCGGGAAAAATAGCATCTTCTCCCCTATATATTCTAGACGACTGGTTACAAGGAGATACCTTTTGGATAATGAATTATGGCACATATACATGCAGTGCAAACTTTAAAGATAGACTTAGAAAATAATCCATTTTTCCTGGATCTTAACAATGGTGGTCTAAATTCACGCAGAAATTAAAAAATAGATTATTGACAATCATACGTTGCAGTAAATAACTCAAATCAATTTAAATCCTTTATTCTTTCACAATTCTTACAACTTTTCTGTGTAGGTTTGGAAATTGAAACTAAATTCAATTAACATTAGGCCCCCAAAAGGTTATTCACACCATTATTTCAAGTTCTTATATCCTTATGTTTCCACCATGCCCTATTTTGTGTCTCCATAATGAGTAGTTATGCCATAGAGTTTGCTGAAGATATGAATGGAAAGTTATGTTATGCCCCAGAGCTTGACGATGGGAAGGGGAGGGAATATTGTTTTTTAGGTGTTTGTTTGTGTGTCGATTAGTTTGTCTGTCCACAACAATGACTCTTTATCTGGAGTCCTTCATACAATTTCTAATGTTTCGGTACAGATATTTGCTGTCATATATTACAGGATAGAACACCATGATGAGAATACCCCAATGATCCACCGCAGTCGTCACCATTCTGGCACCAAGTCTATCAGCTCACAGGAGGACATGTTCTTGCTAGGCCAAAAAATTACACGGGGAGATGAAGGGCAGGTAATTATATCATATGTTAACCTTTTACCCCATAGCCTATTTCTAGTTTTAAAAACAGGTGACCACTTAAAGCAGGTCAGAGTAAAGCAGAATGCACTTTATGACAATTATACTCATCGCTAGGGTTGAATGTGTTAACTTATATTATGTTCTTCTGTATCAGTTACCCATTAACCCATAGCCTGATTTTAGTTTGAAGATAATTGAAGATTTAAAGCAGGTTGAAAGTAAAGCAGAATGGGCCTTAACCCTTAGCCTGCCACTCACGACTATAGCTCCATATGCAAACAGCTTGGATCCGGATGAGACGCCGAGTTTTCGGCGTCACATCCGGATCCAAGCTGTTTGACACTCGGACAACATTTTCAGCAATTTTGAGCAACTTTGAAGCACTTTGAAACTTGAAGCAGACGAGAAATATGGCAGACGACAATTGATTTGGCGGGCTAAGGGTTAAGGTGCATTCTGCTTTACTTTCAGCCTACTTTAAGCTACCATCTGCAACAATATAGAAAAAAATTCTTAGGGTATACATTCATGACTGTATAAATTGGAACTATTTTTCTTTAGTCAAGGAATAAATTAAAGGCATAAAAAGGTGTATTTATGGAGCAATGGGTTAAGAATGTAAATCTTGTGGAAATAATGAGGATATTACTGTATAGAACTGGTCCGTTTCATAAAACTTTGTACTCTAAAAATGGTTGTAAGTCAAAACTTTAAAATACATTTAATTTCTGATTTCTCTATCTAATCCTGTCTTGTGACATCTCTTTGGAATCATCTTTTCAAAGCCAGTTTTGTGACATCTTTTTGGAATTATCTTTTAAAGATGATTCCAAAGAGATGTCATGAGACATGATTAGATGATGATTCTAAAGAGATGTCACAAGACTTGATTAGATGTAGAAATAAATAATAACTGAGACTTTTATAATCTGACTTACGACACCATTAAATTTTGTCGTACAAAGTTTTATGAAACGGGCCCCTGGTTCCTAGAATGTCATCTACTGCTTGCTTTATTCCAGGATATTTCCTACAGTGATCTGTTGGAGCCTTCAAACAAAAGAAAGGAGTTAAAGAGAACAGCCTCAGACACCAGGCTATCTACTTCAGAAAACCATTCAGGTAACATGAGCATGCCAGTGCATATTACTGCATATTTCTTATAGTCAAACCCTGGGAATGATGAGTGAAAATCTTCTCAAAATGTTCCCAGTTCTTTGGGTATTTTTTACAATTCAAAATCAGCATTTTTTCCAATTCAAAATCTGCATTTTTTACAATTCAAAATCAGTATTTGACCAGGATTCAAACTGTTTGTCATCTCCAATGACAAACAGTTTGAATCCTGACCAAATGCTGAACCACTCTGCATCTGGATTTTTTTTGTTATAATTTGTCAATGAAACTGGTTTTATCACATGCAAAGTGTTAAACTCTCACTCGAAGGGTTAGCACTAACAAATGTACACGATCATTTTCATAGGTAATCAGGCATGTATCATTTAGATGCTGACCTAGATGTCCATGTTTGTATGACTCATTGATATAGATGGTTTGTTTTGGTAGTTGTTTAGGGCCACGTAGTTGGTAGAAAATGAGTTGAAGATGAACATATAAAGAATTCAGGTTTTGTGACAGGGGCAAATGCTTGCAGCCAGAATATTTATTTATTTATATAGACCTTCACAAGCTTTTATATCAATGTTTGCTGTCAAAATTTCAATAGAAACCTGCTTTTATAATCACTCAAGATAAGACTTCAATTTTGATGTTTAATGCATTTTTACGCTTCTGATTTTTTCCTCTACTTAAGAAAATAGTTCAAATTTATACTTTCATAAATATGTATCATAAAAAATATTTTCTTTATTCTATTAGGTGGTAGCTTAAAGCAGGCTGAAAGTAAAGCAGAATGCATCTTAAAGCTTAACTTTCATCTTGCTTTAAGTTCCTTTCTGTGTTTAACAACATAAATGAGTCTCCTTTTTGCAAGGTCATAGATTGATTTAATGAAGTAGCTTAATTGCATAGTCATATACATGTACTATTATTATGTACATGCACTTGTATGGTTTGCTTTTGAAAATGTTTAATCTCTGTTACACTATTACAGAGTAAAGGTCTAGGGCCCATTATGTCTATAAAATCTATATCTATAAAAAAACAACAAAAAAAACAACAACAAAACTGGCCACTGGCACACACTGTAGACATAGACCAGCAGTTGTATCAAATGTAGAAAAACTGCATGGGACTATGATTTGAAATATTTACAATAGTACTAGACTAAAACACTACTTACTCCAACAAAATTTGAAACAAGGTAGAACCTAATTAGCTGATCAGATCTATACTGTTTGACAAGACCAAAAGTCTTTCAGTCATCCATATTGCTTCAAATGCAATGCTTTTTCAATAATTGCATCAATACTGCATATTTGGTTTCATTTCTAATCTTGAGATGAGGCAGTGAGTTTTAGATTGTATTTTTCCCTTGGTAGATGAAACAGTCAAAAGTGAAGAATTCAGTATTGGTAAGCACTATCAATTGTTGGGTATGGTTGGTGTTAATCTCATATACTGGGACTGTTGTCTAATGATCTCAGTTGTCTCTACAATGCTCCTGTATTCTCAATGTTTATCCGAGCTCTAGATAAGTGGAGTATTTCAAAAACTAAAATCTTTATTTCTGCATTGAACCCTATGGTGTCACTACTCATTAAAATCGTCTCTTCGAGACGATTCTAATGAGTAGTAACTCCATAGGATTTGATGCTGAAATGAGTGAGAAAATGTTGGATTTGTTCAGTTTATCCCCTCTTATCTGGAGCACTGTTTATATTTTTGCAAGATTTCTGAAGATAGCAAGACTTTTAGATGTTGATATTGACTGTTTACTGTTATGGTCTTTTTAGTCTGTACCTTTTTGCTGTCCCTGAAGTTTGTTTGTAATGTGTATGACTGGTGGCTGATTGAAGCAGGCAGAAAGTAAGGCAGTAAGCTCCAAAAGAAGCATTTTGCTTTTCTTTTAGCCTGCTTTGAGTAGCTTAATGGTAGGATATAGGATAAGTTTCTACTGATATAATGGATAAGATAGTCTAAGCATGAAAATAATTTATCAGGATTTAAAGGAGTTTTGTGTCTTTGACGGAAAGGGTTAAGCCTTCACATATGTTTTTTAGTTTGTTCATGATCTTATTAAATTAAAATGTTTGAAATGAGAGCATTCCAGTTGATGGTAATTTTATATAATTTAGCCCATTACACCATGTATAAGCCTCTTTACACCTTAAATTTATTCTACAACTGAAGAAAACAGTTCCTCTATACTCAATAGAGTCATGAATATGCACCATAAGAAATATTTTCTAAATCCTAGCAGATGGTATATTAAAGCAGGCTGAAGGTAAAGCGGAATGCGCCTTAAGGTGCATTCTGTTTTACTTTCAACCTGCTGTAAGTGGTCAAATGTCTTCACAACAAGAATCAGGCTATGGGGTAATAGGTTAATGAATGCAATTGTTATTAGTGTTAATTGATATTTAATAATTATTATAATGATAAAGACTTTATTTACTGAGGCTACACATTTAGGCAAGCCCAATCTTCCATGTTGGCCTCACATTGTATCATTTTGGTAAATTGGAGAATAAAACACAGTGCAGGGCTCTAGAATAAACTTTTTAATATAATTATTATCTTTTTTGTCTCAATTTGACTGTTTTGTTGTGACTACTCATTTAAACAATCTCTTTGAGACAGTTCTATTGAGTAGTCACAACATTTTATTATGTGGAGACATAGGGATAAAAATATTTCAAATATCAACTTTATCTGGTCATTTGATAATGATAAGAGCATTACAGATACATTAGCAATTTCATTAGGAAGGACACCATCTTAAAATCAGTCATAAAAGTATGGAATATGAAAGAATTATAAACAGGGCTCCAGATAAGATGGGTTTAACTGCATAAATACTACATTTTTTCACTCATTTCAGCACCAAATCCTATGGTGTAACTACTCATTAGAATCGTCTCAGAGAGACGATTCTAATGAGTTGTGACACCATAGGGTTTAATGCAGAAATGAAGGTTTTAGTTTTTGAAACACTCCCCTTATCTGGAGGCCTGATAAAGCTCATTATATTTCATCATAGTGTTCCAATAACAAGCACTTTCTCCCCCTGTTTGATGTATTTAGTGCTGTATTACCTGTGACAGGTGTGGTGGTTTGTTTTGTAACTGTACAGTCACTATCTTTTAACTTCTGCAGACAAACAGTATTAAAAATAGGGTTAACTCATTGAGCACAGCAAGAAGTATTCTAGTTCTTAATAAATGGTGTACTTGTGAAAAAGTACTTTTGTCCTATGCACATCCAAGTACAGATTCAAGTCCTTTGTCAATGTTGTACTTGTGAAAAAGTACTTTTGTCCTATGCAAACAGTGCATATCCAGATTAGAGGGCTCCTAAAGGATTAGGAGAATTAAGAAGATTGTGGAAATTTATTTACTCTCTCTCATCTTGAGCAGTCTTAAGAACTAGCTCTAAAATGGTGCCTATGATTTGCCTTAATTACTAACATGGGAGTTATTCTTATGTTATGGAATTCAATCAACGTTCCTATTTGAATTGATTTCGAGTTCATACTAGACACATTAACAAAGTTGAAAATTTCTAGTTAATTCTAGTAATGCCACATATATAACAAGTTATAATTTTGAGTTTATAACATTTAGAATTATTTGCTTTCGATTATATTCAGGGCTTCAGATAAGGGGAGTACATGTATTTCAAAACCTAAAATCTTTATTTCTTTAAACACTATGGTGTCACTACTCATTAGAATCGTCTGTTTGAGACGATTCTAATGAGTAGTAGTAGCATCATAGGATTTGGTACTGAAATGAGTGAGAAAACATTGTTATTGTTCAGTTCACTCCCACTTATCTGGAACCCTGTATATTTCATAACATTTAAAATGCCTCAAGCTGATAGGTTCAGCTCTATGTTTTTATCTACATGTTACCTTTTCTCTGCTATTGGGTGACCTTGCATGCATTGCATTCTTGTATGACTTGTTTGTTTAATATCCTGTACCTACCTTTTTGGTATGGCCTTGACTCTACAGGGCGACCCTACATTCGCAGTATTTCTGAGGACCCACACTTGCTCCCTCCGCGTGGCCCTCTGACCGGCTCTGGCCTAGAGAGAGGTATACCATACTACTGGCTATCCTAACCCTGATCGTGTGTGTGCCAATCTGATCATCCAGTGCTCCGGGGCCCATTTCATAAAACTTTGTATGACAAGTGTTGTCGTAAGTCAGATTATAAAAGTCTCAATTATTATTTATTTCTGCATGTAATCCTGTCTTGTGACATCTTTTGAAATCATCTTAAAAAGATGATTCCAAAGAGAGGTCACAAGATAGGATTAGATACAGAAATCAGAAATCAAATGTATTTTAAAGTTTTGACTTACGGTCATTTTTGTCGTATGAAGTTTTATGAAACGGAGCCCCCAGATGAGAGGAAGTTACAGCAGAGATGACTTAATGTTCTTTCCTGTTTAAACACAAATGATTAGCAAATACATTGCAATAAAATGTAGAAATGGACAACTTTTTTGACAATTCTTACTACTCATATTAATCTGAGTGGCAAACAGTTTGGAGCCTGATCAGATGCCGGGTTACCCGGCGTCTGATCTGGCTCCAAACTGTTTGCAATCGAAATAAGTAGTTTTAACGTAAATGAACTTATTGGGAAAGAAAAATGTGTTCTCTGCTGTAACCGAGCATTTCCAACATTTTTACCCTTATGTCTCCACCAAACTCCCATCTCATGTCTGTTCATTAGAACTGTCTTCTTAACTCTTTGAACCCTAGTCCCGCTTATAGGCGTCCTTTTCAAACAGTGTACATGTGAATAGTACACTTGTCCTGTGCAAACAGAGAAGACCCAGATCGGAGGGCTCCGAAAGGAGCCCTCTGATCAGGGTCTTCACTGTTTGTCATAATGCTAAACATTGACAAAAACAACCCTTAAAAGTCAGAAATGGACTGGACTTAAACGGAAACTGGAATTGTCCATCTAAAGTTTCAGGGAGGAAAGGGTTAAGATGATTCTAATGAGTAGTCACAACATAATGTTTGGTTAATCCATTACCTCATAGCCTGTTTCTAAATTTGACGACAGGTGAGTACTAAACCCTTTCCCCCATAGAAGCGCATTTTACAACTTTTGATTTATTCCTCTACTGAAGAAAAGAGTTCAAAATTATTCAGTTATGAATATGTACCAAAATATATTTGTAAAAAGTTTCTATATATAAGCAGATGGTAGCTTAATGCAGGCTAAGAGTAAAGCAGAATAAATTTTCTGTTTTATTTTCAACCTGCTTTAAGTGGTCAACTGTTTTCAAAACTAGAAACAGGTTATGGGTAAAGGGTTAAAGCAGGTTGAAAGTTAAGCAGAATAAGCTGTAAGACATATTCTGCTTTACTTTCAACCTGCTTTAAGCTACCAACTGCAAGGATATAGAATATATTTCTTATGATACATATTCATGATGGCATAAAACAGAACTATTTTAATCAATGGAGGAATACTTTAAAGGGGTAAACATGTGAATTCATTGAAGATTGGTATAAAAACATAAGAATTTAAGTATTGGAAATGCTCCCTTTATCTTGAGCTATTTAATTAAAATCTTTGTCATAAAAGCTATGCTATGCCGATCTGAAGACGACCATGAGAAGGTTACATTCAAGCATCTTTAATGTCAGCCAATTAGTGATGTGCCTTACCCCATAGCCTGTTTCTAGTACTGAAGATAGGTTTCTAGCTCTGAAAGATGTAGATGATATTTTCTATATCCTGGTAGATTGTAGCTTAAAACAGGCTGAAAGCAAAGCAGAATGCCCCTTAAGGTGCATTCTGCTTTACTTCAACCTGCTTTAACCCATTACCCCGTAGCCTGTTTCTAGTTTTAAAGATATGTGACCACTTAAAATAGGTTGAAAGTAAAGCAGAATGTGCCTTAAGGCACATTTTGCTTTACTTTCAGCCTGCTTTAAGCTATTATCTGCTAGAATATAGAAAAAAAATTCTTCTGATTTTTATTTGTGACAGTATTAATTGGAACTAATTTCTTCAGTAGAGGAATTAATTAAAGGCGTAAAAAAGCGTATCTATGGGGTAATGGGTTAAGCAGTCACCTGTGTTCAAAACTAGAAACAGCCTATGAGGCAAAGGGTTAACACACTTGCCTTTGAACTTTCTTATATTTCAAGAAAAAGATATAGAGCAAAACTTAACATTAACTGATTTTAAGAAATTTGATCTTTTGGAAATTCCAATATATAAGAAGAGTTTGAATAGGTCGTCATCAGATCTTGCCCTATGAGGAAGCTTGCATATACTATAGTCAGATTGGAGTGTGTGCATTTATGTACTACACATGTTACACGGAAACTTACCAATGTTGTTTATATAGGCAGTTTGGTTATTTAAAAAAATACCAGAGCTTCATGTAAGAGGAGCACATTGAAAAAAAAATACCCTGTTTTCCCCATAGGCACTGTGTTATGACTTATCATACAGTGGAGAAGATATAATTCTTTCTCAATAAACACATTTACAATGAGTTAAATCCAGCTTGTCCAAGTCAAACAGAATAGAGCCTGATCAGATGCAGGGAAGTCCGGAGTCTGATCAGGCTCCAAACTGTTTGCCCCTCAGATAAAGATTAATTGGTCAGATCTTTCAAAATATTGTCATTTTCTACATTTTTTTACAATGCATAAATTTTTGTTTCTTTTGAATGGAAGAGAATAATATTCTTCTCCACTGTAACAATAATTATCGCAAAAACATGATTGTGATAAGTATAGTCACAACATAAGGTTTAGTAGATACATAATCCTTTTAGTATTTGAAATACTCCTCTTGTCTTGAACTATGGTCAACTTAATCTGTTTATTTTTCTTAACCTATTATTCCATAAATACCCCCTTTTAGGCCTTTTATTTTATTCTTTCACTCACTATAAGAAATAGTTCCTCTATCCTAGCAGGTGGTAGCTTAAAGCAGATTAAAAGTAAACCAGAATGCATTTTGGGGAGCATTCTGCTTTAGTTTCAACCTGCTTTAAACAACCATCTGTCTTTAATACTGAAAACAATCTATGGAGGGCAAGGGTTAAATTAAATATTTAGAGTTAAATCAGGTGTGAGTCTTAATTAAATCGAAAACAATGAAAAAAAGGTCTGGTGATGGTCATGAATTTACACTGGCTTAACAATAATATTGTCTTTGGAAAATTGCTGTCTTGATATTGCAAGCAATGTAGACCTTGATCAGACTGCACAATATTTATGCTGTGTCTGATCAGGGTCTATGCTGTGTGTCAATAGTATTTTGTCATCTCCAGCTGCAACCAGTGAATTAGACTCAAAGTTTCCAACCATGTATTGGGTTAACTTTTTGGTTTTCTGTAACATAATTACTTTGCATGGTTATATATGTCTATATTGTAATGTATCGTCTTTTCTTTGATATTTCCTGAACAGTCAAACCAGTGTTATGGTTATTGCAAATAGTGAAGACCATGATCAGAGGGCTCCAAAAGGAGCCATCTGATCATGGTCTGCACTGTTTGTTAAATTTGCATTATAAATTAGAATATTGTAAAAATCAGCCCTAAATATGTTAAAAAACAGACTAGGCCCTAACGGTAACTGGAATTGTCCGTTTCAGGGGTGAATGAGTTTATCAGTCACCTGTCTTAGAGGTTGTCATAGTTCAAGGGCTCCAGATAAGAGGGAGTAAACCGAACAAATCAAATATTTTCTCACTTATTTCAGCACCAAATCCTATGGTGTTACTACTCATTAGAATCGTCTTAGAGACGATTCTAATGAGTAGTGACACCATAGGATTTAATACAGAAATAAAGATTTTAGTTTTTGAAATACGCCCCTTATCTGGAGCTCTGATAGTTCTTCAGTGAAATACTATGGAACACAAGTTTGACCATACTTTTATAATTTCCTCTGTGGCATTATTATCTGCATGCTAGATTTCCAACCATTTTATTCTCAGCTCAACCTCCTTATGTTTATTTGCACACATTTCCATAGTAGCACATTTGTTCATAGAAAATACATTACATAATATGTCCTGTTGTGAGAAAATCAACCTTCAAATATAGCAAACATTGTGCACCCAAAACAGGTGCCACATTCGAAAAAGTAGATGGTATTTTCGGGATTGGTTATGATTTCTGGCTTTAATTTTGAAATTTCTTTCTGTCTTTAAGTAAAAACATTAAGTTCGGGGCTACTGAATTGGGTTGTTGAGGTCTGGAAGTATATTAGACCAATAGCATACCTGTAATTTGCAATAATCTGTCATCTCAAAAATGCCAAAGTATACAGGTCAACACTGTTGCAGTTATTGATGGAAGGAAGTATTTCTCACGGCATGACTCATACAGTGTTTTAAGTGCTGGCTTTATATAGAGTAACTCGTACTTCCCTTGTATTGACACCTGCCCAGTAAGTTACAGACAGTAAACACACAATGCTCTCACCACTCAATCAAAGTCTGGTCTTTAAGGCAAGTGGCTGCTTAAAGATAAAGCCCCTGCTTTAAGCTTTCACCTTTCTTAAATACTCGTGTCGTGTAGCCATATTTGGGCCTATACTTATAAATTAAAAGCATTTGAGATGAGACTGAGGTCATTCTCAAGCTTTTGATTGGTCAGATTTGAGCATTCTGCTCAAATCTAACCAATCAAAAGTTTAAGATTTATCTCAGACTAGGCTCAAATGCTTTATAAGTATGGGACCAGGGTTTAGGGTTGTTAAGATTTCAGCAAACAAATATTATCTGATACAGTTGCTGAAATATGTACAAAATACATAATGTCCATGTAAGAGGTTACTGCTAGTCTAGATTTGTGGGTAAAGATATTCCTTTAGGGGTATCAGGTATGACTTTGATTATATTAACTGTTTAGTTTTTATTAACAATTACTAGAATTATTGTTTATTGCAAACATTGAGTTCCAGCTTGTATAGTAACATCCAGATAGTTTTTCAGAACACTTAAATTTTAAGAGAGACTGATGTAATCGTTTAACCTATTACCCCATAGCCTGTTCAAGTTTTGAAGATAGGTGACTACAGCCCACTTAAAGCAGGTTGAAAACAAAGCAGAATGTGTCTTAAAGCATTTTCTGCTTTACTTTCTTCCTTCTTTAGCCTACCATCTGCTAGGAAGTAGAAATATTTCTTATGGTTTATATTCATGACTATATTAAGTAGAACTGTTTTCTTCAGTGGAAAAATAAGTAAGAGGGGTAAAAAGTCATAACTATGAGGTAAGAAAATAGGTTCTCAGTTTCTCTCTTGAGATGTCTTGATACTGTTTCTGCCATTTTACTATACAAGAAAACAGTTAATTTTGTTTGAAAGTCATGCTAAGCATTGCTTTTGATTGTTTGCCTTTCTACACCATTCCAACCGTGCAGGTAGCAGCTATGTTCGCAGTGTGTCGGAGGACCCTCAGTTACTGGTACATAGAGGGTCTTTGGCCATTTCAGGCCTGAAGAGAGGTAGCTATACAGTGTATTCTCACAGGCATGATAACCAGACAAGTGTATCAGTGTGCTTTATGTTCAGTTCAATGACATCAAGACACGTCACAAATTATAAAATTAACATCGTCCAGCCCTTATAAAGCGTTTGAGTTGAGCCTGAGTGCATTCTCAAGCATTTGATTGGTCAGATTTGAGCCTAGCTAATCAAATGCTTGAGAATGATTTAAGACTCAACTCAAACGCTTTATAAGCATGGACACAGATAATGAAAATGTGTGGAGGTGTGCAGATGGGTCAGGTTTTTTGTAGTGTTCGGAGAAAGTAATAATACGTGTATTACAAAATGATGAAATTCAGATAAAACGAAATTTAAACAAATGAATGCAAAATTGAATTGACTAGATTATAATTATATTCATAGCAGTTCAGGTCAGAATACTTAAGAAAATGTTAAATCTTTTACATGTAATAGTTTGTTGCAGTACTGTACTTAAGGAAGGTTATTAACATTTGGATTTATTTTCATTATACTCAGAGCGAAATTTTTCATCATTTGTAATTTTTGAGAATATCTGAACTCTATTCATCTGAAAAACTTGATATGGTGATTATGTCTATGACAAAGCTTGTAAATTGTCGCTCTGAATCATGAAAATCCATCAAAATGGATCAGCCAGAGCATAGAAACAATATATTCATGTGTGAGTTAAATAATTAACCATTGACAAAAAATGCAGTCAAGTCTCAATATTTTGAACTTGCTTGGATGTGTTAAGACATGCATGGGGCTGTGAATGTTGTGTTCTGAAACCACTGGATACTACAGGATTCACAAGGACTTGCAATAATGGTAACAGGTTTTACTAATACATGTACAAAGTCTTAATTTAACGTTCTTGTATAAGAAGACACATGCATTTACCCCACTCTTTTCTTGAGCCCTCAGACTTAACCCTTTACCCCATAGAAGTGCCTTTTAGCACATTTAATTTATTCACCCACTGAAAAAATTAGTTCCAATTTATACAGTCATGAATAGGTATTATTAGAAATATTTTCTATATTCTAGCAGATACTAGCTTAAAGCAGGCTGAAAGTAAAGCAGAATGCACCTGAAGGTGCATTCTGCTTTATTTTCAACCTGCTTTAAGTGTTCTTCAGTACAAGAAATTCGCCATGGGATAAAGGGTTAAGGATCTAGTACAGTCAAACTTTGATATCTTGAACTTATCTACATCAAGCTTACCCATATTTCTACAAAATTTAATTTTATTACCTCAAATTCGAACAGATACGTATTTTAAAGTCAAAATTTGTCTTAATAACATTTTGACTTTGAAATAAGGCAAGTATGTGATGTTCGAATCCCAGTCAGGGCACTAAGGATTTCTTCATGTAGGGAAGCCTTCCAGTTGACTTGTGGAAGGTCATTGGCTGTACATAGTTGATGATTTGTGCCAGAAACAGTATATACGGCATCTGAGGTCAGCTTCCTCCATTTGTAATTAAATGCGCTTTGCAATATGACTGAAATGCAGCAAAATGGTGATTATCCAAGGACTGTTGGAAAGATATCGAAAACGCATTCCATGTTTTATATTCATGACTTTCCAGGTGCAGACTACTTTTCTTAGTAGTGAATTACTAGAGGTGGTAAAAGGTGTATTAATTCATTAAAACAAGTGATGAGGAAATCAGTTTCAACTAGTTTCAGTTTCAAGTGGTTATTTAAACATTAAATTTCAGAATTAATGACAGGGAGTTCTTAACCCATTACCCCATAGCCTGTTTCTAGTATTGAAGATAGGTGACCACTTAAAGCAGGTTATAAGTAAAGCAGAATGTGCCTTAAGGCACATTCTGCTTTACTTTCAACCTGCTTTAATCTACCATCTGCTAGAATATAGAATAGATTTCTTTCAATACATATTCATAACTGTATAAGTAAAAACTATTTTCTTAAGTGAAGGAATAAATGAAAAGGTGTTAAAAGACGTATTTATAGGGTAATGGGTTAAAGCATGCAGATTCATAAGAGCATGTGTATTTTTCCCTCACTATAGGTAGAACATATACACAGTTGACAGGTGATATGAAGCTTTGAACTGTTTGAATCATATATGTTTGTCAGAGTCCTTGCCATTATGTAATTGACATCTGTGAGTTTAACTCATTGAGCCCTAGCGACAAGTATACTTGTGGTTTACAAACAGTTTACCTGTGAAGAGTACATTTTGTCATATACAAACAGTGTAGGCCCTGATTAGAGGGCTCCTAAAGGAGCCCTCTAATCAGGGTCTACACTGTTTGACATTTTGCAATAAGTTGGTAAAAAACAGCCCCAAACAGTAATATATGGACTAGATTTTATTGGAAACTTGAAATGCCAATTGGCATTTACAGGGGTGAATGAGTTAATGAGTAGTGAGTTTATAGTGCTTATCTTGCTTACACAGCAAATTCAGTGTGTGTTATAGTTTTTGGGTGCTTATAACGAGGTGTCGCCTACATTGAGAGCAGGTCATTTAAAACTTCTCGGCATAGTCTGTCATTTTTGTTCATTCATCTGTCAATCAACAATCCATCTGCATGTATCCGTCCGAAGGGACAATTGGGAAGCGCTCATTCTTCCTGCTGAAGCACAAACTGCAAAATGCAATGTAATAATTTTGATTTTTCAAAGAATTACTACTGAGCTTGTTTATATGTAACCATAAGTTTTTCATTTATTTTTTTATCAAAGATCCATGATTTCAGCAGATATATCACTCTCACTTAATGTTTATTGATGTGTTTATTTGGTTTATGATTGTCATGAATTTCTAATATGTTTGGTGTTATTTTAGTGTGCTTACAAGTTGCTGATATTACGTTGCTTTACTAATTAGCTGAGTCAACATTGTATATTTTCAATATTTTTCAATATTTTATGTACATATGTTAAGCAAAAACTATAGCCAGAATTGACACTAGATTTATAATTTACAGTTAAAACTTATATTAGGACCACAACATTGTGTTAATTAGCAGGTGTTGAAGGTTGGTGACTGCTTAAAGCAATGTGAATGTAAAACAGAAAGCTCCTTTAGGAGCTGTCTGTTTTACGATTACTTTGCTTTAAGTTGTCACCTGTATTTAATGAAATCAATTAGCCCAGTTTTAGTGGTTGTAATGGAGAGGTTCACTGTAATTTAAGAAAAGCTGCTATAAAAAAAAAACATTCAGATGTTACAGTTAGTAACAGGATTCTGTATATACATGTACAGCACCACTACCACTATTCCAGCTTGGGCAATGGGTTATTTGTTTTGTATGTATTTGAATGGCATTGCAGATTTAAAGATATAAGTCAACTTTCTATTAAGTGACCACCAAATAGACAACTCTTAGATTGCCTTTAATGCAGGTGGTTCCTTAATGCAGGATAGAAATAAAACAGAAAGCTCCTGTAGGAGCTTTCTTTATTATTTCTATCCTGCATTAACCAGTGACCTGTTTTCAGAGATCTTTATGCTACTTCAATGAGTGGTTGATTAATACAAGATGGACAGTAGACTTGTACCTTCAACACTGATGATGCTTATTGTATGAGTCACTTTTATTTTCCCAATGGGTTAGTATGTTTACTTTGAATTAACAAATTAAGCTCCTTAATTAGTTTGCTAAAATCTAGGTGAGTCTTTAGCCCTTTACCCCATAGCCTGTTTCTAGTTTTTAAGACAGGTGAGCATTCAAAGCAGGTTGAAAGTATGCAAAGCAGAATGTGCCTTAAGGCACATTCTGCTTTACTTTCAGCCTGCTTTAAGCTACTATCTACTAGGTTATAGAAAACATTTCTTTTGGTATACATGTTTAAAACTGTTTTAAGTGGGAACTATTTTCTTAAATTGAGGAATAAATTATAAGCAGTAAAAGTTGCTACATTGGGGAAAGGGTTAACTTTTACATGTGCTTGGTCCTCAAATACAATACTAGTGATACAGTGGAGAATGTGTTATTCTTTCCCAATAAACGCGTTTACGCTAAAACTATTATTTCCAATACAAACAGTTTGGAGCCAGATCAGACGCCGGGTAACCCGGCATCTGATCAGGCTCCAAACTGTTGGCCACCAAGATAAACATGAAATATCAGAATTGTCCAAAAGATGTTCTTTTCTAAGTTTTAGTGCTTTGCGTTTGCGTACGTTTGTGTTTAAACGGGAAAGAATAACAGATTCTCCACTGTACTTACGGCATGGTTCTCTTTATTTTCCATATAGTTTGGTTGCATGGTATGTTTTCTTTAAATTAACAAGTTAAGTACTTTAGTCTTTAGTCCACTTAAAGCTCAGTCAGTCTTTATCTCGTGAAACATTTTGATTCACAACTGATATTTTATCTACTAAGACTTGAACTCCTTCCTTCATGAACCTAAAAATGGACAATTCCAGTTTTTAAATTAGCCTAGTCCATTTTTACTTTGTCGATGTATTGCAATATTACAAACTGCAGTTCCTGACCAGAGGGATCCTTTAGGAGGCCTCTGATCTAGGTCTTGACTGTTTGCATAAGACAAGTGTATGCTTCACAGGTACACTGTTTGCAAAGTACACATATAGGCATAACTAGGGTTCAAAGGGTTGAAGTGAGTGATTTTGAGACTTTAAGAAGCTATAGATTGATAAATGATATTATTTGGTAATACAGTAAAACCTCTCTCGAGTGACACTCAAGATAAGTCATAATCAATATCTGATTATATAGGCTGCATGATAAATGCAGCCTAACAGTATTTCAGAAAGCTCCTTTAGCTTTCTACATCCTTTAGCTTTCTACATTACTTTCATATTATAAATATTAATTTATCAGCTGCTTTAAAGCCTTTACTCCATATGCTGATTCTAGGTTTGAAGACAGGTCACCACTTAAAGCAGGTTGAAAGTAAAACAGAATGCGCCTTAAAGGGATACTTGCGTATTTGAAAAATTCAACAGAATCTCATGACAAGTTCTACAAGTTGAATTAAGGTATATATAAGCAAATTGCTAAAATAAAAATTGGGGGTTGCAATGCTTTTTTCAGCTCTAGCTGGCTTTGAAAAGTGTGACGTTTGCCGCATTTGCTCATTGTCAGAGCAGAAAACGTCATAAGGGACAAATGCACTTATATAACTACACAATAACATATTTCTAGTACACTTTTTAAGTTTCTAGCATTCACTCATCACAAGCAAGTGTGAAATAAACTTTTTAAAGCTCTTTCTTGTGTTTTTAATGAGCTTTTGGGCTAAAATGAATGCTGAAAACCGGAAAAATAAGACATTTTTTCTTGCCAATGTCTCACAAAAACATCAATTTATGTAAAAAAAGTCCAATGAAAATTCTTTAAACTTTCTAGGCATCTAGGTTAAAGTATTTCTTATCAAATGGTGTAAAGAAACCTAGGTGTCGCGTTGTTCATTTATGAAATATGGTCAAATTTCTAACCCTACCCCCTTAGATTTTATGCAGAAAACATATCTCCCCCAATAGCCAAATTGGGTCTCTGTTGACCTAAAAATGAGAAATATTCATCCAATAGTTGCTTAAATTGGTAAATATATGAGTGTATGTGAATACAACAGCATTAAATAAAGTTTTAGTTACTTAAAGCATTTACAGTGCTGCTGATAAAAACATAAACATAATTTCTACAAGAACTGCTACTCGGACAGTTTTTTCAAATCTTGAAACAGTGCCTGTACGGAAAGGACTATATTTTACATAATTTACCAATGAGAACTTTTCAAAATTCATTTTTATGGTAATAAATGTATTGCAAATCAGAAAATATATAGTAATCAAGGTATTTAAGAATTTTGTTTTTCAACATTTTTAATATAGGCGAGTATGTCTTTAAGGCGCAGTCTGTTTTACTTTCAACCTGCTTTAATTGATCACATGTCTTCAAAATGAGAAACAGGCTATGGAGTAATGGGTTATTGCAAAAAAAGGTAAAACAGAACACTCCTGCATTAAGCTGCAATCTGTCTTAAAGACTTCATAGTCATAGTGTATCAAGTGGCTGTTAAGCATATGTTTTATTGTATAATAATATTTCAGTTTGACAGTGTTGTATTATAAGACGTTGTGTGTTTGTACTTACAGTTATAGAGGAGGAGGATGAGCCCCAGTATGACCCCAATGAGCTAGATGACCCTGAACTACAGTCTGGAGGATACAGAACTGTTCTCACATTCTCTTCTTATATGGTAAGCTTGGGCCCGTTTCATAAAACTTTGTACGACAAAAATGGTTGTATGTCAAAATTTTAAAATACATCGAATTTCTGATTTCTCTATCTAATCCTGTCTTGTGACATCTCTTTGGAATTGTCTTTTCAAGGCGATTCCAAAGAGATGTCACAAGACAGGATTAGATGGAGATAATAATTATTGATAATTTTAGAATCTGACTTACGACCATTTTTGTTGCACACCGTTTCATAAAACGGGCCCAAGGGCTCCAGATAAGAGCAAGTAAACTAATTATTTTACTTTTTCTTCTTTATGCCTCCACCAAATCCTATGATGTGCCTACTCATTAGAATTGTCACTTATATGTCTAATGAGTAGTCACACCATAGTATTTGGTGGAGGCATAATGGGTTTAGTGTTTGAATTACTCTCCTTAACCTCTTTACTCCATATCGTCTTTATAGATTTGAAGACAGGTGACCACTTAAAGCAGGTTGAAAGTAAAGCAGAATGCCCCTTAAGGTACATTCTGCTTTTCTGTCAGCCTGCTTTAAGCTACCATCAGCTAGGATATAGAAAAAAAATCTTATAGTACATATTCAAAGGAATAAATCAAAAGTGTAAAATGGAGTTTATATGGAGTAATGGGTTAACTGGAGCTCGGAGTAAGTCTGAAGGAGTGACAAGCATGAAAAGGCATAGCTATGAGGAAAAGATAAAGAAACTAAACTGTGTTTAACTTGTAATCAAATAGCATGATATATGACAGCTTTTATATTAGGCATACAAGGGAGAAGAAGGATGTAATTTGTTCAGGTTTAAATGCTAATTATGCAATGCACTTAAAATGTATAAAATTGAATGGCAAACAGACATTTGACCACTTCCAAGTAGGTTAAAAGTAAAACAGAATGTGCGTATGGGTGCATTCTGCTTTCCTTTCAGCCTGCTTTAAGCTATTATCTGCTAGAATATAGAAAATATTTCTTATGATTCTTATTTGTAACACTATAAATTTAAATTGGGAACTATTTTCTTCAATGGAGAAATAAATTAAAGGCGTGAAAAGGCATATTTATGGGTAAACAGCCATTCGGCATATACAATTACAACACACGCATCAAGAATAACACCAATATAACATGAAATGTGATAATGATGTCATGAAAGAAATCAAGCTACTAGTTTTGATAGTAAATTGCACAACAGTGTAATTTCAATGAAAGACATTGGAGTACAGTGGACAAGAAGTTATTCTTTCCATATAAACATGCTTATGCTGAATCTATTATGTCCAGTGCAAATAGTTTGGAGCCTGATCAGACACCGGGTATCCCTGATCAGGCTCCAAACTGTTTGCAGCTCAGGTTAAAATAAACAGTCAAATATCTAAAAAATGTGTAATTTCTACATTTTGATTTTGTGTTTGCGCTTCATTTGTATTTAACCCTTAACCCCATAGCCTGTTTCTAATTTTGATGACAGGTGATCACTTAAAGCAGGTTGAAAGTAAAGCAGAATGTTCCTAAGGCGCATTCTGCTTTACTTTCAGTCGCTTTTAGCTACCATCTCCTAGGATACAGAAAATATTTCTAATGGTACATGTTTATGACTGTATAAACTGAAACTATTTTCTTAAGTTGAGGAATAAAATACATGCACTAAAAGACGTTTCTATATGGGGAAAGGGTTAACCCTTTACCCAATAGAAGCGACTTTTAGCATATTTAATTTATTCCTCCGCTGAAGAAAATAGTTCCAGTTTATACCCTCATGAACAATTACCATTTCAAATATTTTATATAGCCTAGCAGATTTTAGCTTAAAGCAGGCTGAAAGTAAAGCAGAATGTGCCCTAAGGCACATTCTGCTTTACTTTCAACCTGCTTTAAGTGGTCACCTGTTTTTCAAAACCAGAAACAGGATATGAGGTAAAGGGTTAAATGGGAAATTATACTGTCTTCTCCACTGTAACTATACTCCAGTGTACATATTACATAAGGGAAGCCAATCAATTTTAAACTCTATATCTGTTTTATTTGTAGACATCTGTGATCGACTATGTGAAACCATCTACACTGAAGAAAGAACTGAATGAGAAATTCAAAGAGAAATTTCCAAATGTACATTTGTCTCTCACAAAGTTTAGAAGGTAAACTCCTGAAAACATCTTTAGGAACTTTCTTTTTTACTTTCAGTCTGCTTTAATCCATTACCCCATAGCTGTTTCTATTTTTGAAGACAGGTGACTATTTAGAGTAGGTTGAAAGTAAAGCAGAATGCGCCTTAAGGCGCATTCTGCTTTACTTTCAGCCTGCTTTAAGCTATCATCTGCTAGAATATATTAAACATTTCTTTTGATACATATTTATGACTGTATGAATTTGAACTACAGTAGAACTTTTATGTGTCGATGTTGAAGGGACCATCTGAAAAAACTTGACACATCGAAGCCTCGACTCATGTTTTATCTGATGTTCCCTCGATTTTTTATCCTAAAATACTCGATCTCCATATAGCCGAAATGTTGATATCAATTATTTCTAATTAAAAACATTAAAACGCAATTATGTCACGCTCGTATCGCATCCAAACAGGATGCATATTTACTCATTTTACCAATACGAATCTTAAAGATGTACGTCAGGCGAAAATACGTTTGCCGTAACACGATTTTGAGAAAATGACAACACAACAGTATGGACGGAAGACGCTTTTTATCTGCACACCGGTTCTTTTACCCATTCCAGCATATACATTCTCTCGAAACGCTGGAACCAGATTCAGGGGAAACCCTTTTCTTAAAATAGTAGCAATAGCTCCTTAGAGGGATAACGGTAATTGCATAACTATTGATGCTACACATTTCGGGATGGGTTCCGCGTGAGTTGTTCTTTGTCTTTTACACACAAATTTCTCTTCCGGCTTGAAAAAAATCGACCGAACTACGCCTATGTTTTAATGGTTGAGTTTATGTTGACTTTACACAAAATGGAATAAGGGAGCTATGACTAAATCTGTTACGAATAAAATATGGAAAAGAGTAGATTAATGAATAAATACACGGGGCCTTTGACACATTCAGAAGGTGTTGGCCTGTTTGTCCTGGATAATTGGGCAGTCAGGTATTTCTGATTCACGACAATCAATCGAGTAAAGATAGTCGCGGAGGTGTGAAAAACTCGACACGCCAAATTCTGGTCCTTGTACAGTCGAACATTGACACATGTGTAGTGAATTTTGAGTGACGCAGTACGTATGGACCGAGAAAAAAAGTCGATATTGCAAAAAACTCGACTTATAAAAACTCGAGTCATACGTAGGTTTTAAATAAGGTTATATAGGGAGAAAAGTTGGGACTTTAAAAAAAGATCAACACATCGAGAAACTCGACTCTTCGAAGTTCCACACATGGAAGTTCTATTATATTTTCATCAGAGGAGGACTAAGCTAAAGGCTTTAAAAGACATATTTATGGGGTAATGGGATAAGCAACCACCTGGAAAGATTCTAGAAATGTGAACTGTGTTCTATGTTCAGGATTTCCTAGACCTTGAGGAGCATTCTGCTTTACATTCAGCCTGTTCTTAGCTACTATCTCAGTCAATGATCTGCTTACATGTAGGAAACACTTTTTATGGTGCATATTTATGACTCACTGTACAAAGTAGAAATATTTTCTTTAGAAATGAATGAATGAATGGTGTTTTACGGCCCATCGACACAAAAAGGTCATTTAGACAACAACAACAACAACTCCCTCCTTACAATGATTCTTGCCGCAGTTCCCTAAACAGGACTATTATGTTTAACGCTTTTACTGTTGCAGTATCATCTGCTTAAAATTGTCATCTGCTGTTTTTTCTCAAAGTTACATGTAAGTGGACATTTTGATAGAATTAATTTAAAGCCGAGTGACAAACAGCTTGAATCCAGATCAGACGCCTCGTAACGCGGAGTCTGATGTGGATTCAAGCTGTTTCAAATGTAAGCCAAGTCCTAGTTTTCCTCCCTATAATGACTCCCTCCAAACAACACACAATCTGTGTCTCCCATTGGGTGTAGAGAGGGAGTACTGTACAATATAATAAGAATTACATATGAGCCATGTCATGAGAAAACAGTGTAGATCAGGCCAGCTGTGATGGCTACACTAGTACTCGTGATCTATACTCTTTGACACCCACATGTGGCTAAAGAATTTTATGTAGCTGTATTGTATACAGTATTTGGCAGTGTAGACCAAACTCAGATACAGAGCCTGGTATGACATGGGTGCTTAGTCTGTAAAATGTTGCAATGCAATAAGGCTGGTTTTGTCATGGCACAGCTCATATATATGATTCAACATCTTGTTTTTCAGTTTGAAAAAAGAGCTTCGATCAATAGGCCATGTTAAGGTAAGAGTCCCTTAAATCTATAACAGTCAAACTTGATACAGTGGAGAAAAAGTTATTCTTTCCCAATAAATGCGTTTACCCTAACACTATTATTTTTTTTCCATTGCAAACAGTTTGGAGCTTGATCAGGCTCGAAACTGTTTACCAATCAAATAAACATAAATAGTTAGACTTATCAAAATGGCAAAATTTTCTCCATTTAAGTGTGTTGTGTTTGCGTTTCATTTGCATTTAAACGGGAAAGAATAAGGTTTTCTCCACTGTAACCCTCTTCTCCAAAGATCAACATTTTTACGCATTTGATTTTTCTTCCACTGAAAATGTTTTCCAATTTATACAGTATTGAATAAGTACCATAAGAAATATTTTCTATTTTCTAGCAGATGTTAGCTTAAAGCATGCTGAAAGTAAAACAGATTGCACCTTAAGGGGCATTCTGCTTTTCTTTCAACTTGCTTTAAGTAGGCAACTATCTTTTAATACTATAAACATCCTATGGAGTAAAGGTTTCAGGTACTCTTAACCCATTACCCCATAGCCTGTTTATAGTTATAAAAACATGCTACTACTTAAAGCAGGTTGAAAGTAAATTAGAATGTGCCTGAGGGCGCATTCTGCTTTACTTTCAGCCTGCTTTAAGAAAAAAATCTGCCAGAATATAGAAAAGATTTCTGATGGTACATACTCATAATTGTGCAAATTGGAACTATTTTCCTCAATGGATGAATAAACTAGAGGCGTAAAAAGGCGTATTTATGGGGTAATGGGTTAAATGTTGCTCAAATCTTTAAAACTGGGTAGTCTTTGTATTCTGTAAATTTATTGTCGAAAGTGATGAAAAACAATCTTTGAAATTAGAATAACGTTTTTTTTAGATGTTGTAAAACAGTTTTCTAGCAAGAGTTCACAAGTTTCGTAATTGAAAATGCCAACACAGTAGAAATTACGATAATGGACAATTCTCTTGAGCTGAATAAGAAATTAGTGGGTTTTTTTTTCAATTTGACATTTAAATGTCGCATGTTGGTTATATACAATACTGAATTGGTTTTTTCTGCTTAAAAATGGTGAAATACTTAAGTGGACATATATGCATCAATTTATTTCTAAGAAAACACTGGTATATTTCCAGAAAAATACTTGAATCTGGAATATTTAAGTACAAACAATTCACTTGTTTCCATTTACGTAATACAACGCATGTAGTCAAATCTGTATTAGGCGACCTTTAAAATGACTATTCATAAGTATCATTTATGACTGACAGCAGCTATAGGAGCCTTTTGCATTACTTTTCCAGTATTTAGCAGCAACCTGGTTTAAAAATCACCATCCATCTTTGTCAAGTGGCTGTTTAATATAGGTTTGCCTGTACAATGTATATAGTACATTTAGAACTCTTAATACCAATGTTTCATTATAGTGTTATATTTAACATATGACAATAATAATTCAACAAAATAAGCTTTATCACATAACTTGCGGTCTGGGAGTGGAATAAAGCCATTATATAAATATCGTACTCTACTAGTGGAATGTCGTTTTTGGGCTCTGGCCTAACTCTTTTGTCCAAAAGTGCTGCATGTAGTGGGACACTAATTGATGTCATTTGCAATGACGTAATTGTAAAGAACATCAAGTTTTGGTGGAAATTCTATACAGATGAAATGCTACAAACTGCGACTTTGATTGATTTAATAGGTGTTTAAAATGTTATGCGATATATAGAATCTCTTATTAGTGCTCATTACTTATCAATTTTAATAAACTCGTTGACTAATATTAAAATGACGCTCGCCAAGGCTCGCATCATATTTTTTAGTCAGCTCATTTATTGAAAATGATGAATAATGTTCACTCATGTAAGATCCTCTCTTTACAATCATTCTAATTACAGTCACACTTGCATCAAGCACATATTCAAAAGGAGAACCTTTGACACTGGAATACGCCTTTTAACGTCTTAAATTTATTCTTCCACTTAAGAAAATAGTTTCACTTTAAACATTGTTAAATATGGACCATATGAAATATTTTCTATATTCTAGCTATATGGTAGCTTAAAGTAGGTTGAAAGTAAAGCAGAATGCGCCTTAAGGCGCATTCTACTTTACTTTCAACATGCTTTATGTGGACACCTGTCTTCAAAATGAGATGTAGGCTATGGGGTAATGGGTTAAAACTATTGGAGCGCTATAAAGAAATACTACACCTTTATCTCTGGGGTACTGCAATGACTGGTACATATTCTAAATTTCTCTTGTTTTTATGTGCTAACTTTCTGTATATTACTATGTATATGCCATGATTGTGGACCATATTGAAAATTGGTTTACACGCCAAATATGCAATCCACGTAAAATAAAGTCGTTATTATTATTATTATTATTACTGTCCCTAACAAGCCAAACCTGCCTTGCCCTTAGTAGGAGTGACACTATAATAAACAAACATTTTACTTTACCTTTGTAACTACATAAAAGTATTTTGTTTGATGTTTTAGTGCAATGTTGACTTGTGGACCATAGCCCAAGCCTATGTCTTCTTTGAGAAGTTGATACTAAAGGTAAGTACAGCATTATGGCTTTATACAGATGAACATTATAATAGAATATACAGCACCAACATAAATTTATTGGGAACAAAAGAAAACTGCAGTTTAATCTGGATTAATTGAACTCAATTACGTCAAAATCAACTGTATCACAAAGTCATAACATTGCTTTGTCATGTTTTGATTTTGATAAATGGGTTTGTTGGACTTATGCAAGCTTTAGTTATTGAACTGAAGAAAAAAAGATAAATATCAGTTTCAGGAAAAAATACAGGTAAATATTTGACTAAAAGGAGTTTTAGTTATGCGGTACATTATTTTCGGAGTTTGTGATAAAAGGAAATATAGTGTGAAAATTCCGTCCCTCAGGTGAGGGCTTGCATTAGCGAGGTGGTCTTTTTATCGGGATGGTCTTAATGCAGGGTTTTACTGTTGTTGAATTTATTTTTGAGCATTGAGGATATATTTTACAATATGTTACAAAATGAAGGATCAGGTTCTATATTGTTTGCTCATGTCACAGTACTTGGGATTGGTACAGTGGAGAATGTGTTATTCTTTCCCAATAAACGCGTTTACGCTAAAACTATTATTTGCAGTGCAAACAGTTTGGAGCCAGATCAGACGCCGGGTAACCCGGAGTCTGATCAGGCTCCAAACTGTTTGCCACCAAGATAAACAAGAATTATCAGAATTGTCCAAAAGTTGTTCTTTTCTACGTTTTAGTGCTTTGCGTTTGCATACGTTTGCGTTTAAACGGGAAAGAATAACAGATTCTCCACTGTACCAAATTGTTGCTACTCTATGTGTTACAGTTACTGATATCAAAGCAGAACCGTAAACTGTGTGCTGGCGCCTGTCTGATGCTGTCTGCCAAACTGAATGATATCAAGGGTCAACAATTGACAAAACTCATTGATGTAAGTACTAGGTCTACTTTGTTTTTAGCTCACCTGAGCCAAAGGCTCAAGGTGAGCTATTGGGATGGCCCTGTGTCCGGCGTCCGGCTTGCGTTGTTAGTCATCCGTCGTCGTTAACAATTGCTTCAAATGACATCTCCTCCTATACGGCTTGACAGAATTCAACCAAACTTTACAGAAATGTTCCTTGGGTCAAGCTCTCTCAAATTTGTTCAAAGAATTAAAAACAATGCTGAACTCTGGTTGCCATGGCAACCAAAGTGAAAAAATAAGGAAATCTTAAAAAATCTTCTTGTCAAAAACTGGAAGGGCCAGAGCTTACATATTTGGCACATAGCATTATCTACTGGTCTTCTATCAAGTTTATTCAAATTATGCCCCTGGGGTCAAAATTGGCCCCGCCCCGGGGGTCACAGATTTACATAGAGTTATATAGTGAAATTTTCAAACGTCTTCTTCTCTGAAACTAATGTGGCCAGAGCATTGATATTTGGCATAGTGACACTTCTAGATGTCCTATACGAAACTTGTTCAAATGCTTTTGGTCAGTTGCATAACTAGGTCACAGGAGCTAAAAATAGATTTTTTTTCATTGAAAACTTAAAAAATCTTCTTGTCTGAAACTACAAGGGCCTGAGCTTAGATATTTGGCACATAGCATCGCCTACAGGTCCTCTATTTAGTTTGTTCAAATTATGCCCCTGGGGTCGAAATTGGCCCCGCCCCGGGGGTCACTGTTTAACATAGAGTTATATAGTGAAATTTTCAAACGTCTTCTTCTCTGAAACTAATATGGCCAGAGCTTTGATATTTTGTATGGTGACACTTCTAGATGTCCTAAACCAAAATTGTTCAAATGGTTCTGGTCGGTTGCATAACTAGGTCACAGGAGCTAAAAATAGATTTTTTTCAATGAAAACTTAAAAAATCTTCTTTTCTGAAACTACAAGGGCCAGAGCTTAGATATTTGGCACATACCATCGCCTACAGGTCCTCTTTCAAGTTTGTTCAAATTATGCACCTGGGGTCAAAATTGGCCCCACCCCTGGGGTCACAGTTTTACATAGAGTTATATAGAGAAAATTTGAAAGGTCTTCTTCTCTGACACTAATATGGCCAGAGCTTTTATATTCGGTATGGTGACACTTTTAAATATACTTTACATAATTTGTTCAAATTGTTCGGGTCTGTTGCATATCTAGGTCAGTCCTGGACCTAAATTATTATCGCCATTTTTTCAGCTATTTTCTCAGGTGAGCGAAATATGCCCCATTGGGCTCTTGTTTGTAAGAGTTAACCCTTTACCCAATAGAAGTGTTTTTTAGGGCATTTAATTTATTCATCCTCTGATGAAAATAGTTCAAATTTATACAGTCATGAAAATTTACCACAAGAATGTTTTTCTAAATCCTAGCAGATGTTTAAACCAGGCTGAAAGTAAAGCTTAAGGTGCATTCTGCTTTACTATCAGCCTGCTTTAAGGTGTCCTTTGTCTTCAAACTAGAAACTTGCTATGGGGGAAAAGGGTTAAGGATCACCAACAGAACTTGTCCTAAGGCATAGTTTAAAATTCTTATGTGAACTTTGACCCACCTCAACCAAATCCCCCCGAGCTTGTTTTCAGAACTTTATGCGGATAAGTTAAAGGCCTAAAAAGGTGTTTCTATTGAGTAATTGGTCAAGCAATCACCTGACTTAAACACTGAAAATAATATGGTAAAAAGGAAAGTTTTGACTTTCTGTTATTTTAATTTTTGAACTTATTTTATAGCAAATTGAAGATGATTTCCGGCTTCACAGGAAGGAGATGTTAGCGTATGAGTTTGCCACACTGGTTGCTCTAGACTTCTCCCTACACATACGGGACAGTGACATCTACCAACACTATCAGCGCCTCCTCTACCAGTCCTGACACAGGCCATGGCAACGGAAGTCCAGTCTGATTGTTCTCTGGAGACCACTCGCTGCTATAGCTGCTCCCCACCTCCATACAGATCTTTAACCCGTTACCCAATAGCCTCTTTCTAATATTAAAGATAGGTGACCACTTAAAGCAGATTGAAAGTAAATCAGAATGCGCCTTCAGGCGCATTCTGATTTACTTTCAGCCTGCTTTAAGCTACCATCTGCTAGAATAAAGAAAATATTTCTTATGGTTCATATTGATAACTGTATAAAATGGAATTAATTCGTTCAATGCAGGAATAAATTTGAGGCGTAAAAAGGCATATTTATGGGGTAATGGGTTAAGGCTGTTTATGTACAGGCAAGCTTATGTTTCATCCTTTACTCCATAAATATGCTTTTTTTAAAGCATTTAGTTAATTCCTCCCGAAGAATATATTTCCATTTTATACAATAATCAATTTGTAACATAATGAATATTTCCTATATAACCTAGCAGATGGTAGCTTAAAGCAGGTTGAAAGTAAAGCAGAATGTGCCTTAAGGTACATTCTGCTTTATTTTCCCCCTGCTTTGATCTACCAGAGATCTGATAAGATATAGAAATATATCTTATGATACATATTCATGAGTGTATAAAGTGGAACTATTTTCTTCAGTGTATGAATAAATTAAATGCGTAAATATGAGTATCTATGGAGTAAAGGGTTAAAGACTGCATTTGCCTCTTACCCAGGGCTCCAGATTAGAAGTGTGGTTTGAAAACTAAAATTTTGAAACCTGCTCAGAACCCTATGGAGTGACAACTCATTAGAATCATCTAAAAGAGATAATTCTATTGAGCAGTCACACCATAGGGTTTGGTTTAAAGATAACGAAAATAACGAATTTACATTGTCTTATCTGGAGCCCTGTTTACCTGGAATGGTCACTTAAGAGTGACTTTACTTAAGACTCTATTTTGGACTCTTCCAATAGTTAAACAGGACCAGTTTATTCAATTCCATAGGGGAAATTTAACAAACCTTTCAAGCTTTTGTTAATCTAAAATTAAGTTTGCATTACTGAAAGTGAATGTGTTCACAATACTCTTATCTTAGTATCAATAGGGTTTTAGCTTTAGAATCTTTTGTTTAACCCTTTTTATGCTTAAATTTTTTCATATATAGATTATTATCAGAACAGAAAATGTATTCCTTTGAAACATCAGAATCCAAACAGTTTGACACTCTGACTGTTTTGAAAAGAAATTTAGAAAAGTGACAGACTTCAATTGTTTCAGATGAAAAATTTATTACTTAGCATTCAAAGAGTTAATGCAATTCCTCAAGTCTGCTTTTGATTTTGAAAATTGTCTCAATTGACTTTGTCATGGCCTCGATGTGTTCAAAATTCATATGCACCGTTGTTTTTGTTTCATTTAGTCATTGTAGATTGTTCATATGAGTTCCGGATAGGATTGTGATCAGACAGTCACTTAGCATCTGATATTGATCCAGACTATTTGCAAATTTTACCTAAATCTGGCTTGCATCAGAAAGACTGAAATGTACTAAATTTTCAAATACTTATAGTATAGCAGACTTCAAATAAACTGGTAGTCCTAGCAATAGTTTTGTTCTGAGATTTTTGAATTTTAATGATTTTACGTGGCTTTAAACAGTATTTCAGCCATTTTGCAACATTCAGCTAATTACAGGTGGAGGAAGACCCCAGCAGTTATTTATGCACTGTTTCATGCACATATTGGCAAATGGATGGAACCACCCAGTTGCCAATATGTGCATGAAATGGTGCATATAGAACTGTTCTGAGATATCATCTTTTTTGCTATAAATTAAACCACAACTGAAAGGAATATTGTAACTGTAACTCACTCAGCACTTAGTCGGCTTGCTTTTAATGAAAAGTTTGGTTTATTTGTATAATCGTTTCATTTTAAAAATAACTTATTTCATTATGTTCATGGTCCCAAGGTTAAAAAGTGTTTGAGATGAGCATCAGATCATTCTCAAGCTTTTGATTGGTCAGATTTGACTCATCTCAAATGCTTTATAATTTTGGAACCTGCTTGCAGTGCTGTTTGATTCTACTAACATGAAATGTTGAACACCTTTTCCTGTTTTTATGCATATTAATTTCAAGGTATTGTTAAAATTGTGTAAATCAACCAATGAATGAAGAAGCAGTACCAAAGTAATACAGAAAGCTCTTATAGAACATTTCTGCATTACTTTCATCATGTACAGTGGAGAATCTGTTATTCTTTCCCAATAAACGCGTTTACGCTAAAACTATTATTTGCAGTGCAAACAGTTTGGAGCCAGATCAGACGCCGGGTAACCCGGCGTCTGATCAGGCTCCAAACTGTTTGCCACCAAGATAAAGATGAATTATCAGAATTGTCAAAAAGTTGTACTTTTCTACGTTTTAGTGTTTTGCGTTTGCGTACGTTTGCGTTTAAACGGGAAAGAATAACAGATTCTCCACTGTATTTAGTTGCCATCTGGTCTTAAGACTACCAATGTAAACACATTTTAATGGTTGCTTAATGCAAGTTTGACAGTGTTGACTAATAAGCTTGATGTTATGTTTATACTGTAAAACCCTGATCTTATGATCACTTATAAAAGCTATGGTTTTATGTAGTTGACTGCTTAAAGCAAGATGAAAATAAAGCAGAAAGCTCCTGAAGGAGCTTTATGCTTTACTTTATTCCTGCTTTAAGCTGTCACTTGTAATAGGACTATTAAGGAGTCTTTCAGAGTTATTAACAGGGTTTCTATAATGCCTGCAATTTTTCCCTCCACAGTAATTTATTGAACACTTGCACACATAGTTATGAAATAATTCACTTGATTTCTGTATTGATTAATTGACTGTGGTCGTTAAACAGAGACAGACTTGAGATTTTGTTGTCATGACAAATTGTTGTATATACATGTATATATGAATGTAGAAATTTATAATCATGATAAACAATGATGAATGTTGTTTTTTACAGAACAATGGGCTGTATGTTGTTCAGGACTCCAGATAAGCGGGAGTAAACTTAAGTTTTTTCAACACTTTCTCCATCATTCTTGCACTAAACCCTATGGTGTCACTACTCATTACAATCGTCTCTCTGAGACGATTCTAATGAGTAGTCACACCATAGGGGTTGGTGCAGATATAAAGATTTTAGTTTTTGAAATACTTCCATTTTCTGGACCCCTGATGTTCCTGTTTTTTCTAGTCTAGATATGTGTACCACTACAATGGTTAGTTTACAAATGGACTCTTCCAATTTTATTTTGCTTTTGGAAAAAGATCAGTTTATGTTGATTTGTGGGGTGTGTTCCACAATGTTTTAAAAAAAGTGCAGACCTAAATTCTTTTAGTGCTAGTATGGAAAGATTGGAGCATTTTATTTTGTCTAAAATGGTGGAAGTTTGATGAAGGAAACTTAAAGGTGTTAGTTCTTTGTTATTTGTTACCTGATGTAGGTAAAAATATAAAAAGGCATATCTCTAGGGGAAAAGGGTCTAGATAGTATAGACACAGTACATGTACAGTGGAGAATCTGTTATTCTTTCCCAATAAACGCGTTTACGCTAAAACTATTATTTCCAGTACAAACAGTTTAAAGCCAGATCAGACGCCGGGTAACCCGGCGTCTGGTAAGGCTCTAAACTGTTTGCCACCAAGATAAACATGAAATATCAGAATTGTCCAAAAGTTGTTCTTTTCTACGTTTTAGGGCTTTGCGTTTGCGTGCGTTTGCGTTTAAACGGGAAAGAATAACAGATTCTCCACTGTACATACGTATTTATTGTAATGCTTGTGCTCAATTTGTTGTACAACTGTTTATGATTTCTGTATGAAAAACAGTGAAACCTTGATTACCTGAACTTGCTTTTAAGTCAAACTTACCTGTTTTTCCAAGTAACAATGTGGCTTAGCCACATTTTCAAATGAAACACATGTATATTACAGCCCAAAAGTTGCTAGTCAAGTTGCAGAACTTGAACAAGCTGGAACTGTTTTAAACACAGATATGTTTGACCTTAGCTAGCTCCAGTTGTTGAGGTTCAACTGTACTGTTATTGGGAGGAATAGGGCATTACTCATGTTAGATGTTATATTTATGATGTATATATTTTAGTCAGTATAAAGATTGTGTTACACACAGTGTATGAGGGATGGTGACAGTGATGTGGTTTGATTAGAGAATCCTTTGTATGTAATAATCTGAGAGGCAAATAATCTGGATCCTTATGCGAGGTTGCGTTACTCATCCTCTCATCTCGACCCAAACTGTCTGCAGAGATCATCTCTTAGTCACCAGTGGAGTGCTAAAGATTTATCATTAAGAGATTGTTAGATACCTTACATGAACTATTATTGACTAATAAAATAAGGAAACTTTTTACCAGGAAAGGGTGCAGACTCATGTCAGGCAGATTCTACACGAAAACAATGCAGACCCTGATCGGACAGCCCCTTCAGGAGCTGTCTGATCTAGGTCTTCACTTTTTTCATAAACATCAATCTACTGTTATACCCCTATGTAAGTATACCAGGGTTTGAACTGACTTTTTGGTTCTGATGATCAGGGCTTCAGTTAACAGGGACAACTGAACAAATCCAACATTTTCTCACTCATTTCAGCACCAAATCCCATGGTGTTACTACTCATCAGAATTGTCTCTTAGAGACTATTCTAATGAGTAGTGGCACCATAGGGTTTAATAGAGAAATAAGGATATTAGTTTTTGAAATACTCCCCTTATCTGGAGCCCCGGGACCCGTTTCATAAAACTTTGTACGACAAAAACTATGGTAAGTCATAACTTTAAAATACATTTAATCTCTGATTTCTCCATCTAATCCTGTCTTGTGACATCTGTTTGGAATCATCCAAAGAGATGTCACAAGATAGGAATAGATGGAGAAAGAAATAATAATTGAGACTTTTATTGATCTTACTTACGACAACATTTGTCGTACGAAGTTTTATGAAACGGGCCCCTGGATGGTAGAGATATTATAAAATGTTTACACAGTGTGGTGCTTTATGTGTTATTTATGTACTAGTTTAGGGTACAATGTCCATACAGAGGTACAAACTATTCAAAACTGTGCCTCTATAAAACACCTAGGTGGTTTGTTTAGAAACCACTCGATGAGGACCAAGAGTAAATGCATTTTTACATAATACTTTATCGAAGATGATTTCTGATCGATATTTTGTATGATGTTTAACTGTGTGTTGTCTTGACTTTTTCTGTTTAGTTGTGCTGTGAAATTAGATGCCGTTTAAAGCACATATATACATGTTTTGCTATTACTACCATTTAAAAGAAAGTTCATTGATGTTTTTAAAACTTGTGGTAGCCCAAAGCAGGATGACAGCAAAGCATATGGCTCTAGCTTGCTTGAAGCTGTCAACTGTCTGAAACTTCTAATGAATAATTTCAGTTTGCAATAAAGGCTGGTCCATTTTAGACTATTTAGGGTTGTTTTTTGTAATAAATTGCAAAATGACAAACAGTGAAGTCCCTGATCAGAGGGCTCCTGCAGGAGCCCTCTGATCAGGGACTTCATTGTTTGCATAGGACACGTGTACTCTTCACAGGTACACATTTGGTAAAGAACGCATATATGCGCCACTAGGGCTCAATGAGTTAAACCATAGAGCTCTTGTGACAAGAATACCCATTATAGAAATAGTTCCTGTGAAGAGTACATTTATATCTAGACAGTGTTTACCCCTTTAGGAGTCCTCTGATCAGGGTCTGTGCTGTTTGTCATTTTGTAATACATTGTAAATATTAACCCTAAATATGAACAATGGTCCAGACTTCATTGGATAGTGGAATTGTGCATTTGAAGTTTCAGGGGTGAATGAGTTAAACGTTGCAAACGGGCCTTCTTTTGGCTGGTTGTAATAGGTTTTTACACTATTCAGTTTTCCTCACTGCATTCTGCATGAGGGGAAGTGGTGAATTAATTTGAGTTTAACCATTTAAAACAAGTGTGCACTTAAAGCAGGTTGAAAGTAAAGCAGAATGCGTCTAAAGGCGCATTCTGCTTTACACTCAGCCTGCTTTAAGCTTCCATCTGCTAGGATATAGAATTTCTTTTGGTACATGTTTATGACTTTATAAAATGGAACTTTTTTCTTCGGTTGAGGAATAGATTCAATGGGGTAAAAGGCGCTTCTATGGGGGAAAGGGTTAAGAATATACGTCTTGAGTAAAATCTGTATACAGCAGGAAGCTTAAAGCAGACTTAAAGTAAAGCAGAGTGTGCCATAAGGTACATTCTGCTTTACTTTCAACCTGTTTTTAGTGTTCATCTGTTTTTAAAAACTAGAAACAACCTGTGGAGTAATGGGTTAATTGAAGCCTTTTGTTCTTAACCTTTTTACAGTGCTAAAGATAGGCAGCTGACTGAAATCTTTACTTTCAGTCTGCCCATATCAGCCACCTTTCAGGATTTAGGATACATTTCATATGGTAGTTGAACTTCGACATATTGAACTCACTTAATTAGAACTGTATCTGATTTGTCAACACATGAGTTGCATATTTCATGCTCGGTTAAGTCTGAACATACCCTTTTTTCAAAGTTAAAACGTGGCTTAGCCACGTTTTAACTTTGAAATATGGGTATGTTCGACCTAACCGAGTTTGAGATAGCGTAATTCAACTATAGGTTAGAGGCATGAAAAAAGTGCTATTATGAGGAAAATAGTCAAGTAAATAAATCGTTTTGAAGTTCTAGAAAGGTAGGTTTTAATAACCATCACTGATAGTATTCTTTAACCCATTACTCCATAGATATGTCTTTTTATGGCGCTAATTATTTCTACACTTAGGAAAGTAGTCCTTAGGTTAGGAAAGTAGTTCTTACCTAGGAAGTTCTGATCATAAAGCGCAGAAGGTATTTCCCTCTTTCCAGATAGTAACTTAAAGAATGTTGAAAGTAAATACATATACTTGCATATGGTAGCTTAAAGCAGGTTGAAAGTAAAGCAGAATGCTCTTAAAGAGCATTCTGCTTTAATATCAACCTGCTTCAAGTGATAACCTGTCTCCAAAAGTGGAAAGAGATAATGGGATGAAGAGCTAAGACATTTCTATACTTTATGTGTATTAAAAAAAGGATGGAAAGCTGAAGTTACAGTGGTGAAGACAGTATTTTGGTTTATTAAGTATTCAAGTACATTAACCAATCCCTTCCCCCCTGAACTTTAAATGGACATTTCCAATTTATAATCAAATTTAGTCCATTTTTGAATAATAAGGGTGGATTTTAACACCCCATGGATTTCAATTACCCCATGTCTGATTTTAACAATATTTTACAAAATGACAAAATGACAAACAGTGTAGATCTTGATCAGAGGGCTCCTGAAGGAGCCCTCTGATCAGGATCTACACTGTTTGCATAGGACAAGTGTACTCTTGATAGGTATATGATGTGTTCAAGACGAGGAGTCGCTAGGGTTCAATGTGTTAATAATCTTGTCCCATTGCAAACAATTTGGAGCCAAATCAGACTCCGGGTAACTTGGCATCTGATCAAGCTCTAAATTGTTTAGCATCCCGATTTTAATAAATAGCTAACATTTTTCAAATCGATTTTGCATTTACTTCAAATTTGTTTTTAACCATGAAAGAATTATGTCTTCACCACACTACGTATTACAGATAACTGTGTTTGAATTGTGAATGGCATATGTTTTCTTTTAATCTGTTAATGAGTTTAAATATATAAACAAGTCCTGTGATCTCATTCTGTTAAGTATTACAAATGAATAAACAAGGAGAGTAAATATACAGTGTGTTTATTGACATATGTTCTTCCAAGTGTTTGAAGGTGTTATACACCTGCCTGAAGCTATTTTAAACATACTGTATACTCCCATTTGATCCATTACCCAATAAATACACCTTTTTACACCTTCAATGTATTCCTCCACTGAAGAAAATAATTCCACTTTATACAGTCATGAATATGCACCCTTACAAATATTTCTATACCCTATCAAGTGGTAGTTTAAAGCAGGCTGAAAGTAAAGCAGAATGCCTTTAAGCACATTCTGCTTTACTTTCAGCCTGTTTTTAGTGGTCACCTATGTTCAATACTAGAAACAGGCTAAGGGGTAAAGGGTTAAACAAGACTGATGTTCAATACCAAAAGTTGAAAGTGAAGCAGAATGCTCCTTAAGAGCATTTTGCTTTACTTACAGCCTGCTTTAAGCAACCATCTGTTGTCACTACTGAAAACAAGTTAAAGCGGAAATAATTAAAGGTACAATAGTTTTGGCAGATAGAAGAAGTGCATTTATTAGAGGAGGGAGGGGGCATTTACATGGGGGTATACCGTAGTCAAAATTTGAATAGTTGGACAATCATTATACCCCCACAAACGGAGTTTGAGGGGGGTATACTGGAATCAGCCTGTCAGTCGGTCGGTTGGCTGTCGGTCTGTCTGTCTGCAAAATCTTGTACTTTCAACTCCTCCTTCAGTTTTAACCCGATTCATTTGATACTTGGCATAAATGTTACTCAGGTATAGTAGATGTGCAAGACACAAATTTTAGGTCTCTATGACCTTGACCTTTGGCCTTGAAATTGGTCTTGAAATTTGCAGGTAAAATCTTGTACTTTGAACTCCTCCTTCACTTTCAACCCTATGCACTTGATACTTGGCATAAATGTCACTCAGGAGTAGTAGATGTGCAAGACACAAATTTCAGGTCTCTTTGACCTTGAACTTGACCTTTGGCCTTGAAATTGGTATTGAAATTGGCAGGTAAAATCTTGTACTTTGAACTCCTCCTTCAATTTCAACCTGATTTACTTGATACTTGGCATAAATGTCACTCAGGAGTAGTAGATGTGCAAGACACAAATTTCAGGTCTCTATTGCCTTGACCTTTCTCATTGAAATTGGTCTTTGAAATTGGCAGCCAAAATCTTGTACTTTGAACTCCTCCTTCATTTTCAATCTGATTCACTTGATACTTGGCATACATGTTACTCAGGAGTAGTAGATGTGCAAGACACACATTTCAAATCTCTGTGACCTTGACCTTTGGCCTTCAAATTGGTCTTAAAATTGGCAGGCAAAATCTTGTACGGCGAACTCCTCCTTCACTTTCAACCTGATTTACTTGAAACTTGCCAATATGTTACTCTGACAGGAGTTGCAGAGTGTCATATACCATTTTTAAGTCAGTTTGACTTTGACTTACACCTTTGACCTTACTGTAAAACCTTATTGAAAACGTTTGCAGAGTGTGACAGAGTGCTGTATAGTGGGGGTATTATCACCTTTAGTGATAGCCGTTCTAGTTATTATTTTCCCTATTTGATGTATTACAAGTTAATGTAGAAGATTACAGTTTAATTTCAATATTTAGGTAACATTATTTTATTTTGAAAGTGTCGAGCAGAATGGAGTCTGAGCAGATTGGGCATCTGATCTTGCTCCATACTGGTTGCAATTGACATAATATATTTCAATAATGCCCTGCCACAATATGGTGGGGGCAATTGACATAATATATTTCAATAATGCCCTGCCACAATATGGTGGGGGCAATTGACATAATATATTTCAATAATGCCCTGCCACAATATGGTGGGGGCAATTGACATAATATATTTCAATCATGCCCTGCCACAATATGGTGGGGGCAATTGACATAATATATTTCAATCATGCCCTGCCACAATATGGTGGGGGCAATTGACATAATATATTTCAATAATGCCCTGCCACAATATGGTGGGGGCAATTGACATAATATATTTCAATCATGCCCTGCTACAATATGGTGGGGGCAATTGACATAATATATTTCAATCATGCCCTGCCACAATATGGTGGGGGCAATTGACATAATATATTTCAATCTTGCCCTGCCACAATATGGTGGGGGCAATTGACATAATATATTTCAATCATGCCCTGCCACAATATGGTGGGGGCAATTGACATAATATATTTCAATAATGCCCTGCCACAATATGGTGGGGACATTATAATGTAATCCTTGTCATACCTCCCTAGGTATGCAAGTCCATGAAACCAAAGTAAAGGTTTTGTGTTTAGGCCATTTGTGGGATAAGAACTGCAGCTAGAGTTGTGCAATATCACACACTTTTGTGCATTAACTCTTTCAATACTAAGTATCTCTTGTTGGTTATTAGGTGCCCTTGTGGATAGTTTTAGTTACCTAAAGGTGAATCAGTCTACTTGGAATTTGTGGTAGTTAAATGAATAGTTAAATACTGCTCTAAATTAGCTAATGGTGTAGACCCAGAGCAGAGGGCTCATATTATACAGTTCCAGGGTGTTGAAAGAGGTAATGCATTAAATCTGTTATATTGAAGTTAGCTGACCTTGACCTCTGACCAAGGTTAAGTTTTTCACTTACGTAAGTTGAGGACTAAGTACTACAGTTATTAACAACTTTTCATGCTTAATTAATTTAATTATTTCTTGAAAAAGTGTGTTAAATGTGCATTAAATGCAGCGGTATTGGCACCTTATTTAAGTGAATTTTTTCTCACCAAGTGCATTAAAGTGAATTAAATTTATTAAAAGCGTTTTTTTTAATAAATGCACTTTTGAAAAAAATGAATACACTTGCTACAAAAAGATGCAGAAAAAATGCACTTTCAGTTTGAAAATATGCAGAAAAATACACTTATTTGTAAAAGTGCAGAAAAAATACACTTTCTGTAAAAAAAAATGCAGGAAAAATGCGCATTTAAAGTGTACTTTGGTAAAAGTGATTTTTTTAGAAGGTATGAGTACAGTGAAACACCTCTAAACTTGAACCTTTAAATGCCGGTATTCTCTTTAAACCGGACAAAAACTTTTATTACTGATCTGAAATGAAATATGACTTTGAACAAATGATCCTTGGGTAACCCTCTATCAGATTTCTTAAATAGGGACAGACTTTTCCTTAAAAATATTATTGTCTGAAACCAATGGTCTTGATTTGAAAGTAATTTCTATAGCTGACCCTCTACAAGATTTCTTAAAATAAGTTTCATAGCCTTTAAACATTGCAGTCAATGAGCGGGGCAATCTTTCCTTATATTACTGTATAGTAAAAACTTTTAGACATGTCCTATGCAAATGAAGTACAATGTAGATCCTGATCAGACATTCAACACTTGTAGCAACTAGTATAATCGTCATCAACAAAATATGTACCAGTGAAGAGAACTCTTTTCCTATGCAAACAATGTAGCAGGGACCGTCTGATAGGGTCTGCACTGTTTTTCATTTTGCAATATACATGCGTATTGTTAAAATCAACTAAAAATAGACAAAAATGGACTAGACTTATTTTGAAATTGGAATTGTAAATTAAACCTTTCATGGGAGAATGGGTTTATTGGCAATTTAAATTTCTAAGTTCTTGTACGCTCACAATTCGTGAATTAAATGAACAAATAAATATCGTACATGCATTTTGAAAGTGTCATATCTATTAACTAATCGCTCCCGTTTTTATCTTGTTCTCCCATTCTCTAGGTACAAATCAGGCTCAGCAGACGAGAGACTGTGCCCTGGAGTCTCGGGTAACTGTGTACATCCAGCACATGCGAACTGTCTGTAGCGATGGCGTTCAGCTCATGGGTGTCAAAACCTGAAAACGGAGATTTTTGTCATAACCAAACTTTCAAACGCATGTAGGTATAATGCTCGACAACAACATCCAATGGGAGACACATATTGTGTGTGTTGTTCGGAGAGAGCTATTATAGGGAGGGAGGGTTAATACATTTGTCTTACATATGCAAACAGTTTGATGAACCCAAACCAGACGCCGCGTAACGCAGCATCTGATCTGGGTCCAAACTGTTCGTCACTCGTCTTTATGTGTTTGTTTTTTCTGTCAAAATAAACAATACCTAACTTAGATACAAAAAAACACAACGACAGTTTTAAGGAGACGATAATGCAGAAGTGAAATCGTTAGACATAATTGTCTGTTTTTTGGAACAGCGACAAACATAGTTGTAAGCAGGGAATCATTGTTCGGAGGGCCAGTGTAGGTAGGGAACACTGTATTTTCAATGTACATACATGTAACCTATGCAATGCCTTCCTCCGAGTACAATTGTTATTTTCAAAGTGTTTAACGTATATCCATATCCTGATCCTGATCAGATGGCGCGTCACCCGGCTTCATCGCGATCTAAACTGTTTGACACTTATTCAAGACAAACTACTTAAATTTAAATTTTAGGAATAAAAGCAGACGACATAAATTGTTTAAAGTCGATGTTGTCATCATGGTCATGACTACAACGGCCCTCCCAACAACGACTCCCTCCTTACAACGACCCTTGTCGCTGTTCCCAAATTATGACAATTATGTCTAAAGCTTTCACGGTTTCAATATCGTCTGCTTAAATTGTCGTCTGCTGATTTTCTCAAATTTACATCTTGGACATATTTTTTAGAAAAAAAAACAATGACGAGACACAAACAGCTTGAATCCAGATCAGACGCCGCGTGACGCGGCGTCTGATCTGGATTCAAGCTGTTTGCAAATGTAAATCAAATTCCCTCTCTATAACGACTCCCTCTGCACAACGCACATATTTGTGTGTCCCATTGGCTGTCGTTGTAGAGAGGGGGCGCTGTAATAAAAAAACAAACTCTGGAACTGGTAATGACAACAATGGTGACTAAGTGATCATTTTCTTTCCCAGTAAACCCCTTTGGGCAACAGGTAAACGGCGAGTTGGTCTACCCCCACCCCACCCCCGCCCAAACATCATCCAAATATAATAAAATATCATGAAATTCATTTTCTTTAACCAGCAAACATTTTGTATAATATACATGATACCTGTGGTTTTGGGCCAAAATAATTATTTCAATTGCAATACGTTAATGTAAATTACGATGGAGCCAGGGCTGCCATAAGTTGATCATAAAAAATCCTAAGATTTCATATTTTCAATTTTTCAGACGCAATTTTACTAATCGTACCTTTACCCCATAGTCTGTTTCTTGTTTTGAAGACACATGACTGCTTAAAACAGATTGAAAGTAAAGCAGAATGCGCCTTAATGCACATTCTGCTTTACTATCAGCCTGTTTAAAGCTACGATCTGCTAGGATAAAAATCCGAATACTTAGGAAAAATCCGGAGAAATGGCAGCCATGCGGAACCAGACCAGACGCTGGGATACCAGTCGTCTGACCAGGCTCTAAATGAGTTGCCTCTCATATTAAAATGAATAAACATTTTCAAAATCCTGACATTTTCTGCATTTTATCGCCTTGCGTTTGCATTAAGTTTCATTTAAATCGCAAAATAGTAGCGCCTTCTTCACAATATATACCGACGCACATGGGAACATATTTGGTTTAAACAAAATTTATCTTTATTTATTTTGCACACATTTCTCGTATTGTGTTTCGTTCAATTTCTTTCAACAAAATAGCTAACGCTTTAACCTTTTCACTCTCAATGGTGTCAAAAAGTGCATTTGCTAACCGTTTTGACTTTGGTCAAACGCCCCATAACGCGGCTTCGATGTTTACCACTAGTTTTGAAATGACGTCAGTTATACTGCCTTAAATCTAACTTTGAAACGATATAAAATTGCAGACAACAATATTGAGGCAGACAACAATATTGCGGTGAAGGGGTAAAACTTCACGATAAATTTAACCATGAAACTCCATAGACGCATCTTTGCGCACCTCAACATAGAAGAGAGTGGCCACTAAGCCAGGCTTTATCCCTTTTGTGAAAGAAGGTCAACAGGCCAAATCATCTCAGCAAAAGAGTGGAATATTGAGTTCAGCACCGTCATGGGAAATGAGGGTGGACCTAGAGAAACAACTTCACTTCCCAGACGTTGTCCACACCAACCTCAGACCAGATGTAGTCCTATGGTCAACCAACAGCAAGAAAATTATTGCCATAGAACTCACTGTCCCTTGGGAAGAGAGGTGCGATGAGGCCTATGAAAGAAAGAGGAGCAAATATGCTCAACTGATGGAGGAGTGCAGGCAGAAGGGATGGAGTGCTTGGCTATTCCCAGTGGTAGTTGGAAGTAGGGGTTTCCCTGCAAACTCCATGTGGTAGACGTTGACAGCCTTAGGAATTGTTGGGAGAGGAAGAAAGCAGGCAATCCAGGCTGTGAGCAGTGCTGCTGAGAAAGCATCAAGCTGGATTTGGCTCCGCAGAAAAAAACCAAAGCTGGAGCTAGCTATCAACGTGCAGTGGCTGATCACCACTGTAGCCCCACCATGCTAGAATGTTCTGAGTTTAAAGGGGCGAAACTTTCTATGATGCATGGTACTCAGCTGATGATGTTGATAGCTTTTGATTGCAGTACAGAGACTGTATTCTACACACACACACACACACAAAATTCACCTTTATTGAATAGGATATAGGCGGCAGCGTAATGCATGGTGAAAGTAAAGCAGAACGCTCCTGTTTTACGGTCACCTAGTTTTAAACAGTCACCTGCCTTAGACAATAATGGATGTAGGTAGAGTGCAACTGTTGCACCTATATATACTTGTGGATGAAATGGTTAACCAAGTGGCATTGCGTCAGTGGCGCAAACATGTCAAGAAAAGAAAGTAAAAACTAACCTGTTCCAACCCCAACGGCAATAACGTTATCACTAACCGAGTGGAGCAATGCGGCTTCTTTGAGTGTGTCCACGGGCTTGTTGGACTTTCCGTCAGTGATTATCACAACCACATTCTTGGCACTATGTCTATCACCATGGGCATGGACAAGCACTTGTTGCATGACGTTCTTGATCGCCGCCCCTGTATTGGTGCCGCCACTTTTGTAGGGAACGTGGCCAAGAGCGCTGATGAGTTGTTGTTTTGTAGAATACTTGTTAAGATACCACTCAATCTACGACGGGAACATACATTTTTAATTCCAGTTTAACCAATTACCTGTTTCTAATTTTGAAGACAGGTGTCCACTTAAAGCAGACTGAAAGTAAAGCAGCACGCACCTTATATTTCATTCACCATGTAAAGTCTTTATGTAATCGTATAAATATGCAGTAGATTTCTCTATGAATCTACAAAGCGAAACTGTACATGCAACTTTTTTTACTGCCAATGTTTCGCGTCGTCTGATCAGGATCAAAACTGTTTGACACTCATATCAATAGTTCTTACATCATTCTACCTAAAATCTAACTTTGAAATGATCTTGAAGACGACAATATTGAGGCAGACGACAATGTAGCGGTGAGGGGTAACAAAATCACTATTAATTTGGAAGTGAAAGAGTTCAGCGAAAACGTCTTCTGCATGTTTATCGGCTTTAAGTCTATTATTTACGAAAGCCGATTAGTGTCACATAAAAAAAACAACTTGAATAATTATCTCGTAATAACGAGAAAAGATCTCGTAGATCTTTTCTCGTTATAACGAGATATTTTCTCGTAATTACGAGATAATTATCTCGTTATAACGAGATCTTTTCTCGTTATTACGAGATAATTATATCGTTATTACGAGATAATTATCTCGTTATTACGAGATCTTTTCTCGTTATTACGAGATAATTATCTCGTTATTACGAGATATTTTCTATATCGTTTTAATGATGATTGTGATAATAAGCACACTATACTGGTGAAACTTTTATGGCTTAGCCGCTATATGAGTTTCATCTCCGTCCGTCCATCAATCCATCCGTCCGTCCGTCCGTCTGTCTGTCTGCGTGTCAGTATGTCCGTGACGTCTGTCAGTTACCTTCAGATAAACGTAAAACGTAAAATCTTACCAATCGGGTGCTTGGGATCGCTCAGGGACTCGATTCAGGGGTTTTATAGGCATGTACTGGCATATTTGCGCAAGTTCTAGCTTATAAATACTCATATGTTGATAACACTTTATTGCAAAGCTTGGATCCATAACAGACATCGAATCAATTGAAGTCTGGTTTGGATACAAACTATTTGGCACAACACGCTGCTGCGTGTCTTCGCTGGTTATTAAAGAAGTAGTTCTAATAGCAAACCAGACAGGCTACTATTTAAATCAGTATTCAAATTATCAAACTATGTAGACACAGATAACTAAAGTGGCCATGTACTTGCTCTCTCAACTGAGTCTCCACTGTTTTTCGATTTAAATTACATTAGATTAAATGACTTTTCCCCCCTGAAACTACAATAAGACAATTCTTGTTTCCAATTTAGCCTAGTAGAGCGTATGCTATTCAGGGTTTGTTTTTTATCAATATATTCTAGTATGGCGGACAGTGCAGACCCTGACCAGAGGATTCCTTTTGGATCCCTCTAATTTGGGTCTTCACTGTTTGCATAGGACACTTTTTTGTAGTCTTCACAGGTACACTATTTGCAGAGAACGCCTAAATATCTGTTTATTGTTTATATAGTTAAGAGATTGTTTTGTTCTTGCAAATTGTTATATTGCTTGTTCATATTGATTGAGTTATTGTTGTTATTATATGATTTGTAAGAAATAGGTCTTTGAGGGCCTCGCGGTAGATTAGTCATCTGACTAAGTGAGTTACCCTCGTAAAATAAAGTCGTTCATTCATTCATTCATTCAACGACAGTGTGCTCATACCCAGCATTGATGTGTTGAAGTGAAACATTGCAGTTTGGGGGTAATATAAACATATTTTGAACTTAACCACGTTTTGCAAATATCGCCAGCCCTATCAGTATCCTTCACAAATCCTTTTTATAAACGTGAACATCACGACGATGGTCTGTTAAGATTCTCTAGGGGCTATAGCATTAATGCAATGAAGCGAAAACATTCATTTAAGTGTGTAGGGGTGTTAATACTATCATTGACGGAATGGAGATATATTCATTACAAAACTTTGATCAATGGTTTGACCAAAGGTAACGGACATACAGACAGGTTGACAGGCTGACAAACAGACTAGTCCACTACAACATTCAGTGAAACCCCTCTAACCCGGAACCTCTTAATACCGGAATTTTCTCTAAACCGGACAAAAACGCTGGTCTCATTTCCAACTCTTCTTTATTTTAACACATTATACCACAATTATGCCTTTTGACGCCTTTAACTTATTCCATCACTGAAGAAAATACATTCATGAATCTGTATCACCAGATATATTTTCTATATTCTAGTAGATGATTGCTTAAAGCAGGTTGAAAGTAAAGCAGAATACGCCTTATGGCGCATTCTGCTTCACTTTCAACCTGCTCTAAGTGATCAGCTATCTTCTATACTAGAAACAAGCTATGGGTTAAAAACCCATTTAAACCGGAAACCCTTCTAAACCGGAAACTTATGTTGTCCCCTTACATGTTTAGAGGGGTTTCTCTATATCACTTTTTTACGATAGTTAAATGTCCATCTGAAAATGCCGAATTGTCATTTCTAAAAAAAAAAAGGGTGGACATGTAAAGGGGACAACATAAATGTTCGGTTTAGAGGGTATTCCGGTTTAGAGGGGTTTTAAGTATGGAAGATAGCTGATCACTTATAGCAGGTTGAAAGTAAAGCAGAATGCTTTAAGTAAAGTTTACTTTCAACCTGCTTTAGGCTATTATCTGCAATAATATAGAAAGTATTTCTAATGATACATATTTATGAGTGTATTTTCTTCAGTGAAGGAATAAATCAAAGGCGTAAAAAGACATATTTATGGTGTAATGTGTTAAATAAAGAAGGGTTGGAAACGGGACCAACGTTTTCGTCCGGTTTAGAGAGAATTCCGGTATTTAGAGGTTCCGGTTTAGAGGGGTTTGTATTAAAACAAGTAAGACATGTGTTAGTAAAAACCCCATATTTGAACCCTTTATCGCATAGTCTTTTTCTAGTTGCGAAGACAGATGGCCACTTAAATCAGGTTGAAGGTAATGCAGAATGCTTTTTTACTTTTACCCTTCTTTTAGCTACCATCCCTCACTTTATACAGTCCATGAATATGCACAATAACAAATAGTTTCTTCATCCTAGCGTAAAACAGGCTGAACGTTAAGCAGAATGCAAATTAAAGTGCATTCTGCTTCATTTTCAACCTGCTTTAAGTGGTCACCAGTCTTATCTAGAAATAGCATATGCAGGGCTGCCATAAGTTGACATGAAAATCCTAAGATTTTCAAATTTGCATTTTTCAAGTGGGATTTTACAAATCGTACCTCCCCATCGCCTGTTTCTAGTATTGTTGACACGTGGCTGCTTAAAGCAGGCTGTAAGTAAAGCAGAATGCGCATTAAAGCGCATTCTGCTTTAATTTCAACCTGCTTTAAGCTACAATGTACTAGAAAAAATATCCGAATATTTAGGAAAAATCCGGAGAAATGGCAGCCCTGCATATGGGGTAACGAGTTGCAGAGGTTACCTGAGTTGTAGTGCTGAATGCTACCATAGAGACTTGTGCATGATCTGATCCAACGCTAATATGCGAAACTATCCTGTTAACAAAGTCTAACGCATGTTGAAAATTGGCACTACCAACACTTCCAGAGTCGTCAACCATGAACACGATGTCCCGTTTGCAATCTAAATCATGTGAAAATGTGAAGAAAATACATGTACACGGAAGTGAGATTTTGGCAATTAGTAAGACAAACACTTCCAGAGTCATCGAACACAGACACGATATCGAGGTGACAATCTAACACTGTGACAAACACGTAAAATGAGATGCATAGAGTCAGTGTCAAGACAAATGAACACTGTGGGGAGAGACAGTGTCAAGACAAATGAACACTGTGGGGAGAGACAGTGTCAAGACAAATGAACACTGTGGGGAGAGACAGTGTCAAGACAAATGAATACTGTGGGGAGAGACAGTGTCAAGACACATGAACACTGTGGGGAGAGACAGTGTCAAGACACATGAACACTGTGGGGAGAGACAGTGTCAAGACACATGAACACTGTGGGGAGAGACAGTGTCAAGACAAATGAACACTGTGGGGAGAGACAGTGTCAAGACACATGAACACTGTGGGGAGAGACAGTGTCAAGACAAATGAACACTGTGGGGAGAGACAGTGTCAAGACAAATGAACACTGTGGGGAGAGACAGTGTCAAGACACATGAACGCTGTGGGGAGAGACAGTGTCAAGACACATGAACACTGTGGGGAGAGACAGTGTCAAGACAAATGAACACTGTGGGGAGAGACAGTGTCAAGACAAATGAACACTGTGGGGAGAGACAGTGTCAAGACAAATGAACACTGTGGGGAGAGACAGTGTCAAGACACATGAACACTGTGGGGAGAGACAGTGTCAAGACACATGAACACTGTGGGGAGAGACAGTGTCAAGACAAATGAACACTGTGGGGAGAGACAGTGTCAAGACACATGAACACTGTGGGGAGAGACAGTGTCAAGACACATGAACACTGTGGGGAGAGACAGTGTCAAGACAAATGAACACTGTGGGGAGAGACAGTGTCAAGACACATGAACACTGTGGGGAGAGACAGTGTCAAGACACATGAACACTGTGGGGAGAGACAGTGTCAAGACAAATGAACACTGTGGGGAGAGACAGTGTCAAGACACATGAACACTGTGGGGAGAGACAGTGTCAAGACACATGAACACTGTGGGGAGAGACAGTGTCAAGACAAATGAACACTGTGGGGAGAGACAGTGTCAAGACACATGAACACTGTGGGGAGAGACAGTGTCAAGACAAATGAACACTGTGGGGAGAGACAGTGTCAAGACAAATGAACACTGTGGGGAGAGACAGTGTCAAGACACATGAACACTGTGGGGAGAGACAGTGTCAAGACACATGAACACTGTGGGGAGAGACAGTGTCAAGACAAATGAACACTGTGGGGAGAGACGGTATTCTTTCTCCAAGAAACGTGTTAATGCTAAAAATCTTATATTCATTGAAAACAATTGGGAGCCAGATCAAACGCTGGGTAAATCGGCATTGATCAGGCTTCAAACTGTTTGCAACTTTGTTTCTAATACTATCGTCTATTTTTAACCCTTTCACTCTCAATGACGCCAAAAGCGCGTTTGCAAAAGTTTGTGTCCTGATCAGACGCCGCGTAACGCAGCATCTGACCTTTTGACATTCATTTAAATATTTCTAAGTCAAAATACCTGAAATTTAAATTTGAGAAATAAAAACAGATGACAATTGCTTAAAATTGATGACGTCATGGTAGTGAAAGGGATACTACGAAATTAAACGGAGGAAAGATGGTAAATATTATTACCATCGCGCCAGTTTCTGCGAATTTTCAAAACATTCAGATTGTTTTTAAGTTTTGTATGTTGCTAGTATATACCCTGTTATCCAGAAATATGAAATAAAAACAGGGGGCCCCGAACTGGATATTTTTCTTAATAGCTTGTTTTTGGGTTTACCCCTAATTATCCGGAGACAAGTGCTTTTGCTCATAAGATCTCAGAATAACCTTATTTAGCTTTGAAATTTACCTATTTTTTTGGGTTATACATCTGTTTTCATAAATAGAACAAAATAGGAGCAGGTAGCACCAAACACATGAAAACAACACATTATCCTTCAATAAAGGGAACACATCAAATAGTTATTTTCTGTAGTTCAAACATTCAGATTTTGACAATATTTTTCTATGTAAGGCTATTTGCAACCACTTTAAATGCTAAAATGTGTCCATATCCATACTGTTTAATCGTCAACAATATATCACTATTCAAACACTATTAGTATATATCACTAATCGTGATCGCTAAATGCAGGTATGATCGCATAATTTAGCATATTGAGTTATAGAAAAAAATACAATTTTTCAAATATAGTCTATATCATTCAGTATTGGTCAAAGGGAGACAACTCAAGCCAACTGTTTGCATGAGTTGTCTCCCTTTGACCGTTAACAAAGTACATGTATTTTGAAAATGTGGATGATTTATTCTACTCGGCTTATGACCAGGGTCCAAAGCTAAAAAAGAGTTTAAGTTGAGTGTAAGATTGTTTGCAAGCATTTTATTGGCCAGATTTGAGCTTTTGCTGACCACATCTGACCAATCAAATGCTTTAGAAGGATCTCAGAGACTCAATTCAAACTCTTTATAACCATCGGGCCTGGCTTCAAACGGTTTGAATTTCATATCAATAATTTATGATAATATAAACTCGTATGTTTTCATACTTTGTTTTACCCAAAACCTCGTTCACCCGTTTACTGCCAATTAAAAGTTCTGCAAGCATTTCATCAATTTAGAATTTAGACATAAGGGTTACAAGTTTTACATGTTCTCAAACAGTGAAAAGGTCGTTATTCTTTCCCATTTAAACGCAAACGCAAGGCAAACGCAATTACAATCTAAAAACGAACAGGAAAGCTTATTGAACATATCGATAAATCAATTTTATCTGAGTGACAAACAGTCTGGAGCCTGTTCAAGCGGCGGGGTACCCACATTGGTTCGAAACTGTTTGCACAGGAAATAATAGATTAATTGGGAAATATTTACAGTCGCCCCATTCAAATCCATTGAAAGAAATGAAGTTCAATTCGGGTAAACGCTATTTCTCGAGAGGGCGTGGCTAGTGGATAAATTTCGCACAGGAGGCGGGGCATAGACATCAGTGTAGACTCTGATTAGACGCCGTCTGATCAGAGTCTACACTGTTAGTTAACAGACATTTAAAAATAAAACAAATGAAGATGGCCGGCGTCTGATCAGGATTCAAACTGCTTGCATGGCTTATGCGGTGACAGACACCCCTTAGATAAAAGATGGACTGATCCAGTATATAAGCGTAGAAGAATCTACTGGCCGCAAATTTGGTGAATTGTGTTTGAGTTATCGAAGCTTGTCTGTAATTACATGGTGCTTTTGGAGTTGGTGTTGGTTGATGATGATGTGTATGTGGCATGTGTGTCGTTGGTTTGTGTGTCGTTGGTTTGGGCGTCGTTGGGCGCGGTGTTGTGGTTGTTGTTGTTGTTGTTGTGGTGGTGGTGGTGGTTGTGGTTGGCAAAGGGTAGTTACAAAAGTCTGTATCGCAGCAGTCCAAGGTCACTCCCCTTTCGGGACGGTCTTTAGGGTCTTCTAGTTCTGTTTCCTCTAACTCACGTTTGCCAAAAGCAAGCATCAGATTGCTGCAGATCTATGGGCATTGAATGAAAAATCTGTATCAATTACGGACCCCAATATTATAAAGCTTTGAGTTGAGTCTGAGACCGATGCCAAGCATTTGATTGGTCAGATTGAGTGTTTGGTTTTAGTAATAGTGGCTTCATACTCCGAAGCACTTACCTACATAAACTTAAGCAAAAAGTACTAAATCTCAGTTAAATTTTACAAAATGTCGTGGAAACATTACGATACATACAAATACGTACATATATTTATCTATTTAGGTTTCACTTGACAAATTATACAGTATTTACTTCTGTGAACAGCTAGATCTTCGTTAACCCTTTGAACCCTAGTCCTGCATATAGGCGTGCTTTTGAAACAGTGTACATGTGAATAGTATACATGTCCTATGCAAACAGTGAAGACCCAGATCAGAGGGCTCCGAAAGGAGCCCTCTGATCAGGGTCTTCACTGTTTGTGATAATTCCAAAAAATGACAAAAACAACCCTTAAAAGTCAGAAATGGACTAGACTAAAATCGAAACTGGATTTGTCCATTTAAAGTTTCAGGGAGGAAAGAGTTAAACCACCCAAAGGGTTGTGGCCGATGTTTACCTGTACTCCTCTGTTAGAAGTATCTGGTTATACTTTACAAAAACTCATTGTATTGTAGAGATTTCGTCCGTGAGAAATGGCCATGTTTCTTTTATATATTCAGGGCTCCAGATACAAATGTAAGAGGGAGTTAATTGAACAAATCAAATATTTGTCATTTATTTCAACACCAAATCTTATGGTGTGACTTCTTGTTAGAATCGTCTCTTCGAGACGATTCCAATGAGTAGTGACACTATATAGTTTAATGCAGAAAAAAAGATTTTGGATTTTGAAATACTTCCCTTATCGGGAGCCCTGAAATTGTGACCTGCAAACTGATCAGGATATGTAAATTGTTTGAATTTCGTTTCGATGTTTAAAGGTGCATTTAGCAAAAGGGCAATTTCGAAGCAGATGGGAATTAAGGTCTACCTTGGCAGTTTCGGTTCTAACGGTGCATGAGTTTCATCCCTTTGACCAATACTGTATGATATAGTTTATATTAGAAAAAAATGTATTTTTTCTATCTCCATAATCTAAAGTATGTGGTCATACCTGCAATTGGCGATTAGTGATATATAATAAAAGAGCTTGAATAGTGATGTATTGTTGACGATTGAACAGTTTGGATTTTGACGCATTGCAGCATTTAAATATGGTAATCATATTAAGCATTTGTATTATAGTCCTATATATAATTGGATTGACATGTGCAACTCTCTATGCAGACATTTGTATTTTTCAGAAAAACTGATAAGGGTTCCCATAATGTAATGTTTATGCGTGATTTCAGTTTATCAATGCTTTATCAATATTTGTGAAAAATATTGTCAAAATCTGAATGTAAGAACTGTAGAAGAAATAACTATTGATGTGTTCCCTTTATTGACGGATAATGTGTTGTTTTCATGTTTTTGGTGCAACCTGCTCCTATTTATTGTATTTTATGATAACATATGTATAACCGCAACAGAACAGAACAGAAAAACCTTTTATTTCCTTGCCCGGTTACACTTTGCAACACCAGGGCTCTATATAGCCCAGTATTTACATTTCATGGTAGTTTAATTGAATTAATTTCAAAACAAGTGGCAAACATACAATCGGTAAAACCTCTGTATTACGACATAATGCCAGACGAGTGTAAAACAAAGAGCTCCTATAGGAGCTTTCTGTTTTACGTTCACTTTACTGTAAGAAGTCACCTGCTTTAAAACCTGGAACTTAACGCTATTTAATGGTCTTAAAAACGAGAATTTACAGTACAGTTTAAGACCTTGATCAGAGAGTTCATAAAGGAACGCCCTGGCCAGGGTATACACTGTTTGCAAAGGACAAGCATATTCTTCAAAGGTACACTGTTTGTAAATGTTGAATATACTGGTCTCTATGGGTGAATGAGTTGAGGTACTTACATCTTGCCTTTCACAGTCCAGTAAGTACTCATGATGACCGTCAGCAGCCAGAAGATGTCTTGTCACACATGTCTGTTATATAAAATAGAACCGAGTAGGGAGAGAGATTCTATTTCTTATTTTATTTAACACTGAAACTTTTAATGGGCATTCCATATATATTTCCAATTAAGTCTGCTTCATTTTTTACTATTTATGGTTGATTTTAACAGTGTTAACACAATAACAAACATTACAGATCGTGCAGGATCCCTCTGATCGGGGTCTTCACTGTTTGCATAGGACAACAGTTTTACTGTATCATCCACAGGTTCACTGTTGACCCTTTCATGATCAAATTATTCGGGATATTTTTTCCGCTTCATCGCTTTATTGTCGCCTGCTTCAGTATTGTTGTCTGCAAGACACGTTTCAAAGTTAGATTTAACGTTGTATGAATTAATATATATCGATAAGAGTGTCAAACAGTTTGGGTCCTGATCAGACGCCGCGTAACGCGGCGTCTGATCAGGATCCAAACTGTTTGCAAACGCGCTTTAAAGGGACTCGCAACCGGATGGTGTTCTTGTCAAAATAAAATAAAATACTCAAATAAAAGCAAATTTGTGGCATTATTTGGTTTTTGACATTAAAAAAATATGATCAGTCCAAAAAACGTCTCAAGAATCGTCACCGAATCTTAGTTTTTTAGATATTTTCCATCGTTTTTCCATAGCGTTAGCTAACGGTATAGTTGCTGTTGTTGCTTCTCTACACGGGGTCAGGCATAAACCCGAGCCTAATAATGTTCTATTAATAGCTATCATTGAAGTACGTTAATTCGCTACCATATATAGAGAGAGCTTCCGTAGCCGAGGGCGTAAAGGCGATGCCTCATTTTTCATTTTTGTCTCCGCATGGATGGTCACGGGTTCGAATCCCACCAGAGCCTCTTCTTTTTTTTTTTTTGGAAATGCATTTTTTAACAAAATTTATTATCCTAAACTAAATTTTACCCATTTATATAAGCATTTGACATATATTTACAAATTACTATTTTTAATGCTTGATCCGGTTGCGAGCCTCTTTAAGGCGTCATTGAGAGTGAAAGGGTTAATGTTTACTTGTCGCTAGGGTTGAGTAAGTTAAATTTACGTGGGGGCCTTGTGAAACTCGAGGTAGGCTACTTGGTGTCTGATCGTGTTCCAAATCATTTGCAATGCTATAGTTTTACTACATTACTGTCATGACGTCATAAAGTTAAAACAATTTTCGTACGCTTTACTTTATTAAATTGAAAGTTTAGATGTCCAGCCTTAATAAATTTATAATGAGTGTCAAACAATTTGGATTCTGATCAGACACCGCCTTACTGTTTGCAAAAAGCCATTGTACTCGGGGTAGGGCAGTGAAGGGGTTAAACACAGACGTGTTAATTAGAATCAAGAGGGCCATGGCCCTCAATGCGCTCACCTGAAGACGTACCTACGCTGTTTGGCCATGACAACATTTTCATATAGCTATAAATAGAGCACAAGAGGCTCATGCGGCCCTAAAGCGGTCATGTGGAAATCACCCTGAGTGCTGTTAGGGAGGAGCTGTGGATTATACTTTGTGATTTTAGACAATAAAATTTTGAGCATTTCATTACATTTTCTATTTTTAATTTCTGTGACATAGATATGTAACAGACTGAAACAATTATAAATATTTACATTCGCCCCGAACTGTCCTTATATAACACTATTCTAAAAAGATACTTGCATATTTCAATGAATGGTCATTTAAAATCCAGTTCTAGCCGGTTGGTTTAGGGGCGGAGCTATACTGATCACTTTCAAATAGATACAGAAGTACATATGTAGGATTGGTTTCAACGTGGAGTAATCAAGTATGGCGTGTGAGTAAATCGGTTTTAAAACACGCGACCTAAATTTAAGATGCGTATAATACAAATATTTCGTAACTTCGTGTGCTTTAAAATATCTCAAAAGGGGTTTTAAACAAATCAAGAAAGTTTACCGGTTAAAAGTCTAAATTTATCCAGGAATTATAATATGTGATTGGGACTACTTTCAGTCCATATATAGAGATCGTTACTACGATTAGCAACGCATAGCAACGGGTAAAGTGTCTATTAGTACGGGTATGTACATTTCTCAGTTCACAATGGAATATACATGTAAATATAAAAAATAAATTGCGTACTTCCGTTTTTCATGAGCTGATGGAAATTCAATGCTTTTACTAGCAAAGTTAAGCGAGAAGCCCTTCGGGCTTCACACACTTTGCTAGTAAAAGCATTGACGTTCCATCAGCTCATGTATACCGGAAGTACGCAATTCATTTCTTAATAATATTACAGTAAATGACCTCTAGAAATGTCACATGCCAAATAGCAAAGCCATATAAGTTTCAGAGTAGCAGTTGTTTTAATATTTCACTATATAACTCTATGTAAACTCGTGACCCCCAATGACGGTGTCAGTTTTTACCCCAAGGACAACATTTTAACAATCTTGATAAAAGACCTGTAGATGATGCTTTGTGCTAAACATCTAAGCACAAGATACTGTTGTTTAAAACAAGAAAATGTTTAAGTTTTCATTGAAACAATTTATTTTAGCTCCCGTGACCAATTTATGCAAACGGACCGGAACTATTTGAACAACTTTGAAAGAGGACCACATAAGGATACTTTCTGCCACGTTTTGTTAAATTCCATTCAGAAATTTTGGAAGGAGATGTTATTGACAACGAATGAACGAATGACGGACACAACACGATCAAAATAGCTCACCTTGGCACTTTGTTCCATGTGAGCTAAAAACAGAGTCTTCCTCCCGTATAATTATATAGATCTATATAAAGTAATTCTAGATAGTGTTTACCATGTTTGCTGCGCACGTGGTGGTCGTGTTACAGTCACTAACATGGCGGACAGGATGGGGACAGGAGAAACACTCGATGGCTAAACAAAGAAAGAAAAGACACAATGAGTAGAATAATACATGTATTTGCATATTCAAAATAAGCTCATCAAAGGTGTATATCTTTATACAAAGGACGAAATGATAAAACTATTCATATATGCATTTAGATGTCATTAGTTAGTTGAGAACGGGTATTTAACCTTTTCATTGTCATCATGACGCAATAACGCGTCTAATAGCTTCTATACCATAATATTGTCTGCTTGACATCTGCTTAAATTAGTTTTAAAGTTTAGATTGGACATTTTGACTTAGAAAGCGTTAAAGAGCAGTTTCTTCGAATAATTTTCATTACATTCAGATTTTTAAAAGTTTGTATGTTGCTAGTATAATTATAGCCTGTTATGCTGAAATAAGAAATTAAAATAGGGGGCTCCGAATTGGATCCTTTCTTAATAGGTTGTTTTGGGGTATACCCCTTATTATCCGGAGACATGTGCTTTTGATAATAAAGTCTCAGAATAACACTCTTTAGCTTTTTAATTTTCATGATTTGTTGGGTTATACATATGTTTTCATAAAATAGAAAAATATAGGAGCAAGTAGCACCAACAAATTAAAACAACATAATTATTTCCATCAATAAATGGTTATTTTTCAAAGTTGTTTCTCCTACAGTTCTTACATTCAGATTTTGACAATTCTTTTAATAAATTTTGATGAAGCATTAACTTACTGAAATCAGACATTAAAGTTATAGGTACCGGAATTAGTTAAAAAAAATACTGATATCTGCATAGAGAGTAACATATATCCATTTACATATAGGGATATCTACAAATGCTATACGATAACCACTTTTAAATGTTAAATGTGTCAAAATCCATACTGTTCAATCGTCAACAATATATCATTATTCAAGCACTATAATTAAATAGCACTTATCGTGGTCGCCAAATGCAGGTATGACCGCATAATTTAGCTGATTGAGATAGAAAAGTACAAATTTCAAATATAAACTTTGTCATAGAATATTGTCAAAGGCAGGCAACTCATGCAAAGATTTTGCATGAGTTGATTCCCTTTGACCGTAAGAACCGATACTTCCGCGATGGTCCTTAAATATTTAGTGTCAAACTGTTTGCATTTGCAAGTGTTGTCGGATTTGGCACACCGTATGATTTGACTTGCAGTTTGAAACATTGTTTTATTTCAGAGCAGACATCTAATACATTTTATTTGGATACAAATTGCTAGACGCTCGAAATGGAAATGAAATTAAAAACAATTAAACATCATTATTATGACTACTTAGTTATTTCATTAGTTCGTGTTTAAGGCAGGTGGATGCTTAAAGCAAGGTGACGTAAAACAAGGTTTTACGCTCACCTTGCTTTAATCTGCCACCTGTCTTTCATAAATCAATTAGTCGTATTATTTTTATTGATCCTTTCATATCCAGCAATCAGCGAACTAACTTTTATTCAGCTGGTGACCCCTTCCACAATGCGCATTTGGTGTAGGTAGACCTACGAAATTTAAACAGTGCTTCTTCCGGAGCTTTCTGTTTTACTTTAAATTTGCTTTAAGCGTCCATGAATATTAAACACCATCATTGAATACTCTGTTTTGATTCTATCATGACACAGAAGAAACGTCATCAAGTGCATATGTTGGGGATAGGTGTACAGTCGTCGTAAGGCGCTCAGTAAGTAGAATATGACAACTCACGGCAGTTTCCACAGAATCGCTTGCATGTTGTCTGTGCGAACAGTGGATCATTGCAGAGGTCTGGTTTAGCCTTGGCAAATGCCACACAACCGCTCGTGTCTAAATCCTGACAGGAACTGGTCGGCATCTGTGTCCAGGCCACATCCAACACAATACCTATATAGCATAACACAAGACATAATTAAAAGATCACCAATGTATGTATACACTCTTTATCACATAAACGTGCAAAATATACCGTGAAATACATGTATATATCATATGGCACACTGTGCATATAATGTACTAATGTACAAATCACTGGAAGAATGTATTACTACGCCGACTGTTTAGAGAATCTAGTTTGACAAACTTGGATTACCACGACAACCGTGAGCGGTCGAAACATTTCCAAGTGTGCAACTTATCTATATACATGTAGTGTTTTTCCTCACATCGGGCTGAATTCCTAACATTATATCATAATGACATCACGTTTAAACAATGACTCACCCGGTAGGTCAGAAATGAAACTAAGTGTCAAATGATCATTTGTAGTCAATAAAAACAAATTTAGATTCAATATTAATTGAAAAAAAGAGAAGTTTTTTCACAACACATTCATGTTGTTTTTCTTTATTTTTGTTTGATGCTGTTTTTATCTACCGATGAATAAAACCTACTATCAGTTATGACGAATTGTTTCCCAACAGGCTTAGCGAAAAGTGAAAGTAAGAACGTTCGGATTTTTGTGTCAGTTTGGTGTTTATGTGATAAATAGATTATTAAACTCGTGTGTTTCAGTATTGAATTAATGTATTGCGTGTTGGATAAAATGATATATTGTTCTCCAAAAGCTTTCAAAATATTATTTAATCCAACTTGTTCAATAAATTCAATACTGAAAACACACTCATTCAATAGCGTTACTTTTATTCCGAATTACGCAGACCTAGGATTTTAGAATTCTTTATGACCCTAAACAATTAGGTAACTGTTCAGAAACAGTGTTATAATAATTTCAAAGTTGACTATAATCTCCAATACGACCACTCTGTCGACCTGACACTTTTATATGCCAAGGTTTATTAGCTAAAGGGATTCTCAAAATTTATCTATATCGTGTTGAAGATTGTTATAGCCGAATTCGATCTCGATATTTTCTGTAGTTTCCAATTATAAACATTCAAAATTACAGGTACCTCAAAAATACATCAGTTCACAAAAATCTCAGCGAATAAGTTTTATCAAAAATATTCTTTTTCGTATTCTATCTAGGATGTGAACAATTTATTTATATTTTTATGACAGTGATTCACAGTCAATTATACTTTAAACCTGTCTTAAAACAATGCTTTGTTTGACCGCTTCATAGCATATAAAACATTGCATTGGGAGTACTTAATCTGCATAGGTTGTATAAAGCAGAAAACAATAAAATAGAATATGATTATTATTTGTATGTTAAACTATCCAACAGGGTAAATCTTTAGCGCTTGTTTCGCTTCCAATTCTGTCCCCTTCCTTTATGAAAGCACTTATTGCATGTTTCCTACCGGCGAATGATGCGCCATTACACATCTTAAGTCATTCACCCCTGATACTTTTAATTGATAATTCCAGTTTGAAATTAAGTCTAGACCATTTATGACTATTTAGGTTTCTTTACTGCAAACGTTTGCAAAATGGCATACAGTGCATATCCTGGATAGAGGACTTAAAAAGGAGCCCTCTGATCTTGATCAACACTGCTTGCATATGACACATATACTCTTCATGTGTACACTGTTTGTAAATAGTGATCGTACTCGTCTCTAGGGCCGATTATGTTAAACAAAATTTGAATCAAAGAACAGACGGTCGGACGGAAAGGACGGTAACTCTTTAGTACATAAAAATACATGCATATGTTTTCTGGAACATATCCTGTGATTCTGTCTAACCTGACCCGGCTCGAAATGTGCAATATGTGTCTATCAACAACGCTAAACTGTTTTTACTGTACATGTCCGTATTTGGTGTCAGCGTCGGCATTGGCAAAAGTCACGTATCTCAAGTTCTAGCAATGGAATTCATGCTTCTGCTCTTTCTTGATATTTAGAAAGCTTTATATGAAAATTGCCCTGTATGTTTCTGTTTCATCCTTATCATGCTGAATTGCCGTCTGCTGCAAATACAGTATCAGCAGAAAAACACATAATCAATTGTATGCTTTCAAAACTTAAGAAAAGTAAAATATGACAGGCACGAAGGTTGGATCCAGATCAGACTTCGCGTAACGCGGCGTCCTATCTTGATAAAAACTGTTTGCAAACAGTTAGGAAATATTAATCAAGTCGCGCATAGCATAGTATTAGTGTTGACGTAGGCTGACAATAAGAAGAAAACATTATATTTGGAGAATTTTACATATTCCTTTCAGCATGCTTTAAGCAGTTACTTGTATGAAAGACGAATCTATGAAAATAAGTCGTTTAGAAAAAAAGAGATCGCACCCTGTGTGGTTTGAACCGGCTACCCACGAGATGCTACATGTAGTCCGACTCGTTCCCTTCTGAGCCACGGAGCCCCCTTTCAACTTTGGCTCGATAGTGTGATATCAATGTGTTAAGAAGAAACAATGAGCGACAAGAAGAGACAATAAGCCACAAGAATTAATACAAAGCTACAATAAGGAAACTAAGCCACAAGAAGGGAAATAAGCCACAAGAAAAAATAAAAAGCGACAAGAAAAACAAGAAGCCACAACCATTGTCATTCCCCTGCCGGGAATCGAACTCGGTCCGCCGCGGTGAAAGTGCGGAATAGTAACCATTAGACCAAATCGGATCATGTAGATCAATGCACAAATTCTTTATTATATCTTTAATACCCAATTATCGGATATACAGTACAACTTTGGTGAAACGGCATCTTTTTGAAGACATGCATTACTCTCCTTAGATAGCTGACTGCTTCTTAAAGCATTATTGAAGTGAAGCATAACGCTTTAACAAGAGTGTTCATGTTTACTATAGTCATTAAAATGTCAAATTGTGCAATTGACAATTCATTTTATTTGGGTTACCGTTGAACATACATGTACGATTGACTGTATCGGATGTGACGTACGCGCACCTTCCTATTGTTATCGTCGTATAATAACTATAAGAGTTTCCATTGAAGCACATCTAGCAACGGAGACGTGGCTTAGTGGTATGCATTGCCAACTCTCATTGTGGCAACCTGGGTTCGATTCCTCGTACGGGAAACTTTTTTCATTCACATTTATACTTTTTTACCCCATGAACGAAGTATTTTAACCTTCATCGTACCGAAATATTTTCGCTTTGCAATTCTCGTCTGCGAAGTGTTCAAATTGAAAATTGGTATATTTGCAAATAAGTCGGCGATCAACAGCAAATAGTTATTAATTTCTGGCGTCTTAAATTATCGCAAGAACATTTATCAAATTTCCGATGTCCGTCCGTACGTCCGTCTGTCTGTCTGCTTTTGTTCGCCCGTCCGTCCGTCCGTCCGTTGATTTTAGTTAAAACTGTGTAATACATATGTATGGTCATTTGCACCCGAATTGTAAACTTGGTTGACACGATTGAATGCTGAAAGCGTTTGTTGTATCTTTTAATAAGTAAGTACAACAAACGCTTTCAGAATCCAATCGTGTCAACCAAGTTTACAAGCACTAAGGCTAATAAAGATACTACACTGCAAAATTACGTTATTATGAGTGGTCGTTTAACTCGTCTGATACAGTGCTCCCTCCCTACCACGGCCACCTAATTGGTGACAAAGACTGTGTATGTTGTTCGGATGGAGTTGTTTTAGGGAGGGATATCGGCTTACATATGCAACAACTTGAATCCGGATAATGTAATTAGAATAGGCGCATTTCGTGCAAGGTTCGTCGATGGAAATCTCGGTATTTCATCAATGTCTAAAATGTTCGACCAATGGCATTGCTGTGTTTTTTAAACAAAATATCTTACGGTTAAATATATGAAATGAAAGCATGTTACATTCCTCATATATACTGAAGGGATAACAAAACGTAGGGTAACTTTTTTTGTAATAGTTTGCAAACGCGTTGTTTCAAAATCAATTCACTTAGTGTTAAATTGTAAAAGCATGTAAACTGTCTTGGTTCATCGTGATTGTTCTTGTCAGGGCATACCCGAATGTGTTAGATTTCACAGGAATTATCGGGTCGAGTTAGTTATTGCAAAAGCAAAATCAAAATAAATAATTAAATTATTACAATGATAAAACTGTTAAAACTATCATCATTATGATAATTTCATTTGTCTGGTGACTAGTAAGCGATACTAGGCTAATACAGTTTGAATCCTGATCAGACGCCGCGTAACCATTTGCCACTCATAGCTATAGTTTGTTCAAATAAAAACCAGACGATATTGCAGCATGATAAGGGTTAGTCCCCGCCCACCAGTATTAGGCTTGAAGAATTTTTTGAGAAAGTCCCTTTTTCTCAATTATTACAGTAAACCCCCTATATTCCAACCTCCTTAAGGCTTAATTATGGTATGCAAGATATGTGGTAGCTTGAAACAAGGCAAAAGTAAAACAAAACGCTAATTTGAGAGCTTTCACCTTGCTGTAAACAGCCACCTGCTTAATTAAACACAAAATAGCAATTTTCATTTAATGGTCGTTATACAGAGATTTTTACTGTACATGTCCGTATTTGGTGTCAGCGTCGGCATTGGCAAAAGTCACGTATCTCAAGTTCTAGCAATGGATTTCATGCTTCTGCTCTTTCTTGATATTTAGAAAGCTTTATATGAAAATTGCCCTGTATGTTTCTGTTTCATCCTTATCATGCTGAATTGCCGTCTGCTGCAAAAACAGTATCAGCAGAAAAACACATAATCAATTGTATGCTTTCAAAACTAAAGAAAAGTAAAATATGACAGGCACGAAGGTTGGATCCAGATCAGACTCCGCGTAACGCGGCGTCCTATCTTGATAAAAACTGTTTGCAAACAGTTAGGAAATATTAATCAAGTCGCACATAGCATAGTATTAGTGTTGACGTAGGCTGACAATAAGAAGAAAACATTATATTTGGAGAATTTTACATATTCCTTTCAGCATGCTTTAAGCAGTTACTTGTATGAAAGACGAATCTATGAAAATAAGTCGTTTAGAAAAAAAGAGATCGCACCCTGTGTGGTTTGAACCGGCTACCGACGAGATGCTACATGTAGTCCGACTCGTTCCCTTCTGAGCCACGGAGCCCCCTTTAAACTTTGGCTCGATAGTGTGATATCAATGTGTTAAGAAGAAACAATGAGCGACAAAAAGAGACAATAAGCCACAAGAATTAATACAAAGCTACAATAAGGAAACTAAGCCACAAGAAGGGAAATAAGCCACAAGAAAAAATAAAAAGCGACAAGAAAAACAAGAAGCCACAACCATTGTCATTCCCCTGCCGGGAATCGAACTCGGTCCGCCGCGGTGAAAGTGCGGAATAGTAACCATTAGACCAAATCGGATCATGTAGATCAATGCACAAATTCTTTATTATATCTTTAATACGGGATTATACCCAATTATCGGATATACAGTACAACTTTGGTGAAACGGCATCTTTTTGAAGACATGCATTACTCTCCTTAGATAGCTGACTGCTTCTTAAAGCATTATTGAAGTGAAGCATAACGCTTTAACAAGAGTGTTCATGTTTACTATAGTCATTAAAATGTCAAATTGTGCAATTGACAATTCATTTTATTTGGGTTACCGTTGAACATACATGTACGATTGACTGTATCGGATGTGACGTACGCGCACCTTCCTATTGTTATCGTCGTATAATAACTATAAGAGTTTCCATTGAAGCACATCTAGCAACGGAGACGTGGCTTAGTGGTATGCATTGCCAACTCTCATTGTGGCAACCTGGGTTCGATTCCTCGTACGGGAAACTTTTTTCATTCACATTTATACTTTTTTACCCCATGAACGAAGTATTTTAACCCTCATCGTACCGAAATATTTTCGCTTTGCAATTGTCGTCTGCGAAGTGTTCAAATTGAAAATTGATATATTTGCAAATAAGTCGGCGATCAACAGCAAATAGTTATTAATTTCTGGCGTCTTAAATTATCGCAAGAACATTTATCAAATTTCCGATGTCCGTCCGTACGTCCGTCTGTTTGTCTGCTTTTGTTCGCCCGTCCGTCCGTCCGTCCGTTGATTTTAGTTAAAACTGTGTAATACATATGTATGGTCATTTGCACCCGAATTGTAAACTTGGTTGACACGATTGAATGCTGAAAGCGTTTGTTGTATCTTTTAATAAGTATGTACAACAAACGCTTTCAGAATCCAATCGTGTCAACCAAGTTTACAAGCACTAAGGCTAATAAAGATACTACACTGCAAAATTACGTTATTATGAGTGGTCGTTTAACTCGTCTGATACAGTGCTCCCTCCCTACCACGGCTACCGAATTGGTGACAAAGACTGTGTATGTTGTTCGGATGGAGTTGTTTTAGGGAGGGATATCGGTTTACATATGCAACAACTTGAATCCGGATAATGTAATTAGAATAGGCGCGTATCGTGCAAGGTTCGTCGATGGAAATCTCGGTATTTCATCAAGTTCTAAAATGTTCGACCAATGGCATTGCTGTTTTTTTTAAACAAAATATCTTACGGTTAAATCTATGAAATGAAAGCATGTTACATTCCTCATATATACTGAAGGGATAACAAAACGTAGGGTAACTTTTTTTGTAATAGTTTGCAAACGCGTTGTTTCAAAATCAATTCACTAAGTGTTAAATTGTAAAAGCATGTAAACTGTCTTGGTTCATCGTGATTGTTCTTGTCAGGGCATACCCGAATGTGTTAGATTTCACAGGAATTATCGGGTCGAGTTAGTTATTGCAAAATCAAAATCAAAATAAATAATTAAATTATTACAATGATAAAACTGTTAAAACTATCATCATTATGATAATTTCATTTGTCTGGTGACTAGTAAGCGATACTAGGCTAATACAGTTTGAATCCTGATCAGACGCCGCGTAACCATTTGCCACTCATAGCTATAGTTTGTTCAATTAAAAAAACAGACGATATTGCAGCATGATAAGGGTTAGTCCCCGCCCACCAGTATTAGGCTTGAAGAAATTTTTGAGAAAGTCCCTTTTTCTCAATTATTACAGTAAACCCCCTATATTCCAACCTCCTTAAGGCTTAATTATGGTATGCAAGATATGTGGTAGCTTGAAACAAGGCAAAAGTAAAACAAAACGCTAATTTGAGAGCTTTCACCTTGTTGTAAACAGCCACCTGCTTAATTAAACACAAAATAGCCATTTTCATTTAATGGTCGTTATACAGAGATTTTTACTGTACATGTCCGTATTTGGTGTCAGCGTCGGCATTGGCAAAAGTCACGTATCTCAAGTTCTAGCAATGGATTTCATGCTTCTGCTCTTTCTTGATATTTAGAAAGCTTTATATGAAAATTGCCCTGTATGTTTCTGTTTCATCCTTATCATGCTGAATTGCTGTCTGCTGCAAAAACAGTATCAGCAGAAAAACACATAATCAATTGTATGCTTTCAAAACTTAAGAAAAGTAAAATATGACAGGCACGAAGATTGGATCCAGATCAGACTCCGCGTAACGCGGCGTCCTATCTTGATATAAACTGTTTGCAAACAGTTAGGAAATATTAATCAAGTCGCACATAGCATAGTATTAGTGTTGACGTAGGCTGACAATAAGAAGAAAACATTATATTTGGAGAACTTTACATATTCCTTTCAGCATGCTTTAAGCAGTTACTTGTATGAAAGACGAATCTATGAAAATAAGTCGTTTAGAAAAAAAGAGATCGCACCCTGTGTGGTTTGAACCGGCTACCCACGAGATTCTTCATGTAGTCCGACTCGTTCCCTACTGAGCCACGGAGCCCCCTTTCAACTTTGGCTCGATAGTGTGATATCAATGTGTTAAGAAGAAACAATGAGCGACAAGAAGAGACAATAAGCCACAAGAATTAATACAAAGCTACAATAAGGAAACTAAGCCACAAGAAGGGAAATAAGCCACAAGAAAAAATAAAAAGCGACAAGAAAAACAAGAAGCCACAACCATTGTCATTCCCCTGCCGGGAATCGAACTCGGTCCGCCGCGGTGAAAGTGCGGAATAGTAACCATTAGACCAAATCGGATCATGTAGATCAATGCACAAATTCTTTATTATATCTTTAATACCCAATTATCGGATATACAGTACAACTTTGGTGAAACGGCATCTTTTTGAAGACATGCATTACTCTCCTTAGATAGCTGACTGCTTCTTAAAGCATTATTGAAGTGAAGCATAACGCTTTAACAAGAGTGTTCATGTTTACTATAGTCATTAAAATGTCAAATTGTGCAATTGACAATTCATTTTATTTGGGTTACCGTTGAACATACATGTACGATTGACTGTATCGGATGTGACGTACACGCACCTTCCTATTGTTATCGTCGTATAATAACTATAAGAGTTTCCATTGAAGCACACCTAGCAACGGAGACGTGGCTTAGTGGTATGCATTGCCAACTCTCATTGTGGCAACCTGGGTTCGATTCCTCGTACGGGAAACTTTTTTCATTCACATTTATACTTTTTTACCCCATGAACGAAGTATTTTAACCCTCATCGTACCGAAATATTTTCGCTTTGCAATTGTCGTCTGCGAAGTGTTCAAATTGAAAATTGGTATATTTGCAAATAAGTCGGCGATCAACAGCAAATAGTTATTAATTTCTGGCGTCTTAAATTATCGCAAGAACATTTATCAAATTTCCGAATGTCCGTCCGTACGTCCGTCTGTCTGTCTGCTTGTTCGCCCATCCGTCCGTTGATTTTAGTTAAAACTGTGTAATACATATGCATGGTCATTTGCACCCGAATTGTAAACTTGGTTGACACGATTGAATGCTGGAAGCGTTTGTTGTATCTTTTAATAAGTAAGTACAACAAACGCTTTCAGAATCCAATCGTGTCAACCAAGTTTACAAGCACTAAGGCTAATAAAGATACTACACTGCAAAATTACGTTATTATGAGTGGTCGTTTAACTCGTCTGATACAGTGCTCCCTCCCTTCCACGGCCACCTAATTGGTGACAAAGACTGTGTATGTTGTTCGGATGGAGTTGTTTTAGGGAGGGATATCGGCTTACATATGCAACAACTTGAATCCGGATAATGTAATTAGAATAGGCGCGTTTCGTGCAAGGTTCGTCGATGGAAATCTCGGTATTTCATCAAGTTCTAAAATGTTCGACCAATGGCATGGCTGTTTCTTTGAACAAAATATCTTACGGTTAAATCTATGAAATGAAAGCAGGTTACATTCCTCATATATACTGAAGGGATAACAAAACGTAGGGTAACTTTTTTTGTAATAGTTTGCAAACGCGTTGTTTCAAAATCAATTCACTTAGTGTTAAATTGTAAAAGCATGTAAACTGTCTTGGTTCATCGTGATTGTTCTTGTCAGGGCATACCCGAATGTGTTAGATTTCACAGGAGTTATCGGGTCGAGTTAGTTATTGCAAAAGCAAAAACAAAATAAATAATTAAATTATTACAATGATAAAACTGTTAAAACTATTATCATTATGATAATTTCATTTGTCTGGTGACTAGTAAGCGATACTAGGCTAATACAGTTTGAATCCTGATCAGACGCCGCGTAACCATTTGCCACTCATAGCTATAGTTTGTTCAAATAAAAAACAGACGATATTGCAGCATGATAAGGGTTAGTCCCCGCCCACCAGTATTAGGCTTGAAGAAATTTTTTAGAAAGTCCCTTTTTCTCAATTATTACAGTAAACCCCCTATATTCCAACCTCCTTAAGGCTTAATTATGGTATGCAAGATATGTGGTAGCTTGAAACAAGGCGAAAGTAAAACAAAAAGCTAATTTGAGAGTTTTCACCTTCCTGTAAACAGCCACCTGCCTAATTAAACACAAAATAGCCATTTTCATTTAATGGTCGTTATACAGAGATTTTTACTGTACATGTCCGTATTTGGTATCAGCGTCGGCATTGGCAAAAGTCACGTATCTCAAGTTCTAGCAATGGATTTCATGCTTCTGCTCTTTCTTGATATTTAGAAAGCTTTATATGAAAATTGCCCTGTATGTTTCTGTTTCATCCTTATCATGCTGAATTGCCGTCTGCTGCAAATACAGTATCAGCAGAAAAAAAACACAATTCGCTTAAATCTAATTTTGAAAGCGTGTAGATGTTTCGACAGAAGAAACAGACTCCGATTATTATTTTTATTTTACCATTCTTAAAATGGTAGAGAGAACGACAAGAATGAAGGACACAACCAATTCCCTTGTGGACAATGCATATGCCAGGGGCAATTTCAAATAATGCCAAATGAAAGGTAGGTGTGAATAATCGCACAATGGAGACATACTTTGCAACATTGCTCGAGTTAAATCTCAGTGCTGTTTATCCAAACTCAATGATACATTTGAAAAGTTTACTAATTCATTGTGAAACAAAAGCAATCACCAAATCTTCAGAGGCTGTATATTTTTAACATTTATTTCATAACTTTCCATCGGCTCCTTCTGTATCTCTCTAATTATTACAAACTCCATGGAACTTCAATTCGGTGTCACGAGTATAATATGTACGACTCGTTAAGAGTAATGGGTATCTATATGGTTCGGCTTAACAAACAATCAGGGCAAGAAATAATATTTTGTTTGATATCAGTAGTTAGAAACATACAGTATGCGTCGATTTAATGAATACGGTCAATCTCATAGCAGATTTGTATTTATTATGAATGAAACACTATGTCAAACGTCTATGATTATGGTAATTAGCTGGACCTTCTCTATGTTCTATGGCCAACGGGCTATATTATATAGACGGTTGTTTGCAGTGACAATTGGACGAAATGTCGGATCTTAGTGGATACTATGCTTTCGAAGATTTCGGGCTACGGCCGGTTGATGGTTGAGAAAACTATGGTTTTCGTTATTTTAAAGTAAGTAAGTAAGTAAGTAAGAAGGGGAAGGGGTAAGGAGTAAGGAGTAAGGGATAGACTGTATAAAAACTGAAGAATAAAGAAAAGAAAACAGAAGGGATAGAAAAGAGAGTGTCTGGGAAAAAGGATGCAGATAGGTCTAAACATATTAGGTACAGAATGGATTAACAAAAATTAGAATTGAGTATCAAATATATACATTACCTAATAATAGGACAACAGCTATGGTTAAACGTCCCATGATTTGTCCTGTTGATTGACTGCCACCAAGCTGATAAGAAATGTAGGTTATGGACGAGTATATAGATTTGTCACATATAACGTGTTCCTATAGTCAACTTTTGTATTCTGTGATTAGTTTGCTTAGGTCAAGGTCACAATGAGATATCGCAAAGGTTAACAGTTCATCGCATTTCTGAAATCCCACTGGAAAAAAGCCCATTTACTATAAATTAAAACAGTTCTGTATATGGCGCGCCCTCTCTACAACGACACATAGCGCGGCGTCTGATCTGGATTCAAGCTGTTTGTTCGTCAGTATATTTATTCTATCATAATGTCCACTTACGAGTATATGTAACTTTTATTTGAGAAAAACAGCAGACGATGAACTTATGCAGACGGTATGGAAGCCATGAAAAATTGGACATGTATGTCATGTTTGGGGAACAGTGACAGGGGTTGTAGGGAGGGACCACAGTTGAGTTACTTGATGTCGGATGGTTATTCAAACAATTGTCACCCGTACTATGGAGAAGACCCTTTCCCGTTTGAACACAAGCAAAACGCATCGCAATGAAACGTAGAACTAGACAGCTTTTTGAAAATTCTGACCATTCATGATAATCTGGTTGCCAAATCTAGGAACCTGATCAGACCAGGCCCGGCTTTTACTAAACGTCTCAAACACAAGCAAATCTCATGCTCATATTCGCTTATGAGTTTAATACACCATTAATTCGCATTCTGCTCTACTTCCAGATTGCGTTAGGCTACACTCAGCTAGGATATAGAAACTAACTATTTCTTATTGTGCATATTTAAGATTGTTTAAAGGGAGCTGTTTTCTTCAAATAAAAAGGCGTATTTCTGGAAAAATAGGTTAAACGGGAACGCACACCGTCTTCTCCACTGTACATACAGTGGAGAATCTGTTATTCTTTCCCAATAAACGCAAAGCACTAAAACGTAGAAAAGAACAACTTTTGGACAATTCTGATAATTCTTGTTTATCTTGGTGGCAAACAGTTTGGAGCCTGATCAGACGCCGGGTTACCCGGCGTCTGATCTGGCTCCAAACTGTTTGCACTGCAAATAATAGTTTTAGCGTAAACGCGTTTATTGGGAAAGAATAACAGATTCTCCAATGTAGCACCCATTTGCAAGATAACAAGTTCATGGACATGCAATAGTGTTTTTGACATAGAATTGCAAAAAATGTGCTATTTTCAATTTTCTTAACTAATCGCATTTCTACACTTGATTCATAAGTGTCTGTGAAGGTGACGAAATATTCAAAATACCATCTTGAAACAAGTACATTGTATTTAGATTAAATTTGAAATAACTTTCCATTTATCAAATACAGAGGGGAATTCTTTATTCTTTTCCATTTACTAACGTTTTTACATGTATGTTGAAATGGTTATACCCAACGCAAAACATTTATCCGGCATCTAATCAGGCTCCAAACTGCTGGCCGATCAGAATAAAATGAATAATAAACATGCCCTGTAGTCTGTCTTTTTTCTCCGATAGCCCTTTCGTGATCAAATTTATCTAGAGGCTTCTACCCTTTCACCGTTATATTGTCGCTGATTAAATATTGTTGACTGCAACATCGTTTCTAAGTTAGAGTTAAGGCAGTATAACTGATTTAATTTCGAAGCAAGTGGCGTTACGCGGCGTCTGATCAGGATCAAAATTGTTTGCAAACGCGCTTTATGACGTCATTGAGAGTGAAATGGTTAAACACTTTCTCTTTTTTAGGGGCGGGCCTTTACTAATGTTGATAGAACTTGTAACCCAACCCATTTACTTATATTTATACTTTGTTGTGTTACACGTTTTGTAAATATGTACAACTGTATTTCATGCATATGAGTAATAAAATATGTTTAAACCATAACACTTTCTCCGCTGTAGATAGACGGAATTAATCTAAAATACGGAAACAATGACTTTCCGGAAATTACTTCAGTAAAGTGTAGGAGTGTCCGTGTTTGATTGTCCTAGAGAATGCTAGAAACAACTTGACCGATATCAGCAAATTGTTTGTCTCCTAGCCAGATGCCGAGTAACTCGTCGTCTGATCAATAACCAAACTATTGGAAACAATATCGATTTTGCTTCTGACATAATACATTGTACCTAAAAATTAAAGATAAACAAAGACTACAATTTTAACCCATTACATCATAGCCTGTTATAGAATTGAAAATAGGTGACCACATAAAGCAGGTTGAAAGTAAAGCAGAATGCGCCTTAAAGGCGCATTCTGCTTTACTTTCAGCCTGCTTTAAGCTACAATCTGCTATAATATATAATCATTATATTTCTTATGGTACATGTTTATGACTGCTTTAATTGGACTTATTTTCTTCGGTGGTGGTATACATTAGATGCGTAAAAAGGTGTATGTATGGGGTAATGGGTTAAAGACATTACATGACCAAGCTTGGGTGGTAACACCTAGCACCTAGAAAGTTTGAATCAAAGCATGGAGCCCATTCAGTTACTCGGCTAGCGTCTAGGCAAAGAATCATTCAGGCGTCTCATGTGAGGCCCGCACCTAATATTTGATAGTTTGGTTAGTAAAACCTATTGAAAAACCTATTGAGATCTATTATGTAAGGGCCTCTATTTAAAGCTTCAGATGGCTGAGCCGTTACCTTAGCAATTTTCAAGTGGTCTACCTGTATTTTCACACCAAGTGAGAATAATGAGGGGGGGAATCAATGAATGGACTGGCTTAATGTCTTTAAAGTAGGCGATACTTCAGCATCGCAAAGGTTAGCTATGTGTTTTAAACGTCAGAATATTTAGCACACCTCCGTTGGAATGTGATTTTTAAGAAAGTAATTCCAGATAGAATTTTAAACACGTTTGAAGATAAATTTGAAAGTCTACCGGCGGTAGTGGCCCAATGGTTAACACCTTCGACTACGGTACCAGGGGTCGTGAGTTCGATCCCCCGCCGGACCAGCGGTCTGACTAGGGGATTTTTCTGAATCCCCGATGATGAATGTACTTGAGCAAGACATGTACCGCGAATTGCTCCTCTCCACCCAGTGGTTAAAATGGGTACCTGTGAAGGGTCTGAGTCGGTACTGCGGCTGCATTTGACTGCGCCATATGTTAGCAGTGCTCATAGGCAAGATGGCTCGATGATCAGGGGAGTATATGTACAGTCGGCTGAGCGGTCATTCGGACTGAAAGTAGACTTTAACTTGGTATATTACTTTTTTTTTTTTATTACTAAGAAGAGTTGGCGCAGATTTAAATAGTGATTTTCTGTGTTTGTGCAAACCATTGTCTGTTTTATCGTTCGCTTGGATCTTTTTACCGCTATAATATTGCTTTGATAATTTTGTCTGTATTATTATTTTAATCCAGATGTCAGGAAGTATACCAATAACTGGAAACACATCAATACGATGTCAAATAGATTTGATTCTTTAAAATCAGATGACGCGTTACGCGTAAACTGATCAGCAAAAGCTCAAATCTGAACAATTAAATACTTGAGAACGACCTCAGACTCAACTCAAAAAGTTTAATAACATTGGGTTTAACCCTTTCAATACAGTGGAGAATCTGTTATTCTTTCCCGTTTAAACGCAAACGTACGCAAACGCAAAGCACTAAAACGCAGAAAAGAACAACTTTTGGACAATTCTGATAATTCTTGTTTATCTTGGTGGCAAACAGTTTGGAGCCTGATCAGACGCCGGTTTACCCGGCGTCTGATCTGGTTCTAAACTGTTTGTACTGCAAATAATAGTTTTAGCGTAAACGCGTTTATTGGGAAAGAATAACAGATTCTCCACTGTACCAAATTTTCCATGAGCTTTTTACCCTTTCACCGTTTCATTGATGTCTACTTCCATTTTGCTGTTTGCAAGATCGTTTCAAAGTAAGATTCAATGTAGTATGACTTAAAACATATCAATACGAGTGTCAGACAGTTTGGCGCGGCTTCTGATCAGGATCCAAACAGTTTGCAAACGCGCTCTCAATCGTCATTGAGAGGGAAAGGGTTAGCCCATTCAGAGTCGCAATATGGTCTAATTAAAATATGTAGTCAGCATTTACTGTCACAATTATTACAATTTGAAATTAAAAAAAGGCCGTGATGGCCCCAACTGTATGAAAATTGCGTTATTATTAAGGAATTGGGGAACATGCTAGTGTAGAACAAGTATTTTATAGGAACAGAGAAGACGTTATTCTTTTCCCGTTTAAACGAAACTAACGTAAACGCAGTGCAACAAAATGGAGAAAAATGTTTACCACTCATTTTAATCTTAGTAGCATTTACAGTTTTGTGCCTGATCAGTGCCCGGGTTATCCGGCGTCTGATCTGGCTCTAAACTGTTTGCAGTGGAAGTATTTATTTTGGCGGAAACGCGTTTATTGGGAAAGAATAACGTCTTCTGCAGTGTATGAAAAGTGTACAGCAAATAAAGTCTGGATCTACTTAAAATTGAGCAAGTTTCAAAGACAAATAAAACATGACACGACCCGGAAACAAGATCATTACTGTTCCATAAAATCGTCTGCGAGAGACTTTTAACACGTCAACTCTAATTGTCACATGTTATTTATTTCACAAGGGAACACATAACTCTTTCGCACTCACCCTTTCACAATTAAATTTGTCGTGAGGTTTTTACCCATTCACCGCCATATTGTCGTCTGCTTAAATATTGTTGTCTGTAAGGTCGTTTCAAAGTAAGATTTAAGGCAGTATAACTGACGTAATTTCAAAACAAGTAGTAAGCAGTTTAGAGCCTGATCAGACGCCGCGTTACGCGGCGTCTGATCAGGATCAAAACTGTTGGCAAATATGCTTTACAATGTATGACGTCATTGAGAGTGAAAGGGTTAACATGTTTGTGAAAACCCCCATAACAACGCCGACATTTTGATTTGAAGACAGTTTGGAGCCAGATCAGACGTAGAGTAAGTATGACCAGTGTCCAAACGGTTTGTTACTCTGCTTTAAAATAAAGTCTACCTTTTTCTTTTGTTTAACACAATAATCATTTGCTGTATTTTTATTGCATTGCGTTTACGATAAAAAGGATATTAGGACCGACATGAATACTGTATACAAAACTACTACATGTACAACTCATGTGCATTTGAAATTACATGTACACATTTACTTTTAAAGAACTATTGGTAACGCAATATCCGTGGCCTTCATATTCTGAACACGACGAAAAACTGTCTGGTTTCTAATTAGATTTCGTGAAAACATCGAAAATAATCTGTTAACCTTGTTTTAAGCAAAAATAAACCCGAATGAATGACTATAATATGATTTTGTTCTTAGGCCGTACAGAGTTTCATCACTTCACTGCCCGAGAAAAATGTGTTTTTAGCAAACAGTTTGGATCCTGATCAGACGCCGCGTAACGCGGCGCATGCTCCTGACCCAGGCTGTTTGCTCTTATTTCTAAATATTTTTAAGTAAGGCAAAGAGTAAAGTACCATGTTATAGTCTACTTTCAGTTCGAATGACCGCTCAGCCGACTGTACATTTACTCCCTTAAAGGGACTCGCAACCGGATGGTGTTCTTGTCAAAATAAAATAAAATACTCAAATAAAAGCAAATTTGCGGCATTATTTGGCTTTTGACAATAAAAAAATATGATCAGTCCAAAAAACGTCTCAAGAATCGTCACCGAATCTTAGTTTTTTAGATATTTTCCATCGTTTTTCCATAGCGTTAGCCAACGGTATAGTTGTTGTTGTTGCTTCTCTACACGGGGTCAGACATAAACCCGAGACGAATAATGTTCTATTAATAGCTATCATTGAAGTACGTTAATTCGCTATCATATATAGAGAGAGCGTCCGTAGCCTCATTTTTCATTTTTGTCTCCGCATGGATGGTCACGGTTCGAATCCCACCAGAGCCTCTTCTTTCTTTTTTTTGGAAATGCATTTTTACAGAATTTATTATCCTAAACTAAATTTTACCCATTTATATAAGCATTTGACATATATTTACAAATTACTATTTTTAATGCTTGATCCGGTTGCGAGCCTCTTTAAGTCGTAAAATTAAAATTTAAATCTTGAAAATAAAAGGAGATGGCAATTATTTAGCAGATGACGTCATGGCAGTGAAAGGCCAAACAACTACACGATTTCATTTGTTTGTTATAGTAAGTAAGATTTGTAAGTCGCAGATTGTCCAATTTAATACATGTAGTCATTGTACCCTTTACATTTCGGTGGTTATCATCTGTTGTCATCTGCTAGTTTGATGATTAATTTTCAATTAAAAACTTTTTTCATCGTCACATATTATCATCTTTTACACCTCATTCAACGTCATTATATCGTCTGCTTAGAATTGCCTAAATTATTCTAAAGTACGATTTCAAGCAGAGTATCTAGTGTCAAACTTTGGATCTTGGTTCTGCGGATTTAAGCTATTAGCACTCTCGACTATAAGCGTTGGCTTCACTCTACCCACAATAGCAACCGATGCAAAAATAGATCTATGCCTATGAAAGGCAGTATGAAAGTAAAGCAAATAGCAGAAATAGTTTAGGCAACATTTTATATCAGACAATAGACCAGTGATGAAGGGGTTGAAATTTAATTCAGTTTGTTTCAGTGCGTGTAATTGGATTTAGAACTATGTATCGTTTTTTATCAAGTACACTGGGAAATACCACACGTATTTACTCCAAAACTATAATTATCATTGCAAACAGTTTGGAACCAGATCAAACTTGGCGTTTGATCACGCTCAAAGCTGATTTGCCACTCAGATTACAATGAACAAGCACCTTAGAGCTGATATCCCCTGCCGCAGCGATTGTCCAGAAGAAAGTGGCAAACTTTATTGTGGGAGGAAGGGGCAAATGGTGATCACCTGTCTTTAAAGATCAACATTCAAAAGCTTTTTACAAAGTTTTATAAAATCCAATCAATTTTGTACATTTTAAAGCCTAAACAATACAAAAAATAAAGCCGTTTGTAGCATTATAAATCTAAGTATGACAGGGGCAGGTAACTCTTGATTCAAATTCAACAGTAATTAAACACTTTCAAGAACTTATAATTGTGTGCAAGTATTATTAAAAAAAAATCAGAACTGTAGAATTTACTAGAGTGTAAACACATTTTCAACTCATCAAGGGCAGAGTATTCTTGACTAATTTGCACATTTTCGATAATAATTGAACTCATTCTAAAAATAATAGCCATATATGATTTTTTTTTTCTTTCAACATCCATTCACATTTGTACACAATAGCATGTAAACAATAAAGCCATGTTGAGCATTACTAAGTACATAAAGGGCAGATAACTCTTGCCACAAAGTATCCTATTTTGACAATAATTGCTACCCTTATATTTATATACATCATGTGTAAGTTAAATCAAAATCCATTAAAGACTGTAGTTTCTAGATGGTAAAAACTGTTAAATATGTTTTTTTTGACTCATCAAGGGCAGATAACTGTTGACTAGTTTCTCCGTTTTCAAAAATGATAACAGTTATTTGAAAACTAATAGCCATACATAGTTTAAGAATTTGTTTTATCAAAATTCATGCATATTTATAGATACTAGGATGTAAACAATTTTAAAATAAAGCATTTTCTATCATTTCAAAGTACATCAAGGGCAGATAACTATTGCCACAAGTATCCTTTTTTGACAATAATTGCACACCTTCAAGAACTTTTACTGATAGACATCGTGTGCAAGTATCATTTAAATCCATTCATAATTGTAGTTGCCAGAGAGTAAAAACGGTTAAATATGCCTTTTTTTACTTATCAAGGGCAGATAACTCATGACTAACTTCTCCGTTTTCAACAATAATCAAATTCATTTGAAAACTAATAGCCATACATAATTCAAGAAAGTTTTTTCAAAAATCCATGCATATTTATAGGCTCTAGTATGTAAACAATACCAAAATAAAGCATTTTCTAGCATTTCTAAGTACATCAAGGGCAGATAACTCTTGTCAGAAGTATCCTTTTTTTACAATAATTGCACACCTGCAAGAACTTGTACTTATAGACAATGTGTGCAAGTATAAACAAAATATGTTGAATACTGTAGTTGCTAGAGTGTAAAAACTGTTAAATATTGCATTTTTAACACAAAAAGGGCAGATAACTCATAAATTCCTAAAATTTTCTGAAAAAAATTTGATTTCCCACGGTGCTCCTATGATGACAAATAAGTATACCAAGTTTAATCCAAATCTGTCTATAGGTTTCGGAGATACAGTTGCGGACGGAAAACGTGACGGACGGACGGCATTTTTAACACAAAAAGGGCTGATAACTCATAAATTCCCAAAAATTTTCTGAAAAAAATTTGATTTCCCACGGTGCTCCTATGATGACAAATAAGTATACCAAGTTTAATCCAAATCTGTTCATAGGTTTCAGAGATACAGTTGCGGACGGAAAACGCACGCACGCACGCACAGCCGGACGGACAGACCTAAAACAGTATCCCTCTGCCTTTTGGCAGGGGATAATAAAACAAATTAAACAATCGTAATTTTCACATTTTAGTGCAATGTGTATTTCGTTTGCGTTTAAACGCAGGGCTGCCATTTCTCCGGATTTTTCCTAAATCTCCGGATTTTTTCCTAGTTCATGGAAGCTTAAAGCAGGCTGTAAGTAAAGCAGAATGCGCCCTAAGGCGCATTCTGCTTTACTTACAGCCTGCTTTAAGTGGTCGCATGTCAACAAAACAAGAAAAAAGCTATGGGGTAAAGGTACGATTCGTTAAATCGCACTTGAAAAATGCAAATTTGGAAATCTTAGGATTTTTCATTTCAATTTATGGCAGCCCTGTAAACGGGAAAGGATAAACATCTTTTCAATGTACCTTTGTCCGAATATTGCCAATTGTCATTTCATTAACCGAAACGGATGAGGTTAATTAAGTAGTAAATTGGATATAAAGCGCTCCCTCTCTTCAACGACACCCAATGGCAGACAACAATTGTGTGTGTTGTTCGGAGGAATCGTTATAGGGAGGGAAATTGACTCACATTTGCAAACAGCTTGAATCCAGATCAGACGCCGCGTAACGCGGCATCTGACCTGGATTCAAGCTCTTTGTCACTCGTCATTACTTTTTTTCTGTCTTAATGTCCATTAAGTAATTTTGAAGAAAAAAAACAGCAGACGACAGTGCAGCCTTAAATAGGTTGGATATAATTGTCTTGTTTTGGGGAAGAGCTGCAAGCGGCGCTGTAAGGAGGGAATCGTTGTTGGGAGGGCCGTTGTAGGGAGGGAGCACTGTATACCTGTTTACGCATAGTGTCTAGTAAGACACATGTACTAAAGTGGACATTGTCAAACACACAGGGGTCTATACGGCTTTCTAGTTTCTACACACTATATATATATATATAGTGTGTAGAAACTAGAAAGCCGTATAGACCCCTGTGGTCAAACAGAGGTGGTAAATATAGCTTGATTTAGGGCAACTAAACTCCTTCAGGAAGTTTCTGTGTGAATATTGGTATTGATCTATATTAAGCAGTCACTTGTCCTTAGAGCTCTTGAAGTACGAGCCCAGATAACATTTCGACTTTGGCCCAACGTCGTTCACTTACGTTGGGCCAACGTTGGGCTGACGTTGGCCCAATGTAGGTGTGCTCGTTGGGTTTCGGGTGGACCCAACGGTTGGCCCAACGTTGGGAAAATGTTATTTATCGTTGGGCCAACATTGGGCCACCGTTGGCCCAACGTCATTTCGATGGTTGGGCCAACGGTTGGGCCAACGTTGGCAAAAAGTAATTTATCGTTGGACCAATGTTGGCCCAACGTCATTTTGCTGATGGGCCAAGGGTTAGTGGACCGTTGGACCAATAGCGGAAAAAAGTATTTATCGTTTGGCCAACTCTGGGTCAACATCAACAAATGTGTTGAACCAATGTTGGGCCAACGATGTGTCAACTATTTTCCATCTGTAGCCCGTCAGTTCTTTTTTGAAAAAATACTTCTCATGAGAGTCAATCATATGATGTCATCCAGCTGGGGTGCAGAGCAGAAGATTCGTGGTTCTAAATGGGTGCTAAATCAGAGCGGAAATCAGTTAAAGAAATCCGGTGTAGATTAGCATCCTAGATCTTCCTACGCCTGAAGCTGGATGTCATGATATGGCTAAAATACAGTTAGTGCCAGACATAAAACACAAACAAAATCAAACATTTAATTCTTTAATTATCAGGGTTTGTCTAAATCTTTGAAAATACATAAACATCTTAACTTTTCCTATTCAATTATCCACTCCAGGCAAACTTAGCATACTGGTGCACAGGTACTTGACACATACTTAATTACTTTATTATCTATTAACCCCCCCCCCCCCCCCCCCAAAATAATTTTTTTTTATTATACTTCTATTATAGATACAAGGTAAACAGCGCAATTCAACACCTAGTCTTTACTATCGACTTAAGCTGATGCTAAAATAGACTCGATCGCCGATATTCTCTTGTGGTACCCTCGGGAAATGATTAATTTATCAATATCTACTTTTTATTTCATCAAATTCCATCAAATAACGCCACAGTATGTGAATTATAACGAAAATAAGCATAAAAAAGTTTTCTGTCGTTCTCTTGGTACATAGCAACGAATGTACATGTAGGGGTGATCTGTTATTTGTCCACAATAAACGGCCTATGCCACTGGAACTTTCACCAAATATTATAAATCATCTTTAAATGAAATATTATCAGTTTTATATAATTTACATAGAATGCAAAATTAAAAGAAACTTTACCTGTTTAATTTTGACCAATGAGATCGCTCCGTTCATTCAATTCATTCCGGTATTCAAAATGGCATTCACAATGAAATGAGTCTTTCACTTGTCAATTTCATGCCAAATTACATGTATATTTCATATAGCTGATAGTGAAGAGGGTCATGTTCCGACACAAACGCGTTTGCTCTAATGAAATTAGGTGAAAGTTCCAGCCGTAAAGGCCGTTAAATGTGCAAACCGACTAGATTACCCCTTATTTTGGGCAATAAATTCTGTACCAAGAGAACGACAGAAAACTTTTTTATGCTTATTTTCGTTAAAATTCACATACTGTGGCGTTATTTGACGGAATTTGATGAAATAAAAAGTAGATATTGATAAATTAATCCTTTCCCGAGGATACCACAAGAGAATATCGGCGATCGAGTCTATTTTAGCATCAGTTTAAGTGGATAGTAAAGACTAGGTGTCGAATTGCGCTGTTTACCTTGTATCTATAATAGAAGTATAGTAAAAAAAAAATTTTTTTTTTTTTTAAGGGGGGGGGGGTGTTAATAGATAATAAAGTATGTGTCAAGTACCTGTGTACTGGTGCACACTTTTTGTCAATTATAATATCAATATCTATCTATATAACCCTTTGCCCCAAGAATATGCTTTTACTTTACTCCTCCACTGATGCAAATAGTTCCGATTCATACAGTTGTGAACTTGTGAATATGATGCATCATGAAAAATAATTTCTATATGATATCCTAGCAGATGGTAGCTTAAAGCAGTGAAAGTAAAGCAGAATGTGCGTTAAGGCAAATTCTGCTTTACCTCAACCCGCTTTAAGAGGTATCTTGTCTTCAAAAATAGTAACAGTTTATGGGATAATACATTAAACAAATGTTTAACGATTCACAAATATGTGCTTATATAAAGGGGACAACTTCTTTTTGGCCATAAACTGCATCATTGTTTAAATTCTGCCCTAGCTTCCCTAAAATCATTTTTCAGACTTGTAGATTTATATATTTTCTCCAAATCTTGATTTTAAAATGCCTAAACGGTAAAACCTATAAAAGCATCAAGTTTCTAGACATATGCAGTTCAATTCCATTATTTTTGCAGGCTTTAACCCTTTACCACATAAATATGCATTTGATTTATTCCAAAACTGAAAATAAATGTTCCAATTTATACAGTCATAAAAATGTACCATAAGAAATATTTTCTCTATTCCTATACTGAAGAAAATAATTCCACTTTATACAATTGTAAATGTGCATCATGAAAAATAGCTTCTGTATTATATCCTAGAGCAAATGTTAGCTTAAAACAGGCTTAAAGTAAAGCAGATTGAACCTTGATGCATATTCTGCTTTACTTTCAACCTGCTTTAACTCATAACCAAATAGCCTACCCGGTATTTCTAGTTTTGAAGACAGGTGACCAGGTAAGTAGTAAGCAGAATGTGCCTTAACCCATTACCCAATAGCCTGTTTCTAGTATTGAAGATACATGACCACTAAAAGCAGGTTGAAAGTAAAGCAGAATGTGCCTTAAGGCGCATTCTTATTTACTTTCAGCCTGCTTTAAACTATCATGTGCTAGAATTATATAGAACATATTTCTTATAATACATATTCATAACTGTATAAATATCATCTTTATTCTTCAGAGAAAAAATTAATGAAAGGCGTAAATGGCGTATTTATGGGGTAATGGGTTAGTTGCATTCTGCTTTACTGTCAACCTGCCTTTAGATACCATCTGCTAGAGCTTAGGAAATATTTCATATGGTGTACATACATTACAATAATAAATGGAACTACATGTACTTTCTTCAGAAGGGGAATCAATTAAAGGCATGTTTATGGGAGAGGAGGTAAAAGATTAAGTAGTCATCTGTTTTCAAAATGAGAAACAGGCTGTGGGGTAAAGGGTTCAAGACTGAAAACCAGATGGCAAGTTGATGTTTTTTCAGAAAAAGATTAAAGTCAGGATAGAAGGAAAATTTGATGTGAAAAAGCTATCTTTATTGTAACATAAACTTAGCAAAGGACATCACTGGGATGGATTTTTTTTTTCATTTTTTTTCACTGCACAACATTGAATCCCAAACATGATCAGTACTTATTATTGAAAACAAGAGCCCCATGGGGCATATTTCGCTCACCTGAGAAAATAGCTGAAAAAATGGAGATAATAATTTAGGTCAAGGACTGACCTAGATATGCAACAGACCGGAACAATTTGAACAAATTATGTAAAGTATATTTAAAAGTGTCACCATACCGAATATAAAAGCTCTGGCCATATTAGTGTCAAAGAAGAAGACGTTTGAAATTTTCTATATATAACCCCAGGTGCATAATTTGAACAAACTTGATAGAGGACCTGTAGGCGATGATATGTGCCAAATATCTAAGCTCTTGTAGTTTCAGAAAAGAAGATTTTTTTAAGTTATAATTTAAAAAAATCTATTTTTAGCTCCTGTGACCTAGTTATACAACCGACCAGAACCATTTGAACAATTTTGGTATAGGACATCGAGAAGTGTCACCATGCCAAATATCAAAGCTCTGGCCATATTAGTTTCAGAGAAGAAGACATTTGAAAATTTCACTATATAACTCTATGTAAAACTGTGACCCCCGGGGCGGGGCCAATTTCGACCCCAGGGGCATAATTTGAACAAACTAGATAGAGGACCTGTAGGCGATTCTATGTGCCAAATATCTAAGCTCTGGCACTTGTAGTTTCAGACAAGAAGATTTTTTAAGTTTTCAATGGAAAAAATCTATTTTTAGCTCCTGTGACCTAGTTATGCAACCGGCCAGAACCATTTGAACAATTTTGGTATAGGACATCTAGAAGTGTCACCATGCCAAATATCAATGCTCTGGCCACATTAGTTTCAGAGAAGAAGACGTTTGAAAATTTCACTATATAACTCTTTGTAAATCTGTGACCCCCGGAGCGGGGCCAATTTTGACCCCAGGGGCATAATTTGAACAAACTTGATAGAGGACCAGTAGATGATGCTATGTGCCAAATATGTAAGCTCTGGCCCTTCCAGTTTTTGACAAGAAGATTTTTTAAGATTTCCTTATTTTTTCACTTTGGTTGCCATGGCAACCAGAGTTCTGCATTGTTTTTAATTCTTTGAACAAATTTGAAAGAGCTTGACCCAAGGAACATTTCTGTAAAGTTTGGTTGAATTCTGTCAAGCGGTATAGGAGGAGATGTCATTTGAAGCAATTGTTAACGACGACGGACGACGGACGACATTCGACTAACGCCGGACGCCGGACACAGGGCCATCCCAATAGCTCACCTTGAGCCTTTGGCTCAGGTGAGCTAAAAATGTATGGATTTGTAATATTGATCCAATTTCTTAAAAACTTAATATTTACGTTTTTTATCTTAAAATACTATTTCTATAGACACCTGACATTCGTTTACATATCAAATAAAAGAGAGCATTCTGGTTTTCGGTCTCTTTTTAAAGGCCTTTCCGAAAATAAAATGCCTCTGTCTTAAGAGCAAACATTTATGAATCATTGTTCTTAAAGAGTTCAAACAGTCTTCTCACATATTTGAAAAGTTGATAATAATAAGGTGTTTCTAACTTTTTGGATCAGTGACATAGGTTTGTTCCTGCTGTTGTCTTGCCATTTTCTTCTCTTCCCTTTATCCTTCCATTTCTGTCCCCTGCATACCTCAGCCACTCCTTGACAATTCTCTCAACCTCATCCAAACTTTATGGCATGATTGTGCTGCCTCTGAAACATAAACCATACATGCATGTTTACAAATATGCCTAACCGGCGGACGTAGTCGAGGGTAAAGCACCTGCTTACGAAGTCAGGGGTTGTGAGTTCGATCCCCTGCCGGACCAAGTCCTTGGGATGAGACTTTATAAACCGAGGTCCAATGTATCAGTGTTTTACACTGGGCATCTAAAAGAACCAGAGAACTCTTTCAATAATAAGAGCAGGGCATCGCACCCGGTTCTCTGTATCCGCTCCCCTCTCTCTGGGGCGTCCAATTAGCCCATAGATGGCAGAAACTGACTTTAACAAACAAAACATACATGCCTAATATTGTTTTCTTGAGACAAAATGAGTTATCTGTTGAGGTAATTATCCCTTTACTCCATACCCTGTTTCTAGTATTAAAGCCAGGTGACCACTAACCAGTTGAAAGTAAAGCATAATGTGCCATAAGGGGAATTCTGCTTTACTTTTAGTCTGCTTTAAACTACTATCTGCTAGCCATGACTAGTATAAAATGGAACTAGTTTCTTTGGTAGAGGAATACATTAAAAGTGTAACAATGTGTAACTATGGATTATGGGGCTAAGTATCCCTTCAAGTAGCTTGCAACAGATTTTTCAACGGTTTAGAACCACTTACCTCTTGAACTGACCTAGTTTTTTTTATTCAAAGCCGTGACATGATTAAGTTTAAAAAATGTGCTTCTTTGCGAAAAAAATGAATATTCTTACCGAGGTGTATCATTATTTAATCAAAGTTGTGACTTGTAGACTAAAACAAATTAAACAATTAAAATTATAAAAGTCACATACTACTTATCACTACAGTTGGGTACCACAAAGAATAAACAAGAGGTGAAGGCCCTGGTATCGCTCACCTGTTGTAATGAAGCCTGATAGCTTTACATTTGAGTTTCACCCGTTTTAATCTAAATCCATTCAAATTTGTAATAAAGCATATAAACACTATTGGAATACAACCTCATAATTCTAGTATAGTAGAGTACATCAAGGGTAGATATCTAGAGCCTGAACAATACTGAAGGCCTTTTCTATCATTTCAAAGTATATCAAGGGCAGATAACTATTGCCACAATGATTAGATTTCAACAATACTAACACTCCTTCGAGAGCTTATACCTATATACTTTGTGTGCAAGTATAATCAAAATCCATTGAAAACTGTAGTTGCAAGAATGTAAACGTTGTTTGATATGGCAATTCAAGGGCAGATTATTCATGACCTATTAATCCGATTTGAACAATAATCACCCTTATTTGAACTTTTATGGTCATATACAATCCAAGCAATTTTGAAAAAGACTAGATAAAAATTGTGGCCTATAGAGTGTAAACACCGTTAAATATGGCATTTTCAGCAATTCAAGGGCAGATAACTCTTGGCCTATTGGTCTGATTTCAACCATAATCGAACTCATCTGGCCCCGAGGTTATAAAACTTTGTTTGAGTCCAGACTCACGCTCACACTCAGGCTCAATTTTTGGACTCAGTTGAGGTATTCACTCAACTGGAGGTTACAAAACTGTTTGAGTCTAGACTCAGCTGAGTTTATTATTTTGCATTATCCTAAGCGATCTCTTTTGATCAGAGTATTGAAAACGCAAGCTTTTTACGTTTCGGAATTATATTTAACCCAATAAACAGTAAAGATCTTGATCTACACTGGTAAATAAATGTTAAGCGTTCGTCAAAATTTTCAGATTTTGATCTGAACTAGATCTATTGGGTTGTTGTTTTTGCTCCATTAGATCTAATGGGCATAGATCTAATAAAACGTATTTATATTCTATGATTCTGAATGATAAGTAGATCTAACGTGTTTGCCTGATTCTAGGCAAAAAAACGCCTTTATAAAAACGTCAATCTATCATTCAAGTTACATGTATTTACAAATTTTGTGACGTCACGCGTCTAAATTTAGAACTACATATATGCAGGTAGATCGATATATAGGGGTCGTTGGTTCGATACCCATGACCGGACTCTTTTTTTTTTCATATATTTTTTTCTACTATTTGTTTCAGAAACTCGACATAAATGTATAATAAAATCATTTTTTTTAAGAAACGTTGATTTAATCAATAAAACTAAAATAACTGTCAGATAGTCTATAAAACGCGTCTTGAGTCTGAGTCTGGTCATTGTATGACTCACAAATCTTGAGTCTAGACTCAATAAATCGGTATGAGTTTGGACTCAGGATGTTTGTAACCTCGCTTTTTGAGTCCAGACTCCAGTTTGAGTGAAAACCTTGAGTGTGAGCTTGAGTCTAGACTCAAAAAAGTTTTGTAACCTCGGGGCCAGAACTCTTATAGTCATATACAATCTGAACAAGTTTGAGAAAGATTGGATAAAAATTGTGGCCTCTAGAGTGTAAACAGCCTTTAATATGGCATTTTCAACAATTCAAATGTAGATAATTTTTTATCTTTTGGTCTGATTTCAAACTCATACGAAATCTCAATATGGTAATATACAATCTGGGCAAGTTTGAGATAGATTGGATAAATATTGTGGCCTCTAGAGTGTAAACTATGTTAAGTATTGCATTTTCAGCAATTCAAATGTAGATAACTCTTGACCTATTAGTCTGATTTCAACCATAATCAAACTCATCTAAACTCTTATGGTAATATACAACCTGTGCAAGTTTGAGGAAGATTGGATAAATATTTTGGCCTGTAGAGTGTAAACACTAGAATTGTTAATGACGGAAGAGGGACATAATTTGGATTGCAAAAGCTCAGGTGAGCTAAAAACCAAGGGCAATAACTAACAAATGACAAATCCCAGGGTTGCATGCCTTGTCGTAATGAGTACCCTTTTGATACTTTATAAATAACTATTTAAAGTTTCATGCATGCAAGTTAATACCTCTGATAGTTACTTAGGGGGTAGGTGCACCTTGGTAAAGTAAATTCCAAATTCTTCAAACTTTGCATACTGATAGTAAAATTAGTTTCTATGACAAAACTGGAGAAAAAAAATGGGGGTCCCGGACCTTTTTTTTCACAATTTAAAATATTTCACGACTACCCCCCTAAAATTGAAGCTTTTCAAAAACACCTATTTTTTTTGTACTACGTTTTTTCAAGCTTTATGTATACTCAGTATTTGTACACAAAAGGTTGTAATTTGTATTACCAAAGTAAGAATAAACCCTGAAAATCATGTTTTCTAAAAAAAATATGTGCGATTTGAATGGATAAGAATAAAAATTACCCCACCCACTTATTTTATAATGGGAGAAAAGGCCCCGAAAAAATTGCCAATTTAATTAAAGAAAACCAATTATTATTTTTTTTATATATTCTTCCAAACATATAGTTTTAGTGAAATAGCAAATAAAAACATGGGGTCCCTGAGCTAATAAAAAAAATGTGGAACTTTTTATTAAAAAAATCCATTTTTTCTCTATTTTTCACTTTTTTAGTGTATTTTTATAATATTAACTTCTTTTTTTTTCTGTAAATTTTTATTTGATCTATTGAACTAATTATAATTTTTAATAAAAAAAAAAATTCCATAAAGATTGAATTCTTAAATTTTGAAAAAATTAATTTTTCAATTTTTTTTACCCCACCACTTTTTTTATAATGGGGAATGGAGTAAACTGAAAATTCCCAACTAGATTGTTGAAAAACATTTACTTTTCTTCATAATTGTTGGTGTCTCTCATGATAAAGTACTGATGTAGAAAAGCGAAGCAGAAAATTCATGATCACCCATCTTTTAAGCTTATAATGGACAGCTTTTATCAGTTTTGATATAAGGAGCATAGCAGAACATAATTCTTTTTTGTATCTACTCTTTTATTCATCTTGCATTCACAATAGAATATAAATCATATTTTAGCATACTAGTATAAAGGTTCCAAATCAGAGTAAGAATATTTTTCTCCACCAAACCCTATGTTGTGACAATGTTGATAAATACAGTGAAACCCCTCTAAACCGGAACCTCTAAATACCGGAATTCTCTCTAAACAGGATTAAATCATTGATCCCGTTTCCAACCTTTCTTTATTTTTACCAATTACACCAATATCCATGAATACGCATTTTTTTTTTAATCCTACACTGAAGAAAATGGTTAAGACATACTAGCAGATAGCTAAAAGCAGGTTGAAAGTAAAGCAGAATGCGCCTCAATGCACATTCTGCTTGACTTTCAATCTGCTTTTAGTGTTCAGCTATCTTCCATACTTGAAACAAGCTATGGGTTAAAAACCTCTCTAAACCAGAAACCCCTCTAAACTGGATTTTTTTTTGTCCCCACACATGTCCGGTTTAGAGGGGTTTCACTGTAGTATCATTCAAATAGTTTGGTGGAGACATGAGGACTTCATCATGTGAAACATTTACCTTATCTGAACTTCTGTAAGATAAAACTGATAATAATAATACTTTTACAAGGAACGCATTATACTCAAAAACATGTACAGTAAAATTCCACAGCAACAACCAGCAGAAATAAATAAACATGATGGTATTAAAGACAGTAGACAGGTAACAGCATCAGTATTTCTGTAAATCTGCTAAACTCATTGTCCCATAGCATATTACTGTTATTGAAAGTCACCATCTGTAAGATATTTCTTATGGTACATATTCATGTCTGTATAAAGTAGAACTACAATTGTATAACTACAATTGTAGTTTCTGTAGTAGAAGAATAAATTTAAAAGGCATACTTGTGGGATAATGGGTTTTAGTGGTAATGTGCTGAAGCAGTCACCTACCCCAACCCCTATAAACTGAGCAAATTGGCCTTACATAGTAGTGGCAATTTTCTGTAAGCATGTTACCAAAACTAGAAGGGTGATCACCAGAAGAGCAAGCAACAGTTGATCAAGAGTTATAGCCAATGAAAAGCTTCAGTATAGAAGTTGTACCTCAGAAAAGGAAAACGTAGGACAGAGGAATAGCTTTCATGGTATTGGTGCAAGAGTTATTAACCATATGCAAGACACTTCCACTCATCAAACTCCTTCCATAAATGAAATTATTTCATCTAAAAAGAAAGAAAAAGAGAATCACTAAGAATCATCAATCATCAGTAGGTGACATAAAAACACATTGAAACTGTTTATCACTGTCAAACATGGATCCAGCTCTTCTACTCACCTCCAGGCATTAACATTTTCTTATTTCTCAATCAAACACTATGTTGTGACAACTCATCGGAATTGTTTTTTATGACAATTATGATGAGTCATAAATTATAATCTAATAGTTTATTGGATATACAATGAGTTTAGTATAAGAAACGGCTGCCTTATCTGGACTTATTCAGGTAAACAAATATATATAAACCACATTGAACAGTAAAAACTCTCTAATACAACCATTGACGAGAAGAAACTTTATGGAATTGAAGGCATGTAATAGCTTGTAGCAAGATGAAATTAAAAAAGTACACTTACATGAACTTTCTACCTTCTATCACCTTGTATAAAGCAGCCACATTCTTTAATCCTTGTAAAGTTATAATCAAGAAGTGGAAATAATAGTTTCTGTTTACTGTACTCATATTTCAGAAAACACACATAGAAACTGTTAACCACTGCCACACGGATCCAGCTCTTATTCTCACCACTAGATACAAACATAAAATCATTACAAATAAGCACAATTGCAGTTACAAATTGAAGCTATCATGATGAATTTCTTTGGAGACATACAATCAACAGTTATTACATTTCAAACCAATCCATCTTTATTTTTCAGGTGAACTTCATCATTTGTTACATACACTTGCATTCATTACAGAATTCTTTATTTTGTATGTGACCACTAAAAAAGATTATATTTCTTGTCAATATGGCAGGAAGCAGCATTGTGCAAATCAACAGAAATGAAGAAATTGTCAATAGGACTTTTCTGCATTACTGTGGTTCTGCATTCGACTGTCACTTGTCTCTAAAGATCACCAGGCTTTTTTATATATCATTCAAACTCAATCAATATACTTTATCATTCAAAACAGTCCGTAATCTATACAGTATAAATACACATAAAAAAAACAACGTACAGTAACAGCTCTCTATTATGACCACATAAGTGAAGGCTAATTGATTGTATAAAAGAAAGGTGGCAGCTAATCCCTTTACCTTTACCCAATAGCCTGTTTCCTGCTAGAATTTAGTAAATATTCCTTTAGATACATATTCATGACTGTATATCTTGGAATTATTTTCTTCCCTGGAGGATTAAAAGAATGCGCTAAAAGGCGCTTCTATAAGTATATGGTGATAGAGAGTTGATAGTAAAACAGGATCTTTCTGCTTTACTGTCACCTTGCTTTAAGCAGTCATCTTTATGAAATACACGAGTGATATACTTTAGTGGTCATAATAGAGAGGTTTACTTAACAAACTCTATGTACATTACACATTCTTCGAGATATATTCAACAATAGACTGAATTATTTTAGCTGATCTTGTTACTCTTACAGAATTATCAATTTTCTCAGACAAAACACTTTTTACCGCATTGAAACCATCTCTCTGATATGCAAGAAGTAAATGTTGAAAACATAAATCACTGCCAGCAATTTTTGTTGCAGTTGCTGCAGTTAAAACTTTTTTTCTAACAAGAGGTTCCAATGAAGTAAAATGCTTATCAACATTGCAACTGAATTTGTTTTTTTGTAAACAATAATTAGTAGTATATGATGCTGACATATAATTTGCAGTCTCTATTTTGGCTGTTTCAAAAATTGATTTCAATGTACAGACATCTGACAAGGCATTGTGTGCATCATAATCAGAACTTAAAAAGTGTCTGGCTAGTGAAATCTGCTGATAGGAATCCAATCCAGGATATACTTTTTTGATTACATGTAAAGTGTCAACAAACCCATTCACAGAGGAGGAGAAAGTGTCAAAAAGATTGCAACTTATTAAAGCATTGGTAAGAACTTGGCTATCAAAACTTTTACAATTATGTGCAAATAGTATATTATTATTGGTCTTCTTCAAAAAAGTGCAAAACATTTTTAAGGCATCATTAATTGAATATGAGTTGACAAGTTGTCCATTTAATAACAATTCTCCATTTACAGTTTTTAGTCCTGTGATTTCAGATGCTTTGCTGGATATCTTCACCTTGGGTTTTACATATACATTGAATTGTTCCTTTTCCGATACAGCAGCTATCTGGATGATGTGTGCTTTTCTTCCTGAAATTTTATATATGAAAAAAGTTGAAGTCAATTTGTTTGTACTGTAAAACCCCTATAATACAGCCACTGACATGTGTTAATTTTATGTCTTTTTAAGCCCGTCTCACACAGAGCACGGTTGGGCACACGATTCCAATACGGTTTACTCGGTTATACACGGGTTGACTGGTACGAGTATTGAGCTCCAACCGTGCCTGGGGATGACTAAGTACGATTTAGACTCGAATGTAGCACGAGTATGTACGAACAAAGCACGGGTATACTCGGTCAAGCAAGGTTTGTCACGGTTTGAACACGATTTTCATACGATTGTTGTACGGTTCCAAGTACGGTCTAGTACGGTCTGTTACGGCCTAGTACGATTAAACACGACTTTTACTGGATAAACTGGACATTTACAGGGTTTACATACGGTCCCACCGACTTTTGTTCGAGTTATGCTCGAATTTTCACACATTCGTGTATGTTTTGATATAAATTGACTCGTTTTGATGGCTTGGCTTCATAAATTTTCGAACTTTCAACAGAGAAGTTATAAAAATGGCAGATGACAGAATAAGGGAATTAGAAATCATGATAAGACTGATAGACATTGAGATTAGTTTGGCCAGAAGGGAGACAAGAACAAGCCAACAGAAGGAGAAGAAGAAGGAGGCAAGTTTGGACAAGAGAATGGCTCAACAGAAGGGTCATGTTTGGTCAATATGACACTCTGTTACATGAACTAAACAGAGAGGACCCCAGGTGTTGCAAGAACTTCCTCCATGCCCTAGTACCTGGGGTATGGCGAGATGAGAGTCAACTAGTGGACGCAGGAGGACATGCTGGCCGCAACGTAGACCACAACCTTGGAAAGCAACAAAGAAACTACCTCAGGGATTACTTCATGTCGGAAGCTGGTTCGGTTCCATGGCAAGAACAGATGATATAATAGACTAGTCAAATGTGCAGTTGATATAGACTAGTAACCTTTGTATATCATTTCATGAATTGATATTGGAATCTAATTGCTCGGACTCATTATACATACAATCATATTTGATTTGCTAGATATCATGATTTGAAAGTTTAGCAGGTTTTCTTTCAAGAACAGTCTTCAAAGAGATTTTAATAAATTAGTGTAAAAAAAGTTAAGTAATTGTTGAATTGCTTTAAACGTTGTACAATAAATAAAATTAAACTTTTTTCCAGTATAAAATTTAATCCTGCCAAGAACAATCCCGAAGTTCTATGATTGCCATCATATGGTTTAATTCTTTAACTGCCAATGTCGTCTATAGGCATGATTACAAATATGTAAGCCTCAGATTAAACACCGCTTTGAAAAAGCAACGCATAATCTTGGGATAAAATATTTGTATATACTGTCAGTTTTATGTTCTTTGCTTCTTTATACACAGTTACATTTGCTAGATATCGTGTTTGGAAAGTGTAATAGCACTTTTTGAGCTCAAAGTGGTTTTGATAAGAGTACAGGGGCCCGTTTCATAAACCTTCCTATGACAGAAACGATTGTAAGTCAAATCTTTGAAATACATTTAATTTCGTATTTCTCTATCTAATCCCGTCTTGTGACATCTCTTTCGAATCGTCTTTTCAAGACGATTCCAAAGAGGTGTCACAAAACTGGATTAGATGGAAAAATAAATAGTTGGCATCCGAGTCTGAATCTCTGGGTATCTGGTCAGGTGGTGCCAGCGGGTCCTCCAGCTCATCAGGTTGAAGTGGTCGGAGGGCCTTGGTGGACCTTTTTGTATTCTCGCTGGGAGAATCTTCCATGTGGATTCTTTTGGGGACCTTCTTCTTCTTTGGAGGCATTATGTAGCAAGTACTCTTTTGTTTCAAGGTGGCAGCAGGTAGTTGTGTTTTCTGTTCTGTTCGAGTGCTGTATGATCATACACGAGCTTTGTGCAGACGTAGAGACCGTGTCTGGTCGTACTTAACTATGTATAATTCGTACTTGAACCGTATTGGTCGTATGGCGATCGTATGAAACCGTATTGGTCGTATGGCGATCGTATAAAACCGTGTGTTCACTCGTGTGAATCGTACGGTGATCGTGTGACATTCGAGTGTTAATCCGGATGTCGGATGTAGGACTTGGGGACGGTTTCACACGATTCCATACGATTTATATACGATATTGACACGGTTGATCTCACTTGTGTAGTGGACTTCATGTACGGTTGTATATACGGTCTCACACGGTCTCTCACGGTCTTGTACGATCGCTAATACGATCATACACGGACAAGGCACCCGTGCTAGTTTTTTAAAAGTTTTAAAAATCATACACGGCTTTCACGGATACACTCGAATGGCCCAAGTGTAACTCGGATAAGGCCACGGTTGATTCGGTTGTATGTAAGGTTTACACGGGTGGCCAACCGTATAAGCCGTGTGTTCTGTGTGAGACGGGCTTTAGACAGATTGCTGCTTAAAGCAAGATGAAAGTAAAACAGAAGGCTATTTTAAGCTTTATTTTATGTTGCTTTCACCTTGCCTTGAGCTGTCAACTGTCTTTCATATGTAATCAAATAGCCTTCTTTTGTGTAAATGGTTGTAATAGACAGATTACAATATATTGAAAGTTAATAAAATAGTTTGGTTCCTCCGAACACTTGTGTCACCTGCCAGCAACCATCAGTCTAACAAGAGTTTAAGTTAAAATGACAAACATCGTTATACCAGAAAAGAAATAAACTACTGCAAAAGAAAGTATAGAAGAGGAGAATAAATCTCATGGTATTGATGCAAGACACTTTCACTCAGCAAATTATTTAAGTAAATGAAATTTTATCTGGATAGTATGAGTTGAACAGAAGTTATTTGCTGAAAATAGAAAATATGGAATAGGGGAATAACCTTCACAGTATTGCTGCAATAGTAATCAACCTTAGACAATTTCACTCATCAATCACTTTCCATAAAAGAAATTTCATTTCAAAATCTTCAGTAAAACAGAAGAAATCTGCATGAAACAAAAATGTTGAAAAGGGGAATAACTTTCACAATATTTATTACAAGAGTTATGACCATTGTGTAATACGCGTTCACATGTCAAGCTCTTTCCATAATTAAAGTTTCATCTTAAAAGATTGAGTAGAACCTTATATATGTGGTTGGACACAAAAAGTGTGACGGACAGACAGGCAGGCAGGCGGACAAACAGATGGACAGACGCCGGAAAAGTGATCCCTAAGTGTCGCCTCTGCCTACAGCAGGTGACACAAAAACCAAAGAAACACAGTGTGGGTGCCAGTGCTTATCTGTTTTGTTGTGCTTATAGATTAAGATGGAACAGTGTGATATTGTTGCTTTCGTCTTGACTATTCATCCCTCTGTCTACTGTGAGGCTAAAAGACCCTGAACCTTTGTCTGACATGACCCAACTTGTAATGAGTTTAAGAGTTTCTTGGGTTAAGTACACATGCCAAATATGAAGTCTCGTTTACATGTTGATTCAGAGTAATGTCCATGTTAAATTAACACTATTTGACCTCAAACTGACCTTGACCTTTGTTGGACAAGACACAAGTTGTACTGAGCTCAATTATCATCCTGCAAATGAATACAAAACTGTGGGCATATTTAGACAATAAAGTGGAGACTTCATTGTACTTTTAAAATGAGTTATTTTGCAAATACCTAGTCCAGTAGTCTCCAAATCAAAGAAAGTTTTGGTGTGGGGTCCTTCTTTACAATTCTCACTCCCTATAACAAGCCCATCAGGAATTGATTCATATGAAACATCCTCTGAAAAAAATCAATTATCATATTTATACTAATCAAACATAATAAAAAACATTTATGATATATACATCCAGGGACTAAACTGAGCATATCCAACAGTGTCTCACTCATTTTATCATCAAACCCTATGATCTCACAACTCATTAGAATCATCTCTTTGAGACAACTCTAATGAGTGGTGACACCATAGGGTTTGAAGCAGAAATAAAGATTTTAGTTTTTGAAATACTCCTTTTGAATCTTGTACATCAATTGATTATTTTGGGTGAATCAGCAAATGTATTGCTACAAAATGACTTACTTAAAACAGGATTTTATACAATACATAATCTAATGAACTTCTTTAGGCCAAAAAAAATAAATAGGTGTGGTTCAGGTAACATGGGTAAAAAAAAATAGGGTAGGTAGGTAGGTTTTTTTTTTTCTTTTTTTTTTTTATTTCCCAGATGCAACAGTTGGTTTATACAGACTGGTGACAAAGGACAACATACAACCATTCACCACAATAACTCACCATTGAGCACTGTGTGCTCAGGTGAACCAAAATTACAGTCTGGCAATATAGAAAATAAAAACTTTTAACAGTTTTAGCTATCAAGTCTCTTATGTTTTATTTTTAGATGCAAGTTATGTTTTATTTTCTAGATGCAAGTTGTTTATACGGACTGACAACAAAGGACAACAGACAGCCATTGACCACAATAGCTTTATACCATTGAGCACTGTGTGCTCAGGTGAACTAAAATACAGCCTGTCAATATAGAACTCCAACAGTTTAGATTTCAAATTGGTTCATATGCTTAACCCTTCTCTTGCTGTTCACATATTCACTTTTGAAAATAGTGTAAATCCAGATCAGCCAGTTCCTAAAGGAACAGCCTGATCAGGATGTACACTATTTGCCATTCAGATTCCACATTTGTAGCCAATATCCATGTGAAAAATTATTTTATTGATAAAAAATGAGAAATGGGCAGAGCTTTAAATATCTGAATATTCGGTAAGAGAAGGGTTAATATCAGTTTGTTTTTCAAAATGCGTTTTTAACAAAAATCTGAATGTAGCATGTATTGAATAAAATTGTCTTTTGTACATGTTTGTGTTTATATGTAAAAATCAAAATCTGCCCACCAGACTATTTTTTTCAAAATCCAGATAAGAATCTTTTAAAAAAAACTATATTTCAGAGTGTAAGTTGTAACTATGTATTATAGGGCTGTGTATTGCCTGGCTGCTTACAATACAATACGTATTGCAATTACGGTGTATGCAGAGCCATACAGTAAGATTGGAATACAAATTCCAGTTGCAATACTTATAAAAATGCTGAATACTTTTGATTTTATTAAATACCTTAAAGGTGAAATATATCCATTAAAAAAGAAATTAATATATATGCAGTGTCTGACACTAACTCTGAGTTTGACCGATCAGCAAGGATCCCATAGGGATGAAACTACGCTTCTCTACAACAGATCAGGGTTCACTCCCAAATTTCATTGTAATTGAAGGAAGGAGAATGGAGAAAGAGTAATTATAACTTTAAATTTTATTAAGGTTTTATAGTGTGACAGTTTCTCTGAAGGGATCGACTTTGTTGAAATCAACAAACTATAACTGGTGTTTTATATATCTCCCTTCAAAAATCAAATCTCAATATAAGAATCACTATGTAGATCTAGATTAGTTCTTATCATTTATAAATGAAAGTTAATTGTTTTTCTTATTTTTCTTTTTAAATATTGAAGGAAATACGTATTCATAATATCCCCATCTGTCATACTTCCTTCCCTTTCAGTATTTACAGTTTATCTGTGGGGGTAACGTGACTTGGAAGTAATAACCATTTCCTTTCAAAATATGCCGGTAAAAATCCGCGAAAACTGATGACAATTTGTAATGTCTACCGTGTTTTTGTAACACAAAAGCTTGACAGAAATGATTAAATAACGATCTTGATAACAAGAGATGATATGTGTTTTTGAAGTTGTTCACCAAGATTTCGAAAAATCCATATAACCTTTCAAATAACTCTATCGACGCAACTTACGATTTTACTATCGAAACCAGGTTGGCAACGCCCACCGAGTTGACGCACGCGCATGTCATACTTTTATGACAACAGAAAACAAAACTATTTAAGGCCAGAAATCTACATCAGTTGTCAATTTTGTATCCTGATTGGCAGATCGGGTGCAGTTTGCATAATCTCGCGAGATTTTCACTTTCGACACGTAATTTCAACAACATGTAACAGAACCTTTCTACACATCCTAATGCGACACTTCAAGCAAACATGTTCCATCTTCAAATAGGTGTATCTCATCGGAAGGGAAAAGATCTATAGGAGATAATTTAGTAAGACGGCATTAACCAAGTAACAGTTTATTTCAAGTGCATTATCTTTTAATGACTTGTGCTTTTAAAACGCCTAGACGAATCGGGCTCAAAAGACCGACGTTCCGAGCGCGTTTCAGTTTCGTACTCGATATTGTTCGTCTTAAATTTTCGTGAGCTAATTCGATAAAAAGTCGTAGGGTCGGCGCTAAAAAAAAGGGTCGGTCGGGGGTTACCTGAACCACACCTATTTTTTTTTTTGGCCTTACCCAAATTCTGTAAATTTGGATGGTACTGTGGTCCTTCTTTAACTTCTAGAGTAAATTTTCTCTGTGATCTGCAATGTAGAAAACAACTGATAAAACAATGGCCACTATTACTATTTAAAACTACTTTGTGTGCAAAATCCATTCAAAACTGTACTTGTTAAAGTGTAAATGCTGTAACATGTGGCATTTTCAACATATCAAGGGCAGATTACCCTTGACCTGTTGGTCCAGTTTCAATATTAAGCAAACACCTCTAAGAAATTATGGTCATGTACAATCTGAGCAAATTTGAGAAAGACAGAATAAACAAGAATATCGTTCCCAAAGATGGATGCTCCCCACAATGAAAAAAACCCAAGGTATAGCATGTTTAGTATGTGAACACAGTATCAGTGTTGTGCCTAGGCCGCGGCATTTCGGGAATCCCGCATTTTTTTCACGATTGTCCCTTAAAAATTCGCCTTGCGCGGGCATATGGGCGTGCCGTAAACAAATCGCATTTTCGGCAATTTCTATTAGTTTCTGCTCCAATCCGACTTAATTTCGGAGAATAGAGAGATCACAAAGGGAGATTAATCTTAGTATTGAAAATAGACTGTGCGCGTATAATATACGTGAAGAATATCGGCATATAGAATCGTATGTAAACCAGTCTGGTTCCGCTTTGTGATAATGGCGGTGGAACGATGCGCTTGACGGATTTTCTTTCCGATTAAAATAGACAACTAGCAGACGATGCTTCGTTTAAACAAAGTGTTGAGGATACTCCTTCAACATCTTCTGAACCAAGACAATCGCTTCAACATATTTAAAAAAAAAAAAAAATCAAATTGCCGTCGGGTAAACAGCGACTCTACGATACGAGATACAGAGACAGTTAAAGACCGTCAGTTGTATTCTAATTAAAAGGTAGGTATATCGTGTTTTAAAGGTTTTTTTAGTGTGTCCCCCAAAAATTTCAAATGTCCCCCAAAATTTTTGACAGCGCGCCACCGTGTCCCCCAAAATTTTGGACCTAGGCACAACACTGCAGTATCAAGTTTCATCAACTTATGATGTAACGTTCAGGAGATATGCTTCAGACAAAATATAAAAATTCTATGCAAAAAGGTCGACAATTCAATATTTGGAGATAACAGAGTTATAATTCTTGTGTACTTCACTTTTTTTTGTCATACTCTAACACATAATCAAGTTTCATCAAGTTATAGGGCTTCAGAAAATTTGATTTTTTTACAAGAAAGGGAGATAATTCAATATTGGGAGATGACATTCAATATTGGGAGATGACAGAGTTATGGTTCTTGAGAACAGCACTCCCTGTTTCATCCCGTATTACTGTATCAAGTTTCATCAACTTACAATGCAATGCTCAGGAGATATGATCCTGACAAAATTTGATTTTTTTAAATAGAAAAAGAGAGATAATTTAATATTGGGAGATGACAGAGTCATGGTTTTTGTGTACTGCACCTCCTTATGTCATCATGTATCACTTTATTATATGCCTTCGAGTGATATCGAGCGTTTCCACGTGTATTTGCAGAGTAAAATACAAGAGTCTGTATCAGCCACCTTGTATCAGCAACTTTGTATTTTACTCTGACCTCGCTTTCGATTTGACGTGACGTCATTTACGTACATGTACGAGTTCCGCGTTATTCTTTGTGACATACAAAAAATCTTGTTCTGCTTCAAATAACTAATAAATTTTGGATATAAAATGATTTAAACAACTATTTAGTTGTTTCTGGTTTGTATTCAAGGCATATAATAAACACATTACCAGTTGGCAGTGCGCAACAGAGTGTTGCATTTAGCTCTCGACATTTTTGGCGGAAACAACCGATCAGACTCGCGCCAAGGCGCTCGTCAGATCGGCTATTTCCGCCAAAACGTCTCGAGCTAAATACATCACTCTGTATCGCACTGTCAACTGGTAATGTGTATGTATCAAGTTTCATTAATTTACATTGTAACAGTCAAGAGATATGCTCCGGACAATTTTTTTAAAAATTTTTAGAAAAAGGGAGATAATTCAATATTGGGAGATGACAGAGTTACTGTTCTTGTGCAATGCACTTCCTTATGCCATCCTCTATCACTCTAACAAGTTCCATTAACTTACAGTGTAACAGTCCAGAGATATGCTCCGGACAAAATTGATTTATTTTATGAGAAAAAGGGAGATAAAAAAAAATTGGGAGATGAGAGAGTTATGGTTCTTGTGCACTGCACTTCCTCATGTAATCCTCAATCACTGTAACATGTTTAATCAACTTAGGGTGTAACAGTCCAGAGATACGCTCCGGACAAAAGATTCAGACAAAATTGATTTTTTTTATGAAAAGAGGGGAGATAATTCAATATTGGGAGATGACAGAGTTACAGTTCTTGTGTACTGCACCTCTTTCTGTCATTCTCTATTCTATATACTAACAATTTACAAGTATAAGTCTCCACAAACCTTTTCTGTTTTAATTCAAGCTTGCGTCTTTTGGCTGTATGTGTGGTTGCAATGGCCTTACGCTTTGGAAATTGTAAATCCTGGAGGGCGAGCAGTCTAAATGAGTGTGTTCCAGGGGATATGCCTATCTTACGATGAACCTGTATATCAAATAGACACATACCTATAAGACTAGTATAGCTAGTATGTATCTTAACCCTGTACCCCATAGCCTGTTTCTAATTTTGAAAACAGGTGACCACTTAAAGTAGGTTGAAAGTAAAGCATCTTGAAGCACATTCTGCTTTACTTTCAGCCTCCTTTAAGCTATCATCTGCTAGGCTAAAGAAACTTTTTTTCTAATAGTACACATTCATGACGTAATAAATTGGAACTATTTTCTTCCATGGAGGAATAAATTATAGGCGTAAAAAGGCATATTTATGGGATAATACAAGTAAACATCATATTTGCATGCAACCCAAATATTAAAATTCTATTGTATAATCACCATCATGTCAGTGTAAGAGATTTCCATAAAAAGAATTGACTATTCCAGTGAGATTTTTGAGGAGTGACTATTAAGCGATGTTGACAAGTGATTGTATTCATAAAATGTGTAGATCCTGATCAGAGGAGTCCTCTAGGAGCTCTCTAGTCTGTGTCTGGACTGTAAGTATATGACAAGCGTATTTTCGATTAGTACGCTGTTAGAAAATGACAAGTATGCTCATAGATAGGGCTGAATGTGTTCTGTAAATACCTGACTATACATTGTTCAGAGGTTTTTATAAAACTATCTTTCAACTTACAGAGGTGATGTACTTTCTACCAGCATTCTTCTGTGACACTGCTGCAGCAACCCTGAAATTGAGATTAGCAGAGCCAGAAAAGTGCATACTCTTTGGTGCTTTCGAAGCAATTGATTTGTTAAGACTTTCATTGGCTTGAGTACTACCAAGATTACTTAATTTTATTGCATGTTTTAAGTAGGCATAAAAAATTTGCTTTGTATCTGTTTGCAACTGACCAGATGACAGTGGTTTTCCAAACGGCAATGATTTATACGGTTTACCTGGATCATTGGTTTTTTTACACCATGCCTGACAATAACTATGATCCCCAAAGGGGTGAAAGGCCAGGGCCTTGATACCCTGTGCAATTCCATCCGGATGTCCAACATTTTGACTTAAAACATATCCAAAAAGCTTTAAAATGTATCGAATAACTGAAACAGATAAGGATTTATGCTTGATACGAAGTGAATATAGTAATGAACTGACAGATTTTCTAATATGGTTTTTGTCTGATCTTTTCAAATTCATTTTGTCAACTTTTTCCCTTAGTTTATTAATAGAAGCTGCATCATCATCACCTACAATTGCTTTTGTTTTAATTCCCAAATCCTTAATTCCTTTCACCATTTCCACTACCATATCTGGTTCCATAGACTTAGCTGAACCTGTAAAATTACGCCTACAGTCATGTGATGATGGTGTGATCCCTTTCTGTTCAGCTGATTCACATATTCTGCATTTTTTGGATCTAACGGGAGTATAGCCAAGAACCTTTCCGGTTTTGCAGCCTACCATGGTACAGTGACCTGATAAGAATAAAACAATATGTGCTTGTAAAACATGATGTCCTCAATGTGACCATGAGCTCTAACTGATCTTGAGCTTTGTCTATGACTGAACTGGTAACAAGTTCAAGAGGTTCTTGAGCTGAATATGCAAACCAAATATGAAGTCTATATCATATGTAGTTTCAAATTCATGAACAAGTTTAAAGTTATGGACAAAAAGAAAGAGCATAAGCAATACACTCCTGACCATGTGGTGTAAAAAGGATGGTCAAAACATGTACTTGGTTACTTTATGTCATGGTACTTATAATTTTATTCCTTAACCTTTCCATAAATAGTATCCAGTATTGTTGACAGACAGTTGCTTAAAACAGGCTAAAAGTAAAGAAGAATGCTCATTTAATTTCATTCATTTTTACTTTCAGTCTGCTTTAAGCTAACATCTGCTAGGATACAGGAAATTAATTTTTATAAGTAAGCTACTTAACCCATTACCCCATTGCCTGTTTCTAGTTTTAAATAAAGGTGGTCACTTAAAGCAGGTTGAAAGTAAAGCAGAATGTGCCTTAAGGCGCATTCTGCTTTACTTTCAGCCTGCTTTAAGCAAACTCCTATAATGATATAGAAGGTATGTCTTATGAAGTTAGGATGCTTATTCATAACTGTATAAAATGAAACCATTACATTCAGTGGAAGAATAAGTTACAAGGTGTAAAAAGGCGTATTTATGGGGTAAAGGATTAAAGTTGATAAAGTTTATTAATCTCTTAAATTTCTCTTTAAACTCTATATACAAATCAATTTATTTTTTTAGTGAAAACACACTCCTTTAAGAGTACCTGATAGACTGTCGTATGATTTCCCACTTCCTCGTTTCTGCCAACCACCATCAACACTGACTTCAATTTCTCTACAAATATAATTAAATCGATAAACTAAATCATCCTTAATGAGCATTACTGCATTACTTACAGCCTGCTTTTATCTAATAACAGTTACAATATAGGAAACATTTCTTTAGGTGCATATTTGTTCGGTTTATATTCATGTATAAAATGCAACTACATGTATCTTTTTTGCTGGAGAAACAAACTAAAGACACTTTAATTCCCCCAGTCCCCTTGTTTTCTGAGTTGAAGATAGATGGATGCTAAGAGTACGCTGAAAGCAAAGCAGCAAGCTTTTCAACCCTTTTAATACTCCATATATAAGCATTTAACCCTTTTAATTAAATCCTCCACTACATGAAGTTCCACTTTATTTAACCATGAGTGTGCACATAACAAATGCTTTTGTCTATCCTATACTGATGGTTGCTAAGAGGCATGCATTCTGCTTTAATTTCAACCTGTTTCAAGTGGTTGCCTGCATTCAAAACTAGAAACAGGCTATTGAGTAGTTTTAAGGAGTATTCTGAGGCCTAGTGGTTTAAGTCACTAAGCTCCTCACCCCTGTGGGTTCAAATCCCAGTCTGGGCATTCAGATTATTCATGTGATATGACTGAGTAACTGTTAAAAGCGACATAAAATCATACCAAAAAATTATAATAAGGAGTATTCTGCTTTACTTTTAGACTGCTTTAAAACATCATTTGCTAAGATCTTTTGGTGCATGTTTATGATGTATACAGGTAAAGTGGATCTATATTCTTTGGTGGACAAATAAAGTCAGGGCTGCTATTTCTCCGAATTTTTGAAAGTAAAGCCAAATGCGCCTAAAAGCAGTCATGTGTTTTCAAAACTAGAAAGAGACTATGGGGTAAAGGTACAGTTAGTAAACTTGCGTCTGAAAATTTGAAATCTTAGGATTTTTATGATGAAGTTATATAAAGTCATATCTATTTAGTAATGGGTCAGACACTGTAAGCCTACTCATAAATTGGCTACAGTATTTATTGAACGTTTAACTCATAGCAACCTTTCTTCACTAGTCTCTTCTTGTAAGGCCTGATCTATAGACTCCCTGGCAACAACCTCTATTGCTTCCCCTGTCTCCTTCAACCTGAAATAAATTTTATTACTTTTTTCACAAAACAATCAGTCATCTTTTTCACCTGAAAGTCCTGAATCCTATATTCATGAAAATTGCCATTAAATAATTAGTAAAAAAATATGAGTTCCATGGACTGATAAACGTTTTAGCCTTTATTTAATTTTAAACCAGATTGTGTTCTCTGGGACTCATTGTTTTAAAGATCCTGGAGACTTATTAATTTGATTTCTAAATGAATCACTGATGAATCATCTGGAAAATATTCAGATTTAAGGCTTAAAACTTGTTTTCAATGGTTTTGTTATTTATATTCACATAAAATCCTTCAATATTATTTAACTCTTTGAACCCTAGTCACGCATAATGATATATGCGTTATTTGCAAACAGTGTACATGAGAGGAATACACCTGTCCCATGCAAACAATGAAGACCTCTGATCAGGGTCTACACTGTTTGTAATTTTGAAATATATTGTAAAAATCAACCCTTAAAAGTCAAAAATGGACATGACTATATTGAAAATTAGAATGGTCCATTTGAGGTTTCAGGGAGGAAAGGGTTAACAAAGAAAACTGCCAGTACTACTCACAAACCCATCTATAACTTTACAAATGTTTTTCGAGCAAAATGTATAATAAAGTGTGACACATAGCTCCCCCCCCCCCACCCCAAATAAATTTTTTAGTGTTTTTTCAAGAATACATTACCTTCTTTTCATCATAGAATAGTGCACTGCAGGAATGTTCCAACACATCAGCACACTATTAAATTGAGCAACACCAATGCCAGCATGCAAAATAGCTGCAGAAGAAAAAGAGAATATTTGGTTCCTTGTTTTGAATGAGAAATGTTATCTGGCAAGGGGGATGAATATATCAGGGTGAGTCAAAGGCAAACCTGATATATTCAGAGGCCTAGCAACATAACAACATGACAGTAATTTATAAAGAGAATATTTTGTCTCCAGCTTGCATTCTATAAGCAATACATTTTTTAAAAGTTTGTCAATTATAGAAGTACATGTATGCTAGCAAGCAACTGATGTCGCATACTCTGTGACATTTTATTTTCAACGAATATTTCGAATAACCGTGGTCACCTGTCCGGATTCTGTTGGTAGAGTTTTTAAATAATTTTCTTTAGCAAACTTGAAAATAAGCGTCTCGGTAAAAAATAAATTCGGCTACAGGTCATTGGCCATCTGACATAATAACATTGGTCATGTGACCAACTGACATAACAATTTAAATTATTAATATCATGCTATTTGTTATCTGTTCGGAAAATCACAGCTGTACACCTTATGTATCTTACAGTCTATATACATGTGCTTTTTTAATTTACTGAATGTGGGCATGGTATCAGCACATTAAATTATTTTTAACAATAAAAGATATAGAGCATTATATTTTTTTTATGTACAATCTATTAAACTCCAATGTCAGATTACCTGTTGATGCTTTAGTGTTGACATCATACACCTGGCCATGTTTCTTTGAACATTGTATGGTAGAGGTACAGTTGCACAAAGCACAGAATACGTCTAAAGAGACAGCCAAACCAGTAGTTTTGTGCTGTGTGGCGTTATGAAGCTGCAGAGGTTGTCCACAATGTTGGCATCCTCTCAACCCTTCAGCCAAAGTCCCCAGCTCAATTATAAACCTTCCATCTCTCCAGTTTCCCCCAGTCCCTGTTGTTATAACTTCTTCATGGCTGACTATTCCTACATCTGGGAGATGATTTGCACTGCAATGAAAAGAAGAAGCAGCAGCAACCGCAGAAGCTTTTGTATACTGGTGCTCATCCAGTTCATTACAATTTTTAGCTTTTGATGCTGACAGTGACACTGCTGAATATTTATTTTTGACAGATTTCTTTATAAACTTTCCTGTTTTAGCTCTATACATGTCTATTAGATCTATTTAGTATTAATATTCAAAAATATAGAATCTAGATTTAAAATGTACAGCAATGATACTTTTAGATTTCAAGTTTGTGACAATATCATAAAGCAAGAAACTTCAGAAGTACAAAAAAATGCGGTTTGTGGTTCGTGTATTTGGGTAATTCGTGCCGCCGCTCAACGACCAAATTCCACTATTTTTGCAGAACGAACGTGAGATCAAACCAAACAAGCAGAAAACAGACACAGATGAACACAATCTAGACCTGTGAACGCTTCTAGCGATACAGGATTAAACTGATCAACGTCAGCGATCTACATACGAAATGACGGAAACAACAGTGAATAAAAAGCTCAGCTTAGGAAAGCGATTTATTCTAATCTAGGATGACCAATATGTGTTATAAATACAAACCAACTCTGAAAGAGAGAATTAAGAGTATGAGAAATCCGTTTGTTTCACAAACCACTAAACAATATAGACGATTATCGGCAAAATGTTCAGATAAACTCCATCCACTGCAGACGAAAATGAAAACCGGATGTAACAAAGTGCGACTTACCTATGACAACGGTGTATGCTGTAAACTACGCATCGGACAAAATAACGTTCAAACGTCCCGTTCGGTACGAAAACCCGAAACCTTTCGTGGAAATAGTATTTTCTGATCGTATACGTTCACAGAAAAAACATTTTGTGAACTATTAAATTTTACGCCTTCTTAACGTTTTTCGGCAATTTCGTCATGCGCACTAAGACAGGAGGACATCCTTAAAACCTAAAAGCTGGCCCTTAGTTCAAGGTCACAGGGGTCTAAATTTTTCTGTGCATAGAAAGGTCTTGTCCATAAGCACACAAACCAACCATGAAAGGAATATCTCAAGGGACATGTAAGTTTAGGCATTTTTCGAAACCTAAACACAGATTTGGAAACCTAAAAGTTAGCCCTAAGTTCAAGATCACATGGGTCCAAATTTGTCTGTGCATAGAAAGGTCTTGTCCATAAACACACCAACCAACCATGAAAAGAATATCTCAAGGGATATAGAAATTAAAGGCATATTTCAAAACCTAAACACAGATTTCGAAACCTAAAAGTTGGCCTTAAGTTCAAGGTCAAGGTCACAGGGGTCCAAATTTTTCTGTGCATTGAAAGGTCTTGTCCATACACACACACACACACACACACAAGCCAACTATGAAAGGAATATCTCAAGGGATATAGAAGTTAGAGGCTTTTTAAGAAACCTAAACAGAGTCTTACAAAAACCTTAAAGGCAGACGCTGACACAGACAATAGCGTGATGACAATTGCTTGACTTTTCGAAAAAGTCGAGCTAATAAAATGTTTGCTGAAGCGTTATGAGTTTTGAGCATAGCGTCCATTTTAAATTTTATAACCTTTGACCATGGTGTTCACTATGTTTTTGAGTAAATAACATGGTATGTACTGCAGTTAATGCTAGTTCATACAACAGCTGTAAGAGACAACAAAGCTATCAAACTTAGGTTACCTTATTTCCTGATGGAGTAGACTTTGTTACAGACGGTGTTGACCCATTACAGAAGAGGTACATGGCAATGACCTGATAACAGATGTCATACGGAAGGCGTAATAGGTGGTGACCACATCTGTATCCTGAAAATGATAATAACTACAGTGCTCCCTCTCTACAACCACATCCAACGGTGGACACAGTTTGAGTGCATTGTTTGGAGGAAGTGGTTATAGGGCGGGAAAATTTAGACTTGGCTTACAGTGGTTTAGCTTCCTATTAGGCAAGTATGCATGTGAATACACTTTTCTTTTTACAGAAAACCAAAAATTAATTGGAGCACTGCATATGGGTGCTGGACTCTTGACTTCCATATGCTTTATATTGCCAATTTAATTGGAGATATTTCAAATTACAAATTTTAAGTTTAAAAAGGGCAATAACTCTGGAAGGACAAATCCCAGAGCAACATGCCTTGTTGTAGTGAGTTGCCTTTTTGATAGTGGACAAGTTTTAAAAGTTTCAAGTTAATACGTCTCTTAGTTTTTGAGAAATTTCATAATTTACAAGAGCTGTAAGAGAGACGACAAAGCTATCAAACTTAGTTACCTTATTTCCTGGTGGAGCAGACTTGTTTACAGACGGTGTTGACCTGATTACAGAAGGCATAAATGGCAATGACCTGGTAACACATGTAAGGAAGGCGTAATAGGTGGTGACGACATCTTTATCCTGTAAATGATAATAACTAATAACTCTCTACAACGATGGATCGGGGACACAGTTTGAATGCCTTGTTTGAAGGGAGTCTTTAAAGGGAGGCAAAATTAGACTTGGCTTACATTGGCGTAGCTTTCTACTAGGCAAGTAGGCATGTGTATACACTTTTGTAAAAGAAGTCCAAAAATAATGCCGAAAATGCAATAAAATTGAAGCCTAAGAGAAAATCCCATTTTCTTTTTACCCATTACATTGATGATGTTAGTGCCTTTAATGCCCAAAAAGTCCTACGAAAGCATCTGCAGAGACTATCAAGGAATAGAATTTTCTGGGGGCACCCTGACAGGCTGACACCCCCTGGTAAGAATGCTGTACCCGTATGCTAAAAACATGAAACTGCATACACACTGTCATAAAAATTGGAACAATTTGAAACTAAAATCAGAGTGGGAAAATGTATTAACCTGAAACGGACAACTGAACATACATAATTTCAGTTGACTTTTTACATAGATTTATTTCAAATTTTTACCTGGTTTTGAACATGCAAAACGCTCTAAGAACACACAAGAGGCCATTTAGAAATAAATTTTTCCAGTGATATACAAATCAAATTTTTCGCAGAGGACTATGCCCCCGGACACCCCTAGAAGAGTTATGCTAATTCTATACAAGCAACACCCCTGGCTTAAATTTGCATACTGCTTGAATCCAGATCAGACACTGCATTACTCAAGTCTAATCTGGATTCAAGCTGTTTGTCCCTCGTCATTATATTTTTTGTATCATCGTATTAATAAATTATTATGTCCAATTATTTGTAACTTTGAGAAAAAACAGCAGACAACAATTTTAAGCAGACAATATTGCAACAGTAACAGCGCTGGACATAAATTAATTGTCCTGTTTAGGGAACAGCAGCAATGGTAGTTGTTGGGAGGGCTGTTGTATGGTGGGACACTGTAATTCAGAAATTTAGCAAACAATATTGGACTGTAACTGTTGAAAGTGTTAGGGGTACCTTTGGCATGACTCCTTTTAATCAGGGTCTACACTGTTTGAATAGTGCACTCTTCACATGTACACCATTTGTAAAGGATACATATATGTGTCACTAGGGGTAACCTGTTAAATAAGGATCAGTGAACAGAAAGCTATCAAGCTTAGTTACCTTGTTTCCTGACCTTAGGTATAGACCTGGTTAAAACCCAACTCATTCATCCATCGTGATTACAGACGGCTTGCATGGTGTTGTCCTGGTAACAGATGGCATGAAGTACAGTTGGATGGTGTTGTAGGTGGTTGGGACTTCTGTTTCTGTAAATGAAAAAGACTAGATTATATTTCAGAATTTTAGCAATTAATAAACAGCATTTGACAGTAACTGTTCATAGAGTTAGTGGTAACCTAACATGACCACTTTTTGATCAGTGTCACTGTCTATGTACACTGCTTTGCATAGTACAAGTGCACTCTTCACAAGTACATCATTTGTAAAGGATGCAAATAAGCATGCATGCAGCATCACTAGAGGTAATCTATTAACATAGGATCAGAGATCATAAAGCTATCGAACTTAAGTTACCTTGTTTCCTGGTGGCATAGACCTAGTTACAGTCGACTGGTGGTGACAAAGAGTGGATCACATATCTGAGGGCTTATTATAATGCTAACAGCCAGTTTCCAATACTACTCAGATGGAGCCCATCAATGGCCAGGAAGACTCTTCTTTTCTCAAAGACGTAGGGCCAGGCCACATAATGGGAGTCCAGGTGCCACCGTCTCTCCTCTGGCAGGCGTTATATTTCTTTCTGGTGACCCTCCTTAATCTGTGGACTACAAAAATGTGAAATAAATGTTAAAATTGGTTATTTCACAAGGGTTTACATTAAACTTTGCAATGTCCACCATCCACTCTTTTAATACCCTGATGAATGCATATGGTGAAAGACATTTATTTCTTATACAGTAGAACCCTTCTATTACAAATACTACATAAGATTATTACTATTGGTGTACTTTGATTCTTACAAAAAAAAATTGCCTGTCTTAACCCTCTCATGAGCACCATTTGAGTTTTATCTGAATTGTAAACTTAGAGTTGTTGGCAATATTTTTAAGACAGATTTAAGGCTTTTTTACTCAAGAAATATTGATACGATTGTCAAACAGTTTGGATCCGTCATCCTGATCAGATGCCGCAATAAGCAGCACAGTCATGTAGAAGGCAAATCGCAAGGGATCTGATATTAATATTTGAGTGTCATTCTGTGAGTAGTAAACAGATTATGATCTATTTTTTAGCTCCTGTGACCTAGATATGCAATGGACCGGAAATATTTGAACAAATTTCAAAGAGGACCATATACCGTAATTTCCGGCCATAAGCCCGCGGGCTATCTCATTTTTCAACGGACAAGAAGGTGCCTGCGGTTTATCTCACGGAGCGGGCTATATGACGAATCTTTTTACCCATCAGCATTGCAGAAAAAGAAAAAGAAATAGAGCTTGTGTAACGAGGAGCTAAATGGTTCCATTTCTTTCAAATTGTAAAAAATATACAGAGGAAATTCAAATAGTTTGTGTTAGCATTACTAAACATATTTTCCATACTTTTTCATCATCATCATCATCATCATCATCCAGTTTAGTTTAACCAGGCCATTGATTAATCCTCCTTATTATAAGGGTGAGGCTTGGCTGTCCAGTCTGGAACGAAGTCTCCCTCTCCAAGCTTGGCGGTTTTGTGGGTTGATGTTTTCCAACCCTAGAGCTTCACGGTCTCGTTTTACAAGGAAATTACATTTATACGAATGAGAAACGATTTGTACTCTGTGTAGACGCTGATTTTCTCGGCAGTTAAACAGGGTCAAAACTGTTTGCAACTTTTTAAATTTACACAAGTTGCGGTTAACAGGTAAATGGTTAAGTTTAGTGCATGAACAAACACAAAATACAATAAGGGTCCATGAAGAACAAAACAACCAATACAATCGCCAATGTTCTCCAACAGCAAACGGACTGTATTGAGTAAGTTTTCACGGGTTTATCAAACCACGAATGAAATGAAAACTGGTCATACCCTACAACGTTTAGATGTATTCGCAACAATTACAACCTATATGATCCACTCTGTTTTCATCGGTCACTAACGTTCTAACAATTTACCGTTTTCAGTAGAATAGAGATCCGAATAAATCAAAGCATAGAATAATGCTTTAGCACTATCAAGCATTTAACGTTGATAACAGTCGGAAGTTAGTACATACTACTCCTTATAGCGGTGAATCATAAGAAAGTTTCACAAAATGGGTGCGGCATATAGACGGTGCGGCTTATTTGCCAATTTTTTTTTTCATTTTTAAGTTTTCTGTGGGCAATGAATAATGCCGGATGCGGGCTATCTAAAGGTGCGGGCTTATTGCCGGAAATTACGGTAAGGATAATTTCTGCCAAGTTTGGTAAAAATCTTATCCAGTATAGTTTAGGAGGAGATGTCGTTTAAAGAAATTGTTGACGACTGACGAACGACAACGGACACAGCACAATCAAAATAGTTCATTGTGTTCGTCTTTACCAATTTAACCTTACATTTTGGAACGTCTGAACATAAAAATATACGCTAGCAAAATTGTTCAAGTGCTGAATTTTTCAGCTTGCTTTTTCAAAATTCGACTCGCATTTTGCGAGTTGGCAAGAGCAAAATTCGAGCCCTGAGTATTGAAAACTTCAAGTGGCCTCGTAGTAAACTTATTTCTAGTTATTTAAAGCATTCGGAATGCTATTTGTTGTGGTTTGATCCCGATCTCGCTATTAATAAAGGGATTTTAAGCTCGAAAGAAAAATGTGCGTATTGTTGGTTTGGAAGCCATTTAATCATGCATATTATTTATAAGATCACCGACAGCCACGCCCCCTTTCGGATTTTGACATTGCTACTGCATGCATAGGAGAGACATAGCAACCTTTTGATTCTCCTAGTGCAGGCCCTAGAGACCTTCCTACTTTCTATCTATCTAAATTCCGAAAGAGTCAAACCCCTGCTTGGGACCTCGATTGACGCCTGTTGACTGTCAGAAATTAGAAAAGAGAAAAATAAAGGCATTAAAGAGCTATCGAGTAAAATATTAAAAACAGATTTAAGAAGTTGACGGAGTTCTGGGGCTTAATTGCCATAGGAACCTAGATTGAGATTATCCGCTCTGTGAATTTCCATTTCTATTTATTACTTCTACGCCATCAATTCTGATGATAAAGAAGGGGCACTTTTTAGGTGCACCATTGGGACTGTACCTGGCCGGTCACTTTATCCTGACACCGACGACCCAGTTGTAATGCTAACCCGAAATCCTGAGCGTCAAGGAGGGAAGCCATTATGCTTCTGTTTCCTATTACCGGTGGTCTTAATGTAATCGAAAACTTTAAATTATTACAAAGATCTTTTATACTCGCTTCCTTGATTATTTTCGGTTGCTGGACGTTTTATTTATGAAATGCAAACGTCAAAACAGCAAGAAATTTAATAAGTTTTCTGATGTTTTATCTAATTTCAGCCGATACACACTAAAGGGTAAACGTCATTTCTTATGTATTACCGGTGCATCTGCCGAAAATTCCTATAGAAAAATGTCTTTGTGTAGAATAATGTCCAAGATGTTGGGATTTTAGTCAATGACCGGAAACAGTTTCGTAAGATGCGCAGCAGAAGACATAACAAGTATATAGAGAATTTCCGTCATAAAAACAAAATGGTCACTTGAAAATGTAAGGAATGTGTTGGAATTTCTTGGCAAATATGAACTTTTATCGAGAAAAGTGTACATTTACATGAAAATGCTCATAATAGACACTTTTGATGGATTTGGCAGCACGAATGAAGAACGACCGGATCGGAAATTATCTATATACTCATGCATTTTCCAAATAATGCCGTCGTCCAATCGCCAATCGATACCTGTCTGTCCACTAGCGGTAAATCGATCGATAAAACAGCTGAATCGAGCTCGCTCGCGTGAGACAGTTACCTTTTGTTAATTAAAACTCCATTGAAACTTTATTTTTCACCCGATTTCCAAAATATAGGGCTTAAATGAGAGCGAAGATATTCAGCTTTTATTTGTGAAAATATGAATGTTCTGTATTGAGCGAGTGTTTGTTTACGACAGGTTAAAGAGCATTTAACAAATGACCCAGCGGGCAAAACACCGCAGATTCTTTGCGTACTACCGTTATAAAAGTCCTATAGAATACTCGTTTTTCACCCGATTTTTTAATTTAATGGCTTAAAAAAAGAGTAAAAATCTGTATCTTTAAACGGTGTAAAAATCTTGATTTCATATTATTTTGAAACACAGAAATCGCAAACGAGACTGAAGCGCCATTTCTGAATGTGGAAGCATCAATGAAAATCGATTGACAATTTCAACTAATTAAACGTGTTAAGTGACATAAGTGTCGACGAGTTTGTGTAAGTACCTAATTGTTTTGTTTGTAACATGTTATGTGAAATATTTGATGTAATTTTTACATAATTGGTGCTATTCTATCACTATCTATAGTGAATTGTAAAAGTTATTGATGAAAATGAATTATCAAGCTTAATGCAACGGAGAATAAGAGTCATTTTGAAAGAGTGGGACATATAAAAATAGATTATTTTAATATCGTATTTGGGCGACTAATATATAATCACCGCATAAAAGTTGTTATTATCTAAAAGAGTGGGATGTTTTCATCACAAGGAAACATTTTTCAGTGAAAATACCACAAAATCTAATGATTTGTAATTAATTTGAGACAATACATAACAGATCTCAAAATGTCTGAAATGCTCGAAAATTGGAGAAAAAAAGTTCTAAATTCAAAACATGAAAAAGCTAGGAAATATCCATTCAATCCGCACCAAAATTTTAAATAAGAAGCACCAATATGTTCTTATTACAAAAAGATAATTCTGAAGTGAAAATCACTAATGGGATTCAATTCTATAAAATGGGCGTTACAACACCCTACAAATTAAAGCATACCTTACAACACACAGAAAACCCCCGAAAACCGTCGTTTTCACGCATTAAACTCACCAAGAAAGACACAACCAATCGTCACCAAATTTGAAAATAGGAAGCATCAGTATCTAATTAAGTATGTGTCAAAATTTAAATAAAAAATGACAGCAGGAAATACCTTTCTATAAAATGGAACGACATATATACACAGAGAAATCCGCCATTTTGTTCCCCTCGCTGAATATGTACGGTTTTGTGACCGTATTATTCCTTCTTATTTAACCACTGAAAACAGCGCGTATACTTATATCATGGAGAAAGGACAAATGGAGAAGTATCCGGCATGCTCGCGATTTATCGTGTCGTTCAATCAGCGGCGCTCGCTGGCGGCTAGAAAACAACGTTTTTCCGAAAGTTTGGTGTTAATAGAAATGCTTTTAATGTTATCTTTTCGTTATAAATTTTAATACAGATGTTTTATTAGACCATGATCTCACGACTAGTACAAAATTTGAGGCGATAGCTTATAATTTGTTTGTTTAGTGAGTTTGTGAAAATGAGAGAGAAAACGTACAGTACTGTATTTTCCGTTTTTCCTACGAAAGTTTGGTGTTAATAGAAATGCTTTTAATGCTATCTTTTCGTTATAAATTTAATACAGATGTTTTATTAAACCATGATCTCACGACTAGTACAAAATTTGAGGCGATAGCTTATAAATTGTTAGTTTAGTGAGGTTTTGAAAATGAGAGAAAAACGTATTTTTTCGTTTACCTACGAAGTTTGGTGTTAATAGAAATGCTTTTAATGTCATCTTATCGTTATAAATTTTAATACAGATGTTTTATTAGACCATTATCTTACGCGTAGTACAAAATTTGAGGCGATAGCTTATAAATTGATAGTTTAGTGAGGTTTTGAAAACGAGAGAAAAACGTATTTTTTCGTTTACCTACGAAGTTTGTGTGTGTCTATATTTCTCTGCCACTGTCTGTATTTATGTCTCTGTTTCTCTTTGTGACTGTCTCTCTGTCTGTCTGTTTTTCTCTCATCTCTGTCTGTCAGTCTCTCGCTTCTTCTTTTCTGTCTCCATCTTTCTGTATGTCTGTCTGTCTGTCTGTCTCTCTCTCTCTGATGATCCTCATGCGGAGAAAAGGTAAAATGTGTCATAAAGAGTTTAATTCGAAAAAGGGGTAAACTATATTTCAAGCGACATACTCTATGAATCCGACATTTTTGCAGCCTGGTCTGGATTACAACTGTTTGCAATTGCAATAGTCATCATGTTACTGGTATTCAGTAATGAGAGGGTTAATCCAGTCATCAACCAAACCAGGTGCATTGATGTTGGGGTTTTTTTTGGGGTTTTTTTCCAATTCAATTCTATTATCTTTATTTTTTGTGATTTGTATAATATATAAACATCATGCGGTTACAGAAGTAAAAAACACAGGTTCAAGTTACACGCACGGGTAGCATTGATCTTTTTTTATTAAAGTGGCAACCCCCTGGTGTCCAGTTCCCTAACATGCACTTCATAGATAATCGGCATTTCAAGAAGCATGGACTTCATGCTGGGAGAGTTTTATGACGCTTTAATATAAATGTCCTGCTATCTGTGTACGGTTACGTAATGTGTCACATTCCTTTGTGATGTGTAATATGGCAGACATGTAGTTTACAGATGAATAGACCTAGCGATCAGCAGGCAAAGAGTTTAGCAGTTACTAAAATAGATTGCTTTAGGCATTGGCTGCTTTATAATTTACTCCGTTATATAAGACATAAGTAAAGCAGAAAGAAATGGAGATCTCATGTTATCATGTTTGCAATTAATTTCTGCAGATAATGCAAACTGTTACCTCTTTCATAGAAATGGGACGGATAATATGTATCTTTTAGTCTGGATGTAAAACTAACCCTAAATTCATTTTTATGAAGTAATATGTTAATAATTCTAATTTTCCTTTCAATAATAATAATGATCACAAACGACATAATAATACAGTTACAACTTTGGCCGTTTTGGATTTTGGCCGTTTGACGCGCACTCCTTTCAAATGTCTCTTTACATACAAAATGGATTTTTTTTTGCCTCCAAGGAAATATTTCCTCCATGTAGAACATTGTAACAATGCATGAACACATTTTTAGAAGTTTAGAAGTTTGCTTAAGTCTTTATACGGAAGGAAATCTTTTCTTACGCGAGTTGGTCTAGTCATTTCATTAGCCAGCAACCTTTGTAGGTCATCATTACTTTTTTCGCTTCAAGAAAAACCCTGGTATTTTTACAACCGAAAGATAAGTGTCACGGCTTTATATCAAGACCTTTTTTAAAAAATATATATATATATCGGACGAAAATTATGGATTAAATTCAAGTTTTTTAAACGGGACGTAGTATATATTTCGCGATCGCCTGCTCTCGTTTATCGACTATTTCATTTGGCCATCGCTCTTTAACTCGCTATAAAATTTGTTGATTTCGAAAATAAACACTTGCATTTTTACAACTGAAAGAAAAATATCTAAGCTTTCCTTTAAGACCATTTTTTTGAAAATCGGTCGAAAATTGAGGGTTTTATGAAAGGTTTTGTAACGGGGCGTGATATATTTATGCGCGAGTGCTTGCTCCCTTTTATCGGCAAATTCATTTGGAAACCACTCTTTAACTCGCCATAAAACTGATCAATTTTAAAAATAAAATCTGTTATTTTTACAAGTGAAAGATAAATATCTTAGCCTTCTTTTAAGACCATTATAATGAAAATCGGGTGAAAATTAAGGATTTCATGTAACTTAAACTAACAGTAGGTAACCATTCAATACGATAAAAAACGCGATAGCCCGCTATCGGCGTACCGGTGCAGTTGAATTATCGATCGATTAAGCGTTATCGCACATACAGGTAACGGACGACACCATTTTCGGGAAAATGCAGATTTGAGTATAAGTTCTCCATTTGTCCTTTCTCCATGCTTATATAAACGACACAGTTGAGGAAAAGGGTATTCACAGATTCCGATAGCAGAAGTTTTTAAATATTTAATGTCACTAAACACGTTTGATTAATTGAAATTATCAATTGATTTTAGCTGATATTTCCACATTCAGAAATGGCGCTTCAGTCTCGTGTACGGGCGGCGCGCTGATTGGCCGAACAGGAGACACCATACTTTGTACGCCACCTGGATTTCCGATCCGGTCGTTCTTCATTCGTGTTGGCAGTTGACGTGAGAGTTTTAACTGTTCTCTATGTAAATGTCCGGTATGTAAATGAAGTGACGTCATTGCTATTTGGATTTTTCGGATTACACCGGTATAACATATACACCGGTATAAGGTTGCTTGATCATACTACCAATTTTCAAGTCTTTGGTTTGACCCCGCCGGGGATTTAACTGGCAACCTCCCGTACTGCAAGCGGATGCTCAACCACTGAGCTATACAGGCGGTCAAGAACTAGAATGAAGAAATAGGGGTACGAAATGGTAAAAAAAAAAAATAGGGTACGAAAAGGCAAGGGTACGAAATGAAGTTCTGTATATCGTCGATAACGGTGTCAAAAATTGTCATATTTTGACCTCTAGTGGCTCTACAATCAAGGTCTAGCAATATATTTATACAATATAATGTATAACTGATGATTAAGTGAACAAATAATTCACTAAGAGTAAGAATAAGTTTAATGAGAAAACTCAATAAAATGTGGACATCAGTACCCCACCCACTTTCAAAAGTTATGAACCCAAACTCATCCATATTTATTTTATAATAGTTGTACGTAAAATGTTTACTTATTAACCAACTGTCTTAAATGAACTGAAATATGTTGCTTTATACTGTTTGTGTATATATTTCATGCAGATATACTCACATTTGGGTGGAATTTTTCGTCTGCATGTGGACAGTTTTCTAAAATGGTTAGGTATAGCACACAGCCGAATGGTACGGTCTATAAAACATACAGTGTCGTCCCGCACAGAAAACGTTTTTCCCCGCTAAAATCTAGAAATAATGTAGATCTAGATCTAGGTAAATTGATTATTTTTTCCACAATTTTAAAAAATAATAAAGAACTCTACTTGTTATAAATAGAATCTAGTATATAATAATAGATTTAAAGCAATATTAGGATACTGCATTTATTATGCAATTTTAAATGATATTTTGTGTGGTTGTGGTTTGCTTTTAAAATATAATGGGCCCACATATTTGGTAAAATCAGTTTTAAGATCTCTATCAAATTGTGTGTTTATGGTAGGCTATGCAACGTTGGCACAACGTTGGGCCAACGCACTTCAGCCAACGCCGACTATGTAGGAAAGATGGTTGGATGTACAACGTTGGCCCAACGTTGGGCCAACGTTAACACGCCAACGCCAACGTTGTGCCAATATGCCGACCATTACCCAACGTTGGGCCAACGTCGCTCTGCTATCTGGGAGCATGCTTTATTCAACACATTCGACCCTAGCGACGATTATACTCGTCATTTACAAACAGTGTACTTATGAGGACTACACTTGTCCCATGCAAACAGTGCAGACCTTATCAGCGGGCTCCTTAAGGAGCCATCTGATCAGGGTCTACACTGTTTGTCATTTTGAAATATATCGTAAAAATCAACCCATAATAGCCAATAATGGACTAGACATATTTTGAAATTGGAAGTTTCCATTAAAGTGAAGTGTCAGGGATGAGTGAGTTAAAGACAATTAGGTCACACCATTGTTGTCCCCAGATGTTAATTCTCAGGGATATACATTGTCTTAGTAGGCCTATTAGTTATTGTATTCTCAAGCAGTTTTGCCTCAGGGATTTTGACACTAATTTAAAACTTACATTTTTTTTTTAATTTCTTTTCCATATGTACAAGAAAATGGGGTTGGGCCACAAGTTCTAACAACATCAGTTTTGACCCTTCCCCTATATTGTATACAAACAAAACATGAACAATGGCTTGTCTTTAATTTCAGTTGTAAAAAACTGTATATAGATCTACTTATATAAAGGAGCATGGCAGAGATGAAGGAAAAAGAACTAGTTTGGATAATCGGGAGAGGCAAAACTCTTGTATTTCATAACATTTTATATGTGATTATTAGGTATATAATTCAAAATTTTCTTAAAACTTGGGACTAATGACATCTACGTTTCTATGGCAGAGAACGTCTTTAAACAATTTATGCTTAGAGTCCTATAAAAGGGACATAGGTAAACAGTGTAGACTCTGATCAGAGTCTACACTGTTTTCTGATGGAATTTCAATATAAAACAAAACAAAAGTAAAATTTTAGACCAGACACCCCTTACATCAAAACTTGACTAATTCAATATATAAGGATGGAAGAATCCACAGGGCGCATATAGGTTAAACGAGTTCGACGTATTGATATTCGACTGAGCCTGCAAGTCCAAAGAAGATTCCAATTTTAATCGCAGCTGCTGCTAGGTTGACAAATGTTTCCTAATGGCAATATTTTACCGTGTAATTTCCTAACGTATTTCAAGTCTAGACATTGTTTAAAAAAACTGAAAACATTCTCATTCAGATAAGTCAGTTAATATATGCTAGACAAAGCATTTCATACATTTCTTATAAAACCACTTAACCCGTTCTGCGATTGATGTTCCTTTTTTGTCGATATTACTAAGCTTTGTGACAAAATGCACCAACTATTGTGAAATCCGTAAGATAAAACACGATCTGTGACCAGGTTCTAGATACAGAGAACGAGAATGAATTCTTTACCGTTTAAATGCAATGTTCTATTTCTAAAATTTAGAAGATAACACATTTTTGGACACTTCTTGCTAACCATTTTACCCGAGTTACAAGCGTTTTGAAGACTGATCAGACACCGGGTTTGCAACGGACATAATACGTTTAGTCGTGTTTATTGGTACAGTGGAGAATCTGTTATTCTTTCCCAATAATCGCGTTTGCTCTAAAACTATTATTTCCACTACAAACAGTTTGGAGCCAGATCAGACGCCGGGTAACCCGGCGTCTGATCAGGCTCCAAACTGTTTGCCACCAAGATAAACAAGAATAATCAGAATTGTCCAAAAGTTGTTCTTTTCTACGTTTTAGTGCTTTGCGTTTGCGTACGTTTGCGTTTAAACGGGAAAGAATAACAGATTCTCCACTGTAAGAATAACGCCAACTATTGTCGTAAGTCGGATGCGAAAATTCTCAATTTTCATTTCTTTCTCAATCCAATCTTGTTTTGTGACATATCTTTAGAATCGTTTTGAAAAGAATATTCCAAAGAGATGTCACAAGACATGATAAGTTGGAGAAATCAAAACTTAGATGTATTCAAAAGTTTGGACTAACGACTGATTTTGTCGTACGACGTTTCGTAAGACAGGTCCCTGATTTGGATCCAAATTGGGCACAATGCTACTAAAGGTGGTAATGACATTGAAAGGGTTAAATCATTGACAGAAGTGACGCACAAGCGTGTCCTTTCTTAATCCTGTACCTTTGATGAGTACAAGTGTCGTAAGAAAACAGTGTAGACCAAGACCAGAGATTCATAATGAGCCTTCAGATAAAGATATGCAATGTTTGTCATTTTACAAGATATTGAAAAACCTACACTGGAATTGTCCATTTCAAGTTTTATTGATGAATAAGTTATACTTTTATCTATTTCTATAACTTAATCCCACATCATATCCAATTTAACTGATTTTACAAGAGGTGGCATATTTTAAACACCTAAAAATCTACTTGATATCTGTAACCTATTCATCTCTGAAACCTTTAATGGAATATTTAAGGACCATCGCGGCAGTTTCGGTTCTTACGGTCAAAGGGAAGCAACTCAAGCAAAATATTTTGTATTAGTTGCCTGCCTTAGACCAATATTCTATACAACAGTTTGTATTTGAAATTTGTATTTTTCTATCTCAATAAACTACATTATGCGGCCATACAAGCATTTGGCGACAACGATTAGCATTTAAAAGTGGTTATCATATAGCATTTGTAGATAGCCCGATATGTAATTGGATTGACATGTGTTACTCTCTATGCAGACATTTGTATTTTTCAGAAAAAACAAATTCGGGTACCTATAATTTTAATGTCTGAATTCAGTAAATTAATGCTTCATCAATCTTTATGAATGATATTGCCAAAATCTGAATGTAAGAACTGTAGGAGAAAATGTTTGAAAAATAACCATTTGATTTGTTCCCTTCATCCACGGATAATGTGTTGTTTTAATGTTGTTGGGGCTACTTGCTCCTATGTTTTTCTATTGTATGAAGACATATATATACATGTAACCCAACAAATTAAGTAAATAACAAAGCTGAAGAGGGTTATTCTGAGATTTTGTGATCAAAATCACGTGTCTCCGGACAATTAGGGGTATGTCCAAATATGGTAAAACTGTTTACAAATGTACTTTAAGGGTATTACGTTTTCCTCCCTGTAAGAACTGTATCCGAAAAACACACACAACAGTTGTCTCCGATATTGGGTTCTGTTGTAGAGAGGGAGTGCTTTGTAATAAAGAGAAAACACTGGAGATCCTGATCAGAGGGCTACCTTGGGAACCCTCTGATCTGAGTATACACTGTTTGCATAACATAAGTTTAATCTTTACATGTACAGTGGAGAAAACGTTATTCTTTGCCGTTTAAACGAAACGAAACGCAAAACGCTAAAACGTAGAAAAGTGCAATTTTTGTACAATTCTGATAATTCATTTTTATCCTGGTGGCAAACAGTTTGGAGCCTGATCAGACGCCGGGTTACCCGGCGTCTGATCTGGCTCCAAACTGTTTGCAATATAAATAAATAGTTTTAGCGTAAACGCGTTTATTGGGAAAGAATAACGTTTTCTCCACTGTACACGTATACTGTTTGTAAATAACGAGTATGTTCGTCGATAGGGTTCAATTTGTTAAAGACGTGCGTTTATTCTGTCAAACAGTAATTAGCTTTAGGCACCCTAAAGGAAACTATGTGATTACTATTGCAAACAGTTTGAATCAAGTCGGCGTCTCATCTTTATTTAAGAAATAACAAAGTCGTAGGTGTTCATTACCGTGCATTAGATCACAGTTAGGAGTTGAGATGTGGATTCATTAGATCACGAGGCCTTTAGGCCGAGTGATCTAATTATCCACATCTCAACGACTAACTGTGATCTAATGCACGGTAATGGACACGTACGAATTTGTTATTTTAATTCTAACGCGACTTTTATTATAAAAAAACTATTTATGTTTTACGCGTATGGGGCAAATGTAACAGCGGATGGAAACGCCACACGTGCAGTTCATTATCGCGGCGTAATATAAGTTTCCCGGTATTCTTTGTCTATATACCGTAGGTTTCGAGTCGTGTTAGAATGAAGGAATGACAGATTTAATTCTAACGCGACTTTTATTATAAAAAATATATTTATTATGTATTACGCGTATGGGTCAAATGTAACAGCGGATGGAAACGCCGCGCGTGCAGTTCATTATCGCGACGTAATATACGTTTCTCGGTATTCTTTGTCTATATGCCGTAGGTTTCGAGTCGTGTTAGAATAACCCTTAACCTGCTGCATTGTCGTCTGCTTCAAATGTATCGTCTTCGAGAAAATAATTATCAAAATTAGTTTTTTTTTATTTTAATTTTTTATCTGATGAAAAATTGAATACGCGTGACAAACAGTTTGGATTCAGTCTGATCTGGATCCAAACTGTTTTCAAATGTTAGCTAATTCGCGCTTAGCACGAAACGGATTAAAAGCTTGCCTGTCTGTTGATATTTTAACATAAATGGCGATATATCATATCCGACAATTGTTGCAGGTCTCATATTTGCAGACGAGAGCTGCATATCGTGTTAAAAGTTAATTGTGCGGTGCAGAATTTGTTATCAATAGACTTATGCAAACACAGGAATAGCACCGAAAAATTGATTTTCCGTCTTGCATTAGTAATATCACGGTTTAATCTAAATTTTGCACTGAATTTGCACTTTTCTTAATCTGCAAAATCTATGAATCATAAAAACCAATGCTAATGTAAAAGATGCAATAATATTTTCTTCGATTGTCTTGAATCCACGCGGGGATCAACATATCTTACATGTTTCCCTTTGACGACCATAGGCGACTAAATCCGAAAAAACAAACAGTTAAGATCCTGAACGCGGCGTCTGTTCAGGATCAAAACTATTTGACAGTCGTGTGTTTGACAGTCTAGCTGCTATAAATCTTATTTGAAATAACTGTTTAGGCAATATTTAACCCTTTCACGATCAAATTCTTCGAGAGAAGTTTAGCCCTTCAACCCTTTATTGTCGTCTGCTTCGGTAGTGTTGTCTTTAACACACGTTTCAAAGTTAGAATTAAGGTTGAATGACTTGTATGAAATATATAAGTATCAATAAGAGTGTCAAACAGTTTGGGTCCTGATCTGACGCCGCGTTACGCGCCGTCAGATCAGGACCCAAACTGTTTGCAAACGCTATTTTTGGCGTCATTGACAGTAAAATAGTTAAAGCAGACACTATAATGACGATGAAAGGGTACGACCAGAAGACAATTTTGACGTTGAAAAGTTGAAGCAGATTTGTCATTAGATAAGAGTCATACTCTTTCTGCTACCCATTGCTGTTGGCATCGTGGTTTATTCTACATGAGACCCTGTTCTGGTACTCGTGGTGATACTGTTTTGCAAAATTCCAAAAGCGTCGTGTGACACGCTCAAATAAGGCCAATTTTCGTCGCCTAATAGTAGCAAGAAAGGGTTTCTCGGTGACAGTATGGTTTGTTGATCTGGTCCAATACAGATACTGGAGGAATCCGTTGATTGCACCATTGACAGTGGAAGAGTTAAAAATAGAACAGAACAATATTCTATTGAATATAAACAGCATTAATTATATTTGTTCTTGTAGCTCTGTTAAAAAATATTGTCAATATTATTATTATACCAGATTTATATAGCGCTCTTTTCACACAGAGGTTGTGCGTTAAGATATACTGCGTCTTAGTTTTTAACCCTTATCGACGAAAACATCTAGCTAGACAATCATTTGCAAACAATTTGTGCCCAAGTCAGACGCAGACTTACCCTGTCGCTGACCAGAATCTGACACTCGATACACATTCTGTCAAAATATATACGAGAAATAAAATGACAATCTATAATAGGACATTAACCCTTTCACCGATAATGTATAGCCTGCTTTAATACCGATGCATTTGCAATGGTGTACAGTGGAGAATCTGTTTATTCTTACCCGTTTAAACGCAAACGTACGCAAACGCAAAGCACTAAAACGTAGAAAAGAACAACTTTTGGACAATGCTGATAATTCTTGTTTATCTTGGTGGCAAACAGTTTGGAGCCTGATCAGACGCCGGGTTACCCGGCGTCTGATCTGGCTCGAAACTGTTTGCACTGCAAATAATAGTTTTAGCGTAAACGCGTTTATGGGGAAAGAATAACAGATTCTCCACTGTACATGTTCAGTTTTATGCATCATTACAGAAGGGATGACTGGGACGAGTTCAAACCATTTGGATCCTCATCAGACGCCTCATTACTTGGAATCTGATCAGGATCTAAACTGTTTAGAACAGTCGTTTTTTGTGGATATGGTTATTAACCCTTTGCCTACAACTCGGCGTCTGATCTGGATCCAAACTGATTGACGCTCTTCTATAGGTACATTATGTATCTTTGCTTAAAAATGTCTAAATTTAATAAATGTTGTAGACGACAATTTCAAAGCAGACGACAGTGTAGCAGAATAAGGGTAAAGGCAGTGAATTGTGTATCTATATTCTATTTCCTGGAAATGACTTGATGAGAATGTTATAACATGTCTCAAAAACCCTTTTAGGAATTACAAACCATCACCAGAAAATGACATGTCATTTACACTGTCTGAACATACAAAATGGCATAATGACACCACAAACCGAGACTCATGGGTACCCAAGTGTGCTGACAATATAATATATTATATACGCAACGTTATTCTTTCCCGTTTAAACGCAAACGAAACGCAAACGCATTGCAATGAAAATGAGAAAATGACAACATTTTGATAATTTTGACTTATCATTTTTATCTGAATGGTAAACAGTTTTGAGCCCGATCAGACACCGGGTAACCCGGCGTCTGATCTGGCTCCAAACTGTTTGCATTGGAAAAAATAGTTTTAGCGTAAACGCGTCTATTGGGAAAGAATAACGTTTTCTCCACTGTACATGTATACATGTCGTAAAATTTAGATTTGATTTTCCTTCAAGCTATTGTTAATTGATGTTAACTCATTCACCCCTGGAACATTTAATGGACAATTCCACTGTCCAAATATTGCCGACCCTGATCAGCCCTCTGATCAGTGTCTTCTCTGTTTCCATAGGCCTCGTGTACTCCTTTTGTTAATGATGAGTATACTCGTCACTAGGATTGAATGTGTTAACTGTCGCAAACTGCCTGTCTTGAACCATTGGAGACGCCTAGTTACTCGCAATGGCGTCCCATCTGGATCAATAATGTTTGACGTTTGCAGACGAAATGTGTCGAAATTTAACAAAGTAAGTTAAGCATATATATCTTTAATAGTTGCGTATAGCTTTAAAATGTGAAATACAGGTTATCTTACTGTTGTTTTTTTCCATCCTCATGTAATACCAAATACACCCTACAACTCGCTAAACATAAGGGCAAGAACTTTTGGACCAGTTTCACACGCAAGAACATTAGATTGTTGACAAGTTACCAGAAACTAGGTCGTAAACAGCGACAATTGACACATTATGTTTAAATTGTACGACATGCGTAGCGTCATGTGGCCGATTTTACATAAAATCTCAAAACTTTCGAGTGAGAACTGTGGAACAAGTTGAACTATGAAGAAATATTTATACACGGAAGGATGGACACATTTTACGAACGCGCAACGTTACACGGCTCGCTTATCAGGCGTATTAAAAAGAAATGAGCGACATGCAGAATTATCTTGAAGTGAATTGGTTAAAATGCAAACGAATAAATTACTATAAATTTCAACGCAGTATAAGCAAGTGTTTTCTAAAATACTTAGAAGAACTGCACCGGGCTCTACGAAAACTTTAGATACACCTTTTAGTACTTAACACACCGTGTAAAATGCAAGACATTTGGGAAGCAGTGTTGTTTCGCAAGAGAGTACGTGTTTAAGCGGCAAAGAAAAACACTCTTTGAGTAAAAACGAAGACTGATCTTTTACATAACTTCTGGCCGTAAAAACTATATTGCACGGAATACAGCAAGCATTTATCAATTGCCAGCTAACAAATTTGATATCTCATACATGTAGTGTCCTGGTTTTCTTTCAAACACCTCAACACAATGTTCGTGGCCACAGCTTTCAGACATAATTAACACTAGTTTTGGCATTTTCTTTGATTGCAAAGAGCTGTTTTCAAACATAAGAAATGAAAGAGTACGATGTTATACATTGATGTGGATTTAGTGAACACTTTGAGTCACATTAATGATGCGAGAAAAGTGGTGTGTCGCACATCCACCCCCCCCCCCCCCCCCCCCCCCCCCTTTCGCCACAGGAATTGACCCTTGCGACAAATCGCATTGTGCTGAAGTATTCGGAAAACCAGTATACCCTGAGATGTCAAAATGGTAAGATGGCATTAATAAGTGATTTCTGTATTTCTTGCGATATAGTCTTTACAATTAGCAGTTCGGTAAAAGAAAAGAAAACTATTCGTTTTTACTCACCGAAAGCCGCTTAAGCACATACTTATATACCCCGTGCGCAACAGCATCGCATCCCCATGTATGCGTTCTCATTAATTCCGTTCACTGAACATGTAGTTCACTGCGGGAGAATTTGTGAACGTTATTGCAAACAGTTTAGGCAGAGGTTAGACGCAATTGGTACTATGCCTCTTATTAGATCCATACTGTTCCACATTCTGATGATATACAGGTACAGTGGAGAATCTGTTATTCTTTCCCGTTTAAACGCAAACGTACGCAAACGCAAAACACTAAAACGTAGAAAAGAACAACTTTTGGACAATTCTGATATTTCATGTTTATCTTGGTGGCAAACAGTTTGGAGCCTGATCAGACGCCGGGTTACCCGGCGTCTGATCTGGCTCCAAACTGTTTGTACTGTAAATAATAGTTTTAGCGTAAACGCGTTTATTGGGAAAGAATAACAGATTCTCCACTGTATCTTACAGAAAATAGTAAAATTATAGCTCAATCACACCGGAAACTTTTCATGAACAATTCCAATTTCCAACTTAGTTATCTCTATTTTTAACTAATTAGAGTTGAATTTAAATATATATTGCAAAAATTACAAAAAAGTTTAGACCCTGAACAGAGGGCTCCTGTAGTAGCCCTCTGATCAGGGTCTACACTGTTTGCAAAGGACACGTTAAAACTTTTTACACATGTATTGTTTGTTGATGACGAGTTTACTGGTCGCTAGGGTCACATGGGTTACCACTTCACATTGCCATAGACGACACAGTTTGTGGACGAAAAATTAACGAACGTGCGACACGAACTCCCTTCGAACCCATCGGTTATGTCTGTAATAAGCTCTGCTTTCAAAAAACAACCAAACAACATTAATCATATTGAGAACTACACTGCGAAACAAAGGATTAATAAGCACCGGTTTAAGCATTTATTCTGCTATCTTAAAATTGCATTTTTTCAAATGGACGTTAACTAAATCTGTCGGATTGGATTTTATATTTTCATTTAAAGTGACTTTAAAGACGAGTATTGTACAGAGAGTTTCTCCGGTCATCTGATCTGGGTCTGGATTTAAAAATATATTTACAAATACCAGTAACGTTGCGATCGGCAGATAGAAGGTTTAATTTGTTAAATGCACCTGCCAAACCCAAACTCTGCATCACTTGTCAGTACCAATTTGTTGTATTGAAATTGTAATTCGCCATTTCATACAATAGAGAAGATGTTATTCTTTCTCATTAAACGCGTTTATGCTAAACTTAAATTTCCATTGCAACGGTTTGGACCCAGACGCCGGGTAACCCTCTGAGATTACTATGAGTAGTCAGAATCGTCAAAACATTGTCTTTTTCTAGATGGTATTGCAAGGCGTCTCGTTTGCGTTTATTGGAAACGAATAACGTTTCTTCCCTGTATTTTTACTTTTCGTTTCATCGAAACAAAGAACAAAGGCAATGTAGTAAATGTAGAAAGCCAGTTCATGATACTATTGCCAATTTTTTATACAAAATATATTACAATAAAATCTTAGTGGCATACATATTGGAACCTGTCATTCAGTCTATGTCGTTATCTGTCTCTGTCTCCATCTCTCTCTGTCTCTGTCACTATTTTATTTGTTTCTCTAACTCTCTGTCTTTGTGTCTCTATCACACTGTCTGTCTGTCTATCGTTGTCTGTCCCTCGCTGCCCCTGTTGTCTCTCCATCACCCCTCAATGTGTCTGTCTCTGTTGTCTGTCTGTATGTTTGTCTCTCTGTTTGTATGTATATCTCTCTTTCTCTGTGTCTCTTTCTATCTCTCTGTTTGTCTGTCTGTCACTCTCTCTCTATCCGTCAGTGTACCTGTCCATCTGTCTGACTGTTTGACCTATTTAATGTTAAAAAGGGAATATAAACTAAACAAACTGTTCTGGAACTGACTTTGCACTATAATTTGATCATTGTTTCAGAGAGCTATACACCGGTACTTGTATCATTGCTGCTGGTTAACTCTTTCCTCCCTGAAACTATAAATGGACAATTCCAGTTTCCATTTTAGTCCAGTCCATTTCTGATTGTTAAGGGTTGTTTTTGTCAATGTTTGGCATTATGACAAACAGTGAAGACCCAGATCAGAGGGCTCCGAAAGGAGCCCTCTGATCTGGGTCTTCACTGTTTGCATAGGACAAGTGTACTATTCACACGTACACTGTTGTAAAAGGACGCCTATATGCGGGACTAGGGTTAAAAGGGTTACAGGGTTAAATCAGTCGGTATTTTGCAGTGAAAGGGTTAAAAATTGATAGATAGATAGATTTATTTCAACATAAAATGTACAATAACATGGCAATCTGTTATTAAAAACATACACAGTAAACAATAAGCAACAATATGTATGAATTAGAATTACCACAGCCATGTCACTCAACATTATTACGTGCCAAGGATAACACAAAACTAGTAAGAAATACCCTTATTTCCATTGTGGTCCTTATGCACGACAAAGCTTTTAGTTTGCAAACATTCAATACAGTTTCGACATTAAATTTTGAAGACGCTCTAATAGAATGTCGAAAACACAGTTACATTTTAAATTATTAACCCTTATGTCTTCTGCTTTGAAATGGTCGACTCGTTTGCCGAAGTGGTCAAACTATATTTTGTTAACAGAAGAAACTGAAAGACTGTTCTCAAACAGTTTGGTTCCAGATCAGACGCTGCGTCACGCGGCGTCTGATCTGGAACCAAACTGTTTGCATATATCAGTCAAGTAGCGATTGGCAAGAAAAGGGTTAAACGTCACTGGATAATGGCAAGTCATAGTAGACACAATGGTTTAGAACATAGACTCACAGATACAGTCAGTGGAGAAGACGTTATTATTTCCCATTGAAACGAAACGAAACATAAACGCAAATTTTCAAAATGTAGAAAATGACAATGCTGACGAGTCTTTGTAATCTAAGCGGCAAACAGTTTGCAGCCAGATCAGACGCCGGGTGACCCGGCGTCTGATCTGGCTTTAAACAGTTTGAATTGGAAATAAGTATTTTGGGGTAAGCGCGTTTATTGGGGGAAAATAACGTCTTCTCCACTTTAATAATTAAATAGAACAAAGTCCGTGTATTCTATTTTACTCATAGAAATTATATAGCTTTTTCAGGCCGACAACTGCTTTCAATCTATAACCTTTTCAAATAACATTTCAGCACAGAAATTATTTTCATAATTATTTTGGAATTGCAAACTGTTTTAGCCTCAACCATTCGTATAATGAAGTTAACGACGTGTTAAATGTAAATGATTTACAATGACCTTAAACATTTCACCGGCGTAGGCGAACATAGTCGACCTTGCAATCCCGGCGTCTGACCAGGCTCAAAACTGTTTGCCACTCAGATTAAAAACAATAGAAATTCAAAAACATTGTAAAGTTCTACATTTTTGTGCAATATGTTTGCGTTTCGTTTGCGTTCAAACGAGAAAAAAGCGTCTTTTCTACTGTAGCAGAAACAATATACTTTTGTTTTATTTATACTGAAAATTCGAATCATTATTGTTCAACAGCAAAACTAACTTGAACAGTTAGCAAACCAGTACTAGTTTAACGATACAGTGGAGAATCTGTTATTCTTTCCCAATAAACGCGTTTACGCTAAAACTATTATTTGCAGTGCAAACAGTTTGGAGCCAGATCAGACGCCGGGTAACCCGGCGTCTGATCAGGCTCCAAACTGTTCGCCACCAAGATAAACAAGAATTATCAGAATTGTTCAAAAGTTGTTCTTTTCTACGTTTTAGTGCTTTGCGTTTGCGTACGTTTGCGTTTAAACGGGAAAGAATAACAGATTCTCCACTGTAGCAGCATTGCACATTCATGGTTTGCTTATAAATTGCCTTCAAATGGCTTCATAAGGATTTAACCCTTTCATGATCAAATTTATCGTGAGATTTTTACCCCTTCACCGCCATATAATATTGTCGTCTACTTTCAATATTGTTGTCTGCAATATCATTTCAAAGTTAAATTTAAGGCAGTATAACTGACGTTATTTCAAAACAAGTGGCAAACAGTTATGAGTCTGATCAGACGCCGCGTTACACGGTGTCTGATCAGGATCAAAACTGTTTGCAAATGCGCTTTATGACATCGTTGAGAGTGAAAGGGTTAATCCTTTCATCGTCGTGAGCGACTTAGGTCGACACTGCAAAGCATTTGGATCCAGATGAAACAACACACAATGTCTGTTTATGCGAAAAGGTTTAATCGCAGAGAAAGGGTAATCATAACAATGCATTTTGACAACTAATATATCTAAACATGTGCATCGGAAAACTTTTACAGAGCACGGCGACAGATACTATTTCCATTCAGTTCTGGTTATCAATGCCTCTTAAAACACTTTTATGACGTCCTCACTGACAGCTCCTATCATAACTCATATCCTATCATGTTTTATCGTCTGTTTTAACCCTTTACCGCCAAAATATCATCAGCATTGATAGTGTCGCCTGCAATACCCTTTTCAAGCGTGATTTAGCGGTCAAGTTTGGCTCAAGAATTATCGATAGGAGTGTCAAACAGTTTGGACCCTGTTCAGACGCCGCGTTACGCGGCGTCTGAACAGGATCCAGTCTGTTTGAAAAGTCGTGTATTGGCGCCATTGTCAGTGAAAGAGATAACTGATGTTTAAATCAAACCTAGAAATAGTTTCAACAATATCGGTGAGGGTAGATATAATAAACTTTCACGGGTTTATAATTATTTGTTGCACTTTGGCTGGCATATCGGGTGTCTGCAGCTCATGCCAATAACAATTGATTTCCGAGAAACTGTTATTAAGATAAGATATGATCGTATATAATAGTTTTGTATACGTGCCAAAGTCTATTAACCATTTCATTGACTTTGTAACGCCTGGTTTATTAACTTCGTCTGTATTTTTTTTAAAGTTTAGATTTAATCCATTTATTGTGTTATATGTACATGTATCCCTTGGGTCCGTTTGATAAAACTTCGTACGACAAATGTTGTCGTAAGTCAGTTTATAAAAGTCTCAGTTATTATTTATTTCTCAATCTTAACCTGTCTTGTGATATCTCTTTGGAATCGTCTTGAGAATACGATTCAAAAGAGATGTCACAATACAGAATTAGATCGAGAAATAATTAAGAAATTTAATGTATTTTAAAGTGTTGACTTACGACAGTTTTTGTCGTACGGAGTTTTATAAAAGGGGCCCTAGGTGCGTAGAAATTCTAAAATAGATTTTATCGAGTTCCAAACCAGACACTCTTTTAGTCGTTAATGGGTAATGGTATTATGACAATAAAATTCATACAAAAGGAACACAGTTTTAATTATAACTCGGTGCCTTGTGGGGATCAAAACTGTTTTAAAACACCATGCATTGTAACTACGCTTGACTGGCAGTAAAGAGTTTAATGCCGCATCTTACTGTACATGTTACCATAAATCTCTGGCTGCTAAATTAATCGTGTGATTTTTCCCCTTCACCGTTTCGTTATCGTCTGCTTCAGTTTTGTTGCTTGTAAGATCATTTCAAAGTTAGATTCAGGATCCAAACTGTTTACAAACGCGCTTTTTTGGCGTCATCAAGGGTTAAAGGGTTAACTGACAGTTTTTGATGTTTTTGTGTAGGTTTCACATTTTTCAGGTAAAGGCTAAATGCTCGTAAAGTGTAGATTTAGCACTTGATTCTATTTAATTAATACGCTGTTAGATAAAATTAACAATACACTTGTAAAAGTTACTCTTCTGATTAATTGCGTTAAATATAGTGTCCACATCGATATTGAAAATATCATGACAAAGCCATAACAAAGAATGATTTGAGAATGGAGACATGAAAAGGACATTGACGGTAAATGGAACTTTATTAACCTATTACCCCATAAATACGCCTTTTTACTACCTTAATGAAATCCGCTACCAAAGAAAATAGTGGCAATTTATAAAGCCATGAATATGCACCATAATAAATAGTTTTAGACCCTAGCAGATTAGACCTTTAAGGCACATTCTGCTTTAACTTTCAACCTGCTTTAAGTTGTCATATGTCTTCAAAATTAGAAACAGGCTATTTGGTAATGGAATAAATCTTATTTGCAGGTGCATGATTGCCGAACTCATTCACCCATAATACTTCAAATGGACAACTCCAGTTACTGATTAGGTATATATAGGATATTACATGAGTGTTAATAATTTATTGAATTTATTAAACGAGTCTTTTAGAAAACGATAATAACGAGGCTTTGCCGAGAATGATAAATCCAAAGTAAATTATTAACATGAATGTTATATTCTTTTTATAACATAACCTAGAAAATTTGCTTCCACGTTTTTTCGGCACTTATTTATCACAGCCGTTGACGCCAAGTGAGTGCTTAGCGCGAAGACGTGACGCGCGATGTTCGTACACATCTGTGTAACATGACGTTGGCGTAATAATATAAATAAAGAAAAGAGACCTTAAAGAACATTCCGCATTTAAACAGTTATGTTGTATGGACACTAATTAACGAAATGCGAAAAAACTTATCAATGTGAAGAAATGGGCACTTGGATTTTTGCAGCATTCTGATTTTCGCATTTTCGCGATTTGTGGCGAGAGATCAATTAGAATTGCAAACAGTGTCATACTTATTTTGGCCTGAAAATAAACAGTATGGTTATATAAGTACAGTCAACGAAGATCAAATTAACATCTTTTTTTTATAATCTGCTCGCCTCTGAGATAGAATATGCACAAAGCCAACTTTTGTCATACTAGATTGGCAGTCACCCTGCGTTTGATCTAGCTCAATTTCCTTTCTCACTCGGTTTGAAACTTCTGATTAGATAACTAATTAGTTAAGTCTAGTTTGAAGCAGACGATCATTTGAACTGAAAAGTCTGTTTTCACAATAATCGGTAAATAATTAAGCAATGTTTTTTTTCTTCAGAGGACTGGTTAAATTCTGCCTGCGAGATGCAATGGGTGGTCAGAATCTACTGTGTTTACAATTGCATTCATTAAAGTCGACGCGTCATGAGTGTTCGTCATCCGTATTTATAACGTATGATCATGACATCACGACGTGCCTGTTTTCATAAGGGGATCTACAATTAAACCTGTGTAAAGCGATACCAAACTAAATTTACAGAGAGTTGCACATTAAATAAGCCCTTTGGCACTATTTGAGAACTTTAAGAACATAAAGTGCAAAGTTTCCAAATAATTTCGGTCTTCAAAAAATAGTTAAGGGAATAGTTAGGGAAACTCCTTCGATAGAGACAATACATAATAATTGCCAGCCGTTTATCTCTGATAGTTCTAACAGCGCTAGCTCTATCTGTAAAACAGGCTGAGGTCTGTGCCAGGGTTACTTTACACCCCAAAAAAAAAGGACAACCATAACATTAAGAGAACACATTCAGCAGGATATTTTTTTGTAGCTTGACAGTGCGAAGAGTCGCTAGAAATCGTGCGTTTGGTTTTTGGTTTAAAGAGACAAAATGTTTACCGTATGCTTCATTATTTGTAGCCAATCAATATCATAGTAAAGAGGTATATTAAAGCTATATTCTAAATTGTATCTCTGATCATGTATCGCAATGTACAGTTCAAAGGCTACTCAAAAACCCGATATAAACGTCAATTTTGGACGTCGATTTGGACGTTTGTACGAACATTGTGCGCGACGTCTAAGTGTGACAAAAATTCAACTTTGTTAAAACACTTATAAAACTAAGACTGTTTAACACACGGCAATTTGATATATAGATCAAATATATCGAGCTAAAATTGACTTTTTTATTGATTTTTATACTGATACAGTAAGCGTCATTTTAAAATTAGTACGAACATCGCGCGTCACGTCGAAATAAGTAGATCTATACAGGACAAAAGTTGTTCAAAATTAACCCGTTCACTAGTATAATGTTTATGTGATTATATGTTTTAATAAACAATTTCATGTAGATCTAATCTTTATTAATTAAACCAAACATCTATAAATTGAATCAACATGAAGGAATGACGTTGGACATTGAACGCATTGAACGCCTTTTAATGACGCCACAAGTAAACGACGTCGTGGCGTACCTCATTTGCATAGTTATTTAACTAGTTATATATGAAAAATAAATAACGAGTGTAATTCAACGCTCACGCCGTCTGTTATGTTATAACATTCATTATGAACTTTTTCTGATCAGGACCAAAACTGTTTGGAAACGCGCTTTATGGTGTCATCGAGAGTGAAAGGATTAAGATAACTAAATGTTTGAAAGATTGCCAACTTAAGACAAGTTTGACTGTTGTTGAAAAATGAATTGAAAACTGAGCTACTATCATTTCCCTTAGTTATTAGTTTCCATTTTTTTATTTTAATTTCGAAGCTCCCTAATTAAGTCCATGTGGCCTAATAGGATTATATAGTTAGTTATTGATTATTAATGGTTTCAGTGCCACAATAAAGTCTGCTTGTATTAAACACATTGAGAAAAATATTAAAAATATGAATTTTGAGCATAGAATCTCCAGTACCAATATTAAATTTATATTCTGAATGACTCTGCGACTGATCTGAATTCAAACTAATCGCAGCTGCAAGTGTATTCGAGTTTGGCATATGACCAAATATCCGATTTACACACAATGGCGAAGTTTTTTTATATAAATAAACGCGTTTATGCTTAAACTATTATAAATTTTGCAAACAGATTTGATCCTGATCAGAAGCCGTGTAAAGCGTTTGCCACTAAGATAAAAAAAATCGGTAACCTTTTCTAAAAATTGTAATTTTCTAAAATTAAGTGCGTTTCATTTGCGTTTTGTTTACATTTCTACTGGACACAATAACCTCTCATAAGATTCCAAACTACGAAAGCCGATTAGTGTCACATAAAAAATAATTCATGCATAATTATCTCGTAATTACGAGATAATTATCTCGTTATAACGAGATATTTTCTCGTAATTACGAGATAATTATCTCGTTATAACGAGATATTTTCTCGTTATTACGAGATAATTATCTCGTAATAACGAGAAAATATCTCGTTATAACGAAATTTTTTATATAACGAGATCTTTTCTCGTTATTACGAGATCTTTTCTTTATCGTTTTAATGATGTTTGTGATAATAAGCACATTATACGGGTGAAACTTTATGGTTAAATGAGTTTCATCTCCGTCCGTCCATCAATCTATATGTCCGTCTGTCTGCGTGTCAGTATGTCCGCCTGTCAGTTACCTTCAGATAAACGTAGATTTGCCATGACTCTCCATTCATATTTATATATATGCCTATATATTTGCGGCAGATATGCTTTTTGTCGGTAATTTTGACTTTTACGCTTTGATCTGAAGTATTTTGAAAATCGACTCCCGATAACCTTGGGAACTTTTTACATTCCAATCCGCGTCAAAAACTGTCATTGTGGTGTCATAGTTAGTATGTGACGTTTTTCTAAAAACGTCGAGAACCAGATGTGACGTTACGACCCACATTAGTGTTTCGTGACGTCATAATATATGTCATTGGGCATGTGGCGGCTATCATGATCTCTATAACAGTGCACAGGGTCAATGCTTCTGGGGTTGGGTCTGGGTTCGTTCCCGGGCGTTTGGTTGGGTCGAACTGGAGCAAAGTTTAAAACCTGACCAATCGGGTTCTTATGATCGATCGGGGACTCGATTCAGGGGTTTTATAGGCATGAACCCATACTGGCATATTTTGTGCAAGTTCTAGCTTATAAATAGATATATCTATTTAGATCTACTCATATGTTAATAATAGATCAACGTGATCTAGATTCTGTTTTTACTTAATAAAACTTTATTGCAAAGCATGGATCCATAACAGAAATCGAAGCAATTGCAGTCTGGTTTTGATACAAACTATTTGGCACAACACGCTGCTGCATGTCTTCGCTGGTTATTAAAGGGAGTAGAATAGCAAATCAGACAGGCTTATATTTAAATCAGTATTCAAATTATCAAAATATCAAACTATGTAGACACAGATAACTAAAGAGGCCATGTACTTTAACTTTTCCCCCTGAAACTACAAATAGACAATTCTTGTTTCCATATTAGCCTAGTACATCGTATGCTATTCAGGGTTTGTTTTTATCAATATATTCTAGTATGAAGGACAGTGCAGACCCTGGCCAGATGACTCATTTTTTAGCCCTCTGATTTGGGTCTTCACTGTTTGCATAGGACAAATGTAGTCTTCACAGGTACACTATTTGCAGAGAACTCCTAAATGCCTGTCTATTGGTTATAAAGTTAAGAGATTGTTTTGTTCTTGCAACTTATTATTGCTTGTTCATATTGATTGTTTTATTGTTGTTAATTATATGATTTGTAAGAAATGCTTCTTTGAGGTACTCGCGTTAGATTAGTCACCTGACTAAGTGAGTTACCCTCGTAAAATAAAGTCGTTAATTCATTTATTCATTCATTCATTCATTCAACGATAGTGTGTTCATACCCAGCAATGATGTGTAAAAGTGAAACATTGCAATTTTAGAGTGAAATAAACATATTTTGAACTTCACCATGTTTTGCAAACATCGCAAACCCTATCAGTATATTCCTTGAACACCAAACAATGACCTCTGTGACATTGGCCTTGAACCTTTAGCCCGCATGATCATCGTAAAACGGAACATTATAAATGAATACGTCGTGACATTTTCGTGCTCAAGTTTTATTTGCCCGCTTATTAGGACAGATGACACCATAATTGTATAATAATTTGACAGTATATAACTTGATGACATGATGAATTCCGAACTTGAGGTGGAAGGTTTGTGCATATTATATGAGTAAATAAACCTTAATATTCTGTAGGGAAAACATCAACATTTTAATACTATCATTGACGGAATGGAGATATATTCATAACAAAACTTTGATCAATGGTTTGACCAAAGGTAACGGATATGCAGACAGGTTGACATACTGACAAACGGGCGGACGTACGTATAGACACAGTGAGAGAAACCAACGGCCCTCATGGTTTCACAAGTAGAAATGATAACCATTATCACGGAGACCTATTTATTACAAATATTTGACCAATAACGGCCTGTCCAACAGACAGATCGACAAACAGACGGACAGACGCAAACCTACGACCCGTATGGTTTAACCGGAAGTATACTTATAATCATAATGTTCGTCAAACAGCTTCGAAAATATCTCGTTATAACGAGAAAAGATCTCATAATAACGAGTTAATTATCTCGTAATAACGAGATAATTATCTCGTAATAATGAGAAAAGATCTCGTAATTACGAGAAAACATCTCATAATAACGAGATAATTATCTCGTTATAACGAGAAAAGATCTCGTTATAACGAGAAAAGATCTCGTAATTACGAGAAAATATCTCGTTATAACGAGAAAAGATCTCATAATAACGAGTTAATTATCTCGTAATAACGAGATAATTATCTCGTAATAATGAGAAAAGATCTCGTAATTACGAGAAAACATCTCATAATAACGAGATAATTATCTCGTTATAACGAGAAAAGATCTCGTTATAACGAGAAAAGATCTCGTAATTACGAGAAAATATCTCGTTATAACGAGAAAAGATCTCATAATAACGAGTTAATTATCTCGTAATAACGAGATAATTATCTCGTAATAATGAGAAAAGATCTCGTAATTACGAGAAAACATCTCATAATAACGAGATAATTATCTCGTTATAACGAGAAAAGATCTCGTTATAACGAGAAAAGATCTCGTAATTACGAGAAAATATCTCGTTATAACGAGAAAAGATCTCATAATAACGAGTTAATTATCTCGTAATAACGAGATAATTATCTCGTAATAGCGAGAAAAGATCTCGTAATTACGAGAAAACATCTCGTTATAACGAGAAAAGATCTCGTAATTACGATAAAATATCTCGGTATAACGAGATAAATATTATCTCGTTATAACGAGAAAATATCTCATAATAACGAGAAAAGATCTCGTAATTACGAGAAAAGATCTCGTAATAACGGGATAATTAAGTATGCAATTTTTATTTTTAATGTGACACTAATCGGCTTTCGTACCAAACTGTTTGCCAATCCGACAAACTTAAAACCTTTTGAAATAAAAAGGCGATTTCTACATTTTAATGCATCTGCGTTTCGTTTACAATGACGTCATCTTCAGTGTTGCTACATGTAGCTGCTATAGATCAATCTTTTCAAATAATTGCAGAGAAAATAAATCTTAATATAATTACAGTGCTCCCTCTCTACAACGACACCAAATGGGAGTCAAATATTGCGTTGATTGGAGGGAGTTGTTATAGGGATGGAAATTGGCTGATATTTGCAAACAGCTTGAATCCTGATCTTGATTTAAACTGTTTGCCACTCGCCATTATCATGGTTGTTTTCTGTAAAAATGTCCGTTGTGTAAAAACAACAGCTGACAACAATGTGAAGCAGACGATATTGCAGCATAGAAAGCCTAAGACATAATTGTTTGGGGGACAGCGGCAAGCGTCGCTGTAAGGAAGGACTTGTTGTTCGAAAGGCTGTTGTAGTGGCATTCATATAGGGGGACATGCATTATTCTTCCTCGTTTAAACGAAACTAAACTAAAAGGCATTGTAATACAATAAAGAAAATGCTTACTTTCTGAAAATGTTTGAAATTTATGTTTACCTGAATGGCAAACAGTAAGGAGTCTGAACAGATTAAGATGCTACTTGCTATATAGGCTACAAAGAAACCCAATGCTTAAAAAAGTTTACCGTTGAGCTATATATATAGGATCTGTCGTTATTATTGACATCAACTTGTCTTAAACATCGACGAGTGACAGATTCTTTTTCTCACATAACCAACGATTTTAAGTTATTTTTAAAGCAATATGCTTTTTTTTGGAATCCCGGTGACGTTATAACACCATTATAAATAGGGACGTTATATCTAGAGCGACGTCATCAAATTGATATTACACGTGTTGGAGACAAGGATATTCGTGATCGTTGTTCACTATAGAAAACAGGGGTAGATCTAGTTATGTGAGAAAAGACTCTCCTAAGAAACCACCGCGTAATTGTTTAATATTTTTTCACTATTTACCAGCTCATAAGTATATTCTAATAACTGGAGTTCCCAAAACGCTTATTTACCTAACATCTTTTGTCCAAAAGCATCATCAACACGTAACAATTTCTTGAGCATATTTGATTCCTAGACTGTATTCTACCCTTGGGTTTCATGAAGTCTGGTTTTTTCCTGTACTTGTCGGGTTGAAACATGGAAATAATTACACATGTGCGTGACAGTGTTGTGTAGCTAACCTTTTCACTCTCAATGACGTTGTAAGGCGCATTTGTAAACTGTTTTGTTCCTAATCAGACGCCACGTGAAGAGGCGTCTGATCAGGATCAGAACTGTTTGCGATTTGTTTCGAAATCACGTTAGTTATATTGCCTTTAATCAAAACGATATTGCAGAAAACAATATTAAAGCAGACTACAATAAGGCAGTGAAGAGGTAAAACACTCACGATAAATTTGATCATGAAAGGGTTAAACAGTGCTTCTGCTACACCAATATTTCATTTGTTTTTTTACAATCACACAGAAATCTTTTTCATTATTGAATGTTACAGAGAGAACGCTTTTTAATGGTTACAGTGAAGAAGCCACTTCTTTCGTTTAACAGCAAACGAAACACAGAAGCATTGCAATATTTTTAGAATAAATGACAACTGGTAAAACTTTCAATTTTTTTCTACTCATTTTATTCTGAGTTTGGAGCTTGATTATACTCCGGTTTAATTATTATTTATTTCTCCATCTAATTCTATCTTGTGATATCTCTTTGGAATCGTCTTTTCAAGACGATTCAAATGAGATGTCACAAAACATGATTAGATGGAAAAATCAGAAACTGAATGTATTCTAAAGTTTTGACTTACGACCGTTTTTGTCGTACGAAGTTTTATGAAACGGTCCCAGTACAGTGAAGACGTTATTATTTTCCATTTAACGCATAACGAAACAATACGCAACTAAACGTAAATAGGGACAACGTTTTTGAAATGTAAATCTGAATGGCAAACACTTCGGAGCCTGATCAGAAGCCGATCATCCGGCGTCCGATCTGGCTCCAAACTGTTTGCAATGGAAATAAAAGTTTTAACACAAACGCGTCTATTGGGAAAGAATATCATCTTCACCCTGTTGGTCATACCACTGTAATTGTCGTCTGCAAAAAAGTCTACAAATATTCACAGTGTTGATTTATCTACACTATCTTCCGGATACAACACACACGTGACAAAACCGTTTAGATCCAGATCTTCTCAGCGTCTTATCTGGATCTAAGTAGTTTTTTAACTCTTCCACCCCTGAAACTTTCACTGAACAATTCCAAAATACAAGTAAGTCTAGTCCATTTCGACTACTTATAGGGTTGATTTAAACAGTAAATCGCAAAAATGACAAACCGCAGGCCCTGATCAGAGGGCTCCTGCAGGAGCCCTCTGATCAGGGTATACGCTGTTTGCATTGGACAAGCGTACTCTTCACAGGTACATTCTTTGCTAATGACGATTATACTCGCCACAAGGATTGAATGTAATAATGGCTTTTACGATTTCACTAAATATTTAGCGTGCAGACGGTTGAATAAGACTTGAGCATTTGTGTAAAGAATCCAAGAACATACTCTAGGGAGTAAAGAGAACTATCTCAGATATTTGTTCGAAGCTTTTGTTTAGTAGTTTTTATCAAATAATGTAATAAGTTTATGTTCTTGAACAAAGCTCTTCCAGGCTCTAGGATCAAGTTTTTCGGAGTATATTGATTTAGGTCTACACGTATTTGTTGAAGTGTCTATCTCTAAGCATTTTTCGAACATTTTAGGCACATATAAGGATTCTTACGTGTTTGGGACACATATTGTTTTAACCTATTACACCATGGAAACGCAGGGGTAAAAACCTCCCGAATAATTTGATCATGAAAGGGTTAACGCATCCATTACAAACACTGTACTTGTAAAGAGTACGCTTGCAGGGATGCCATTTCCCCGGATATTTCGGGAATCTCCTGTACCTGTAAAGAGTACACTTGTCATATGCAAACAGCATTGGCTAAGATCTGAGGGCTTAGGAAACCTTTGTTTAGGGTATGCACTGATTGTTATATTTGCAATACAGTAAAAACTGCTCTATTACGACCACTAAATTGTGTTAATTACAGTGGAGAATCTGTTATTCTTTCCCAATAAACGCGTTTACGCTAAAACTATTATTTGCAGTGCAAACAGTTTGGAGCCAGATCAGACGCCGGGTAACCCGGCGTCTGATCAGGCTCCAAACTGTTTGCCACCAAGATAAACAAGAATTATCAGAATTGTCCAAAAGTTGTTCTTTTCTACGTTTTAGTGCTTTGTATTTGCGTACGTTTGCGTTTAAACGGGAAAGAATAACAGATTCTCCACTGTACTAGATAAATAATGCAGGTGACTGCTTAAGGCAAGGTGAACGTAAAACAGAAAGCTCCTTCAGGAGCTTTCTGTTTTACGTTCACCTTGCTTTTAGCTGTCACCTGTATTTAAAGTAGTTAATTAGCCTTCTTTTCAGTGGGTGTAATAGAGAGGTTCTACTGTATATTGTTAATACAACACTAAATAGTAAAAGATAAGATGGGTATGGCTTTATTGGAAACTGGAATTGTCGATTTAAAGTTTCAGGGCGGAAATGTTTAAAAGAAAAGCTGAACGTGTGGTTTAACTAGTGGACTATTCCCGCAAACACAATAGTGACAATACACTGCACAAATCACAAAGGTACATGCAAGTGCTCCCTCCCTACAGTAACCTTCCCAACATCGACTCCTTCCTTACAACGACTGTTGCAACAGTTCCCTTAACAGGACAATTATGTCTTACGCTTGAACTCCTGTAATATCGTCTGCTTAAAGTTGTCCTCAGTTGTTTTTCTCAAAGTTACATATTGGACATTTTGACAGAAAAAAAACTTAATGACGAGTGACAAACAGCTTGTATCTAGATCAGACGTCGCGTTACACGGGGTCTGACCTGGATTCAAGCTGTTTGCAAATGTAAATCAATTTTCCTCCCCCCTATTACGACTCCCTCCGAACAACGCACATACTTTTTGTCTCCCATTGGATGTCGTTGTAGAGAGGGAGCGCTGTACATAAATATTCAGGACTCCAGATAAGAACGCCATCAGTATTTAACGTTTTCTCCTTGATGCCTACACCAATCCCTATGGTTTGATTACTCATTAGAATCGTCGCAATGAATAGTCATTTCAGAGGATTTGGTGGAGGTATAATGGCTTGACTGTTTTCGAAACACTCACCGTATATGGAACTCTGCATAATATTTTATTATCTATCTCCAAGACAATAACAGTTGTTCTAAAGTTTTCAGGTTTATGTCATACTTGTATGAACCCAACGTTTAGAAGATAGTGTGTATTTTTTAATTCAATTAAACTGAGTTTTGTTACTTTTTATTTTTGCAAATGTGATTTTATAGGCACCAGTCTCCATATTAATATTCTTCAAAATCTAATTACAGAAATTAGCAGACAAATTGTAACACATGTTTTAGGATATATAAATTTGTGGTTTTTAGAGGAAAGTCCAGTATTAAAAAGTATATTTTTTCGGAAGTTACACTTTATTTCCCTACTAAACTCTGAACTCCCTTTTTAGCACGTGACATAATAGTTTGAGATATACAGTATTCGACCTCTACAACGACATCAATTGGGAGACAAAGATTGTGTGTGTTGTTCTGAGGGAGTTGTTATAGGGAAGGAAATTTGGCTTACATTTGCAAACAGCTTGAATCTAGATCAGACGCCGCTGTTTGCAAATCTTCATGATGTTCTTTCAATCAAAATGTCCATTATGTTACTTTTAGAAAAACAGCAGACGACAATTTTAAGTGACGATATTGCAGCAGTGAAAGAGTAAAACACAATTGTACAGTGGAGAATCTGTTATTCTTTCCCAATAAACCCGTTTACGCTAAAACTATTATTTACAATACAAACAGTTTGGAGCCAGATCAGACGCCGGGTAACCCGGCGTCTGATCAGGCTCCAAACTGTTGGCCACCATGACAAACATGAATTATCAGAATTGTCAAAAAGTTTTGCTTTTCTACCTTTTAGCGCTTTGCGTTTGCGTACGTTTGCGTTTAAACGGTAAAGAATAACAGATTCTCCACTGTAAGTTTGGGGAACAGCGGCAAACATCATTGTATGGAGGGAGTCGTTGTTGGGAGGGCCTTTGTAGGGAAGGAGCACTGTAGTTCATATACAGTGGAGAATCTGTTATTCTTTCCCGTTTAAACGCAAACGTACGCAAACGCAAAACACTAAAACGTAGAAAAGAACAACTTTTGGACAATTCTGATATTTCATGTTTATCTTGGTGGCCAACACTTTGGAGCCTGATCAGACGCCGGGTTACCCGGCGTCTGATCTGGCTCCAAACTGTTTGTATTGTAAATAATAGTTTTAGCGTAAACGCGTTTATTGGGAAAGAATAACACATTCTCCACTGTAACCTGGTTGGAAGTCATGCATAAATAATGAAGGTAATCATCTCTTCGTTATCAAAATAATAACTGATATTGGCCTATATTTACTCTGTGCTTGGGTAATTATATTTTTATGTTGCTTGCTAATATGGAGGTGTACTATAAAAAATATGTGTAGAAAAAGAGAATTACAGAACGAATTGTTAATTTATGCTTATATATCGTGAAAAATGCACTAAACAAATGTGTATTGAAGTATTTACGCTACAACAGAAGTCAACTGCATATAACGTAAGTGAAAACCAGTGTGAATTACAGTCCCTGAATAGTAGCCGTTTAGATCTTTTTATACTTTTGAGGTACAGCAAAGCCCTCTATTACGATCAATTAAACGAAGGTAAATTGGCTGTATAAAAGATAGGTGACAGCTTAAAGCAATGTTACAGTTAAAAAGAAAGCTCCACTGTCACATTGCTTTAAGCTGTCACCTGTCGTAAACATCTAATAATTAACACACTTTAATGGTCGTTATAGAGAGGTTTTACTGTACTGAAATGACTCTTATAATTCTTTTTCCATTATAAATTCATTATGCACTTCCTAGCAAATACAATTATTTTCATATTTAGCTAATAACAATTTGGAATTCAGTAACCTGAATATTACTTGCTGAAAGATTCCATTGTAGATATACCAGGGTGATGTGATAAGGCTGCAGTATTTTTCAATACAGCAAACTATTTCATATCATATACAGTAGAACCCCTCTATTACGACCACTAAATAGACGGTTAATTATCTGTATAAAGGACAAATAGCAGCTTAAAGCAATTTGAAAGTGAAACAGAAAGCTCCTGTAGGAGCTTTCTGTTTCACTTTCACATTGCTTTAAGCAGTCACCTGTCTTAAACGATTAATATTTGACACAACTTAGTGGTCGTAATAGAGAGGTTCTACTGTAACAAAAAGAGCAGATCCTGATGAGACGCGGCATCTCATCAGGGTCTACCCTTTTTGCCAATATCAAAGTTAGTAGACAATAGGCTCCAATGGGTTAAATACAATAAATTTAACACATTCAACCCTAGCGACGAGTGTACTCGTCATTTACAAACAGTGTACTTGTGAGGATTACAGTTGTCCCGTGCAAACAGTGTAGATCCTGATCAGAAGGCCCCCCTTAGGAGCCCTCTGATCAGGGTCTACACTGTTTGTCATTTTGAAATATATTGTTAAAATCAACTATAGATAGTAAAAAATGGACTGGACTTATTTTGAAATTGGAACTATCGATTAAAAGTGTCAGGGGTGAATGAGTTAAAGAACTTAGATATGATGAGCGGTTATTAACCCCTTCACTGCCTTACCCCGAGTACAACGGTTTTTTGCAAACAGTTTAAATCCTGATTAGACGCCGCGTAACGCGGCGCCTATTCAGGATTCAAATTGTTTGACACTCATTTCAATATTTCTTAACTCAAAAAACCTAAACATTGAATTTAAGTAAATCAAAGCAGACGACAAATGTTTAAAATTGATGACGTCACTGTGCACAGTGAAGGGGTTAATATAAAATATTGTTCCTGAGAGACGACCAGTCTGGATATAATTGCTACACTGACAGTGGTGATTCAGGATAATGCTTATTTATCTTATATTGTAGAAAGCCAAAAGGAAATTGATTCCTTTTTTATTATTTCCTAACCTTATTTAAGTTAGCGCTGACCTATGGATGTCATTTATAACGGAAAGTATTCACAGAACCTTTTACTCAGTATCAACTATATTACCCATTTTGTTAGTATATAATCACATATGAAGATATGAAAAACTGTAACCAACGAGTACTACATATCCAAGATAGCATGTGCTTTACACTATTTAACTCATTATCCCCTGAAACTTCCAATGGACAAATCGAGTTTAATCAGGGACTTAAACTGTTTGCATTAGACAAGTGTACTCATCACAGGTACATTTTTGGTAAATGACGCATATATTAGTTTCTAGGGCTTAATGAGTTAAAGCAGGTATAGTTTGTTGTAGCCGACTGAAGGTAAAGCAGAGGGCTCCTTTACTTTCAACTTGATTTACGCATTCATCTGTCGGGATGCAGCAACAGTTTCAAATGACTCTTGATCAGAACATGGTCAAAGAATAAAAACTACATTGCTATGAGAAAAAGGAAGTGACGTTTAAAACTTGAATGGCGCTGCTTTAGGTGGAGAAAGCTTTGCTAAATGGTAAATATTCATCTTTCTTTCTTTTAAATAAGCAGTGTCATGACAAAACCTGCCGTATTGCATTTCAAACAGTGTAGATCAAGGCCAGTCGCCGCGTCAAAGACGCGTCGGCTGGTCTTGATCTTCACCGTTTGACTCCCACATGCATCTAAAGTATTTTATGTACCGGTAGCTGTATTATATATGGTACAGTGGAGAATCTGTTATTCTTTCCCAATAAACGCGTTTACGCTAAAACTATTATTTGCAGTGCAAACACTTTGGAGACAGATCAGACGCCGGGTAACCCGGTGTCTGATCAGGCTCCAAACTGTTTGCCACCAAGATAAACATGAATTATCCGAATTGTCCAAAAGTTGTACTTTTCTACGTTTTAGTGCTTTGCGTTTGCGTGCGTTTGCGTACGTTTGCGTTTAAACGGGAAAGAATAACAGATTCTCCACTGTATTTGGAAGTGTAGACCAAAATCTCAGATTCAAAGCATGGGGTGACTACCATGCTTGGTCTATACAATGTGGAATCCAATACGACAGATTTTGTCATTGGCACGGCTCAAATAAAATCTAATCAATGCATTATCTGAATTTGTTCATGGATTCTTTATATCTTTAAAAGTCTAGACCAAAATGAAGAAAATTATAAATTTAGTATGCTGTATGTTTTCATAGAAAGGAATATATTGTATATTTGTTTATATATAAATTTGAAAGGTGCACCAGTGTATAAAATCAAGTAAACATGTTATGTTGCTGCCTTAAGTTTCTGTATACATACGATCGTATTGGATGTTTGCTGGTTTGCAGTGGAGAAAACGTGATTCTTAGACATATACGACGCTTGAACCCTTTCAGTTAAATTTCTATTAAATGCAGTAAAATCCTCTCTAAAAGGCTAAATGATTATATAGAATACAGGTGACTGCTTAAAGCAAGGTGACAGAAAAACATAAAGCTCCTAAAGGAGCTTTCTGTTTTACTGCCACCTTGCTTTAAGCAGTCACCTACCTTAAACACCTAATTGTTAACACAGTTTTAGTAGTTGTAAAAGAGATGTTTTACTGTATATCATTTTTTTCATATTTAACATTCAGTTTTTCCTTCAGCGGTCTAAGGGGACTCATAACTCGCTTTTAACCTATTCGTAATCAAATTGTATCCCCTGTCTCAACTCTAGCACCGCCATAGTCTCGCCTAGACCGATACTCTTGTCTGTCATATTGTTTTAAATTAGATGTATGGCAATTTGAATGAATAAATATCGATACAGTGTATAACAGTTTGGACCCTGATCAGAGGCCGCGTTACACAGTGTCTTACAATGTGTCTTATAATGATTCAAACAGTTGTAAACTCGCTTTTCTGCGTCTTTGTCGACGGATGGATTAACGATTATTATTTGACATATAGTGTATTAAAGTGAGGTAATCAGATCATTCATATGTATGCAATCCACTCTTATATTCTCCACTACCTAAATCAGCTGCCGTGTCCGACTGATTGGGACAGTGGACTGTATAAGAGTGGTTTACTGCATACATATGAGTTAGATGATGTATTACGTATTTACTGCATACATATGAGTTAGCTGATGTATTATTTACTGCATACATATGAGTTAGCTGATGTATTATTTACTGCATACATATGAGTTAGCTGATGTATTACTTACTGCATACATATGAGTTAGCTGATGTATTATTTGTACTTGCATATACATTACCTTATATCAAAACGATGAATATCTTTGAAGAGGTTCATCAGGATAGTTCCAATGATTATTTGTAAGGTTCTATGTATATATCCAGAATTTGTGTTTACCGTGACAGTTTCGATCCTCCATTGTTTTTCTGGTGGGAATTGAACCAATCCAGCAGTAAACCCGCCATGTGACGTTGGTTCCCGCCAAAGGTCACAGTAGAACTACATTCTGGGGGAAGTTCTTCCAATTGAGGATCGAAACTGTTACGGTAAAAACAATTTCTGGATATGTACATATAACCTTACAAATAACGATTGAATATGTGGCGTGAAGTAGGCCTACTCAGTGTCTACTTTTATATGAGCAAGACAGTAATTTGTTATCTTCAACGCCCCCCCCCCCCCCGAAACTTCAAATGGACAAATCCCCTTTTTTTTGGGGGGGGGGGTGTTGTGTGGGTGGGTGGGGTGCTATTGAAGGTTGTTTTTGTCAAAGTATTGCAATATGACAAACATAAATAAATTTGAAACAAGTTGTTGCTCAAAGCGGGTTAAAATAAGCAGAATGTGCCTTTAGGCGCATTCTGCTTTACTATAATCCCTGCTTTAAGCTACTATTTGCTAGTGCAAAGGGACCCTTTCTGATGGTGCATATTCACGTGTGTATGAAGTGAAACTATTTTGTTCAGTAGTTGAATGCATTAGAGGCGTTTACAAAAGTGCGTATTAATCAAGTAATGGGTTAACATTGTTTGATGCAATAGTTTGTTAACCCTATCACTGCCAATGTTTTAATGTTTCCTTGTCGTCTGCCTTACTTTTGATGTCTGCAAGGTCGTTTCAAAGTTGAAAAATATGGCAGTATGACTGAAGACTTTCAAAACGAGTGTCAAACAGTTTGGATTCTGATCAGACTCCGCGTTACGCGGCGTCTGGTCAGGATCCAAAATGTTTGCAAACGCGCTTTTAAGCGTCACTGAGAGCGAAAGGGTTAAGCAGTCTCTTGCCCATTTCATCAATCCCCTTTATTGCTACAATTCATCTGCTTTAAATGTCGCCTGCCTTTAACTATGAAATATATTATAAAAACATTATTATTCAAGGACCATATATTACCGTAAAAATGTTTTACATCTGACACATGCTATTGTACAGTAGAGAAACATTTATTCTTTCCCAATAAACGCGTTTACGCTAAAACAAACAGTTCAAATGCAAACAGTTTGGAGCCTGATCAGACGCCGGGTAACCCGGCGTCTAATCAGCCTTCATATCGTTTGCCGCTCAGACTTAAAAAACAATCGTCGGAATAGTCAAAAATATATTCTTTTCTCCGTTTTACTGCAATGCGTTTGCGTTTTGTTTACGTTTTAATGGGAATAAATACGGTTTACTCCACTGTAACCAGGCATTGCAACGGAGGCGTAAACCTTCAGCACGCGATGAAATTGTCGTCTGCAAAGAATTGTCTTCTGCAACAATTCTAAAATATGATTTATTTACATACTTAGTCGAAAAATATCACCAAAGTGTCAAACAGTTTTGGCCCAGATAAGACGTTGTGATTTTCGGCGTCTCATCTGGATCCAAAATGTTTTAAAATGTGCTTATAAAATGGCTCGCGGCGTGCCGAAGGGTAAACTACATATTCTATTCTCTTTGACTATGGGACTTAACTCCCCTAAGATTAATAAAGGTTCGCTTCCATTGTTTGTTCGTGTTCGTTATTGGAGAAAGCCTCGGATTTGCGTGTCTGTCTCGTGTATAAGCCGAATAACCCAATGATGTTCAATTGTTCATACACACGAATGTTTGTATATACATGCCAGAACATGCCTATATTATACTATGCTCCCTCCCTATGACGGTCCTCCCAACAAAGATTCCTTTCGTACAACAATACTTGCTTCTGTTCCCCAAACACGACAATAATGCCTAATTATTTCACTGCCGCAATATCGTCTGCGTTTTTGCCTAAACTTGTCGTCTGCTGTTTTTTCTCAGAGTTAATTATTTAAGCTTTTAAGCGTCATTAAGAGTGGAAGGGTTAAGCAGCTGTTCGTAAGGTTATTTGATAAGATTAAGTCTGGTTTTGCTTCTTTTCCGAAGTGCTTCACCATTTGCAAAACGTTCAGATGCCGACGCCAATATATTGGTGTTAGATCAGGATTCAGATCGTTTGAAATTCATGCTGATCTATCGTATGTTAAAATACCCAAATTCTCAATTCAAGATAGCCGAAAATAGTTACAAGGTTAAGTTTTACAAGCAGTTTCAGTACTTGTTCAATCCATAGGTATTCGGCCCGTAGGCTATGACACTACCCCCAGCTGCTACCCCCCTCCACCACCACCAAACGTGGATAAAATACCCTAAAACCTATCCATACATTCAATAATCATCATAAAAGAACATATCCTGAAGTTTCATGAAATTTTAAAAAAATATTTTGTTTGCTAATTTATAAGTAAAATAGTCAAGGCTGCCATGAAAAAGCGCCTTGCAGAAGCAACCCTCAAGTTCCCAACCCTGTCATTTTGTCAAATCTTGGACAATCTGGACAAATGATGGCTCATTGTTTACAGCAAACAGTTTTCTTTGACGATATTTGGTAAAACATTCAAAGCAATCGGCGAACACGGGCATGGGGACTCGAAAAGTAGGGAGACCCCTTATACGGAATCATTCGTCCACGCTAAATTTTCCCAAATAAACGACTGGTTGCCCAGTCAAACTATTATCATTCTAGTGAAACCGAGAACCAGCTTCAAAGCAGGAAATGACGCAAAAGTCAAGCGCCTCAAAGACAATGGTCGTATTCGAATCAGGACAACTATCGCGTTAGTTGGAATAGTTGTCAACAGGTTCTATTCGAACCACCACTTGTTTTCCGTTGACAAAATGATGTCAAATCCTGAAATCACATTTTCTATTCGAGTCGAGTCAAAATCGTTGTCATCAGTAAATCTTCGCGCATTTGCTCCGCCCAGTTTACGTTGACAACAAACTCGATGATTCGAATACGACCAATGATCATATCCGTTTGTCAACCGAAACGAAAACGAAAGTTATCTAGAAATTTATTTCGTAACAGAAATGCTCATTTACCGATAATTCAAAAGGTATTTATTATATATTTCATTTTCTATTAATTACCCGTACCATGGTGTAATGCATGGTCGCAAATGCACTTGTTAATCGCTGAATGACAAACAAGTCCAAAATTTAAGGTGGATGAATGATGGCGCACACGGTGCCTATCGAACTTTTTATTTCTTCACTTGTGCTCGTGTCTTGCTTGGGCTGTGAGCTAATTTTCTTTGAACAGAACTGTTAAATGTAAATATAAGCCATCATTTGTCAAAATCGGCCCAAAAATGACAAAATGACAAGGTTGGGAAGTTGATGGCTCTGAATTCACATCCACCTTTTCGTTGTATACATACATGATACGGAAAAAAAACATTGTTTTTAAAACTTCTTGAAACAACTTCTTGAAACATTTGTTAAGGATGTTTGTTGAACATATGGATGTATTTTGACTCATTTTGAAAGATTTATGGGGGGGGGGGGGGGGGGCACAGTAGCTGGGGGGGGGGGGGGTTCATAGCTTACGCGCCGAAAACCTGTGGTTCAATTCCTTGACAAATTCATTTTCCAATTTAGTCTGGCCTATTTTTGACTGTTAAGGTTGATTTTAGCAATTCATTTCAAAATGACAATCGGTGCAGACTCCTTTGATTTGAGTCTACTTTGTTTGAATAGGACAAGTGTACTATTCAAGGGTGCATTGTTTGTAAATGACGAGTTTACTCGTCGCTAGGGTTGATATTAATGTATTTAAATTAATTTACTTCCCTTTATAATATAGACGACAGTTCTTTTAAGTAATGCATAACCTCTTGAATGCGATGGTGTCATAATAATAACTATTGTCTTCTGCATTTATTTCTACAATTCTTATTTAAGGTATTTTGACTTTATAAAATAAGTTAAGTGTCAAAGAGCAAAGAGTTCTGATCAGATGTGCACAGCGGAGTCTAATTAGGATCCAACCTGTTTGCAAATATCCATTGTACTCGGGATAAGGCCGTGGTGGGGTTAAAGTAATGGCATAAATACGTTATACAGTGCTCCCTCCCTACAACGGTCCTCCGAACAACGATTCCCTCCTTACAGCAATGCTTGCAGCTGTTCCTACAAAACAAGACATTTATGACGCATGCACCAGATCTACTGCAATATCGTCCGCTTAAAATTGTCGTCTGCTGTTCTTTCTCAATATCACATACTGGCCAGTTTGACAGAAGAAACATAATGAGGAGTGCAAAACAGTTTGAATGAAGATCAGAAGCCGCTTTACACGTCTGCACACTCAAGGTATCGATTTTCCCTCCCTATAACAACCCCACCCGAATAGCACACACATTCTTTGTCTCCCATTGGATTGTTGTTGTAGAGAGGGAGCACTGTACATTAAAACAAGCAGCTTTAGCTGAATGAATGATAAGCAGAAAGTTCTTAGATAACACAATATTGTAAATTCTGTTAAGTGGAAATACATAATTTTATAAGTGAGACAGACATGGCCAGATCTCTTGCAATAGCAAACAAAATTAATGACATTACTGAATAAATACTATCAGTAAAAAACGGTAAAGGCAAAATATAAAGTAGGTTCAACCGCTTTTTCCACATAAGCGCCACAGGACACAGTTGTCTACTCAACTTTACCCTTTCATGATTAAATTATTCGGGAGAGTTTTACCCTTTAACCGCTTTATTGTCATCTGCTTAAGTATGTTGTCTGCAAGACACGTTTCAAAGTTAAATTTAAGGTTGTATGACTAAACAACCCCCCATAAATACGCCTTTTTACGTATTTCATTAATTCCCCTACTGATGAAAATAGTTCCAATTTATACTGTCACGAAAAAAAGTCATAAAAATGCTATATACTAATAGCTTAAAGCAGGCTGAAAGTAAAGAAGACTGATCCTTAAGGCGCATTCTGCTTTACTTTCAACCTACTTCAAGTGGGCACATATCTTCAAAACTAGAAACAGGCTATGGGGTAATGGGTTAAAAAATACAGAAGCTTACAACAGTATCAGTGAGCTTGTCTCAATGCGAATATTTTGATTATAGAAAAAAATAAAAATGATCCATCAGATCTACGTATTGCATTAATAATACAGCGAGACGCATAATATGCAATTCATATTGTACAAGACAATATGATAATACTTTCAGTAGCTTTGACGTAAACAGCACGTCGGCACACAATCTAAGCCACAGTAGGCACTATTTTAATACACTGTACATTGGCAGTCTGTTTAAATTTGTGGTTGCTAAATGCAGGAAATGAATAATGCAGCAAGCTATCTGTTTTATTTGTTATCCTGCATTTAGAAGTCATTTGTTCATGATAACATATACACTCCACACACATCTGTAGGCAGATTTATGCAAAACTGTTTGTTTACTTAGCTGCGTCTGAAACTAATATAGATCTACTAAGTGTCCTTCTAATTTTGTCTCTTCAAAAGTATTGTCTTCAACAGTTTAATACCATTATACTTTTAAGTATCAACCCTTCCCTCATTACCCTATTTTAGCTTTGAAGACATATGGTTACTTAAAGCAGGTTAAAAGTATAGCAGAATGTGCCTTAAGGGTAATTCTGGTTTACTTTCAGTCTATAAGCTTCCATCTGCTAGGATATAGAACCTATGTCTTATGGTACATAAACATGACTGTATAAAATAGAACTATTTGCATCAATAGAGGAAAACTTAATAGCCATTAGAGGTATATTATGGGACACTGGGTTAAATATTTCCCATACGTCAGCCATTCCAATCATTGTGTGAAATTGATAGTTTAAGGAAGTTCAATGAGTGCCTTGCAATGTACGATATTTATAACAAAGGTTTTCTTGCTTACTTTTGATATGAACTAACCTTACTTTTTACCTAGTAAAATGATATAGATATCCAATATATCTATATCTGTACCTGACATCCAGACAGAGCTATTAGATTAGCTAAAACCAGTGGCATAAGTGTTCGTACCATTTCTTTTAGGAAACAATTAGGAGATTAGCAGGAAACATAAACATAAAAGTGTCTTCTATCAGCTTGTATTTAACTTTGTAAAAGGCATACAGACGAACATGATATAGTCTACCAAGTAATCCAATATTCACTTATCAGGAATATGTTTCCTTTCTTAGGTGTGTACTTTGTTGACACTGTAAATGTCAAGGTTTAAAAAAATATTCTTTGAGACAAAAATATATATAAACATATAGGGGACGTCTCAGACAACAACACACGAGTACTTCACATTGGGTTTCACCCTTACTTAAGTACAATGTAAACAAGTTAGTTGGTGGTGACGTCGCGTAACGTTGGTTTGATGAGAATCCAAAATGATAGACACTCGTTCATTTTCATATTTTTTAAGTCAAAATACCTGACATTTAAATATGAGAAATAAAAACAGACGACACTTATTTAAAGCAGACGGCGTTATGGAAGTGTATGTATTTTAATAAAGTATTCCAGAAACAATTACATTTGTATAAGTGTTTATGCTTCCTGCATTACTTTCACCCTGCATGAAGCTGATGCATGTTTGTGAAGAAAAAACAACAACAACAAAAAAAAAACATTTAATTTACCCACGAGTTAGTGATCATTTAAGATAAGTTTGAAAATTGTTGAATGCAGAGCATTGTCAAGTTTATTTTACCAGATATTGGGATTGTATATATCATTGTTTCGTGTTACAAAATCTTCAGGGACGCTCGTGCCTATTAGAAACATAAAACTTGCATGCGTAAGGAAACACATACGATTAATACTTATTTGTTAAAATGAAAGCGTATGCAACTTGGACAGCAAAATACATTCAAGGAATAATTCGAATATTAATTGTATTCATTGAGGTATGAAACAAAAACCTGGTCACACTTTTGTATGAAACCGCTTCGCGGTTTCATACAATGTAAACAGGTTTTTCACACCGCCATGAATACAATAAATATTCCGAATTATTCCTTTTATAACTAATATCACTACTGAATATAAGAAAGTAGTTAGATAGAGAATCTGACGCGAATGTTCATTTTTAACGCTTTTAAAACGTAGGTTGTAGTCCCTCCACCATATATATTTTCCGCCAAAACGCAACGTTGTTTTGTAGTAACGTCGATGTCAATGACATCATTTGGCGTCCAGCTTCGTGCAGCGCTTATGGAGAGCAGTTGGATTAAGAGAAAGTAGTCATGACAAGGCGTGGCCTGATTTTGTTTTCATGGAGTTATGAAACAAAAATTGCAGCCAAGCACAGCTAACCAAATGTAATGAAAACAAACAATATTAAACTATTTCGTAATAACCTAACAATGAAGATTAAGGAAAAACCTTTAACAAACCAGTTGTTGACCCCCTTCATTCCAAACAAACCACTCGCATACATGTAATCCCTTCACTGCCGTGACGTCATCAAATATATGTAATTTTCGCCTGTTTCTATTTCTAAAACCAATTTTTAGGCATTTTGACTTAAGAAATATTGAAACGAGTGTCAAACAGTTTGGATTCTGATCAAACGCCGCGTCACGCGGCGTCTGATCAGGATCAAAACTATTTGCAAATAAACCTCGTACTCGGGGTAAGGCAGTGAAGGGGTAAAAGTATTTGCCTCTTTACATGTTGCTCTTTACTCCATAGCCAAAAACGATAATTTCCTGTACCAGTCAAGTAACCGCTTGAAGCAAGATGGAAGTAAATGGGGCAATTATTTAGGAATATTCTATTTACTCTTATCTCAATTTAACCCTTACGCGGCGTCTGATCAGGATCCATACTGGGCTTTTTACACTCGTAATGATATTTCTTAAGTCAAACTAATGATAGGAAATGAAATTGCAGACAACAATATTGCAGCAGACGACACTATGGCGAAGAAGGAGTAAAACCTTACTACAATTTATTGCGCTAAAATGGTTAAGCTGACATTTGCATCAACAATATAAATGAATATTTAGTTACTGTACATATACATAGGATGTGATAAAGACGTACAACGGCGCTTACGCGAGGAAAGGTTTAACACAATTAGATTTTATACATTTTACTAAAGAAATAGATGTCACAATGATTAGTACCGAACAAGTTGGATCGTGATCCTATATCCGGTGGGGTTTTTCTGACATGAATACGTGTTATCAAACATTATGCCACAGCAAGCAAAATCTGATACCTGATACCTCTATATACAAAGTGGTAGGTTCGCGCATAGGTTAAAAACCCCTCTACTGCAATGACGCCAGCTTGTTTAAACAATTTTCGTCTGGTTTATTTTTCAAAATTTAGATTTTAGGTCAAGTGACTATTACTAATATAAAAGTAATAGTGTTATGAGTGTAAAACAATTTCGGTCCTGATCAGACTTCACGTGACGCGGCATCTGATCAGGATTCAAACTGTTCGCAAATACAGCTCTCATTCTCTACGACGACACCCATTGGGAGACACATATTGTGTGTGTTGGTGGGAGGGAGTCGTTATAGGGAGGAACAATTAAAACTTGACTTACATTTGCAATCAGCTGAAATCCAGATCAAACACCGCGTAACGCGGCGTCTGATCTGGATTCAGGCTGTTTGTCACTCGTCTTTATGTTTGTTCTAGCAAATGTCCACTTTCATGTAACTTTGAGAAAAACAGCAGACGGCATATTTAAGTAGACGTTATTGCAGCCATAAAAAGGTTGGACATAGTTGTCATGTTTATGGAACAGTGGCAAGGGTCGTTGTTAGGATGGAGTCGTTGTGGGAGGGCCGTTATAGGGAGGGAGTACTGTCATCATTGTACCAAGGGTAGATAGCGATGAGGTTAAAGCGGGTTTTGAATTTGCATAAATATAAGCGCCAGTTCTCCCCCACGTCAGCTGATATTGCCAATATCTATTGAAGACTCCCAGATACATTAATCTCACTCCTGTCAAAAAGCATGAATTATGCGGCGTGGAAAAGGAATGTGCAGTATAACACGAGATGCAAAATTGGTTATCTGTCTAACGATAATAAATTTCAGTTTGATTAAAAGTTGCAATACTAGTGATACATAATCTGATTCGACACCCTGTGATGTAATGCAAGCAAAGCTTATTTGAAATTTGTACTGAAAATTAAATAATCAGAACAGAATGCGATACTTGTCGCTTCTTATTAAGTTACATTTATGCTTAACTAGGTATTGTTTAGCGCGAAATAAGATCAAAACGTAGAAATGATTAATGATTCGGGGCATCGGTAGATTTAAAATATAAGATTTAATATTTTATAGAAACGGTTTTCTGGATACCATCTATTCCAAATAAAATTGCATTTTCTTGTTTCTACCAAGCCGATACAAGCAGTTCGGAATTTTCTTATATGGACAGACTGCTACTTTAGACAGTGTTTTTTTTTTTAAAAGCAGATATCCCTTAGAGGACCTACATTTAGCAGCAACACGTGTTCGTCATTTGCTTGTTATTTGAAACTTGACTTGCATCTGCAAGCAGTTTGCATTCAGACCAGACCCCGCCTAACGCTTTAATGGTAACATAATAGTTTTACACATACTCGTAGGGTATATATGTATAAGTCAATATACGCTTGACCCTATGCACCCTGGATGCAGGTGCTTGCCAATTCAGATATATTTGTTCAACTCACTTTCGAACCCTTATCATGTTTTAATATTCTCTGCTTTGAAAGTGTCGTCTTCAAAAGTCGCCACCAGTTACCCGGCGTCTCATCAGTATCTAAACTGTTTGATATTCTGATGATAACCCCCGAAGTCAAATGCCGATTGATTAATTCTTAAAAGTTTTGCAGACGGTAATTTTGTCTTGCAAACGATCACTAAGTAGCGTGTCGAAGGTCATAGAACACCATCACGTACTAAAGCTGTACCAAAGCCGACTCCGCATGAACCCAATTTGTTCAGTAGAGATAGTATCAAACGAAATAAGATTAGGCTGTCTTCTTGCACAGGGTATATCTGCCTTTGCACTTTCCGTTCTTGAAAATCCTTATCTATCTTATGATAAGATTTATTCAGATTAATTATATAGATAACCTCTACTTCCAATAGAATAGGAATCACAACTCTGCACTTTTGTAGTGTTTTATTTTTTCCTTTCATAATTATACATATTTGTGAAATGGTTAAAACTGCTCGTTTTAATACCACATCTTTAGTAAATGGTCATTTGCAACCAGTTTGGATTCTTATCAAACGGCGCGATATTTCTCGTCCGATCAGGATCCAAACTGTTTGACACCCATAACAATATTTCTCCAATAAAATTGCAGAAGACAATTGTTTAAATCAGGTGACATCATGACATTGAAGAGACTAAAAATAAAAAAAATTCAGTTATATGAGTATATTGATAAAAGCAATTCAACGCGTTACAAAATTATATCTAATCAAGTCATTCACTGTCATGACGTCATCAGCTGTCGTCAGCATTTATTTTTCACTTTTAACTTTTGAGTATTTTGCCTAAAGAAATATACAATTGAGTATCAAACAGTTTGTATCCTGACCAGGCGCCGCGTTATGCGACGTCTTATCAGGAAACAAACTGTTTACACATGATCAGTGAACTCTGGGTAAGACAGAAAATAGGTTAATTCATGATTGTCTGCAATTGCTAGGGAGACGTTGTGTTTTGTTCCAGTGGCCTTTGAAATTATTTCAGCTATTTATTTTGTACGATAACGGCTGCGACTTCAGCAGGTGGTTATACAGCTTATGAAATAGTTCAAATTCTGCACTCGCAACTATTTATTGCCGCTGCATGCTAAATTAACGTATATCTTTCAAAAAGTGGGCTGGTTTGCACATCTAATAGCTTGATAAAATAGATAATCACATTTTTATTATATAAACTATTATGCTATGTTTGGCATCATACCAGGTCAATAGCATGAATACCAGAAATAATGTGGATATAGTGTAGTGTTACTTACAGATTCATGTGTAAACTATTTAATAGTTTTAGAGTTAAACTTTCATACTTTACACTCACATTTCGATTATACCAAACACTGCCCTGCGTTCATTACCGCGAAATCAATAGAACCTCTCGCCACGTTCTGGTCCGCTTGCCTCAGGGCACCCACAGGTTAACGTGCTTTCAACATTGCATGCTTTTGTCTTTCCACATGGTCACTTCTCCTTTGTGCGCCTTGAGGCGAGCGGCCCGTGGCGAAAGGTTCTGTAGAGTTCGCGGTAATGAACGCAGGGCTGGTGTTTTTTGAAAGCATGTTTAAGTCAGATCGGACACCGAATACCTCTGATCAGATTCAAATTCTTTGACACTAGTGTTAAAACATGGCTAGAATGGTCATAACATTGATCTTTTAATGCATTGCGTTGTCTGTCGTAAACGGACCAAACCGATGTTTGACCTCTTCACTGCCTTATCCCGATTACAACGAGTATTTGCAAACAGTTTGAACTCTGGTCAGATGCCTGATTAGGGTCAGAACTATTTGACACTCATTATGCTACAACTTTTGCGACTTTACTTAGAATTAAAACTTGTGAAATCAAAGCAGACGGCAATTGTTAAAAGCAGATGACGGCATGATAGTGGAGGAGTTTCATATACATGTACACGTGTAATGTGCTTATTTTAATAACAACAGATTGGTTGTATATCGTGAAAGGATTTTTTTAAATGGAAAAATTAAATATTTAAACAAAACGGTTTATTCTATTTCAGCGAAATATATATTCGATTGAAAATATAATAATTTGTATAAACATCACATTTTTCACATATAATATTTACAAAATATTCCTACATGTAACCTTTGCAATAATTTTAATAATTTCTTTGCCATTTGGCATCCAATGTCGATTTTGCAAAACGTTTGAATCCTGATTAACGCGGCGTCTAATCAGGATTCATACTTTTTGGCACCCGTACCGATATTTCTTCAATCATACCGTCTTGATTCTAACGAAAATGCGGATTACTGTATTAGGGCAACGGTATTTCGTCGGTGAAAGGATGAGAGTAGACATTGAAACCTGACTGTGAAAGGGTTAAATTTAATATGTTAAATCCTTAGAGCATGGTTTTAAAATGTTTGAGGTGAGGCTGAAATTGTTCTCAAGCTGATTTGAGAAATTCTGCTCAAATCCGACCAACCAGAAGCGTACTTAAGAAATATTGCAGACTCGTCTTAAATACTTTGTAAGCACAGACTTACATGTCTTCCTCAACTCTATATCGAGAGGGTTCTCATGAGTACATAGTAGCAGATGTTACTTTTACCACGTTCAAATATTTTAACTCTTTCGCTCTCAATGACGCTTCAAAACGCATTTGCAAACAGTTTGGATCCTGATCAGACGCCGCGTAACGCAAACTGTTTGACACTCATTTTGAAATTTCTTAAGTCATACTGCCTTTTACTTTTAATAGACATTGCAGACAACAACATTGAAGCAGACGACAATGAAGCAGTGAATGGATAAGAATCTCCCGAATTATTTGACCAAGAAAGGGTTAAAGACAATCGCAGTGCAATAACATTTTTTAAAAGAACGACTATTTTTAACTATAGACGATTTGGTTAAACAGTTTGGAGTGACAAACCGTTTGGAGCCTTATAACATGTCACTTTACTCGAAGTCTGATTTAGTACTAAACAGTTTGCAAATGAAATAAAAATGTTGGTATATATGTGCTTATTTGGAAAGAATATCATCTTCTCCAATGTACCCTGTTGCATGTCAATAGCTACTCTTACTATGCCATCGTAGGGAGAATATCTAGTAAGAAATATGTGTAAGTCATCTTAGTTTTTCTCCTCTAGAACCTCGCTTCGTATACATGTCCTTCATACATATATTTCCATTTACCGTCTACAACACACCACAGAAAACACAAACTTAAATTGAATAGCTGCTTTACAAATGCCAATCGAAGCGATAGACTAATCAGTCATCTTCGGATTTTGTGCTTAGCATGGTGTAAAAAATGTTCATGTAGCCCAATTACTCCATAAATACGCTTTTACACTTCTAATTTATTAATCCACTGAATACTGCATAATAATAAGTTATTATACCAGATTTATATACTGCTCTTTTCACACAGGAGTTGTACGTTCAAAAGTGCTTCACATAAAATTATATACATGTACTTAAAATGTGATTAAGACAAATAAATACATTTACAATACAGTGAAGAAAAATGGAAGTAAATCTTGAATAAGGGAATTTCTTTCCGAACGGCTATTATATTAGGTTTTAGTGTCATTTTATGTCTAAGTAGGAGCTCGCACAACTGACATGTGGCCTCCCGGGCCATATCGAGACTTTTGCATGACGTGTTCATATCAGTGGCTGGGCTAACTACTGTCGGTTGTGTATTACTCTAAAAAACAGCGGCATGTGATCGCTCTAGCAAGTGACCCACCTTAGTCCACCCCATCTAGTTCCTACGTAGTTCCACTTTATACAGCCTTAAATATGCATATATAATAGTTAAAGGTAAAGGTAAAGGTATCGGTTTAACAAGTCTGACACTTAAATTGTCATACCGGTAGTTTATATTATTATCTTCTCATATGGTAGCCTAAAGCAGACTGAAAGTAAAGCAGAATGCGCCTTTATTTCTGTTGTACTTTCAACCTACCATAAGTGGACATCTGTCTTCAAAACTAGAAAAAGGCTTAAGGAGTGAAGAGTTAACATGCACCAATCTAAGCAATGACTTATCAAACATTATCGGATTCCGCGCATCGCATGCCTTCGGCGATGTTACTTTAAACCAGACGGAATCTGTAAAAAAGTTAGTCTTAATGAGAGACTACTTAAAGTTAGATGCACCATCCTAGACGCAAATAGACATCAATAGCTTCGCACAGATACTTTCAATGTTGTTACGTCACTTCTTCATTCAGCAATCTTTTTACTACGATAGGCGACTAAAGACAACATTGCGAAAAGTTTGCTAACAGACGCCGCATCTGAACAGAATTCAAACTCTTCGGCTCTTGAATCCATCGTTTAAGTCAAAACCTTTTTTAAAAGTTGAATTTGGCATTACAGACGACACGTTTTAACGATGCCTTGTCAACGAAAGGAAAGGTTTAAAGTATTTGGTGATGAAAGGGTTAAGTATTGTACAAATAAATCACTAAGTCAATCATACCATAATGTTGTTTTAAAAATGTCTAGAACGAAATTCAAAACAATGTTTTTTCATTCAAAATTTTAAAGCTATTTTGTAGACTTTAAAGCCAGGTATTAATTATTTTGTGTTACCATAGTTAGTTTTGATTTCTGAACAGAAGTCCAAACAGACGATCATAGTCCCTTACATTACTAAGGAAACAGAGTAGCTATATTTTCTAAAAGTCACGGTACTTTTTACCGTACCAATCAAATGGACACCATCACATTCCGCCAACCAATATCGTTAAAGTCTGCGATGAGGTATCTAATCAAAACGGTTAATCGGATGCAGTCTATCTTTGTATTTTCGTGATACTCTGCTTTCGTAGGACGCAGGGAATTGCAAGTATGTATTTGTACCAGTTTGTCAGAAAGTTTCTGCAAATATAAAGACGATCAACTATATGGCATGCGTCTGACTGTTTCGTAAATACTTTCGTAGTTTAGGACATGCTGAACACGTATACATGTATTATCAAACATTTTCTGTATATTAAAATAACGCAATTATATTTGTCCTTCCAATATACATATCTCCTTCACTGCTATGAAATCCTTAGTTTTAAAATTTGTAGTCTGCTTTTGTGTCTCAACTTTATATTTTATTTGAGCGATCAATCAACTCACACGTTGTAATTTATGGCGGTGACGTTGTTTGTATCTAAAATGATACCTTATCTCATATAAATGTTTTAAGACCAGCTTTAACATGATTTACACAGTATGAATGTGTTGTACAGAATAACCGGCAAATGAATACTTTTTGGAACAACATGGTACTTTTCTTAAGTGACCTTACAATGATTGACATAGTAGTCCTCAATGAGCTGGGTCGAAGGAAACGCTCAAATCTGACCAATCAAATGTTTGAGAACGATCTCAGATTCAACTCAAAAGCTTTATAGTTATAGAAAATCTTTGTCCATTATGATCACCTATCATATAAACTGTTAAAATAGCTACTAGAATAAGAAAATATCGCAGAAAATGGTATAGGCTTTCATTTGAACGGTTGGTAAAATTATGTTACCTTTTTTATCTTAATCCTAACACTGTTTCTGTCATTATCTCAATTTTTTTGTGACAATTATATTGTAACTCATTAGTATGTAAAGCAGTTCCATATCATTCTAATATAGATGAGGGGTCAAAAAGTGCCATCGGCAAAACAAGAACCAATTCTAGAACTTTAGCATTGACGAAATAGAAAATATGTATACAATTTCAAGCTAAAACAAAACAACATTAAAATGAGAGATTGAGACGTAACGGTATTCGATGACTACAAACATCATACCTCTCAGTTTCTGCTGAACATTTCAGTTTTATATCAATGCATTAAAAACAATTAATTACCTAGAAGATAAGTTTCTGTTAGTTTCACGTTTCCCATATCAATCTCAACTAATACAATTAATCACGCCTTATGTTTTCCCACCAAAATAAACCAATTTACAAGGCTGCATGTCAGTAAATTAACTTTCAATCCCAGAATTCATCGTATGATTAACTCTCTCACTGCTTAAATATAGTCGACATTTATAATGTCGTCTGCAATTTTTTAAAGTCAAATTTAGAGCTTTAAGATTGAATAAACATTGATACGAGTGTCAAACGGTTTGGACTCTGGTCAGACGCCGCGTTACACGGCGCCTGATCAGGATTCAAACTGTTTGCAAATTCTCTTTTTGGCACATGTGGTTACGAAAGAGTTAATTGGACTACACTTTCGATAGAAGTCTTTGAACTGCCTATCACAAAGTATTAAAAGATGCTCTTGTTATCAAATTATGAATTGTATTCTGCAGGAAGAATCAAAACAGATACTCGTCTGATAGATTGGGTAATTTGCACGCACTCTGTCGATTTTAATTATAGAGTGATGTAAGTTGTCTATCAAATTCAAGTCAGTTCAGTATCCAAGGCGACCTTTCTTGCGGAATTTATAATATACTGACAAATACTGCAGGAAAAGCAAATCGGTTAAGGCTTCTCTATAAACCTTCAGTCTGTTTTATTTTCTATTTGTTAGGAATAAAATGTTGTTGTTGTTGAAATAGGGTTTTAAGATGCATTAACAGTATTTCAGTCATATCGCAACTACAGGAGACAAGTTGCCAGATCAACACCTCATTTGTATCGATCTAACAATATGATGTATTGATCTAGAAATTGAACCCTGACCAGATTACCAGAATTACAAATATTCTGGATTTTAACCTTTTCCGTACTGGACTGACATACACATACATCAAATTATTATGGATTTATCCATCAATCGAATGACTGAAAATATTACATCTTTTGGCAGCCTTCCACTGGACCATGCCAGTTATGGCAGTGGCTCCCATTCTTTTCTGCCAGTTGACCAAGCTAGCATGCCCTAGAACCACATGGGGTATAGAATGTTGTGCACTGATGAATGTACCATTGCATCTTCGAAAAACACATTATTATTCTTCGATACTCTTCTCTTTGACTTAAAGACATTTCCTGACCTACTTAAGGTGATAATCCCTAGTCAGGCAGTTCCCTTGCAAAATCATGATTTTATGCATACCTGTATTACTGTGAATCTTTGAAGCGTCCCACGTGAGGCCCGACTATTATATTTGTTAGTTTGATTAAAGGTAACCATTGAAAAAACTGTTGAGTATGAGTATGTCTGGGCCTCACTAGGCAAACTAAACTTGGTATAGCATAGGCTGCATGGTTTCAAATCTGCTTCCACGCCTGTCGAGAACAATGGGGGCAGTCAATCAGAGGTTTTAGGAAATGTCTTGAAGACTAATTACTCTATTGTTCTGGTATAAGGTATTATACTTAGTGTCGTGTTTGGGGAACAACGGCAAGCACTGATTTAAGGAGGGAATCGTTGTTCGGAGGGCCGTTCCAGAGAGGGAGTACTGTCAACATAAATGGAATAAACATAATTGGAAACTGCAATGACTCGTTAAATATGTCGTGGGTAAATGAGTTAAGGCATGGTGCAATAGGGTTCCCACCTAGACGCTTCTTGATTAAACTAATCATCGTATCATATGACTCGTAAAAAGCCTTTATAGACCATGTAGTTATTGAGATTGCCTTTAGCACAGCTATTTCCCGAGTCAGTCTAGATTAATGTTCACTGATCGCCATTGTGCTATTAACCAGATCCCAGCGACCTACTTTTATATCAATAAACTAATCAGATATTGCATTTACCATTACAGTATAACTTCTGATAAACGGCATTACTTAAATCGGAATTCCATGAATACGAGACATTTTCTTCGTCTGAAACACATTTTCTACATACCAACCAATCCTTCAAAAGAGAAGTATAAAGTGTCATATAAAGGATGACTACTTGTGATACAGAAAGTCACTAAAGTACTGTCTTCATTACCACTGTCCATTGAAATTACAGTAAAACCTTTTTCTTACGACCACTAAATTAGGTTTCCTTCTAGTTGTATAATGCAGTAGGTTGCATGAACCAAAGTGAATGGAAAACAGAAAGTTTCTTTAGAAGCTATCTGTTTTATGTTCACCTTGTTTTAAGCTGTCAACTGTTTTTTATACAGTGTATTACCCTTCTTTTTAATTTCAAATAACTACAAACCTCTTTAACCCCTTATTTGTCTTGTTCCGGTGGAATAAGAGGTTCTACACTAATACATCCATTTATATGTTTCAAAGAACATTTTGGTTTGCTCGTTCTGATCGTACCTGGCTGTACCTGTCAAAGTATTGTGTATTGTTATAGGAATGTGTGCATTTCATGTTAACTGTTTGAGTATTTTGCATCCAAGAATGGCAATCGAATGTAGGCCGTCGTTTTAGTACCGCTACTCATGGTTATTACTGTGACGTGTGAGTTGGCAATCGGTTGGTATCGATTCTCATAATACTGTGCGCTGAGATTTCTTTTTTTTCGATGCCTTGTATAGTGTATGTTTATAGTTATGAAACCTTATCTCGGTCATACTTATATAATCTGAATATAGTGGAAAATGCAACTTAGAAAATATAAAACATTTTGAAAATTCTTAAAAACCATTTTAATCTTAGTGGTTAACAGTTTGGGGCCTGATCAGGTGTATATATAAACCGGCGTCTGATGTGGCTCCAACATGTTTGCAATAGACATAAAATGTTAGGCTAAACCAATTTGTTTTAAAAATAATAATGTCTTCTGCATTGTATGTAACTGGTAACGATATCTCATCCCGCAAAACTATCATTAACTTGGTTATGAATCCCGACAATGACACTTGGATCTTTTCATTTTATTGTTTCACTGCCCTGACGTCATACACTTTAGATACTTCTCGTCTGCTTTCATTTAACAGATTTAAATTTTAGGTTTGTTGTCTTAACAATTATAAGATTGAGTGTCAGACAATGTGATCAGACGCCGCTTCGATCTGGTCATTCAGGATCCAAACTGTTTGCATAAAACCACTGCAGTCGGAGTACGTAAGGTAGTGACGGGGTAAACAGTAAGGCTGTTTCCACCACTCCGTATCTTTAACCCTTTCCCTCATGGGAGCGCCTTTTAGCACATTTGATTTAGTCATACACTAAAGAAAATAGTTCCAATTTATACAGTCTTGAAAATAAACCATCAGAATTTTTTTCTAAATCCTAGCAGATGATAGCTTAAAGCAGGCTGAAAGTAAAGCAGAATGTGCCTTAAGGCACATTCTGCTTTACTTTCAACCTGCTTTAAGTTATCACCTGTCTCCAAAACTAGAAACAGGCCATGGGTAAAGGGTTAAGTATTGTAGTTGATATTAACAATACATTTTAATATATATATGTATTATATCATTACTTTGGATACGTAATAGACTTTAAACTTGATGGGGCCCGCTACACCAATGATGTGGACGTTAAAATGGATTACATTCAACCGAAAATGAAGAAAACTAAGTGTACTCTATTTAAGATCACGTTATAATAAATATAGGCGTCTGCCATGAAAACATTTAGCAAATGTTTTAGACAAAATTTGGATGACAGTCTTTTGAAATGAATATACAGACGGATATATAGTCAATCTCTCTGTTACGACAACAAAAAAAGGCTAATTGATTGTGTAAAATACAGATGACAGCTGGAGGCAAGGTGACAGTAAAGCAGAAAGCTCACCAGGGAGCTCTCTGTCATACTGCCACGTTGCTTTATGTAGTCACTTGTCTCAAACGACTACTAATTAACACAATTAAAAGGTCGTAATAGAGAGGATTTACTGCACGTCTTTTGTACCTTTGGCTATTATCCCTTTCCCTTATAGAAGCGACTTTTAGCGCATTCATTTTATTCATCCGCCAAAGAAAATAGTTCCATTTTATATTGTCATGAATATGTACCATAAGAAATATTTTCTATATCCTAGCAGATAGAAACTTAAAGCAGGCTGAAGGTAAAGCAGAATGTGCCTTAAGGCACATTCTGCTTTACTTTCAACCTGCTTTAAGTGATCACATGTCTTTAATGTTATAAACATGTTTATTGGGTAAAGGGTTAAGGAATGTGTTAAATCATATTTGGCATTGCTTATACTGGTCACCTTCTTTGAATTTATTCATTTTCAAATAAACCTTTTAAACCACAAGTTAGGATTCTCATGAGTTTTATGATGTTTGAAAATATGCAAAATTACATGTCATTGAATAAATGAATAATGTATGAATGATATGAAAAAGATAATACCTTCTCTCTGACTGGTTTTGTGATTGAATGGTTCATTTTATTACTCAACGCCTAAAAGCTTTTATGTACAATTTGATTTATTAAGATAGGAGGGTGCCGTTACCGAAGCAATTTCCCATACAAATGCAAATTAATGTAAACTGATTGTTTTGTGTTCTAAACGAGATCTTGTCAGGCTTAATTTATATCCATACCATAATCAAACAATGCCTTCATATTTACCACATTAAATCCTGCTGACAACGATATTAATTCTTACCATGCCGAAATATCGTTTGCTTTGAAATTGTAGTATGAAAAATATTCAATTTAAGATTTATACATCTTCTATTTAAAGAAATTTAAAGACGGATGACAAACAGTTTGGATCCAAATCAAACGCCGCGTAACGCAGCGTCCGATCTGTATCCTAACTGTTTGTAAATACTAGTTGCGTCACGACCGGCAGAAAAAGAGTTAATGTGTTAATTTGCCAGTAAAACATATACCCTCATTTAAGATAAACTTGTAATTGGAAACTAATTTTTCAATGTTTGAAAAATGCTTTACGTAATGCAGGTTAACTTTTAAAAATCAATTTTTTTATTGTCCTGCAGAAGAAAAATATGAGTCATTTTAGAGATTCGTACTTCTCTAAAGACTGACCGCGAAATAAACAGTTTCATTTACATTACTATTTTGAAATATGCATAGGCGTTATGTGATTGATTTATCAAGCACGCTGTGCTTGTCATTAACCTATAGCACATCATGAGATTGCAAAAAAAACAACATCTAAGAAATGCAAGAATCACCATAGTTTTTTTTTCTTAAATTTTCTTCTCCAGAAATTATCAAAAAGTTGTCAAACAGGCTGAATCCATATCAGACACCGACTGACTCGACGTCTTATCTGGAGTTATACTGTTTGAAAAAGTTCTCATAAACTGATATAGCGCGCAAGAGAAAGTAAAGGAACTGATTGCAAAAGCATTACATGTATATACTGTACTATCAAGTCAACGTCGTTTAACTCTTTCACTGGCATGGCGCCATTTTCTTTAAACAATTGTGGTCTGTTTATAATTCTCAAATGTTTCTTTAATATATTAATTGACTTCAGTAAATTCTTCATCAGTTTCATTAAGTTTGATTTCTGATCAGACGCCGCGTGACGCAGCAACTGATCAAGGGGGAAACTGTTTAAAGCCACGAATGGGTTAAATATGAATATTTTCATCTGTAAATATATTGCAAAGAGATGTCGAGTTGATTGCATCCAATCAATGTAAATATTACAGCGTTTTAAAATTTTGTATCATATTATTAAAATGGTTTGTTTAATTTGTGCACGGTTATTAAAATTTTGTTTAAGATTAATTGTCGTTTGATTAATGTGAAAACATCAGTTCAATCAGGGGGAATATAACCATAATCCTTAATTGAATAACAAACATGTATTCTCGATTTGTAATAATGAGCTGTGCATAGGATTGTTCTGTTAATGTGTACTTATCAAATTAGACCAAATGATTATGATGAGTCCGTTCAGAATTGACTATCAACACTGAAATACTATTTCTAACAATAGTTTCCAACATTTTACTTTTATTTACGTAAGTGACTGAGTAATACAAATAATAAATAGATATACTCTTATTCCTACATCGGGTGACATCTTGACGCAGGATTAAAGATAACTTACGTAAATAAATGTAAAATGTTGGAAGCTATTGTAATAAATAATCTTTCTCTGTGCTCTAACATGATTTAAGCGTTGTTCCTGCAAGAAGTTGGTATTGAAACGCTTTGTTCATGTTCTGCTCATTCAAGCGCATGCTATTACGTGATAAAAATACATAATAGATTTGTACTCGACCTCTTATTGTAAGTGATAGGTATAAATTTTGACTTTCATCAGGAACCGAGTAACAAAGCATCACATTCTCGACGGAGACTCCTACCGTGAATAAAACAATCAATTTGAAAAGTACAGGCCAATGTCATTTCTAATAAAGATTTCATGACAAGGAGAGAGTACTCAGTATATATAAAACTATTTCTTGATACGACGCATCTTACTTACATTTAAATGATCATTTTGTAAAAGCACTTTTCCTGTTCAAGGAAACAGGCTTTTTCGACACTTTGCTAATTAGCATCATTCTAGTTAGTGCATTCGGTGAACAGACTTGATTAGAAACAAAACGAGATATTTGAAATGACAGTTTATATCTTAACTGTAGGGACATTTAGTGGGATTCAATCGAATATCAATAAATTGAGATATTTGAGATGGCAATGTCTTTCTTTTTATAGCAAAATATATGATTAGAATTATGACTCGTCACGTAATGCAAAGCAATCCATTAAGATAACTTTAACAACGTTACACAAGGCAAATGAACAAGTTTTTCAATTTCCGAATTATTGTTACATGAATTCCTTGCCAAACTTATTATTTCTTCATTGCACAGTTTGCAGTTTTTTGTTTTCTATTTTAAGCATTTTGACATCATTAATTTGAAATTAGTGCCAAACAAGCTGTTTGATCCTGACTAGACGCCACGTTACAAAGCGACTAATCAGGGTCCTAACGGAATGCAAATATCTTTTGTACTCGGAGTAGGCAGTGAATGGGTTAATAGTTTTGAAGATATTGTGTCAATGAATGATCGAAACCATGTTTCACACCAACTGTTTATACATTGGGAGCGCGTTTTGGTAATGACTATCTTAAATCTCAGATATAATTTTAAGTTTTAAAACAACTTGTGCAATTTCTAAGGATGTTCCTAGTTATATATAAATTTAATCCCATTTCAATCGAACGAGTAGAAACAAACAGTTGCCATTCACTTGTATTGAGAAACTAGGGTCTCATTAAAGGGTAGGATGTTCAAAATTAAACAAAAATAATTCTTTTATTATTTTGCTTATGAAAACGAGAAAAATACAGACATTTGCTTTATTGGAGATAACGACTGTAATTACATTTATAAATGTTAGAAATTTCAGTTCGAGTGATTCCTGTGAGAATTCTGTTCTGACTTCATTTAGCTATAGAACACATACCAATAGAACAAACTTCTAACCCTTTAAACTCTAAATGACGTCATAAAGCGCATTTGCAAACACTTTTTATCCTGATCAGACGGGGTTCAAAACTGTTTGTCACTTGTTTTGAAATAGCAAAAGTTATACTGCCTTAATTCTAAATTTGAAACGATATTTCAGACAACAATATTGAAGCAGACGTCAATATGGCGGCGAAGGGGTAAACCCTCACGATAAATTTGATAATGAAAGGCTGAAACCACAAGAGCGTGGTGATCTGGTCGTGGTGACCAGGTGATCTGGTCGATTTTAGCAGCAGTTTAAGTTGACAATTGACAGTTTAGATTACCTGTTTGATTCCCGTCGTCTACCTTTTCTCTATACATGTATATAGAGTAATGTGTCAAGTACCTGTTGGTTCGACCATATCTTCATAATTCAGTAAAACCTATCTATTATGACCATTTAGTTGTGTTAATTATTCATTAGTTACGACTGTTGACTGCTTTATATTTTGCTTTACCCTTTCCCACATAGAAGCGACTTTTAGCGTATATAATTTACTCCTCCGCTGAAGAAAATAGTTCCAGTTTATACCCTCATGAACAATTACCATAACAAATATTTTTATTTAGCCTAGCAGATGGTTGTTTAAAGCAGGCTGAAAGTAAAGCAGAATGTGCCTTAAGGCACATTCTGCTTTACTTTCAACCTGCTTTAAGTGTTCACCTGTATTTAATGTTATATACGGGTTATTGGGTAAACGGTTAAAGCTTTCATCTGTCTTTTATACATTCAATTAGCCTTCAATTCAGTCGTAACAGAGAGGTCGTACTGTAACTTGTACTATGATAAGTATGTTATAATTGCTATGTCGCTCCTGTCGACATATTCGAATGTAAAAAAGATTCAATCAAAGTCAAGCCGAGCAATAAATTTAGCAAAACGTGCAAGCATATAATCGTAACTAGATTGTAATTAAAAAACCGTAGTAGATTCAAAAGCATACCATGACCTAGTTGTGTTAAGTATACTTGTACATGTAGGCACAGTTTAAAGATGTATATCTGCTACAATATTATTAAATCAATGTCTTTAAAATGCATGTGATAAACTATTCCATCAATTCAGTGCAACTTTCTTATATCAGTATTGCAGTTAATATGATATTTTGAGAGTGCTATTAACAGCAGTCCACATGCATGTACCAGCATAAAAACTGTATCAGACATTAATGTGTTTAACAACCTTTTTCTGAGCATGCATTATAAACAATATTAACTGGTAGAGTAGAGAAGACTTTAATGTTTGGCAGTAAAGGTATTTATGCCTAAGACGGTTCATTTATTGCAAACAGTTAAGAGCCAACCAGATAAGACACCGAATCACCCGGCGTATTATTAGGTTACAAACTGTTTGCATCTGAGATAACATTAAGTCATGAGAAATTTCAATATATTGCCATTTTCTTCAGTTTATTGAATGTGTTTGCGTTTCGTATTGTTTAACAGGGACATGGTAACGTCGTCTGTACTGTAATGATAGAAATGAAATTATGCATTTATTTAAACCTGAGTTAATTGAGAATAAAATAAATACTATATTGCCAATGGTACATGTACAAGTGCGTTTTTGTCAATTGTAAATTGTGTTTTGTTTTGTTGCGTGTAGCATGCTTTAGAGAAGTCATTGTTCTTTCCCAATAAACACGATAACACTAGAACCATTATTTTCATTTTCAACAGTTAAGAACCAGATCAGACTCCCAACTGTTTGCCACTCAAATTAATATTAACAGTTAGAAATGTGTAATAGTGTTTTGTATTTGTTTACGTTTTAAACAGGATAGAACGACGTATTTACCACTATACGCAGCCTTATTAGACATGGACTCTATTTTGTTCATTTTAGATAACGTCATTTCTAACTATGATTCGGAGAAATATATTTCCGTGTTTATCAACCTCTGTTCTTATCTTGCAGATTAATCTACATTTATGTGGTTATAGAAATAACCTTAGACCTTTTGAGCTAATAGACAACAAATGAAATAACTATATTGCCAATGGTATTACTGTCTTACATTATCTCCAGATACAATAAAACATTTTCATTACGCTCACTAAAACCCATTTATACCCCGTGGATTCTTTCATGTTTATATATTGGATTAGTCCATTTTTTATCAAATGGATGCATTGTCAAAATTTTCATTTTCATTTTGTATTATATTGAAATTCTTATCAGCAAACAGTGTAGACTCTGACCAGACGCCGCATAATTCGGCGTCTGATCAGAGTCTTCACTGTTTGCCTATGGCCCATATATGGGATCGTGGGCACAAATGGGTTAACGAAATACTAATTTATTGTATAACAGACAGGTGACAGCTTAAAGCAATGTGTCAGAAAGACAGAAAGCTCCTAAAGGCGCTTTCTGTTTTACTATCACAATGCTTTGAGTAGTCACTTGTCGTAATCACCTCATACTTAATACGAACAAAACAGTGATCGTAATAGAGACGTTTTACTGCTTTATAGAAGCGGCTGCATTAATTGGATCTTGTTACTGATCGCCTTTCTATCATTTACATGCTAAATATGCGATCGAATTTGCTAATAACATAAGCCACTTACCGCTGAGGATTTCAAACGCGTGAGTTGCATTATAGTTTACAAAGTTTAATTGAGCATAATATTGGATCTTTTCTGAATCAGTAGGCAGAAACATAAACGGTCAATTCCAAATATTTTAACAATTTGAAGGGTAAACAATTTCTTATCACCTATCACTGCAGAGAAGAAATAACTGTATAATTTCTCTAATACGACCACTAAATTGTACTATTTATTAAGTGTTAAGGCATAATTGTGGTTCTTTAAAGCAAGGTGAGAGGACAACAGAATACTCCCAAAGGAGCTTTCTGTTTTCCTGTCACCTTGCTTTAAGCTGTTACCTGTCTTTCATAGTCAATAAGTTTTATTTTGTTTGGTCCTAGTAGAAAGGCTTTTATACTCTACTGGACTTAGAATTCATGGCCATGTACGCCTCATTCTTTGGGTCCTGGTCAGCTATGTATCTGTATTCATGTCATGTTGTAGTAATAAGTGTAGTCTTGTTTCAAAGTGACAATTAATCCGTTTATTTCAAAGACGGCATCTGCTTTAACAAATGCTTTTAATTTTTAAAATCAAATTTGAGGTAAAATTATTGAAGAAATATAATTTGAGTTTCAAAGATTTTTTATTTTGATCAGTTTCCGCGTAAATTGGTGTTTCATCAAGATGCAAACTGTTTGCAAATATCCATTGAACTCGTGAATGGATCAAGGCGACGGTTTTTTTCTTCATCGTCTTGTCTTGGGTATAGGAACTGGTGTCTTAATTCTTCCATTTGGCTCTCAATGTGTGGTTATGTCTACTTAATGTGTTTTAATTCAACCACATGTATTACCAAATATACTATAGATTTTGTCACAGTATCGTGAACTGATAGGCATCTAGAATGACAAACTCCATTATGAAATAATATAAGTACTTTTCATATGCATAAAACAACTACAATTGCGTACATTACACTTTACTTTCTGTGTCGTACTTCCAAAATCACATCATCCTGGTGAAAAGACTTTTTGCACTGCGTTTACGTGTAGTTTCGTTAAAACAGAGAGATAACATATGTTTCTGTATGAAAGTTATGTTCTAGTTTTGCTTATACCTTTCTTTCCTTTCTTGTATTCAGTGTGTTCAGCCTGATCTTCGCCTCCCATATGCAGGATGAATGTGTTTGAACAGAATACATCCACAAAAGACATGTCGACGAGTAGGTTAATGCCCAGAAAATATTCTAATAAAAGGATTAATTAAATCAAATGTAACAGGTTTAAACTTTAAAATAAGTCTAAGTGGCTTTAAGCATTTAAAAACCAGATGCCTTTAATTGTTTTCTGTCCAAAAGAATGTTTATTTTAAGTTATGGTAAATTACATTACAATAGAACTAACCTTTTTTCTTGACAAAAATGCAATACAATGTGACTCATTTGGATTTGTGTTATGTGATAAAACGTCGCATTTGTTTCGGATGTATCATTATCACTCTTGAGAATTTAAGTATTTTTCTACTGTATAATTCCTAATCTAAACAGTAAAATGCCAATTCCACAGAACAATTGTTTTACACATCCAGACACATTGTCTTCAGTTAACCCCTTCACTGCCATGACGCCATTAACTTTAAGTATTTGTCGTCTGATCCTATTTCTCAAATTTTGATTTTTGGTGTTTTGACTTACGAAATATAAAATTGAGTTTCAAACAGTTTGGTCCTGATCAGACGCCGCATTATGCGGCGTCAGATCAAGATCCAAACTGTTTGCAAATACTCACTGCACTCGGGGTAAGGCGGTGAAGCAGTGAAGACAAAACTATTTTCAATTTAAGGGAAAACGTGTAAATATTATGCAAATACTATGAACTGCTTTTATCTACTCCAATACATTCAGTTTTTGTTGCTTTAGAATCAACATATCATGCCATACTGTCATTAACTTTCTTAAAGCAATAGTTTTGTAAAACGCATTTTAGGACAGTCTCAGTTAGATAAATTGTTTGAATAATTCACGTTTACCAAAGAAAGTTCTATGTAAAGACAAAAGTCTATTTTATATTGTCACTGACATATTAAAATGCAAATGCAGCCAAACTGTACGAGTACACCTAAAGAACGATGAAAAACAGTATTTAACGCAGTTTGCATCTTAATATATGAACAAAATAAAGCAGAAATTCCTTCTCTGAGTTTTCTGGCCATGTTGCAAGCAATTATTCGTTTTAAGTGGTAAAAATGTACATATGAGATGTGCCATGACAAAATCAGCATTATTGCATTGCAAACAGTGTAGATCAAGGCCAGCCGCCGCAGGCGCGGCAACTGGCCTTGATCAACATTGTTTGACATCCACAAGCATCTAAAGCATTTTATGTAGCTTTAATATATACAGTATCTTGCAGTGTAGACCAAACTCAGATACAGAGCATGTGATGACAACGGTGTTGGTCTGTACAGTGTTGCGATGCAATAAGACAGGTTTTGTCATGGCACGGTCCCTATGTTTCTTTAAAGAGTGACCGCTTTACACAAAGTATGACTTTAATAGTATTATGACTGGTCATCATTCACATGGTGGAAAAGCAGATAACATATACATGTAATACATCAAAGTCCATCCCTTAGGTCCACCAACACCAATAATTGTTAAAGTGCTTTATAAAATGATGACAGTCCAAAGCGATTTATAGCAGAAAGAAACAAACCCCGTATACAGAGGTTATCTGTTATTTAATCAATACTAGTACCATTTCCTGGAATAAAAAACAGGCGCGATCTTCTTGTAATAATAGTTGATACAAGGGTAACGTAAAAATTTCATATTAAGACCACTACATTAGATAAAAATGTCCGTGTTCAGACAGGAGTTATTTGCTTTACTTTTATATTGCTTCAAGTTGCCACTTGTCTTAAATACCACCGTTAAGCCCATATCCAGTGGTTTTCATAATTTTACACGGGGGAAATGTTATAAGAAGCAGAAACATTGCAATCTAAGCATTATACCACCGTTAAGCCCATATCCAGTGGTTTTCATAATTTTACACGGGGGAAATGTTATAAGAAGAAGAAACATTGCAATCTAAGCATGTGGTATGAATACTGAACATTACTCTTTATACTTTTGCGATATAAATATATATGTCCGGTTAGCTTTACCTAAATAAATTATACGTATTCCAAAGTCTGTGTCTTATATGGATTCAAAAATGTTTGAAAGTCAGAAAATAATTTCGAAACGGAAATGCAAGATAAATCATGCTGAAAATTGTTGCAAACGATTAAATTTGCAAACATTGTTTGCCAATGGTATACGTGAAGATAGATAATCCTAACGATATATATGTTTTACATATATCGGTCACTCGAATAATTACAGTACTAACCCTTTTTCGGCCGTTAATGACTTGAACAGAGTTTATAAAAAGTTTGAATCCAGATCAGACGACGCGTCACATAATGTCTGATCTGGACATACATTGTTTTCCATTTATCTTAAAGGTTCTCCTTTCAAACGTAGAATCTATGCAGTTATTTTGTCGAATGTTTAGGTCGGAAATCTCAGAGATACTCAATATATCTTCAATGTTTACAAACGTTTAAAACAATAACATTTTCCATTGTACGCCCTCTTAAGACCAACCTTATTCATTATTCGTTTGATTTTATCGATTTTCTTTTTCTGGTATCAGCAGGCATCTGCATTACATGGACTTATATTTTAAGATTGAAATATATGTAGACCTTAGTCATAGCAGTTCCTCTATAGTAAATCCAATCAAAGAGTGTTTACTTACGTGTAATTTTTTATATGCGAAAATAAATAAAACAAAATGAATATATTCTAAGAGCCAATCTGCTTAATTTTCATTCATTTAACTATTAAACTATTTCAGGGAATTGAACTGTGGTATCTGTAACTAAAATAGTGAACAAACATATGGACGTGGTTTTACTTTGTGGCTAATGTTATGAGACATTTTAACATGTATTCAAACGATAGCAGAATTGGTCATAATATAATTCACCTTGTCATGATAACTAAAATGCTCTCAAATGATGTTGTCGGAACAATTGAATTAAAGACTACTTCTGCAAATCCCTTTACAAGAGTACTTTTATGGTATTTTTGTACAATGGATGACTGCGAAACTGGCGACCCGGGTTCGATCCCGAGTCGGAACGGGTATGTAACACTGTGACAGAAGCATTTAGAAAATGCTAAGGGATGCCTGGTCCAAATTTTCCATTTTTCTTATTTATATTGATATTCCTTTCAGCAAACAGTGCATCATGTGGCATCTTATCAGAGTCTACACTGTTTCCCTATGTCCCTTTCACAGGACGTTAGGCACAAATGGGTTAATTGGAAATTATAATAGTCCATTTCAGAGGTGAATGTGTAAACCCTTTTATTCTTGATGACGTAATAAAGCGCATTTGCAAACAGTTTCGATCCTGATCAGACACCGCGTTTCGCGGTGTCTGAACAGGATCAAAACTGTTTGCCTCTTGTTTTGAAAAATACGTCCGCTATATTGCCTTAAATCTAAATTTGAAGCAATATTGCATACAACAATTTTGAAGCAGACGTCAATATGGCGGTGAAGGGGTAAAAACTTTACGATAAATTTGATCATGAAAGGGTTAAGTGGTTGTTCTAGAAACGTTTGTTTTATGCTGACATAAAATATTGCTTTATGCAGATTCCCAAACAAACAAATAATGAGGATTTCCGTTATGACAAGCATAAAACAGTACATATATTACTACCAAACAAAGTACTCTCGCAATTTGCAAATATTTTGCGTCACGAATAAAGCCGATATATTCTCTGCATCCGAACTCATGACAAAAGTATTCATGAATCGGTCAAAACGATTAAATTTTACAATAAAAAAAACAAAAGCTGACATCACTTGTTAAGATGAAGCTCCTTGGCTATTAGAAGGTTGATCGATTGTCATTCCATTAACCTCCACTGATAAAGTGGTCAGTGACTTAAATATATCAATGAGCACTCAATCTAGGACGTAGATTGAATGGTAGATAGCTTTGTATTCATGATCAACCAAAAGGTAATGATATCACATACAGTTGCATTCCTCAGAACTTTACGACAACCCAAAAGACATCGTACGAGGTACAGTCGAAATGTTCCCGGACTGCTATAACAATATCGGCGGTTCATATACTAGTAATATTTTTGTTTTTTAAAAAAATATGTATTACTTTAAAGAGAAAAGATTTAGCAATCTAATGATATAAAACACATATCACGACATCTGGGCACACATTTAGCGATTTGTTTTATCTCCTTTTTCATAGGAGAAGAATTTAATAAGCAATTGCTTTCGCTCTAATCGTAATGATCTATGTATGACTTAAACATATGTTTGTATTCAGAAATAAAATATGTTTATACTAAGGCAAGTGGTTACTTGTTGCTGGAATTTAATTTCAAAGTAATTTGTATCGTAATTAATTGCTAGTGTAAAATTAATCGAATTGTCAGTCATCTATGTATTTGAGTTATATTACATGTATGCCAAATTTTATAACGATCCGACCTCAAAAAGAGTGTTTTAAACGAATGGTCGGTTCGGGTACTTTTTGACTGCACCTTGTACTTATGTTTTTGGGACGAATGCGGAAAAGGATTAATAGTATCCCGTTCAAATGAAACTAAACGCAAAAGGAATGAAATAAAATGGAGGAAATGAACGATTTAGAAACTGTCGATGTTTTTTTTTCAATCTTAGTAGCAACCATCTTGGAGCCTGAACATACGCCAGATTACCCTTAGTCTGATCAGGCTCCGACCTGTGAGCTGAAGAAAGAATAATTACTGTTTAAGGTCAAACACTATGATTTGGACAGAGTAGGGTATACTCTACTCCAACTATTTGGCTACTACAAAAATGAGTTTTATTGGGTCGGACAGAGTGTACAATGATCACGTGGGGTTCTCTGGATGATACATTTTCCTCGCACAGAAATGGCCATATACGTCATCCTTCAAACCACCTAGCGTAAATTGTTTAAGCTGACAAGAACTGGAACCATGCAATATATTAAAGAGGATTAAATCTACATGTTACACACGATTTATGGTATCAAGATGGTAATTATTCAAAGGCGTATTCACGAGCCAATAGCAGTTAATATTGCCTAAGCTGCGTGACAGCTTATGTTTATATACCTTAATTTCCCCTTAGTATTTGGACGGACAGACCTGTGCAAACAGTGTAGACCCCGATCAGACTGCTCCCGAAGGAGCAGTCTGGTCAGAGTCTACACGGTTTGACATTCGGTTTGCAATTTTTGGAGAAATTACTGTGTGATAAAAGCAGTTATTTTAGGTTAAATACAGCAATTACACAGGGTGTCCCAATCTTTAGAATATTTGCGGTATAACAAGTGCAATAGTTTAGTTTAAACATATTTTATTTCAATATATACAAAGAAATGGGGTTGGGCCACAAGTTCTTACAACATTATATTCGGCCCTTCCCCTTGTGTTTAAAAATTCAAAGTAGTGTTACAATGGCTGCAAACATATTATCTCTAAGTTTGTAATAACAGTCAGAATAAGTGGATAGTGAGTAAGGACAGATAAAGGAAGAGGAGAGAAAGGAAGAAGAAGGAAAAAAAACAAATGCATATTAATAAATTTCTTGCGGTGTGGCAATTTTGGATTATCCAACGAAGCAGCAGAAAAGTGCAAGGAGTCATGCATTATTAATACATTACAAACTATGATTAACACTTTCCCTTATAGAAGCGACTTTTAGCACATTCATTTTATTCATCCACTGAAGAAAATAGGTCCAAATTATACCGTAATTAATATGTGTCATATTTAATACTTTCCTTATTCTAGCAGTAATAGCTTAACGCAGGCTGAAAGTAAAGCAGAATGCGCCTTAGGGCGCATTCTGCTTTACTTTCAACCTGCTTTAAGTAGTCACATATCTTCAATACTAGAAACAATGCTATCAGGTAAAGGGTTAAACTGTTATTTTTACTTTGACGGTTTTAAAATATATGTTGTCAGAACACAGTTTAATATTTATAACCATTAACTATTAATATTAAGATAACTTATCAAATTAGTAGTTTATTAATCAATAGAATATTAATGAGAACACCGAATAGATAGGAAAATTATTTATTAGTTACGCAGCAAATATTCTAATGGGTAATACATTGCAGATATTGTGTATCGGCCCCTGATTATGAGGGAGTCTGTTTAACGTCAATCACACATGTTTTAAAACTATGTACGAAACCGTTGAACGGTGCAACTTGCACATATGACACATGTAATTGTCGTCAGCGACTTAACCCTTTCACTAAAGGGTGACTTTGCAAACAGTTTGGATCCTGATCAGACACTGCGTTACGCGGCGTCAAATCAGGATTTAAACTGTTTTACACTCGTTAACGATGGTCCTAAATCTGACGGGAAAAATTATACAGACGACAATATCAATGCAGACGATATTTTGGCGGTGAGAGGGTTAAAACCGAAGATGAAACTCAAAAGTGAAAGATTTATCACAAAATCGCACTCAGTATGCATAAGATTAATCAAGATGGTTCAACCAAATATCCCGGTTCAATAGAATACTGTTAAGATAACAAACAAATATCGTGGTAAATAAGTTATCGATATTCCTTGTCAGCCTGCCTTACATCTTATTATCAAACAATATTAAACTCAACAAAACAGTGTTCCCTCTCTACAACAACACCCAGTGGGAGACACAGATTATGTGTGTTGCTCGGAGGGAGTCGTTATAGGGAGGGAAATTAAGACTTGGCTTATTTTCAAACAGCTTGAATCCAGATAACACGCCGCGTAAAGCGATTATTGAATAAAAACATTCGTTGCAGTGATATATGCTTTAAGAAGATGGCGTTTTCTAGGTTGATCAAAAATCTTAACATGAATGTCTAAGTCCAAAAGGGGAGATAATTCACCGCCTCTAGTCCACCAATATGTAACTTTTAGGAAAAACAGCAGACGACAATTTTAAACGGGGATATTGCGCCATTAAAACATTATTGTTTAGGGAACTGCGGCAAGGGTCGTTGTATGGAGGTAACCGTTGTTTGGAGGGCCGTTGTATGGAGGTAACCGTTGTTTGGAGGGCCGTTGTATGGAGGTAACCGTTGTTTGGAGGGCCGTTGTAGGGAGGTAACCGTTGTTTGGAGGGTGGTTGTATGGAGGTAACCGTTGTTTGGAGGGCCGTTGTATGGAGGTAACCGTTGTTTGGAGGGCCGTTGTATGGAGGTAACCGTTGTTTGGAGGGCCGTTGTATGGAGGTAACCGTTGTTTGGAGGGCCGTTGTATGGAGGTAACCGTTGTTTGGAGGGCCGTTGTATGGAGGTAACCGTTGTTTGGAGGGCCGTTGTAGGGAGGTAATCGTTGTTAGGAGGGCCGTTGTAGGGAGGTAATCGTTGTTTGAAGGGCCGTTGTATGGAGGTAATCGTTGTTTGGAGGGCCGTTGTAGGGAGGTAACCGTTGTTTGGAGGGCCGTTGTATGGAGGTAACCGTTGTTTGGAGGGCCGTTGTATGGAGGTAACCGTTGTTTGGAGGGCCGTTGTATGGAGGTAACCGTTGTTTGGAGGGCCGTTGTAGGGAGGTAACCGTTGTTTGGAGGGCCGTTGTATGGAGGTAACCGTTGTTTGGAGGGCCGTTGTATGGAGGTAACCGTTGTTTGGAGGGCCGTTGTATGGAGGTAACCGTTGTTTGGAGGGCCGTTGTATGGAGGTAACCGTTGTTTGGAGGGCCGTTGTAGGGAGGTAACCGTTGTTTGGAGGGCCGTTGTATGGAGGTAACCGTTGTTTGGAGGGCCGTTGTAGGGAGGTAACCGTTGTTTGGAGGGCCGTTGTATGGAGGTAACCGTTGTTTGGAGGGCCGTTGTATGGAGGTAACCGTTGTTTGGAGGGCCGTTGTATGGAGGTAACCGTTGTTTGGAGGGCCGTTGTAGGGAGGTAATCGTTGTTTGGAGGGCCGTTGTATGGAGGTAACCGTTGTTTGGAGGGCCGTTGTAGGGAGGTAACCGTTGTTTGGAGGGCCGTTGTAGGGAGAAAGCACTGTATGTTTGCAAACAAGTATTTTACACAGACGATATATTGTGAAGAAAACGGTTCAGATATTTATGATGCCACATTAGGTCAATCGTCTTTGCTGACATTTGATAAATGTAGCAATGCAATTTAGTAAGTGACGTGTGGGTGATTTCTATCGTCAAAATATATTCAATTTTTCAACTTTAACATTTACATCATGAAACATCTGTATTACATTATAGGAGAAAATAAGACTGAAATACGATTTAAAACTAATGTAACATACAGTGAAGAAGACGTTATTCTTTCCTGTTTAAACATAAACGAATCGCACTCAATCGCATTGGAATAAAACGTAGAAAATGACAACATATTTCAAAATGTGGACGACTCGTTCTAACTTGAGTGGCACACATTTTGGAACCTGATCAGACACCGGTTTACCCTGCATCTGATCTGGGCCCAAACGGGTTGCAAGAGAAATTATAATTTCAGCGTAAGCGCGTGAATTGGGAAAGAATAACGTCTTCTACACTGTACATAAAGTTTGCATGGTACATTACTGCAGATAGCTTATACATCGCCCCCTCTCTACAACGACAACCATTGGGAGACATTGATTGTGTGCGTTGTACGGAGGGTGTCGTTATAGAGAGGGAAAATTGGTTTACATTTGCAAACAGCTTGAATCCAGATCAGACGCCGCGTTACGCAGCGTCTGATCTGGATTCAAGCTGTTTGTCTCTCATCATTAAGTATTTTTCTGTCCAAATGTCGAATATGTAATTTTGAGAAAAACAGCAGACGACATCTTTAAGCAGACGATATTACAGCAGTCAAAGCGTTAGACATAATTGTCCTGTTAGGGAACTGTGACAAACGTCGTTGTAAGGAGGGAATCGTTGTTGGGAGGGCCGTTGTAGAGAGGGAGCGCTGTATATGGTTTTCTGTTGTGTTTGTAGCGTGTGTTAAGCAGCTGTCTGTCTAACAGACACCCATGGTATTTTAATTAATAGTCGCTTGATACAAGACTGACTGTGTCAAATGTGTCTAACGAAGGGAGCTAATGTCATAAAACAAATGTGACGCCTTCCTGATGATTCCTTTGTTTAATTCTGTTTTGATGTTTACTCTCGGTTGTTTTATTATTCTCGTACTGACGAAATGGTTCGTTTTAAATTTTATAGCAAACTTGAAACTATTTGTCTTTTTTCAAATGTTAATTTATAACTAGCGACATAACAGTTTCCTAAGCTACCCATGCGGATATAAAATCTCCATACAACCACGACTGTCTAGATCCAGATCAGATGCTGGATCCACATGAGTAGCTCAGCATCACAATTGGTGTATAATAATAAAAAAAGCATATTCTATAAGCTCGAAAAAGACAACCTTTCATTCAAAATTTAGTTTGTTATATATGCAATACAGTATGACAGTTATGGTGGAATATTTTATATAAAAGAAATGAAAAAGAACAATTGTAACTTTCCTACAGAGTTAAATACGTTATCCAGATAGAATATACCAATATGAAATATTATTTCTAAACTCCACAATATCGTTTGTTTAATTCTCATATGCAAATTTGTACCATGTGGCCATGTTATGTGTCTCGGTGCCATAAAACAAAATAAATGTATCGAGTTTAAAATTCAGGGGTCCGTTTCATAAAACTTCGTACGACAAAATTAATGTTGTCGTAAGTCAGATAATAAAAGTCTTAATTTATATTATTTCTCCATCTAATCATGTCTCTATCTAATCCTGTCTTGTGGCTTTTCTTTGGAATTGTCTTGAAAAGACGATTAAAGAGATGTCACAAGTTAGGATTGGATAGAGACAATATAAATTAAATGTATTTTGAAGTTTTGACTTACGGCCGTTTTTGCCGTACGAAGTTATATGAAACAGGCCCCAGACAAACACGTTAGACTCTAATGAGACGTCGAGTAAGACGGCGTTAGATTGTGACACAAATATTTGAATATGCCAGCTTGTTCGGGCTGTGAATTAAAATCGCTACCTACACTTTAGATTTTAGAAAAAAAGAAAATACGACAATTATTCCAAGCAGATGACGTCATGGCATTGAAAAGACTAAGATATTAGTTGTTGTGTATTCAATTATTGCTGTATGAATAATAATTAAGTATACGTTGGTTGTATAAAGACAACATTATGTAGTGCAGTGCAATATTACCATATGAATAGAATAAATATCAAGTCTCATGTCTGTCAAATAGGCATGAATAATGCTTGCATGCAGCCAATTAATTATACGGTACAGTGAAAAAAAACATTATTCTTTCCCGTTTAAACGCAAACGAAACGCAAACGCAAATTGCTAAAATGTAGGAAATTGTCATTTTTGACATTTTCTAATGATTGTTTTTTATCTGAATGACAAACAGTTTGGAGCCTGATCAGATCCCGGGTTACCCGGGTTCTGACCTGGTCCCAAACTGTTTGTAATGGACATAATAGATTTAGATTAAAGGCGTTCATTGGGAGAGAATGTTTTCTCCACTGTATATGCAGTCGAACTTCAATATCCCGAACTCATATAAGGCGAATTTATCCATAGTTTTCAATAAAAAATTATTATTTCAAACTTGCATAAGTCAGACATACCGGTATCTATATTTCAAAGTTAAAACATTGCTTAGCCACCACGTTTTCACTTTGAAATATGGATAAGTTTGATTAAAGCGAGTTCGAAATATCGAGTTTCGACTGCACTTGCATTATTTTACTAACGGTTGGGACCCATGCCAGTTTCAACATACGAGCGTCAGTCGGAATCTGGTCATGGTCTAAAGTGTTTGGCACATGCATAGATATTTAATGAGTCAAATTCTAGCTTATGTTTAAAAATATACGTAAAGGCAGACAATCGCCAACATTTAGCAAAATAAGATACGAAATAGGTATGATTAGTCAAAGAAACCAAATTGGTTAACTTCGAATTGGTTCATTATAGCGTCTTTGGTTGAACCCTTTTTATGATCAAATTATTCGGAAGATTTTTCCCCTTCGCCGCTTTATTGACATCTGCTTCAGTATTGTTGTCTGTAAGAAACGTTTCAAAGTTAGATTTAATGTTGTAGGACTTAAGGATGTCGGCCTGTCTTTTTGACATGATGAAATTTCCGAAAAGTTTTCAGATGGCGTAATATATAACAATTAAACAAACTCATTTTCGGTGAATGCATATGCTCATAAAATACTATTTTCGCGCAATAAAATAAGGTTTTCGTACCGTACGGGACATTTGAAATTTTTTGTCAGATGCGTAGTTTACAACATACAGCGTTTTCATAGGTAGGTTGCACTTTGTTACACCCGCTTTCATTTTTAATTTATCAGAATATAAGCATGAAATGTTCTTGGAAGTATTGTTTTATTATAAATTATAGATAATTCAATAGATCAATTTATTTGAAATGCTATGTTTGGTGAAAATTCACCAAAAAATTTTAAAAAGTGAAAAAAAAATGGATACTTTAATAACATGGTCTATACTTTTTTTTTGATAAGATCCGGGACCCTGTGTTTTATTTACTATTTCACTAAAACTTTATATTTGCAAGGCTAAAACAAACAAACAAACAAACAAAATTGGTAATTCGTTTGCCTTAATACATAGGGCAATTTTCACAGTGCCTTGAATCTCCCATTATAAAAAAAGTGGGAGGAGTAAATTTTACTCCTATCCAGTCAAATCGCACTTTTTTTTTATCTTGACAAAATATTACTTTTAGGGTTTATTCTTACTATGGACCAATTGGAAAAATCGTAGTACAAAAAGCAGTTTTTGTGAAGCTTCATTTTAAGGGGGGTAGTCTTGAAAAATCTCAAATTGTGAAAAGAAGGTCCGGTAGCCTCTCTTTTTTCACCAATTTTGTCATAGAAACTAATTTTACCCTCTTCATGCAAAGTTTGAATAATTTGGTAATGACTTTACGAAGGTGCACCTATCCCCTTAATAATATCAAAAAGAGTTTCAAACAGTTTGGGTCCTGAACAGACGCCGCATTACGCTCTCTTTGGGAGTGAAAGGGTTTATTAATGAACCTTGGCTCGTATTAAAATTCCAATGCAGACAATATTACTGCAAGATAATGGCTGATAGTATTTGGTATCAAAATATACGTTAACTGCACCATGTGTCATATCAATAGTTATTTGAGTGGGATTATGCATCGAGGCATTTGTCAATTGAGTGCGTGTCATTAACGAAATGAGATGCGAGTTTGTTTTTATTTTTACCACTGCTATTATTTAGTCCCACGCTGCATTATATAAAATAGCTTGGCTTGGCGACGAAAATAATATTGAATTAATCCATCCTGTCCGTACTGTCAGCATATTTAATCTCCTTTAACCCTGTTGTTCTCAATCGCGCTTCAAAGCGCTTTTGCAGACAGTTTAAATCCTGATCAGAGGCCGCGTCACGCGGCGTCTGATCAGGATTCAAACTGTTTGACACTCGTTTTGAAATTTCTTCAGTCATACTGCCTTATTTTTTAACTTTGAAACGACATTGCAGACACCAAAATTGAAGCAGACGACAATGAAACGGTGAAGGGGTTAAAAGCTCACGAACATTTTGGCAGTGAAAGGGTTAAACAGATCTACCGATTATCAAAGTCGATTTGCATTGATACCACCCGCTTACAACTCCGTTACAATGAGGCGCGCTTCAGAACGAGTTTTGGTACAGATCCAGACATACAAGTGTTACGGATTCCGTCCATGGCGGTTGTAGATGTATAGCGGTGGTATGTAAAAATAGGTAACTCAAGCCTAATATCAAACAAATATATAATAAATATTGTGTATTTCTAGTTGTTCCGAATAATTCCACGCCTTATGTATGTATACCCTGGTTGAATATATGCCAGCAATCCGTAAAAGTGATGAACTGCATTGAAAATCGAGTTTTCTGAAATGATTTCCTTGAATTTTCGAAACAAGGCCTATAAATTTGCATGTCACTGTTATTTTCTCAATTGCCTAAGTAAGGTGTATATTTGATCAATACTTCCAGCGATTGTCGATTCCAATTGTTTTGTAAAACTCCTGAATTTATCGATATTTTGATCGCGCCTTTCGGTACAGATTCGGACAGATAGCGTTACGGATTCTGACCGAGGTCATGCTGACAGATACAGATTCTTACCGACATTTCTCTTCCATTTCAGGTAATGGACCTGAGGTGTACCTACCGTAAAGAAACGTTTGATGTCCATGACCATGTTATCCGTCACTGTATAAAGTCACAGAGGGTGTCATTTATAAGTGTTGCTGTCGAAAACAACTGTGTAAAATAAAAACGACGAGTATAAAAAAGTATTATGTATGATTTCTTTTGATTACTTGTAATTCCTTTTGAATGGGCTATGTAAATAGTGAACACCCATCTAAGACACCGCCTCTCCAAAGCGGCGTCTGAGATACGGTAACCCGGCGTCTAATCAGGTGCCAAACTGTCTGACTCTAAGATAAAACAAGACGTGAGATTTTTTTTCTTAAAAAATGTCTTTTTCTACATTTTACTTTAATGCGCTTGTATTTAGGTAGGTTGACTGCATTATATTCAATGGTGCATAACTGCGACTTTGGCAGCGACAGAGATAATAAGCAACATGTCAAGATTAGCAAGAGCCACATTGACTCTAAATTGCTCATAGTGATACATTGACAATGTGACATTCTTTAGACAAATGTTGTTAAGATGTAATCAAACGAGTGAACACCCCGCACTAAATGATATCGCTCAATTTGAATGATGTTAGTATGAACAAATTGTGACCCCAGGGAAGGGCCAATTTCGACCCAAGTGTCATAATAAAGTTGTGCAGTATTGACGAATATGATATTCTTATTCCATTTAAAATGTTAAAAACAACATTTAGGTCGGTTTATGGGTACAACAGAGGTGATGTACATATAACATAAATAATCCAAGTTCGACTGAATATTTATTAACAGATGCACGTGTGTTGAGCCGAATTATTCACACTACGAATTCTTCACACCTGTGAGGAATTCGTAGGAATTTCATACGAATATGTCACACATTTGTGAATAATTCGTACTTACTCTCAGCCCCCCCTGACAGTAGATACGAATTCTTCACATGTCGATTTTTTTTAAAAACGAATGTAAAAAATTTGTGCATACGAAAACGTCACACTTTCCAAAAAGCTTTTAGCCACCAGATGGATAGGGGGACATATTAGGTTTGCTTTACTTGATAGATGTCTTATATTTCACATAATGACAAGACATATGTACTAGACTGCCTGTTTAAATTGGGTCATAAGGTAAAAGGTCAAGGTCACATGGGGTACAAATGTCACATTTTCGGCACACGATATAATTAATTATAGACACATAAAACTGAAAAATAGCATGGTAGTAATAGCACTTTGGTGACCATATAATTTACTCGTTTCCGTCGTATCGGATATTATTCGGTCCGTCTGTACGATGCATTCTAAGAACTTTATAAATGTATGGACCGGTTTCTGTGTCACCAGCTGAAGGCAATGATGACACGTCGGGGTCGGTCAACTTACCGTAGACTGTCTGTCCGATCGTCCGACTGTCATGGTTTTGTTTTTTACTGAAGTTTTAAAGGTGAAATTTCATTTAAAGAGTTTAATGAGTAGACGTGTATTGCAAACACAGTTCATAATTATTGTATAAACACCGTGAGAGGTATTCCCCATTCTACTATTTTCCGAGAGATTCTGCCATTCCGAAGCTTTTGAAATTAAAATTTCATTAACGACTATCGCGGCAGTTTGTTCGAATTTTCAAACCATTCAGATTTTTTTCAAATTCTGCATGTTGCTAGTATATACCCTGTTGTGCAGAAATATGAAATAAAATAGGGAGTCCCCGAACTGGTTCTTTTCTTAATAGCTTGTTTTTTGGTATACCCCTAATTATCCAGAGACACGTGCTGTTGATAATAAAATCTCAGAACACCCCTCTTCAGCTTTGTAATTTTCCTTAGATATTGGGTTATTCATATGTTTTCATAAAAAAGAAAAGAATATGAGGAAGTAGCATAAAAACATGGAAACAACATTTTATTCGTCAATAAAGGGAACACATCAAATAGTTATTTTTCAAAAAATTTCTCCTACAGTTCTTACATTCAGATTTTGCCAATATGTTTCACAAATATCAATAAAGCATTAATTTACTGAAATCACTAATTACAGTTATGGTTACATGTACCCGAACTATTTTTTCTACAAAATACAAAGTCTGCATGTAGAGTAACGCATGTCTATCCAATTACATATAGGGCTATCTATAAATGATATATGTTAACCATTTTTAAATGCTAAAATGTGTCAAAATCCACTGTTTAATCGTCAGCAATATATCACTTTATAAACATTATTAGTATATATAACTTATCGTGGACGCCAAATTATATGACCACACCATTAAGCTTTTTGAGGTAGGAAAAAATACAAATTTCAAATATAAACTATATTGAATTGGTTAAAGGGAGACAACACATCAGAAGTTTTGCAAAAGTTGCTTCCCTTTGACTGTAAAAAAATTGAAACTGGCGCGATATTCCTTAAATACCGGACGGGCAACGGTTTTAAGACGGGCGACCATCATCGCCCGATATTGGTTATCGTGGGTTCAATATATGAATGAGGTTTACAAAGACGCACTGATTTCACTTCTTTGTTATGTTGCTCACTTTCTTACATGGAACCATACTACCGATTGCCTCATCGTGTAGTCCAGATCATGGACATTCAGTAAAAACGTGCAATACTGTGGGAGACCGAAAGGAAACCGGTGTTATCCGGTTGCCAGTCGGGCGCCGGTGTAAAGACGAAATGTGCCCCCCCCCCCCTAAAGAGTGACACATGAGGACAATTTTTTACGTAGAAAACTGTCCTTGAGACTTGCTTTGGCATAATACATGTAAAATGACCCGGGAGGTTAATTTTCTGAGTCGAAAAATATCCCGGGGTCACAATTCTGAGTGGTCACTTTTCGTCATTACAACGGCCGGAATATGATAGACAAACGCCGGATGGAGACGGCCTTGTCCGACTTCTGACACGCTTGTATACGTTTGTATATTTGGTCAAAAGCTTTCTCGGGTCCGATCGACGTGTAAGGTGCCCGGAATCGACCGATTTTAAGGCGATGTCGTTTCTATGACCGTCGTTGAAACTAGCTTTTAACTCCACTTTAAAATCAAACCGAGGCCCAGAATTCTGAGTTCATACTATGTTAACAGTATTTCAGTCATATCTCGACATAAAGCTAATTGCGTATGGGAGAAGAAACAGGATGCACGTCATAAACTGTATCAGGTAAAAAATTGCATCTGGGTAAAAGCACCGAATTTTCGATAGCCAGCTTGAAGGCTCCTCCAAATGAAAAAGCCCAAATGTTCAGATTGGGATTCGAATCAACAGCAGTAAGGAGCCAATTGAGTGTAAGTTATAGTCACTATGAGCACTGGACAACGGCCACGGGTCCCATCTCTCCCCATCCCGTTAAGAATACCAACACTCTACCAGCATTCGGCAAGCAACCTGTCGGTTGTCTGCCTATTATGCCTCAAAGGAAGCCGGGAACTAAGCATAAACTCAACGGGACTTAAGTTTGATCATTGGATAAAAAAGGCTGTACTTATACACAGATAATTCTTCGGATTTAGGTCGGCTGTTAAAGAGCATTTTTGATCAAATCGTAAACACTGCATGTAAAAGTGGATAACACAGTTTTAGCGCACCCGCTTCTTAACAATGCATCCCGAGTTCGATCCCGGGTCATGACAGTACGTGAAAGGGTCGCCTGTTTTCCCTAGTACTCTAGTGTCATCCCACAAAACGACGCAATACACCATCTTTTGCGCTATGGAAAGTGATTTGCCTAAGCTGTTAGAACTTGTTTCATAAAGAAATGTTAAACGAAAGGTGATGTGTGAAGAATCCGTAGGTACCAACAGGTCGTTCAAAAAGGGGGTACGAAAATCTCACACTGCCATTGTGTGACATATTCGTACGAAATCTTCACACATTGGTCACACGAGTGGAAGAATTCGTACCCTTTCGTACGAATTCTTCACACCTCTAATTACGGTGTGAAGAATTCGTAGTGTGAATAATTCGGCTCAACACACGTGTAATCAATGAGAAAAGAAAACAGTTGATGGTGTTTTATATCTTATATCTATTTCTTTCCGTTGCTCTTTTGAAGAAGCTTGCAAACCCAAATAAAATGGTTTAAAAGGAACAAATGAACCGACATTATGATCTGTATATGCATGAAACTCCCGGGTGGTGCTAAAACAATTATTTTTAAAACAGAACTTTTGTCTATTTCATGATTGTAATAGCTTGAAAACTGTAACTGGTTATTCTACCAATATGACTACTTTATGAGTGTCCATGTGCTTATTGCATACTTCAGTATTGGCAATTACTTAAACTGTTTGTCGCCAAACTACATGTAGTGTCTTAATCTCAAACGATCGAGTTGTCGACTTCCTTATTTTTTGATGCCATGTCATATTTTCGTTACCTTGAATGGGTTACCTTTACAACTTGAAAGTTCACTTTAAGCCGGAGAATATTCGTTGATGATGTTACAGACAGATAGCAGCATATTTAGCAAACTGAAAAGCAGTATGATAATAGAATTCCTTTCCGACCTTTTGTTTTACGTTAACCCATTACTCCATAAAACCCCTTCCATGCCTTTCATCTATTCATGTACATGTACTAAAGAAAACAGTCCCACTTTATACAGCTGTGTTTATGTGTCATAAGACATATTGCTTATATCCTATCAGATGATACCTTAAATCAGGCTGAACATAAAGCAGATTGCGGCTTAACATGTTAAGACGCAAACTGCTTTTCTTTCAACCTGCTTTAAGGGGTCACCTGTCTTCAAACTTTGACACAAGCTTTTGGGTAATTGATAGCTTTCTGCTGTTTCTATCATTTCCTCTAAATATAAACTTTCCCTTGAGTAGTCATAAGCAAGGAAGTTTCCGTAATTTGATTTTGGATTAATCTTGTATCAGTGTTAATTCGAGATGATAAATCTTTGCTGAAATTTGTAAGTTTAATATTATCTGTCAGTGAAAAGTTAATTTTAGGATAACTTAAATGACATTATATAAATATTAAATGGCAGTTTGCGTGACATTCAAATTGTCAACCCGAGAAACAGCATGTCACTCCGAGGCGTAGCCGAGGGTGACATTCTTGTTTTCGAGGGTTGAAAATAATCTAATATTTATTTTATTACACCGAGCTTATCAACCCTAGCTGAAGAATCGTCTCATTTGTATTTTATAAAATGTGTTGTGAATACCAATTTAGCGCGGATATGTACGTAACGCGGGAAACGACGTCGCCGTCTATGACGTCACATTGTTTATAATTATATTACAAGAAAGAAAGAAGAACGTTATGACAAGTAAATTGAAGAAACAGCGTCTTTACATTGTCTAGGTGGCAAATATCCTCTTCCGAAATGGTGGCAAATCGTTAAGGAATAGACAAAAGGAAGCAACTTGTACAGAAAATGCCAAAAGTTGATTAGAAGTTACCACTCTTTAAAACGTTCCAATGTAGCCAATAGCGAAAGTCATGTCAATGCTGACAGTACGTTTTCGGACGGAGTAAAAAAGTAATGTCCTTTAGAGTGACGTCACAAAAAGAATATCATAAATAGTGACAGTATATTTTGGATAGATGTAAAAGACATGCAAAATGTTAAATGTAGGTCTATGGGAATTTAACATTGTAACTCAAAGCGAGGTGTAATAATTTCAATTATTATTTGCAATGCGCAGGAGACCAGTCTGGGTTACAAACTCCCCTGACGCCGATGGATATTAACCCTTATTCTGCGGTGATCTCGTCTGTTTCGAAGTTGTCGTCTGCAAAATTTGTAAGAATTTAGATTAATACATTTTTAACTAAAGAAACCTAAAGACGAGTGTCAGACAGTTTGTATCCAGATCAATGCTGAAAACTTATCAATGTGACTGTATGGGAATCATTTAAACCATTCATCGTCAAATGTATATTGAGGTTTTTACCTCTTCATCTCCTCATTGTCGTCTGCTTCATAGTGGTGTCTGTAATATCGCTTCCAAGTTAGAGTAAACACAGAATGACTAAAGTTATTTCGAAACGAGTGTCAACAGTTTGGATCCTGACCAGACATCGCGTCACCGTCCTAGCTGTTTGCAAATGCGTTTGTTGGCGTCTTTGACAGTGAAAGGGTTAAAAATGTAATTTTATGTACGTATTTAATCTTACAAGTTAAGCAAGACTTGACAAATATTTGCTAACCGCTTTAATGCAACTCGAAAGCCGAATAATTAAAAAATCTTCCAATGTTTAAATCATATATACCTGAAACATCAAATGACCCATTCAAGTTCCCAATTGAGTCTATGCCATGTACTATTATTTAGGTGTGTATTAACATATATTGTAAAATGACAGACAGTGTAGACCCAGTTCAGGCACCTTCAGATCTTAGTCTTTATTGTTTGCATAAACCAACTAGAGATACTTGTCATAGGTACACTATCCGTTACATGTAATGACGAGTATACTTGTCTCTAGGGTTGCATGTGTTGATACTTTACCTCCAAGCAACAAAACGAATATGAGAAGTAAATGGACGGCATGCTTTATTTCAGGTTAATGTTTCACACTCTGTAAAGTGTAACCAAGTAACGGTGGATTTTTTGTGAGAGTGTTATGGAAACTGTTCCTGGATTTAGTGACTAAATATTACCTAAGGTGTAGATATTTCCACCCAGAACATTCAAATGGACAATTCAGATTTACAGTTTAGTCTAGTCAATGTTTTACTATAAATGTTGTTTCTTCAATATATCATCCAATATGGCGGCCAAGCTAGCATTCTAAAATATAGCAGAGAGTGATTTTCATTTTAAAACTACGCAAACAGACAAGATATTGCATTTTTTTGATGTGGAGTGATGGTTTTTGACTTTCTGTAGATAATGATAGCTCGTAATCGTTTTTTCTGCAAGTAACTTGATGGAAATTTTGCAAAATTGTCTACGCAAAACAGGTTCTTTGTGTTAGGTGGTGACAAAATGGCGGCAAGTGCAAATCCAAGTGAAATAATGGCAGATCAAGACAATTTCCAGACGTTTTTAGACAGTTCTGTGGATGGAAAATTAGTAGCAATATTGAAAGAGCTTACATTTATGCGAAAGGAGCAGATAGACTGTAGTAGAGGTATGCTTTCAGTTCAAAACTCGGCGTCCCAAGTGTCCGAGAAGTTGGCCAAGGTGGTAAATGTTACTAATCAACAAAGTGACTTTTTGAAACACATTGCTTACAAATCAATCGATGTTGAAGCTAGTTCAAGGCGAAATAATTTGATTGTTAGGGGTATGATAGAGAACAGGGATGAAAATTGTGCAGATATGATCCGAGATTTTCTTGAAAACAAACTTGACCTAGATTCCAGAGACATATACATAGCCAGAGCACATAGATTAGGACAACGTAAGTTCGGCCAACAGTTTAGCAAACGCCCTATCATAGTAAACTTTAGGGACTATGGCATTGTTGAAGAGATCATGAGAAGAGTGACCATGCTGAGATCTACTCCTTTTAGCATTGATCTAGATTTTACCCGTGAAATAGTTGAAGCACGCAAACGCCTGTGGACAAAATTTAAAGAAATGCGTACAAATGACCCTAGATCCAAGCCAAAACTGATCGCAAATGGAAGAGTAGTACATGACGAATTTCCAGATTGGTCAATGGTGATGAGTAAGAGCAGAACTGTAGCCATTGATCATATAAAGTTCAGATATGTACCACTATCAAACGTTCAATCAAATCAATGATATGAATAGCAAACACGTGAAACAGGCAATCAAAGTTCAGCCATGGAATTTTCCAGTCCGATCCCGGGGCAGGAACCAGAAATAGTGCAAACAGTGGATTTAGTATTCAAAATATACTTACCCCGTGTGAAGATGTAATACCTCCATCCCAAGTATCCTTGTTTGGTGAGATAAACTCAATTAATAAACAATCGTCAGCCAATACTGATATCCTTGACAATGAACTCCAATCCACAAATCCGTCAAATAGTCCCAAATTACCACACAGCGAGGTATCAGTGTCAAAAGTGCAGTCCTCTATTTACATTCCATCTATCTCGGCCAACATTTCCTTACACAATTCAAGTACACTTACACAAAATACAAGTACACAGTCGCAAGAAAACCAATCTGTCCGTCCAGAAGTGAGTGTTTCTCGTGCATCACGCTCCATGACAAGAAGTCAACGTCGTGCTTCCTCGGGTACACCGTACAGGCGAGACGAACGTGACTCTCGCAGTAGACGTGGTATAAATAGAAACCCGGTTTCCCCGCAATCTAAAAATAGCACGTCAGGTGACAATACCGATCCACCCAGGCCGGAAGGATAGAACAGACAGGAGAAGGCACAATTGAGATGTTGTCTGCTTAATATACAATGTCTTTTCAGTAAAAGAACGAACAAAATCAAAAGTGCAGAATTTCAAACTATTTTGAATAATAATGATATTGTGTGTTTGACTGAAACGTGGACTGACGAGTTTTCTGACCTTTCTGTAGACGGTTTCAATTTTTATGTTCTAAACAGATTGCAAATAAATCCTAAAGCGAAAAGAAACTCTGGTGGCATTTTGTTATATGTAAGAAGTGAATTTGTTTCAGATGATATGTTGATATTTAAAAGTGAAGATGACATTTTGTGTTTGAAATTTTCAGCTAACAAAATCGGACTAGGTAAAGACTTGTATGTTTATCTTTGTTATGTACTTCCTAATAATAGCAGTCGACAATCAATGGTTGAGTGTAATATTTTTGACAGGTTAACCGAATCTATTGCCAGTATTGAGAGTAAGTGCGCAAATGGGTGTTATTTTCTTTGTTGTGGCGATTTTAACATTAGAACTAATACAGAGCCAGATTATATTGTAGGCGATAACTTTCAGCATTCATCGGTGTTACCTGATGACTATATTGCAGATACTGATTTAAAGCGTTTCTCACAGGACAAGGCTAATTTAATGGAAATTATTTACTTGATATGTGTAAGCAGACAGGCTTGAGGATTATGAATGGCAGGTTAGGAGAAGATAATAGGATCTGTAAATTTACATGCGTAACAAGTCGAGGCTCTAGCGTTGTCGATTATGTTCTATGTACTCCTTCGTTGTTTAATTTTGTGGAAACGTTTGAAATTGGTGAACCAAATATTATTTCGGATCACTGTTTGATTAGTTGGTCATTTTTATTTTCCACAAGCAGTAGCAGTAACGATATTAGCTCGAACTCGACTAGTCACGAATCTGTAAATTATAGATATATCTGGAATAAACAGGAAAAAGAAAGTTATATGAATAAATTGAAATCGACAAATTACTTACAGCTTTTAAACGAAAAAAATAACTCATGTAATAATGATGAGGATATAGATGTTTGTATACAGGAATTTAGTAATATTTTGTATGATGCAGCAGATAGTATGTTACGTAAAAATAAACCTGTACCCACTGACCAAAAATGTGAATTTTCGAAAACAGAACCATGGTTTGATGAACTTTGTTATGAACAGAAATCAAATTGTTATTACATGTTAAATAAATACAGAGAGTGTAAAAATAATGACAATAGAATGTGCATGGTTAAAGCTAGGAATGAGTATAAAACTGAACTTAGGAAGAAAGCGAGATATCGTTATGATAAACAAGCTTGTAAACGCAAAATACAAAAATGCTAAATTATATTGGAAGTTGTTAAAAGACACTGTTACCGGTAGATCGTCTAGTTCTATTTCTATGAACGATTTTGAGAGGTATTTTAGAGCAGTGAATAGTCCAGATGATCCCTTTTTCATACCGGATGATGATATATTATATTTTAATGAAAGTTTTGTCCAAGATGAGGTTCATGTTATGTTTGAAGAGTTAAATGTCGAAATATCTGAAATTGAGATTTTAAATGCAGTTAATCAGTTTAAGACACGTAGATCAGCAGGCCCAGACTTGCTTATTAATGAATTTTTTGTACATGAGAAAGAATGTATCTTGTCTACACTTTTTAAATTATTTAATAGGATTTTTAATAGTGGTTATTTTCCTTCCTCATGGTCTGAGGGTTATGTTATTCCTTTGCACAAGAAAGGTAGTTTAAATGATGTTCAAAATTTATTGGGAATTACACTACTTAGTACACTAGGTAAACTGTTTACAAAAAAATTGAATAATAGGTTAACTAGCTAGGCTGAGGAATACAACGTTTACATTGAAGCGCAGGCGGGATTTAGGGCAGCAATGGGAACAACGGATAATATTTTTGTACTAAATAATTTGATAAATCATATGATAAATAAGGGAAATAAACTGTACTGTGCTTTCATTGATTTTACCAAAGCGTTTGATTACATTGTTAGGGAAATTTGTGGTATAAACTGATTAATTTGGGAGTACTTGGGAAAATGCTCAACATCATTAAATCTATATACAGCTGTGTAAAAACAAGAGTCAAATACTTCGATGAATTAAGTGATACCTATGAATGTATTCTAGGTGTACGACAAGGAGAATGTTTATCTCCGTTTCTTTTCTGCATGTTTATAAATGATTTAGAAGCTACATTTTTAAGAGAAGGGTTTGAAGGTATGGATACAGGATTTGTAAGGATATTGATGCTATATTGTTTTGTTTGCAAATACTGCAGAAGAATTACAAAAGTCTTTAGATCTCTTAATAGATTATTGTAATCGATGGAAGTTAAAGGTAAATGTTAATAAATCAAAAATTATGATTTTCAGAAAAGGTGGTTCATTGCCTAGAAATTTAATTTTCAATTATAATGGTGAGCATATAGAAATTGTAAGTAAATTTACTTATCTTGGAATTGTCTTTACTAGTGGGGGTTCTTTTGCAGAAGCACATGGGACTCTCGCAGGTCAAGCGTTAAAATCTATATTTAAATTAAACAAATATTTATATAAATTTACATTTGTAGCTGTTAAACACAGGTTAGAATTATTCGATAAACTAGTTCAACCCGGCCTAGAATTTAGTAGTCAGGTGTGGGGATTTTCTAAAGCAAATAATATAGAAACAGTACATATGCAGTATTGTAAGAAAATACTTAATGTAACAAGAAGTACACAAAATGATTTTATTTATGGAGAGCTTGGTCGTTGCTCATGTCTTACTAAAAGATATTATAATATCATAAAATATTGGCTAAATATTTTGAGTTTAAACAATGTAAAATATGTTAGAATTACCTACGATATGTTGCTCAGGGACATCGAAACTTATTTGAATAGCGTCAATTGGGTCTCACTTCTAAAATCCTTATTATGTTCTCTAGGTTTTTATGAGTCATGGTTAACACAGGATGTGGGAAACGCAAACTTATTTTTATGCATATTGAAACAGATCAGTTCATACAAAATTAGAAAAGTCGATCAGAAAACTCATCTCGGGCATTGTTTTATAAGAATATATTGAATTTTAGATATCAACCCTATCTACAGTATTTTAGTTCCTCAAACTATTCTAGTTCGATAACAAGATTTAGAGTTTCATCGCATCGGCCAATGATAGAAGCTGGCCGTTGGAATAAGCCCAATGCATTACCTATAAATGAAAGAAAATGTCAACTTTGTAATGTACTTGAAGATGAGTATCATTTTGTTATAGAATGTACGCTATACAAAGATCTTAGAAGTTGGTATATCGATAAATATTACTGGCGCAGACCAAATATTTTTAAATTTATTGAATTGGTTAATTCTGAAAGTGAAATTATTATAAAGAAACTTGGCTATTTCCTTCAAAAGGCCTTTTTAAAACGAAATGATACACTGTTTAATAGATAAATTACTGGAAATGTTATAACGGCCTGTGCTTTTATTATATGCCTTCGAGTGATATCGAGCGTTTCCGCGTGTATTTGCAGAGTAAAATACAAGAGTCTGTATCAGCCACCTTGTATCAGCCACTTTGTATTTTACTCTGACCTCGCTTTCGATTTGACGTGACGTCATTTACGTACATGTACGAGTGCCGCGTTATTCTTTGTGACATACAAAAAATCTTGTTCTGCTTCAAATAACTAATAAATTTTGGATATAAAATGATTTAAACAACTATTTAGTTGTTTCTGGTTTGTATTCAAGGCATATAATAAACACATCACCAGTTGGCAGTGCGCAACAGAGTGTTGCATTTAGCTCTCGACGTTTTTGGCGGAAACAACCGATCAGACTCGCGCCAATGCGCTCGTCAGATCGGCTATTTCCGCCATAAACGTCTCGAGCTAAATACATCACTCTGTATCGCGCTGTCAACTGGTAATGTGTATATACCATTTCATAGTACATGTATATTTTTATTGTGGAATCAGACATGTCAGTCGTTGAATAGCGTCGCACTCTTGTATTGACACTATTATTTTTATTAATAGAAAGATAGAAGAGTATTTGTGTAGTTTGGATGAACGGCAATATAATATTGTATTGTTTTCATACAAACTACCCAAATGCATATCTATGCATATCTATCTGAGCTAATTATAATAGCCATTCAGACCTGTCATTGAACAGTGTCATGCTAAATAATTGTGTTTATATTATCATAAAGGTAATAAGTGTTACGATCCACTGTTCTTTCATGTTGTTTCGTTTCGAACAAGACTGATAGTAGTGGACAACTTTTGACAGTATGTTTTTTGATATGGTATAGTGTCGGTTTAGTACACTACATATTTGATTGGATCCAATGTTCTTTCTTGTTGTTTCGTTTCGAGCAAGACTGATAATAGTGAAATACTCATGCCAATATGTTTCTATTATACACAGCATGTTGCTATAATTATTTCCCCTCATGTGGGCATAATATTGTCGACACAGCCTATTTACTATTATCATTATAGTTACGACACTATTTTTGACACTTATTTTGCCGAAATGTAGTTACCTTCGAAACTGTCGTCAGCAAAGTTTGTCAAGTTTGTCAATTAAAAATTTATTAACTTTAAAAAATAATGGTACTGAAAGATGGGTATCAAACAGTTTTGATGCAGACCAGAAGCCGCGTAACGCGGCGTCTTGTCTGGATCTAAACAGTTTGAATAAACAGTTTAGGAACGACCAGCGGGCAAAGGGTAACTACACGAGTATGAACAATCCATGAATCTTATGTCTGAGCAAATTAGATTAATAGCATTACAATTTTGTATTGATCTTCATCGAAATTGGCCCAAACATACAGTTACCTGTTTAAATAATTAGTCAAACAGTTTTGATGTAGACCAAAAACGGCGTCTTGTCTGGATCTAAAGAGTTGTATAAACAGTAAAGGCGTAATCAGCAGGCTAAGGGTAACTAGCTGTTAGAGATTATACACGTGCATGAACAATCTTGAATCTTATGATTGGGCGAATTGGATTATAGCATTACAGTTTTGTATTGTTATTCATCGAAATTGGCCCAAACATACAGTTACTTGCTTTAAATAGTTAGTCAAACAGTTTGATGTAGACCAGAAACAGCGAAACGCGGCGTCTTGTCTGGCTCTAAAGAGTTGTATAAACAGTAAAGGCGTGATCAGCAGGCTAACGGTAACTAGCTATAAAAGAAATATACACGAGCATGAACAATCTTGAATCTTATGATTGGGCGAATTGAATTACATTTGCAATAGCATTACAGTCATCTAAATTGGCCCAATCATACAGTCCCCTGCTTTCAATAATTAGTCAGAAATATAGTAACGTCTTATAATTTTGTCAATGCTTTTCAGAGTCAGAAAATCTGTAGTTGCTTTAGACTGTCATGCTTTCAGTCACTTACGTCGTCACGTTGTCAGTCGGTCTGTAAGTAGTTCTTTCTTGTTGGTTGTAGTAACTAGTAGTTTTCATACTATTGCCACGAACCCTCAATTTATCTTGAAATTTCTTGTATATATAAATTTACTAACGAAAGCCTTTTATTTGCAAAATATGATGATCTTGATTCGTTTCAGAAATTAGGGTATATCCCAAGTTTGGAATGAGGGGCGTGGCAATAGAGAATTAATTGTAAAGAATTGTTTAATTTTGTTTATTAACTAGAAGAAACGGTTTAAATGCCTTCTCCAACAAAAACAAACGGTTAGTGATTTAGTTTTCTAGGGATTTCCCCTGTTACGATCATAAAAGCATAATTATTCAGGAAAAAGATGGAGGAGTAATAAGGTGATATAAAAACTTCAAATAGCAAACAGGGCGGACCACGATTCTCTGTTAAAGGACGTCTTATCTGGGGCTGCACTGTTTGAAGTTACCGTTACTTGTGGTGATATCAGTGTGGTTTATATAAGCTTCAAGTAATTACTTGACATACCTTTATATAGTCGCCATATTATATTTGTTTGTTTATAATACATTTTGTATGTACATGTATGTTTATAACATAACTATGTAACGCTTAATGTTGTCCTCGTGGGCTTTCAAGCCCACTGGATTTATAAAATAAACTGAAACTGTATTGCAGTAGGACAGGCAAAGCCGATCTTAATCAAACAGCTCTTTAAGAATATGACACGTGCATTCTTCACAGGTACACTGTTTGCAAAGGAATGATAATTTTATGCTAGACAAAGATTTATTGGGCTACGACAACAGACTAACATATAACAAATCAGGTCTATAAATTTAAGTTCGAATACACATACCGTAGTGACATCAAACCACTTTTAACTGTCAGGCTGTAAACATTCTACTGGCTAGGAACAATTTCTTAACCTCTTCACTGTCTTACCCCGGGTTAAAAGTGAAAGATCCAGTTCTTTAGTCATCTTTCAGCACAAATATGCGTGTCCCGCTGTGACCATGGCCGTGACTTTATACTTCATTGATATAGTTCTCCTCTCTACAACAACACCCAAAGGGAACCACTGCTTGTGGGTATTGTTCGGAGGGGGTTCTTATAGGGAGGGGAAATTAATACCCTAAAAGTGCTAAATATGAATTGGCTTACATTTACAAACAGTTTGAAACGAAATCAGACACCGCGTCACGTACGCCGCACCTGATCTGGGTTCAAACTGTTTTTCACTCATATTTGATTTTCTTTTACCAAAATGTCCAATACCTAACTTTAATTGAAATAAAAAGTAGTCGACAATTTCAAGCAGACGATATTGCAAAAGTTAAAAGCGTTAGAGAAAAATGCAATAATTGGGGACCATTGGCAAGCATAGTTGTAAGGACAGAATCGTTGTTCAGAGGGCTGTTGTAGGGAGGGAGCACGGTAAAGCAACATATTTTCGGGGCATATCGCTTATTCAACGTCAGCTAGGGATACCAGATTTAATGTATGAGTGTATTTTGGCATGATGAAGTGTCGCATTTTACATTCTGGTCACTTGACCTTTGACATCGTTTATAGAAAACAGCTTGTCTGGAGCATATGTACGATTACATATACATATATATTTGTCCGATGCATACTATTATTATGTGTTTACTAAACACTACATCACTACCGTATACGATGAAATGACGACTCCTAGAGCTATTAATTAGCATCCTTGAGATATATGTTACATTTAGTGTACACGAAGATACACGTAAATACCTACCTTAACCCATTCATACCCAGTGGATTATTCCATGTTTATATATTGGAGTTGTCCATTTCTTATCAAAGGGATGCCTGGCCACAATTTTCATTTTCATTTTGTTTTTTATTAAAAATCCTATCAGCAAACAGTGTAGACTCTGATTAGACGCCGCATAATGCGGCGTCTGATCAGAGTCTACACTGTTTACCTATGTTCTATATATGGGATCGTGGGCACAAATGGGTAACTCATTACTCCACCAATACGCCTCTTTACGCCTTAAATTTATTCCTTCACTGTTTGCGATCATAAATATATGCCGTAAGAAATAATTATGTTCTATTACGTAACAGACAGTAGATTAAAGTCGGTTGGAAGTCAATCCTTATGGCGTATTGTGCTTTGCTTTCAACCTGTATTCAGTGGTCACCTATCGTCAAAACAGGTTATTAAGTTAAAGGATTTGATATCTAATCTTGATATTGGTGTCCAAATCGTGGGTTTTTTATAGAACATTAATGTTATGGTTTCAACTAATCAAGTGTATTGATTATACAATTTCTGAAACTACTCTTTAATACTTCGTCTCGAATGTCGCTTTTTTCCAATTTTTATTTTCTTTAAGTGCATTTGAGACAAAGTGCTATTAAGGTTTAGACTCCTAATCTGATATTATAAAAAGCAGACTAATGTCTTGGGAATTGTCACATCTTTGCATAAAATCCACTACATAGCTTTTGAGAAGCTTTGCAAAACCAGACATTTTGTAACAATGTTTAATGTTTTTCCCCCGAAAAGAACCTTGGACTTTATCGAGTAATAATACACTGTTTTTCACCAATAAACTATGAAGTATGAATTTGAAATAATATTCAATAAGATCTTGCGTCTTTTTCATGCTTTTATAATACCATATTACCCCGAAAAGGACCTTCGATTTTATTTTGTATCTTGTTTGAAAAGAATGTTTCTGATATCAATATCATAATGCTCAAAATATTCACAACCGATATTTTAAAAATGATAGTTCATGTTGGTTCTTCATAGACATGTCCAGATGATATTCCCATCAATGGCTACATGTAACAGTTCCAGCCCATGTCAAAGGAGTTCTCGAGTAGCCCTCTTATATAGCTCAAAACTGTTTTCAAAGTATGTATAATATATTATGTATAAATGGTCTATATGATTATTCACAAGAAATGAAGACTCAGATCATAAGGGTCATCCAGGAGCCCTCTGAAGACAGTTTGAACTTTTTTCATACCAATTATTGCAGTAAAACCTCTCTTTTACTAGGTGTTTAATGCAGGTGACTGCTTAAAGCAAGGTGACAGTAAAACAGAAATGTCCTTAAGGAGCTTTCTGTCCACTGTCATCTTGCTTTAAGCTGTCACTTGTCTTTTAGACAATCAATCCGTTTTCTTTTTAGTGGTTGTAATAGAGAGGTTTTACTGTATTATAGTTAAGTATCCTCCAAGAAAAAGTTTGTAAACAGTTTGAACATTAATCATTACGGAGGTTAACGCGGTGCATGATGGATGATTTTTATTGTTTTTCAATTTTTTGGCAATGATAGCAGTGCTTTGTTTCCAAAACTGTCATATGCTTCAGAAAGTTTTACTAAATTTGAACTGTCTATCAAAATATTGAAAATCTTTAAAAAAATAAATAAAAAATTATGTCGTTTTCATAACCAAAATTGTTTGATTGCTCAGGTTTAGTCTAGCGTCATATATTTGCTGTTTATAGGATTTCAAAAGTTGTTTTGTCAATTTAAGAATATCATTGGAAATGTTGACCCTATGTCCCTCATTCAATGTCATTGCGATGTAGGCATACCATAGCTTGTACTCAAAATTGCAACTCAGCAAAATTGTTATTTAAAGAATTACAGCATAAGAGTCGTGTTGGAAATGTCCTTTGATACCTTCTGTGTGTAACTTTCCCAATATATAGACGATACTTCTCCCAGTGTCTTGAAATGAAATTTTGTTAACTATAGTTTTAGCATGTTCACTACAAATGACACCAAAACGAGACCTTGTAAGTATGTTGTATCCAGAACAAACGCCGCGCCTAATCGGGATACAAACTGTTTGACTTTGGTATATATTCTATTTTTTCAGTAAACTTTCTCTTATTCTAACTTGTAAAATATATTGCAGACAGCAATATCAAATGCAGAAAATTAGATGCAATGTTAGAATGTCAACCCTTATCGTGCCAAGCGCGACCTAGCTACATGGTGATGTTTTACTCACTTTGTTAATGACCCGAGTCAATATTTCAGGAGTATTATTTAGAAAATTAAGACCGACATCCGGGCTCTTTTAAACGCGTAAAGAAACGCGTAAATAAACGGCTAGGAAAAGCGTTTAACGAAACGGATAATAAACGCGTAAGAAACGGTTAAGAAATGCGTAAGGAACGCGTAAAGTGGGTAGGAAAAGCGTATTTACCACTGTAACATTTGCAAACAGTTCGGATCCAGATCAGACGCCGCGTAACGCAAATCTTGATCCAACCTGTTTGTACTACAATCTTGCCAAGTCGTGATTTACACGATAAGGATTGAGGGACCCCGCTACTTCCTGGCGTCGTCTGATCTACACGTTTGTCGTCCTTCTTTATTTCTAAAGTTCAAAGTTTACGTTAATTAACAAAACGTTTAGCGTAATGAAGGTAAACTCATATTGAACTTTAGTCGAGATCTGATTGGAATCAAAATTATTTACAAATGAACGTGATTACGATGTACTTAACTCAATGAAGAGGTTAAAGCAAAATAGATTATTGCTATCTTGAAAGCTCGGATTTTTTCTACATGTTATTAGATCTACATAACGACTGCGTAAAGCATTTCAGAAAACCCGTTTTTTCTCTAGAACTTTGCCTGTTATATAGTGTCAAACTGTTTGACGCTCCGATCACAATGCCTTCAAAGCTTTATAAAGACGAAAAGTTTAGGGTGACAGTTTGGAGTCAGACTAGACGCCGCGTTGCACGGCGTCTAATTTGGATCAAAACTGTTTTCGAATGCAAACTAAGTCGAGCTTAGTATGATAAGAACTAACAAAATATCCTTTATTAAATAAACAATACAGGTAAACGTTCGCAAACACGATAACTATCAAAGGAATTAATACGGAGTAACTATAATGTTTGCTACAAATGACCTTCTCAGCTATATTTATTACCAAGATATTGTCTTCCAAATTTGATATACTATAGTTTGGTATTTGTTAACAGATTAATTTAGCTTGTTGTTTGTTTAGCCTTTCGCTCTGGGCGAATTTGTGATATTGTCTGATTTTTCTGACCTGTCGGAGTTATTTTTAGAACAAAATAGTTCAAAATTGTAAATAGATAACAGGGAAACATCGGATCTATATAGTCGTACACTTTCCAACTTGAGATAAGTATGATCCTCGTGCAGCAGGAGACCGCTGAGCTAACTTTACTACTATCTTATTATTTCCCAATAAACGCAAGTATATACTAAAACTATTATTTCCATTGCAAACAGGTTTGAGCCAGATCAGACGCCGGGTAGCCCGGCGTCTGATCAGGCTCCAACCTGTTTGCTACTCAGATTAAAAATATAGTAAAAAATTCTAAAAGTAAATTTCCACAGTTTAGCGCATTGCGTTTGCGTTTCAACGGGAAAGAATAATATATCTTCTACTGTACAATACGCACAAAAATTACAGCTATCCGTATCTCTAACTGGATGTAGAGAAAACTCATCCCTTTTAAAGTTTTAGAATGTTCCAATTTAAAAATATCTCCGACAGGTCAGAAGAAAACACTAATAACGAGTACGTGTCGTCTCGTCTTGATTCAAACTGTTTTACAATACATTCTGTTTGCTTCTTTCATTTACCCTTTCATTATCAAATTGTTCGGGAGATGTTTACCCCCTCACCGCTTTATTGTCGCCTGCTTCATTATATTTGTGTCTGCAATACACGTTTCAAAGTTACATTTTAGGTTATTGACTTAATAAATATCGATAAGAATGGAAATAGTTTGGGTCCTAATCAGACACTGCGTTACGCGGCGTCTGATCATGACCCAAACTGTTTGCAAACGCTCTTTAAGCGTCATTGAGAGCGAAAGGGTTTAGATAGATTGTCAAATTTTTCAAGAGTTTAAACTTTGATCCCTTTGGCTGCTATTGGCGGGCGACTTTAGTCGATGTTGCAAACAGTTTGGATTAGGATCTGGTTGGTAAATGTTTGACACTTGTATTAATATTTCTATAGTCAAAATTTAAAAAACTGTAGTCAACATAGAATTGTAGACAACTATTAGCAGTCGGTATATTGTTCCTAAAAGGGTTCAAACTGTTTTGGTGGTGAAAGGTTTAAGCATGTAAATTCATTGACCCATTTATTCAAAGTTGATTCATCCATGCTTATACCTGTATATTAGATTAGTACATTTTTATGTAAGTGGTGCCTGGTCTTAATTTTCATTTTGATTTTATATTGAAATTCCTATCAGCAAACACTGTATACTCTGATCGGATGCCGTATCATGTTGCGTCTGATAAGAGTCTACTCTCTTTGCCCATGTCCCTTTTATGGGACGCTAGGCACAAAAAGGTTAAGTTTAGTATATTTAAATTACAGTGGAGAATCTGTTATTCTTTCCCGTTTAAACGCAAACGTACGCAAACGCAAAGCGCTAAAACGTAGAAAAGTAAAACTTTTGGACAATTCTGATAATTCATGTTTGTCATGGTGGCAAACAGTTTGGAGCCTGATCAGACGCCGGGTTACCCGGCGTCTGATCTGGCTCCAAACTGTTTGTATTGTAAATAATAGTTTTAGCGTAAACGCGTTTATTGGGAAAGAATAACAGATTCTCCACTGTACCTCTGTAACTTTAAGTGGATAATCCTAATATCCATTTAAGTTTAGTCTAGTTTTGATTATTTTTATTAAATTTAAACAATACATTGCCTATTGAAAAACAGTACAGACCCTGGTCAGGGGGCTCCTGCTTGGACCCTCTGATCAGGGTCTTAAATTATTAATTATTTGCAAAAAACATGTGTATTTTTCACAGGTATGATGAGCATACTAGGCGCTAGGTTTAAATAAGCTACATAAAGTATATTATCTTATGTAACACGGCATCTTTCCCATGTCCAAATTGTTCCAAAGCTCTGGTGACATTTCTTGCAATAATTGCCAATACAATGTACATCAACATAGTGAGTTGCAGCAGATTACACATCTTGAGGGTAAAGCAACTGGAGATAAATTACATGATTAAAATTGAATGAAAGAGATGCTTAATTAGTAATATATGAAACGTAAGCAAGACAAAAAAATGAAACCAGCTAGTATTAAGATGAAATGTTTATTGCTCTGCTGCAAAAGGATAGTATCGTGCAAATATTGTATTTCTCAGCTACATTTTATAAGAACAGACAGGCCTGAGTAAATAGTATAGACTATGATCAGATTGTCTCCAGAGGGAGCAGTCTAATCAGTGTCTTTCTGTGTGACAAAAGTGATCAGTTCAGATTTAAGGAAAATTACAACAGTTATACAGGGTGATGGAATTGTTAGAAATTTTGCGGTGCTATCTTTTGAGAACTTTCTGTTGATAAAGTGGAGTAGACGTTATTATATTCCAATGAACGCGTTTACGCTTAAATCGTTATTTCAATTGCAAACAAATGGAGCCTGATCCCGGCGTCTGACCAGGCTCCAAATTGTGTGCCTATTAGATTAAAACAATTAATCAGAATTGTCATAAGTTTTCCTATTCTCCCTTTTATTGTAATGCGTTTACGTTCCGTTTGCGTTTAAACGGTTAAGGTCATTCACTGAATACGATGTTCAAAAATTGTTAGCTGTAAGTACGTTTTGGTCAAATATTTGATAACGAATAAATTGACGTCTCATTTGGATCCAAACTGTTGACGAATATTTTAGGTAGATCGTTCTTAATACAGCTTTTATTTAATGAAACAGAAACTCACCCAAAATGTGTGTATAAGTGTTAATGGAGGCGAAGTAAAATGTTTTATAACAATCAAATCAGGTCATGTTTACCGTCTAGTAGTATCAGAACCATCTTCTATGCATGTGAATGAAGCAAGGTTAATTGATTGCTGCTACAGGATGCTTTCATGCAATTTATTTTCTTCTAATGTATATATTTGGGTATCTGCAGTCATTAATCAAACTATTTGATATACAATGTTCCCTCTCTTCAACGGCCCTCCCAACAACGACTCCCTCCTTACAACGACACTTTTCGCAATTCCGGAAAAATGACAAATAAGTCTAACGTTTTAAAGTTGAAATATCGTCAGCTTAACATTGTCGTCTGCTGATTTTCTCAAAGTAACATAATGGACATTGTGACAGATAAAAGCTTAATGAGAAGTGATAAACAGCTTGAATCTAGATCAGACGCCGCGTAACGCGGCGTCTGATCTAGATTCAAGCTGTTTTCATTTGTAAGCCAATGTCCCTCCCTACAACGAATCCCTCCGAACAACGCACACAATAATGGTCTCCCACTAGGTGTTGTTGTAGAGAGGGGGCGCTGTAATGGCTTTTGAGAAAATATCTACACATTGTAGAGTTTGTGTAAACAGATGACGGTTAAATTTCTTTGGTCATCTGGATTAAATCAATCAGCGTCTCATCTGGACCCAAACTATTTTGCCATTCTCTTCGCAAAATGGCAACATATCTCCGAGAATTGCTGTAGGAATCAAGGTTATAAAGCTTCTGAGTTGAGTCTGATACTGTTCTCAAGCATTTAATTGGTCAGGTTTGACATCGGACCCCTTACATTTGTATTATCCGGAAACACGCGCGTTTGATCATAAAATCTCAGAATTACCTAATCCAGCTTTTTGCTTTTGAGTTGAGTGTGAAGTCATTTTCAAGCATTTGATTAATCAGATTTGAGCTCAGGCTCAAATCTGACCAATCGAATGCTTGAGAACGGTATTAGACTCAACTTAAACTATTTATAACCTTGGAGCCTGATGCATTATTTGCCGACGAAAATTGTCTTGCGTGCATAAAGTGATCTGACTGTGTATATGGCGGCAATCCGATTAATTTGTACTTTCATGTATTGTATTGAACTGATTCATATAAGGAATTCAATTTATTTGATCTCGTATTTAGACAGCATCAGTGCATGCAATATGCATCTAATTCTCCAGTCTCATACTAAAGCTTAGTATGACAGGCCAAATATATGGTTTCCATAACGTTTCTGAAAGGTTTCATTTCAGACGTCGTCATATTGAAATATAACAGTTTACCGATGGTTTTGCTATTCAAATTGATATTTGAGAAGGTAGTTACCGCGCATGACACATTAACGGATTAAGTATGTTCTCAGTATTGTGTTGCTGTTGCTGACTTCAATATTTATTTGATTATAAATTCATTCATTATTCCAAAATATAAAGTATATGCTGAAAGAACTTATAACCTTTTTGAACAGTTGTAGACATAGTGCCTAGAATCTGCGTTTCATAAGGTACAAATGTTCCTGACAATCTTAATATTCAATGGGACAGTTTCTTCTACATTACATGTGCGTTAGTTTAGTTTAAACAGAAAGTAATAGAGTATTCTCTACCGTAGCCAGACTAAGCCAGTGCTAGCACACTTCCGTTGTATCTATTTATATACAATGAGACAGTTTGTTAAAAAATGTAGTGAACATAGGGCACTCTTCAAGCAATTGGTGAAATACCATGCAAACTCGCATACCTGAAGGTAAGGTTATAAAGCGTTTGAGTTGAGTCAAAAGTCGTTCTCAAGTATTTGATTGGTCGGATGCGGCGTCAGATCAAGTTCCAAACTGTTTGGAAAGTTGCCTTTTGGCGTCATTCAAAGTGAAAGGGTTAAAGCGACTCCAGTAGGGTTTTACTTAACTTACAATATTTAAATACAGCGACCAATAAATGTACACTATTACGGTTGTTGTTTTAATCTTTTAACCCATTACCCCATAAAAACGCCTTTTTACCACTTTAATTAATTCCTCCACAGAAGAAAATAGTTCCAATTTATACTGTTATAAATAAGAATCATAAGAAATATTTTCTATATTCTAGCAGATAATAGTTTAAAGCAGGCTGAGGGTAAAGCAGAATGTGCCTTAAGGCACATTCTGCTTTACTTTCAACCTGCTTTAAGTTGTCACCTACATTCAAAACTAGAAACAGGCTATGGGGTAATGGGTTAAACAGGTAAAACGTTCCATTCCTTCTGCCCTTTTCTATCAAAAGGCAAAGAGATTGAAACCTATTCTTGTAAGATATTATGCTTTTAAGCCATGATTCAATCTGAGATAAAATATAGTTGAAACCGCTATCTTATATATGTTTTGAAAGGTGTTGTACTTTACAATCTTCAGCTAGCATGGTATGTTCAGGGCAATGGTTATTTTTAGAGTATGTTGCTTTTATATGTGTCAATTGTAGAAGGAGAAATGCCACGCTTCCATGATAATTAAGAGCTTGAGATAAGTCTAGGGTCATTCTGAAGCTTCTGGTTGGTCAAGTTTTACCAGTTGATTGAAAACGATCTCAGACTCATCTCAAACGTTTTAATAACCATGGGCAATGCTGTGTATCTTTTGGTACACAACGTTATATAAACTTAGTTTTATTCCTGAGATATAACGCAGGGCTGCCATAAGTTGACATGAAAAATCCTAAGATTTCAAAACTTGCATTTTTAAGTGCGATTTTACGAATCGTACCTTTACCCCATCGCCTGTTTCTAGTTTTGTTGACATTTGGCTGCTTAAATGAGGCTTGAAGTAAAGCAGAATGCGCTTTAAGGCGCATTCTGCTTTACTTTCAGCCTGCTTTAAATGCATGTACTAGAAAAAAATTCCGAAGATTTAGGAAAAATCCGGAGAAATGGCAGCCCTGATAACGTCGTTTCTAAATCGGGGAAATATATAACCGCGTTTAACAATCTTTGTCTTATCGTGAAGAACAATCTACATTTATCTGGTTATAGACATAACCTTAGACATTTCGTTCTACGTGGAGCTAATTGAGAACAAGTGAAATAACTATATTGTCAATGGTTTTACAGTCTTACATTATTTCCAGATATTGTAGAGGCGGCGTCATTAATTGGTTCTTGTCATTTATCCCATTTCTGTCATTGATATGAATAATGACCTATTAGATTTGTTAACAACATAAATCACTCACCGCTTAGGTATTTGCACACATGCATTGCATTTTCAGACTAACTGTGTTTAATTGATATTCTCAATGACATGAACGGATCACTTTGATTCTTCTCACTCCCTTTACTGAAAGACAAACAACAATTTTAAAGCGTAAAAGTATTCATCGACAAATAAAAATGCATATACATTCAAGCTTTTGTAAAAACCCAAGAGATTACAAGCTACAATTGGCCAAAAATAGTATATAAATCATGATTAGATGACAGTTTGCGTGAGATTCAAATTGTCAACCCGAGAAACAGAATGACACCACGAAGCGAAGCCGAGTGTGACATTCTTATTTTCGACAGTTGACAATTTGAATGTCACGTAAACTGCAATCTAATATTATTTTTATTACACCGAGCTTATCAACCCTGACTTTGGAATCGCCTCATTCGTATTTTATAAAATATGTTGTGAATACTAATTTAGCGCCGCCATACAGTCGTCTACGACGTCACATTGTTTATATCATTACAAGAAAGAAAGAAGAACGTCTACTTGTAAGCCGTTTATACAAACGTTTTAATGATATATTGTTTTCCAGAACATAATAGGAACGACCTATCCTTTATCAGATTTAGTTTCATACTTAGAAAGGCATTAATGCCGATATGAGTAATAGGTTTCTTATCTCCGCTGTTGGTTTGTTCAACAATCTGATGTCTAGAAATGTCACCGTTGAAGATACGCTCGTATGTCTCTAGTTACGTTAAATAGACAGTTGAACACATCAAACTCTAACGACAAGTACACTCGTTATTAACAAACAGCGTATTTGTAAAGAGTTTATGTGTCCTGTGCAAACAGTGTAGACCCTGATCAGATATATGATAGAAAACATCAATATAATGAAGCATGGACTATCCTTAATTAGAAACTTGAACTTTTTATTAAAAGTTCGAGGGGTTAATGAGTTAATACGCTACGAGCGATTGTGTAATCCTTGTTGAAGACAAATTTCAAACTTCAAACTTTTATTTATCATAATTGTATAAGGTCCACTTCACCGTGGACAGCATTAACATTATACAAATATTGAATACATACAAATATAAATAGGGAGGTCATTAGTTGGGAACACGCAAACTATTAGAATTTTGAAATTTATCTAAATACGAAAGAAGACCTAAGCAGGAAACGCAACACAAGCAATACACCCATCTCTAAAGCAGAACACACACACAGCCATACCATAACAAACAAACACACACACACACACACACACACACACACACACACACACACACACACACACACACACACACACACACACACGCAATAAAGTTTAAATAAAAATGTTTTAGTTGAATATATAGATGTTTATCGAAATTCGTTCCATAGACAGTTATATAATTATGTATATGGTCTGACAGATTGGATCATGACCAGGCACGCCTAGTGAGTGAAGCTTCGAGGGAAGAAAATGGATATTCTTAATTAATGTAGCTATGGTAGATACTTGTACCAGAAAAACTTCATTCATACAAGTAATACAACATTTTTTGTCTTTGTTCAATTAAAAAATATGTAACGGTTTGGCTAAACTTCGTGTATTTTAAACATGAAATAATGTTATGTGCGACTTTTTGAAAGGAAAAACAGGATTCCAGACTGCCTGTATATTGTCACTGTTTACTCTTTTGGATGGTCTGGACTCACACTTCAAGAGGTGAAATGATATACAGATATACAAATTCAGGTTCTTAAATGAATGACAATGAAATGTGCCTACCAATAAATAATAATGAGCATTCTTTGTTGAGTTTCGTATTTCGGTGAACGTTTTGAATTGAGTGGTCTTCACTATGAATCCTTGGCAATTTCGCCATACCATATGCGTAGTCCTTCTTCAGAAACAATACTCCAAGTGCCTCGCAATAGGATCGTGTCTTAACGCAATGACTATTTAACTGCCAATGGCAGACTCCTTTATAATTGCAAACAGTTTACGAGTAGATCGAGATCAGACAATGCGTCAATAAAGTCAGCAAGTATTGGTACTAATAAAGTAATAATGTCTGATGTTACATGTACGAAACATAGACACATGTATGTAAATCGCTTCAGAGTTTATCGTGTAAGGAAATAATTCTATCGTGTCAACTAAAAGGTTTAATGAATACTGTCGCGAATTTAAATTCATAAACAAATAAGCTAAAATGTCCCATAATCTTACTATCATAATTTCGCATAGTTTACGAAGGATAATTACGAGGTTATTTTGTTCCATTCTAAAATAAATGGGTATTAAGGTATTACTATAGTATTTTTAAGACATGCTTATGTCCACATAAAACATTAGCAAAAACAACCAGATAACCATTCGTATTTTTTCCGTTGTGCCAAACACCATCCACTCACCGTTTTACTGCCAAAACATGTTCCACATTGCATGTAGCCATTTGAAAACAGGCTAGAACAATCTGAATCAAAAACAGGGTTGATTGGTGTCTGGTCTGGATCGAATCTGTTTGACACTAGTATTGATGTTTTATTAGATATTAAAAATCTTAGTGTGTAGAGCAACATAAGGACACGTCGTTTTAGTACGAACCCCTGATGGCTGTTAAATGGTTAATCGATTGTCATTCCATTAACCTCCACTGATAAAGTGGTCAGTGACTTAAATATATCAATGGGCACTCAATCTACGACGCAGATAGAATATTAGATAACTTTGTATCCGCCCCAAAACGGAAGCGGACTGTGAATAAAGGACCGAAACACTCTAGGACAGATGAACTTGTCGTGCTGGTGATTTCGATTGTTGTGCAGAAACAATGAAACCCCTCTATTACGACAACTTAAACAGGGCTAACTGGTTTCATAAAATACAAGTGGCAGCTTAAAAGAATGTGAACGTAACACATGACGCTCATTTAGGAGCTTTCTGTTTTACGTTCCTCTTGATTTAAGCAGTAACCTGCCTTAACCACCTGCTCATTAACATAATTTAGTGTTCGTCATAGAGAGGTTTAACTGTACTCGTATTTTACACTAAAAGTCCATTACACAATATTGACAATGATATTCATACCTTGCTATATAAATGCTGCTACGCTATTTCAAGCCTCTCTGTTGCATTTCTGATATAGGTAGCAATGCAAGTTTGCAATTGACGTAATTTCTATTATCTAAAATATAATGTTTACACCATAGCACGTCTGCAATAGCACGCCTGTATTATAATATAGGAGGAAATGAGATAAAAAAAATCGAGTACGTAAATGTAGTACGTAAACAAAGTCTGATAATTATGTGAAGAAGTATTAAAATGGGTCAAAATAATGAAAAGTTAACAGTTAACACATTCAACTCTAGCGACGAGTATACTTGTCATAAGCAAACAATGTATTTGTGAAAAGTAAAGTAACATCTCTATTTCGACCACCTAATTGTTGCTCCTGTAGGAGCTTTCTGTTTTACTGTCACGTGGCTTTAAGCAGTCACCTGTCTTTTATACAATCAAAAAGCACCGTTTGAATGGTCGTAATAGAGAGGTTCTGTTGTACGTTTGTCATATGCAAACATAGTCTGATCAAATGGTCATGTTATGCACTGTTTGCAATGTTGCAATAAACTGTTAAAATGAACCGTAAATAGTAAAAAATGGATTAGACTTAATTGAAAATTGGATTCGTTTATCAAAGGTTACAGAGGTGAAAGAGTTTTTAAAAAAATATACCCAAACTCTCGCCTTTTTAATCCTTCTTATTCTAAACACGTTTTCGGTTTGAAAATAGTTCTGCTGCAACACTTTTAGTTGAAACAGTATTTTATTAAAAAAAAGATACAGTCATGACTGGCAATACATACAATTTTACATATAAATATTAGGATTAGAAATCAAGTTTGGTTCAAACTTATATAATTTTTTCTCCTTTTCATATAAGTTATAATATACAGTCGAAACTCAAAACTTCGAACTCGATCCTACTGATATTTCATATGTTGAATTTGGATAATTCGATCTCGCTAAAGTCGACATGCTTGTATGTCAAAACGTGGCATAGCCATATTCAACCATGAAACACGGATACGTTCGAAATTACACGAGGTATCGAGTATCGACTGCGTCATGTTTTAAGTGTGATAGCAGGTTGTGACTGTGGATACTTTATTTTTGTTTTTAACTTTCAAAGCTGTTAACATAGAGTATATAGAAACGTGAAACATAAGTTGTATAAACATAAGTAAAGATTCACACAAATAAGGTAATTATTTGTATGAAATACAGAAGGAATCTTAATTTTTATCTTCACCTTGCTTTAAGCAGCCACCTGCCTTAAACACACTTTAGTGGTTGTAATATAGGGGATTCAACTGTACCTTGTTTCGTAATTAAATGGTTGAATATATGAATTAACCCTTTACCCCATAGCCTGTTTCTAGTTTTGAAAATATGTGACTTCTTAAAGCAGGTTGAACGTAAAGCAGAATGCACCTATAGGTGCTTTCTTCTTTTACTTTCAGCCTGCTTTAAGCTATCACCTGCTAGAAAAAAGAAATGATTCCTTGTGAGCTGTGTTACATATTTGGTTAATGACTATGAATTCGAATTTTTTTCTTCAGCGGAGGAATACACTGAATGCGCTAGAAGCCATTTCTATTGGGAAAGGGTTAAACACGGTTAAACCCTAATCATGCACGAGCCCTCTAGTCAGGATCTACATTGTAAGCAAAGACACGCTTAACTCTTCACAGGTACATCGTTTGTTAATGACGAATATACTCGACGCTAGGGCTGAGTATGTTAGTAATTATTATAACTGAGCTGTTACATGTATGAGCACATCAACCTTATTGTATAAAACCGTGTAATAAAGCTATTCAATAAACAATAGTAAAATATCGATATTTGGGGTCGTCCACAAGCGCTGCATGACGTTTGACGCCAAATGACGTCATTTGTTATGACGTTACCATAAAAAATACAATGTACATACTGGGGAGGGACTAGAAATTACGGCTTCAGGTTTTTGAAAAGTAAAATGGGATAAATAGAATCTCACAGTCGTGCCCATTACTTATCAATTTTAATAAACTCGTTGACAAAAGTGAATATAATGCTCGCCAAGGCTCGCGTCTTATCAGTCTTATCGTTTGTTAAAAATAAAATGATAATTAATAAGCGCTCATATAAGATCCTCTATTTATTGCACTTGAAAAACGTGTAGACTGACATCTCAAGCTCGGCATCTGGCAATGACCAACATTGTCAAACAAGAGAGATTACAAAACACTAACCCCTTTACTGCCATGCCGTCATCAAATTTAAACAATCGTGATCTGCTTTTATTTCCCAAAAGTTAATTAGGTATTTTGACTTAAAAAGTAATAAAGTGAGTGTCAAATGGTGTGGATTCTGATCAGACACCGCGTAACGCCACTATAACTATTGTATTCGGGGTAAGGTAGTGAGGGGATCAAATATGATGGTGAATATCAAACAGTGTAGACCCTGACCAGATATATGACACTGCGACTGGTATCAGTCTATACTGCTTGGATTTCAATAACTCATGGTATGGATCAATTATAATTTGTGTTAACAGCAGCATATGTCATATGAATGGGGCTTTAGTGTAATTATGCATTGCAGCATTTATTAACCCGTAGCCTGCCACTCACGACTATAGCTCCATATGCAAACAGCTTGGATCCGGATGAGACGCCGAGTAACTCGGCGTCTCATCCGGATCCAAGCTGTTTGACACTCGGACAACATTTTCAGCAATTTTGAGCAACTTTGAAGCACTTTGAAACTTGAAGCAGACGAGAAATATAGCAGACGACAATTTATTTGGCGGGCTAAGGGTTAATTGATTTCGTGTCATTGGTGTTAGGCATGCAGCTCTGAGGTCTGTTTGATTACTGATGACATTCGGTCCCACGTTGTTTCAAGTCAATAAATAGTTTTGTGATGAAAGTATTATTGAAATTTACTCATACCATCAGCATGATGTATCTCCCTTAAATGGTTCTCCTAAAGATCAAAGTTAAAGGGAACTATGGCTGCCATGAAATTATTATCGTATTTGATTACATGTAGCTTGTAGGTGAACATGTATTATTAGGATTGTTCTTTTTAACACATAGCTAACTCCATATACACGTCATTATACTCCACCAGAAGTGGTGAGGGCTATATAGGAAACTACTTGTCCGTCCGTCGGTTCGTCACTCAGTCGGTCCGTCACTCAGTCCGTCCGTCCGTCGCGTTTTTTCGGGTTTAATTTGCCTTTTTCTTAAATACCGTTTATGATACAATTGGTATAAATTATCAGTGTTATGTGGGGACACTCATTGACAGGTTTCATAACTCTTGCACTAAATTTGACTTTTTATTTTGATTTATTTGTCTCTTAATTGAGACATTTTTCTTGCAACATGCCCTTTTTATAAACTATTCATGATATTGTCTTCAAACTTGGCACACATTATAAATGTTGTATTGTGAGACATTTCTTAAAGTTTGACAACCCTTGCACCAAATTTGACAGAATTATGCCCCTTTATAACTTGATTTTTCCCCTTATTATGCACATTATTCTCCGGACATATCATTTTTTTGAAAACTATTTATGACATTGTCTTCAAACTTGGTAAACCATTTAAGTGTGATGTTTGCAGACACTACTTTAAGTTACATAACTCTTGCAAAAAAGGACAGAATTATGCCCCTTTTAAACTTGAAAATTTGTTCTTTTTTTTCTTGGAACATGCCATTTACTTGAAAACTATTCATGACATTGTCTTTAGACGTGGTACACATTATTGGTATGGTATGGTGAGACTTTTCTTCATGTGTGACAACTCTTGCGTAAAATTTGACAGAAGTATGCCCCTTTTCAATTTGTAATTTTGCTCCTTAGATTAGACATTTTGCCATATTCTTGAGAACTGTTTATGGTATTGGCTTCAAAGTTGGTGCTCAATATAAATGTTATGTTTTAACAATCTTCCTCAATTTTATAACTCTTCCACAAAAGGTGACAGAAGTATGCCCCTTTTTAACTTTAATTTCCGGACATGCCATTTCCTTGAAAACTATCTATGATATTGATTACAAACTTGAAACACAGTATTTGTGCTATATTGGTATGCTTTTCTCCAACTTTCATAACTCTTACACATTTGACAGAGTTATGTCCCTTTTCAACTTGAAATTTGCAAATTTACAAAAGCAAGACGAAGGTCAATTTTTTACTTGTTATTTATGACCTTATGTGGGGTTTGTTCCAAGGCAGTTTGATGTGGGGTATCAATCACATTTAGTGATTGCAGTTCTTTTAAATGCTCCCAACAGAATTATTTTGTAAAAATAGACGGATTTATTTAATTGGTCTATATACAAAATGTCATTTTAAAAAAAAAACTGAATTTATCGTTAAAAACTTACCATAACTCTGATTTTCTAATCAATGATCGAATGTTATGACATTATGTTATGTTATACATGACACAATGCTTGCTATATTTTTAAATAAATTCTGTTTAATCCATTCATAATCAAAATTATCGTGAGGTTTTTACCTCTTCACCGCCATATTGTACATGTAGTTTGCTTCAATACTGTTGTCTGCAATATCGTTTCAAAGTAAAATTTAGTGCAGTATAACTGACGTTAATTTAAACAAGTGGCAAACAGTTTTGATCCTGGTCAGACGCCGCGAAACGAAGCGTCTGATCAGGATCAAAGCTGTTTGCAAATGCGCATTATGACGTCATTGAAAGTCAAGAAAAGGTTAAATTAACCTATATATAGAATGAAACATGAACATCACTTGTATAACTACCACTGATCTAACGACAAAAATCTGAAAGTTATCTAACAACCTTGTTATTTTGACAACTTAACAAATACATAATGATTGTGTAAACATAAGTTTCAGTTTAAAAAATGGTAAAAGTACTAACGAAATAGCCTAAAGACACTTTTAGTTTGCAATTTGTTCTAAGATGTCGACTACCAAAATTAACCCTGTCATTCTCAATGACGTCATAAAGCGCATTTGCAAACAGTTTTGATCCTGATCAGGATCTAAACTGTTTGTCTCTTGTTTGAAATGTCTTCAGTCATACTTCCTTTAATATAACTTTGAAACTATATTGCATATAACAAAAATTGAATTAGACGACAATATGGCGTTGAAGAAGTAAACGTCTCACGATCAATTTTATTATGAAAGGGTTAAGGTTTTGTAGATATCTTGTTGAGTACATGTAGATTGTGGGTTACATGACTTTAACCCTTTCTTTGCCTTATCCCGAGTACAGTGGAGAATTTGTTAAATTCTTTCCCGTTTAAATGCAAACGTACGCAAACGCAAAGCACTAAAACGTAGAAAAGTACAACTTTTGGACGATTCTGATAATTCATGTTTATCTTGGTGGCAAACAGTCTGGAGCCTGATCAGACGCCGGGTTACCCGGCGTCTGATCTGGCTCCAAACTGTTTGCACTGCAAATAATAGTTTTAGCGTAAACGCGTTTATAGGGAAAGACTAACGTTTTCTCCACTGTACTAGGTTTATTAGCAAACAGTTCGGAAAAATATCTTATACATGTATTTGAATTTGAGAAATAAAAGCAAACAACGACTTTTTAAACGTGATTACGTCATGGCAGTGATGGTTGAAATTATTCTGCGATTACCTTATTAGAATTCGTTTTCTTGATGGCAATCGAATGTGTCTGCGATATGTATATTTTAAGAATGTCATGTCAGTTTGCCTTTAATTTAAATGGAAATCAATTTCAAATATACAGATACAGTGGATAATCTGTTATTCTTTCCCAATAAACGCGTTTACGCTAAAACTATTATTTGCAGTACAAACAGTTTGGAGCCAGATCAGACGCCGGGTAACCCGGCGTCTGATCAGGCTCCAAACTGTTTGCCACCAAGATAAACAAGAATTATCAGAATTGCCCAAAAATTGTTCTTTTCTACGTTTTAGTGCTTTGCGTTTGCGTACGTTTGCGTTTAAACGGGAAAGAATAACAGATTCTCCACTGTAAGCTAACTTATAACGAAACCCTCGGGACTCTCAAATCTTTTTCATTAGCATTATGATACATATATGTATATATTGTTTACCCCCTTTCCACCATAAAACGCCTTGTAGTGCATTCAATTTATTCCTCCACTGGAGAAATAAGTTCCAATTTGTACAGTCACGAACTTGTAACATGATAAATATTTACTAAATCCTAGTAGATACTGACTTTCAGCAGGCTGAAAAAAAAGCAGAATGCGCCTTTTGGTGCATTCTGCTTTACTTTCAACCTGCTTAAAGTGGTCATCTGTTTTCAAAACTAGAAACAGGCAATAGAGTAAAGGTTCACTCGTTGAAATTTCCACACAAAGTCTGACTTTTAATATATATCCCAAACTGTCACTCGCAAGATAGTGTCGTCTTCAATGTTAAACTTCAGTGCAATGTATTCTTCGACTGAGTAATCAAAAACGATTGACAAACAGTTTGGACTCTGATCAGAAATTCAGCTACTCGGTGTCTGGTGTTTATCTAATATAATTACAGTGGAGAATCTGTTATTCTTTCCCAATAAACGCGTTTACGCTAAAACTATTAATTGCAGTACAAACAGTTTGGAGCCAAATAAGACGCCGGGTAACACGGCGTCTGATCAGGCTCCAAACTGTTTGCCACCAAGATAAACATGAAATATCAGAATTGTTCAAAGGTTGTTCTTTTCTACGTTTTAGCGCTTTGCGTTTGCGTACGTTTGCGTTTAAACGGGAAAGAATAACAGATTCTCCACTGTACAAATGCAAGTTAATTTCAACAAAGCGTCTGAAGGGTAAAACATAACATAGGACAACTGTACTCTTCACAGGTACACCGTTTGTAAAGGACGAGTATTCTCGTCGTTAGGGCTAAATGGTTTGAATAACTATAGATACTTGTTGGTTAATATATTATCTTTTTTCAATGATATACAGTCGAGAGACATTATTTTCCCCATTTAAATGCATACGAGACGCAAACGCATTCCAATAAAACATAGAATATCATTTCTTTTTGACAAATCTGTCTATTCATGTTAATCTGAGTGGCAAATCGTTTGGAGCCTGATCAGACGCCGGGAAACCCGGCGTCTTACCTGGCTCCAAATTGTTTGCAGTGGAAATAATAGTTTTAGCGTAAACGCGTTTATTGGGAAAGAATAACGTCTTTCAACTGTACGTAATTTTAATTAACAGTAAGTACTTTGTGGTGTGAATGTTAAATTGAGATGAATTGCTTTAGTCGTTAACAACAAAGTAAACTTATTTACAAATAATAATAAAACTGATTAACGGCTTGGCACAAACGCATCTAAGGTGTTTTGTTGCATATTTATTGATATGTTTCTTGAAATAGTAAAGGCAAGGCTGTTAAACTTATGATGGAATTCTCAAAGTTTCAGAAGAAGAAATAATAGAAATAACACACTTTCTTAGTTATAATTTCAATGAAACATCCAGCCTGCCATTTGAAAATAAAAAATTCATTGACTTAAAAATATTACATTATTAAAACGGGTACATATGCTGCATACTTTTAACAATTTCATCTCTGAAATTTTTAATGGAGAACTCAAATTTTCAAATACGTTTAGTCAAGTTTTGACGACTTAGGGTCAGTTTTAACAATATATTGCAAAATGATAAAGAGTACATACACTGATCAAAGGGCTTCTGAAGGAGCCATCTGATCAGGTCATACACTAGTTGCATAGGACAAGTCTGCTCTTCACATTTACACTGTTCGTTAATGACCAGCATCCTCGTCGCCAGGATTAAATGGCTCAATGCCTATCAACAACCATGTCAATATTTTAAACAGGTTTGATACTTTATACTCGTTTGAGTAAAATCAATGTCAGTTTAGTCATATGTAAAATTGTTTTTCAAATACCTTAACTGTCGCCAAACCACTCAAAATTGTCAGAATAAAAATCATGTTAACTGGTCTGAAAATACCTCTTGAAAGAAAACAAATGATTTAACCAACAGTAATTGCTTTTTAACGTATCTGTGTTTTACATAAGAAATAGCATTTTAATACCCAATGTGAAACATTGTTTACATTCAGCTGAGTTTAGGAAACATATTATCGTTCATTCTTCATTGTTCAATTATAATAGAAAATGTAAATCCACAAACTACAGCGCTCCCTTTTTACAACGACACCAAGTGGGAGACAATGATTGTGTGCCTTGTTCGGATGGAGTCGTTATAGGGAGGGAACTTGGCTTATATTTGCAAACAGCAATTGTCCTGTTAATGGAACTGTGGCAAGGGTCGTTGTTAGGAGGGAGTCGTTGTTAAGAGGACCGTTATAGGGAAGGAGCACTGTAGTTTAGGTTATTGATAAGTAGAGTTTTGGTCTTACGACTATTTACCTATCTGTGCCTAGCGTCCTATAAAAGGGACATGGGCAAACAGTGTAGACTCTGATCAGACGCCGCATAATGAAAATTATGACCAGGTACCCCTTAGATCAAAACTGAACTATTCCAATATATAAGCATGGAAGAACGCTTTAGGCATGGATGGGTTAAGAATGGTTGGTTGTCGGTTTTTAACTCGTTCACCCCTGACACTTTTAATTGACAAATTATATGTCAAGTTCAAACTTTACTTAAATTGTTCATTTTAATACTATATTACAAATTACAAACAGTGTGCACTCAGATGGTCAGAGGGTTTCTGCAGGACCTCTCTGATCAGGATATACACAGTTTGCATAAGATAAGTATACTCTTCATACATTCTGTACACTGTTTGTTAACGACGAGTACACTCGGCGCTAGGGTTGAAAGTGTTTATACAGTTATACTGCCCTGTGTTCATAAGCGTGAACTACCGAACCTCTCGCGGCGAACCTCTCTGCTTGGGACGAATTCACGCGGCCTCAACATTGCATGCTTTTGTATCTCCCAAGGACTACATGTATCCACCTATGGGTCGCATTCGTGTCGAGAGGTTGGTTTGAGTTCGCGCTTATGAACACATGGCAGGTGTCTGCTCAATGGACGGTAACAAAAAAAAAAGTGAATTATTTTAAAGTTTAATTATGATTTGAAACATTGACTTACGTAATTACAATACCTTTTAGTTAGAATTAAGGCAGTATGACTGACTAAATTTAGATACGAGTGTCAAACAGTTTTGATCCTGATCAGACGTCGCGATACGCGGCGTCTGATCAGGATCCAGACTGTTTGCAAATGCGCATCTGGCGCCATTTACAGTGAAATTGTTTAACTGATTATATGCTGAGAAATTCTTTGACAAAATAATAACTGTTTTCTAGTTTAATATGTTTGTTTGTGTAATGTTTCTTTAAAACGTGACATTTTCATTCCGATTCCAACTGATTTATATTCTGTATAGATGCGTTTCAAATTTACTGTCAAAAACAACTGCTGTGGCACTTACAGCGTGTTTTAACTATTTCACTGTTGGTTTTTTTAAATAGATCAGACACCGATTTACAGACGGGTCTGATCTGGATTCAAACGTTTTGAAAATAATGGTGATTGCTCGATTGATAATGAAAAAGTTCAACCTTAATTACCAGACGCCAAAGTCACGTTTGGTTTACGTGTATTCTTGATGTTAGCTTAAGTGTTTTTATACTAAATAATGTACTCACATTCATTTAAAGTAAATTTCAAACACGGATCCAAAGTAAGGACATCATTTATCTTTTCGGTGACCAAACCTTTGCCATTTTCATTTAGTTTTAATCGAGATCAGACACCGAGTGTTTTTTGTATCTGTTAAGATTCTCGTATCAAATTTTCGTCAGTTAAACCGACTTAAATCTACTTTTAAACAATATTGCAGACAACAATATTAACCCGTATCATGCTAAACGCGACTTTGCTAATATTTGCAAAGAGTTTAGGTCTAGAGCAAACGCCGCGTAACACGGTATCTGATCTGGATCAAAACTGTTTGTCACTTGTATGCAACCTATTTTCTGTTATCAAAGTATGGAAATTAATTGTTAGTTTTAAGTAGACGATAGTTTTGAAGCAGACGATAATTCAGCATGATAAGAGATGAATCAGATAACAATATTGAGGATTAAGGACATACGTATGGAATTGGAATCTTACCGATAGCGGAGTAGTGCTACAGATATGATATTTATATATAACACATACTTAAAACATGATAGATCTACATGTACATGGCACGGAAAAATCTGATATCCGCCTCAAGTCAAACTGCATGCCTAAAACCTTTAATTGTCGTATCCAAGTTAGCCGTGTACGTGAATGTTTGTCTTCTTAACACGTTCTCTGCCATGACGGCATCCACTTTAACAATTGTCGTCTGCTTTTATTTCTAAAAATTTAAAAGTAAACTAAGTTGGCTAAATGAATATCGAAATGAGTGCAAAACAAAGCGGATCCAAATTATTTGCACATAGCCATTGTACTCGGGGTAAATCAATGAATGGGGATAAGCATTTCTTCATTTCAGTTATTCAGAGCTGTTACTTAATTGAGAAGACGATTTCTTAGAAACACATTCAGTCTTTAAGATAGACATTTTTAAGCAAACACTTAGAGAGAAAAACTTCATTGAAATGTTCAGAAACCCTGTAAAACAGATATTTTATGTTTGAAAAATATGTTTACGTAAGAAATGAGTACAACATATTGTATACCCTTTTATACTGACCATGTGTTGAACTGTTGAATGTGTAATTTATAATAAAGGAAGCTGAAACATTCACAACAAACGACAAATAGATTAATTACACCTCGTTTTCAGTTACGATGTTAATTTCCTATAGACCAAAAGTAAATGTTTTGTTTGTCTTTTACATCTATCCAAATAAATACTGCCACTCTATATGATCTTCTTTTCGCTATGTCAATGTCGCAGGCCAGGTAACTCCTCATTGTAAAAAATAATACTGTCACTCTATATGATATTCTATTTGATAATAATATAAACAATGTGATGACGTAGACGCCGGCGTCGTTTCCCGCGTTACGTGCTCGGTGGCGCTAAATTGGTATTCACAATATATTTTATAAAAAAAAACGAACGAGACGATTCCACAGCCAGGGTTAACAAGCACCTTAGAGCTGATATCCCCTGCCGCAGCGATTGTCCAGAAGAAAGTGGCAAACTTTATTGTGGGAGGAAGGGGCAAATGGTGATCACCTGTCTTTAAAGATCAACATTCAAAAGCTTTTTACAAAGTTTTATAAAATCCAATCAATTTTGTACATTTTAAAGCCTAAACAGTACAAAAAATAAAGCCGTTTGTAGCATTATAAATCTAAGTATGACAGGGGCAGGTAACTCTTGATTCAAATTCAACAGTAATTAAACACTTTCAAGAACTTATAATTGTGTGCAAGTATTATTAAAAAAAATCAGAACTGTAGAATTTACTAGAGTGTAAACACATTTTCAACTCATCAAGGGCAGAGTATTCTTGACTAATTTGCACATTTTCGATAATAATTGAACTCATTCTATAAATAATAGCCATATATGATTTTTTTTTTTCAAAATCCATTCACATTTGTACACAATAGCATGTAAACAATAAAGCCATGTTGAGCATTACTAAGTACATAAAGGGCAGATAACTCTTGCCACAAAGTATCCTATTTTGACAATAATTGCTACCCTTATATTTATATACATCATGTGTAAGTTAAATCAAAATCCATTAAAGACTGTAGTTTCTAGATGGTAAAAACTGTTAAATATGGGTTTTTTTTACTCATCAAGGAGAGATAACTGTTGACTAGTTTCTCCGTTTTTCAAAAATGATAACAATTATTTGAAAACTAATAGCCATACATAGTTTAAGAATTTGTTTTATCAAAATGCATGCATATTTATAGATACTAGGATGTAAACAATTCTAAAATAAAGCATTTTCTATCATTTCAAAGTACATCAAGGGCAGATAACTATTGCCACAAGTATCCTTTTTTGACAATAATTGCCCACCTTCAAGAACTTTTACTGATAGACATCGTGTGCAAGTATCATTTAAATCCATTCATAATTGTAGTTGCCAGAGAGTAAAAACAGTTAAATATGGCTTTTTTTACTTATCAAGGGCAGATAACTCATGACTAATTTCTCCGTTTTCAACAATAATCAAATTCGTTTGAAAACTAATAGCCATACATAATTCAAGAAAGTTTTTTCAAAAATCCATGCATATTTATAGGCTCTAGTATGTAAACAATACCAAAATAAAGCATTTTCTAGCATTTCTAAGTACATCAAGGGCAGATAACTCTTGTCAGAAGTATCCTTTTTTTACAATAACTGCACACATGCAAGAACTTGTACTTATAGACAATGTGTGCAAGTATAAACAAAATATGTTGAATACTGTAGTTGCTAGAGTGTAAAAACTGTTAAATATGGCATTTTTAACACAAAAAGGGCAGATAACTCATAAATTCCTAAAATTTTCTGAAAAAAATTTGATTTCCCACGGTGCTCCTATGATGACAAATAAGTATACCAAGTTTAATCCAAATCTGTTAATAGGTTTCGGAGATACAGTTGCGGACGGAAAACGTGACGGACGCACGGACGGCATTTTTAACACAAAAAGGGCAGATAACTCATAAATTCCTACAATTTTCTGAAAAAAATTTGATTTCCCACGGTGCTCCTATGATGACAAATAAGTATACCAAGTTTAATCCAAATCTGTTCATAGGTTTCGGAGATACAGTTGCGGACGGAAAACGCACCCACGCACGCATGCACACACGCACACACGCACGCACGCACGCACGGACAGCCGGACGGACAGACCTAAAACAGTATCCCTCTGCCTTTCGGCAGGGGATAATAAGCTCGGTGTAATGAAATAAACATTAGATGGCAGGTTGTGTGACATTCATATTGTCAACCCTCGAAAACAAGAATGTTACCATCGGCTTCGCCTCGGGGTGACATTCTGTTTCTCGGGTTGACATTTTAAATATAATATTTGATCTAAAATGTTTGGTACTCACCAGAATGTACAATCTATTGTCAGCTTAAATATTTGCAAGTGAAGACCTTTATTGGACGCCGAAACTTAGATGATTGTTGTACATGTAGTTTGTCTTCAACATTTGCAATGTCGAACGTCTGGTTTTATATGCCACGACTCACATCTACGTTGCGCACCGAATATACACCCGATTTACCACGTGCTTTGAAACCTCTTTATTACGACCACTAAATTGTGCTTATCAATAGAAATTTAAAACAGACTGCTTAAAGCAAGTTGACAGGAAAACAGAAAGCTCCTTCAGGAGCTTTCTGTTTTAATGCTATATTGCTTTAAGCTGTCGCAATTTTTATATAATTAATTAGCCTTTGTTTTAGTGTAATGACAAAGGTGTGCATTGAGTGTACCGTGTGATGGTGATGACCTAATTAATTCACCCCTGAAACATTTTATTTCCCATAAAGACATGTCTAATTTTAAATTCAATTAAATTCAATTCAATTCTTCTTTATTGCATTAAACACACAGTGTATACTTATAGCAAGCATGGTATAATAACATAACAGGTATAATAACATAACATAAATTGTTCGAGTTGGGTTTAGTAAATATTTCCAAAGGACAAACAAGGCATACCTTGATCAGAAGATCTCTTAAGGACATGGGACAAGAGTGCTATTCATAGGTACATAGTTTGTGAAAAACAAACACAATCGTCACAAGGCCTAAACGGGTTAATGTTCAGACTCGAATTGCATGTTTTATTCTTCAGCTCTCTTCAGTTTTCAAAGTGCATTTAAGACAATGTACTTATTCGGTTTAGACGTCTAATATGATACCATAAAAGTTAGAATATTGTCATGGAAATCGTCTGATATCTGCTTTCATTTTAATACATGCTATTGAGAAGCTATACAAAACCAGAAATCGCAACCGTTCCTTACTAAATAATGGTTGCTATTTATGTATCACTTCTTATATTATGACATATTTATATATTCTCTTGAGGGGCGTGTACATAATATATTAACATATATAGTGAACTGTACAGTCCAGCAATACACCTAATGACCTTGGTCAATACTGTTTACAAACACTCATATATTGTTAGACCTATTTTAAGCTAGCACTAAATGAAGATGCAGAGTGATCTTTAAAGACAAGTGACCGCTTAATGCAGGGTAATAGTCATGCAAAAGGCTCCAAAAGCCTTCTGCACGACTGTTGCCCCGCATTAAGCTATATATTTATTGTTTTCCACCATTCATGAAGATATATAACATATTTACATATTCAACTAATAAACAATACATCCACTTGAACATTGTATTCACAACGTAATTCAATAAGATACAGTCAAACTTGTGTTGGGCGACCACTGTCATGAATACTACAAACGAATCATACTTTTAGTGGTCAGTTAACACAGGTTTGACTGTAAACGGTCTTCGTACAACACACATGCTCAGTTTCGTTTGACAATTCGATAAATTTATAAACGAATTATATATACCCTAGCAGGCTAATGGTTACTTTACTATCATTGGAAAACAAGTTTTGGCTCTAGGTCAGACACCACGCAACGCGGTGGTTGATCTGAAACCAAACTGATTCCAAACTGATTGGGACTCTTATTCTACAGTTTATAAAGCATAAAAAAGATTCAGCATGAAGTTAAGAATTGATTTTACTGCAATATGATGAATAAAAGTAACTCATCATAAATGAGTGGTCTATTCTATTTAAGGCAGGTGACTGTTTAAAGTAAGATAACAGGAGCTTTCTGTTTTACGTCCATCTTGCTTTAAGATATGACATGTCATTCAGATAATCAATTCGTCTTCGTTTTAGTGGAATTAATAGAGAGGTTATCGTATATTTAAATATTGTTTTTTCGTGACAAGGATGTTTGCTCTGATTATGAAATAAAGCTGGAAATTCAGAAAGTTATTTAGAAATATCCTTTATTAGTTCTACATCAGTATGGATTAATGGTTATTACACGTTTATGATGAGTCTGAGATCGATCGTTCTAAGTTCAAACTTTTTATTGGTCAGATTTGAATATTGTGGTCAAATCTGTCCAATCAAAAGCGTATAGTCTTAGTTATCCATCGTTAGAGATTTTCATAGTTCTTGTATAACTGGTAACTGTACAATGGAGAAAACGTTATTCTTTCCCAATAAACGCGTTTACGCTAAAACCATTATTTTCATTGCAAAAAGTTTGGAACAAGATCAGACGCTGGGTATCCCGGCGTCTGATCAGGCTCCAAATTGTTTGCCCCTCAGCTTAATATCAATAGTCAAAATTGTCAAAAGTCGTTATTTTCTTCATTTTAGTGCGTTTGTGTTTCGTTTGCGTTTAAACGGGAAAGAAAACGTGTTCTCCACTGTATCCTTACCGACATTTGACAATATAGGGAGTGTCAGAAGCAGTGCTAGTGTTACAGAGTCTTGGATACAAAACTGGCTGCAATGTTTTACTCCCAAAACCTTGATACCATCCGGAAATGTTGCAAGTTTCAATTGCCTTTCTAAAACATTAAAACAGTTGAATTATATATTTTTTGTCATTTTTCATTTTCCGAACAACTTCGATACATATTTTTATATACTGATATGTCATTGCTGTCTGTATGTTTTCAACTGTTAACATATCTACAATTTAATATTCTAATTAGGCCTAACTATATTCCAGCATTTAAAGCTCAACCACGCAACACGTTTCAGGGAATTCACTTGAAATTGCCATACAGCTAAATTGTTATATAACGAATTAAAGCAACAGTGTAACGTCTACATCAGAGAAGCTTAATGGCTATAAAAAGTTTCAGATGTGTCTGAGATCGATAGTTCTAAGTTAAAGCTTTTGATATGTCATATTTCAACATTCTGTTCAAAGCTGGCCAATTGAAGACTTGTGAACGATCTCAGATTCATCACAAACCCTTCATAAGCATAGTCGGAGTTATCCATCTTTAGAGTTTTTCATGGTTCTGGTATAACTGGTATAGTGGAGAAAACGTTATTCTTTCCCAATTAACGCGTTTACTCTAAAACCATTATTTCCATTGCAAACATTTTGGATCCAGATAAGACGCCGGGAAACCTTAACTGGCTCCAAACTGTTTGGTCCTCAGCTTAATATCATTGTCAAAATTGTCAAAAAGCCGTTATTTTCTACATTTTAGTGTGTTGCGTTTGTGTTTCGTTTGCGTTTAAACGGGAAAGAAAACGTGTTCTCCACTGTATTCTTACCGACATTTGACAATATAGGGAGTGTCAGAAGCAGTGCTAGTGTTACAGAGTCTTGGATACAAAACTAGCTGCAATGTTTTACTCCCAAAACCTTGATACCATCCGGAAATGTTGCAAGTTTCAATTGCCTTTCTAAAACATTAAAACAGTTGAAATATATAACTTCTTGTAATTTTTCATATTCCGAACAACTTCGATAAATCTTTTTTACATATTGATATGTCATTGTTATCTATATGTTTCCAACCGTTAAAACGTCTACAATATAATTATTAATGTAAACTATATTCGAGCATTTAAATCCAAACCACGCAAGACGTTTCAGGGAATTTACTTAAAATTGCCATTCAGCAAAATTGTCATTTTACGAATTACAGCAACAGTGTCGCGTTTCAAATTCCCAAAGATTTCCCTGGTGTGTAATTTTCTCAATATGTAGGCGCTAGTCCTCCAAGCTTTGGGGACTGAAATTCGTTAAGCGTCACTTTAACTTTAGCATGTATGTATGTTCCGTCTGTAAAATTTGTCGTCTGCAATAGTTCTAATATTTGAGTGTTCTTTAGAAATTATAATTAGAAAGTAACATAGTATACCTTATTACATTGTACTTGCTCTCAGTGTTTAATAACAGTTCCATGCTTGATGTCTTATCTAAGTTAAAACGGGTTTACACACGATATTTCCTTTAAAGAAACTAGATAATTATTACTGCAGACGGCATGGTTTTCAGACGAAAACATTCTAAAAGCGTGTCAAAAGTTATTAGAAAAGAGAAAAGCTACTGGTGATAAATATCATAGATTACAACAAAATGTCATGCTCAACTTATAATATCTGTGACCAACACAACTCAAAGCATTAACCATTCTAGTATTACGGTACACTGTTTATTGCTTGCTGTAAAAGGATATTATCGTGCAAATAATATTTTCTTCTCAGCAAACATTTATTTTTATCTACAACCGAACAGTCATTAACCTAAATAATGTCTTCTAAATTTAATATAGTCTCCTTTGAGAACTGTCTACCGATAAGCAGTGTATAGGTTCGTGTTTTATCCAATCCTTTCTTGAGCGTGTGCTCCTATCAACATTGTCTATGTAATTGTTTCATGAAATCCGCATCTATCACTTACATGACGTTTTATTAGTGCGACTGTCCAAATACTGATTTTCTATGTAAACATCAATTACATTCAGCCGGTACTAAAATATTTCCGCAGTTGTGATATAATAAGGCAGCCAATATGTTCAGAAGGTAGTGAGTATAGAGAAACATAACTACGACCGATTCTTGTCTCTCCTATTATAGAAAGGTCAAGTAGTTGTTAAACGACCGTTCAACAAAAATAACAAACACCCTTGAAGGGGAAACTCGTGCGTTTTTAACAAAATCATTTTTGAACACAATTTGTCATTAAGCGGTTCTAGTTTGATTAGTTTAAACATATTTTATTTCCATATACATAAGGAAATGGGGTCGGGTCACACGTTCTCATAACATTAGATTCGACCCTTCCCCATCAATGTATATATACAATGGAACAATGGCAAACAAAATATGAAACATATTTGAATAAACAAAACAAGAACATTAACACATGCTATTACCACACTGACCCCTAATATCAGTACTTTGGTCCTTTACAAACTATGCCCTCATAAGAGTACAACTATCTGTTGCAATCGGTGAATACCTAGATCAGTGAGCTTTTGCATTTTCCAATCAGAGTATGCTATGCCGGTCATTACAAAGACATTATTCAACAGTAATAAAAGATCAGACGTAATCGGAAGCAAACATTTACAGGGTCAATGAGTTAAACATATTGAATTGTTCGTAACTAATACACTTATATTTATGAAAATGAGAGAGAGACAGAGACGGAGAGAGGAGGTGAGGGAGAGAAAGAGAGAGGAGAGAAAGAGTGAGAGGGCAATATTGCTGCACAAATATATGCTAATTCAATTGACTACGTAGCCAATTCGGGATTACAATATCTCTTTGGTAAAATACGATTGAATCTCATTTTTCATTAAAGTATACCAGATCTATATATTATAAACTCAGTGAAAATGAAATTCTTTCGTCTTTCATCATATCATTCTCTAAAATACCATTTACTTACATTGAACTTATTGTTTTTTCTTAAGAATATCATAAGGGCATCTAAACTATAAAATCCATATTGGTATTCGGATCGTAATCAGACTCCGAGTTACATAGAGTCTGATCTAACTCGGACAACAGCGTACTTGTTAGTGAATTGGCAATTAAACAGGTTGACCCATTTTTGCCTAGCGTACTATAAAGGGGACATTGGCAAACAATGTAGACTCTGATCAGACGTCGCATGATGCGGTGTCTGATCAGAGTCTACACTGTTTACGAATAGGAATTTCAATATAAATCAAAATGAAAATTAAATTTTAGACCAGACACCCCTTACTTAAAAAATGGACTAATCCAATATATAAGCATTGAAAATCCATTGAGCGTAAATAGGTTAATGGCTGTGGTGATATGTATGTTTCTTCCAAGTTTTACTAGTATACGAGGTTGTCGGTTTGTAGTTATCCGTATCGATACGTCCAAGAGCGCTAGTTAAGTCAGTCATGAAGCAGGGTATGGAATAACTGTATCTGTTTGATTTATATCTTAAAGATGAATGCTAACATGTGTTGGATAATACTTCACGACGATTCGTAATTCGCACTTGTACAATCGACTGACTCTAATAATGTATGGTAGGTATCATACCATACCGCTGCTTTGTATATTGATGTTTCATTCCATAGCCTGTTTCTTGTTTCGAAGATAGACGACCAATTAAACAGGTTTAAAGTTAAGCAGAATGCGCCTATAGGCGCATTCAACTTTACTTTCACCCTGCTTTCAGATAAAATCTACTAGATTTCAGAAAGTATTTCGTATGATACATGTGCATGTCTTTATAAATTTGAACTTTTTATTCTGTGGAGGGATACATAAATATAGTAAAAATGCATATATGATTATGGAGTAATCGATTAACTTCCATATATTAAAGGTACTGACAAGCAGATTAGTCATAACATTTCCATTTATAAACATGACATACCTACGAGCCGTGTGAAGAGACTTATTGCATTGATAACGGTGAGGACTTAACCCAGAGTTGCTGACTGAGCAAGTCTTACTTTGTCAATCGAGTTAGATTAAATAGTGCTACAGATGCTGCTGAATGTCAAACAGTGACGACAAGACAATGGGGCTTTTTTGTCTACATGGTTTTGCAATAGTTTTCCCGGATGGTGCTGCTTATAGGTTTACATACGAGCGTATGCACGTGATAGGTACGCATTTTGATAATTCAAACCTTCCAACTACCAACCGCAACCGCATTGACATTCGCTAATGATACAAACTAATGTCAGACCCAAGGCATCATCAGTCTGTCTAAGCAGTATATTTGTTAGCCAAAATGCATGACATGTTTTATTAAAAGAAAATCAGAAGAGGATGCTTTTAAATCAATTCATACTTTTGTTCTGAAACAAAATGTGACGAAGTTCAAAAATTGCGCGTGTCAAATATCCGGTCTTTAGATGGGTGTATCAATTAGGCTATACGACACGGCGACACAAAATAGGTCATATAGCGCCGATGATTGATGACAGTGATAAGATGAGAAGATGATGATTTCAGGAGGGTGGCTTTGGCTAATCCCATTCGTCGACCAGCAGCGCATAGGATCAAAACCACCGACCTCTCTTCCTTTTAGTTTTTGGCAGAGAGGATAATCTCGGTCTAATAAACCGAAAACATTCCTTATGCCAATTAAGCACAGAACTGCGGCAAAGTAGGAAGGTCTCTGGGGCCGGTCATTAGAGTAGTGCTTATTTCATACGAGGTTCTTTATGACTTCTTCACGACTTCGGAGATGCGTTGAATAGTTTATCGGCAATAATTCATATCTAGATATACAAAGTTCACCGTTGCGAAAGCATTCACATTTTAGTGTATATATTGCATAAAAGATCCAATAAAACCATGATTTCACAATCACCTGTCCTATCCAGCTTTTGAGGTTTAATTATGAAATACTCTCTAGAAGTTCAGGTACAGATAAGTCATTTATTGACACTACGAATATTGATATTAGCTGAATAATTCCGATAAGTCGGAAAATGGAAATGATATGAATTTATCCGGAAATTTCATTTCCGTTCGTACGTCGGCGTGAAAGCTGTACGTCAAATTTGGTGGCTAATACTTTCAATTTAGAGTGTGGATATTTGGCGCACAGCCAAACAATATCAATCGAATATTTCATATTTTATCTATTAACTACTTTGTACACGGAATTTTTCATATAGACCAGTTCAATTTTGAAATAATGACATGTTTATGCTGATGTTTTGGCTGGTTTTAGAAATATATCCGAAAAATAAAGATAAACAAACAGTGCATCAGATGATTCCTCCAGGATTCCGCGGCGTATCAGAATCTACACTGTTTGCAAAGAACATATATATTATACTAGTTTCCACAATAGAAAGGATTAATGAACCAATGGTGTTTTTGCTGATGTTTCTCAAAGAGAAGCACTGTTTGACTCCATCGTAAATGTGCTTGGAAATACATTAAATGGCAAAGGTGAATATTTCAACAATGATGCATAGCCAGTAGTCAAGGATCTGTACAAAATATCAACTAGCATACATTCTACAAAATGAAATCAGATAAACAATACCATCTGGTTGGTAATAAAATTTATTTCTAACGGTATATATTCATGGCTGTATAAAATAGAAATACGTTCCTCAAGGAAGGTATGAATCAAAAGCGTTAAAATGGGTATCGTATTCATGGAGTAACGGGTTAAATGTGGAATAGTTTCGTTTGGTTCCGGTTAAACGTAATGGAATGAAATGTAGAAATTAGATTTCTTTTTTTAATATGAATCGAATATCAATTAGTTTAGATGCTTATCATTATCAGACATAAAGATACACGATGTCTGGTCTGGGTCTAATCGGGTTGAAGTACTATTAGATACATTGGTTTTAACACAACGGTTTAATTGCTGAATTATGCATTTGCAATTATTATGGAATCGGCCATTTAAAGCAAGTAAAATATACTCGGTCATTTATACATGGAAGCGCCATATAAGATTTTTTATCGTTCTGCTGTCAAATTGCCATCTTATTTTGTGTAATAAAAGCAGAAGATAATTATTTAAAACAGATGACGACCCGGCAGTAAATTGGTTAATGATTTAATATCATTCTTTCTGGGATCCATGCACATATGGACACTAGCAGAACCACGCACACTTTTAACATAGAATCTCTTTGGACTTTGCTAAGTCACATTAGTAACAACAGAAGAAGACAGGAAGAAAGAAATTGAACATGTCAAGACAGCACTACGAGCCAACAACTACCCAGAGTGGATCTTCCAACTACCAAAAAAGAAAACTCACCAACCCAACCAGAAGGAAGTGTCAAAAGAACGGAAAGTTAACATTGGTATGCCATACATTCGTGGTACCTCATACGTTTTGGCAAGAGTTTTTAGAAATCACGGAATCAATATGTACCACAAACCATTTAATTCAATCAAAAGTCAAGTGGCAAGAGTAAAAGACCGGACAGACAAACTGAAACAATGTGGAGTCATTTACCACCTACAATGCGAAAATTGCAAGGAAGATTACATAGGGGAAACAGACAGAACCCTAGGAACAAGATTAAAAGAACATGTCACTAGAAACAATTCAGCCATATAAAAGTATGAACATTGCGCGAACACCGGACATTCCATCAGATCAGAGAACGCAAAAGTATTGACTTCTGAGAGTGGACTTATAAAAAGAAAAGTCAAGGAAGCAATAGAGATAAAGCAGCGGCGACCGTCACTGAACAGAGATGAGGGTCTGGACCTCCCCGCAGTTTACACATCACTTCTCTCCAAGTCATGTGACCTGCCTACGTCACGTGACCAGCCAAAACAGCCCTACTAGCCAGTAGTGCTGACGAAGAAGATGAGAGATCTCCGAAAATTACACCAGGTAAATAACAGCTCAGAGTTATGAAAAACAAATTAGAATGTCCAATCCTGAGTTTGGAAACAACCTATTTAGTTGTATCCATCCAGTACTACATGTATATATATATTAATAATGATATAATAAGACATAGTATATGTACAGACAGTTGGGGGCATAGAGTAACATAGCTACGATTTATTTCTTGTCTTTTTATTGTAGAAAGGTCAATCGATTGTTAAAAGGTCATTAATAAAAAGGAAGTCCTTTTTTCTTATGAAAACGCTGATCACAATTAAACGCTAAATATTTTGGCCACAAAAAAACAACATTTGCAGACACAAGTTTCCAGCATACATGTATTATGATTTGTGATCGGTTTGGTGACTCCCGGGGTAGTTTTTGTTATTTTTTATGTTGAATAATGTTCACAGAAGCGGGATTCAAATCCCAAACTAGCCTTAGGGTGATAAAGAATTTGAGTTGAATCTGAAGCTACCCCGAGAGTCACCAAACCGTTCACAAATCATAATATGCTGGAAACTTGTGTCTGCAAATGTTTGGTTTTTTTGTTGGTGATGGTGTTTTTTTTCTCAGAATTACATTTAGGCTTTTTTAAGCAACATTCATACTGGTCTTTGGATCCTGGTCAGACGCCGAGCATCGATATGAGTCGAATTTGGCTGTAACTGACAGTGTGGCTGCTCTTAGCAGTGTTTTGGAAATCGATTACATGTAGTAAAACTCGATACTTCGAACTGGCGTTACTTCGAACATACCCATATTTCAAAGTTAAACGTGGCTTAGCATCGTTTTAACTCTGAAATACGCCTATGTTCGACTTACGCGAGATCGAGTTCTCGGCATTACACTTATGAAATACTGTTATGGTCGATTTAAGCGAATTCGAAGTATCGAGTTTAGACTGTATTTCACTACCAATGTCGCCAATAGGCTAGTTTGCCAACAGCGTGAATACTGATCATATCCTGTGTTACGCGACTTTTAATCAGGATCGAAACTGTTTGACACTCTTACAGTGGGGAATCTGTTATTCTTTCCCGTTTAAACGCAAACATACGCAAACGCAAAGCACTAAAACGTAGAAAAGTACAACTTTTGGACAATTCTTATAATTCATGTTTATCTTGGTGGCAAACAGTTTGGAGCCTGATCAGACGTCGGGTTATCCGGCGTCTGATCTGGCTCCAAACTGTTTGCACTGCAAATAATAGTTTTAACGTAAACGCGTTTATTGGAAAAGAATAACGTTTTCTCCACTGTATCGATATTTGATAAGTCAGAAAAGCCGTAAAAAGTATTGCATACGATTCTATCAATGTATACGCTATTTCGATGGTGAGATAGTTAAAGAAGATGATCAAACTTGGCACTGAAGGAGTTTAACAGTTTCATGGTTGTAGTGATAATCAGCTCTCTCCACGTTTGACTAGCCTACGCGGTTGTCGGATTTGTTTTTTATCTGTAACTTAGCGATACGTCAAAGAGCACCCGTTGATTCAGTAAGGAACCAGAATCAAATGCTGGAATAAAACTGTATTTTAGTTGTTTTTTTATTTATATCTAAACGATTTGTGAAAGCATATGTTTGATCATACTAAGCCCTTATCTAGACATAATACCGTCTGCTAAAATTGTCGCCTGCAGCATTTGTCAAATTAAGATTTGTGCATTTTAAGTAAACGAAACCTAAATACGAGTGTCAAACACTTTGTATCTAGATCAGACGCCGCGTATTGTGGCGTTTGATCTGAATCAAACTGTGTGCTAATACAGTAAAGCTGCGATCGGCAAGATAAGGGTTAACATACAATTTGTAATTGGCATGAATTTGGTGTTGTTGTTTTTTTTAACCCGTGAAACAACAAGCTTATGTGTTGCATTAATAAAATTAATGAATGTATGCATTACATATCATTTTTTTTATTCTAACCATATACGAGTTCATAGCGATTTTAAAGTGTTTACACATGCCGGAACATTTGGTGGACAATCCCAGTTTCCACTTGATATATTCCAGTTATGACTATTCATGGGAATTTTAACAATATTTAGAAGAATTACAAACAGTGTAAACACTGAGATAAAATCTCTCTGACATGTATTCATTACTTCTTCTAACGAAATGCATTCAAGTGTTATGTATACGAAAATTGAAAAATGAGGATTTAGACTAAAAATATAATTGTTACGATAAATATGGCGCGTGCTAAACACCCGGTAATGAAGGGTTTTGCGTAGATCTACAGCGCTCCCTCTCTATAACGACACCCAACGGGAAACAAGAAATGTGTGCGTTGTTCGAAGGGATTCGTTATAGGGAGGGACATTTTCAAACAAGCTGTTTGTCATTCGTTTTAAGTTTTTTTTCTATCAAAATGTCCATTATGTACCTTTGAGAAAAACAGCAGACGACAATTTTAAGCAGACGGCATTGCAGTCGTGAATAGGCTCGACATATTGTCCCATTTTGGAAATGCGACAATGATCGTTGTAAGGAGGGAGTCGTTGTTTGGAGGGTTGTTGAAGGGAGGGAAGCCTGTAGCTCAGACGATATTCTGACATAGCTGACGCGTGGTGAATATTTTATTGAAAGATACATACATGAGCAAATGGTATAGACCCTGGTCAGACTGCTCCTGAGGGTTCAGTCTGATCTGGGTCTACACTCTTTGTCATTCGGTTTGCACCTCTTAGACAAATGGCTTTGTGATAAAAACAATTAGTTAAAACAAATACAGCAGTGACCCAGTTTGTCCCAAATATTAGATTTCTACGGTTCATATCGAGATAGAGAAATGGAATGTTTGTCGAAGCATACACACATCCTGGCTATAAATCATCCAAATAGTGTGTTTACAATAAAACGCAGTTTCACGACCCTCTGTCCTTTTTTTGTTCTGCATCATTTCATTATATAATGCTTTCTACAAAGTCATGTATAGATAGCCAATTCATTGACATTACGAAATTGGCATTAAATGAATCATTCCGATACGTCAATAAAATAGAAAATTATATGATTTTTATCCGGAAATGAAAGTTCCGTTCATTGGCCGTCGTGAAAGGTTTTATGACAACTTTTCAATTTAGATTGTGGATATGTGGCGTAAAGTCAAGCACTCTCCGTGCACCGAACATTTCTTCTCTGTTAACCCTTTCACACTCAATGACGAATTTGAAAACAGTTTTGGTCCTGGTCATATGTCACGTAACGCGGCGTCTGATCAGTATCAAAATTGTTTGACATTTGCTTTGAAATAACGTCAGTTATACATGTACTGCCTGAAATCTAAATTTGAACCGATATTGCAGCCAACAATATTGAAGCAGACGACAATATGGCGGTGAATGGGGTAAAAACATCACGATAAATTTGATCATGAAATGGTTAAACGATTTAATATGTTGAATGTGTTTACGTATGACCTAGTCCACTCTTAAAAAATGACAAGATTTTGCGAAAGACGTTATTCTTTACCATTACTATTATTCCCATTGCAAATATTTTGGAGCCAGGTCAGACGTCGGGTCACCCGGCGTCTGATCATGCTCCAAAGTGTTTACCACTAAAATTAACATAAATAGACAAACTGTCAAAAGGTTATACTTTTCTACATGCTATTGCAATGCGTTTGCGTTTCGTTTGCGTTTAAACGAGAAAAGATAACGTATTATCCACTGTATAAAGCTAGAACAAACAGCTCAGACTCTAAAGAAGTCCTCTTATCAAGGATTACACTCTTTGCAGGATATAAATAAACTGATTTTCGTCAAAAACTGATCGTTATATTATGTTTCTATAGACAAAATATCCAAAACGGGATTTTAATAAAAAACAACAGACTTCCTTTTTAAGCAGACGATATTGCAACAGTTAAAGCGTTAGACATACTGATCGTGTTTGGAAAACAGCAGCAAGGGTTTTTTGTAAGGAGGGGTCGTTGTTCGGAGGGCCGTTTTTTGAAGGAAGCACTGTATACTTTGATCTGAAAGTTAGTTTGAAATATGTTCCAAATTAGTGTGTAATTTGAAAGCCAACCAGCTCATTGTCATTATCTAATTTTATGTTAAGCACTTTTATCAATGTATGCATTTCGTAGAAAAAGGTCAATACGATAAACAAACCCTAACGCATTGTATTATATAAATAGACTACAGTGCCCCTCCCTACAACGGCCCTCCCAACAACGACCCTTGTCACAGTGCCATAAACAGGACAATTATTTCCAACCTATTCACGACTGCAATGTTATCTGCTTAAAAGTCTCGTTCGCTGTTTTTCTCAAAATTACATAATGGACATTTTGACAGAAAAAAATGACGAATGGCAAACAGCTTGAATCCAGACCAGATCCGGATTCAAGCTGTTTGCAAATGTCCGTCCCTATAACGACTCCATCCGAACAACGCACGCAATGTTTGTCTCCCGTTGGGTGTTGTTGTAGAGGGGGGCTGTAACACCCTTTATCACATAACATGCGGTCTGGCAGTTGCATAAAGCCATTATGTAAATATCGTAATCCACTACTAGTGGAATATCGTTTTTTGGGCTCCGGCCCAGCCTGTTTGCCCACAAGCGCTGCATGTAGCAGGACACCAAATGACGTCATTTGCTATTACGTTAACGTAAACAACGCCACGTTTTGGCGGAAAATCTATATAGCAGAGGGTCTACAAACTACGGTTATCATTTTTAATAAACTCGTTGACTAAAATGAATATGACGCTCGCCAAGGCTCGCGTCATATCATTTTAATCAACTCGTTTATTAAAAATGATAAATAATGAGCACTCATACAAGATCCTCTATTTTAAGTACTTTGAAATTTATAGTGCATCGTTTACTTGGTGACTATCGGATTGAGAAACCATGCTATGCTGAACCAAGCCGTATCATTTATTGTATCTCTGAATGTTCTTCTTAGCGCGCTGTTTAGAACACGAAATAGGGAGAAGCGATCAAAGAACGGCTCTTTCTGCCAGAGAGATGCGAAAGCAAGGCTGTTTCAGCCGAGACAAAATTGATTGCACAACTGTCTAGTGTTTGGTAGAGATTGACCTTGTTAAATTATATGTGGTCTAAGAGTATATGCTATGATGAAAGAGCATTTCCGATGCATCTGGCATTACAACGGCGGAATTAGTACGGAGAAACTTGCAGTACTAACAGAGATACACATTTGCTCTTAAAAGTGGAGAAGATTAGCTGGAACTAGACTCAACCTACTACATTTGTATGCAATACAATGTAGACACCACATTATTCTATAAACGCATTCATCCCTGAATTTTTTAATGGACAATTCCAATTTCAAAATAGACTTGTCAATTTTTGACTATTTAGGGTTGATTTTAACAATATATTTCAAATGACAAACAGTGAGGACCCTGATCAGAGGGTTCTTTAAGGACATAGGACAAGTGTACTTCTCACAGGAACACTGTTTGTCAATGATGACTATACTCGTCGCTATGCTTGAATGTATCAAAGATTTCATTTAATCTAAACGGTTTGAAAATAGAAACAACTTTTGTCAAAAAGCAGTTATAACTAATAATGTCCTTCTTACTGTAATATGGAAATGGCTAGACCAAGAGGGTAGGAAATGGGACATTCAAACATAAAAAACACCAAATCAGCTTCCCTATTTATTGACATCGATATCTAATGTGGAAATCAGTGGGTACTGCAAATTATTTCCCCTTTAAACTAAACACAATGCAATAATATGATGAAAATTACAGGTTATTGAATATTTTGAAACATGATTTAGATCAGAGTTGCAAACAGTCTCGAGGCACTCGGCGACCGACCAGTAGCGTGTTCAGTTACCACTGTTTGCTATTCAGGTTAGCAGTTTGTGTCCTGTGTGCAGCGTGCAGAGTACAGTAGAGAAAACATTTTCTTTCCAAATAACTCCGGTAAATCTTAAATTTTTATTTTCATTGCAAACAGTTTGAAGCCAGATCAGACGCCGGGTAACTCGGCGCCTGGTCAGGTTTCAAAATGTTTGCCACTCAAAATAAAACTGGTAGGTAGTCGGAATTGTCCAAAGGTTGTAATTTGCTATATTTCATTGCAATGCGTTTGCGTTTAACGAAAGAATTACGTTTACTTTAAAAATGTATTTCAGACCGGTAGCCAACTCGCAATCGATGGCCATCGACGGCCATCGATATCTTTTCTGAACTCATCACTGAGTGCAAACTTTTTGCAATGAGCATATTTGTTAGCACAAATATGTTTTTGTGTTTGGAAAGAATAGAGAATTCCCTCTTTAACTCATTGTCATTGGACTTAAAATGAACACTTCCAGTTTCAAATTAATTCTATTTCATTTTGACTATTTTGGCTTGATTTGTAATTATGCATTGACATCTAACAAACAGTGCATATCTTGATCATAGGGCTCCTGTTTGAGACTTTGATCAGGGTCTACACTGCTTGTATAGGACAAGATTACTTGTCACATGTACACTGTTTGCGTCACTAGGGTTCAATGGGTTACAATTGACATATCGAGAATTTGTTGACTCTTTCACTCCGTTGCCATCCTTTTCTAAACACTAATGTGTTTAATTTTCAAATTTAAAATTTGATACAGTGGAGAATCTGTTATTCTTTCCCGTTTAAACGCAAACGTACGCAAACGCAAAGCACTAAAACGTAGAAAAGAACAACTTTTGGACAAACCTGATAATTCTTGTTTATCTTGGTGGCAAACAGTTTGGAGCCTGATCGTAACCTGGCGTCTGATCTGGCTCCAAACTGTTTGCACTGCAAATAATAGTTTTAGCGTAAACGCGTTTATTGGGAAAGAATAACAGAATCTCCACTGTAGTTACAGCAGCTATACAGAGTTTCCTAATTTTAAGGATGTTTAGGGTAGGCAAGGTCAGGCCTGGCAATGACAGGGTCAAAACTTAAAATTATAAAACCATACAGGGTGTCAGTCAAATTATAGAACTTGAAAAGATAAAAGTATGAAATAAAACAACGAATACTATAAAACAAAATTATAAAGATAAACTCTTCCCGGCGCCTTCTGCTACTGATAACGTATTGTTTGTAATGCAAGTATAGGGCTCCAGATAAGGAGACTATTTCAAAACCTAAAATCTTTATATTTTGTATTTAACTCTATAGTGTTACCTCTTATTTGAATCGTCTCGAAGAGTCGATTCTAATGAGTAGTAACACCATAGGATTCGGTGCTGAAACGAGTGAGAAAATGTTGGATTTGTTCAGTTTACTCCCTTTTATCTGGAGCCCCGAGTACTGTATCAAAGAATTTATGAAAGACCTTTGCCAAACCTGTTTCAAATTGAGCAATTTATCTGGACGACTAGACTAAGTACATCATTTGTGCAGGTTTCTGGCGTTGCAAAACAATCAAAGTTTGTCCTTGAATTTAACTTGCTACATTCCGATAACATGAAAATATATAGATATACAATAATAATAAAGGAATAGATAGAAAAGAAGGATTAGTGTTCATCAACTTACATATTTTGACTTCGAGATGTTCTTGTTAACAGAAATTCACATTTTACCTTCCAAACATTACACAAATTTCTATTTTTACCAAAACCGCAACCGTTAATAATAAAATAACGAAAACAGATTTTCAGGTTTCTTCTAGACGATATATTTGAAGCAGACCACAATTCAGCATAATTATGATTAAATATTAACAAACGTTCTAATTTAATCGGTCGTTATAGTAGAAATGAAATTGAAATAGCGATTGAGATAAAGAAAAAGGAAACTATTGAAAATGTTTACTTATATACAGTTGTTTATACACTTCGATATCTCGAACTTGTTTATCTAGTTTAACTCGAACTAATCGATATTTCGACACTTGAATAACATTATTCCATGTTCGGTTAAGTCGAACCATATCCACGTTTTGACTTTGAACTACGGGTTATGTTCGACATTACCGAGTTCGAGATATCGAAGTTCGACTAGTATGTTACTTTAGTATATGAATCAGAAGAGTTTAATTGTAAGCAAAAACTACCGATGGGGAAGTCACAAATAAAACCAAGTGTGTGTGTCATAAAATCACACATTTAGTCAAACATTATCTCTGCCTCTGTCATATTTTTATAAATAGATTGAAATACGCATTTCACATAAACTTAAATTCTAATATTAAAAAATATTATAATAAGTTATTTAAATATGATCAGCTGCAAACCAATAAGCAAATCACTTTGTTTACGGAGAAAGAATAGCGCCTTAAATGTTGGACATATCCATTCTCTCATAAACTACTTAGATTTAAATTTTAAATCACAATTTTGTATACAAAGAAATTAATTATCTGTATTTAATCTATTTGGTTTAAAATATAATAACTAATATGCGCTAGCAACTATACAAATTGTAATTACTGTTGCATATGAAGTCCAAACACTAGAAGGCATCGTTTCATTATCTAAAATATACATGTAGTAACCACACATGTTTACTACACTTAGTACAAACTTGCTTATTTTGCAATTCAGTATGTCACAAGTTCAAAATGCAATTATATCATTTGCATTGGTACAGTTAAACAAAGTAGTACGATGGAGTTGTATAAACCGTCTGCAGAACACTATAATAAGCATAAAAGGAGCTGTCAAGTTCGAAATTGAATTAAAAGACTAGCAACTTGCCCTTTGCCACTTACTAACGTATGTGATAAGCCACATAGCCGTACAAACAATGTTCTGTATTTATCTATCCATGTGAGAAGTTAAACACGATAACATCAAAATATATATTAATGCCTGATATTAACACTTAGGCGTGGCTGTACAAATAAATCAATCGCCTTCATACATGCTCGTTACTTGGCTCCTCAGCTAAAACGCCCGAAACTAAGACCCAAGAAAACTTCTTCCTAGAGTAATCCAATTATCGCCCTCAGTCGAATTCTGTTCATCCTATAAAATCCAGGTTGGTTCCAATGTGGCAAATTAAGGCCAGTGCCATGAGCACGGATATACAGCAGCAGAGAGTGGAGCTCGAAGAGGACTTGTTTGTTGACACAGTGCTATATTTCCTGCAATATAAACAAATACGGTGGAGAAAACGTTATTATTTCACCTTTAATCGCAAACGAAACGCAAACGCAAATCACTAAAACATAGGAAATTGCCATTTTTTTTAACATTTCTAATTGTATTTTTTAATCTGAATGGCAAACAGTTCGTAGCCTGATCAGACGCCGGGATACCCTGTTCTGATCTGACTCCAAACTGTTTGCAATTGAAGTAATAGTTTTAGCGTAAACGCGTTTATTGGGAAAGAATAGCGTTTTCTCCACTGTATATATGAGCCGTGCCATGACAAAACCTGCATTATTGCATAGCAACATTGTACATACCAAGCACCGTTGTCACCCAATGCTCTGTATCTGAGTTTGAACTAAACTGAAAATAACCGTATACAATACAGCTACATAAAAAGATTTAGAGGCATGTGGGTGTCAAACAGTGTTAACGACGCGGCATTTGGGCTTGATCTGCACTGTTTAAAATGCACTAAGGCAGGTCTTCTCATGACATGACTCATTATCTATATTTAACTGATAGAGATTATCGTCCGCTCGACAATAGTTGTCTGCATTATGTTTTCACATCTAAAATTATGTCGCGTTTTGCCTGAATCAAAACATTGATAAGAGTGTCAAACAGTTTGCTTATACAGTGGAGAATCTGTTATTCTTTCCCGTTTAAACGCAAACGTACGCAAACGCAAAGCACTAAAACGTAGAAAAGAACAACTTTTGGGCAATTCTGATATTTCATGTTTATCTTGGTGGCAAACAGTTTGGAGCCTGATCAGACGCCGGGTTACCCGGCGTCTGATCTGGCTCCAAACTGTTTGCACTGCAAATAATAGTTTTAGCGTAAACGCGTTTATTGGGAAAGAATAACGTTTTCTCCACTGTACAAGTGTCATCAGTTGAAGTAGACACTTGCAAGCTTAATTCTGGATCGACATAAGGTCAAACGCTTATACACATACTTTTTTATTTTACATTAGTCCCTACATTAAGCAGACAAATACCTAAAACATTCATAAACAGACCATTTTATTAGATGCAGGAAATAACTGTTTACTGTATACATTGTATTATTAAAATTGTTCGTCGATTTAATCAATATTTGAAATCGGGTCATGGCAAATGGTTGTAAAACGATGTTGTAAAACTTGCAGTAAAATTCAATCTTGCGAAAAAAAAAAGAATTTGTGATATTAACCGAGAACACAGGAGAGTTGATTACATTTTTCTCAAGGACGGTGCCAGGAGCGCGTTTTCCGAGAAAGATAGCAGTGTTGTCTGGGTAACAGATGAGAAAAGGAAACATTTGTAGTTTTTCATTATATTTATTCAGTCAGATAATACGTGAGGTAAGGTTACGATGCCTCGACCGGAATTGCTAAGACAGATACAGTGGAGAATCTGTTATTCTTTCCCGTTTAAACCCAAACGTACGCAAAGCACTAAAACGTAGAAAAGAACAATTTTTGGACAATTCTGATAATTCTTGTTTATCTTGGTGGCAAACAGTTTGGAGCCTGATCAGACGCCGGGTACCCGGCGTCTGATCTGGCTCCAAACTGTTTGCATTGCAAATAATAGTTTTAGCGTAAACGCGTTTATTGGGAAAGAATAACAGATTCTCCACTGTAACAGTAAAACGTTCATGGACGATAAAGTCTAATCCACTGTTTACAGCGACGGCCTTGGTACACTTTATGTTGTGACTTATCTGTTATAACCAATTTTTAAAACGGTCATTATTTTACTGTAACCCTTTCATGGTCAAAATAATTGTGGGTATTTTACCCCTTCATCGCCATGTTGTCGTCTGCTGCAATATTGTTGTCGTATCAACGTTAGATTTAAGACAGTATAACTTACGTGATTTCAAAACAAGTGACAAACAGTTTTTCTCCTGATCAAAACTGTTTGCAAATGCGCTTTATGACGTTATTGAGAGTTAAAGAGATGGCCGATTTTTAAAATGGTCATTATTTAATGTTAAATGCCTACTCATTTAAGAGGCGTGTATGGACTTTATGTATTATTTATATCCTTCATCCTGCAACCACCTGCTTCAAATCTTCATATGTGTCTGTTTTAAATGACAGTCTAATACAAGTTTGACGTAAATTAGAACAAGTTCTTGTGCCACGTTTTGCGTCTTTTGCAAACAGTATAGACCAAGACCAGGGAACTTCTGCATTTCTTACTTCAGAAATTGACAATACTTAATTTGAAATTAGAAATGTCCATTAAAAATTTCAGGGGTAAGTGAGTTAAGATATTGCCCAAGATTGATTGTGACGATGTCCGAGAAAAGATGACAGAAGAGGACGTGTTTGAGTGTTGGTATTTGTTTTCAGTCTTTCCCCCAATGGGAGTGCATTTTAGCATATTCAATTTATTCCTCCACTGGAGAAAATATCTCAAATCAATACGATCATGAACACATACGATAAGAAATATTTTCTATATCCTAACAGGCAGCTTAAAGCAGGCTGAAAGAAAAGCAGAATGCGCCTTAAGACGCATACTGCTTTACTTTCAACCTACTTTAAGTGTTCACATGGCTTTAAAGTAGAAACAGGCTATGGGGTTATGGGTTAAATGCGTAAAAGAGATATCTATGGAATAATGTGTTAATCAGTATATGCATATGGTTTGAATGTTTCCCACTGATACTGCTTGTGCGATACTACGTTGGTGTCTAATACATGTAATTGAATAAATTCTGATAAAACTTAATCAGCTACATACTGAATAAAAGCTCGTGGGAAACCCATGTACTTAAATTCGAAATCCCTCGTAACAGAAAAATATAGGGGAAACACCAGTCTATTCCAACAAATCGGTTCGCATTCGAAATACTGAAGTCAAGAACAAACAAATGGTGACTAGATTAGACCATAGGCAATGGTGCCGACCTAATTTCTTTTCATTTATTTATTTTACATAAAAATAGATCTACATGTATATATATAGAGAGAGAGAAGAGATGAGAATTTTTGAAATCCTTTTTTTTTTAATGTTTTTTTTTTGTTTAGAAATCTCTATATATATATCTAAACCAAAAAAAAAATCAAAAAAAATCTCAGCTCTTCTCTCTATATATATCTAGGTCTTTTTTATGGCAAAAAGAATTAAAATAAAAAAAAAATAGGTCGGTACCATTGCCTATGGATTAGACGCCGAATAATTTCAAATTTTGATTTATCTTGCCATGCTGCAAATTAATCGACAGTCTTCTTGAAATAAATCAACATTTTCAAAGTACTCTCATATTTTACGTTTTATTCCAATGAGATCACTTTGTTGCTTTTAATATTGTTCTCCCAAATGAAAATTCTACTTGATATTTGTTTCATGTCGTATGCATTTGTTTTCATCTCAAATTCATTTTCGCTAGCATTATCGAACACGGCTAGACAACAATTATACTAGGAGCCTGGACTAAGTCAAGACCGTTAATCTATTTACTATGTCCTAATCAAAATAGCCAGTCCAATTAGTGATGGACCCAAGTCAACACTAAAATACTCGGCGACTGACCTTATTCTAAACTGTCTCCATAGGTCATTCAGGTCGACTTAGCAATTAACATGTAAATCTACTCACGCCTAAACCCATATCATGCTAAGCATTACTTGGCGTACGTCTAAAGCAGTTTGGATTCAGATCAGACGCCGCGTCACGCGGCGTCTGATCTGGATCTAAACTTTTTATCTTTCATATTCAATTGTTCTTCAGTTTAATTTTTTTTATATCGACTTGAGGTTTTTTGCAGACGATATTTGAGCCAGGCGACAATTGATAAGGGTTAGGATATCAAGTTTTACATAACAGTTATATTAGCTATTGTATAACATATATCGGAAGTGTCAGTTATACAACTGATATTAACCCTTTGAACCCTACGCTTGTCATTTGCAAACATTGTACATGTGAAGAGTACCCTTGTCATATGCAAAGACCAAGATCAGAGGGTTCCTAAAGGAGCCCTCTTTAGGGCGATCCAACACTTGATAATGATACTAATAGTAATAAGCGGATTTTTGAAGCAGTGCAGACGTAAAGTCCAATCGTTTCAACTGAGAACTTTGTGTACCTTACTCTGAACTGGGCTGCTGGTTTCTTCTCGACCTCGGGCATGTCGCTGGCCGGGGCACCAGTCCTTGGATGACCAAACGCTTATATTTTGTTTAAACTGTGTTTCTTTTTGTTGTTTTTTTGTATATACTTGTTTAATTTTCTAAATGTCTAGTCAAATGACAATTATTATAAACATCCAATTATGAACATCTACTGTCTATGGTATATTTCAATAACTGAAATGGAAAGGATCTCTATAAGCATAGCTTTCGATCTAATCCTTTTTCATTATATCAATGTATTATGTTCATGTACCATATCTGGAATAAAATATGTTTACACCAACGTAGCCCTCTGATAATGTTTTGCACTGTTTTTGTCATATTGCAATACATTAACAAACAACCCGATATAGTCAAAACATGACTAGACTAAATTTTAACCTAAAATGCCCATTTGAGGTGTCAGGGAGAAAAGGGTAAATAACATATGAGTTGGATTACTAGTATCTAATACAATATGAATAATGCGGCTGTTCCGCTAGTGCAGTAAATTCACACCAATAACTGGAAGAAAAATATAATTCAGTACATGTATACCGGTATGTAATCAGGACAGTGTATTATTGCATTTTAAAGCAAGGTTAAAGTAAAGCATACAACGTATTCAGGAGAGCAGCTCTACGTTCATTATGATTTAACCCATATAAATGTTGTGTCTATTGAAGAGGACATTGGCAACGGTGTAGAAACTGATGAGGTGCCGCGCTACGCCACGTCTTATCAGCGTCTTCACGGTATGCTATTCAGTATGAAATGTCCTGATTTATAGGCAAACTGCAGTTTCTTTATATTACCATAACTAGATATATATATACAACTAGTATTATAATATAACCGTGCAATTCATTTAGAAAGATATTACTGTAATAAGATAACCATCACCCTTTTTTCCAGAGTTACGTACCTTTGCTCTGCCATCCTGCTTCCACGTCGATCTACGAAGAATTGTGGCTCACTCGTGCTTGCTCTGGTATTAGAACTTCTGGACTCACGGCGGCAACCAGGCCGGGAAGAAGCTGCTGCAGTGGCTGAACAAACGCTCATTGTGGCTCAATTGTAAACCAGTATACGACGATTAGCAGCACTTGTAAGCCATTAACACTGTACGCTCTAGTCTCCAACTGGTCGTATCAGTCACGAATAAAATTAATCTTCTTTGCCAGCCGTCTAGCTAATCAGTCTTCTGAAAACAAAATAATGAAACATGATCATATTGAAAACGACACTGATGCTACATCTGTGCCATGCTGGGATGACAATTCCAATGAAGATCCCTTGGTGGTGGTATAGCTTGTTTGGTAGCTGTAGAAACTAAGGTTTTAATGAATATGTCGTTAACCCCTTCACTGCCATGACGTCAACGATTAAAAAATTATCGTCTGCTTTTTTTATTGAAATTTCAAATTAAGGTGTTTTGACTTTAGAAATATTGAAATGAGTGTCAAACAGTTTGAATCCTGATCAGACGCCGCGTTACGCGGCGTCTGGTCAGGATCCAAACTGTTTGAAATTAACTATTGTACTCGGTGTTAGGCAGTTAACGGGTTAACTACAACATCAAATCTCACCAAACTTTGCACATATTTTAGGACCGATATTACCAAACTTTTGTCATTTACTAAGTGGTCAAATAATGCCTTTATCATGTAAACCCCATTGTACAATATAGTTTTCTAAAGAGTAGTGTAAGTCAAATGAATGGTACAGCATCCACCGCATAATACTAGGTTCAGGGTATGTCTAAATGTTTATGTTCTTAAAGTAACATTTCTATTTTTCTGAAACGTGTTGTAACATGCTCTTTGGATGATCCCTTTTTCAAATCTATCCTTTTGGAAATTTACTTTAAGATGACCCATCGATCTCACAACATTCATTTTCCTTGTCAGTTAAGGATGATCGCGGCAGTTTCGGTTCTAACGGTACAAGGGATGCAACTCATGCAAACATTTTGCATGAGTTGCATTCCTTTGTCCAATATTGGGTTGTTGGTGTGGGTTTTTTTTGGGGGGGGGGGGGGGCTTGTTTTTTCCAAATAATTTTATTCACATATATTACATCCATACATATTTTTACATTCCAACATCATGTAGTATAAGTAGAAACTACAATACAACGCAATTTTCATGAAGAATCAATGAACTATTGAAATATATATCATCAAAAACTAAATGATATTTCTAACATACGATTTTTCTATTGAAGGTAAATATGAAAACATACATTTTTATGGAAAAATTGAAAATGGAATAGAAAAAAATACAGAAAGAAACATGCATTTTTGCTAGGTTATTTTTATTACAGTAAGTTTTATGTCTAAATGTAGTTTAATATAAGATATTGTACAATTGTCCATGTAGAAGCTATATTTTCTGTATTACTACATGCTTGTTTTATATCCAATGCTAGTTTCAATGAGTTATTTAACCCGGTTATTGACGGAACGATTTTCTTTGTTTTACATAAAAATATATATCGTTTTATTTCTAAAAACAAAATGTCAAGTTTGAAGTCATTTTGATCGGTTCCCCAAAGTACATATCATATAAACTATTTATTTTGAGGTGCGGGTTTTATTTTACTAACCTATCTGAAATATGTGTTATTATTGGTTTCACTTTACAACATTCCCAAAACAAATGAACAATAGTTTCTTCATGATTATGACATAAAGTGCATAAATTAATATCTTTGATTTTCATTTTAAATAATAATGTATTTGTAGGTAATATTATATGCATAATTCAAGTTTGTAACCATTGCAAATAAGTATCTTTAGTACATTTAAATACATAGCTATAAATATTCTTCCAATTTATAAGACTATTTTTGTATATTGACACCCATTTGGATTGACTAGTAGGGGTATCATCGTTATTAGCAAGTACATTATATACAAACTTATTATCACATATATCTCCAACACTACTCTTTTAAATATAAAGCATATATGCTTCTAAGACATCGACCCAAAATTTATTCTTTAACTTATTCAATATCAATTTGCAGAACATACTTTCGGAATTCAGTAGCTTTGTCATGTTTATCAGGTTTTGCAATAGATTATAACATTTACTATCATTGTGAATTATGAAATTCTTAAACCATTGTCCAATATTGTACATGTATGATATAATTTAGATTAGAAAAGTGGTATTGTTTCTTTCTCAAAAAGCTTAAATATGCGGTCATGCCTGCATTTGGCGATCACGATTAGTGATATGTACTAATGGTGCTTGAATAGTGAAATATTTTTGACGATTGAACAGTATGGATTTGAACAAATTTTAGCATTTAAAAGTGATTATCATATAGCATTTGTAGATAGCTCTATATATAAATTGGAATGACATGTGTAACTCTCTATGTAGACATTTGTATTTTTTAAAATTACTTATTCGGGGACCTATAGTTTTAATGCGTGATTTCAGTAAATTAATGCTTCATTTTGTAAAACATATGTATGACCCAACAAATAAGGTAAATCAAAAGCTGAATTATAGTCTTTAAGACAGTTGAGAAGACGTTATTATTTCCTGATAAACGCGTTTACGCTAAAACTTAAATCAATTGCAAGCAATTTGGAGCCAGGTCAGACATCGGTAACCCGGGCTTCTGGCCAGATTCCAAACTGTTTGCCATTCATATAACAATAAAAATTGACAATTTTAAACACATTTTCTATAGTTTATTGCATTATGGTTTCGTTTCGATGGAAAGAAGAACGTCCTCTCCACAGTACCAGGCAAAACCACACAGCCAAAAAGAACAAACTCACCGACAAGCAAACAGACAAACCGATAGAAAATACCGATATGTAACTACACTCCACATTGGCTTCAACAAAACATTCAATATGCAATTTGTTGCTATTTATGTAATTCTCTTAAATCATTAACAGTTTCCGTGCATATCGTCTGCTTAACTCTTTACATGCTTAGAATTTTTCGTCGATAAAACGTGTTGTCTGCAAATGTTCTAAAACAAGAAGTTTCTACTTTCTGTTCAAAACAAGGTCAGAGTGTCATGCAGACATTTTGGAACCTGGTGAGACGCCGCGTAACACCGCGTCTCACCAAGGTCCAAACTGTTTGTAGAGGTTATTATGCCTCCGCCGTTGGCGTGCTAAATAATCAAATACAGTTTCTATACATTGTTTAATGAATATAACAAAAAACACGATTGTCAAACAGCTTGGATCCAGATCATACGCCGTGTTTTTCGGCGTCTGGTCTGGATCCAAATTGTTTGTAAATATGGATCAAGTGGCGGTTAGCGTCGTTAAGGTTAATTGCATATTTACATACACAGACATCAAAGCTTGGAAACTTGTTTGGAATTCTATAAACGTTGCCCTTAAGGCGTTTACATAAGAACCGATGTTATTCACTTGATAAGATAATAAATTCCGTCTGCAGAAAGTGGCTCGAGTTTTATGAAACGCTAAACGTTCACTTCCGGTTCCGGTAACCGATAGAAGCAACTTAAATAGCACCCAGCTGTCAGACTTGGCACTGGTCTTTGACTATTGCCAATAACAATAAATATTGTATTAAACAATCATTTAACAGAAGACCCACTGGTAGTTCTTTAATACGGTTAGTTGCCTAATACATGACAGAAATAATTCACAAAGCTCTCACAAGAGCTTTCTGCATTATATCTATCATGCATTAGGCAGTAACCTGTCAAAAGAGATGACCAACATTCTTTCAAGAGAGGCTGCTTAAAACAAGATAGACTGTATCTAAATGATTCTGCTTCACTATTTATTTACTGTAAATGTGATGCACTCGAGTGTGGATTTCATTTTATGTGTTCATGTCAATGAATGCTTGAAACATGCTCTACAAAGGTTCATTTGTTTACAGTAAGATTCTTAACCCTATTAGCTCTTATGTTGACTTCTTTATTTATATCATTTGCACATTAATGCGTTTTTCATTAACACAAATATTGATAGTAGTGTTAACATTTTGGATCTTGAACAAACGCTGCGCTACGCGATGTCTGATCAGGATCAAAACTGTTTGCAATTATCAGTTTTGTCAGCATTGGCATTGAAAGGGTTAAAGAAATGAATACAAATAATATAAAAATATATTGTAGAGTTCCCAGTAATGTGTTACATGTATGACCACATACAAGAGAGTGTGTGCTCTGCTTCAAGTGAGCTAGTTTGCTTCCCAAAGCACATTGGAAGGAGCCCCCAGTGGGATGGGGGATAGAATACACCCACTGCCCCAAGTGCAGAGCGCTAAAACTGCATTAAACCACGTCACCTACACAGCTATGCAATTACAATTTTCAGTAACAACCTATCTATTAAGACCACAAACAGTGTTAATTATTAGGCGTTTATGACAGGTACCTGCTTTAAGCAAAATGACAATAAATTAGAAAGCACCTTATGGAGCTTTCTGTTTTACTTTCACCTTGCTTTAAACTGCAACCTGTTTTTATGCATTGAATTAGCATTCGTTTTAGTGATAATAATAGAGAAGTATTACTGTATACGCATCGGCGATGTATGGCCGATATTGTGCCACAGTGCAATAAAATCCCAATTCTAACAAACAAACAAACGAATCAGTGACAGAATAAAGAGATCGTCATAACTTTTACTGTATAGCACTATTTATGTGGTTTGCATATATCAGTACAAGAGATCTAAATGTGTTTATAGTGTTAGAATGCACTAATTCTGGTAAAAAGTATCTATTCGCAATCGGATGAACCAAAAATGGAATACAGTCGAAAATCGATAGCTCAAACTCGGTTGAGTCGAACTTTTCCGTATTTCTTTAGTTTTCAAACGGTGTACCTTTGATGAATGCAATAATTTTTGTCCCAAACAAACAGTTAAAGGAGTCCTCTGAGCAGGGTATGTGTTGTTTGTCACTTTGTATTTATTTTTAGAATATAACCTACATTTTTAACCAATCAAACTGCCTTTTGCACCCCATTAAGTACGGCACTTAATCATTAAGAAGTTTGTTGTGTTTCGACGTCGCGTGGTGTCTGCACGCGGTATAGATAACTCCGCCTCGTACATGTAGCAACTATATGCTGTACATATAGTTGTAAAGACTGTCATATATGGTCAATCTCACAACCAGAATGAACCAGGTTTGTTTAAGAAACGTTGGAATGTTGCAGTCCTCGGCCAATCAAAATATAGGTTATATTCAAAGTTAGTTAGAACATATTACATGTATGTGAAATATTTATGGTTAAGAAGGGGGTCTCTCGCTAAAGCTCGTTCCGCCCCTTCTTAATCATTAAGATTTCACTTTATATGAACCAGACTTTATTGGAAACAGGAAATAGTTTAGGACTGAATGAGCTAAATCGAGCATACAAGTAATGCTAAGCTTCTTGGTTTAGTTTAAAATACGGGTAACCTGCAGACGTGGTCTAGTGGTAGAACAACCGACTACGAGGCCAGGTGTCGTGAGTTTGATCCCCCGTCGGACCAAGTCCTTCTGATTAAACTATTAAACCGATGTCCGATGTATCAGCTTATCAAGTTATGGTTGATCTGATCAATGGTAAGAATGGATAATAAGAGTAGAGCATCGCGTTCCGGTTTTCTGTATCCGCTCCTCTCTCTCTCTCAGGGGCGTCCAATTAGCCCGTAGATGGCAGAAACGGGACGTTAACAAACACACATTAAAATACGTGTACGTTCGGCTTAAACGAAATGGAGTAATTGATGTTCGTCCGTATTTGCTATATACAGCACTCCCTTTCTACAACGGCCCTCCCAACAACGATTCCCTCCTTACAACGACTCTTGTCGCAATTCCCTAAACAAGACAATTATGTCTAACGCTTTTACTGTTTTAATATCGTCTGCTTAAAGTTGTCGTCTGCTGTTTTTCTCAAAATTTGACAGAAAAAACTTAATGACGAGTAACAAACAGCTTGAAGCCAGATCAGACGCCGCGTTACGCGGCGTCTGATCTGGATTCAAGCTGTTTGCAAATGTAAGCCGATTTCCCTCCCTCTAACGACTCCTTCCGAACAACGCACACAATTGTTGTCTCCCATTGGATGTCGTTGTAGAGAGGGAGCGCTGTACATGTAACAGCAAAATTTGCATAGCACAATGTGAGTCATATCAATAAAACAAAAGCCATTGGCGATTGCAATACAGTGTTAATCTACGGCCGCACTGGAAATGTGGCGTATCTAGATTAATCCCTTCACTGTCATGACGACATTTATGCCTTCTTTTAATTTCTTTAGATTTGATTGTTTAGTAATTTTGTTTTAATAAATAAAAAATATTAAAATCGGATCCAATTAAATTTAGTCCCATTTTGACTATTTAGGATTGATTGAAACACTATATAGCCAACTGTCAAACAGTGCAGACCGTGGTCAGAGGGCTCCTTAACCCATTCCGTCTCAATGACGCTTAAAAGCGCGTTTGCAAATATTTTGGATCCTTATCAGACGCCGCGTAACGCGGTGTCTGATCAGGATCTAAACTGTTTGACACTTGTTTTTAAATTTCGTCAGTCATAATGCCTTTTATAACTTTAAAACGACATTGCAGGCAACCCAAATGAAGAAGATTACAATGAAACGGTTAATGGGGTATGAATCTCAAGAAAATGTTTGCAGTGAAAGGGTTCCTCTGATCAGGATCTACACTGATTGTAAAGAACAGGGACCATCATCATAGGTGCACTGTTTATAAATGACGAGAGTATTTATCGTAAAGGCTGATTGTGTTAATTTGTCTTCGCTCCTACCTATATAATTATATCGATCAGCAAATAATGCTACCACATGTAACTCCAAAACAAATTGAGATTGTTCTTATCAGCATGCATATACTCTACAGTAGGACCTGTCTTAACCAGTCTATCTCTCAAGGAGAACAGTGATATGTTCTTGATTGCCTTTGTCCTTTATTTATCAACCATCCACGTATTAACCGTTTCACTCTCAATGACGCTTGAAAGCGCGTTTGCAAACTGTTTGGATCCTGATCAGACGCCGCGTAACGCGGCGTCTGATCAGGATCCTTTACTGTTTGACACGTGCATCGATATATTTTAAGTCATACAGTCTGTAATACATTGAATCTTTATTTTAAACGATCTTAAAGGAAAGGTGACTGCTTCAAGCAAGGTTAGAGTAAAACAGAAACTCCTTTAGGAGCTTTCTGTTTTACAGTAATCTTGCTTTCAGCTGTCTACTATCTTTACACTATCAATAAGCCTCCGCTTTAATGGTCGTAAAAGAGAATATTTTCTGTATGTTTGCATGTGTATTAGACGTGTTTCAGACCATGTAATATTTGATTAATACTTCCCCTTTATTTATACAGGCTTATCTTTTCCTAGGCCAGGATTACCGGATTAAGCAGTGCTGGACTAGGCTGCAGCAAGAATAAAACACAGCAAAAACTCGACTCTACGAAATCGCATTAGTTCGAAAATACTCATATTTTATAGTTAAAACGTGGCTTGGCCACGTTTTAACTTTTAAATACGGGTATGTTCGACTTAAGTGAGATCGATTTATCAAAATTCAACTTACGAAATACTGGAACATTTTTATGCGAGTTCGAATAACCATTGAATAACAGAATGCATAAAAATTAATAATTTCAGCAGACTAGTAGCTGATTTACATGTGCATGTACTTGTAATTGTTTGTTCTAGAAATAAACATGTTTAAATCAGACGCAATTGTGTGGCCTTTCGTTAGAATCGTATCGAAGAAACGACTCTTACAACATAGGGTTTGGTAGATAAATACATTACCCACTGGAAAACAAAGGCATAGGCATGCATGTAATTTGTACATGCAAAGAAACTCCAATAGTCTTGTGATAAGCATTTCACAATTAAATATGCATAAGCTGAGGTAACAACTTGGAGTATTTCTCCTAGGTGTATACTATGAAAAGCTTGCTCGATCAATAAGCTTAACCCCTTTTACTCTCAATGACGCCTTAAAGTGCGTTTGCAAACAGTTTGGGTCCTGATCAGACGCCGCGTAACGCGGCGTCTGCTCAGGACCCAAACTGTTTGACACTCTTATCGATATTTATTAACTCATACAACCTTAAATCTAACTTTGAAACGTCTCTTGCAGACAACAATACTGAAGCAGACGACAATAAAGCTGTGAAGGGGTAAAACTCTCCAGAATGATTTGATCATTAAAGGGTTAACGTTGATGTCACTTTCAAAACAGCATCAGTCACAACACGTGTCTCACTAATTTATTAGCCTGTTTAACTCTTTCGTAGCCATAAGCGCCTATTAACCCGCCCATGATCAAATTATTCGAGCTTTTTGTACCCCTTCACCGCTTTATTGTCGTAAAATGAATATATTGAATTGAATTGAATTGACCTGGGTCAAAGCTATTTGCCACAGTCATGCTAACATTTCCTCAAATTTAAAAAGGACAAAGATTCATAATTGTTTTCATAGACGATATATTTGATGCAGACAACAATTCAGCATTATAAGATTTAAGTCGCTTATAGTGATGAAAGGGTTAAATATCATCTCTACTGATAGAAGCCCCTGTGTTTTGGAGCAGATGGCCATTTTTACCTATTACAAAGTATGCTAGCCCCGATTTGAATTTGTTATGATTTTACGCCGCTTTATTATTATTTCAGTGTTATCGCGAAGTCCAGCTAATTACAGGTGGATGAATCCCTCCGAAGCCCTGTTTCAGGCACAAATCGGTCCCGACATTCCACGAGCTAGCTGGAAGTCTTTCCCACATAAGATTACCCGAATGGGATTCGAACCCACACCGGTGAGGAGCATAGCGGTTGTAAGTCACAGTGACTATAACCACTAGGGCACGGAGACACCGGCTTACCTAGAATTCGTCTTTGTACATTGTAATAGCAGCCTAATGTTGATAACAGTATAGCTTAAATCAAACTTTAATCTAAAGTTGAATGTCGATTATCCAGTCTCATTTATATTCATATTATGGTTATATACATAGTGAAAAATATATGTGGAAAAGGGTCGGGCTGCAAGTTCTCCCAACGGTAGAAACATCCCTCCCCTTATAATAGGTTTACATTAATGTCGTCTGCTTGTTTACAATACTGTTATGCATATTTTAAATGACAATAAAGATGAACAATATCAATGAAAAAGAAATGTATTGAAACAAAAATAAAGAAACAATATTATGATATACTCGAGAAATATGAAACTCAAAACGAGGTAGAATCATACTTGAACCCGTAACCCCATAAATAAGCGTTTTACGCATCTCATGTATTCCTCCACTGAAGAATTTAGATCCCATTTATACCGTGACTGAGTTAAGACTAATTTACGATAAAATGTTTTTTTAGAATTACCTACGATGGCTTAAGACAGGCTAAAAGTAAAACAAATTGGATTGACATTGTATTTTATCCGTAATAATTAGAAACCATGAAATGAAGCTGATAATGATAGATAGGTCGACGCATATTTTAATTTTCTACCTATTGATAACAACCACAATATCATTTTTCGACACAGTTTTTGTTAATCCGGGTAAATGAGAAAACGTATACCTATTGCAAAACGTATATAGTACGAACATGGCAACGCATTAAAATTCAATAAATTTAAGAAAAAATAGAAAGATAAAGAATAAAACGATCGAATACTAATAACCAAACATTAAAAATATACAGTTTGCAAATTTTTGATATTTATTTAAGCTTTTACAAGATTAAGTAAATCTATTCAAAATTAGTATGAGTTTGGATATAAAGTACATGCTATATAATACAAGCATTACTGTTTAGTAAAGAAAATGTGTCTCTTTTGTGGGACCAATTAACCTTTCAGCTGGTGTTGTTTGAATGCGCCTCTGGCATTTGCCCTTTTCACAATGAGATTGGCTGTGCTCCTCTTTACCCCTTTATGTCTACCATTTGCAAAAATGGTGCTAGCAACAGAAGTTCGACATATGTTCGACGAATTCTGAAAGTTTATTTTACTATAAATGACAGTTTTGATCCTGATCGGTTGCCTCTCATCTTGGCTATTGAACAGAATCCAACCTGTTAACAATAATATTCACAATTTAAATCAAAATCGGATTCCCATGGTGGTATTTTGAGTATACTATGACCCCGCCCCTCTTCTTTCGTCTGCAACCTTATTACACTTTTTTGTCGTTGAAAGTTTTTATTGAAGAAGTATTCATATGAGTGTGGCGTCTGACGGTTTGCACTATCGACCTTATTCCTTATCGTTCTTCGCACAGCTTGGCTAATATTTGCAAACATGCGTCTGATATTCCTTCACCGTGTTCGAAACTGGGCGAAATGGTCTAGCGTCGTGCTGACCGCACCTGAAATAGGCATACACCGCACAAGTGGTGTTATTCTCACGTTTCACGTGGGGTCGCATTCTCTTTTTGCCGGTATGAGGATATCAGTATTATATAAGTATGAATGAAGGTGTACTTGAATATGCTGTCAAATGTTAGGTGGCTTTGACCGCAATGATAATTAGGATATAGGTAATTAAAAATAGATATAGACCAATTTTATTGACTTGGCAGGGCGGAGTTTCGATGCGGACCTTTGCACTTCAACTTTGGGGGCGGCAGCACGCTCTTTTACTATCGGAATTTACCGTTGTCGTGTGCCGTTTTTTCTCAACGTGACATGTTAGTGGACATTTTGATGGATGAATATAATGGAGAATGACAAACAGCTTGAATCCAGATCAGACGCCGCGTCACGCGGCGATTGATCTGGATTCAAGCTGTTTGCAAATGTAAATCAAGTCTTAACTTTCTTCCTTATATAACAACTCCCTCCAAAGAACACACGCAATATTTGACTCCCGTTGGATGTTTTTGTAGAGAGGGAGCCTGTACATACCTTTCCACATGGATATGGATGCACGCATAAATTGTGTTTCTCCATGTTGAAAGTATCGGACCATTACGATATTATACGTAAATATGCATATCAACCCTACAATCAAAAGTAAATTAGTTTATCTTTGCCAAAGGTTAGCTCCGCCCTGCCAGTTGAATACAATCGGCATATACGGTTGTTTATTTATTCTATAATACTATGATTACTTTGGAAGTAATAATGACTACTTTGGAAGTTGCATATGTGGTATTGTTTGTTTATACATTTGTCGTTATCCTATGTATATATCGCCAATGTTATGGCAACAGACATGTATATGTTATGCCAAATAAATATATTGAATTGAATTGAATTGAATTGACCTTGAACAAAGCTATTTGCCACAGTCATGCTAACATTTCCTCAAGTTTAAAAAGGATAAACATTCATAATTGTTTTCATAGACGATATATTTGATGCAGACAACAGTTCAGCATTATAAGATTTAAGTCGCTTATGGTGGTGAAAAGGTTAATTATCATCTCTACTGATAGAAGCCCCTGTTTTTGTGAAAATGGCCATTTTAACCTATTACAAAGTATGCTAGCCTTGATTTGGATTTGTTATGATTTTACGTCGCTTGAATATTATTTCAGTGCTATCGCGAAGTCCAGCTAGATAAATGTGGATGATTCCCTCTGTAGCCCTGTTTCAAGCACAAATCAATCACAAATCGGCTCCGACAATCCACAAGCTAGCTGGAAGTCTTTCCCACATAAGAAAACCCGAATGGGATTCGAACCCACAGCGGTGAGGAGCCTAACGGTTGTAAGTCAAAGTGACTATAACCACTAGGCCACGGAGACACAGGTTTGGCGGGACGTTCTCCTCGTCTGATGACAGAGCGGCGGCTGCAGCATCTCGACGATTGACTTGTGCAGGTCTTTGTCTTACAGCGGCTTGTGCAGGTCCTTGTCTGATAGCAGCTTGTTTTGAGCTTGTTTTGCCATTATTAGGACATTCAAAGCATTAACCTAATTTGCCAGATGTGGTAGATGTGTGTGTGTGTTGCTCTTGTATGCAGTTGCAAGCGCATTGGATTCATTTTTTAGATACAATTTAGCTTTAAACCGCCAATTGGCTATTAAACAGTAAAGAATTCATTTTGCATATTTTATTGTACACCCCACACACACACCCTTGTCGGCTAGTGCACCCTAACGCCCATAGTCAGTTACTTTAACTTAGCACGTACCCTAAAACTTCGAAAATATTTGTCTTCAGCATACAATCTGGCTTGTTAGGTAAGATTGATGGCAGAAAGTTGAAAATACTTTTGAAACGCCCCCTTTAATTTAGCCTGTACTACAAAAGTTTTGCCCTTATTCCGATTCGAATTCCGTTTCCGATTAAGTAAGAAATATCTAATAGTCAATCACTGTTTGCCTTCCTCCAGTGGTTTGGTACAGTAAAACCTCTCTATTACAACAACTAAATTTAGTAACTGATCAAGTTACCGTTTCATAAAACTTCGTACGACAAAAACGATCGTAAGTCAAAACTTTAAAACACATTTAATTTCTGATTTCTCTATCTAATCATGTCTTGTGACATCTCTACGGAATCGTCTTGAAAAGACGATTCCAAAGAGATGTCACAAGACAGGATTAGATGGAGAAAAAAATAGTCATTGAGACTTTTACTATCTGACTTACGACAACATTTATCCTACGAAGTTTTATGAAACGGGCCACTGGTGTGTAAGAATGGTGACTGGTTAGAGCAATGTGCTCGTAAAACAGAAAGCCTGTCACGGTCATCTTGCATTTAGTTATCGTCTGTCTTTTATGCCGTCAATAAGCCTCTTTAGTGGCCGTAAAAGAGAGGTTTTTACTGTATTTGTAAACAGTTTGGATCCTAAACAGACGCCGGGTTACTATTTGCAATTCATCACAGTAGTTCTTCTTTCAAAATGCTATATCCTGATAATAAAGAAGAAGAGCTAAGTGTGGCATTGAAAATCAGCATCTTCCGCCAGGTTTTAGTAAAGATTTACCTATTTGCATCCAGTGGATCTACCATGCATATATATTGGATTAGTCCATTTTTTATTTAAGGGTTCCTGGGCTAAATTTTCATTTTCGATATATATTGAAATTCCTATCAGCAAACATAATTCGGCGTCTAATCAGAGTCTACACTGTTTTCCCATGTTCTAGGACCCTGGGCTCAAATGGGTTAAGTGAAGTCTCGAATGATAACAATTAACCCTTTCACTCTCAATGACGCTTTAAAGCGCGTTTGCAAACAAGTTGGGCTCTGACCAGACGCCGCGTAACGCGGCGTCTGATCATGACCCAAACTGTTTGACACTCTTATCGATATTTATTAAGTCATACAATCTTAAATCTAACTTTGAAGCGTGTCTAGAAAACAACATCACTGAAGCAGACGACAATAAAGCGGTAAAGGGGTAAAACTCTCCCGAAATGTTTGATTATGAAATGGTTGAACCATTACCTTTTAACTACATCATTTTACGCCTCTTATTATGAATATAATAAGATAAGTTAAGGTGCTGAACAGAATCAAAATTATCTTTCCTGTTTCTTTCAAGATGGTAACTTTAAGCAAGTTGAAAGTAAAACATAATAATACTAAAGCATCATTCTGCTTTACTTTCAACCTGCTTTAAGTGGCCACATCTCTCAACACTAGAAACAAGTTACGGGGTAACTGGTTATAACGAAAACTCAAAAATGGTTTTAAAACAGGAGCTTAAAGCATTATTAACGTAGAGCATAAATCAATTAATGCACTCTTGTTTCACAGCTATCCTGCTTTAGTAGTTTGTTTCACAGCTATCCTGCTTTAGTAATTTGTCTAAATACATTTGCAGAAACTAAATCATCTTTTGAGTGCATTTATTAGTGTCTGAGGAAGCTAATGTACACTTAGCACAAGTCTAACTGTTAGATAATTGTTAGATTATAGTTATTGTGACGCTGAGCTATTCCTAAAATGTATGTAAGCCTTGTTTTTTTTCTTGATCAAAGAACAGTAGAGAATACTTTATTCTTCCCATATAAACACGTTTACGCTAAAACTATTATTTCCAGTGCAAACAGTTTGGAGCCAGATCAATCGCCGGACAACCCGGCGTCTGATCAGACCCCAAACTGTTTGTCGCTCAGGTTAGAATAAAAAATTAGAGATTTCATTGACTTATCGATATCTACGTTTTATCACAATGCGTGTGCGTTGTGTTTTTGCGTTTAATCAGGACAGAATAACGTCTTCTCCTCTGTTCGCAGAATCTCCTCCAAATATGCGTGGAACTGTCAATAAATATAGCATTTACATGACAGGCGCTAATTGTAACATGCTTCGTGCCAATCCTTTACTGTGCGTAGGAGCACATACCACCCGCTGTACGGGGGAATAAACGTTATTATTTCCCAATGAACGCCTTCAAGAACATGCCGTTTTTTATATTTCATTTTCACTGAGTTTTGAGTTGCGATTCTTTCAATCTTGAAAGACTAACGCCTTTTCCCCCTTTAACGCTAAGTTTTCAAGTTATCTTTATATGTAGTGGAAACGACGTTGTACCCTTTCTTGTTTAACTCATTGAGCCTTAGTGACGCATATATGCGTCCTTGACCAAAAGTGTACCTGTGAAAAGTACACTTGTCTTTTGCAAACAGTGAAGTCCCTGATCTGAGGGCTCCTGCAGGAGCCCTCAGATCAGGGTCTTCACTGTTTGTAATTTGACAATATATTATCAAAACCAACCCTTAATTGTCTGAGATGGACCAGTCTTTATTGTAAACTGGAATCGTCCATTGGAAGTTTCAGGGGATAATGAGTTCAATAAAACTTAACGCAAACGCACCTATAATGCTCCCTCCCTCGGCCCTACATGCAAACAACGATTCCCTCCTAAAAACAATGCGTACCGCTGTTCCACAAACAAGACAATTATGTCCAACCCTGCCACTGATGCAATGCCGTCTGCTTAAAAAGTGTCGTCTGCTTTTTGTCAAAGTTACCTATTTCATGTTTTGACAAAAGAAACATAATGACGAATGACAAACAGTTTGAATGCAGACCAGACGCCGCACTACGCGACGGCTGATCTGGGTTCAAACTGTTTGTAAATGTAAGCCAAATCATGCTCATCACTCTAAGGTATTAATGTTCCCTCTTTATAACAACTACATTTGTACCTCCGAACAACACACTCAATATTTGTCTCCCATTGGGTGTTGTTGTAGAGAGAGAAACCTGTAGATCTAAATAAAACTGAGCAAAAGAGAGCTGTTGAAAACTTCTGACGATTTATTTCAATCTAGGATGTAAACAGTTTGGATCCTGATCAAATACCATGTTACCCGGAATCTGATCGGACTCCAAACTATTTGCATTGAAAAGAACTGTTTTAGCATTAACTCTTTCCTCCCTGAAACTTTAGATGGACAATTCCAGATACCGTTTAAGTCCAGTCCATTTCTGACTTTTAATGGTTGTTTTGTCAATGTTTGGTTTTATGACAAACAGTGAAGACCCTGATCAGAGGGCTCCTAGGAGCCCTCTGATCTGGGTCTTCACTGTTTGCAAAGGACAAGTGTACTATTCACATGTACAATGTTGGCAAATAACGCCAATATGCGGGACTAGGGTTCAAAGGGTTAATGTATTTACTTGTAAAACATGTAAAAACGTATTCTCGACTGTATGTGTATGTTTTAACCTTGAAATATGGGTAAGCTTGAGTCATTTGTTTATTTTACTAAGATTCATTTGAAATCAAGAAAAGTAAATGTAATTTAGAAAAGAGGTTATTGAATTACTCGGTGAGCTGGAAACATTTTAAGTGCAATTTACCGGTAACACTGATAGATCTACATGTAGAAGCAAGTTTTCCAATACTTGAAATTGTATATACTCATTCACCCCTGAAACTGTTTATAGAAAATTCGAATTTCAATTTAAATCTAGTCCATTTATGACTACATGTATTTCGGGTTAATTTTAACAATATACGTTATTTCAAAATGACAAAAACGTGTAGACGCGTAGGAAATACACTGTTTGCATGGGACATGTGTAAACCTCCCAGGTACAATATTTGTAAATGACGAGTACACTCGTGGCTAGAGTTGAATGAACGCCTTTTTCGATTTCTACGTCAAGTGTGCCAATAGTTTCCATGTGCTGCCATTTGTATTACTAATTACCCTTTCTACTGCATTTGAAACCGAAGGGCGACTGAATACAGACTGTAATTAAAGCAGAAATATCCCTATTTAAGACTGTACATGTATTTCGAAATCGCCATTTAGGATTTAGGGAAGGTTATAGCATACTAAATGTATTTTATCAGGAGAGTACGGTGGCACTGAGGTGACATTTGCAAGATTCTTTATTCAAGTTCGTTTTCCCGAGATATTTTTTATTATCTCGAGAAAACAAAACAAAAGATCGTTTTCCCGAGATAATAAAATACAAATATCTCGGGAAAACGAACTTTCGTTTTCTCTTGATAGTAAAAACCATTATCTCGGGAAAACGAAATTGAATTTTTTTATTGCAAATGTCATCTCAGTGCCACCGTAGGAGAGGGAGGAGGAGTTAAAAAAAGATAATTGCGCCAAATGGGCGTTTCTGGTCGGAATCTGCTTGGGCGTGAAAAGAATAGCTAACTCTCGTAACGCGTGGCATTTAAACACAGTCACCCCCCTCTATTACAAAACTGAAAAGCAAATCAACTGATGGTTTTTAGACATATGACAACTTAACCCATTAAACCATAATACGCCTTTTACGCTTTTAATGTATTCCTTCACTGAATAAAATAAATTCGTTTTATACAGTCATGACTATGTATCATAAGATTGTTTTCTATATTCGAGCAGATGGTAGCTTCAACATGCTTAAAGTAAAGCAGAATGCGTCTGCGCATTCTGCTTGACTTTCAACCTGCTTCAAGGTGTAACCTACCTTCAAACTAGACACAGGCTATGGCGTAAAGGGTTAAAACAAAATGAAAGTAAATCAGATATTTCTTAAAGAGTTTTTTAAATATTTTAATCTTGTTTTGAGCAGCTACCTGCCCGAAGTCCAAGAAACTCATGGACTCATTGAGTGGTCGGTATGGAGGACTGTTACTTTATACCTAGCATCGCACAACAGGGAAGACGCTATTCTTTCACAATAAACGCTTTGGACATAAACTTGTACTTCCATTGCAAACAGTTTGGAGCCAGGCCCCGAGGTTATAAAACTTAAAACGAACTCTGTGCTCAAAACTCAGTTTTGATCTCATGCTCTAGTTTTTACATAACATGCAATAACTTATTTCTGTTTCCTCATTTGGATATATCTTTACCGTAGAATTATGTATGCAAATACTCGTTGTATATAAAATGTTTGCCAGAGAATTATGAGTTGAGAAAAATTCTGAGTTTTGCGCACAAAGTTCGTTTTAAGTTTTATAACCTCGGGGCCAGATCAGACGCCGGGTAACCCGGCGTCTAATCAGGCTCCAAACTGTTTGCCACTTGTAAAACCAAATCATTCGAATTCTTTTCGAAAAAGAAAATGTCTACATTTTATTGCAATGAACTTGCGTTGTTTGCATGTAAACGGGACAGAATAACGTCTCCCCCACTGTACATGTACTTTAGTGCTTTACAATAAAGTCCCTTAATACAGTGGAGAATGTGTTATTCTTTCCCAATAAATGCGTTTACGCTAAAACTATTATTTCCGGTGCAAACAGTTTGGAGCCAGATCAGACGCCGGGTAACCCGGCATCTGATCAGGCTCCAAACTGTTTACCACAATGATAAACATGAAATATCAGAATTGTCAAACAGTTGTTCTTTTCTACGTTTTAGTGCTTTGCGTTTGCGTACGTTTGCGTTTAAACGGGAAAGAATAACAGACTCTCCACTGTATTACCTCTTAAAAAGTTATGTGACAGTGTTCAAGGAATAACACTGCTTTGAACTCGACGAAATGATATCATAAGGCATAGTATAGATAAAATATCTACACTTTCAATTTGCTTCGAAAAACCTTCTATCTATCATAAATAGCACACTTATACGAATCTTCCATCGAGTGGGCGTATTTATAGGTTAAACTTTATTTGATTAAAGGAATTTTAACTTTCAATTTGCACTTTTATATTTAGGTATTCAATTTATCAATCATTTATTTAATGTAGTCCTCCACTAAAAAGAAATGGTCCACTTTAGACGGTTATTCTTACTTTACTTTCAGCCTGTGATAGTAGTCGCCTGTCTTCAACACTAGTATGGGCTAAGATAACGATATAAAGGGAATTTTATTATATAGATATGTAAATTCAAGTGATAGTAACTAAATACACCACATATAGCGGGCCCGGTAGAATATCAAATTCATTGAGTAATGATAACAATACATAGGTATCGTAAAAATCGTTAAAACTGCTGTTATATCCTAACGTTTGAACAAATTGCTTTTATCACTGAGTAATTTGCCAAAAAGGTGTTCGTATACCCTGATAATACTGCTCCTTTAGGAGCGGTCTGATCGTAGTGTACACTATTTGTTCGAGCCTCTCTGTCGCAATACTTAAGGTCACCATGACAGGGCTGCCATAATTTGATCTTGAAAAAAATTAAGATTTCCAAAGTTTCTATTGTTCAAGCGTGATTACTCAAAGCAGGCTGAAAGTAAAGCAGAATGGGCCTTAAGGCGCATTCTGTATTACTTTCAGCCTACTTTAAGCTATCATCTGCTGGGATAAAAATCCGAATATTTTGGAACAATCAGTAGAAATGGCAGCCCTAATATGATATACCACAGTAAACCCTTTTTGTACAACATGTATCATTGTCAAGAGATTCAAGACAGGAGAGAATTTAAACCAGAAAGAAACTTATGAGTATTTTGAAGCTTCTTTATTGTATTTCTATTTTCTGCCCAGCATTGAACGCCCACCTGCTTTTAAAGATCCATTTTCTTCTTAACAACACAATGACCTCATCTGTTTCAATAAACTATTGTTTGCTTTTATTTCTAAAAGTTAATTATTAGGTAAAATGACTAAAATAACATCGTAAAACATGTAAGTGTCTTACCGTTTGAATCCAGATCGCGGCGTCTGATCTGGATCAATACTGTTTCCAATTATCCATTGCAATCGGGACATGGCAGGAAGGGTTAAATCATTACCCCACGAATGCGCATTTTTACGCCTCTAATTTATTCCTTCACTAAAGAAAATATTTCCAGTATATACAGTCATGAATATAGGTAATAATAAATATTTTTATATTCTAGCAGATTCTAGATTAAGGCACATTCTGCTTTACTTTCAACCTGCTTTAAGTGATGACTTATCTTCAATAATAGAAACAGGCTACGGGGTAATAGGTTAAATGTTAAACGTTACATCAACGGAACTAAATAAGACTCTTACCAGTTATAATTGCCAAAACACCTGCAAACGGTATATCCTGATATTGAGTTTCCGAGCTCGAAATAGCTTATGCCACGGGATCTATTAAATCACTGAATTACTGTAGCCCATCGACAGGTTGTGGCATCACATCAACATTTATCAATTAATCTACGTCCATATTGATGCGTTGTCTATATACTAATGTTTAGAGTACTCACAAATTATCCTAACTAATCTCCCACTAACTAACGCATTATTGATACAACTAAACCACGACAGCATATACCACCAACAGAACCCAGAGAGCACGCAATAACAATTACTTGCTTCTCTTTGATACGTACGCAGCAATCGGCTTTGGTTTTGTCAGTGCGGCTGAAAAACCTGTTTTATCGATACGTAGCAGGGATTCTAGAGAACGGCGCCAAGATACAGGTCATCTGATACTTTTAAAACATTTGACAGTGTCCAGAAATTGTTATTCCGCTTTTTTAAAGAAGCAACTACAATGGAGAAGATGCTTTTCGTTTCCGTTTACGCAAAATTAAACGCAAATGCGATGCAATAAAGTGTAGTAAATTGCAGCTTTTTTAAAATCTTGACTATTTAAATGTAGCTTAATGGCAAAGTGTTTGGGACCTATCAGACCCCGGTTTATTTGGCGTCTTATCTGACTCCAAACTGTTTGCATGGAAAATTTTGCTTTATCAAAACACGTTTACTGGAAAAGGGTACAGTCTTCTTCACTGTAACACTGTAAACAGATTCTGCAAAAATAATCAGTATTTCTAACATATTTTTTTATTACTTGACGTCAGGGTATGACTAACCATACCACTTGAGCCTCTGCTTGCGAACAGTAGTGGAGAACGAAGCATTCTTTCCCAATAAACTCGTTTACATGTATAGGTCGTTTGCAGTTCAAAAAAACACGATAATTTTCAAATATCTCCATAACAAGAAAACGGAGACAAATGGAATTTTGCATAGATTTATGATATACCTATACCAACTCTGACAAAAAAGAAATATTTTTTTCTCTTCGTAATAAAAAAGTTTTATTCATAACTTCTATATAAAGTTTACACTTCTAAGGGACAGTTTTCCGAAGGGTGATTTCAAGTTATTCAACAGCCTATCTTTCACGACCCGGCAACGCCTCACCGTTAAGCCATCGCATACCATAGCAGTTTACAACTAACCGAACGAGGCCCTGACTGGGGTACGTTAAACGTATTAACTGACCATACTGTCATTTACGCACATGTTAGATCCTAATCGGACACCGGAGCCATTTCATACCTGAATAGTATCCGACCCATGTGCCACTCATACCAAATTTTTATCATTAAAACGCAAAATAACTAAATGCGATAAATAACAGAAGAGACATGTTCATACCAGATGATCTACACCAACTTACCATTATCAAATTTCAACAGAATGTTTCCAGATCAGTTAGAAAACCTTTATTATTTTATCGCTTAAAGGAAACGTAATGTAAACGTAAGTGCAATACAACTCGAACATTGATACATATTAAACTCCAGATAAGGGGAGTATTTCCAAAACTACTAGTAAATCTTTATTTCTGAATTAAGCCCTATGGTGTGACTACTCATTAGAACCGTCTTTCTTCGAGTAGTCACACCATAGGATTTGGTGCTGAACTGGGTGAATAAATGTTGGACTTGTTCAAGTTTCTCTCTCTTATCTGGAGCTCTGTAATTATGTAGAAATGTTAGAGCTTCGGTTTGAAAAGTAATTGCAATTCTCTTTATTCCTGGTGAAGAGTTCGTGGATTTAGGCATAGTAAAAATGTAATGGATTATGGGGCCTCACCATTAATTGTGTACAACTAAACAACCAATATCAGCACGGGATTCACCTTTCAGACAGAAGCAACTTGCACGGGATTTTACCTGGGGATATTCTCCAATATAAACAAACGTGATCAAGGTAATAGCCAATAACACCCCACGTAATTGACCATTTTCAGCGACACAAAATTTATATAAAACAAAGAAGAAAAGTTTTTAGTTAGACTTTCAAAAAATTTGAATTTCCTTGTCAGAGTTGGTATAGACACATCATAAGTGTATGCAAAATTCAATTTAAATACGTCCATTAGTTTTAAAATCATCTAAGATTTATCGTGTTTTTTTGAACTGCAAACGACCTATAACATATTGAGCTTTTGCTCAAATCTGACCAATCAAGTGCCAATCAAGAGAAGGATCTCACCCTCAACTCAAACTTTTTATAACGATAATCAGGCTCCAAACTGCTTGACACTCAGATTAAAATGAAAAATGTGAATTGACAAAATACCCGTATTGTCATTTCTACATTTATTGCACTGCATTTGCATTTAGTTTGTGTTTGAACGGGAAAATGATATGATATGTCCATGCTCTTTCTAATCTCTTAACCTCCCTAAGCCGGATACCTCTTTAACCTGAAGGGTTCGTTTTTCAGAGGTTTCATGTAACTTAATTAGAATAGGAACAACTCATTTACAGTGGAGAATCTGTTATTCTTTCCCGTTTAAACGCAAACGTACGCAAACGCAAAGCACTAAAACGTAGAAAAGTACAACTTTTGGACAATTCTGATAATTCATGTTTATCTTGGTGGCAAACAGTTTGGAGCCTGATCAGACACCGGGTAACCCGGCGTCTGATCTGGCTCCAAACTGTTTGCACTGCAAATAATAGTTTTAGCGTAAACGCGTTTATTGGGAAAGAATAACAGATTCTCCCCTGTAACCGCTTCGCTGCCATGACGTCATCTTCTTTAAACAGTTGTCGTCTGCTTTTATTTTATCTATTTTGATTTAAAAATATATTTATAAATGAGGTTCAAACAGTTATGATCTTGATCAGACGACGCGTTACACGGCGTCTGATCAGGATTCATAATGTTTGCCAATAACCATTGTACTCGGAGTAAGGCAGTGAGGGGATTGAGAGCTGTATTGATACTTCTTGAAATCTCTGACTTGCAAGTAATGGTTTAACTCACTAGCCCCCAAAAGTTTAAATGGAATATTCAAGTTTACAAATAACCGCCCCTTACCCGAGTACAATGGTTATTTGCAAACAGTTTGAATCCTGATCAGATGCGTAACACGGCGTTTGATCAGGTTCCAAACTGTTTACACTGATGTTTACATTTCTTATGTCAAAATACTTGAAAAATAAAATCAGACGACAAATGTTTAAATTTCAAGACGTCAAGGCTTTAAGCGGGTTACGTCAAGTGTTCTAGGGTTGATCCAACACTTTTGCAGTATCTATGTATAACAGAATAAGCTGTTGTCCATGTATACACGTGCACATATATGTTGCAGAAGCAGTTTATTGCGAAAAATGTGTCTGTACTCAAAGATTGACAGTAATCTATTATTGAATCAAAAAAGGATAGTTCATGTTTTGACTATTTAGTGTTGTTATTGTACAATGCACTGCAAAACAACAAATATTGCAGATCCTGATCAAAGGGCTGCTATAGGGGCACTTTGATCTGGATTTACATTGTTTGCGTAGGGCAAGTGTATGTTGCACAGGCACCGTGACTGTTTGTAAAAGACGTAAAAGATGCGTATTCTCGTTACTAGAGTTCACTTTGTTAAATCATATATTGTATATTATTTTATGACTTTTTCTCTTATTGCGTTTGCATGTCATTTATTGAATTATAGTTTTGGATACCACCGAAGTTTATCTTAAGTTAATTAACCCTTTCACCACACAATTTCGACTGCAGTTACATTGCAAACAAGTTGGATCAAGGTTAGATGTCGAGTTTTACACTTGTACAATTTGAAGATGCAAGAAGATATCATTATATCTAAACTACAGTGATCCCTCTTTACCACGGAGAATCTGTTATTCTTTCCCGATAAACGCGTTTACGCGAAAACTATTTTTTCTCTTACAAACAGTTTGGAGCCTGATCAGACGCCGGGTAACCCGGCGTCTGATCAGGCTCCAAACTGTTTGCCACCAAGATAAACAAGAATTATCAGAATTGTCCAAAAGTTGTTCTTTTCTACGTTTTAGTGTTTTGCGTTTGCGTACGTTTGCGTTTAAACGGGAAAGAATAACAGATTCTCCACTGTACAACGACACCCAATGGCAGACACAAAGTGTGTGTGTTGTTCGGAGGGAGTCGTTAAAAGGAGGGAAAATTAAGACTTGGCTTACATATGCAAAAAGCTTGAATCCAGATCAGACGTGTTACGCGGCGTCCGATCTGGATTCAAGCTGTTTGTCACTAGTTATTACATTTCTTCTATAAAAATGGCCACTTTGTGTAACTTTGAGAAAAAACAGCAGACGACAATTTTAAGCAGACGATACTGCAACGTCAAAACGTTAGACATAATTGTCCCATTTATGGAACTGCGGGAAAAGTCGTTGTAAGGAGGGAGCCGTTGATTGGATGACCGTTGTAGGGAGGGAACACTGTACATTTGTACAACATTTAAAACAGACACCAATTTTAAGACATAAAATATGTTTGTGGTGCAAATATTTAAGCAGACGATAACTTGACGCTTATAGGTTAAAACCTACTTCCATAGAAAGCATATGCCAATTTTTCATCAAGTTTAAATGGACCAAGACGTCTGACGGTTCTTGGCCGCCGAGAATAGTACTTAAGTGAATCGGACAGAAGCTGCATGTTGGCAAAATATTTATTTTTTCATCCCTACCGTTCTAGAGTGGTGTCTGCTTCAAAAGAATCGTCTGCAAAATTTTTTAACCCTTTCATTCTCAATGACGCTTGAAGGCGCGTCTGCAAACAATTTGGATCCTGATCAGACGCCGTGTTTACGCGGCGTCTGATCAGGACCCAAACTGTTTGAAATTCTTATCGATATTTATTAAGTCATACAACCCTTAAATCTAACTTTGAAACGTGTCTTGCAGACAATACTAATGAACCAGACGACAATAAAGCGGTGAATAGGTAAAATTCTTCCGACTATTTTATCATGAAAGGGTTTAAGTCTATAATCAATCATCAGTTTTGGAATTCAGATACATAGAATTTATTATCCTAAAAATACTGCGATTTATAAGGTTTCAGATCTGGTTCCAAACGTTTTTCAAATTCCATTCAAGGCACGCTGTATTATGAAGTACAGTCGAGCTTCGATATCTTGAAGTCGGTTTTGTCGAACAAAGATGTACCCGTATTGCGAAGTTAAAACGTGGCTAAGCCACGTTTTAACTTTCAAATATGGGTATGTTCGACTTAACCGAGCATGAAACAATGCAGTTCATATATCGAACTATCGGATAGATCGAGTTAAACGAGTTCGAGATATCGAAGTTCGACTGTACGTAACTCATACAGTGAAGAAGACGATATTCCTTCCCGTTTAATCGCAAACGAAACGCACGCATTGCGACAAAACGTAGAAATTAATAACTTGTTGAAATTTCTAACTTTTTATTTTAATTCGAGTACGGGTTACCAGGCGTCTGATCTGACCCGAAATTGTGTGCACTGGAAATTATAGTTTATTGGGAAAGAATAACGTCTTCGCGCCTGTAACTAAAAACCAAAATCCACATAATTGGCACAACATAACGCCTTCTGTTATAGTCTAGTTGCTTATGTCCATTTTTTGGCCAAATCGTTACAGAGTGGATTAAAGCATCAAACTTCTCACATGTATAGTATGACACATATAGAATCAAAAGGCATATAGGTGCCCGGGCTAGGTGTCCTACTTTTTGAAAAATTCAAAATGGCGACCAACGTATAGACTTTTTATAGCTCCATTTCAGCAGTAGGAACTGAAATATAATGTGATGTTTTGGAGCAGATTAATAGAAAATATACATAAACTGTATAGTATATGTGTGATAAATTTACATTTGAGGCGTCTTTTCTATTGAAAACAGTGCAGCTCGCGAAAAATTATTGAGAATGTGATAAAAAAGTGGTTCATTTTTAAGCTAGGGTCGATAAATCTGAATGATACTAAAAATTCCATGTTTTATGACATAATTATAAGAAAAACGTAGATATAAAATAATAACTTATTTGCTACAAATTATTAAAGAAAAAACATTTGTTTGATAGATTACGGAATTTAGGTTATGTCTCATTGAGGCCACCATACCATGTTTTTTTCTGATTTGAGCGTCTGATAATCATGACACAATATGATTTCTATTTTTGAAATTATGGCTGATAAATAGCCAATACATGTAGTACGTTTAACTGAAATGAGAATTAATCATGTAATTACATAGTATAGAAAAAGTAATTGTCATGGGTTTTCGTGACTTGCTGCAAACACGCAGCTTGTAACATTTCATCAGCATTTTCCTATGGAATAAAATTATGGAAATGCACAATAACCAATTAGATGAAACATATATTGCCTATAAAATGTAAATATATTATAAAAAAAAAGTAAATATGCATTTTTCGTTAGACCTCTCCAAGTTCATTTTGAAAACTACAGAAGCCCATTCGTGCCAAAGTAATTGGTAATAACGACCATATTATTGAGTTGAAACTGTTTGTCTCATCGAAATCTAGTATTTTGCATTACTTTGATTAGGTATTGACCATATTTCTTATTAGTTTAGTTTAGTATATCAAGAAAAAAATTAACTATTAGTTCCTACACTATGGACGAGGACAACAGTGTTGTTTGTGGGATGTGTAATTGGGTAGGTGCCCTACTGACAGCTTGAGAGCCTAGAGAGATTAACTCTTTACTTTAGCCAAATACGTTCAGTGGAACTGGACAGATTCACATTGCGAAAATGTCTACGTGATGTTGCCCGGAGGTCTCCATATCGACTATTGAGATTGCCATTTGAAGGGTTGTCGGTAGCTGTGAGACATATCTGGGTGGTCAAGCCTTAACAAAAGCTGATGTGGCAACACCGGGAACAGCCGATTCCCTCATTTGACTATTTAATTAAAACACGATATGCTTAAAAGTGACAGTTTTTGGTATAAGCTAAATTAAAACAGGAATCATTCCAAATGATGAATGATCAAGCAGATGACGGAATATGTATTGCCTGGAAGAACTACATGACACGAATGTGTTCTACATTCAAATACTGGGACCTCATACTACGTTTAGAGATGTTGGTTCTCCTTTTTGGACGTGCACATTGTGAATTAAACTGCACATTTTATGTCAGCGTTTTAGAGCAGCTTGTCCCCGGATATTCTTCCTTATTCTTGACCACATCAATTATGCACACTAGTTATCAGCTCATACAAGAATTATGAAATCACTATCTGATACCAGCAACAATGTTATCCAAAAATACTGGGTATTTCCAAAAATAAATCACAATTTTTCTGTCGAATCGCTTCATCGGGCAAATGAGCGGAACAATCAAGGTGACATTGAACTAACAGAGAATCTGGATGTACATAAAGGCGGGGTGATATCTTGGCCTGAAATGTTAAAATTCTAAATGAATTTCAGAAAATTAACCTTGATAAAAAACATTTTGTAGCCATAACCATTAGATCCTCAAAACATGAGACTTTTAAAAGGTAAGTAGGTCAATAATTTTAGTAAACAATCGAACAGTATGAAAACTCGATTTCTAGAAGAGTCACATGAGTGTGATTCATTCTGAAATTTCATACGCATGACTGCAAGAAATGCTTTAGGCACAATTTAGACAGTGATGCAAGAATATGTGCAACACGTGGTAATAGACAGGACCTAATTAATTCAGATTCCAATAAATAACAACAAAATACCACTTTTTGCAATACCAATCACTAAAGGAAAGTCAAAAGTGAAACATAACAATGAACTAAAAAGCAATAATATTCTTTTTAGTCAACTTTTCACAGTTTCCCAAGTACGCGAAGATGATGTGGCCCAGAGGTTTAATAAAGTTTTACGGTAGACTTATGTATGCAAATACTAGTTATAAATGTCTATGAAATGTTTGCCTAGAATTTTATAAACTCAGGCCCAGAATAACTTCTTTCCCAATGGAAATCAGCCTTGGCACCAAATTTGTTCTCAGCAGGAAAGACTGAGACATTCAACCTGCAAGTCGGAACCATTGGATAACCTAGACCCTAATAATAAACAGGAACTACCACATGTTGGATATGACATAGTGCAGTCAAAATGCTTTCATACCATGGACAAACAGACAGTTTCAAAGTTGCTAAAGGTTGATGTTGTGTGCGACCCACACAAAAGTGATACATATAGTCACAAAGGGGCAATCCGAGGAAAAGAGGGAAAAAGCAAAAGAAAGGACGTTTCACATCAGACAAGACTACCAGTGAATGTCTACTTATTTCATTAGAACTTAAATATCTAAAGAAGAGCTTTTTGATCTCTTAACGGGAGATGTGGCTGCCAATGAAAACCAACGAAACAAAGTGATTTACATCACTGCATGCCAATCTGTTGTTTCCAAAGGCTGTAGTACGCAAATGCCACTCCATGACCACGAGGAAGCGGATACAAGAATAAGTCTTCATGTCCAAGACATCGTTGAAGACATTGAAATCATGTTCTCAAGTAATGGCATCATTTTCTGTTGCTTTGAGGAATCCATTTATAAATAGCATTGTTAGTGCGGAGTGAAGCATATAAGTACATCGAAAGATTCACTTGAATTCGTTATGATCATACATCACAACTATACAAAGTCAATGACCTATGACAGGAACTGTTTCCTCAGGGTCAAATGTTAAGCTATGCAGGACCTACCACCTCTATTACAACACGCCAATAGAAGCCTCTACCAAACCATTATTTGGTTCTTAAGTATATAGTCAGACCAGAATATCCCGTATCAAGACGCCTTTCGTTGGACCAAGTTAAATGGTAATTGACCACTTCCCTGGAGAACACTCACAAAAAAGCAGAAAACTGTAGAGAACTTAAACGGGCTATAAGGCAATGCCACCATGCTCTAGAAAGTATATATGCTAAAATACTCAATTGATGTTTAAGTGTATGCAAAAGAAACTATGAATTATCCTGATCACGAAATGCATGTAGGCTATGTACTGCAAAACTGACATTTAGTACAACTGTTATACAATCAAACCTTGAAAACTCGAAACTGTCTTTAGTCGACATACCCATATTTCAAAGTTAAATGTATCTTAGTAACCTTCTAACTTTTAAACACAGACATGTTTGACTTAAGCATGAATGAATAATCGATTTTCAACTGAAAAAAACACGAGAATATTAACTTAAATCAGTTCTAGCACGCAATAATTACATGTGATATCCAGGATCGATTGTATTCTAATTAGAAAGAAAGAATGATATTTTCTAATAATGTTGAACATGTTGAATACATTGATTGTGATTATGTATTCAATTTAAAATCAGAACCATCTTATTCGGGTAAATAATAACAATATACATTTGTGAAGTGTCAGTCAATGCCTTAGACGATTTATGTTCTATTCTGTTCTATTCAGATTAAAGAAATTAAGTTTTTCTATAGAAAATAAACAATTTTATTATATAAATGGGTCCAACTATATCACAGTACAGTCTTTCTGTCCAGTTTACACATTTATTGACACTTTTAATCAGGAAAATTTACGAAATAAGGGCGTTTTTCAAAACTTCTTATTTTATTGCGGCCATTTTGGACGCCATTTTGAATTTTGGCCGAAATAGGGCAGCCAGGTCGGGCACCCCTAATTATTATGATTATATACTGCAAATGCAACCCGTATACAAAGTTTTATGCTTTAATCCTCCAAGTAAGGATTTTCACCCTAAGCAACTAGACTATTACACGTTCACGTTTGAATCAATCGGAGCTGGTCTTGTTGCAGCTAAAAGACAGAAATGCCAAAGGTCAAAGCAAAATGATACTAAGACTGGAACAAGTTTTGACTTAGGCATATATTTTTTCAAGCAAAATGAAACCAAACTTATGGTACCAGTGATCCACTTAATTGTAATGATAGTTTTCTGTTAATATCTCACATAAATAAGCCAGTGTCACAACAAAGGCACACAACAAAAACATTTCCTTTAAAATGTTGAAACTTTATCAAGTATGAATGACAAGCAGTTTTAGTAAGTTCAACCAAGAGCCGAGTTTTGGAGCATATGGTCTGGGCCCGTTTCATTAAACTTCGTACGACAAATGCTGTCGTAAGTCAGATTATAAAAGACTCAATAATTATTTGTTTCTCCATCTAATCTTGTATTGTGACATCTCTTTGGAATCGTCTAAAATTTCTAGAACGGTTCCTTATGATAATTTGGTCGGCGCCATATGACCATTTTATGTGTCGCGGTGCCGTAAAATCCAACCCAATCAAATTATGATAATTTGGTTAGTGAGACATAGCATGCATCCCGTTCTTCAAGAAACATTCACAACGACCAGCCTGATTTTTAATTTTTCTATGCATCGTTTCCGTGCATTAAACAGTTGGTAATAGATGGAAATAATTAACATGTTTCCCATGCATTGGGGAATGCCAAAATAATACAACAAAACAGTCAAAAGGTACAGGTTATAAAAAGCATTGGGTAATAATCAAATTCGCGTTATGTGGCAACCTGAAATAATATTACTATCAGTGTTTTTATGTAACGTCGTAGAGCTCTATGTTTACTTTGTAGCTTATTGCGGATCAAATGAAAAGTGCACGATTCCTGTAGGAGCTTGTTTCTTAATTGCCTCTACATTAAACAACGACGTGTCTTTAACACATTTAACCCTGGTGATTCGTAAACACGTCCTTTACAAACAGTATATCTGTTTAAATAACACCTGTTCTATTCACGGAAAATAACTATTCTCTGTTTGTCATTCCGCAATATATTTTTAAAACAATCCTAAATTGTACAAGAATTACAATTTTTACATATTGCGTATTAGGGGCCAGTGGGTTAAAGCATGTGATATGCCCCTTCAAATACTGACCCACAGGTGATGCCCCCTCAATTACATAAGAGGAGATGCGGACAGCAGAGTCATTCAGTTCAAAATGAAAAAAACCCACGTATTTATACGACCAAGAAACTACATTTTTAAACATTCAACAAAAAAGTAAACCAGGGCTCCAGATAAGGGGAGTATTTCAAAATCTAAAATCTTCATTTGTGCATTAAACCCTATGGTGTTACTACTCATTAGAATCGTCTCTTCGAGACGATTCTTATGAGTAGTAACACTAAGGATTTGGTGTGTGCTTAAATGAGTGAGAAAATATTGGATTTGTTCAGTTTACTCATTCTTATCTGGAACCCTGGTCAAATTCAGCATGTTCAGGAAAGTCACTATACGAATGTAGATCCTAGTTAGGCTTAAACTATTTTCACCTCTGTCTTGGTCGGCCAAAGGCATGAGTAAAATACACGTAGAAGGATTATAGCATAATGTCAGTCAGGTCACAATTGAAACGCGGTGTCGGATCAATACAAATTCAAATTGCATGTACTATTTGTGTGATAAAAAAGATAAATTAACCCTCTCATTAGATTGTTTCTGTTTATGTGAGTTAAAGCAGGCTGAACGTATGGCAGATAGTTATGTTATGAGCTTTTTGCTTAACTTTCGACCTTTAAACATCCCCTTAACAGGGTGAAGGGAAACATTTATTTGTCACTTTAACAAGACATAGAAAATGTTAGTGCGATAAAACTACAGCGTTCCCTCTCTACAACGACAATTGGAGACAGAACTGTTGTGCGTTGTTCGGAGGGAGTCGTTATAGGGAGGGACATTGGCTTACATTTGCAAACAACTTGAACCAGATCAGACGCCGCGTAACGCCACGTCTGATATTGATTTAAGCTGTTTGCCACTCGACATTATGTTTTTTCTGTAATACGTGACTTTGAGAAAACAGCAGACGACAATTTTAAGTGGACGATATCGCAGCAGTAAAAGCGTTAGATATAATTGTCCCGTTTAGGGAACTGCGGCAAGGTACGTTGTAATGAGGGAGCCATTGTTTGGAGGGCCATTGTAGGGAGGGGCACTGTATTAATTTTCAGATTACCACTGGTGCACTGTTCTTTAATTCAGAGTCCAGAACTGATGTATCATTGGGTAAGTCTGCAGGACAAAATGGGAAAATAACAATAAAATGTGCATGCAGGGAATGTAAACAGACTATAAAGGTGAATGAAAAGCTATCTCTTTATGAAATCAGTAAATTAGCTAGAAGGGAGAGGGGAGGGTTGAGTCATACGATTGTTTGACTGCGTAGACTCAGAACATACGTCGTATTTTAAAACGTAAGATGATGTGGATCTATCTAATTTGATATGACCGGGATGCGTTTTCCTTTCGTACGTCTAAAACGCGCTCATTACAACGGCGATACACTAGAATTTGAAAAAAATACATGCTAATCAAACGTCTAGCTACTCTGTATATGATAAGGGCCCATGCTATTTGAAGTTTTAACTTTAATATCTGGCTAATGCTGAATACCCAAAATTGATATCGAAAATAACAGTGAAAACCTCGCTATAGTGATACGCAAACTCGTTTTACGACAGGTGCTAGCTAGTTTTAAAGGAGCTTTCTGAATTACAGTAACCCCCCTCTATTACGACCACTAAAAAGGCGTATTGTTTGTATGAAAGACAGGTAACAGCTTAAAGCAAGACATGTAACAGCTTATAGCAATGCTAAGGTAAATAGAAAACTCCTAAAGGAGATTTCTGTTTTACTTTCACATTGCTTTAAGCAGCCATATGCTTTAAACAACTAATATTCTTTGATCAGAACCGATTGAAGTGTATATTAATGTATGATTTAAGACAATTATATGAAATAGTTGGAATACGAATAGACTTTAGATCCAATTATTATTATTCATTTTAGAGGTTATCATAGTTAAGAGTAAGCTTACGTATAATCTGACTTCCTGATATCTCTGATATCAATTTGACTTACAAAAGACCCTTAATTTAATGAAATAGATTCATGAATTAATAAAATCAATTAGCTAGCACTGAACTATTAAATGGAGTTTACAAATAGTTCCGATCCTGCTCTAAAGAGGCCGGGTATGTTTAACACTAACGTTTAGGTCTCTTTTTTAAAATTAGTAAACAGAATATGTAAAATATCACATATATTGTGAAGCAAAGGGTAACGCTTTGGTTTAAATTTAATCCATTTGCGCCCAGTGGATTGTTCCATGCTAATATATTGGATTAGTCCATTTTTATCTTAGGGGTTCCTGATCTAAATTTTCATTTTCGTTTTGCTTTATATTAAAATTCCTATCAGCAAACAGTGTAGACTCTGATCAGAGTCTACACTGTTTGCCTATGTTCTATTTACGGTATCGTAGGCACAAATTGATTAACTATTTGCATTTCGGTCATGACTTCACACTTCAGTGGCAATTGCACAAAATTTGAATCCAGACTGGACGTCCAAACTATTTTGTCACTCTTTTTAAGATTTTATAAGTTAAAATACTAATCCATCTTAAACTGATAAAATTTGCAGCCAACAGTTCCATGGTCGATATTATCTCGGCAAGAATGAGACTTTAGTTTAACCAACTGACCCCCTACGGACAAGTATACTCGTCCTTTACAATCAGTTTACCTATAAATAGTACACATATCTTCTGCAAACATAGAGACTAATCAGAGTTGTTGAGTTCGGTTTTACGGCACCGCGACACAAAGAAGGTCATATAGCACCAAAGCATCTGATCAGAGGCCTCCTTAGCTGTTTAGCATTCGTAAATTATAGCAGAACACAACATTTAAATGTCAAAAATGGACTAGACTTAATTGAAAACTGGAATTTTCCAGTGAAAGTTTCAGGGGTGATTGAGTTAATACGCTGAATGACAAACAGCTGTGCGCTACTGATTGATGGCCAAGATACGTTTAGGTTTTTGTAATTAGTGTTAAATCACAGTATTATCGTTCGTTATAGCTTCCCTGTGTGTTTGATTTATGAGATATAGATCTTCAAGGAGAATTATAAGACATTCCTCATGGACCGTGTTTCCGGTTCGCAGCCCTATACAGCGGTCAATGCGTTATTATTTCCCCATTTAACCCTTTACCCCATAGCCTGTTCCTAGTTTTGAAGACAGGTGACCACTTAAAGCAGGTTGAAAGTAAAGCAGAATGTGCCTTAAGGCACATTCTGCTTTACTTTCAGCCTGCTTTAAGCTTAAATCTGCTAGGCTATATAAAATATTTGTAATGGTAATTGTTCATGAGGGTATAAACTGGAACTATTTTATTCAGCGGAGGAATAAATTAAATACGCTAAAAGTCGCTTCTATGGGGGAAAGGGTTAAACGCGTTTATTATGATAAAACAATTGTTTCCTATGCAAACAGTTTTGGTAAACCCGACGTCTGATCTGGCACCAAACTGTTTGCCACATAGGTTAAGATAAACGGAATTCTCAGAATTTTGAAAAAACTGTCATTTTACATTGCGTTGGAATGAATACTCCCTTTAACGGTATATGCAGCTCAACATGAAATTCGTTGTACAAAACGACGACAGAACGCTCCTAAAGGAACCTTTCGTTTGTCTTACGTCCAGGTTTGTCTTAACCCTTTATTCCATGTCCTGTTTCTTGTTTTGAAGACAGGGGACCACTTAAGGCATATTTTGTTTTACTTTCATCTCGCTTTAAGCTTCATGTACCATCTGCTAGAATATAGAAAATATTAATTATGCGTTATATTCATGACTGTATAAATTGGAACTATTTTCTTCAGTGGAGGAATAAATTAAATGTGTAAAAATGAGTATATATTTGGCAAAGCATTGAAAACAGACAATAATCTTTGTTTCCAATGTAGTTCAAGGTCAGTTTCTCTGTGCTTAAAAATAGTCCTATACACAGCAGTATTCTGTTAACTCTTTCATAATCAAATTTATCGTGAAGTGTTTACCCCTTCACCGCCTTATTGTCGTCTGCTTCAATATTGTTGTCTGCAATATTGTTTCAAAGTAAGATTTAAGGCAGTATAACTGACGTAATCTCAAAGCAAGTTGCAAACATTTGTTTTCCTGATCAGACGCCGCATGACGCGGCGTCTGATCAGGATCAAAACTGTTTGCAAATGCGCTTTATGACGTCATTGAGAATGAAAGGGTTGATAGTGATTAACGGGCGTTTTCATTTAATGGTCGCTAAACATTGGATTGACAGTGTTGCTGATTTCTTGTTTTGTAAAGTTTGCTATCTTGAAAAGTAGGGGAAAACTTTGCGAAGTGCTTTGAAGTAGAACCCAGTTTGCCAGTGCATTACTCTTGATGAATTCGGGCCTGTGCTCGATATGCCTCTCCATACAAAACTGAACTTATTGAGACGTTTTAGATGAAAATCGTCGAGACCAGTGCCCATGGTTACTAAACGTTTTAGATAAGTCTCGAATACAGTCTCACTTCATGGTTATAATGTGTTTGAGATGAGTCTGAGATCGTTCTTCAACTTTTGATTGGTCAGATGTTACAGAATGCTAAAATCTGACCAATCAAAAGTTTGAGATCGATCTTAGACTCATCTCAAACACTTTATAACCATGAATGCCAATTTGTGTCTGAAACTGTACACGAAGGGCTTCTTGGGACGTCCCCACCATTATATGTCGATAATAATCAGTCTGTAGGGACATTACACCTTCAAAACATTAACGTCAGAGGTAGAAGATTCGGGTTCTATCGGTAACGCTCTGAGCTAGCAACATATAGGTCGCTGGTTCGGTCTCCCGCTGCACCAAATATATTGACAAGCGGTCCTTAGTATGAAAACCTAAAACTGAGTTCCCATAATCCTTTTAACCCTAAATATCACGTGTGGGTACCTATTATCCTTTTGGATATCTTCTAGTACAGGTATTTGCGAACCAGTCTACTGTTGCATTTGTAATATGACAACAAAAACCAATGAAAATATCAAAAAGTGCAGGCCCTGATCAGATAGCGGCTCCGATAGGAGCCCTCTGATCAGGGTCTACATTGTTTGCATATGTTACATGTATCAGTAATCTCTACACATGGCTGTAGGGTTGGAAGGGTTAAGGCTGTGAAGGGGTTAACGGCTTAACGCGTGTTTTCATATAAAAACGAATCAAAGTGTTTCACGAAATTTCATCTCGTTCCGTTTACTATTTCCCAATGAAGTTCTCATGTGACGGGTTTTATTACTTTGTTTGTCTAAAAACAACATTCGCTATACATTAAAGCATCTTAAATGTAGACTTTTTATAATCTACTTGAGTGCATTTCAATCCATTTGGGACGTTAAAACAATAAAATTTTGGTAAAACTTTCGAAATTCATTTTATTAAATTGTTCAAGGGTCTCAGTGCTATTTGACTCAACTTTGCAAATCCTGGGAAAAAACACAAACACACACTCAGAGTTAAGTCATAGTTGTTGTTTTTATTTAGACAATAATACTAGCATTGAAGGAGGTCAGGAGTTAAACCACTTGTAAATAACCTAATGTATGAACTTCGGGTAAGGCAGTGTAGGGTCAAGCAACTCAAGATAACTAAATGCAGGACAAAAGTAATGCAGAAAGCTCGTATAGGAGCATTAAGTGGAAATATGGATAAATTGCTGTGTTTCTTTATTGAGTGGACGTTGAACACAGGTTTTTATTGTACAGGTATTTGAAGACAGGACAGATTCGCGCCTTTAACCCTTCACTGCCATGACGTCATCATTTTAAAACAATCAAGTTGTCTGCCTTTTTCACTTTTAGGTATTTTGACATAAGAAATATTGAAAAAAGTATCAAACCGTTTGAATCCTGATCAGACGCCGCGTTACGCGGCGTTTGATCAGGATCCAAACTGTTTGCAAACAGTTATTATACTCGGGGTTAGCCATGGAAGGGGTTACTCCCTCGTCTGTTGTTGTTTTAATCTTCTATATCTAACTGTTGTAGCCTCTCAGACAGTAACCTGTATCACATAGCTGATTGCACCGATAAGCTAACTGAGTCTGACAAAAACAAGGAGTTCTGACATTCCAAACTCTCCAATGCGATATTCCCCACCCACATTGTATTCTGTAGCCAGGTTATACATTATAATCTATATCCATAGTGTACTGCTAGGAAAACATTACTATTTCCACTTTAACCGTTTTATTGCCATTATGGCACATTCTGCTTTACATTCAGCTTGCTTTAAGCTACGATCTGCTAATATAAAAATACGAAAATTCGGAAAAAATCCGGAGAAATGGCAGCCCGGCTGTTTTTATTGATCAAATTTGAAAAAGTATCCACTTTTACTTGAGAAAAAGTGGTGTCGGTTTTGGTCATGATCAGACTGTCCAAGATCCAAACAGTTTTCAAATGTTAGTGTTGACTCAGATTGTCAGTGAAACCTTTAGACATAAGCCACATAACTGAGCGCAAGCTCAATACACTAAAATGTTACCAACGGCAATATTTTGGAAAATTGGCGCACAGTTCGCACAGTTCGCACAGCCGCGAAAATCTGACATTTGGAAACTTTCTAAAACATTGTAAGTTTAAATCCGATTATTTAGATCCCCATTACATAGTTTACAATGAACATTAGTACGAGAGACATTTGAAAAGTACTGCTAATTGAGCGATAACTTTATATTCGATGGTCTGAATTATAAAGGTGAACATTTTCTGAAAGATATAACTTTCCTCTTGTGGGAAAACAAAAACATATATAACCTTATTATCAGAGAATTTGATATTCACCTACATGCCACCATACATGAAGGTATATTACCCCTTGGATTGTCAACAAAATTAGTCATATAAGCACTTAAAAGGGGTAACATTAATGCTGATATTTTCTATGATTTTAATCCGATTTGTTTGGAATTTACACATAAAATATAGACACTTTACCGGAAATATGCCATAATTTACGCGGTTATTGAATTTTACTGCTTGACGTTTTAAATGAGAATATTAAACATGTAGCCATTGTGTACACTCATATGTTGTCATTATTCACACAAAGCACGAATTCTAAAATATTCATAATTTGAACAGTGCAGCAGTTTCAAAATTATGACCACGTGACCAAAAACACGCATTTTGGATTTTTGACGTCACATCCTCGAAACAGTATTTCGTTAAACAAAAACTATTATAAATTGTCTTAACTAAAAATTAGAAGAATAAATTAAACTATAATAACACTGATTATTGACCTTTTTATGACTTGTATAAGGATATCCGGTTACCTTAACCACTTTTCTAAAAACAAGGGTAGTACAAAAGATGTTGCTGCCAAAACAAAATATACTTAAAATTCATTTATAACGACCGTCGAATGAAAATATATATTCAAATCTAGAAAACTTAACTTGTTTAGAGTAGCTGATAGTCCAAATAGATATTAAATGTCTAGATTTATGTAGTGGGTATATGTGGTAAAATGGTCTTCTAGTTGGGTAGTACATATTGCTGTTATTCAATAATTGATCAACGTTTTTTAGTAACTAAATGTTATTCAAAAGTACTGTTAACCATACATCAAATAATATAAAATTTATTTCAATCAGCATGAGCGATACTTGAAAAGTGCGCTCTGAAATAAACATGCTTCACAATACAACGCAATTACCTCGCGCATTCAAGAGGGAGTTCAGTCAATACCTAAAATCCTATCTGATTGAATACCAATAAAACAGAAATTCTCAAATTTATTATAACAAATTTACTAGATCTATGAATGTCTTGCTGAAAGGTTGGTCTTTCAGAAAATGTTCAGTGATCAATTATCAGTACTTTTCAATTGCCCCTCGTATTTGTAATATATGTAAACCAATGTATTGCCATGACATCTGCTTGAAACTATTGTTGCCTGCTTATATTTCTCAAATTTATATTTTAGATAAATTGGCTGAAGTATTTAAAATTTAAACATACTCTTGCGAAGTTGCGAGTTAAATAAAACCATGAAATACCATATATATGGTTATATACAGGACATTTCAGTTAAAGTGGTGTTCGTCTTCTTAATCGTTTAAATGACATACCGTATATAACCAACGGTTCTTTGCACGACCAGCTTCAATATCTAAACCATGAGCATTCAACTGAATTCTTGCTATAACACATCAAAATATTGGACTTTCAATAGTATCTAGATACAAGTAACACGCTGGTCTAATACATGTATTACATGAAGTATGAAGTTGTCTGTAAAATTACGTGGGTGTGCACATTTCCTTAAATGAGAAATGGCTATGCCACGTTTAAACTTTGAAATACGGGTATGTTCTACATGTACTTACACGAGATCGAGTTATCGAAATTAAAATCATGAAACACTGATATGGTCGATTTAAGCGAGTTCGACGTATCGAATATTTGAAGGTACATGGCATAAATTAGTTAAACTGGGCTCTACGGTAGCAACTGAATAAAGAAATACTGAATGTCGCTTATAGGCTTCCGTAATCCAAGCATTTGAAATGAAGTGCATGAGGAAGTTGCTCCGAATCTCTTACCTCGACAGAAAAACCAACGAGGTAGTAAGAGACAGAGTGAAAAGTCTTGTCGGTCCACTGTTAAGAGAAGAAAGCTCCAGTGGTTCGGTCACGTTACTAGACATGCCAGTCTAAGTAAGACAATCCTACAAGGCACAGTTGAGGGTGGGCGTAAAAGAGGGAGGAGGAAGAGCTGGTCGGATAACATTAAAGACTGGACAGCACTAAAGATGCCTGAACTACTTACCAATGAGACAGACAGACCAAAGTGGAAACAAGTGGCAGCTTCTTCGACAACAGACTCCCCCCTACGACAGAGTTCTCGGTCAAGGGACGAGTAAAAAAAGTAATCCAACCTCCTTGTTAATGATGATTAAGTTATAGGATTCTATATTGTACTGGGGCAAAATAATTATCTGTGTCGGTAGACTAATCAAAAATACTAGTAATTGAATTGTGCAGACAGGTCTGGTCAAACGTACGTGGTAAACTACAGACCTATTTATATCAGCGCTTCACTACAGACAGGCAATACAATTGTTTCATTACTGAAAAATATCTAAGTCCTATAACAAGTGATACCACATTACAACAGTGCTCCCTCTCTGCAACGACAACCAATGGGAGAAAAAGATTGCATTGTGTTTGTTGTTCGGAGGGAATTATTAAAGGGAGGGAAATTGGCTTACACTTGCAAACAGCTTGAATCCAGATCAGACGCCGCTAAACGCGGCGTCTGATCTGGATTCAATATGTTTGTCATGCGTCAGTATGGGGTTAATTTCTGTTTAAATGTCCAATAGATCTATGCTACTTTGAGAAAAATAGCAGAGAACAATTTTAAGCAGACGATATTGCAGCATGAAAGAGTTAGGCATAATTGTCTTGTTTGGTGAACAGCGGCAAGCATTGTTGTAAGGAGGGAATCGTTGTTCAGAGGGTCGTTGTAGAGATGGTGACTACATAGAATTTCCGTCTATACGTGGGCATTGCTTGGTCAGTTAACGGTTTTCCCCGTAGAAGCATTAATGTATTCCTCACATATACTAATGACACGGCCATAATTCACCCTATGACACTAACACCATAAAGAATCTGTACATTTGGGATGAGAAACTTTTGTTATTTGGAATGTTTTTATAACACTCTATTTAAATCTGAGACTCCAAGGTAGGGGCCATTTTTGACCCCAGGATAAAATGTTGAGCAAATTTGTAGAGGTCTACTACATGTCTAATATCAAAGCTCTAGATCTCACGGTTTGGCACAAGAAGATTAGTCGATAGCAAAACGACAACTATATACAAAACATTAAAAGTCTGCAACTTTTACTTTTCACACCCTCGTTATTTTCACACAAAATTATGATTCGCAAATTATCAAATCACATTTAAACATATACACCATTGTGTAACTAATACATTTTTGCGCATATCGTCACCAACTTTGTCTATGGTTTGTACTTTACAGTACATGTATAACAAAAGTCCCTTAAAACCAAATGTACAGTTTCTTTATTGTGTTAGTATAGATACGTTTTCCTGCTTTTATCATGCCCTATCAAAGAAGCATCTGTAGAAAAGTGAGTTGCATACGGATAGGTGGATGATCAATTATGGCGAAAAGCTCTACGACAATACATGTACATGTACAGTGGAGAATGTGTTATTCTTTCCCAATAAACGCGTTTACGCTAAAACTATTATTTGCCGTGCAAACAGTTTGGAGCCATATCAGACGCCGGGTTACCCGGCGTCTGATCAGGCTCCAAACTGTTTGCCACCCAGATAAACAAGAATTATCAGAATTGTCCAAAAGTTGTTCTTTTCTACGTTTTAGTGCTTTGCGTTTGCGTACGTTTGCGTTTAAACGGGAAAGAATAACAGATTCTCCACTGTACATCGCTATGATGAGTATGTGATGGCGTGAACTATGTTTGCATGAGTGAAAGGGGTTGACTGCAGTGGTGTCCTATCACACGAACTTTTTATGAGCAGAGCGCCCGTAGGGAGTAAATTAGTCATTCTCATGACGTCAATCAAGACTCGTTTGTTCTTCATTACTGCAGCGCCGACACCTGACCAAGCTACCTGATAAATATCAGGAAAGGTAATCGATGTTATATAAATAAGCAAGTGAGTTGATGCAGGTTCTTCATATGATCTAATCTAGTGCAGTCAATTGAGACACCACTGAAGGAAGTAGCATGGAAATCTTTTTTAAGACAAGTGACTGTTTAACCCATTTATGTCAAGTGGCTTCTAGTCCCATGCTTGTACATTGGATGAGTCCATTTTTGATGAAAGGGGTACTTGATCTTAATTTTCATTTTTGTTTTGTTATACATGGATACATATTGAAAACCCTATCAAAACAGTGTATACTCTGACCAGACTCCGCATTATGTTTACACTGTTTACGTATTCCCCTTTTTATAGGGCGCTAGGAACATATGGGCTAATGCATAAAACAAATTATGCAGAGAGCTTCAGTATGAGCTTTCTGCATTACTTTTTTCTGGCATTAATTAACACTTTCCTCTATGAAACTTAAAATGGACAATTCAAGTTCTAATTTAGTCTTTAAACTATTTTATATTATTTTTGTCAATGAATTGCAATATGACAACTAGTACAGACCCATATCAGAGAGCGCCTGAAGAATCCCTCTGATCTGAGTCTTCACTGTTTGTACAGAACAAGTATACTCTTCACAGGTACATTGTTTGCATAGAAAATGAATATGTGAGAGTAGGTTTCAATGGATTGATTTAAGCAATCACGACAGGTGTATTAAATAGGCCACACAGCTGGACAATCATACTGCTTAATGCAGGATAGAAATATTGAGAAATCTTTCTGCATTTTTATCTGCCACTGAACGGACGCTCACTCGCTGAGTGCAGGCATAATTGACTGTAATGTACAGTCCTCCCTTTCTGCAACGGCTCTCCCAACAACGACTCCCTCCTTACAACAACGCTTGCCGCTATTCCCTCAAACAATGCAATTATGTCCAACCTATTCACGACTGCAATGTCGTCTGCTTAAAATTGTCGTCTGCTGTTTTTCTCAAAATTACATAATGGACATTTTGTTAGTCTTAATGGCGATTGACAAACAGCTTGAATCCAGATCAGATGCCGCGTAACTCGGCGTCTGATCTGGACTCAAGCTGTTTGCAATTGTAAGCTAAGTTCCCTTCGTATAACGACTCCATCCGAACAACGCACACATTTTTATCCTCCAATGAACGGACGCTCAGTACAGGCATGATTGGCCGTAATTACATATTCATGTGTCGTGTTTGTATCATAACCATGTGTGTTTTTATATTTCATAAGAGGCTCCAGAGGCGTGAGTGCAATAACATGCACTTACACCCACCCCTATGCATACACCCCTCCCATTTAATCAATTACTCTATAAATACGCCTCTGGTATGAAATGGCAGATGGATTAGACACCTAGCCGGAAGACATTCTCTAGTACATGTATGTATCATCAATTTCAGTGGAGAAAATGTTATTCTGGGGTCAGATCAGTTGCCGTGTAATCCGGCGTCTGATCAAGCTCCAAACTATTTGCCACTCAGATTAAATTAGGTAGTTAGAAAGGTCAAAAAGGTGAAGTTTTCAACATTTCAGTGTATTGCGTTTGCGTTTACGTCTAAATACGACCACGCAAAGCTATGTACGGTTTCTTTATATTCCGATAGCGCCCGTGTTTTATACAAAAAACTCTTGGTAGCTTTAGTGCTTTAATCATAGAACGTTTAAACGACAAAGATTTTGTATGCAGACGCTCCAAGTTTGTTTTCTCTGAACGTCAACCCACAAATAACAAGGCAACAGTGTAGATCTTTTCGTAATTTTGCGGTAAAGTATAATTTTTTATATATCTTAGTCAAATTACAGAACTTACACACAGGAATATAGAACGTGAATGAAAGTCAAAATAAAATTTGATGCCCGAGATGTTGGCAGATCCAATCATCCATGAGAGTTATCCATGATAGTCAGGGCCGGATCCAGAAATGTTTCAGTGGGGGGGCACAGGTGGGGAGGGTATGGGAGGGGTGTAACCCCTCCCATAGGTGGGGGAATTTTTTTAAAACTTGCATACTAAATGGTGCATTCTGAGGGCATTCTAAGAAGAAGTTAACATCGATAGAATGATGTAAATACCCCCAATGAAACACACAAAAAAGTGGTTTCATAAGACAAAGAGAAAAAAATCATAATCTGGAGAATTTTTTAATAGCTTTATCTCCATTCTCAGAAATCTATTACTCCACACCAGGGTCATACAAAGATTTTCATCAGTGCATTCGAAACACAGGCCTTCAAATGATCGTAGGAGTTTTTCAAGTGGAAAAGGAGGAAGATTTTCAATTAAATAGTACATGTAGGAACTGTTTGATACAAAATACCACATGGAGTCATCGTGCTCTTATAAAGTTAAGTAATCCACAATCTTGAGTTAAAGACATTCTCACCGAAAGCCATTTTATTCTTTGGTTATAATTTATTCAACAGGCCGAAGATGCGATCCAACAGGTTTAGGGGGGTCCGGGGGTACTTCCCCTGAATTTTTTTGAAATCAAGCGCTTCATTTCCTGCATTCTGGGCCATACTGAGGGTGCTTGAAGACTTATTAGGCAAAAAGTAGGAATAGAAGGAGGTTTTGGTAGAAAAATAGGAAAAGTAGGAAGGTGAACAAAAAGTTGGAAAATAGTAGGATAGGTACGAAAAAACTTGCATAAAAAATAGCGCATTCTGAGGCCTTTCTAAGAGAAAGTTAACATAGATAGAATGATGTAAACACCCCCAATGACACACCTGAAAAAGTGGTTTCATAAGACAAAGAGATGATAAATTTTCCAGCGTTTCATGCATTGAAAACACAGGCCTTCAACTGATCTCAATGCAAAAAGTAGGAAAAAAGTAGGAGTTTTTCAAGTGGATAAGTAGGAAAAAGGAGGAAGATTTTCAATAAAATAGTTGGAACAGTTTGATACAAAATACCACATGGAGTCATCATGCTCATATAAATTTAAGTAATCCGCAATCTTGAGTTAAAGACATTCTCGCCCAAAGCCATAATTATTCTTTGGTTATAATTTATTCAACAGGCCGAAGATGCGACCCAACAGGTTTAGGGGGGTCCGGGGGTACTCCCCCTGGAAAATTTTGAAATCAAGCGCTTCATTATCTGCATTATGGCTCTGGTGAAAGGTTGTCGTCCAGCCATTAATCTCCAACCCTACCCCTCCTATTCATATGCATACTGTTACAAGGGAGGTCCGGAGCATGCCCCCTCCTCTCACCCCCCTGGAAAATTTATACCCAGATGATCAATGGTGCGTTCTGATGGGAGTTTTTTCGCATTCAAAATAGGTAAAATACTACATAAATTAAAATCTGTGTAAATATTCGATTCAAAATAACATATCAAATTCTTTAATATAGGATAATACCTTTGACAGATTGTCTTCTGGCCTGGTTAACCTGAAACCTACCCCTACCCGCTCTGATTATTGTTCACACTGTCACTAAGGGGATCCCGGGAACTTTTTAATTTCTAGATGGTCTCTGGTGAATTCTGGGGCATTTTGCACATTCAAAGCAGTTACAATAATAATATAAATACAATAAATATATATAAATATTCTGCAACTAATACATGCCTGAGTTAATTGGGTATTATTCATCATCTAGTTAGGCATTCAATACTGCCTTGCTCTTTGTTACCCTTAAGTATTTTCATCAAATTTTATTGGATTAACAGGCCTGTAGGATATGCAATTTGGGGGCACAGGCCTTAGGCATAGCTAGATCATTTGTGTATGTGCTGAATGCTTTCGCACATTCAAAACAGGTAAAATACTTGCATAAATTTATGTAAAGATCTAGGTAACTTTTACTTACACATGTATCGGCAAAATTATTGGGGGACCTGAGGATTTGAGGGGGCACAGGGGCAACTTTGGATTTACTGGCCTGTAGGTTATGCAATTTTTGGGCACAGGCATTTTCATTTTGTGGATGGGGGATGGGGGCACAGGGAGCATACTGCTCAGTGCTGTGTCCCATCCTTGTTACTACGGGCCTGTGTTGGTTGTGGGAGGAGGGCACACAGCGGTGCCCCCATCATTGTTACTACAGGCCTGTGTCTGGTTCAAACACAGACCAGGCATACTGAGGTTTTGAGGGGGCACAGGGGCAATTTTGGATTTACTGGCCTGTAGGATATGCAATTTGGGGGCACAGGCATTTTTATTTTTTGGTTGGGGAGGGGCACAGGGGGCACACTGTCGTCCCCCCCCTCCTTGTTACTATGGGCCTGTGTCGGGTTCAAACACAGACCAGGCATACTGAGGGTTTGAGGGGGCACAGGTGCAATTTTGGATTTACTGGCCTGTAGGATATGCAATTTGGGGGCACAGGCATTTTTATTTTTTGGTTTGGGAGGGGCACAGGGGGCACACTGTTGTGCCCCCATCCTTGTTACTATGGGCCTGTGTCGGGTTCAAACACAGACCAGGCATACTGAGGATTTGAGGGGGCACAGGGGCAATTTTGGATTTACTGGCCTGTAGGATATGCAATTTGGGGGCACAGGCATTTTTATTTTTTGGTTGGGGAGGGGCACAGGGGGCACACTGTTGCGCCCCCCCCCCCCATCCTTGTTACTATGGGCCTGAGTCGGGTTCAAACACAGACCAGGCATACCGAGGATTTGAGGGGGCACAGGGGCAATTTTGGATTTACTGGCCTGTAGGATATGCAATTTGGGGGCACAGGCACATGCAGTTTTATTTTTTGGTTGGGGAGGGGGGGGGGCACACTGCCATGCCCCCGCCCCCATCCTTGTTACTACGGGCCTGTGTCGGGTTCTAACACAGACCAGGCATACTGAGGATTTGATGGCCAGAGATAAGAGACACAAGCCATTGCAACAGCTCCAGATAAGTTCAAGCATGCCAGCTGAGGGACAGGACATGTTCCCCCGTGCCCCCAGTGGACCTGTGCCTGTAATGTCATATGCCAATGCAACCTTCTTACCCAGCTATATGATGAATATATGAATCAAGCAAAAAAAAAATCAGGCCAGCTGGGGGGGGGGGGCACGTGCCCCCTGTGCCCCCCCGGTAAATCCGTGCCTGATAGTTGCGATATCGTAACTGTATGGACCTTGGTCTAGAGTTAGATCTAGAATATGTTTCCTTTTATTCTATTTTTATTCCTACCCCCGATTCCCACAGGCTGCGTGACTTAGTTGTAGTGCGGGAGGTTGCGGTTTCAATCCCTGCCCGGGTCAAACCACAGACCTTTGACCTTTTGTAAAAATCAGTAGGCCTAGGGGCCAGGGCTCCCATCACGGCCATCAGGGCTGCCATTTCTCTGGCTTTTTCAGAAAATTATCTGAGCAGAAGGTAGCTTAAAGGGAATCGCAACCGGATGGTGTACTTGTCAAAATAAAATAAAATACTCAAATAAAAGCAAATTTGTGGCATTTTTTGGCTTCTGACATTAAAAAAATATGATCAGTCCAAAAAAAGTCTCAAGAATCGTCACCGAATCTTAGATTTTTAGATATTTTCCATCGTTTTTCTATACCGACTAGTAGACGGTATAGTTGTTGTTGTTGCTTCTCTACACGGGCTCAGACATAAACACGAGCCGAATTACGCAGCTGTTTGCACTTTCGATGGCTACACATTGAAATACGTTTAATCCATCCGAGATAAACGGATAGTTCCGTGGTCCATTGGTCTAAGCGGTTTCCCCTATTTTGCCTTCTGTCCGCCAATGCCGGGCCCCGGGTTCGAATCCCACCAGAGACCAATATTTTTTTTTATTGAAATACATTTTTTTAAACAGAATTTCTTATCCTAAACTAATTCTTTACCATTTATATAAGCGTTTGACACATATTTACAAATTACTATTTTTAATGCACCATCTGGTTGCGAGTCGCTTTAAAGCAGGCTGAATTAAGATGCATTCTGCTTTACTTTAAGTAATCGCACTTTGATACAAAAACAGATTAAATGGACACTCCTGACATCCAGAAATATATCAACTCTTTTTCGCGGATAAATTTATGTTGGAAAATGTTGTATTTGGACCAATAAAACATCAATTGGGTTTGAATTATCTTTTTTCGAAATTTCACATGTAAAACGTGTTGGCTATTGTAATTCATTAATACTATTTCATTGTTAAAAATAAATCAACAAAAAAAAATTGATGCCACAGACACAGAAATTGTCCATATGATAGATTTAAATTGACTCTAAAAACACTTAGCTGAACTGAAGAGTTAACCCCCTCCATAGCATCAAACGTTGACAACCAATCAAAAGGCACGAGAATAAGAGAAACATTTGACTGATTCGGAGCATACAGGGAGGTATATTCAAACGTAGAAATGACCTAGATATTATTTTTTTATTATTATAATTATGGATGTTATACTTTATTGGGAGTTTCAACTCGTTACTGTTTTTTAAGCCGCAAAGAAGAATTCTTAAAAGCAATGTATGTGTTTTATACATATTCTAAGGCTTAGCCACACGAGAATAGGAGACAACAGTATATTTAGTATGTTAATTTATTGTAAACCAATGTATTTTCACAAGTCAACCTTGAACATTGACACATTTAACACAACTTAAACCCAAAACCTTAAACTTGGATTTAACTAAAAGATTGTACTGTTGCAAATAGGACTTTTATACTCAGCATGTGTCTTCCTATTATCAAGACCTTACCAACAATACAAATAGTTTTGCCCTTGTGACCTTGACCTTTGACCTACTTTTTTTTTTTAAATCTTGAAATGGGGATATTTGAACAAGTAGGGCTAGGGCTAGGGCTTTCATATTCTCAATCTGTATATATATTTCTTGTGTTAACACCTTTACAACCATACCATGCAAATATGTTTGCCCTTTTGACCTTGACCTTTGATCCAATTTTGTAAAAATCTTTAAATGCCAATAACATTTGAAACAGTAGGCCAGAGCTTCCAAACTTTGTATGTACATAATTTAGCTTTCTTATGCTGGTTGGGGGCATGCATTTTTACACACATGTTGCTTTTCATCTGATCTTCACCAAACTTTCTGAAAATGTTTGTTGTCATAAAAGGAAGAAGAGACCAAGTTTGATAACCAGCGGCACCAAATCACACTAGGCCCTTTGGAGTTATGACCCTTGAATTCCTCAAAATGGCGCTCCACTACAGTATTCCCTCTCTAACTTGAACATTTTTCTAGGATAGTCTGAATTCCCCTCCCTATGCCATCTGGGGGGCATCCGTGTATCTGAGACACACTTCTTGTTAGCTCGCCTATTCGGAGAATGGGGGAGGGGGGGGGGGGGGGGGGGGGGGGGCTTATGGAATAACCCCGGCGTCAACATTGGTTTTTCATGGTTAAAGTTATGCACTAATACATCATGAAATATTTGCATTAGGAAGCTGATATTTGGATTGGAGGTGCCCTGTGGGTTGAACATTGATGTTGTGTAGTTAAAAAATTTTAAAAAAAGTTAAAATCTAGTCAAAATTCACCTTTTGTGGACTTATGTTTTTCGGCTGATTTCTCAAGTTTTTGGGTAGTGTTGTGTGATGCACTAATACTACATGAAATATTTGTATTAGGAAGCTGATATTTGGAATGGAGGTGCCCTGTGGGTTAACCTTAATGTTGCCTAGTTAATTTTTTTTTAAAGTTTAAATTTAGTCAAAATTACACCTTTTGTGGACTTAGGTTTTTTGGCTGATTTCTCATGGTTAAAGTTTTGGGGTAAGTGTTGTGATGCACTAATACTACATGAAATATTTGTATTAAGATGCTGATAAAAAGAATGGAGGTGCCCTTATTAGGTTGAACATTGATGTTGCGTAGTTAAAATTTTAAAAAAAGCCCTTATTAGGTTGAACATTGATGTTGCGTAGTTAAAATTTAAAAAAAAAGTTTAAAATTAATTTAGTCAAAATTTCACCTGTGGAGGACTTAGAGTTTGGTTCTGAAATTTCAGGTTAGTTATGGAGTAAGTGTTGGAATGCACTTATATTACATGACATATTTGCATTAGGAAGTTGATATTTTGAATGGAAGTTCCCTGTGGCTTGGATATCAATGTACTGATACACTTTTCTTTTGATAGAACTTTACCTATTTAAGAAAGGTTTAATTAGGCGAGCTTTGCTGTTCTCCGACAGCTCTTGTAAACTTATCTATTGCTATTTGGCCATCTGGGTTTTTTATGTCTTTTAAAGGAGGCAGCTTTTAAACGCAGGACAAATTTAATGCAAACAAGAGCGTGTCCCAGTTACACGAATGCCCCCGATGATATAGGGAGGGGAATCCAGACTATCAAATGTAAAAGTTAGAGAGCTGAAACTGTAGTGGAGCGCCATTTTGAGGACTTCAAGGTCCATTACTCCAAAGGGCCTAGCATAAATTGGTGCCGCTGGTTATCCAAATTGGTCTCCATTTTATGTCAACAAACATTTTCAGAAAGTTTGGTGATGATCAGATGAAAAGCAATGTGTTTGTGAAACACAAATGCCCCCAGCCAGCATCATGTTCTGTAATGTAATGCTTATTTGCAAAAGTAGGTCAAAAGTCATGGTCGTAGGGTAAATGAAACATTGGCATGGTTGGAGAAGTCTTAACACAAGAAACATATAAAGTATGGAAGCTCTAGGCCTACTGGTTCAAATGTTATAGGCGTATAAAGATTTATACAAATAAAGGTCAAAGGTCAAGGTCACAAGGGCAAAAACGTAGGTATGGTTGGAAAAGTCTTGACACAAGAAATATATAAACAAAATATGAAAGCCGTAGGCCTACTGGTGCAAATGTTATAGCCATTTAAAGATTTCAACAAAAGTAGGTCAAATGTCAAGGTCACAAGGTCAAAAAGTTTTGTATGGTTAGAAAGGGAAAACACATGTCAAGTATAAAAGGCCCAGGTTCAAAAATGCAAAAGTTATATCCAAAGTTAAGGTTTTTGGTTAAAGTTTGATTAAATAGGTCAAAGATCGAGGTCATGGTCACATGGTCAAAGATGTTGGTATGGTTGGAAAGGTCTTGACACAAGAAATATACATACAAAATATTAAAGCCCTGGGCCAACTGGTGCAAATGTTATAGCCATTTAAAGATTTTTACAAAAGTAGGTCAAATGTCAAGGTCACAAGGTCAAAAAGTTTTGTATGGTTGGAAAGGTCTTGCCATGAAGAATACACATGCCAAGTATAAAAGACCCAGGTTCAAAAATGCCAAAGTTATAGCCAATGTTAATGTTTTTGGTTAAAGTTTGATTAAATAGGTCAAAGGTGAAGGTCAAGGGCACATGGTCAACGATATTGGTATGGTAGGAAAGGTCTTGACACAAAACATATACATACAAAATATTAAAGCCCTATGCTAACTGGTGCAAATGTTATAGCAATTTAAAGATTTTTACAAAAGAAGGTCAAATGTCAAGGTCAAGGTCAAAAAGTTTTGTATGGTTGGAAAGGTCTTGCCATGAGGAATACACATGCTAAGTATAAAATGCCCAGGTGAAAAAATGCAAAAGTTATAGCCAAGGTAAAGGTTTTTGGTTAAAGTTTGATTAAATAGGTCAAAGGTCAAGGTCGCATGTTCAAAGATGTTGGTATGGTTGGAAAGGTCTTGACACAAGAAATATACATACAAAATATGAAAGCCCTGGGCCTACTGGTGCAAATGTTATAGCCATTTAAAGATTTTTACAAAATTAGGTCAAATTTCAAGGTCAAGGTCACAAGGTCAAAAAGTTTTGTATGGTTGGAAAGGTCTTGCCATGAGGAATACACATGCCAAGTATAAAAGGTCCAGGTTTAAAAATGCAAAAGTTATAGCCAAGGTTAAGGTTTTTGGTTAAAGTTTGATTAAATAGGTCAAAGGTCAAGGTCACATGGTCAAAGATGTTGGTATGGTTGGAAAGGTCTTGACAAAAGAAATATACATACAAAATATGAAAGCCCTGGGCCTAATGGTGCAAATGTTATAGCCATTTAAAGAATTTTACAAAAGTAGGTCAAATGTCAAGGTCAAGGTCACAAGGTCAAAAAGTTTTATATGGTTGGAAAGGTCTTGCCATGAGTAATACACATGCCAAGTATAAAAGGCCCAGGTTTAAAAATGCAAAAGTTATAGCCAAGGTTAAGGTTTTTGGTTAAAGTTTGATTAAATAGGTCAAAGGTCAAGGTCACATGGTCAAAGATGTTGGTATGGTTGGAAAGGTCTTGACAAAAGAAATATACATACAAAATATGAAAGCCCTGGGTCTACTGGTGCAAATGTTATAGCCATTTAAAGATTTTTACAAAAGTAGGTCAAATGTCAAGGTCAAGGTCAAAAAGGTTTGTATGGATGGAAAGGTCTTGATACAGGGAAGACACATGCCAAGTATAAAAGGTCCAGGTACAAAAGTTATAGCCAAGGTTAAGGTTTTTGGCACAGATAGACGGACGGACAAACCAACAGACATGACAAAAACTATATGCCCCCGAATCGTAGATTCAGGGGGCATAAAAACATTGTTTTTTTCCTGTAGAGCTATTAAAAAGTAGTCATTTTTATGGTTCATAATTTTTCTGATTTTAGCAGGGCCTATATTTTACTGTATTTTTAGTATGGATTGCCTGCACTCAATTCTGAAATAACAAATGAATCATCCTCTTGATGTCAACCTTAAGTTCATACTGACATGAATCTTTTGAACCCAACCCATCCATGGTGAGATAAAAGTATTTGTTTTGATGTCAAAGCTACTGATATTTTTGAAATATCCTGTAAAGATAATTTGGAGATTTATAACAAACACAGTCCTGTCAGTATTTGCCCATTGACAGTAGTCAAGTGATAAATACCACTGATGTGACCATACCAAAGAGTTAATATGCACTTTGAAAATATTAAAGTTCAGCATTATAATAGACATACATGTGATAGAGTGAAAAGCAGTTTGATTTGTTGTGTAGACAGATTTGGATGTAACCTTTAAAATGAGTGGTAATGGTTTACCTATCTCTGTCAGTAAATCTCTTTCTGCACCTTTTTCTTTCAGTCTGCCTCTCCATCTTTGTCTCACTGTCTTTCTGTCTGTCTGTCTGTCACTCTCTCTGTTTCTTTCTGTCTCTCTCTCCCTCTCTTTCTCTTTCTTGATATTTTTAAGCCTCTTACTTTCTGCAATATTTCCAATGCATCTTTATGTCTGCTTAGCCCTTTCCCTCATAGAAGTGGCTTTCAGCACATTTAATTTATTCCTACACTGAAGAAAGTAATTCAAATTTATGTAGTCATGAAAAGGTACCATAATGAATATTTTCTATGTTGTAGCAAATGGTTGCTTAAAGCAGACTGAAAGTAAAGCAGATTGTGCCTTAAGGCACATTCTGCTTAACTTTCAACCTGCTTTGAGTGGTTATACCTGTCTTCAAAACTAGACACAGGCTTTGGGGAAAAGGGTTAATACATATCTGTTTGATGTAGCAGTGTTTAATTTGACTCCTAACCCTTAGCCTGCCACTCACGACTATAGCTCCATATGCAAACAGCTTGGATCCGGATGAGACGCCGAGTTACTCGGCGTCTCATCCGGATCCAAGCTGTTTGACACTCGGACAACATTTTCAGCAATTTTGAGCAACTTTGAAGCACTTTGAAACTTGAAGCAGACAAGAAATATAGCAGACGACAATTTATTTGGCGAGCTAAGGGTTAAGTTAAATTATTTATCTCTAAGGGCCAAACATGTCCCAAGTTATTGGCTTCTATGTAACTCCATAACACCTGCTTCATAAAACTGGTTTAAGAAAAAAAAGGAAATGTTATTACTGCTTTACTTTCATCTTGTCCTAAGCTGCCACCTGTATTCAACAATTGCTTTCAATTATTTTGGTGTAACAGTGCTAGTGGGTGGATATGTATATCTTAGGTTACTCTTTTGTGGAGGAGAATTTAAAACAGTGTAGAATGTGCAATACAACTCTTTAGGAGCCTTCTGGCTATAGAAAATCTTTCATTCTTTGTAACCCATTACTCTATTAACATGACTTTTTATGCCTTTAGTTTATTCTTTGTCTGAAGAAAATATTTCCACTTTATTAAATCATGATTTTGGCCATGAGAAATGTTTTCTTTATCCTAGCAGGAAGTTTAAAGCAGGCTGAAAGTAAGGAAAATATGCATTAAGGTTCATTTTGCTTTATTACTTTCAACCTGCTTTAATTGTCATCTTTCCCCAAAACTAGAAACGTTATGGAGTAAACAAACGGTTAACTTAAAAAATGGCTTGTTTAATTTAGATAGACAATTGAGGTTGACAATTTATTATGTAATAAAGAATTTAAAGCAGGATGCAACAGCTTTCTGCTATTTTTCATCCCGCTTTAAGGTGGTTCGCGGGTCAGCTTATTCTGTGTCAGAATTCTTTGAAACCTTGATTAAATTGAAATATACCATATGGAGAGTGAAAAATCGTTAAAATAAAAAAAAATTACAGTGCCGTTTTTTCTGACAAGACCTTTTGTCCAGAAAAGCTCCTTTTTTAATAAACAGGAATATTTTCTTTATAAAATGATATAACTCAATAATGTCTGTACATTCAAGTAAACAGTACATAGACTATAAGATATTGGGCAAACAAAAGTATTTCATGACATATTTTCTGGAAATATCAATATTTTAAAAATGTCAAATTCTGAAAAAGTCAAATTACAAAAAATCTAGCTGTTTAACATACACTAATTTTACTCTTATTAGATAGATATAACTTAATTCTACTAGTCACAAAAATTTAATGAAAATCTACAGTAGAATTTACATTTTATACATGATTTCCTGAAATTCTGACAAAATGTGTACACAAAACGAGTAATCTCCCTTGAGTTCAACTTTAAAATGCCGTCAGCTCTAAATAATACCATAAGTCAAACCTGTAATAAGGAACCATTAAATACGGTAGCCTGTATATATTTAAAGGCAGGTGACTGCTTAATGCATAACAAAAGTAATGCATAAAAGCTCCTTTAGGATCTATCTTTTAGCATTACTTTTGTGCTGTGTTAAGCTGCCATCTGTCATATAGGCTATATATAAATCCTCACAAATTTAGCTGTTTGCATCTGATATTATTCATTATTAAGTGACTAAACATAGCCTGTCCTTTGATCATCGCGTTATGAATTGACTAGTCACTAAAATCGGACAATTTATTAAAAAAAAATTTTGAAGCGAGTGAGAATCGAACCTAGAACCTTTGGATTGAAAGTCAATCACCGTACCAACTGTGCTAACAGAGAAGACACTGAAGCAGATCAAAATTTTCTTCATCTAAATTTTCTACTATAAGCACGTGCCGCAAAGATCAGGTGAAAGTCATCAGCATTTCCCGAACTGGAGATGCGGGCCGCCCGCTATCGAACCACCTTAAACTGTCACCTGCCTCTAACCCATTACACCATAAATCACACCTTTTTACACCATTTATCATCCACTGGTGAAATAGTTGCAATTCATAGTCATAAATATCTAGGATAAAAAATATTTTCTATAATTTAGAAGCTGCTATCTAAAAGTAGGCTGAAAGTAAAGCAGAATGTGCCATAAGGCACATTCTGCTTTACTTTCAACCTGCTCATGAAGACAATTCTAATGAGTAGAAACAGTATAGGATTTGGTGCTGACATACATCAGAAAATATTGGATTTGTTTGAAGTTTACTCCCTCTTATCTGGAGCCCTGTTAAAACACTACTATACCAATCATTAAACCCTATGATTTAGTGGCATTGTTTAGTGAGGCATCTATTAATAATTGATTTTGACTACAATACAGCATGATATGAGAGATTTTACAGAATTATGCACTATAGAGAAAACATGCACGCTGATAGTCATCAAAAGAAGAAATATAACAAAACTAGAAATACCAATAAAATAGCTCCAATAAAACCATGAGAATGATACAGTTAAACTTGTATTACCTTACCACAGGGCGCCAGATAAAAGGGAGTGAACTAAACAAATTCAATATTTTCTCTTTTAATCTAGCACCAAACCCTATGGTGTCACTACACATTAGAATTGTCGCAAAGAGACTATTCTAATGAGTAGTGACACCATAGGGTTTAATGTAGAAAGATGTCTCTTTAAAACACCTGACTGCTTAATGCAGGATAAGAATAATGCAGAAAGCTCCCTTAGGAGCTTTCTGCATTATTTATATCCAGCATTAAACAAACTCCTTGACAAAAAAACTGTTTATAGATTTTCTATTGAAAAGTTGTTTTAATATACGATATGGACTGTACGTACTCCAATTGTGAACAATAACCATAACTATTGTTCTAACATGATACACTACAGGAGCAGGTGATTATCACCCAGGGTGTTTTCTAGGCTATCGATTCAAACTTGTACTAACTGGAGGCTTGTATTAATTTTGTCTCAGCTTGCAAACTTCTGAGGTACAGATTGGTTATCTCAATAAAATGAATAATTTATTACCATGTTACAGTAATACGACCACTCAAAATTGAAGATTTTCCTGATGATGATGGTGTAAAACTACAGATGGCAGCTTTAAAAGCAGGATGAAAGTAAAGTAGAAAGAAGCTTTATTAGCTTTCTGCTTGATATTCAACTTTTGTTTAAACAGTCACCTGCCTTAAACAATGAAAATTAACCTTATCATAATATGAGTGTCTAATTTTAATAGTAGGACATGACTGTATCGAAATGATAGTGAGAATTAACAGTATAGCCTCTCTCAAACTTGAAAGACAGTCTCATTTACATTCTGTAAGACAAGTGGCAAGTTAATGCAGGATCATGCCAGGATGAAACTGATGTAAAAACCTTCTTTTTGAGTTTTTTTGCATTCTATTCATGCTGCATTAAGTGGCGGCCTGCCATTCAAATCTCCTATCTTTTCCCTTTGTGGGCGATCATTCAAGAGAGCTAGTTATATTACTGTAGTCAGCGAGTGTGTGATGATTGGGCAATAGTTTTTCACAGATAGATTAGAATCAGGATTAAAGAGGAACTTTTGCCTTGTTTTTAAGATTGATAGACCTAGCTAGGTGAAATGTTGATATTGAGTGTGCACAAAGTTTTCCTCAATCAATATCAATTTTTGGTCTTGTGTTAAACCCTTACTTAAGAAATGAACTGATTTTTTTCGGCGTTCAAGCGAAATGAACGACAGAAAATTATCGGCAAATTTACCATGAATCGCGTTCATTTCGCTTGAACGCCGAAAAAAATCAGTTCATTTCTTATATTTACTATATATTTGCTGTAATTTCTAATGATTAAATAAACATTTTGTCAGTACGCATGTATGTTTAATCCATATTAGAGGTCGATAACACGAATAATGTGTACCCTATAAGGAACAGCCATGACCGATTTACTGAATCTGTGTACATTCGAAAGCAGAAAAAATAAGTTCCATTTGGCGCGAAAAATGCCGATTTATGACGTCATTAGAAGTAACGTAATTTTAAAGTAGGATAAATATATCGGGGTTTTATTGTCATAAAGAAACGCAGATATAGGCCGCTGTTTATAAGGTAGATTCTTATGTCAATTTTGTTGCAATTTATCTCATTTATAAAGAAGAATATTAGTCGGGAATCATGGTTTCCACTAGGGGTGTAACGATTCGGCGGTGTACCGATATATTGCGGTGTGAGCTGAATAATATTGCCCCGCGGTTCAGATTCAGAAAAACCTATTTTCTTTGCCTTATTTAAAAACGGTAAAAGAATGAACAAACTTACTTTTTTGTTTCGCGGAATTGTTTACGAAACAACGCGTAGACGCAGTCCGGTGTTTTATCCATATCCCTAGCCGGTGTAACAGTAATTATTTCATTTATAGTAATTTAATCCATTAACTCAGAGCAATAGATTCATACCTTGGATATTTCGGCTTTGTCGCAAAGCCTTCATCAACACACTGAGAAGTAGTCAGTGGGTATCACGTGACTTTGAGTCGTCACGTGATACCAGGAGAGGGCTGTAAACTGCCGGCAACTCCAACGACTCAAAGTCACGTGATACCCACTGACTACTTCTCAGTGTGTTGATGAAGGCTTTGCGACAAAGCCGAAATATCCAAGGTATGAATCTATTGCTCTGAGTTAATGGATTAAATTACTATAAATGGACAATCCAGAGCAAGAGAACAATCTACATTGTAGTAATTATTTCGTTTCCGTTTAATCTCGCTCAACGAGACGCTCTTATTAAGAAACAAACAGCGAACCAAGGGCCTGGTTGAACAAGATTAATACAGTAAACACGATGGCAGATGCTTGTTCCATACTTACACGGTATATTGCAATATATTGCGATTCGATTTCTCCGTATTGCGATATACTGCGATTCGGGTTTCGGCGAATTGTTATACCCCTAGTTTCCACTAGTATTGTTCGACAATATTGACCTGACGTTGAACTTTATGCATGAATAAATTGTAAAAAGATGACGCAGTATAAATCAATATTCGATAGCCTACGTACAACTTCGGGTTGTTTCGGCTGATTACGTAAATCTTGTTACAGTTGTGATCCTCAGTGGATCAACACTCCACATTGAGCAAGTTCAAAAGATTATTGTTGATAAACTATTATTCCCGAGTCTCCTAGTATAATCGCATCTACTAAAACGCATCATGTTGCGCTTTCGAGTGGACTATAATCCAGCTGAGATCATCGATGTTCTCACCTGCGACTCTTGCCAATATATGCCTAATTTACAACCCCCAGATGTAACTAATCTGCAATAGGTGTGTCGTTAGAGCAAGGGATTTGTAACACCGAGGTTCCGGGTTCGAATCCCGATAGAGGGGAAATATTTTTATTTTATAAAATGTTATTTTATAGACCAAACAGACGCTATGACATAATGTTTTTAAAAATAACAAAAGAACCGTGTTCCAATCGAAATAGATGTTGTATGATTACTTAAAAGAAACAGCATAAATTGATAAAAAAAAATGTGAAAAAATGTAAGAGTATTGCATGGGATTCGAACCACTGACTGTACGGAAAAATAATCTATAGTCATCTTCCTTACCACTTGCGCTAAATACCTGTCGATATTTGTGCAACCGGGCAATGCTATATTTTCTCGGTGCCGATGTGGTTACAATGTGCGTTCTCGTATAAATGATAACGAAGTGTTCCGAAGCTATATTTAGAAATGCAACAAAGTGTTTAATTATGCTTATAGAGGTCACCAACGTCAGGTCAATATTGTCGAACAATAGGAAGGCATAGATCGGTTGAGAACAAATTTTGAAAAAATCCGCCAAATGTTTGCTGCCCCAAGTTCCAAATATTAATTCGCGAATGAAAACTGCATATGCCCCGCCTCCCCTTCGAAACTTTTCCACAAGTCCCGCCCTCTCAAAAATTGGTGTTTTATATGAAATGAACACACTTTTTGTCAATGGAATTGAATGGGGCGATTGTAAATATTGAAAATTGCTCATTACAGTGCTGCTTTTTCTCCAAATTTTGTTGGAATTTTATTCTAGCAGATGGTACCTTAACCCTTTACCCCATACCTTCTTCTAGTTTTGAAGACAGGTGATCTCTTAAACCAGGTTGCAAGTAAAGCAGAATGCGCCTTAAGGCGCATTCTGCTTTACTTTTAACCTGTTTTAAGCTATCATCTGCTAGGATTTAAAAAATATTTCTAATGGTACATTTCCATGACTGTTTAAATTCGAACTATTTTCTTTGGTGGAGGAATAAATTAAATGTGCTAAAAGGCGCTTCTATGAGGTAAAGGGTTAAGGCACATTCTGCTTTACTTTCAACCTGCTTTATGAGTAATTGTGCTTGAAAAATAGAAAAATTGGAAATCATAGGAATTTTCATGATCAACATATGGCAGCCCTGTCATTTATAATGCTTTTCTCCAGAGAAGCTCAAAATTAAGGCATCTAAAATTAAATTACATATTCATCTTTTAAGGCTGGAATGTTTCACTGATTGTGTTTAGAACAGAATGAAAGTAATTTTTAGCACAAAGCTCCTATTGGTCCATTTGAACATAATAATTAATGAACCATTTGAGCCATGCCATGAAAAGACATGCCTTATTGCTTTGCAGCATGTATAAACCAAGCACCCTTGCTATCCCAGGCTCTGTATATGAGTTTGGTCTACACTGTCAAATACTGTATATATAGTACAGCTAAATAAAATGCTTTAGATGCATGTGGGTGTCAAGCAGTGTAAATCAAGACCAGTTGCTGCGTGTTAAAAAGTGACACAGTAGCTGGCCTTGATCTACACTGTTTGTAATGCCTATTATAAGACAAGTTTTGTAATGGCACAGCTCTGTTATTTACAGTTGAATTTTAGCAATTCTAAGTTACTTTATCCTGAAACAAGGCCTTTGGTGAGCACTTTTGATGTATTCCTCCGCTGAAAAAAAATAGTTCCAATTTATACTGTCATGAAGTTAAAGATCATGTACACAAGTTAAGAAATATTTTCCATATCATAGCAGATGATAGCTGAAAGTAAAGCAGAAGTAAAAGATTTCCACATTACCTCTTAGCCTATTTCTTGCTTTGAAAACAGGTGACCACTTAAAGCAGGTTGAAAGTAAAGCAGAATGTGCCTTAAGGCACATTCTGCTTTACTTTCAGCCTGCTTTAAGCTACCATCTTCTAGGATATGGAACATATTTCTTTTGGTACATATTCTTTGCTGTATAAACTGGAACTTTTTTCTTCAGTGGAGGAAGTAGTAAGAGGCGTAAAAAGGCGTTTTTAAGGGGTAATGGGTTAACACATGTCTATTAGGAAACATATTATGACCTGTTGAGCCTCTTGTTATCTAATGTTTTTGATTCATTCTTTTTATCAGTCAGTATAGGTCCAGTCTTACAGACTAAAGAATAATTGCCTGGAAAACAAACAGACTTATAACTAATAATCAGTTTACCAGATTGTATGTAGATTATATGCATGTAATATTGTCATGGAAGTATCCGGTTGAGTTACATGATTTACATAAATAACCTGTCTGTATTCTGTAATGTCGTGTGACTGCTAGAAAATGTCACAAGCCTCATCATCGTATGTCCCTTTGTGGGAGGTTTAGAATAGCTTATGTTGGTCTATTTTCTGTTTAATTGGAAAACAGGCTTAGTTTGTATATTAGATGTCTTTTGTGTCAGGCTCTTTACTGGAGTTGTTTGACTTGTTAATAGTATTGCTTTGACTTGACCTACAAAAACATTCATGTCATACAGTAAAAATCAACCATTACAAACACTTAAAAAACAAATTCATAAATGCTGTTCACGAAATGTAGCAACTTAAAGTAGGATGAAAGTAAAGCAGAAAGCTCCTTTAGGAGCTTTCTGCTTTACTTTCATCTTGCTTTTAGTAGTAATTAGATTTTATCTCTGAAAGCTTGCATTATTTGGAGTTGTCATGAAAACAAGGCTTCGCAGTATATGAATAGACATAATTCAGCAAGAGCTGCATAGTTAGTAGTGAAATTTATACTAGATAAACAGTCAGACAACTGACATTCACATCAATCAAACTGACAAATTATTTTATATTTCTTACAATTCTGCAAGTTTTTTTTCTGTAAAAACATAAAAGGTCCAAGGCTATGCAGTGTATCAAAACATACAATAACATTAGATGATCCTAAGTATGACAGACAGGCCTGGACACACAGTGTAGACCATGATCAGATTGCTCCTGAGGCAGCAGTCTCATCAGGGTCTACAGTGTGCTTGCCATTCAGTTTGCACCTTTTGGACAAATTACTGTGATAAGAGCAATTTGTTCAAATTTTAGAATAATAACAACAATTAATTTACAAGGTGTCCCAATTTTAAGGATTGTTAATGGAAGAGGGTGTTTTATTCTGCTTTTGACTCTGTTCTGAATTAAGGTGGTTTGCGGGTCAGCTTATCCCGTGTCAGAATTCTTTGAAACCTTGATTAAATTGAAATATACCATATGGAGAGTGAAAAATTGTTAAAATAAAACAAAATTTTACAGTGCCGTTTTTTTCTGACAGGACCTTTTGTCGAGAAAAGCTCCTTTTTTAATGAACAGGAATATTTTTTTATAAAATGATATAACTCAATAATTTCTGTATATTCAAGTAAACTGTACAGAGACTATAAGATATTGTGCAAACAAAAATATTTCATGACATATTTTCTGGAAATATCAATATTTTAAAAAAGTAAAATTCTGAAGAAAAAGTCACTAAATCTCAAATTACAAAAAATCTAGCTGTTTAACATACACTAATTTTATTCTTATTAGATAGATATAACTTAATTCTACTAGTCACAAAAATTTAATGAAAATCTACAGTGGAATTTACATTTTATGCATGATTTCCAGAAGTTCTGACAAAATGTTACACAAAACGAGTTACCTCCCTTGAGTTCAACTTTAAAATGCTGTCAGCTCTAAATAATACCAGAAGTCAAACCTGTAATAAGGGACCATTGAATACGGTAGCATGTATATCTTCAAGACAGGTTACTGTTTAATGCATAACAAAAGTAATGCATAAAAGCTCCTTTAAGATCTATCTTTTAGCATTACTTTTGTCCTGTGTTAGGCTGCCATCTGTGATATGGGCTATAAATCCTTACAAAGTTTAGTTGTCACTTGACAATACTTGCATCTGACATTATTCATTATTATGTGACTAAACATAGCCTGTCCTTTTGTCACTGCGTTATTAATTGACTAGTCAATAAAAATCAGACAATTTATTTAAAAAAAAGATTTGTAGCGAGTGGGAATCGAACCTAGAACATTTGGCTTGCTAGTCAATCACCGTACCCAACTGCGCTAACAGAGAAGACACTGAAGCGGATTAAACTTTTCTTTATGTAAATGTTCTACTATAAGCACGTGCCACAAAGATCAGGTGAAAGTCATCAGCATTTCCGGAACTCGAGATGCGGGCCGCCCGCTGTCGAACCACCTTAAGCAGAAACCTGTAGTTGGAGGACTGCATGCTTCCTTGAAAAGATGTCCCTTAGCCCATTCTCCGTAAAATGCCTTTATACACTTATTTCTCTACTGAATATAAGAGTTTCATTTTAAACGGTCATGAATTGTACCATAAGAAATTCTATTTCATATCTTTAGCAAATGGTAGCTTAAAATTGACTATAAGTAAAGCAGAGTTTGCCTTGGGGCACATTCTGCTTTACTTTTAACCTGCTTTTATGGTCACCTGTCTTCAAAATTGGAAACAGGCTATAGGGCAAAAGGGTTTTAACCCTTAGCCTGCCACTCACGACTATAGCTCCATATGCAAACAGCTTGGATCCGGATGAGACGCCGAGTAACTCGGCGTCTCATCCGGATCCAAGCTGTTTGACACTCGGACAACATTTTCAGCAATTTTGAGCAACTTTGAAGCACTTTGAAACTTGAAGCAGACGAGAAATATAGCAGACAACAATTTATTTGGCGGGCTATGGGTTAAGCATGTTTGACAGTGTGTGGTTGTAATTCATTTCATACATATGGCTGTCACATTATGAAGAGTATTCCTCATCTGTGTCTGTATTTATTCAAATTGGAATGAGAAATTCAGTTTTCTAGGAAATGTTCACGTTTGTTTGAAATATTGAAAGCATAAATGTCAGATTGATGGCATACGCATGATATCTGGCACTATCTGCACCAGTCTGCAACACATGAATATGTATTGTAAAATATAGCTGGCTGATTCTATGAATTCATTTGAAATAATTCAACTTTTTAATCTGAATAATCAAAGCTGTTTCTAGATTTAAAGTAAAGTAGCCGCTTAAAGCAAGTTGAGTAAAACAGAATGCGTATTAAAGAAATTTAATGGTTGAAAACCTTTCCATATCTTGAGCTATGAAAAAGTACAAGATATATGGAATCAATTGCATGCAAATACAACTGAGCTGATTGGGGTTTTTGGGGACCCGGGCCGTTCCCAATTGAAAGCAACAGATTGTTTCCAAAAATGAGCATCTTTCAGCACGATTATTTTCCCAAAATGAGCCTTTTACTCATTTTTTCCCCAATTTCAAGTATTTTATGCCGTTTTAGGGCATATTTATTCAAATTGAATGGGTACCAACTCATTCCCAAAGTGGTGAAAAAACCCAAGTGCTGCATCTTAATGTAATCATGTTCTGTAGAGCTAATTTATGCCCTACTTTAAGCAACCATGTGTTATGGTGTATAGGCAATATTTCTTATTTCTTATTTCTTATTCATCAGGATATATGATAGAAATGTCTTTAAAGTCTTTGAAGAATGTACGTTAAGTCATGAAAATGTGTTTCTTTGAAAGAAAGAGTATATAAGACTCACAAATAGAACTTGCACATTTAGAAGCTTTCAGTCTCACCGTAATGTGACTGGACCAATTGAACTTTATGTACCCCCCGCTATATATAGAGGATAATCAATTTCTTTGGATTGATATGAAAAATATATCACGAGAACGGGTTGTTATCTGGTTAAAACACGAGTCAGCAGGACGAGTTTTTTAACCAGATAACAACCCATGCAAGTGGTATATTTTTCATATCTATTCAGGGGGATTGATTATATTCTATTTATTATATAGATTTTAATGACATTTTAACAGAAAAAACACATAAAATCAATTATTTACGTCACAAAAATGATTGTGACATGACGTCACAAAAATGATATCGTCACTGCAAAAGTGATATCATCACTAGTGATGATATCAACTGTGACGATATGAAATTTATCTAACTGAGAAATCTCTATAAATCATTGATAGGTATATAATAAATATTATTATCAAACAGACAAATCTGTTGTTGAACAGTTCCCTAAAGACTTGCATGACTGCTACATTGCTTGTTCTTTTGTTTAGGCAATTTGTATTGTTAATTGCTATGGCAACCCCACTACATCAAGTAGGTTCTTAATGACTCTGTATTGTATTCCTGGCTTGATATCATAGCTAAATCACTTCACCAGCACACCTCATTGCTATACAGTGGAAAATCCATTATTCTTTCCAGTTTAAATGCAAAAGAAACGCAATAAAACGTTGAAAAGGACAACTTTTCGACAATCCTGATTGTTTATTTTATTCTGAGTGGCAAACAGTTTGGAGCCTGATCAGACGCCGGGTTACCCGGCGCCTGATCTGGCTCCAAACTGTTTGCAATGGAAATAATAGTTTTAGCGTAAACGCGTTTATTGGGAAAGAATAACGTTTTCTCCACTGTACTTCTCCAAATTGATTATTTTGTTAACCCTTCTCATGCCAATCAAAACTTCTATTTAAAACAATACAGTTAATTGTCTTCTATGAATCCCAATTTGATCTATATTTCACTATTGCAAAATAGATAAAATCTGAGTGTCAAATAGTTTGGATCCAGATGAGGTGCCAAGTTACTTGGCATATCATCAGGAACAAAACTATTTGCAAAAGAAATCAATATACAGTATAATCATAAGAAGAGATACTGGCTACCTTGATCACCATTTGTTAATAGAAACACCTAGCATTTTCAAACAGTTATATCCTATACATACCTACATGCAAAAATTGATTTTAAATATAATCTTTTTTTAAGTGCCACTTAGTAGAAGTATTTGGTAGAATAAAAAAAATGGGACTCAAAATTAAAGTGAAAAGAGCAGTCACAGGTGCCTTGTAGTTAAGGGTTAATAATTTGATCCTAAACTTGATAACAAGGAATATCAATTGCTCACTGAAGCAAGTCGGATGTGCCATGTTCAGCTATCTTGCAGGAGCAATTTACTGCTGCTTCCAGTAATTTGTCTTCAAGCTATTAACCCTTTCAATACTCCAAAAATCTGTATTGGGGACCTTTGCAAACCGTTTGGGTCCTGATCAGGCCCCACTAAACATGGAGCCTGATCAGGATCCAAACTGTTTGTCAAAGAGATATTGATTCTGTAAATATGTTAATGGACTGAACAAATTTCAGAACTTTAGCAGACATCAGTATAAGCATCCGACAGGTTTCCGGGTGAACGAGTTAAGAACAGATGCCAGTAACGAGCTGTATATGGTCCTATTCCATTAAAGGCAAATGGACAAGAAGGACATATATCTAAGTGACTTGGAATGATTTTATTGCATCAAAGTTTACATTGGTAAGATATAGTGTGATTTAAAAGGATTAATGGACCTAAGTTGGTGAGAGAAATAAAACAATAGCGTTGATTGCATTGGAATATCATTTATATTCAGTAAACGGCCACAGGATAGAAATAAAATGGATTACATCAGTTAACACTTTGCCTGTTACAGTTGTGACCGGACTGTCAGTTTGTAAACAGTTTAAATCCTCATTAGATGCAGAGTAACTCAGCATCTAATCAAGATCCAAGCTGTTTTATAAACATATTTTTTTGTTTCTTCAGCTAAAAATAAAATTGATTAAATAAATTTGAAAATGAAATGTAGAATCGACACAACGACTGTGAAGTCTTTAAAGGGACTCGCAACCGGATGGTGTACTTGTCAAAATAAAATAAAATACTCAAATAAAAGCAAATTTATGGCATTATTTGGCTTCTGACATTAAAAAAATATGATCAGTCCAAAAAAAGTCTCAAGAATCGTCACCCAATCTTAGTTTTTTAGATATTTTCCATCGTTTTTCCATAGCGTTAGCTAACGGTATAGTTGTTGTTGTTGCTTCTCTACACGGGCTCAGACATAAACACGAGCCGAATTACGAAGTTGTATGCACTTTCGATCGCTACACATTGAAATACGTTAAATCGATCCGAGATAAATAGATAGTTCCGTGGTCCATTGGTCTAAGCGGTTTCCCCTATTTTGCCTTCTGTCCGCCAATGCCGGGCCCCGGGTTCGAATCCCACCAGAGACCAATATTTTTTTTTATTGAAATACATTTTTTTTAAACAGAATTTCTTATCCTAAACTAATTCTTTACCATTTATATAAGCGTTTGACACATATTTACAAATTACTATTTTTAATGCACCATCTGGTTGCGAGTCGCTTTAAGGTAGAAAGGGTTAAAAATGGATCTCATTTATTCTGTGACTGAATTTGTGTGAAAAATAAATCCAAGTTTATAGTTTTTGTATGGTGGATGTTTTCATATGAAGCTTTGATTGATATACCGTAACCTAATATGGTTAGATGTCGCAGTTAGTACCAGGACTCAACATTAACTCATTCACCCCTGATACGTCAAATGGATGAGTCTTAATTTCTAATTAAGTCTAGTCTATTTTTTTCACTTCTTTTGTTGTTGTTTTAACTCACAAAAAGTGCATACCCTGATCAGAAGTCTTTATTTAGCCCTCTGATCTGGGTCTATACTGTTTGCATTGGACAGTGTACTCTTCACAAGTTACATTCAAGTTTGTAAAGGACAATTTGTACTCATTCTGATAAGATTTTGAGTTAAAACAAGTTGCATATATCAACACTTAGGTATCCAGTGGGACAACATAATTTAAGGAAAGTTTGTTTACTGAAAGAAAGATTTTTTTTTTTTAAATCATTATAACTGGCTTTAAAAAACACCCCTCAAACCATTAGTCCATAGATACCGTACACATTTTAACATATCCCTAATTTACTCCTCCACTCCAAAAAATAGGTCCAGTTTATACAATCATGAATATATACAATAAGAAATTAATTCTATTGGTAGCTTAAAGCAGACTGAGAGTAAAGCAGAATTTTGTACCTTGAGACACATTCTTCTTTTCTTTCAACCTTCTTTAAGTGGTCACCTGTCTTCAAAATTAGAAACAGGCTATAGATTAATGGGTTAAGCAGGCAACTGTACTATGTGAAGAAAGCCCTGTGTTTCTTTAATGAATGTCTGCTAGACACAAAATGCTAAAACAGTTATTTTCATTGCAAACAATTGGTAACATGGCATCTGATAAGGCTATACAGTCATGAATATGCACCGTACATCTAATGTTTCCTATATCCTAGCAGAGCATTGTTTAAAGCAGGCTGAAATTAAAGCAGAATGCTCCTTAGGGAGCATTCTGGTTTATTTTCAGCCTGCTTTAAGCAACCATCTGTCTTCGATTCTGATAACAAGTTTCGGAGAAAGGGAAGAAGGGCACATTTGGAGTGGACATCTGTTCTGCACTTACAGGATTAGCTAGTAAATACTTGTATATATTTTCAGACACAGAATAATTGTCCAGAATGGCCAATAATCCTCTTGGGAATAGGGTCTCCAGCTTGTTTGAGATAGGAGAAAGACGAGACCTTCAGCCCCATGGTTCCAGCATCACTTCCTTCGCATGGGAACCTCATGATGATGGCAGGAGGACAAAAAAGGTGACACTTTAACCCCTAACTCCATAGATATGCCTTTTTATGCCCTCCCAACCCCACACACAGGAAGAATGATGGCGCAGGGACATAAGTTTTTGCCTTGTCTCTTTGTTTGTCCGCAACTATAATTTAGCACTCAATACATGGCATATGTGCTGCCCATATAAAGAGGTATATGAATATACAGGTTTTGGACATATCAGGTCAAAGGTCAAGGTCACAGAGGTCAAAAGGTCAATTATTTGAAATGGCATTAGCTGTTGACTTTCAGGTGATATAGGGACTTGATATGTGGTCACATAATACAACATGTTGCTTTAATTAAAAGCTATATGAATATGTATATTTCAGACATAACAAGTAAAAGGTCATGGGCAAAATGTCAAATATTCCTAATCTTTGACCCTCAGGTGATAAGGTCTACACATTTTTTTGGTATACATGTTGCTTTAATATAGAGGAATATGTATATAATAGACATGTCTGGTCAAAGGTCAAGGTCAAAAAGTTGAAATGACAATTACCTTTGAGCATCAGATGATAGGGACTTCATAATTATTTGCTATATACATGTGTATACATGTTGCTCTTTTCAGATGATATGAATATACAATAATATATTTTAAACATACACAAAGTATCAAGTCTTAAGATCTGATCAATATCCAAAGTGTTTGATACTCATAATCATATTAATGTTTTAGCTGTCATAATACCTAAAATATGAATTTAATGAACAAAAGCAGATGACAGATACAGTAGGGCAGATTATATTCCCAATTAACATGTTTATGCTACAATAATTATTTCCATTGCAAACAGTTTGGAGCCTGATCAGATGCTGGAAAGTTTGGCGTCTGATCAGACTCCAAACAGGTTGCCACTCTGATGAAAAAGAACTGTCATGTTGTCAAGAATTTGGCATATTTTCAACACTTGATAATGTGGTTTGTATAAATGGGAAAGAATTACGTCTTCTCCACTGTTACCGTTATGCAATAAGACACTCATCTATGGATGGCTCTTATATAATATCTTCCTTTCAATGAATATTTATGGAATTAATATATTCCTTCAGATTGATGCTTATACCCTTTACACCATAACATTTTTAGTTTTGAAGACAAGTTAGCATTTAAAGCAGATTAAAAGTAAAGCAGAATGCCCCTTCAGGTGTATTCTGCTTACTTTCATCCTGCTTTAAGCTACAATCTGCTAGGATATAGAAAATATTTTTCTTGGTATAAGTTAATGACTGTATAAATTGAAATTAATTTCTTCAGCGGAGGAATAAGTTTAATGTGCTAAAAGGTGCCTAAGGGTTAACAAATTCTATTGTCTACGTAGTATTTAACTCTCTTGTTTTGAAGACTGCTCATATAAAACTTCTTAACCCTTTCCCTGATAGTAGCGCCTTTTAGCGCATTTGATTTATCCCTCCACGAAAGAAAATACTTCCAATTTATACAGTCATAAACAAGTTCCAAACAGAAATAGTTTCTATATCCTGAGAGATAGCAGCCTAAAGCAGGCTGAAATTAAAGCAGAATGTGCCATCAGGCACATTCTGCTTTACTTTCAGCCTGCTTTCAGTGGTCACCTTTTTTCAAAACTAAAACCAGGCTATGGGTTAAAGGGTTAAAGAGGCTCACAACCGGATTAAGCATTAAAAATAGTAATTTGTAAATATATGTCAAATGCTTATATAAATGGGTAAGATTTAGTTTAGGATAATAAATTCTGTTAAAAATGCATTTCAAAAAAAAAAAAAGAAGAAGCTCTGGTGGGATTCGAACCCGTGACCCTCCATGCGGAGACAAACATGAAAAATGAGGAATCGCCTTTAACCCCTCGGCTACCAGCGCTCTCTATATATATGGTAGCTAATTAACGTACTTCACTGGTAGCGATTGATAGTACTTTATTCGGCTCAGGTTTATGTCTGAGCCCGTGTAGAGAAGCAACAACAACAACTATACCGTCAGCTGACGCTATAGAAAAACGATGGAAAATATCTAAAAAAAACTAAGATTCGGTGATGATTCTTGAGACTTTTTTGGACTGATCATATTTTTTTAATGTCAGAAGCAAAATAATGCCACAAATTTGCTTTTATTTGAGTATTTTATTTTATTTTGACAAGTACACCATCCGGTTGCGATTCGCTTTAAAGTATTTTGAATATTTGCTTAACAGAAATTTTACTAATAATTTAATAATGACCTCTAAAGCAGTTTCACTTTAGAATCATATTTAAAACATGATCTCAATTAGTTCCAGAACTTATTCCACAACAATTCTCAATTCAGATTGCATATGAGAATACATACAAAATGGATCCACCAGAAAAGTTTCGACCAGACAAAGTCAAGCCTATTATTGAAAAAGTTCTAGCCACCAACCTTGAAGGTAAGGCCTTTCATACCGGATACAAATACCAGTAAAACTAGCCAATAAATGCCTGTGCTTGAAAATCATGGATATTTGCCTAACACTTTGGTTGGCCTGAAAGTTCTAGAATCCTAAGCTCTAGAGAAATTTAAATTGTCATGGCAATGCTGAAAGTAACAGCTTTTGTATACTAATTCAGAATATCATGTCAACCCTAAGTTGTGTTAATCATTTGAACGGTTATAAACAACATATATTCATCCTTGCAAATAGTGTATCTGTGAAAAGTACACTTGTCCTGTGAAACAGTGTAGACCTAGATCAAAGGGCTCCTTCAGGAGTGTGCATTGTTTGCTGTTTTTGCAATATATTGTTATAGTGGGTTTAAAGCTGCTTGTCTTTGCATAATGCAGGATGATCTAAGAACACATATGTGTCTGCTTAATGCTGAACAAAAGTATAAAGCAAGAAATAAGTAAAAAAGAAAGCTCCTTTAGGAGCTTTTTGTTTTTCTTTCATGCTGCTTTAAGCAGCCATCTGCCTTAAGTGGTTGTAATAGAGAGGCTTTACTGTATAGGAAAGTCTGTGTTTTACAACAATTCAACTATGAAGCATGACTTGTTCTAAGGGCAAGTAGTACTGCTTAATGCATGATCTATGTAAAGCAGAAAGATCTTGTACAACTTTTTGTATTTCTTTTATCATGCATTATCACCAATTTTAACCCATGTATCCTTTAAAATTCCATTTACACCTCTAATTATTTATACAAGGAATGTAATCCCTACCTTAGATTATTCCTGAAAATGAAACATAAATAAAATTAAGTCAAGTGTATTTCTAGTAGCTTAAAGTCAGTTGGAATTAAAGCAGAATACTCCTTTAGGAACATTCTGCTTTATTTTCAACCTTCTTTAAGTGGCCACCTGTCTTCAAAACTAGAAACAGACTATGGGGTAAAGGTTTTTATAATATTGTTGACTAAGCTACTTTTTGGTGAGAATTTAGCACAATTCTACTGCATAGGCACTACTTGTGTCCCACAGTTAAAACCTTAATTAGCATTGTTTTAATGTGGGAAATGGTAATATTAACTAATAACACTGAAATTGAACAATATCTATGCATGCTACAAAAGTACTTTTACCCATACAGGTTTGGGAACAAGTATATACATGTTTTACAAACAATGTAGACCCAAATCAGATGGCTTGTAATGGAGTACACACTGCAATGGTCAGCATATGGATTTGGGATACACTCCATGAGATTCAATATAAACAAGTGATTTATCTGAGAATGGAAGATTTCATTTGAAAATTCAGCATTGTAAAGGTTAAGTCTGCATAAGTCATAATAACTCTTGGCATGCTGGGTAATTTTTTCTGTCCGCAATAATTGTTAATAACTGCTACTGTTCTAAAAATAGAATTTTCAAAATTTCTTTTCATAACAGGGTCAGAGCGGCAAACAGTTCGGATCCTGATGAGATGCCGCTTTACGCGGCGTCTCATCAGGATCCAAACTGTTTGCACAGATAATCACGGTTTCCTTGCTAGCATGCTAAAAGATAAATATTGTCTCACACGTTTACACTGTCTGTATAGCTGTATTAAAATAGAAATTAAGCCCATTTCCAATCTAAATTTATGGTTTTAAGTGCTCCGATACATTTTGGGAGAAAATATTATTGAATTAAAATAATGTAACAAAACATTTGTTTCTTAAATGTCATACAGTTGTAAGATAATGAACACTCCTGGCGGAAAACCAATACAGTCAAACTTGTATTACAGTGGTAAATACTCTATTCCTACCCACTTAACGCGTTTCTTAAGCGTTTATTATCCGTTTCGTTAAACGCGTTTCCTAGCCGTTTCTTTATACGCTTAAAAGAGCCCAGATGAAAGGGTCATCACTTAGCTGACAGACCCTTTAGCCGAGACTGTATCGGTATAATCATTTTTAACGCGTTAAAATCGTTAGGCGTTAACCGTTCACTATGCGTTTTTTACGCATAGATTAATGTGTAAATGGGTAGGAATAGCGTATTTACCACTGTAACACAATGAACCGTAGTGACAAGTACACTCATCATTTACAAACAGTAAAGTGTAGAAGTAAACAGTGAAGAGTACACTTGTCCTATACAAACAGTGAAGACCCAGATCAGAGGGCTCCTTCAAGGAGCCCTCTGATCAGGGTCTTATCTGTTTGTCATAAGTAATTCTAACTTATTGGACTTAACTTTTATTGTTTAAATCTCTAGGTTAACATTTAGCCGCAAAAGTTGATATATAGGCACTATTCTATTGACAAGCACTTATTTTGAAATGTTTGCAATAGTAGAGCTTTGCTTTTCTCCAATAACTCCTGTCTATCATGACAACATAGAAGCCTTAAAAGTGATCTGTAAGGAGTTGGAAAGGTTTGATTGAAAAGGTGTTACATTGCTCCCCCTCTACAACGACACCCAATGGGAGACGCAGATTGTGTGTGTTGTTTTCGGAGGGAGTCGTTATAGAGAGGGAAAATTAAGACTTGGCTTACACTTGCAAACAGCTTGAATCCAGATAATGCGGCGTCTGAACTCAGGATTCAAGCTTTTTGTCACTTGTCATTATATGTATTCTATCAAAATCTCCACTTATATGTAACTGTGAGAGAAAACAGCAGATGACAATTTTAAGTAGAAGACATTTCAGCAGTAAAAAGTGTTGGACATTATTGTCCTATTTAGGGAATTATAAGGCAAGGGTCGTTGTTAGGAAGGAGTCTTTGAGAGGGCCATTGTAGAGAGGGAACACTGTATCTGAGGGAGTGTAGTGTGTTCAATTATCACTGTTTGCTGTTTAGATTAGCAGTTTGTGCCCCATGTGCAGCGTGCAGAGTACAGTAGAGAAAACGTTTTCTTTCCAAATAACCCCAGTTGCGCTTAAACTATTGTTTTCATTGCAAACAGTTTGGAGCCAGATCAGACGCCAGGTAACCCAAGGCTCCAAACTGTTTGCCACTCAGATTAAAACTGGTAGTCTGAATTGTCAAAATGTTGTCATTGCATTTGCTTTTGAACAAAAAAAATATGTTTTCTCCACTGTATTTCAGACCAGTAGCCAACTCGCAACTCATCACATGACTGTTCATGCATTTTTGTATTACAGGGAAACTCTATGATCCAATCGAGTGTCATATCCTAGCCAAGGCACTGTCTGATGATATCAAATGCAAAGTGAAGGATCTCAATTTCGAAAGGTAATCTGTCTGGTCGTGCTAATTCAGCCAATTTAATTGCTTTTACAATATTAATTGCTTTGTAATGTTTCTGCAATAATTGTCATCTGCTACTGTTCTAAAATTACAGTTTTATACAAACAAAAAAGAAAAAAAAAGAAAAGTCAGAAATTGGGCAAAAGTGTCAAACATTTTGAATCCTGAACTCGTCATCTCATTTGGATCCAAACTGTTTGCAAAGATAATTACAGTTTCCCTGTTTGGTGTAAAGAGTTAAACATGTATTTTCTTATGCTTTGTAGCTTTTCAAATTATATTACAAACTCCCCAAGTCCGGTCACCAGAGATGTTTCCTCTGCCAGATTACAGGAATGAATTCAATTTAAGAAAAGAAAAACAAGTTGCAAGCAATGTCAGGGCTCCAGATAAGGGGGGTATTTCAAAAACTTAAATCTTTATTTCTGCTTTAAACCCTATGGTGTCACTACTTATTAGAATCGTCTCGAAGAGACGATTTTAATGAGTAGTAACAGAATAGGATTTAATTTGATGCTAAAATAAGTGAGAAAATGTTGGATTTCTGCTGTTTACTCCCTGTTATCTGGAGCCCAGTGAAGCACTTCAAGCAAAACAAGTTGCATTTAGCACTTCAAGCAGATCAGTTGAACACTTCTCACATCAGGAGAAACAAAAATAAAATTCAATTTTAAGGTTTTGTCCTGTTCTATGAAAAAATAGTTCTGTGAAAACAGATTAAAATTAAATTGCTACAGGGCTGCTGATGAGCTCTGGCGTTTTTCCCCGCTCTGTTGACCTAAGGTTTTGTTTGGTAACAGTTGAAGCAGGTTGAAAGGAAAGCAGAATGTACCTTATCCCATTACCCCATATCCTATTTCTAGTTTTGAAAACAGGTGACCACTTACAGCAGGTTGAAAGTAAAGCAGAATGCGCCTTAAGGCACATTCTGCTTTACTTTCAGCCTGCTTTAAGCTATCATCTGCCTTGATAAATAATATTTTTCTATTAGTACACAATCATATAACTATATCATGGAACTATTTTATTCCGTGGAGGAAAACATTAGAGGCATAAAAAGGCGTATTTATGGGGTAATGGGTTAAGGCACATTCTGCTTTACTTCCAGCCTGCTTGAAGTTACCATCTACTAGGATATAGGTTATATTTCTTTCGGTGCATATTGATGACTGTATAAAGTGGAACTACTTTCTTTAGTGGAGGAATCATTAGAGCTCTGGCATTTTACCAACTCTATTGACTAGGTTTTGTTTGATAATGTTCTTTAGTGTAACATGTTGTAAAATAAAAAATTTAATCACAATAAAGCAAGATAATTGTTTGCTTGAACGTGTTTCTGATTTAGTTTTATGTTTTAACTCTTTGCCCCATAGCATGTTTCTAGTTTTGATGACAGGCGACCACTTGAAGCAGGTTGAAAGGAAACAGAATGTGCCTTAAGTACTTTCTGCTTTACTTTCAGCCTACTTTAAGTTACCATCTGCTAGTACATAAATAATATTTCTTATGGTGCATATTGATTACTGACGAAGTCTATAAAGTTGAACTATTTTTTTAGCGGAAGAATAAATTATAGGCATTAAATGGTGTATTTATGGAGTGATGCTTTAAAATGGTAATTTGTTTATATATGTGTAAAAATATTGACCCAGATCAGACTAAGTCACATGAATACTAAAATAATTGGATCTAAACTATTACCTCATTCTAATCAACTAATGCTTACTCATTTAAGGCAAATCTTTGCAAAAACTGTTCTTTCTGAACCTTTAGCATGCATTAGCAACAGTCATTTGTAAAAATAAAATGCTGACAACAGAATTTATCACTCTTCCTGTATGATGTACCATTGTGAGTGCCAAATAGTGTCAATCCAGATGAGACCTCTGATCTGTAGTAAACCTATTTGCAATGGTTACCACAAACTTGCCCATAACATGCATGAGGTAAATATTCAAAATATTTTTTGCCTCTAGCCGTGAGCAGAAATATGATTCATCAAATCAGATTTTATATTATCCTCATGAGAACAGATTCATTTGTTGTTGAATTTTCAATCCATATGTCTGTCAATCTGTATGTCCTTGAGGGTTAAATGTTTGCAAGCTCTTTACTATAACTGAATGAAATGCATTTGTGCCGTCCCATGACAAAACCTGCAATATTGCATTACAAACATTGTAGATCAAGGCCAGCCGCCACCTCAAACAGGCAGCGACTGGTCTTAATCAACACTGTTTGACACCCACATGCATCTAAAGCATTCCATGTAGCTGTATTATATACGGTATTAGGCTAAGTGTAGACCAATTTCAGAGACTGAGCCTGGGATGACAATGATGCTCGGTCTGTACAATGTTGCAATGCAATAAGGCAGATTTTGTCATGTCACTGGCCTCACAGCTTATTTGAATTACAGTCGAATTTCGATATCTAGAATTTGGTTAAGTCGAACATACCCGTAGTTCAAAGTTAAAACGTGGCATAGCCACGTTTTAACTTTGAACAATGGGTATGTACGACTTAATCTAACATGAATGTTATTCATGTGTCGAAACATCGGATAGTTTGAGTTAAGTGTCGAGTTCAAGTATCGAAGTTCAACTGTATTATGAAATTGATTATTATGCATATATATATTCAGAATGTCAGCTCATCAAACATAACCCTTTTCTCCACAGCCTGTTTCTAGCTTTGAAGACAGGTGGCACTTAAAGCAGGATGAAAGTAAAGCCTTACAGCTTTAAACAGTATAAATATGTACTACAACAAAAAAAATTCTATATCCTAGCATATGTCAGCTTAAAACAGGTTGAAGGTTAAGCCAAATGTGCCTTCAAAGACTTTAAATGGTCACCTGTCTTCCAAAATAGAAACATGCTATGGGGGTTATGGGTGAGCTTTCTGTTACACTTAACAAAATGTAAAAAAAAAAAAAACCAGGTAAAGGTACATTTATATGATTTCCTGTGTGAAAAGAGTGCTAAATAAATCTGGTACAATAAAAATAATAAAAACAAAATGCTTGTTCAAATATTCTTAAGAATATCTTTCATATTTTAAATACAAAATCATTCCAAATGCATATTTCAGGTACAAGATATTATCGTTGGTGACTATCGGCCAGAAGAATGACCAAGGTGTGAGTGTTGGCAGCAGGTTTTTGTGGGATTCCGAGAGAGATAACTTTACTTCATCCTCCTGGAGCAACAAACATTTGTTTGCTGTTGGCAGTGTGTATGCCCTGTACTATGAATAAAATGAACTCTGACAATAGCATGACTTGGACATGATCAGCAGAGATACATGGACATTGAGTACAGTAAAATCTTTTGTTACAGCCACTTACAGTAGAGAAACCGTTATTCTTTCTCAATAAACACGTTTACGCTCAAACTATTATTTCTATTGCAAACAGTTTGGAGCCTGATCAGACGCCGGGTAACCCTGCATCTGATCAGGCTCCAAACTGTTTGCCACTCAAATTAACATGAATAGTCAGAATTGGCTATGAATTGTATTTTTCTACGTTTAAGTGCTTTGCGTTTACTGGTAAACGGGAAAGAATAACGTTTTCTCCACTGTACTAGAAGACTAATTGAGTGCATAAAAAACAGGTGACAGCTTAAAGCAAGGTGGAAGTAAAACAGAAAGCTCCTAAAGGAGCTTTCTGTTTTACTTTCACCTTACTTTAAGCAGTCACCTACCTTAAACACCTAATAATTCACACAATTTAGTGGTTGTAAAAGAAGGGTTTTGCCGTACATCACTATAAAATACTTGCCAAAACATATTGGCCACATTTCTACACAGAAACTAATGTGCAGCAATCATATATGTGTTCAATAATTATTAATTAAAATGCATGACAATCTTTAGGGACAGGTGACTACTAAATACAAGACAAAGGGTTATGCAAAGAGTTGCTAAAGAAGCATTCTGCATTACCCTTGTCCTGCATTAAACTGCCAAAATGACAACTGAAGTATGTTTATCTTCTAAAGACAGCTGATTGACAATTGTATTTATTGTTTCAATGGTTATTTAATTCAAGGTTAACTGGAGTTTAGATTAAAACTGTGCCTTACATACAGTAAACAAAATATGTATACCATTTTTGAAGGAAACTTGTAACATCTTTTAGCAGTTAGTTTATTTAATATAGTTGCAGAGTATCTTCCTTGAGTTATAGGCAGTTGTTATTAAAATTTAATGAATTCTTACTATAACAGTTGTGTGGCATCTTGAGCCAAAACCTGACAGTTGATATAATAAAGAGAAGTTATGATTTGATCATATCTAATATTCTTACATTTTTTAAAGTGTAAATCCAATCAAATTCATTTTATGAAGTTTTGGTAATGCTCCTTTTTCCAAAACTTTGAATATTTTCAGACTTGCAATTAGCTTAATTTTGTGTATTGATCTTTTTTATTGTAATTTTATTTGATGTTGAAAAATGTCCAGTTTATGTTTGATTTTTAGGCATATTATTAGAAAATATTTCAGAAAACTTTCAAATAAAAACAAACTGTATAGATCCTGATAAGGCGCCCTCTAATCTGGGACTACACTGTTTGCAAAATTATGGTTATCCGAAGATTAGTTGATGAAATTGTTTTAACCGATTACCCCATAGCCTGTTTCTATTTTTGAAAAAAATAGGTGACCACTTAAAGCAGGTTGAAAGCAAAGCAGGATGTGCCTTAGGCGCATTCTGCATTACTTTCAGCCTGCTTTAAGCTAACATCTGCTAGGATATAGAAAATATTTCTAATGGTACACATTTATGACTGTATAAAGTAGAACTGTTTTCTTCAGTGGAAGAATAAATTAAAGGCGTAAAAATGCGTATTATGGGGTAAGGGTTAAAGCACTGCATAGCAGCAGAAGAAAGCAATTCATTTGAGGTGAGGAAATCAAAGAAGATTGTTGAACGGTTACAGACAAACCTGCTGACATGGCCTTCTCTTCTCTATGTTAATTCATCTCTGAATAGCTCAACATCTTGTTTGAAATGTCATAAGTGATTGATTGGAAATTAAAGAATAACAAATTAAAGTAATTGGTTCATGAATATTCTTCAAAAATATTGCTGTTAACTGTTAACGTGAGTACCAAAATAACGATCCATTTCTGCAGAATTTAATTATCTTTTACTAGCTAGCTTAATCTTTGTATTGACTATGGAAATGAGGAGCTTGGTAAATTATTCTTGCTAATTTTTGCTTTAATTCCCACTTTTCCTCTTTAAAAATTCTCAAGTTTTCTTTAATTTTCAGAAGACATTGAAAAGATCCGGATTTTTTGTCATTGCTAATTTATAGTTGTTTTACAAATATTCCAACAATAATGCACATGTGTTTCAATTGCGCAATTATTTGCATTTATGTACACTTTTAAACCGTTACACTGCTGAATATTGAACCCTTATCCTGCTGTGATTTTGTCTGCTTTGAAATTGTTGTCTGCAAAATTTGATAAATTTAGATTTATACATTTTATAAGTAAAGACATGTGTCAAACAGTTTGGATCCAGATCAGACGCCGTGTAATGCGGTGTCTGGTCTGGATCTAAACTGTTTGTAAAAAACAATGAAGTCGTGATCAGCAGGCAAAGAAAGCTATTTCTTTTTTTATGAAATACATGTAACAGCTTACAGCAGCCACCTGCAGTTAACCCTTTGAGCCCTAGTCCCGCATATAGGCGTCCTTTTCAAACAGTGTACATGTGAATAGTACACTTGTCCTGTGCAAACAGTGAAGACCCAGATCAGAGGGCTCCAAAAGGAGCCCTCTGATCAGGGTCTTCACTGTTTGTCATAATGCCAAAAATTGACAAAAACAACCCTTAAAAGCCAGAAATGGACTAGACTAAAATTGAAACTGGAATTGTCCATTGAAAGTTTTAGGGAGGAAAGAGTTAAAACCTAATACACAATTTAGTGGTCGTACTAAAAGTGGTTTGCTGTAATTGCTACCCACATTAAACAGTAAAATCTCTCTATTATTTATACAACAAATTTAGCCTTACTTTTAGCCAACCCAACTCATGCTTTATTTAAGGGGTTGTGATAGGGAGGCTTTACTGTATTTCAGATTTTTATGCCCCCAGAATCTACGATTCGGGGGCATATAGTTTTTGTCATGTCTGTTGGTTTGTCTGTCCGTCCGTCCGTGCCAAAAACCTTAACCTTGGCTATAACTCTTGCGTTTTTGTACCTGGGCCTTTTATACTTGGCATGTGTCTTCCCTGTATCAAGACCTTTCCAACCATACAAAACTGGTTGACCTTGTGACCTTAACCTTGACATTTGACCTACTTTTGTAAAAATCTTGAAATGGCTATAACAGTTGCACCAGTTGGCCCAGGGCTTTCATATTTTGTATGTATATATTTCTTGTGTCAAGACCTTTCCAACCATACCAACATCTTTGACCATGTGACCTTGACCTTCACCTTTGACCTATTTAATCAAACTTTAACCAAAAACCTTAACCTTGGCTATAACTTCTGTATTTTTTAACCTGGGACTTTTATACTTGGCATGTGTATTCCTCATGGCAAGATCTTTCCAACCATACACAACTTTTTGACCTTGTGACCTTGACCTTGACATTTGACGACCATGTGACCTTCACCTCGACCTTTGACCTATTTAATCAAACTTTAACCAAAAACCTTAACCTTGGCTATAACTTCTGCATTTTTGAACCTGAGACTTTTATACTTTGCATGTCTATTCCTCATGGCAAGATCTTTCCAATCATACAAAACTTTTTGATCTTGTGACCTTGACCTTGACATTTGACCTCCTTTTGTAAAAATCTTTAATTGGCTATTTCATTTGCACCAATTGGCCCAGGGCTCTCATATTTTGTATGTATATTTCTTGTGTCAAGACCTTCCCAACCATACCAACATCTTTGACCATGTGACCTTCACCTCGACCTTTGACCTATTTAATCAAACTTTAACCAAAAACCTTAACCTTGGCTATAACTTTTGCATTTTTGCACCTGGGCCTTTTATACTTGGCATGTGTTTTCCCTGTGGCAAGACCTTTCCAACCATACACAACTTTTTGACCTTGTGACCTTCACATTTGACCTACTTTTGTAAAAATCTTTAAATGGCTATAACATTTGCACCAGTAGGCCTACCGCTTTCATATTTTGTTTTATATATTTCTTGTGTCAAGACCTTTACAACCATGCCTACGTTTTTGCTCTTGTGACCTTGACCTTTGACCTTCTTTTGTATAAATCTTTATACGCCTATAACATTTGAACCAGTAGGCCTAGAGCTTCCATACTTTGTATGTTTCTTGTGTTAAGACTTCTCCAACCATGCCAATGTTTCATTTACCCTACGACCATGACTTTTGACCTACTTTTGCAAATAAGCATTACATAACAGAACATGATGCTGGCTGGGGGCATTTGTGTTTCACAAACACATTGCTTTTCATCTGATCTTCACCAAACTTTCTGAAAATGTTTCTTGACATAAAATGGAGACCAATTTAGATAAACAACGGCACAAATTTATGCTAGGCTCTTTGGAGTAATGGCCCTTGAATTCCTCAACATGGTGATCCACGACAGTTTCAGCTCGTACATTTTACATTTGATCGTCTCGATTCCCCTCCCTGTATCATCGGGGGCATTCGTGTAACTGGGACACGCTCTTGTTAAGAATTGCAAATGTTACTTTTATTGTTAAATCTTTTGTCTTGTCCATACTATTTGTTAACATATGTTTATTTAGTTGTATCAAAATACATGAAGTAAACCATAAAACCGTTGTGTGATTTCTTTTCTTTCCATAAAACAGTCCCAAGAGACCTTCCTACCTTGAAGTAATTCATTGCCATAGGAGATGATGTTGTTTATTTGACAAAGATTGTTCCTTATGTCAAGAACTAAAAGGAAGTAGGATCACTTGGTGAGATTAGCTTAAATCATCGTCCTGAAATCATCCCCTTGTCACCAATCGGCGCTGTATGACCTATTCAGTGTTGCAGTGTCGTTAATCCAACTCGTTCATCCATCCATTAAATATTTCCATGGGTTTGACCCAGAGTGTAATTTTCAACATCATATACAGCGCTCCCTCTCTACAACGACTCCCTCCTTACAACGACCCTTACGGCTGTTCCCCAAACAAGACAATTATGTTTAACGCTTTTACTGCTGCAATATCGTTTGTTTAAAATTGTTGTCTGCTTTTTTTTCTCAAAGTGACATATAAGAGGACAATTTAATAAATATAATGACGAGTGACAAACAGTTTGAACCCAGATCAGACGCCGCGTTACGTGGCGTCTGATCTGGATTCAAACTGTTTGCAGGTGTAAGCATAGTGTTAATTTTCCCTCTCTAGAACGACTCCCTCCGAATAACACACACAATCTGTGTCTCCCATTGGTAGTCGTTACAGAGAGGGAGCACTGTATATAATAGTATACAAGTATTGCACTTGCATTGGGTCGAGATGAGAATGTATGGCGTAAAGAAAAAATATTCACCAAGGCACCCAAAAATTCTCATATTACATTTTACCATTACCGAAATTCTTAGCTTTAACCGTGAGATCTAGATCTTTCTCAAAGCTGGCTGGAATATGAATGTTACTATGGGTGTACATGTAGATCCACATGCTAGTTATCATGAGATTCCCTGTTTATAAAAATATCGGAATTTGAAGAAATATGTTCTAGAAACTATATATGCGCCGTGCCATGATAAAACCAGTCTTACTGCCTAGCATCATTGTAAAGACCAAGCAATATCATTTCAGGCTCTGTATCTGAATTTGGTCTTCATTGCCATACAGCTACATAAAATGCTTTAATAGGCGCATGTCTCTGACGCGGCAGCTAGTCTATCTACACTGTTTGCCATATAATAAGTCAGGATTTGTCATGATACGGCTTATATGGTTTTGCATAGGTTTTCTTTGTCGAATCTAGCTGTTTATTGGCATTATTTGTCTTTCAATTGTACATACACGTTTTAACGTTATCTAAACAGCATTGGGGCGTAAACGGTCATGGATGTGACAACATTTTCGGTTGGGCATTATCGGGGACCACCATGGTATTTCTGCGTACTATCAGTAAAGAAAGAAATCACCGAACACAAAACTGAGCATTAGGATAATTCATCTAGTCCGGGAGTCAAGGGGTTAAACGTGGAAATGCCGGATGAATTTTTTTCTCTGCAGTTTTCAATAGTCTAGGGGGTCCTTATCAAGATTCAAGAGGGTGCTTGGTGATATCCCTTGAGCATTTCTCAAAATATGCTAATTAAGTCCGCCATTACTGAAATTCCGTTTATTGGCTGTAACACATTTATTATACATGGTAACCTCCTACAAAAGGTGTCTACACCTATGTTTTCAGGGTCTACGAACATTATAATCACATCAGTTTTGTATTTTAATGACTCGCACTCGACTAATTACATTAATTACGCTAATGCTAATTAAGTTCGCCATTACTGAAATTCCGTTTATTGGCTGTAACACATTTATTATACATGGTAACCTCCTACAAAAGGTGTCTACACCTATGTTTTCAGGGTCTACGAACATTATAATCACATCAGTTTTGTATTTTAATGACTCGCACTCGACTAATTACATTAATTACGCTAATGCTAATTAAGTCCGCCATTACTGAAATTCCGTTTATTGGCTGTAATACATTTATTATACATGGTAACCTCCTGAAAAAGGTGTCTACACCTATGTGTTTATGGTCTACGAACATTATATGCACATCAGTTTTGCATTTTAATGACTCGCACTCGACTAATTACATTAATTATGCTAATTAGGTCTGAGATCATTAAAGAAATCAAGCTTATTTGGAATACTGCTTGAAATATTTGACCATAATGCCATAATGTAAATGTCCATTCCTTTATTGTCAAATACTGTCTTTCAAACAATACGATAATAGTATTAATTGCATTCTTAAGGTGATTAAGATGCCATATTAGATAATGCTGCTAAGGCAAGTGGTGAAACTACTTTACTCGGGGCATTGTTATGTCACCTGGATGGTGTATAAATTGCACTGAACTTGAATGATTCTGGATGAACGATAGAACTAGATGTAGGGTTATGTATATACCTGAATCTAGCTGTAACCCATATTTGGATATGCGTATATTATGTTCACTTAACACGGTAAAGGGTAGTAAATGTATAGTTCCTCGGCATTTTATTGAATATTCATGAATGTGGCGAATGCAAATCAATTTAGCTTAAAAGCTGAAACCGACTTGTACATTCTCCGTCAAACAACAAAAAGAAGGAAAGCGATAGCTATGAAATGATTGCTACAAACATTGCGCGCAATTCAAGATCATTGATCAACCAACTCCCATTTCATATAGCGAATTAACCCAGGGTAAGCCTCGACAGGCAATGACAATGGGAGTAGACCAGCGACTGAACGAGTGTGCCTGTAACCTAAATAATGATAAGCTCCTGTATGTACTTAGTGATGGTGATGCTGTGACACAAGAGCTGAATTATCCCAAGTCATGTTTGACAACACTGTACAATAAGGAATTGGCTCATTTGTCATCGATTGAAACACAGGAAAGTTCTGATACACATGAAAAACAAGTTGTTTCTACTTCTGTTTTCAGAGCTCGTGGCATTCATAATACAAAATTGAGCGTAACAGGTCCTCTTGTATTTCATCTTAAGTAATGCTCGTGTGACAATGTTTATGGAACGACTTGAGCAGTTTACGAATGAAACCCAATCAAGAACAGATGTTCACTTGAAAAGACTGAAATAAAGATACTTAGCTGAAATTCCTGACTTGGAAGCCCACAGTAGCGGAAATAGTGCTACTCGCCCAGTTATATCTAAAACGTCTATTTATTCTGAAACTGTGGTACTCAGTAAGGCAGCAACAACTCTTCTCAAGTCAATGCTTAAACACAAGTGCTCCGTTGATGGCAGGTTAAATGATTTGTATACATGCTAGAACATGGAGATGACGTGAAGTAGCAAACGCAACCTAGAGCTTGTAAAAAAAATTCCGCAATAACACATCTCCTGCAATACAACTGTCATTCTAAGCACAGAGAAGAGCTTCCATGTTCATACATTATAAAGACCTCGAGCCACCATTCTCATTTTTTATTGGAACGTCTGTTTATTGGAAGACTCGAAGGAGCGCTTGTAGAATTGCTACATGAGAATGGACTCTCTATTCCGTACAACAGAGTGCTCGAAATCTCAGCTCAGTTGGGCAATGCTGCACAGTCAAGTCCACAGTTCAACTACTGGTTCATTAAACTGACTAGTCTTTCAGTGATAAGGTTGTTTCGGGCTTATTTCAAGCTCAAATGCCAAGCATTAGTGACATTGATACTTTTCTTCTTCTCAAACAACAACGTCCACTATGCATGTTGGCTACCGGTGCAACTGAAAGACATGCTTACCTTAGATGCGACGCATCCTAACGAGAACCAGGGATTTCAGGACGGGAAATTTGTTGTGTTAAATCTAAGCGATCTTTCTCTACAATAGCAATCGCTCAACCCCATGAGCAGGCTAAGGCCACAATCAAAGGAAAAGGAGGGTTGTATGTGTGACAGAAGACCCTTCTGATTTAAGAAGATGGATGGTAGCTGGACCTGAAGTTTCACGCAGCACTTCATGAACATATCAAATGGGCTGCTTACCAAGCAGGAAGCATATGAGGAGAATGTTTAGAACCGTTAATGAAAACTGCAAGCCCTGCCGATTGGGGATGGACAAAGCAAAGCAACGTGTGGACCTCAATGACACCAATAGCAGAGAACTGACAAAGTGCGGGTGCAAGAAGCAATGCATTGGACACTGCAAATGCTACAAATATGGACTTGCTTGTAATTGTGCAGCTCCAAATGGGAAATATAGTATAATTATTTGACTTCAGCTTAAGTGAATTGCTTTGGAAACAAAGTTTTGTGATAGAAAATGTATCAGAAATTCATTTTTACGGTGTTCGAATAGGTTTTGGCGGCTGTTTTGGAAAATAGCCGCCATCTTGGTTTTTCTACATTAGTCGTTGTTTATCAGAAAGATCATATCACATGTTTTATTTTGTTTTGTTTTTTTAAATAACTGCCATTTTTCTGAGGTGAAAATGATTTTTAAGGTTGGTTAACTTGAACTATCCCTTAGTGGCGGCCATCTTGGAAAATGGCCAGCATTTTGACTTTTCTGATGGCTAACGACAGATTTGAAGTAAGCACATCTTGGTGAACATTTATGCTTGCTTCACGAAGTGCATCATTTTTGCACTAAAAGCTCCGCTTCTTAGTTATCAACAAAAACTGTAGCATTTCGTTAGTAAATATACACACATAGATGAAAAACCCCGCAAAATGCGCCTTTTTTACGGCAATTTGAATAATTTCTTGATTAAAAGAGATTTTATTATGAATTTAAAGTTCAATAATCATATTTTATGTGTTTCGAATACATTTGAGGCACATTTAAATTATTTAATGGAAAAGTGTACCCACAACTGAGTTCTTAGTGATATTTCGTACTTTTGGCGGCCATCTTGGACGCCATCTTGAATTGCCATGTTGTCCCAAGCTTTGCTAACTGCATCAACAGGATTCATAATCTTCAGACTTATACTAACAGTTTGTTATATAGAAACATATGTTTACAGGCGAGGACCAGTTGATCTGATATTTGGAGATATAACAAAAAAAACAGAATTTCAGTAATGGCCGACCTCATTTGCATAATTTGCATAAGTTGCATATGTCCAAAACATTAAATTTTCTGAAATGATGGGTTTATCATGTTTGTAGACCCTGATAACCTGGTTATAGACACCAATTCCATCATGGTAGGATGCATACTAATTGACATATGGCCAAATAACGGAATTTCAGTAATGGCGGACCTCATTTGCATAATTTGCATTAGTTGCATATGTCAAAAACATTTTATTCCTGAAATGATGGGTTTATCATGTTCGTAGACCCTGATAACCTGGTTATAGACACCAGTTTTATCATGGTAGGATGCATACTAATTGACATATGACCAAATAACGGAATTTCAGTAATGGCGGACTTAATTAGCATATTTTGAGAAATGCTCAAGGGATATCACCGGGCACCCTCTTTGATCTTGATGAGGACACCCTAGACTATTGAAAACTGCAGAGAAAAAAAGTTCATCCGGCATTTCCAGGTTCAGCTAAATATCGGCATTTGACTCCCGGACTAATCAGGTTCTTTTTTCAAAACTACAACATGATAAGAACGAAATCGAACATGACCATGTTTTGACCAATAGGATTGCAGAAGAAAAATGTGTGCGTTGTTCGGAAAGAGTCGTTATAGAGAGGGAAATTTGCAAACAACTTGAATCCAGATCAGACGCCGCGTAACGGCGTTTGATCTGGATTCAAGCTGTTTGTCACTCGTCATTAAGGGTTTTATGCCAAAATATCAATTATGTAACTTTGAAAAAAACAGCAGACGGCAATTGTTAGCAGACAAAAATGCAGCACTAAAAGCGTTAGACATGCTTGTACGGTTAGGGAACAACGGCAAGGGTCGTTGTTGTAAAGAGGGATTCGTTGTTGGGAGGGCCGTTGTAGGGAGGGATCACTGCAACTCCTTATACAAATACTGCCTTTTGATCTGAGTTTTACTGCACTCAGTTATTATTTAATCTTTTATTAAGGTGAGAATTTTTTAACTAGCATAAGGAGTTGCCTTTTTTTATTTTAACTTAAGTAAACATAATAGTAGTTCTATAAGATTCCATACTGTTATCAATCAGATTTTAATGCAAAGTGACTGATATCAAATTGAACAGAAAAGCTACAGTCTTATTGTTTGCTCAATCCAATTTATCTATTGTTGAAGAACCTCATCAAACATTTACCTGCAAGAACCTCTGAACAGAATAATTAACATTTTCCTCCCTCAAACTTCAAATGGACAATTCCTGTTTCCAATTGAGTCTAGACCATTTTTTTCTTTAGGGTTGCCTTTGTCAATATATTTCAATATAACAAACAGTGAATACCCTGATCAGAGGGCTCCTTTAGGAGCCCTCTGATCAGGGTGTCCACTGTTTGCATTGGACAAGTGTACCATTCACATGTAAACTGTTTTCAAAGGATGCGTATGTGCATGACTAGCATTCAGTCTCAAAAACAATAGCAGAAAGCCTTTGAACTTCGGCGTTTGTAGTCGGTCCAAGTCATTTAGAGAGGTTCGCTCTAACAGCAATATCGTGCCCAAGCCATTGGGCAGTATCCCAATTGTTTGCTGGCACTGATTCACTGAGAATTATTTATGATTGATTTTGCAAACCGTCTCTCACTGTTTGTAAACAATATGTTAACCTTTGTCACGCGAAGGAGGAATTATTGACGACTGTTGCAACAATGTGGGTCCATTTTAGACGCCGTGGTACCCGGCATCTCATCTGGATGCAAGCTGTTTGACGCAATGGTTACCTTTTATGAAAGAAAATATAAATAAATCAACTACGAAAAGTCTTGCAGGTGGCATATTTAGTAGACACAATTACAGTAAAATCTTTATTACGGGTCGCCCACTAAAAAGGTCAAATTTGATGTTTAACAGACAAGCAATTGACGGTAAAACAAAGCTCTTAAGGGAGTAACTGTCCCATTGCTTAAATCAGTCACCTCTCCTAAACACCTAATAATCAACACAATTTAGTGGTCGTAATAGAGGGGTTTACTGTTTAACGCGGGCTTACGGTGTTACTGTGTCCGATTTTCTGAAATATTCGATACAATATATTTTGTCTTTTATTTGATAAAAAATGCAGAGGGTCTATGTTAGAGCGACTTCTAAAACCGCGCTCTAGACATCTCTTGAATTAAAATTACCCATATTTCAAAGTTAGAAACGTAGCTCCACTCCACCGTTCTTAAATATGATAACGATTCATTTTGATTTCATTTGCGAACAGTTTGAAGCCTGATCAGACGCCGGGTTACTTGGCGTCTGATCCGGCTTTAAACTGTGTGAAATGTACATGCTTGTAACAAATACGTGATTATTTTTAGAAAGACTAAAGGCTGTTTACTATATTACAGTGGAGAAGACGTTATTCTTTCCAAATAAACGCATTTACGCTGCAACTATTATTTCCAGTGCAAACATTTTGGAGCCTGATCAGACTCCAAACTATTTACAATTCAGATTAAAATTAACATTCAGAATTGTCAAAAGCTGGCTGTTTTCTATATGTAATTGCAATGCGGAAAGAATAACACATTCTCGATTGTACATTTGTTTTATGTCGTCTGTGAAAATATTGGTTTCTTTGTGGAAATCAGACATGGTAATTGTTGAACGGATACGCATTTTCCTGAAATCATCTATTAGGCTATTTATTGACGGAAAGAAAAAAATAGACATCTGAAGGTTGTAAACATAATAAATAATTTACATGTAAAAGATACTTTGAAATAACTTTGCTCAAATCAGATTCATATGCAATGTAGTTGATCCATGTATAATGCCTTTATTAACTTATTCAACCCTAGCGACGAGTATGCGCGTCCTTTATAAATTGTACATGTGAAGGGTACAACTTGTCCTAAGCAAACGGTGTAGTCCAAGATCAGAATGCACCTTAAAGATCCTTCTGACCAGGATATGCACTGTGTTTCATTTTGCAATTTATTTAGATTGAAAAAACATGAATGTATTCGATTTGATCTGTTGCCGGAATTTTCCAATTGAAGTTGCATTGATGACAGAGTTAAAGTTGTCTATATATTTGTTTGGAAAAAGAACGAAGAAACAAAGTAATGTGTACAGACTACGTGCGATTTAGAATTAACAAAATACAGAACTTGACCTTTTCTCCATTACCAGTTTTCAGTTCAAATATAACGTTTGAGAAATGAGTTTTATGCTTTTTTAAACTGAAGAAAAGTTTAATATGAACGACAAATAGTTTAGAAAGTTTTAAATTCATTGCTATTTGCTGATGATATGGTGATTCTTGGATACTCACCGACATATTTACAAAATAAACTTAAGTTTGTTTTTTTCCTACTGTACGAACCGGTTTGAAAGCATTAAATGTATTAAATTCTAATTGTCGAAATTTAGGTTAAGTCCTAAAGTGGCTTGTCAGTTGTTTGATGCATTTGTTGGTTCTACATTAAGTTGTACGTATGAAATATGGTGGTTTACTAAATCTTAAGAAGTAGAACGAGTTAATTTAAAGTTTTTAAAAATATATTTTAGAAGTAAGAAAGAGTATTTGTAATGTTGGAGAATTATAGATACCCTATGTATGTTCAACGTTTTGTCAGGATAAGTATGTATTGGTGTAAATTAGTAACAACAGATACTGTTTTATCATACACAGTATACAGAAAGGCAAGAGACGGCGCTAATGTATGTTTCGAAAAATGTGGTAGCCAACTTAAAAATTACTTTATGACTTTGGAGTTGGATATGCATGGGAAAGAGTTTATTAAACTTAAAGGATTCTCATGTATTTTTAAACGTAAATTAATAGACTTATGCAAGTTTGTGTTGCTGATACACACAGTAATTAAGCCATGGACTTTTATTTAAAATTTGATTTTTTGTTACGATTGTTATTTATGTATCTTACCTTTTACCTAAAGATATTATATTACAAGGTTAAGGTTATCTGCTCATAACCTAAGGATCCATATTGGACGTTACGGGCCGAATAGATTAGAACGAAATCAAGGCACATGTTTAGTATGTAATACTGCAAATATTGAAGATGAGTATCATTAATTTCTAGTTTATTTCAAATATGAAGAAACTAGAAAACATTATACTAAAAGGTATAACTACGTACGTCTAAGTATATTAAAATTCATTGAATTATTACAAACCAGCAATAAGCAATTACTTTTTAATTTGGCTAAGTATGTAAAAGAAGCTGTCACCTTCCGTAACACATGTATACATATTGTACAATATACCATATAATGCAAAAGTGTGTATGTTTCTTATATAACACGTCATTTGATTTGATTTGATTTATTTTTGTATTTCATATGAAAACAACGAGGTACACTGTACAAGTTGTGACTAAAATTTCTGTTCTGTTCTGTACTGTAAAACATCTGCAAAAGTAATCAAAATAAGTTTATGCTTTTTTTAAGCTGAAGAAAAGTTGAATGAGAGTGACAAATAGTTTGGATTCAAACGGTTTTCAAATGTTTGCAAAGTTGCACTTAAGCATGGTAAGGGTTAAAAGGAACAGTTATAGCGGTCTTTTGCACTTTGCCTTGACCCATTTTAGCCTCCAGATAGTTCGAAATCTCATAATAAAACAGTTTGAACTTATTGAATAATCTAGTCCAAAAAGGTCTTCAGAACTATGGCGCCGATTGAGTTTTTCTTGTAAATATTGTAATTCAAAACTACGTTTAAGCCCTAGGTGTATTTTCAATCAATTGGTAGTCTACTGAGACGAAAGCGAATAAGTGGGTCTATGCTCTATGGAACTATCGTCTTCATTCCGACCTATAAACACGGTTTGCAATCTGTTTTCTGCCTTCTGGTGAAAGATGCGCTTAACCCTTCACTGTCATGGCGTCATCAATTCTAAACAATTGTCGTCTGCTTTTATTTCTCAAATTTAAAGTTTAGGTATTTTGACTGAAGAAATATTGAAATCAGTGTCAAACATTTTGGATCCTGTTCAGACGCCGCGTTTCGCTAGAATATAGATTTTTTTTCTTATGGTACATATTCATAAAAATTAAAGTGGATTATTTAGTGAAGTAATAGATAAAATGCGTTTTATGGGGTACATGTAATGGGATAAGGTAATATCCGTATCGTTTCGTAATTCTTTTTTTCTACAATCAATGGATTATTCATACAAAAATGCCCATCTCAACGAATAGATATGTGTTATTTACTGTTATGTGTATTCAACAGCTACAGTACACTAATGAATAATGTTCAGATATTAACTATTTGAACGCTATGTAATATTGTCGTCTTATATCATTGCCGTCTGCTACTGTTCTACAAATGTAATTTTTGAAAAAATATTTTCAAAATAGGATCAGCGTATCAAACAATTTGGATCCGGATGAGACGCCGCGTGATGCGGCGTCTCATCCGGATCCAAACTGTTTGCCAAAATTATCGCGGTTTCGCCAATAGCGTGCGAATGGTTAATACAAGTGTCTCACGCTTCTTGTATATCGCACATCAGTGGCATGATTGAACGTCTTCTAGGGTTTTCTTGGCAAAACAATTTAGATACAGTCAACCTTGTATTGATCGAGCATTCACTGAAGTAGTATTGATACCACTTAACCCTTTCATGGTCAAATTTATCGTAATGTTATACACCTTCACCGCTTTGTTGACGTCTGCTTCAATATTGTCTGCAATATCGTTCCAAAGTTAGATTTAAGGCAGTATAACTGACGTACATGTAATTTCAAAACAAGTGGCAAACAGTTTTGATCCTGATCAGACGCCGCGATACGACAGCTCCCATAGGAGCCTTCTGTATTGTTTTAATCCTGTCTTCAGAAACCATGGCATATTCTTAATAAGCGTTTGAGACGATCCCTCAGGCTTTGGTTAGTTAGATTTGAGCATATACTCAAATTTGACCAATCAAAAAATTGAGAAAGATCTCAGACTTATCTCAAACGCCTTATACTTTTATATAATTATTGCACATGGATGATTTATTAAACTGTCGCTTGAAACAAGATTGATTTGATGTATCCGTGAACAGCTTTAGCATTAATATGATTTGTGTGAAAGAAGCTATGAAAATATATTCAAGTTAGAACAAAAAGAGCTCGACTTGCTGTCATTGTTGACTCGACAAATACAGTACAACCTCTAAAAGGAATGCTAATTGATTGTATTAATCCAATGTCATACCAGGCTCCAAACTGTTTGCCACTCAGATTAAAATGACTGGTCAACATTTGTAAAAAGTTATTTCATCCATTTTATTGCATTGCACTTGTGTTCAGTTTCCGGTTTAACCAATTACTCCATAAATACGCCCTTTAACACCTTTAAGTTATTCCTTCCCATAAGAAAATACATGTAGTTCCAATTTATAAAGTCAGAAATATGTATTATAAGAATATTTTCTATATTTCTAGCGGATGGTAGCTTAAAGCAGGCTGAAAGTAAAGCAGAATGTAGGCACATTCTGTTTTACTTTCAACCTGCTTTAAGTGGTAACGTGTCTTCAAAAACTAGAAACAGGCTATGGGGTAATGGATTAAACGTTGAAAACAACGTCTATTAAATCTAATTGTCAACAGCTAATGTATCCGACAGTTGTCGGTACATGTAACTATGCTAAAGGCCGATCTATCTGAAATTCCTTTCAGAAAATAAGAAAATATACGGTGGAGAATGTGTTATTCTTTCCTGTTTATAAACACAAAACCAAGCTCAAACGCAATGCAATAAAATGTAGGAAAATACTTTTTTGTCAAAAATTCTGACGGTTTATTTTTTTCAGTGGTTGCAAGCAATTTAGAGACTTGTCAAACGCCGTGTTACCCGGCGTTTGACCAGCCTCCAAACTGTTTGCAAAGAAAATGATAGTTTTTGAATAAACGCGTTTATTGTGAAAGAATGATATTTTCTTCAATGTAATCAGAACGTCAAAGAGTTTTTAATCAAGATAACATGCCGAGTTATTCTGTTTCTCATCTGTATTCAAATCATATGCAACATTTATTGAAATTTCGCCCATAGCGTGCAGAAGGTTATATAATTTGTTATTCTTATCAGAAATAGTGCACCGAGACTTATCTAATCAAAACACAGACGTATAAATAAATTCCTATATCGTATTCCATTATCAAAATGAAATTCGTCTCATCTAACGACCTGACTTGTGACTATGATATAACCCGTCTGTATCCATATGAAATTGCCCAATATCAGGATATAAAGACGGATATTGCTATGTAATAATGCCGTTATCCAATACATAAATGTTTGAGTACCAGGTAATATATTTGCAATACACCATGGGCGACAATGGCCAAAATGTGTAAAACGCCAGTGATATAGAGTGGAGAAGATGTTATTGTTTCCCGTTAAAAACTAAACTAAACGTAAACAATAGAAAGGGAAAATGGCTACATTTTGAAAATGATTACAACTCATTCTAATATGAGTGGCAAACAGTTTCCTCGCCGATTTCCCCGGCGTCTGATCTTGCTTCTGTTTGCAATGGAAATAAGAATTTATCTTAAAGCGCATATATAGGGAAAGAATAAAGTCTTCTCCTAAGTTATACAGTTAAATGCCGCAATATGGGGTTATGTCAAGGTCAAATCGAGACCATTCCTTTAGTAACCATCTGATCTGGTCTGCTTGTACAATTTTGGACATAATTTTGTACTTTTCACTGGTACATTATTTATAAAGTATGCATATACTGGTCTTTAGGGTCAAATGTGTTATACAAACCTAATTGCAACTACTCAGGCTTCTCATGTACGTAGAAAGTTTCAACATATATTCATAAACACGAACTGCATTATATAGTTTAATTGATAAAAAGAAGATGCATGTACCTAAAACACCTACTCACAAACATATCGCCCCATCTGTACTGAATATCTAGTACACGCGTCCTTTACAAACAATCAACCCAGATCAGAGAGCGCCAACAGGAGCGCTCCCTCTGCATTGGATGTCCATTTGAAATACATGTACATGTATATTGCAAAGCAACCATTCCTATATATGGCATATTGTGTATTAAAGGGAGGTAATCAGATAACTCATATGTATGCAGTAAACCACTCTTATACAGTCCATTCCCTAATTAGGGAATGGACTGTAAAAGAGTGGTTTACTGGCTCAAAATGCACGTACGGCTTTCCAACGGAAATTTTTTTCCCGGGGGAGCATGCCCCCGGACCCCCCTAGCCATGGTGCGTAAACTCAAATGTGGTCCAGACACGCCCCTGACTGCATACATATGAGTTATATGATTACATTCCTAAATGTATATAGTCAATAATCAACTATACTTACATGTAATTTCAAACTCAAAGTGTCCATTTAAAGTTTCAGGGGTAATTTAGTTGAAAAAGAACAATGCCATTCCGGTACATACCATTCCCTACTGAATTGCCCACAGATATTAGTTCATTTGATTATATTATGCTTAAGCATTGAAAGACAAAAAGGCGTTATATATCTCCCGTAGGAAAAGTCTTCTGAAATATGTTTAACCACTGGTGACATTCCGACTTGTTAGTAATACGCCGACTATAAAATACGGCTTAGCAATTTATATTAATATAAACATGAACGTGACCAACTTATTTCGCACTCAGATTGGTCCAAGGTTATGAAACTCTCCCTGTGTGCATGCAACAATATTTCTTCTAAACAAAACTGATTAAGCAAGTAGGGACTTGTCTGTTATTTGATGACACAAATGTGAAACAGAAATTGAAAACATCATAGTTTGTAGGTCTGTTCCCGAGGTTTTAAAACAGTTTTAGTCTTAGCAGTGTACTCATTCTTATTACAATACTAAAACTAAGAATGTTTTGTATCATTTAGAACAATCCTATAGACATTTGTTTTTTTCTTCGTTTTGAAGAATGAGTATCATGATGTAATATTGTTTTGTTTTACAAGAGTCAGGGACAAAAACGCTTTGATATGAGCATGATTAAATAGGTTGAATGTTAACAATGAAAAAACGTTTTATAAACACGGACCAAAATTTCACATTAACACAATATACAGTGAAACCCCTCCAAACCGGAACTTCTATATACCGGAATTCTCTGTAAACCGGACAAAAAAATTGACCCCGTTTCCAACCCGCCTTTATTTTAACCCATTATACCACAAATATGCCTTTTTACGCCTTTGATTTATTCCTACACTGGATAGCTTCAATATTCTAGCAAATGATAGCTTACAGCATTCAACTTTATTTTCAACCTGCTTTCAGTGACCAGATATATTCCATACTATAAACAAGATATGGGTTAAAACCTCTCCAGACCGAAAACCCCTCTAAACCGGACACTCATGTTGTCCCCACACATGTCCGGTTTAAAGGGGTTTCACTATACTCAACATCTTCACTGGCAATCTCTGCCTTACCCCGAGTATATAGTTCTTTGCAAACAGTTTGGATTCTGATCAGACACCGCGTCACGCGGTGTCTGATCACGATCAAAACTGTTTGACACTCTTAACAATTACTTTTTCAGTTAAAATACCTAAACTTTAGATCTGAAAACTAAAAACAGCCATGCATTATTTAAAATTGATGAAGTCATGGCAGGAAGGGGTTCAAGAAACAATGTTTGAGCCGTCAAGAACTATTAAAACCTGTCGGGATGAAACGATACTTGCATTAAAATTGGGGTTTGAGTACCTCGGCAAATACATGTACACATTGCGGATAATAATTTATGTTGATAGAAATAACATCGAGAAGGAGTAGCCATTTAATTTGCCTGGTCTGGAATTAAACTCTTTTAGGTTTAGCAAATTTCGAACTTTGATAGGGTTAATAATAAAAATTAAGACAGTACGACGCAGATCTACAGTGCTAAAATGTACACTGTAACTGATATTTATTAACTTCTTTTTAAGAAGTGGATACATTTAACATTTCTTTTTCTTAGTTATGAATAGAACTTAGTTATCTGATAATAATTATTTATCGTATGCATTGAAATGAAATAATGCATGTTAATGGAAGTTTAAACTATCCAACGTAAACAGCTGATATGAAATGTATAATTGCTGACCTACAAACGCGAACGAAACGAGTGGCAAACGATGTTTGCAATCATGGTAATAATTATTTTAGCACGCACACCTTTATCGGGAAAGAATAATATCTTCTCTACTGTATCTGCGTTATTCGAAAAGCAGTCGAATATCGAAAACGCTATGACAATTACACACCTTTTTCAACAGAGCAATTCGAAAACTCGAATTCGCTTACGTCGAAATAAAACAAAGTTTGTTTCGTTTAGAAAACTATTGTACTTTTATAAAACGTTCTCTAGTGCATTATTCTAAACACTTCCTTCTAGGGACACTGTTTAGAGATTTGGTTAACGTGTTTTTCTTTATCAATGGAACTGCGAGCCTAAAGTTCTATTCTCAACTGTCTTAAATGAATGATTTGATGGAATAACACAATTAAGTAATGTCAAGTTGTGGTGGAACAGTATTTGAAAACACATTGCTGATCATTTGTTTTCTTGAGTTCCCACGAGTTCAATGCCATTGAGCAAACTTTAATAGGTTTTTTTTATTGGTGCTAAATCTGAACATTGACTTTAGACATTAGCGGTAGGTAATTTTAAAGTTTATACTAAATGCATTCACTGTCTTTCCCCGATGACAAGGTGTTTGTTTGCAAACAGTCATTATCAGGGGTCTGGTCAGGATCTAGACTCTTTCACATTCATGGTGATAATTTTAGTCAATTTGCATGCCACCTGAATTTTAGAAGATTGTATGACAATAAGCGAGTTAAAAAGCAACAGAGTGTCTTGAACTACATTGTAGATTTTATGAAATTAATTAATCTTATGGACAGCTTCTTAACAGCGTGACTATACTTATGCATTCCAGGGACACAGATCTTTGTGATTTAGTTTCACCTTTCAGTAAGACGGAATTTATCATTTGTTTTGCTAGAGTAACAAAGTGCTTTCGGCACAACTGAAATCATTGCCTTCAAACTATTAATTACAGATTTCAAGTTTTCTCACCTCAATATCATAAGATCGTTCATCATATCTTTTCGATAAATCTCCAACACATGACTGTTTAATATTTAACCCCTTTACTGCGCAACAGTTTTTAGCAAACAGTTTGGATCTGGATCAGACGCCGATTAAAGCGGCGTCTGATCAGGATCCAAACTGTTTAACACTCATTTCAATATATCTTCAGTAAAAATAGCAAATATTAAAATTTAAGAAATAAAATCAGACGACAATTGTTCAAAATTGATGACGTCATGGCAGTGAAGGGGTTAAACTCATATACCATGCCTGATGACGTGAACTTCTATCTCTCGAATTTATTAAAGGCATACCGTGTGCCCTCCCTACAACGGCCCTCCAAACAACGACTCCCTCTTTACAACGTCCCTTGTCGCAGTTCATTAACCTATTTACGGCTGCAATGTCATCTACTTAAAATTGTCGTCAGCTGTTTTTCTCAAAGTTACGTAATAGACATTTTGACAGAAAAAAAAACTTAATGACGAGTGACAAACATCTTGAATCCAGATCAGACGCCGCTTAACGCGGCGTCTGAACTGGATTTAAGCTGTTTGCAAATTTCCCTCTCTATAACGACTCCCTCCGAGCAACGCACATAACTTGTGTCTCCCGTTGGGTGTCGTTGTAGAGAGAGAGAGCGCTATACAACCTTGAATCTAACTTTGAAATGAGTCTTGCATACAACAACACTGGGGCAACAGACAGTAAAGCGGTGAAGGAGTAAAATTCTCCCAAATAAATTGATCAAGAAAGGGTTAAACTACCCATCCTTTAGCACGCTGGATAGTTAGACAGTTTTTGTTTGTAAATAATGTGTCTGTAGCAAATGCCATGGCCTGTTGGTCTTGTATCCCTTTTGAAACATTGCCAGAACTGCAAGTTGTAAGATTCAGCTCAATCAAGAATTCCAAACTTTAAAATATTTCATAACATATTGCAAACAGATAAAGTAACATAAAGGATGCATACCCTGCTCAAATGCTCATTCTTGGATCTCCTGGTTAGGGTCTACGCTGTCTGCATAGGAGAAAACATTCTGTCCACATGCTTACAATTTGTAAATGACGAGTATACTCGTCACATGGGTTCAATAGATTTAACCGTGGTCTGTGTTTATCACAGTAAATAAATATTATGCTTTCCGAGTAAGTAAAGGCGTTCTAAGAAACTTAAGTATACTGTAGCGGAATTGGTTTATTTTTGCCATTTATTAATATTTGTTCATGTACAAAACGGTTTAATTTCAAAGTGGGTTTTATTTTGGCTGAATAGCAAGACGGAATAGTTTGAGACGAGGTGTCTAAGATTATGAATTTGAAATTGAAATATGAAATAAAATTACACTTCAAGTAGAAAAATTCCATCAACAACTAGCGAATAATTATCTGCTGGATTACTCAGGAGATCTTCTAATTATGATGGATGGTTAAATCTCGATATTGACTGCAATTTGGAATCAATGTTATTGGTTTTAGTGATGGTCATTAATTTTTAGAAAAATTATTTATGAACCAGTCTGAAAACTGGTATTGCATTCTACAATTTCCCAAAAAGTGGAGAAAACGTTATTCTTTGCCAGTGAAGGCGTTTACGCGAAAAACTTATTTACATTGAAAACAGTTTGGAGCCAGATCAGACACCGGGTAACCCGGTGTCTGATCAGGCTCCAAAGTAATTGCCACTCAGATTAAAATAGATTGTTAGAATGGTCAACAAGTTGTCATTTTCTACGGTTTGGTGATTTGCGTTTCCTTTGCGTTTAAACGGGAAAGAATAAGGTTTTCTCCCCTGTAGTCCATGCAGCACATTTCTAATGTCGTATGACTAGATATATTGTCAAAATACTGTGGACCAGCCCGCTACCCCTTTTCCTTCCAAGCATTGAAAACGAAAGTCGACATTGAAAATAGTTTGGATCAAGATCAGACGCTGAGAAACTTGGCGTCTGATCAGGATCTAGTGTGTTAAATATTTGCAATCAATTTTTTATTGAGTTAAAATGTCAAAAAATGACTTTTTTTTTATAAAATTGCAAACGACACATTTTAGTTGACGATATTTTGTCGGTAAAGAATTTTAACAGATGGTTAAATTTCTTCATTTGAAATTCGATAAATTTAGCATGTCACCCTTTAACTGACACTCATATCAATATTTCTTAAGCCATACTGTTTTTGATTAAACCTTGCTTTGAATTACAGTGTCTCCCATAGACCAAAATGTAACACTTTGCATATTTTTTATATGTATCCAAAAGTTTCGCTGTTACACTTTGACATTGTTGTCTGAGCTATGCGACATTCTTTTGCTATGCGACATTCTACGAACTGTCACATAGGGGCAAGTAACTCTAGTATCTCTTGATCTCTGCCACTATATGACATTGCTGTCTGAGCTATGCGAACTTATTTTGCTAGGTGATATTCTTTAGAATGTCACATAGGAGCAAATTACTCTTACGTTTTTTATTTTCTTTCTGTATTATTAATAGCGCTTTACATCGTATTCTATAAAACACGAATGACACGATTCCAAAGCCAGTGTTGATAAGCTCGATGTAATAGAATTAATATCTAACTTTGAAATGATATTGCAGCCGACAATATTGAAACAGACGACAATATTGCGATAAAGGGGTAAAAACACTACATGGTGATCCATGTTAAACTAGATTCTCTGGACTGTTTTACAGTTGGTGTAGTGATACAGTGTTTCAGTGATTCATAAGTTAGTATATAAATGCACAGTTCGCCTTACGATATATATTGCAGTGTATATTTTGCACGTTTATGTGATAGATGACGTTTACTGCTTTTAGTTTAAACACAAATCTATACGTCAGTTTTGATAAGGCTGTGTCGGTATAAATATATATCAATTTAGTCCGTGGTGAATATAACAAACCCGTGTAACTTAATAATAAATGTTACGCAATTGGCCAGCTAGTCCAAGTCCCAGTTCAAATATATTCATATCTACTTAACCAAATTATATTACTGCAACGAAAATCAATAACAGCTCTAAAGTAACAACACACAGCCTGTTTACGAGAAATACAATCAGATAGTACATATACCTTAGCGAAATCAGAAAAAGACAAATGTACTATTATTGTGTAAATGGCATTTAAATTTGATTACTTACAAATAAGGTGTCCCAAGAAATATCTCTGAACCTCGTTTGGTTTTCTTTCGATGGAGTCATTCAACTACAGATGCTATCGTCGTTATTCTCTCCGTTTAAATCAAACGGTGGATGTGTGAGTTGGGGTTTACGGCACTGTGCCATATAGCACCAACGCAATATAATAAAGTTTTGAAAATAACAATGCATAAAAAATACGTATTGACGATTCTTCTGAATTTAAATTGCAACAGGTTTGAGACAGATCAGACTCCGATATACCTGGCGTCTGATCTGATTTGCAATGAACATATTTTTTGTTTTTTATTAAAAAGGCGTTTATTGGGCATGTATGATCTTTTCTAAACTGTTTGATTCTAAAATACAAGTGAATTATCAAAATAAAAACAAATATTAAGCAGTTTCATACAACTGTAATTTTCTACTTTTTTGTTGTATTTAAATGGGAAAAAATAACCAGAGTAGTAGTCAAAATACACCTTTTATGTTAGAGCATGAAGGTTATGTCCCTTATGACGGTATGGTTGTGTTGATCACTTTGAATTTAGAACCTTGCGACAATTAACGGTCGTAAGTCAAAACTTTCAAATACATTTAATTTTCAATTTCTCCATCTTTTCTGGTCTTGTGACATCTCTTTGGAATTGCCTTTTTAAGACGATTCCAAAGAGATGTCACAAGACAGGATTAGATGGAGAAATAAATTATCATTTAGACTTTTATAATCTGACTTACGACAACATTTGTCGTACGATGTTTTATGAAACGGGCTCAATGTTTTCAGCACTAATGCGTAGCATAGCGTCTTCTTCATTGTACATGTATGGAGTAAGGATCTTATTTCTCGAAATATACTGACACAGCCAAAGATACATATGTAAAGTTAATGAATAATTACAATTGGTAAACAAGCGCGGAAATTTGGTCTTTATTTCCTATATATTTGATTAAAGCCTGAACATTTTAGCACGTGTAATTTTGAAATCGGTCAACCGTTTAAGCACAGGGTATCCATAATATGTTTTGCACGCATTGCACGTCCGCATTTCATAAAATGTCCTTGTGCTGAAAATTTTGTGTCATTGAGGTTATTGACGTTATTGACGAAACAGTAACATGAAATACAGCATTTTATTAAAAATTAAAGAGTTAATCTGATGGATAGACTAAACCAAATACAGCGCGAATGGCTATTGGCATAGTTATGTGCAATTGACGCATAGAAGAGATTACACGGACATTGGTATGCACACGGGCAACTATCAATTCACCACTGCACAGAAGATCCAACGTTACGTCAATTTTATGCACAGACGTCTAGTGTAGTGGCAGCTATCAGAGCAAACGCATGACATATTCAATAGATATATTAGACTTTCATACAAGAGTGGGTTTAAGCTACATAAAAGTGGATATAAACTTGAATTGTTTCATTAATATTGTGGTGCAAAAGATATGGATGGCATTTGTGGATTTTTACTTTTGACACTAACAGCTTTTAGAGCGACGCCATAACATTATACTTCCATAGATTTTCATAACAATTCATGAAATGAATTGAAATTGAATGCTGTTTAACTTGTTATCATTTTTGTTATGATATTTAAACACATTTTATAATAAGTATACATTATGCATCATGTAACAGTATACAGTCAAAACTCGATTTCTACGAACTAGCGTTACTTCAAACATACCCATATTTCAAAGTTAAGACGTGGCTTAGCCACGTTTTAACTTTGAAATACGGGTATGTTCGACTTAAACGAGACCGAATTGTCAAAATTCAACTTACCTAATCCTGGCGATATCGATTTAAGCGAGTTCGTAGAATCGAGTTTCTACTGTAGTTTCTTTTGCTGTTCAGTATAATAAAAACGTAGCAGACGGTGTTGAAATTGAGGAGATGATAGTTCAACGACCAGCGGCATTCATTCCGTAATTTCCTGAAACGTTAACTTTGACATTTTGCTTTCAATGTCAACTTCATTTTGACAAATGAAGGATTCAAACCAATATTGGGAAGGAATGAGATAAAACTGAACTTTTGTGTGACTCCTGTGCCATCAACATAGAATCAACAAACACCTATTCTTGGGTTGTAAAATCTATTCGTGAGCATTGTGGACAAACGTAGAGGTATATTCAATCGAGAAACAATTAAATTTAAATTTAAACTATATGTTGACATCATTTAGATATACTGAGTAGAGTAGTTTTTAACTTTGTTAAATACCAAATTAATTTATGCAAAACACGTTATAGCCTGTTTCTAGTATTGAAAACAGGTGACCACTTAAAGCAGATTGAAAGTAAAGCAGAATGTGCCTTAATGCCTGCTTTAAACTACTTTATGCTCGAGTAAATAAACTATTTCTTATGGTACATATTCATGAGTGTAAAGAATGGAATTGTTTTCTTCAGTGGAGGAATACATTACATGTGTAAAAAATGAGTATTTATGGGGTAATGGGTTAATATCATTTTGTATTAGACGGTTTAATGGCATATCTTAGCTATGATAGTACAGTAAGCCCCGACATTACGACCGCCCGACAAACCAAACAAACAGAATATTGAGACATGTTAAAGACGTGATTGCTTGAAACAGGATTGATGTAAAGTTCTTTTTGGAGCGTGATGCTTTACTTGCGTCCTGCTTTAAGCAGTCAATGCCTTGCGAATGGATTATACATCTTGAGTGTTTGTAAAAGCAGGGCTAAATAGTTAATGTAAGGAGGAGAATAGGTTATTCTGTTTACGCTAATAATGTTATTTCCATTGCAAACAGTTTTGGAGCCAGATCAGACATCGGGTAACCTAGCGTCTGGTCAGGCTGCACACTTTTTGTAACACAAGTTAAACTATAGTCCTATTTCTTTTTAAGTTGTCATTTTCTGCATTTTATTGCAAACGCGTTTGCGTTCCGTTTACGTTTGAACGGGAAAGAATAACATCTCCACTGTAATTGATTGGAGATTCCACTGTTGGATAGAGCCTCCTAGCTAAACATCTGGTTTGTTCCATGTATTGCTGGATGATTCACGGATATATTTGTCTGATGGTTATGATTCATACTTTTATAGAACCTTTGTCTTTCGCGACAACGATACTTTGGGACATTCCCAATAGTGCATGCAAAGACTAGCCACCCAATTTGGTCCGTGTAACTGTTTTAAATCTTGCAGTGCCAACGCTGTCAAAAGACGACTTTGCAAACAGTTTGGATCCTGATCAGTCGCCGCGTAACGCGGCGTCTGATCAGGACCCAAACAGTTTGACACTCGTATCGACATTTCTTTAGTTAAAACGGCCCTAACGCTGACTTCAAAATATTGCAGACGATACTACCCATGCAGACGATATTTTGGCAGCTAGAGAGAAAAAGTAGACGATAAAACTTTGTAATGAAATAATAAAGGAAACTAAACATAGAAAAAATACAAATTAATGTAGAAAATGACGTTGCGTTGAGCTTCAATTTCAATATGAATGTAAAATAACTTGAAGAACTAGCAGATGCAGAGGAACTCGGTGCGTCAATTTGTTTCGAACGCCCAAAACTTCTTGCAACGGACATAGGTTCTTTGACGACGTGCGTCTGATTAGAATTCGGCACTGTCAGTTTCATATCTTACAGTAGAGAAAGCGTTATACTCCCTCGATTTACCCTTAAACGACATGACGTCAACAAGTTTAAACAATTGTCGTCTGCTTTTATTTCTCAAAACTAACTTTTAGGGGTTTTTGTTATGAGTATCAAACAGTTCAGTACCTGATAAGATGCCGTGTCACGCGACGTCTGACCAGAATCTAAATAATTCGCATAGCAAATAGACAATAGTTTGGAAACAGACGAAAGTAAATCAGACTAAGGGTTAAACGTATTCATATAAAGAACATAGAGCTTATAAAGACACATATTTGTAGAAGATGTTCTTTGAATGGACTTTCTGTAGAAAATAGGTCGAAAACGTTTAGTGGGAAACAGTTCTTATTTCTCATTCAATAACCTCAACTCTTATCCTGCCGATCACGAACTGACTGATATATGCAATACATTATTATTATTATTATTATTATTACTTTTATTATTATTATTTTATACCCGATATATATAGCGCTCTTTTCACGCAGGAGTTGTGCGTTCAAAAGCGCTTCACATGAATTTATATAAATGTCCCTACAAAGTAAAGCGAGAAAAGGCAAATAACTACATTCCCAATAAACAGAATACGGTAAAACCTCTCTATTACGGACACTGAAATGTTTGCTAATTGATTGTATAAATGACAGGTGGTATCTTAAAGGAAGGTGACAGTTAAACAGAAAGCTCCTGTAGGAGCTTTCTGTTTTACTGTCACCTTCCTTTTAGATACCACCTGTTGCAAAACGCCAAATAATTAACAAAATTTAGTGGTCGTAATAGAGCGGTTTTACTGTACATTATGGAGTAACATGGGAGAATGGAAATACATCGTTAGAAAGAGCTAGTTTTTACAACAGCGGTGCATAATACATTGACAACTTCACTTTTCTTCGTTGTGCAAAACAGACATCAAGGTTGGTCAGTCATAGGCATCAGCTTTATTCTGAACTTAGTAATAATTTCACATCATATGGCTCATTTTTTAATTTTAATACTGGCTCTAGTTTATTGGAATTTTACTAAGCATTTAAGTAAACAACACTTAATAATAAAATAGAAATGTGTTTGACCTACTGTTTTGTAAGATTAAAGCATACATTATAAGGAATTTATAGATAATACTATTTGCTTTATTAATGAGAAAAAATGTAAAAATATTTTAAAATTGTTTATTTATATAACTTTGTTACGAATAAATGATATTCCAATTTGATATAAAATTTGACATAGTTTTGCAACAAACATACATATTTCGCAATAATTAAGTTGTTAATTTAATATCTATAAACTGTATATATATAAATATTATATTCATCGACAAACTACACTAGTTTTGAAACTTTCACATAAAATCAGTCAAACATTACTGTTGAAACATTGAAGCATACAGCGTTCCCTCTCTACAACGACATCCAATGGGAGACAACAATTATATGCGTTGTTCGGAGGGAGTCGTTATAGGGAGGGACATTGGCGTACATTTGCAAACAGCTTGAATCCAGATCAGACGCCGCGTTACGCGGCGTCTGATCTGGATTCAAGCTGTTTGTCACTCATCATTAACATGTCCAAGAATGCAGGCCATATTTGCATAGTTGTCTCCCTTGTTCAGCCGTGTTGGTGATACGTAAACCATTATCTCCCGTGGTCCGCGATATCAATAATCGATTCGCTTGTTCGCCTTTAGCCTTGATAAGAAATCACGAATGCTCCGTTATCATTCGGCTGCCTCCGGAACACTGCTTCCGATGTCTTACTTGTTCTCAGCGGGGTCTCGTGTATAAATGCGCCTGATCTGGATCCAATGTTGTCCATAGTAAAGTGGACCTTGTACAATTATTATAAATAAAAGTTTGAAAGTTGATAAAGTAAAGTTTGAATTCATTCAATCAAAATATTCGGTACTCAGAAAACATGTATAATAGACATAAGTTTCTCGGGTCCTATATCCCCTGCGGCACTGACATCAGCCCCAATAACACAATGCACAGCGGGAATCTGAAGAGTGTGATCACTGCTCCAGAGCGATACCGATTCTGTTTTCCGGTAAATTACGGAAATAGCCGATTATGGGGGGGGGGGGGGGGGGGGGGGAATGACTAAATCCGATTTCAGCATTACGACATTTCTCAATATTCAAATCAATTTGAAAGCAAAAAGACTTATTTCAAAATTAAAGTAAAAACACTTTTTGGATTGCTTAGAAAACATTCTTTCTACTCATAACTGTTAAAATATTCGCAATTGTTGAAAAAGATGATTTATTTGCGTCTAAAAACAGCAAAGTAGATACTTTCACCTTTTTTTACTATATGTTTAATGTGTCCGACACGATCCATTTTCAAATCAAAATGGAAGCAAAAAGTCATTTAAAGGGACTCGCAACCGGATGGTGTTCTTGTCAAAATAAAATAAAATACTCAAATAAAAGCAAATTTGTGGCATTATTTGGCTTTTGACATTAAAATATGATCAGTCCAAAAAACGTCTCAAGAATCGTCACCGAATCTTAGTTTTTTAGATATTTTCCATTGTTTTTCCATAGCGTTAGCTAACGGTATAGTTGTTGTTGTTGCTTCTCTACACGGGGTCAGACATAAACCCGAGCCGAATTACGAAGTTGTATGCACTTTCGATCGCTACACATTGAAATACGTTAAATCGATCCGAGATAAACGGATAGTTCCGTGGTCCATTGGTCTAAGCTGTTTCCCCTATTTTGCCTTCTGTCCGCCAATGCCGGGCCCCGGGTTCGAATCCCACCAGAGACCAGTATTTTTTTTATTGAAATACATTTTTTTTAACAGAATTTCTTATCCTAAACTAATTCTTTACCATTTATATAAGCGTTTGACACATATTTACAAATTACTATTTTTAATGCACCATCTGGTTGCGAGTCGCTTTAAATAATCAATTAAAATTTACACCATGTGAAACAGAAGAAAATAAACTTTGTTACTATAACTGTTAAAATATTGCCAAATATATTCAACCCTTTAAAATATGACTTTTAAAATTATTCCCTTCTTTATTTTATATAGGCCAGCCAGTCGATAAATTTCTCGATATCGGCTTTATCGGCTTTTAGCAAGGGGGACAACCCACTTGATTAAGCCAGTCAAAATGGACTGAAAGTTGGGTATGGTTTTTTTCCGTCAAAATGTCAATTATGTAAAACAGCAGACGACAACTTTAAGCAGACGACATTGCAGCAGTAAAAGCGTTAGACATAAATGTCCTATTTAGGGAACTACGGCACAGGTCGTTGTAAAGAGGGAGTCGTTGTTGGGAGGGCAGTTGTAGAGAGGGAGCACTGTATAACTATATTTCCCCCCTCAATGCGTCACGATAGTAATTTCAAACTCTTTAACCCTGACAATTCTGAATTATCAAGTGGACTCACCCATTTTCTAATAAAAGACCAGTTTACATAACATACATGTGGACTCTCGAAAACTGTGTGTGCTGTGAAAAATGTATTAGAATGACAAACAGTGCATACCCTGATAAGAGGGCTCCTTTAGGAGCCCTCTGATCTGGGTCTACACTGTTTGCAAACAAAATTAAATTCCGGTTCCCGCATTGAAAGGATTATTCAAGCATGGTTTCAGTGTCATTTATACTCGTATGTGATGTTAAACCAACTAATTTAAACCTTTGAAAATAAATATTGAATAGTGTCTTCAATTTCATGAGAAATAGATCTTTCAAATGATGTATTATAGATGCAAATCGTACAATTAGATTCCCAGAAAATGCCAAAGTAACACAACTTTTTGAAGGAACCTCGTATATGCAAATAGTTTGGATTCAGATCAGATGCCGCGAAACACGTAACTGTTCCACACTCGTTTCCTTAATTCCTTAATTAAAAAAATATATAAATCTTGATTGAATATTTTCTTGCAGATTACAACTTCAACGAAGGAGAAATTACGTCAGGATAAGAGTTACAGAACAGAGAACGAAATGCAATAAAGTCGATTCAGTCAAAATCTCCCAAGGGTTATTAAAAATTCCTAATTGTTATTTATACGACAAGTAACAACTTAACGACTTTGTGTTAATCCTACACATGCTAAGCGTGACTTGGCTTACATTTGCAAACAGTTTGAATCCAGATCAGACGCCGCGTAACGCGGCGTCTGATCTGGATCCAATCTGTTTGCAACTCGTCTTCAACCTTTCGTCACTTTGAAAAACTTAAAATCTAATTCTGATTTATTTGAAGCAGACGATATATTTGAAGCAGACGACAATTCAGCACCAGAGATCGTCTGCTATTACACCATCGTCTCCATTGATACTGTTGTCTGCAATGTATTTCAAAGTTAAACTTAATGTAGATCTACTTCAAATGAAACATCGATCAGAGTAACAAACCACTTGAAACTTAATCAGACGTCGTGTTAGGCGGTGTCTGTGGAGGATCTAAACTGTTTACAAGGTCACCTAGTGGTGCCTTTTGCGAAGAAAAGTATTGTGCGTTCACGTCAAATCTGGCCTACATAAAACAGCTACATGTCTTTCTCGCTCATAATCACTGGGGGCCAACGGAGTATCACGAGGATTGTTTCGCACAGAAGCCTCGTATATGTTTCGGACCGACAAAGTGTATATTTTGTGTACACAAAACGAAAGTTAAACACGAATTTTCTTGACTGCGTCTCAGTTTCGCCTATTCTTAGCCGGAGCATATTATTAAATATGCCCGATGGTAAGTAGAATGAACGTTCGAGCAATCTACGTACAAATGTCATAGTATTCATTGTATTATTTGCCAAATAGTATAGTCATTTATCCTATAATGTAATATGTTTAACATGTAGGCTATTCGGTAAACAAGGCTTTTAAACATGATTTGAATATCACCATTTTAGATTGAATGTATCAATGGAACATTCTGTGGGTTGTAAAGAAGTGTAATAATGCAATAAATGGATTTTAAATCGAGTTTAAAAAATTTACCGTGTATAGGTGCCGCACAGAGTATATATACGTTACCAAACGAAGTCCATTTTAGATGTATATGTTACCAACTGAAGTCATCATTGAACTTTTAGGATGCAGACCGCCGTGCATCGTGCACTTATTGTCGCCTACCGTTTAGCAACATCAAAGAGGCAGTGTGCCATTGTGCAGAAATACATCCTGTGAAATAAATATCGTATATGTGGGAGTCGACCGTCAGTGGAAATTATTATTATTATTATTATACCAGATTTATATAGCGATCTTTTTACACAGGAGCCGCGTTCGTTCAAAGGTGCTGTACATGGTTATTATTATATAAATGTACTCACAAAGCTAGAAAAGACAAATTACTACATTCGCAATAAATATGATACATTTTTTATTTACATGGAAACAAATTCCGCACAAGGGGTAATCTTTTAATAGTAATATTAAGATTATAAAATTGTTACCATTAGTTTGTAAAATCAACTTTTTAATGAGTTAGATAATTAAAAGATCGATATCAAATATCCTGATGAGTCAATGGTCATTTAATGTAATAGGGAATGAAATTGTTACTTGAATCCAGTATCTGGAAAGTTAATGAACCCCACCAAATCTGTTGATAACGACAGTCCAGTGAGAAAGATTATTGCCGACAAAGTCTAAACATTGCATGTTATTTTCTGAAGCAGACGGACGTGCAGGAATAGGAAATGGCGCTCCGGTGGCAACCACTGCGACCTATGGCGCTCGATAGAGATCCGATAGCGATGTCGGCGACAGATGGAGATCCATAATCGCTCTGTTAGCGCTCTGCTTGATCTGATTAGGGAGATATCCTATGAAACCTATGGCGCTCTGCCGCGCTCATAGGCAAATACATATAGCTGCTTTCTTCTTTACATGTGTCCACTTAATGCAGTAGTATAGTTATGGAGACAATTCCTATAAGAGCTTTATGCATTACGTTCGTACTACCACAAGTCTTTAAAAATATGTGTTTATTCATTTAATAGCTACTACAGATGTTCTAACGCACATCAAAATTAATGCTGAACGTCATTGTATTAACACATTTTTCGGTATCATCATTGTATTGGGTGTATAACAGTTTGGATCTGGATGAGACGTCGAGTAACATCATGCAATTTGGATTCATTGATAGAAATACTATCGGGTATTTCAAAATGCAGAGAATCACTATCAGATCGCCACGGAGCGCGAAGTATCTACTGATTTGCTTAGTTGAATCATGGTGGCGCTTTAAGGTGATCCGATAGCGCTCCAGTTACGATCTTGGCGATCAGTTACGATCTTGGCGATCAAATAGCGCTCCGATGGCGACTTAGGCGACCGATTAGCGATCTGATGGCGTTCTGACCAGAGTGCCACCGATCTTTGTGCAGGGGAGTAAACCGACGGCGACCTTGGCGCTCATGGAGATCAGATAGCGATCCGTTTGCGACCAGGTAGCGCTCCTGGCGATCTATGCCTCTGTATGGCTACACCTGCGGGGCTCTCACAGAGCGCCATAGATCGCCGTCTAGTGGAATGGGGGTAGAACGTAAGAAATTTATTTTTAGCAGAGTTCAACGGAACATAGCCTATGCTCAAGGAAATTGGGTTCTTTACAGTGGTGTTAATGGATTTGTCACAAAGTGCATATTTTTTGCTTGAAAATGGTGCAAATTGGTTGACAATATTGAGGAGTAACTTGCCGTGGTATCACTGTGTTAAAATTTTCAGGACATTTGCCTCGTTTTCAGACAAAAAGTATCCATCTAGTGACAACTCCATTGATATCGTTCTTTGGTATGGTCACACTGGTACCATTTGACTGGTTGACCTCATCGGTAAATACGATATATTTTGCCAATTCATTATTTTGTCACTGTAACAGAAATCAATTAAATGACTTCAGTAGGTAACACATACACCTTCTGTTGGTAACGTATACACGTAAATGCGACTTCAGGAGGGCACATACACAGTCATTAACCATTCAGCGTACTGTGATTGAATCAAAATTATATACATTATAGTGGAAAATAAGTTGACAAGAAATGAAAACATGAAGCTACTGATAAACATACATCATGTCTGAGCTGGGGTTCCCGAATATTTGTAAATATAATGGATAATTCCAATATTTATTTCGATAATCGCCCGGTAATATTCTTTAAAGAGTGACAAATTGACGTCTGTGCATGCTATACATATTCGTTTTCATAATTAATACAATAAATGGTATGTTAACAGTTTATTCACGAAACTATAATGTAAATGCAATGAAAAAACCCAATTGCTATGTGTTTCTATGAACATGAGTGGTTACTGCGACTGTCAGCGTAGTACATAAATGGGTGTGTTTACTTGGTTTGTAGGTGCGAAACATATACGGGACTTCTGTGCGAAACGGGTCTTCGTGATACCTCGTTGGCACCCAGTGGTAATGTCACTCGAGAGAGGTTTAACCCTTTCACAATCATGACGTCATCAATTTCAATCATTTATCGTCTGCTTTTATTTCTCAAATTTAAATTTCAGGTATTTTACCTAGGATACATGCACATTGAAAATAGTGGCAAATAGTTTGGATTCTGATCAAACGCCGCGTTACGCGGCGTCTGATCAGGATCCAAACAGTTTGCAGGTGACTAATGTACTCGGCGGTAAGGCAGTGAAGTTGGTAACGAATACCCAAATTTCTTGAAAGCATCGCTGCCGTTATTTGATTGGAATTTCAAACAGCTTTGAACCTATTCAGCCACAAAAGTAACTCGGCTTCTTTATAAGCTCCAAACTTTTGCGATCAGGATTTGAATTTCTAACATGGTTTCGAATAAGGAGCCAAAGTTTTTGAATCTTTTATCAATATTTTTTCAGTCAAAAGTTCCTACAAATTGAATTTGGCATAAAAGTGCTGATCTTTTTAGCTCACCTGAGCCGAAGGCTAAGGATGAGCTATTGTGATACCATTCCGTCCGTCGTCCGTCGTCCGTTCACATTTTCAAACAACATCTCCTCAGAAACCACTGAACCGATTTCAACCAAACTTTTCAGAAGCATCAGTCATTGGCGTAGCTTCCTATTAGGCAAGTAGGCACGTGCCTACACTTTTTTTCAGAAGTCCAAAAAATAAAAAAGGCTAAAAATGCAGAAAAGGCAATAAAATTGACATCTAGAAAAGACCTCAGAACGCATCTAGAGACTATCTAGGAATAAAAATTTCCCGGGGGGCGCATACCCCCGGACCCCCCTAGTAAGAAAGCGTACACTTATTAATTGGTCTAGTCACCTCGTTGGCACGCATATACATTTTTGTACATATAGCTGCCTTTATGCAAAACACGCGCCACTGCGTACACACTGTCCTCATAGTTGCGACAATTTAAAACGTAAAAAAATGCAATAAAATAGGAATAGGATGGTGTTAGAGTCGAACTTGTCAACAATTCCATTATATATTAACCTGGAACAGACATGTTATTTAAAAAAAACTTATTTTCAGTCGACTTTTTACATAGATTTATGGCAGAATTTTACCTGTCTTGGACGCGCAAAACGTCCTCAGAACAAGCCAAAAGCCATCTAGGAATCAACCCCCATCCCCTCCTAGTAAGAGTTCGTTCCATAAATTGATATAGTTACTTTGGACTTCCTACGGGCCTGTAGTGTGCTCGATCAACTTGTCCCGAAAAGAAAGTAACGTCCAAATAATTTCAAGTAGCAAGTCTGTTAGTGAAAAAAAAACCGGTATCAGATCCTATGATATACTAATTGATGTGGGGTTGTTGTTGTGTGTGGGTTTTTTTTTTCAAGGAAACTATGCAGACATATTCTTTTGCAAAAAGAAAATTTGTCTGGTTTTTGAAGCTTTTCATTTCATTAATTCTTCATATAAATGTCTCCCCAGACCCTGCTTATATGCGTCTCCAGTGTTGTAGAACTCAAAATTTTCCCCCCTAGAAAAGGTATGACTACACTTTCATTTTGGCCAAGCTACGCCCCTGTCAGTGACAAGGGGGAACGAAATCTTGTTCAAAGATTTTGGCCAGAGTTATTCCCCTTGCTGTGGGACCAGATTTTCTAACATGACCCTATAGACAACTTTAAATGCATAAGAAAATCTTAACAAATCTTCTTCTCAGAAACTGAAAGGCCCAGACCTTTGATATTATGATCTTCTACCAAGATTGTTCAAAGTTTGACCCTGGGGCCTTTAAAAATCTTCTACTCAGAAACTGTATGGCCTAGATCATTAATATTTGACAAATAGCTTTGCCATATGGTCCTCTACCAAGATTGTTCAAATTATGGCCCCGGGTCAAAATTGACCCCGCCCCGGGGCTTATCAGTTTTACATAGACTTATATAGGAAAACCTTTAAAAATCTTCTTCTCTGAAACTGTAAGGCCCAGATCTTTAATATTTGGCATATAGCGTTGCCTTGTGGTCCTCTACCAAGAATTTTCAAATTATTACCCCGGGCCAAAAATGGCCCCGCCCTCGGGCTTATCAGTTTTTCATAGGAAAACCTTTAAAAATCTTCTTCTCTAAACTGTAAGGCCTAGATCATTTATATTTGACATGAAGCTTTGCCTTAAAGTCCTCTACCAAAGTTGTTCAAATTATAACCACTGGGTGAAAATTGGCCCCGCCCCGGGGCTTATCAGTTTTACATAGACTTATATAGGAAAACCTTTAAAAATCTTCTTCTCTTAAACTGTATGGCCTAGATCTTTAATATTTGACATAAAGCTTTGCCTTGTGGTCCTCTACCAAGATTGTTCAAATTATTACCCCCGGGCCAAAAAATTGCCACGCCCTCGGGCCTATTAGTTTTTCATAGGAAAACCTTTAAAAATCTTCTTCTCTGAAACCGTAAGGCCAAGATCATGTATATTTGACAGGTAGCTTTGCCCTATGGTACTCTACCAAGATTGTTCAAATTATGAACCGTTGATCAAATTTGGCCCCGCCCCGGGGCTTATCAGTATTACATAGACTTATATAGGAAAACCTTTGAAAATCTTCTACTCTGAAATTGTAAGGCCCAGATTCTTAATATTTGACATATAGCTTTGCCTTGTGGTTCTCTACCAAGTGTGTTCAAATTATGACCCCCGGCCAAAATTGGCCCCACCCAGGAGCTTATCAGTTTTTATAGGAAAACCTTTAAAACTCTTCTTCTCTTAAACCGTAAGGCCCAGATCATTAATATCTGATATGTAGCTTCGCATTGTGGTCCTCTACCAAGATCAAATTATGGCACCTGGGTCATAGCTATATGAAAATGTTGTCTTGCCCAGTCAGATTCTATGGTACAGTGTCCTCAGGTGAGCGAAATGTGACCCTCTGGGTCTCTTGTTTTAGTTTAGCCGACGTATTTTGTCTGCAACCGTGTAAAATTAGACGGTAAAGTCGAGCGATGATAAGGTTAATACGAGATTCGTTCCCTTGTGCTTGGAGTCAACTCTCTGAAGATAATAAAAAAGAATTATAGCAGGTATCCAGAAATTTCAATTCAGTGAAAAAATATGTTTTTCATTCCCGTGGAAAAGAAATTGAACGCAGCTGCTATACAATGGAATGTAGAAAACAACATTTTTTAAATTGTTGACGATTCATTTTTAGATTTACTAGTATACAGTTTTGAGCCTGATCAGACGTCGGGTTACCCGGCGTCTGATCTAGCTCCAAACTGTTTGCTATGCACATGAAATAACTAAGATGAACGCTTTTATTGGGAAAGAATACCAATTTCCACTGTGTAACCTTGGAAAAGCTATATATCAACTTTGGTACATTTATTTTCAACAAGGGACCTACAGTGGAGAAAATGTTATTCTTTCACAATAAACGCGTTTACGGTAAAACTATTACTACAATTGCAAACAGCTTAGAGCCTGATCAGACTCCGGGTTACCCGGCGTCTGATCAGGCTCCAAACTATTTGCCACTCAGATTAAAATGAATAGGCAGACTTGTTAAACAAAAGTGTCATTCTATTTATCATAATGCTTTGCGTTTGCGTTTCGTTTGCGTTTAAACGGGATAGAATAACGTTTTCTCCACTGTACAGTCTGATATCTTAGTGTGACACCAAATATGTATTATCGTTTAACATTTAGAATTCCCGTATGTTGGCTAAAATAGGGGGAAAATAGTTTTATATGTGTTTCCGTTAAAGTTTATTTCATACATGTATAAGCTCTGTTTGCGATATTCTGTAGTTTTGAAATAGTGTTGTTACTCGTACTTTTACCACTATTTAATTTATGAAAGAGATGGACAGTGCTCAAAACGTCATTTTGCGCTTTCAAACGAAAAACAATTTTAATACACTACGATTGAGAAATTGATGTTGAATACTCGTTAAAATCTCAGAAGCAAACATTTTCGAGCCAGATCAGACGCCGGGTAAACCCTTTGACCGTTTCTTTGTCGTCTGCTTCAATTTTGTTGTCTGCAATGTCGATTCAAAGTTAAGAAATAAGGCAGTATGACTGAAGACATTTTAAAACGAGTGTCAAACAGTTTATATCCTAATCAGACGCCGCGTTACGCGGCGTCTGATCAGGATCCAAACTGTTTGCAAACGCGCTATTAGGCGTCATTGAGAGTGAAAGGGTTAAGATGATAAAGAAGATTTATAGCAGGTATTGAGAAATTTCAGTACAGTGAAAAAAAATGTAGTTCATTCCCGTTCAAACGAAACTGCACGCAGCTTCTATGCAATGGAATGCAAACATTAACTACTTTATTAAACTGTGACAATTCATTTTGAGTAAAATAGTAAACAGTTTGGAATCTGATCAGACGCCGGGTTACCCGGCGTCTGATCTGGTTCCAAACTGTTTGCTATGCAAATGAAATAGCTAAGATAAACGCTTTTATTTGGAAAGAATACCAATTTTCTCTGTGTAACCTTGGAAAAGCTATATATCAACTTTGGTAGATTTATTTTCAACAAGGGACCTATATTGTACAGTCTGATATCTTAGTGTTAGACCAAATATGTATTATCGTTTAACATTTAGAACTCCCTAATGTTCGCTAAGATAGGGAAAACGGTTTTTTATGTGTTTACGTTAAAGTTTATTTCATAAGACCTGTTTGCAATATTCTGAAGTTTTGAAATTGTGTTGCTACTCGTACTTTTACAACTATCTATGAAATAAATATGTCCGCTTATTTATGATTTAATCCATTCTCTGCCTTACCCCAGAGTATAGTTGTTATTTTCAAACAGTTTGGATTCTTATGTACATAATGTTCTTATAACACTAATAGAATTTTGTTTACATACATGTACTTGACAATTTAAAAATAGCCGATGATCCATGGAATCAGTTGGATTTTGGGAAAGGTGACAGCAGTCACCGAAACTGTCAAGTATTTTAAGCATGTCTAGTAGTGTTATAAACTCATTATATACATATTGATCTACCTAGTACTATATTAATTATTTCGAGGAGTTTGGATTCTGACTAGACGCCGCGTCACACAGCGTTTGATCAGGACCCAAAATGTTGACACTCACATTACGATATAACTTTATAGTTAATTATCTTAAAATTAAGAAAAAGTAGACGACAATTGCTAAAAGCAGATGACGTGATTGCAATGAAGGAGTTAAAGCCTGAAAGTCCTTTTCTGAGCAGGCGTTGAATTGATACATGTTTAGATACAGTGGAGAATCTGTTATTCTTTCCCGTTTAAACGCAAACGTACGCAAACGCAAAATACTAAAATGTAGAAAAGAACAACTTTTAGACAATTCTGATAATTCATGTTTATCTTGGTGGCAAACAGTTAGGAGCCTGATCAGACGCCGGGTTACCCGGCGTCTGATCTGGCTCCAAACTGTTTGTTTTGTAAATAATAGTTTTAGCGTAAACGCGTTTATTGGGAAAGAATAACACATTCTCCACTGTATAATCGAATTAATAAAGTATCGTTCTTTAATTAGAAAAGAATCATGCCTGCAGTAGAGATATTGCGCTGAACTCTCCCTTTGTACTTGCTGGGATAGTTCATTATATGAGCCATGTCATGACAAAACCTGCCTAATTACATTGCAAACATTGTAGATCAAGGCTGGCCTTAATCTACATTGGTTGACACCCACGAGCGTCTAAAGCATGTTGCGCAGCTGTAATATATACGGTATTTTGCAGGGTATACCAAAAACAGATACACGTACAGTAAAACCTCTCTATTACGACCACTAAATGTTGTTAATTATTAGGGTGTTTACGATAGGTGACCGCTTAAAACAAGGTGATAGTGAAACAGAAAGCTCCTTTAGGAGCTTTCTGTTTCACTGTCACCTTGCTTTAAGCTGCCACCTCTCTATTATACAATCAATTAGCCTTCATTTTAGTGGTCGTAATAGCGAGGTTTTACTGTATATAGAGTCTGGGATGACAATGTTGCTTTGTCTGTACAAAGTTGCAATGCAATAAGGCTAGTTTTGTAATGGGATTTCCCATATATATATATATATATATAAATATTCATTTACATGTATAATGGTGATCTAAAGATACTGCAGGTTTTATCCATATAGTAGATCATTTCATATGAAGTTGCAAAAAGTGAACATCATAATTGGACATTGTAAATTGAGGCATCTCTACTAATGTCTATTTTTGAGGATGATAGACATTCACGTGGTAATAATTTCTAAAATTACAACTGTTTAACCCTTTATCCCATAACCTGTTTTTAGTTTTGAAAACACGTGACTTCTTAAAGCAGGTTGAAAGTAAAGCAGATTGCTTCTTAATGCGCATTCTGCTTTACTCAAGTTCAGCCTGCTTTAAGCTACAATCTGCTAGCATATGGAAATATATCTTATGTTAGATATGTATGACTGTTTAAATTGGAACTATTTTCTTCAGTGGAGGAATAAAGTAAATGCGCTAAATGGCGTTTCTATTGGGGAAAAGGTTCAGTAAATGTGGCAATCTTTATTGATATTTACAGAGTAAGAGTAAATCTACATCACGTTTGTCCTATATTAAGTTGCCACCTGTCTTTAAGACTTATTTAGGGATTCGCTGAAGTATGGGGCTATTTAACAGTGTTGAGTACAATACTGAATTCTATTGGACTTATCAGTATTAATCCATATTTTGGTGAGGCGATATGAATTATTTCTGCTGTGAAGGATTCAAATTGAATTCTGTATTGTACTCAACATGCTTCAATTACAACTTTATTTCACACCATAAATTTATAAAATGACAGAAAAATAATCCAATATAACCAAGAGGGTCATGATGGCCCTAAATTCCTCACCTTGGTTAATACGGTCTGTGTGACGTTAAAATTGGGCAAGTGGCTTCGGGAAAAACATTGTATTTAGCTTTAACTTTAGCCATATAAGGTAAACAGTTAACACAAACAGCACAGACAGAACACTACAAGCAACACTCATGTGAAGTTTTAATGAAATCGGCCCGGTGGTTTCTAAGAAGCTATCTAAAGGAAAGGCTGACGAAACGCGAGGACGGACGATGACGAACGACGGACACATGGACGATCATTTTAGCTCACCTCGGCACTTCGTGCCATATGAGCAACCATATCGACCATGACTTTTCTGTAAACTGTGTTGTTCAGTTGGCATCAATTTATCAAAGAAATGTAAACAGGCGACAGATGCCGCAGAACTCAAGAGCTCTTCCGAATCCAAAGGTATATTGCATCGGATAGTACAATTGTACAAGCGCACTAAATACATACAGCTCAGACATTGTATAAATATTAGATGGCAGTTTGTGTATATTTTATATAGTGTCTGATATAAATTCGTAGCCTTTTCAAGTGGGGCAAACCTTACACTTTCATTTCAACCGAGTTAAACGCATACACAAAGAAATTAAATGCAGAAAATCACAATTTTAAATATTGAATTGTTTCACTCTGGTTGGCAAAACTGGATACTATTATTCTAGTGATATCTATCAAGATTCTCCATCTCTGAACATTGCTTATTCTAGTGATATCTATCAAGATTCTCAATCTCTGAACATTGCTCATTTTAGTGATATCTATCAAGATTCTCAATCTCTGAACATTGCTCATTCTAGTGATATCGATCAAGATTCTCCATATCTGAACATTGCTCATTCTAGTGATATCTATCAAGATTCTCCATCTCTGAACATTGCTCATGCTAGTGATATCTATCAAGATTCTCCATCTCTGAACATTGCTCATTCTAGTGATATCTATCAAGATTCTCCATCTCTGAACATTGCTCATTCTAGTGATATCTATCAAGATTCTCCATCTCTGAACATTGCTCATTCTAGTGATATCTATCAAGATTCTCCTTCTCTGAACATTGCTCATTCTAGTGATATCTATCAGGATTCTCCATCTCTCATTCTAGTGATATCTATCAAGATTGTCCATCTCTGAACATTGCTCATTCTAGTGAAATCTATCAAGATTCTCCATCTCTGAACATTACTCATTCTAGTGATATCTATCAAGATTCTCCATCTCTGAACATTGCTCATTCTAGTGATATCTATCAAGATTCTCCATCTCTGAACATTGCTCATTCTAGTGATATCTATCAAGATTCTCCATCTCTCATTCTACTGATATCTATCAAGATTCTCCACCTCTGAACATTACTCATTCTAGTGATATTTATCAAGATTCTCCATCTCTGAACATTGCTCATTCTAGTGATATCTATCAAGATTCTCCATCTCTGAACATTGCTCATTCTAGTGATATCTATCAAGATTCTCCATCTCTCATTCTAGTGATATCTATCAAGATTCTCCATCTCTGAACATTGCTTATTCTAGTGATATCTATCAAGATTCTACATCTCTGATGATTGCTCATTCTAGTGATATCTATCAAGATTCTCCATCTCTGAACATTGCTTATTCTAGTGATATCTATCAAGATTCTCCATCTCTGAACATTGCTCATGCTAGTGATATCTATCAAGATTCTCCATCTCTGAACATTGCTCATTCTAGTGATATCTATCAAGATTCTCCTTCTCTGAACATTGCCTTTTCTAGTGATATCTAGCAAGATTCTCCATCTCTGAACATTGCTCATTCTAGTGATATCTATCAAGCTTCTCCATCTCTGAACATTGCTCAAGGAGATACATTTAGCAGACAACAAGAGTCTCGCGCCATAAGATCTACACATGAAAATTAGACCTGTGTCTAATTGGTAGTAACAAGGAGATGGTCTTGTGCAATGCTAAATACATGTACATTATTTTGCGCTTTCAAAAGAAAAACAATTGTAATACACTATGATTGAGATAGCTAGGTATAGTTATTCGAATGCTGAAGACTCATTAACATCTCAGAAGCCAACAGTTTGGAGCCATATCAGATGCCGGTTAACCTGGCATCTGATCTTGCTCCAAAATGTTTGCAATGGGCAAAGGGTTTTTAGCTTTTTAGCTGTGTGTAATTTATATTTGATTGATTGGAAATTAAAAAGGCAATGTATTAAGCGTTTTGCATGTATCTATCACATGTACCGATTATTAGTATTGTAAATTCATATTTGTATTGACGAGAAACTATGTATAGCTTAAATCAATAAAATATCTATCTATCTATCTTAAAAGTTTACGCGCCCAATTAGTTTGCCACCTGGCAGTTTGTAACCAAGACCTATACTTGAAGAATAGTTACTCAACGAAATAGTGCGTATCGGTTACCGATTTTTACGCTGTTATTTGGAATAGAAATTAATGTTTGCTCCTTAGTGCCATGACGAGTCAGAAACAAGCTTATTAACCAGACCTTTTCCCAAACTACACCACAATAAAATATCATTATATCTACTGCTAGTTAAATGCTTGTTAAGATAATTATCTACAGAAAACTTTTTTTAAGAAAGAGCATACAGTCTATCCTGTATGAAGCGATCATCGGATAAAATACCTATATTGCGGTCTTTGAAACAACTGGTTGCTTAATGTCAGACAAAAATAATGCATAAAGCTAATAAGTGAGCTTTGTGCACTATGTGTTTCTTGCATTAAGCAATCGCTTGTCTGTAGAGGTATCCCTGCAACAGTGGAGAAAACGTTATTCTTTCCCAATTAACGCGTTTACGCTAAAACTATTATTTCCATTGCAAACAGTTTGGAGCCAGATCAGACGCCGGGTGACCCGGTCTGATCCGGCTCCAAACTGTTTGCCACTCAGATTTAAAAAAAAAAAAAATTGTCAAAAAAAGGTAATTTACTATGTTTTAGCGATTTGCGTTTGTTTCATTTGCGTTTAAACGGGAAAGAATAACGTTTTCTCCCCAATTACTGAAATGATCACGTAATACAAGGTTGACAGTAGTTTGTTGGAAATATTGCTGATGTTTAGGAGATCGTTAGTGGTGCTGTCGCCAAATGTTCTTTCACAGAATAAAACTGCCTTTGTTCATTTCATATTCTGTTGTAAAATAATTGCATTCTTCTATACTTGTTTCCCAAGCGCTATATGTCGAGACTGTGACCTCATTCTTGAATTTACAACGGAAATAGGTCGCTGTGGCTCCATTACAAGGATCAAAATCAAACCAGTTGTAGAATTTTGTTCAATTAATCAACACATTAAATTATCTTACGAGTTGTTTGAAAAACAATTATTTAAATGCCTTGCATACGCCATGCCGACACATGTCTACTGGTATTGCTGTTTTAACGCATAAAATCTACCCTTTCATTGATCACTAATTTATCGTGACTGAGTTTTTAACCCTTCACGCCATATTTTCGTTTACTTTAATAGTGGTGTCTGCAATATCGTTTCAAACTTACATAACTGACGTAATTTCAAAGCAAGTGGCAAACAGTTATGCGGCGTCTTATCAGGATCAAAACTGTTTCGAAATTCGCTATATGACGTCATAAAGACTACACGTGTTAAGCCTAGTTTATTCTTTAGCAGGCATTAATGAAATACTCCAGCAAATACATAAGGAGAGTCCATTGCAATATTCAGGTATAAATGAGTTAAACTGGTCGTTGTTATTTTCAGAATTGTCAAACCATAGCCGTCACACCAATAACACATTTTGCTGAAAAACGTCAAATGTATTAGTTAAACGTGCTACGGTGAAGAAATCGTTAATATTTTCTGTTTAAACGAAAACCAAACGCATGCACAATGCGACACCATGGAGACATATAATGACAGTTTTCTGATAATGTTGTTCATTGAAATTTGGAAGCCTAGTATTTTGTTGATGCAACGAATAAATTGCAAAGTAAAACAAAGCGGGAATAAAGTCAATGACATCAAAGCCATATCGTGTTTTGGTAATTGTTTAGAAACTTTCTTTCAAGCTAGTCACTACTTTACAACAAATATGAAAACATTTTCGATCAAGATCATACGCCGTAAAACGCGGGGTGTTATCTGGATCCAATCCATTTGACCTTTGTTCTTTAAATTTCTGAAGCAAAAATAACTTTTGAATTTATCTTTTAAAACAATTGTAGGCAACAAACTCAGGGCTGCCATTTCTCCGGATTTTTCCTAAATCTTCGGACCATCTAAATCTTAGGCGCATTCTGCTTTACTTACAGCCTGTTTTTAGCAGTCAACAAAACTAGAACCAGGCTATGGGGTAAAGGTACGATTCGTAAAATCGCACTTAAAAAATGCAAATTTGGAAATCTTAGGATTTTTCATGTCAACTTATGGCAGCCCTGCAAACTGTGAAACGAACGATGTTGCAGCAGGCGAATAATTAATTTAGTGTTAGTGATGTAATTTCTCTTGGCAACTAATCTAAATCCAGGAAATAAACACTTTAGTTGGCTGAATCCCAAGTCACATTCGTTTCATCCCCTTTTCTCCAAAACCATCGGTACAGGTCACCTATATCAAACAGGATCATGTTTATACAGTGCAGTTCATCTATCCTTTCCCAATAAACGCATTTATTCTAGAAATCCCATGTCCATTGGAAATAGTTCGGAGCCAGATAAACCGGCGTCTGATTAGGCTCCAAATTGTTTGTTACTCATCTTAAAATGAATAGTCAACCTTAATAAAGTGGTTATTTTTCTCTGTTTTAATGTATCGCTTTTGTAGATAGAGTTAGTTTTGGCCAACTACATGTAAGGCAAGTGTTGGATAAAAGCTGTTCAATGACGGTCAAAAAGACATCAAAGGAGCCGGAACTATACTTAATATTGTCTTTCGATATAAACGTTTTGCGTTCGGCGAACAACAAACGCTATATAGATAAATTAAGGGGACAATAGAAAGACAAACAGAGACAGATACGGAAATAAAAAGACAGAGTACGAGAGAGGGATAGGAAAGGGCACCTAAAATACGTAGCCAGAGCGAGAGAGATAGAGCAAAATAGGGAAATATATAACAGTAGAGAGATGAATAAATACAGAAAGATCGAGGGAAAATGGGAAAAGAGAGAGACATTCAATGACATATAGAGAGAGGTAGCGAGAGAGCGCGCGCGAGAGAGAGAGAAATAAATAGTGTGAGAGAGAGAAAGACAGAGAGGGGTAAATGGTTAGTGACTGTCTAGAGAGTACCGTGGAAAAATGAATGAGTAACAGCCTCGCAGCATTTGTAAAACACGGAGATAATTGTGTTAACTGTAATTGAACACATGAATCTGTCACAGAGTATTACTTGTTATATTGTTCATCGTAACGTTTTTCATCCGATGTCTCTCGAACATGTGTATATTGTTTTTAGGATCCGTTGTTTTACCAGAAATATGGACACTCCCTTAGAAAAAGTATCCCACTCATGCGTAGTGGATTATGCAATTCTGATACAGTGAAGAAAACATTATTCTTTCCCGATAAACGCGTTTACGCTAAATCTATGTTTTTCGATGCAAACAGTTTGGAGCCAGATCAGACGCCGGGAACCCGGCGTCTGATCTGGCTCCAAACTGTTTGCCGTCCACGTTAAAATCAACAATATAAATTGTCGACAGGTTGTCATTTTCTACCTTTTAATGTAAATTGCGTTTGCGTTTCGTGTGCGTTTAAACGGGAAAGAATATTGCGTTCTCCACTGTAAATTAAAATCCTCCATTTAACCGTTTCATGATAAGGAGCACTTTTACAATTGGTCCGCCACAAAAAATGTCAACTTTTATCTGAGTACAGTGAAGAAGACGTTTTTCTTTCCCATTAAACGATTTTTACACTAAAACTTATTTTTATTGCAAAATAGTTTGAAGCCTGATCAGACGCCGGTTTACCCGGCGTCTGACCAGGCTCCAAACTCTGTTTGCCACTCTTATTAACATGAATTGACAGAATTGTCAAAAATGGTCCTTTACAACATTTTATTGCATTGCGTTTCGTTTGCGTTTAAACAGGAAATTATAACGCCTGAACGCACCCTCCACTGTATCAACGTTTAGCAGGCCAGTGTCGAAACCATTACATGTATATCCTTTGCAAACAGTTTATTTCCTGATAACGGCGTCTCATTAGGATCCAAATTGTTACCATGTTGTAAGAAAAAAAACAGAAAAAATTACAGAATTGCACAACGCCATATTGACTGTACAGTTTGAATCTTACTCTTTAATTTGATAACATTTTCTGTAGCTGTACCTTGATTTATTATAATTATCCATTTTTTAATTTAAAATACTTTAAGTTTTAAACGTTTCTCGTTTTCTTTCCATTTCTATATAATTTGCTCAAGTAATTATTTGATGTCTGTGCTAGATCACATTTATTCTGCAAATTTGTGCAATAAAGAAGATCAAGACCTAAATACATTGCCCGAGAGAATGGAACGAAATGATTAACCTGAAAAAGAACACATTCAGGCTATAGAGACAATGTCGTGTACGTTGTTTCATTGCTCTATCAGGGCTGCCATTTCTCCGGATTTTTCCTTAATCTTCGGATTTTTTTCTAGTACATTGTAGCTTAAAGCAGACTGAAAGTAAAGCAGAATGCGCCTTAAGGCGCATTCTGATTTACTTCCAGTCTGCATTAAGCAGTCATATGTCAACAAAACTAGAAACAGGCGATGGGGTAAAGGTACGATTCGTAAAATCGCACTTGAAAAATGCAAATTTGGAAATCTTAGGATTTTTCATGTCAACTTATGGTAGCCCTGTTCTATCCTATATTTTATTAAAGTGGAGAAGCCGTAACTCTTTCCTGTTTAACCCATTTGTGTCCATACAAGGGACATGCAAACATTTAGCCTTTAATCAGAGTCCCCACTGTTTGGTGATAGGAGTTTAAATACATGTATAAGAAGATGATAATGAAAATTAAGACCAGACACCTTACCCCCCCCCCCCCCCCCCACACACACACACACACACACACACACACAAACACGCCCATAAAAATGATATACATGTAATCCAATATATAACAATGGAATAATCCACTTGACATAAACGAATTACACGAACCTGATCTGAATACTATAAATTGTAAAACAGAATAGGTTATTGAAAATGTTGAAAAATATTTTAAAGTTATTCGGCCTCTACATGTAAAAGGTTTTAAACAGTTCGCAAAGGTTTAATTGTTTAGGCACAAGCGCGCTCATTGGTAGGAAATATGGTCTACCTTAATGGCTACATGTATTTATCCATTTCTGTTGAAATCACGCATTTAGTTCAGAGATTTTAGGATGAAGTCATAAGAACACGTTTCAATTCCATATACCGACAAGCGCGACTTTAGTGGCATTAGCATGTACATGTAGTTTGGATCCAGGTAAGATTCCAAAGAACATTATGTCTGATCGTAATGCAAGAATGGATTAAATTTAAACAAAAAACTCCCAGAAGAGTTTCTGTTTCCTTTTCAGCCTGCTTTAAAGTATCACATACAATGTATCTAGTGACCCTCCTCCCCATAGATGCGCCTTTTAGCGCATTTGACTTATACTTTCACTGCAGAAAATAGTTCCAATTTATACAGTCATGAACATGTACGTAATAAATAGGGTCTATATCCCACCAGATGGTAGCTTAAAACAGGCTAAAAGTGAAGCAGAATGCGCTTTAAGGCGCATTCTGCTTTACTTTTAATTTGCTTGAAGTGGTCACCTATCTTTAATTATAAAAACAGGTTATAGGGTAATGGGTTAAACATTGACAATAAGCCATTAGGCTGGGGTACAACATGAGGCTGGCTGGGGTACAACATGAGGCTGGGGTACAACATGAGGCTGGGGTACAACATGAGGGAGGGGTACAACATGAGGCTGGGGTACAACATGAGGCTGGGGTACAACATGAGGGAGGGGTACAACATGAGGCTGGGGTACAACATGAGGGAGGGGTACATCATGGCCATAACCGATACCCTGTAACTTTCACGGGGGTTCTGTGGGTTTTTCTATATTTTTATCTTTAAATATTTGATGGAATTATTGTTTTGACTCTTTGTTTTTAAACATAATTATAAAATCGATCCATATGCTGTATAAGGCTGGTAAATTTTGCAATCTAAAACATAATAAAGTTTAAACGATTTCTCGTTGAAATTGCATTTCTTACTTTAAAACAAAAATACGGGTTACTTCCAGACTACCTACACACGTAAATAAACTTTTCCATCACACAGTTGATCAAGCAACGACATATAATCTTAGACCTAGAGAAAATTTCGTGACTCCTATCCGTCAAACAGAAATATATAGAAGATCCGCGATACTGTCTTGAATTAAGCTATGGAATAAACTAGAGTTTGGGGTGGGAGCCTGAGAACAAAGTGCAGAGTTGGGATGAGGAGAAAAATTGTCAGCAATTTTTCTCATTTTTTCCTTTTTACAGTTATTTTATTCTTACTCAATTTTATTGTCAAACAAATGTTTCAATTCAACGAAGCTCCTTTCTGTCTCAATATCATTATTATCTCCATTCCGAATTTCCATTTTTACTAATTGAAATCAGAACATCAAAAGAAAGTAACATGTAATTGTTTACCGACATGTTTGTGACAGTATGGGAAGTGACGAATCTACTGTTGCAATAACTTGTCGCTCTACCCTTTTGTTTATAGTAAACAAATTACACAATGATTGTGCGAATATGTAAACTAATTGAACAATAAAATATCATTAAACTAAAAGATAACGAGAATTGCTGATCGCTGTAGGTAGAGTACCGATTTAACCCTTTCGGCGCCCAATTATTTTTGAGTTTTTTACCCCTACACCGTTATTTTGTCGTCTGCTTCAATATTGTTGTCTGCAATATCATTTCAAAGTTGGATTTAAGAGAGTATGACATAAGAAATATCGAAACGAGTGTCAAACAGTTTTGATCCTGAGGATCAAAACTGTTTGCAAATTCGATTTTAGGCGAATCCGGCGGTGAAAGGGTTAAATTAATCTCTTTAGATGTCTTCGACCTTAAGTCGATATAATTTGTTTATCTCCGGTCGTCTTTCTGATGATTCAAAGTCGATCAAGACAAGCATACTCAATAAGAGTAGGTTTAATCTACATTCTACATTTGAAATAAGAGTTGGTTCAATTAGAAATGTTCGAAGCGAGTTCTAAATATCGGAGTTCATCAAAAGAGAAACATGTTCTTTCGACGTAATCCTTTCTTTCACGGCTGCAATGTCGTCTACTGTTTTCTCAAAGTTACATAATAGACATTTTGACAGAAAAAAAATAATGACGAGTGACAAACAGCTTGAATCCAGATCAGACGCCGCGTCTCGCGGCGTCTGATCTGGACTCAAGCTTTTTGCCAGTGTAAGTCTGTTCCCCCTCCCTATAACGACTTCCTCCAAACAACGCAACATTTTATGTCTACCATTAGGTGTCGTTGTAGAGAGCAGCACTGTATATTCAAATTTACCAGTTATCATCTCCATGGTTGCATTATGCAGTATTACATATTCTAAAGTTATTAACTTTTAAACGCTTTCTTTTCTTTTCAATTTCTTTACAGTGCAATGTATTAAATTTCTAAAATAATCAAATATATATATATTCTTTTGATTACATTTATTCTGTAAACGTGTCGAATTAAAATAGATGAAGATTATTGTCATGTCCCAGAGGAGGATAGTAGCGATCAGGAACATCGTCATCAAAAGTTAAGTTAAATCTTAAGAGTACTAAGCGCAACTTTTTTTATACTCTTCTTTTATAAACAGTAAAATGTTAAGTGTACATCAGGGTCTACACTGTTTTTCGTTTTTCAACAAATTGCAGAAAACAACTCTTTATAGTCATAGATGGGCTAGAATAGGAAGCTTTAACCCTTTACCCAATAAACATGTTTATAACATTGAAGACAGGTGATCACTTAAAGCAGGTTGAAAGTAAAGCAGAATGCGCCCTAGGGCGCATTCTGCTTTACTTTCAGCCTGCTTTAAGTTACTATTTGCTAAGATATAGAAAATATTTCTTATGGTACATATTCATTACAGTATAAAATGGAACTATTTTCTTTGGCGGATGAATAAAATGAATGCGCTAAAAGTCGCTTCTATAAGGGAAAGGGTTAAGTAGTTTTAAAAAAAGAAGCAGATAAACGAATGTGAACGGATGAGGGTATTGAAAAAGGAATTCATTAATAATGAAAAATCTGTGAATTCATATTCTTATTGAAAACGACATGCCGTACATATACAGCGCTGGTCCTCTTCTTTAACCCGGTCACTGCTATGGCGGCGTTAAAAAGTTTAAATGATAATTGTCGTCTGCTATTATTCTCAAATTAAAAGTTAAAGTGACTGAAGAAGAATTGCAATATCAAATAGGTTGGATCCTGATCAGACACCGCGTCACGCGATGTCTGATCATGGTCCAAATTGTTTGCAAATAAATTTAATAGTCCATTGTACATTAGGTAGCAGTGATGGGGTTACATGTACATGCAAATGCAATACTTGCCTCGCTCTTATATAATGTACAGTGTTTCCTCCCTTCAACGGCCCTCCCAACAACCATTCCCTCCCAACAACCATTCCCTCCCTACAAAACCACTTGACGCTCTTCCCTCAAACAAAACAATTTTGTCCAACATTTTTACGGCTGCAATGTCGTCTGCTTAATATTTTTATCTGCTGTTTTTCTCAAAGTTACAAAATGGATATTTTGACCTAACCACTTAAAAACGAGTGACAAACGGCTTGAAACCAGATCAGACGCCGCGTTACGCGGCGTCTAATCTGGATTCAAGCTGTTTGCAAATGTAAGCCTATTTCGCTATCTATAACGACTCCCTACGAACAACTCACACACCTTTTGTCTCCCACTGGATGTCGTTGTAGAGAGGGAGCGCTGTAATAGTAGGGAAATGCGGTATTGCAATGCCAAATGTAATTACATTAGCAGTTTGCGAACAGTTTGGATCTTGGACACTCTCTGTCGACTTTATTTGTCATATTCTTTATTTCTCTCAGTTTGTACATATACATATAGATATATACAAAAACATGAGCACTTTCCTTACCATACATACTTTCAAACTCCAGTCACTCATTTAACATGAAAATTTCGCTACACACCATAGTCTAGTCCATTTTAACTATTTAGTGTTATTTACAATATTTTAAAATGACAAATATAACAGGTCGTTTCTTCAGTAAAATATTTACATTCACAGTGATACCTCTCTTCAACGACACCCAAAGGGAGACAAAAAGTGTGTGCGTTGTTCGGAGGGAGTCGTTATAGCAAGTGAAATTGGCTTACATTTGCAAACAGCTTGAATCCAGATCAGACGCCACGTTAACGCGGCGTCTGATTTGGATTCAAGCTGTTTGTCACTCGTCCATTAAGTTGTCCAACATGTAACTTTGAGAAAAACAGCAGACGACAACGTTTAGCAGACGATATTACAGCAGTAAAAGCGTTAGACATAATTGTCCTGTTTAGGGAACTGAGGCAAGGGTCGTTGTAAGGAGGGAGTCATTTTTGGGAGGGCCGTTATAGGGAGGGAACACTGTAGAACTGGGGAACCAATGAGGACAAGAGTAAAAAGGCAGATGATATTATGACCTTGGATGTTTTAAAGCAGACGATTTAAATGTGGCGGTAAATTACATAAATACGATAGAAATTGCAGTAAAGTGAAAACAGTATAAGCTGTCTTCCTTGGAACATTTTGATAAGATAAAAACGGTTATTGCGTTGCCATCACTACAAACCCTGGATCATCATTAATACGAGGGGTGTTTCATAATAAATGCAACTCCATTAATAACTTCGATATAGTACTTGCAATATGCATGTGTGATATATCGTTGGAAAGGGCAATTCCTCACATACACGATGGTATAATGCACGGTTAGATCACATAACGGGGTAAATCACTATACTTATCTAAATGACCCCTTCTCAAGGGCACTAGAGCATAGCACTTTTCAGACATTACTTATTGACCTAATATATTTTTTAAAAGTAAAACTTCTATACCTTGTTTTGAAATATATCAGTTTATGTCTGCATTCTAATATAAATAAAATTTCATTACAATTAAAAGACCCAGCTGTTTTAAATCTCAACTTAAAAAAAATAGAATTTCTCATTTTGCTAATGGAAAAAGTTGACATGAATTTTCGAACGCTATGACATTTTTCTAGATTCGTATATCTATAATTTGATTTTAAAACATGAACATCTACTTCAATTGCTTCAATTATAGCCTGGTTTGATATATCAAAATGTGTTCTAGGTTTCAACAAAACCTCTTGAACATACCGGAAGTGTCATTTTTTATTATATTTTCAGTAAGAGTTATATATTACCTATATTTTTGTCATTTTGTAAAATAATATATTTTTAAATTGCGTAATGTGTGTATAATTGTCTGAATTAATATGACCGAAAGTTTCATAAAATTATTTCAAATAATAAAACCGTAATGGTAATTATAGTATCCAAATTTGTTCGAAACTTTACCTCAAAAATATACAAAAACGGTCCAGTGCCCTCGACTTGGGGTCATTTAGGCTCGTGATGTGACTTTTGTAGTCATGTGATCTTACTGTGCATTATACCATTGTGTAGGTGAAGAATGGCTCTTTCGAATGATATATAACACATGCATTTTGCTTTTATATTATTAAAGTTATTGATCTAGTTGCATTAATTATGAAACACCCCTCGTATCATGTAATGTTATTATATTTTGTTCGGTTACGTTCCTGATGATATGTACAAGTCTTGTCATTTGCTAGTAGACCTTGAAACATTATGTGGCGAGTTGTCTTTAAACGATGTTAGGTCAGTTTGACAGTTACAGTGGAGAATCTGTTATTCTTTCCCGTTTAAACGCAAACGTACGCAAACGCAAAGCACTAAAACGTAGAAAAGAACAACTTTTGGACAATTCTGATAATTCTTGTTTATCTTGGTGGCAAACAGTTTGGAGCCTGATCAGACGCCGGGTTACTGATCTGGCTCCAAACTGTTTGCACTGCAAATAATAGTTTTAGCGTAAACGCGTTTATTGGGAAAGAATAACAGATTCTCCACTGTAACATCCCCATAGGGAGAGTCTCCAGAACTGTGTTAATTACTGTCGGGGATACTTTCTTATCATCTATGACCTCCAAAGCATTTAAATGTTCGAACTAACGCGAGTTCGAATGATCGAGTTTCAATTGTTTTTGTAGTATGCAATACCGACTCATTGCAGTAGTAGGTTATATCGCAATAACTAATATCGCTTCAGCCGAAAATAAGCATATTTCAAAGCAAAACTTTTCTTTAAAATATATAATTATGTTCTAAGTAAAGCGAGTTCGAATTATCGAGTTTCCACTGTAATGTTAGTATGAAATACAATGTATCATTACAAACGAATAGAATCCGACATTGAATCAAGATTTAGAACGATCTAGAACCATCAAGTTACTAGGATGATTATGCCTTCTTGTCACGAATATATAAAATATTTATCACAAAGTCGACTCAATACTCTAAGGTTAGATCGTGTTCACTGTTGTGCTCGTCGGCTTAGAAAAATTGCTTTCTGCAATATCTCATTTATCCATCAAGATTTTGTTTTGTCTAAAGAAGTTATTGATAATTTTTGCCGGTCTCTGTAAAAAAAGGGTTTGAAAAAAATGCCGTATTCTGCAATTGTTATAAAAAAGGCTTGACAATTCACATGGTCTATACAGTGGAGAATCTGTTATTCTTTCCCGTTTAAACGCAAACGTACGCAAACGCAAAGTACTAAAACGTAGAAAAGTACAACTTTTTGACAATTCTGATAATTCAAGTTTATTTTGGTGGCAAACAGTTTGGAGCCTGATCAGACGCCGGGTTACCCGGCGTCTGATCTGGCTCCAAACTGTTTGCACTGCAAATAATAGTTTTAGCGTAAACGCGTTTATTGGGAAAGAATAACAGATTATCCACTGTAATAGCACTCTTGTTTAATCCAGTCATACAGTGCTCCTTTAATCTAATTTCCTAATTTTACAGCGAGAGACAAAAGCGTCAAATGCAAGTCAAAAGTTTGTGCTGTTTTTAGAAGATTATGACATTCCATATATGGATTCTTCATCATAATGAACCCGTTCAAAGACTTAATTATACAAGTATGCGGAAGTCATATAAATGTGGATTAATGTTTCACTGTTATATCATTGTATGCCTTGAACGAGTCGGCTGCAAATTTTTTTAAATTGATACATTTCCCCGAAGAAACAGAGATTAAAGTGTCAAACAACATTGATCTTGATTAGATGCCGAGTATTTTGGCGTTTCATCAGATCAAAACTGTTTGCTAAAGCTAGTGCCATATCATTGATATATAAGTAGTTACAGTGGAGAATGTGTTATTCTTTCCCAATAAACGCGTTTATGCTAAAACTATTATTTGCAGTGCAAACAGTTTGGAGCCAGATCAGACGCCGGGTAACCCGGCGTCTGATCAGGCTCTAAACTGTTTGCCACCAGGATAAATGATATATCAGACTTGTCCAAAAGTTGTTCTTTTCTACGTTTTAGCGCTTTGCCTTTGCGTACGTTTGCGTTTAAACGGGAAAGAATAACAGATTCTCCACTGTATGTAGTTTATTATCGATGTGCCGTATCAAGAAAAGGTCCAGGCTTACCTTTAGAACAGATGACAAAAGTAACGTTCAAGCTCTGTTTTCATTTCACTACAAATATAAACCAGAATGTTTCATGACATATCAAAGACCGTGTACATGTAACGTTTTGAACCCCAAATGAAAACTCGCGTTAGAAATGTGGCGTCTGGTCGGATTTATGCCTTTTTTTAACTAAAGAAATAGTTTCGTCCAATGGTTAATGCATGTATAATGGAACAGTAAAACCTCGATTCAACGAACTGGCGTTAGTTTGAACATACCAATATTTCAAAGTTTAAATGAGGCGGATTGCGATTTCACTAGTTTTGCAGTCTGGATCCAGATCAGACGCCGCGTAACGCGGCCTCTGATCTTGTTCAAAACTTATTGACGTCTATAGGTTTCTTGAATTGAAATTGTATAAATCTAAATTTTTCAAAAGTTGCAGACGACAAATTCAAAACAGGCGATATTATGACAGATAAGGGTAAACGCACATTATCGGTATGTCCCGGCTGTGAAGGGGTTGCAGTTGTCTGATTGTTTTTCCTATACTTTTTTGTACTAACCTCTTTGATGCAATATAATTTTCTGCTTTAAACACATTTTAAGTTGATAAATTCCTAAATCTTATACTAAGTTTATATCCTTTCCACGCGCATAACGTTTAAAAACGTGTTGACGTTTATGGCACATTTTGGCTTCCGTATAACGAAAAGTTTTCATTCGCACATCGCGTTGGGAGACTAGGTTGGGCACTTTCTAATTCTTGAATATCAATGATATCTTGCAAAGTTTTACACTTTCAGGCAGCATTGAAAATGGACACAGACACAAAGACACAACTTTGCAAGATTGGAAAAATGCGAATGCCAGAGGAGCCGAAACTGTCCGTCCTTCTATTTTCGGTATGAAATGCATGCGATCTTTTTGTCAAAACCCTTTATAATAGCTCTCATACTGGAATCCAGTTACCAAAAAAAGTCTACTTGAATGTAAAAATAGTTTGATCAAAATAAGGACAACTATGTCCCAGGATATGAAACATTAGAATTAGTTTATACATATATTTTATTGTAAGGAAATCGGGTCGGGTTACACGTTAGACTCGACCCTCATACTTATTGGAGTTGAGCCTGAAATAGATCTCAAGCATTTGATTGATGAGATTTGATCTTTTGCTCGAATCTGACCAATCAAATACTTGAAAAAGATCTCAATCATCTCAAATGCCTTTAACATGTGGGCCTGGTTACCCGATATCTGACCTGTTTCCAGATTGTTTGCAAATGCAAAAATATTTTAAGTTGCATCATATCTTGTAATTACAGAAATCATCATTTCTATTGAATACATTTGCATAAAACAATAATCATCAAACGAAATTGAACAGAGAGTTATGTGAGTTTGTATGAAACACAACTGCAATATTCACGCAAGAAAACGTTTTAAAAAGAAAATTCATAAAGATAATTCCGCATAATGGAGCCATGAAGACGATTTTGTCAAACAATTCTAACAAGAGTTCTGAAAGAACATTGCAAAATGTCATTTTAAAATTATTAACCCTTAGCCTGCCAGTCACGACTAGCTCCATATGCAAACAGCTTGGATCCGGATGAGACGCCGAGTAACTCGGCGTCTCATCCGGATCCAAGCTGTTTGACACTCAGACAACATTTTCAGCAATTTTGAGCAACTTTGAAGCACTTTGAAACTTGAAGCAGACGAGAAATATAGCAGACGACAATTTATTTGGCGGGCTAAGGGTTAAGCGTCATTTTTCAACGGATGCGAATGGGGCGAATGTAAATTTAAAAAAACAAACAAAAAAACACGAAATACATGTATTATCAACTTAACATCTCTGAATCTGGGTCATTCTTAAAGAAACATATTAGCTACGATATCACAATAAACCCTCTATTTACGTCCTCCACGTACATGTAACAACACAATTACTTACGGTGTTTAAGGTATGCAATTGATTAAAGCAAATAGCAGTAAATGAGCTTGCTGTTGTCCCATGTGTTCCGCAACATAATTGTCCTTAACCCAATTGTGCCCATGTTCCCATATATGGGACCTAGGCAAACAGTGTAGACTCTGATCAGACGCGGCATTATGCGGCGTCTGATCAGAGTCTACACTGTTTGCTGATAGGAATTTCAATATAAAACAAAATGAAAATGAAAATTTGATAAAAAAAATGGACTAATCCTATATATAAACATGAAATAATCCACTAGGTATAAATGCGTTAATACAACATATTGCCAAACTTGGGGTTAACTGTATCTCACGGCCATATTTGTTGTGAGATCGTTTATGAAACAGGCCTCTGGTAAATTGTTTATTGGATATAAAAGCCATTCATGTATTACATATAGGTCAAGAATAGTGTAACAAGAGTACAAAACACTGTCCCAACAGACACATTGTCTCCGATTGCAGGATTATTCAACTTTCTATCTCATTGTTCCTGTTCGCTACCACATCCACTGGGACAAGACATTCAGTAAGTCATCCCTTTTATTGAACATTTGCAGAATAAATGTAATTTAGGGCAGTGATATATAATTATTGTAGGAAGTTATATCTGGAAATGCACTGAAAACTAGAACTCGTGTAAACGATTAAAACTTTTAAAAATCGGAACATTTTAGATGTATTTTGAAACCAGAGAAACACAATTATTAGAAATGTAAGATTGAGACTTCAGCGATTTTGTAACATGTTTGTGACAAGTGACATTTCCTCACTTAAACCCTTCACTGACTAACCCCGAGTACAAAGGTTATTTGCAAATAGTTTGCATCCTGATCGGACGCTGCGTTACGCGACGTTTAAGTCAAGTACCTACATTTAGATTTAAGATACAAAAGCAGACGAAAATTGTTTAACATTTACAACGTCATCGCAATGAAAAGGTTCACATTTTCACTGCCATGATATTAGCTTTTAGAAATTTGCCAGATACATTTTTTTAAGTTATTAAATGGTATTCAAATTGTTTGGCATTCGTCAGATACATGTATCTTATTCAGTGAGAACGTCAAAACATTTAATTTGGCATCAAAATGCTGACGATAAAGTTTAGGTTACGCGATTTGGTCATTGAAATTTTTTAGAAAATACTTTAAATTTTGGCAGTGAATGGGTTTATGTCGCTTCGTGATACAGACCTGGGGCTCGTTTCATAAAACTTCGTACGACAAAAACGGTCGTTAGTCAAAACTTTGAAATACATTTAATTTCTGATCCTGTCTTGTGACATCTACACCTTGGAATGGTCTTGAAACGAAGATTTATTAAACTGGCCCCTGATATGGCATTCATCTGGACGAAAACTGTTTGCAAAGTTAAGTCCGATAGTTTTTAGCGGAACATAAGTTGAACAAGACTGCGCGTTCAATAAACGCTTATGCCCCCGGTGGCATCCTTGACAATATATTCTGAATCTGAATCTTTTCTAAGTCCAAATTAGGTCAAGGTCAATGTCAAACTGAGCTTGGGTCTTATTGGTGAGTTGGTAATGGGCCAAGGCAACAACTGTACAAGTATCAAAGCATTGTAGTCAGTTGTGTTGATGCTAGACGAAACTGTAAAATCTAGTTAACAAAGAAGTAGCCTGTTCAACATTTTCTAAGTCCAAATTAGGTCAAGGTCAAGGTCAAAATCACAATTTAGTGATATTGGTGGATAGGGAATGGTCCAAGGCAACAACTGTATAAGTTTCCAAGCATTTGGGTAAGCGGTGTTGATGCTAGACGAAACGGTAAAATCTACTTAACCTTGTTACGGACGGACGGACAGGACGATTACTATATGTCTCCGCATCTATCGATGCCGGGGGCATAATAAAATGAAAATATGCCTTATTTCTCAATGGTAGTTTACTCTGGCGGATGATCCGGCACCAAACTGTTTACCACATCAGTACTTTATATGCTAAAAACATTTAATAGAAAAGAATAATGCGTTGTCCCTTGTAGAATTAGTGACACTACTCATGTTGATAGAATCAATTCACACACAATTTCAAAAATGTTAGATCTGTATCTCCTAAATTACTTAGCTAGCGGAACCGACTGCTCCATTTGTTTCAGAACCTTCAGGGACTTTTCACATCTCACTACGATGGCTTACAATGCGAAATTGCCTCGTTAACTTTTATCCTGCTATAATGCAATAGGCTAAATACATGACCATCTGCGACACATTTCAAACTCAGTTCAGATGTCGTTTTAACTGTTTCACTGCCAACGACGCAAAAGGATGACTTTGCAAACAGTTGAGATCCTGATCAGACGCCGCTTAAAGCGGCGGCTGATCAGGATCCAAACTGTTTGACACTCGTATCGACATGTCTTCAGTCAAAACAACCCAAAATCTGACTTTAGAAATATAGCAGACGACACTACCAATGCAGACGTTATTTTGACGGTAGGAGGGTTTAAACAGAAGATAAAACTTGTAGGCTATTGGCAGTGAAAAAGTTAATCGAATAGACAGTGAACCCGTTCTCAAGAATATTGGGACAAAGGATGAATGATAAGCAGTCGAATTAGGATCCATACTAGTTTGCCAAGTGTTTCCATGTCGCACTTAATGAAAAGACAGTACAAAAAGGATGTCATACAAAAACGACCGTCATTTTCATACCATTTGATTGGGGAAATTTGCGGTAACCGCTTATGGTGAACCTTTGACTGCCAGGATATTAGCTGTTTAACCCATTAACCAATAAATTCGTTTTTACATCTTTAATTTATTCCTCCACTGAAGAAAATAGTTCTATTTTATACAGTTATGAATATGTATGATAGGATTTTTTCTATATTCTAGCAGATGGTAGCTGAAAGTAAAGCAGAATGCGCCTGTATACGCATTCTGCTTTACTTTCAACCTGCTTTAAATGGCCACCTATTTTCAAAACTAGAAACAGTCTATAGGGTAATGGGGTTAAAACACCGACTGTCTCTCTTTGTCATAATTTATATTTTATTCTGACTGAAGACAGATAGAAATTAATGTCAAACAGTTTGTATCCAGACCAGACGCTACTTGAATTGATTGTCGTGTCAGGATCCAAACTGCAGTGAAATGCTGTTGAAAAATAATGTGAAGGAGGTACTCCTACATGTATATGGTTTCTTACTCTAAGACAAATTGAACGTCTAAGCTTAGAGGCATTATTGTAACATTGGACAATACAGTAAAACCTCTCTATAACAACTACTAAAATACATGCTAATTAGAAATATTAAGGACAGATGAAAGCTTAAAGCAAGGTGACAGTGAAACAGAAAGCTCCTAAAGGAGCTTTCTGTTTAACTGCCACCTTGCTTTAAGCAGTCACCTGTCATAAACAAAAAATAAATTACACAATTTAGTGGCCGTTATAGAGAGGTTTTACTGTATGTCCAACCTTTGACCTAATTAGCCGGAGACCAATGAACTCATGAAAACCCTGGTAACTGCGGCGAAATCCTCCCAAATTATTGTTATTTACTATTAAAACAATAAAAACATACCAACATAATATATTTATTTTGACTTATCGAACAATAGTACCCTGTGAAACACGCAGTTTTCCTTGCAAACTTGGGATAAGGGAATTCTTCCGATCAGGGTCTGCACTTTTTGTCATTTGAAACACACTGAAAAGTATAATTCTATATGCCAAAATTGGACTGTACTTAATTAGAATACTGGCATGTAGTAATATCTCCCTAAAACGATCCTGCTAATGACAATTCCCCCAAAACAACACTATTGCACAAACAAGAACATTATATTTAAATTTCTCTCCCTATAACAATCTCATCCGAACACACACATTCTTTGTCTTCCAATTAGTGTTGCTGTAGAGCGTGGGCTGAAGTCAAGGGACAGTCTATTGTAGTCTTCGTTTGTAACATTTAGTGTTAATAAATAGAGGATCTTACATGAGTGACTATTATTTATCATTTTTAATAAACGAGTTGACTAAACTAAGATGACGCGAGCCTGGGCGAGTGTCACTTTAATTTTAGTCAACGAATGTGAGATTCTATTTATCACATAACATTTTTGAAACACCTATTAAATCAATCGAAACCGTACTTTGTAGTCTTTCTGCTGTATAGATTTTTCGCAAAAACCTGGCGTTTCTTTTACGTTTCTTTTTGCCATCGCAAATGCCGTCATTGTGCTTGTGGTTGAAAATGTTAGGTCGGAGCCCAAAAAAACGATATTTTACTGGTGGATTACGATTATATACTCACTTTATTCAACTCCCAGACCGCAAGTTATGTGATAAACTTGGTTATATTTCAGATGTCTTTAAATAGTCTGATTGCAATATTTATATTTATAAACAAGACTCTAACCCCTTTTCTAGTCAGAAAAGTATATGCAGAATATTTGAATTAACTTTCGTATAAGGTCTGTTAGGTGACTTCACCCGTTGTTACTTGTACACCTTTTTTGAAAGGCCACGGATTTAGAATATGTCTATTAAGCGAAAACTATGTTTATCCGTCGCAATTTCAGCTTGAAGTCACAGTCCTCGACAAGATTGTGCTTAATGCCTTCATTGTCTTATCCCGAGCACAATCATTATTTGCAAACAATTTGGATCCTGATCAGACGTCGCATCATGCGACGTCTGATCAAGATCCAAATTGTTTAACACTCTTTTTTGATATTTCTTAAATCAAAATTTAGATTTTAGAAATAAAAGCAGACATTAATTGTTTATAATTTAATATTGTTTGTTTTCATTACATTTGGTTAGCTGTGATTGGCTGTAATTTTTGTTTCATAACTCCATGAAAAAAATAAAATTCAAGCCACGCCTTGTCAGGACTACTTTCTCTTAGTCCAACTGCTCTCCACAAGCGCTGCATGAAGCAGGAAGCCAAATGACGTCATTGACGTCGACGTTACTACAAAACAACGACGCTTTTTGGCGGAAAATATATATGGCGGAGGGACTACAACCTACATTTTAAAAGCGTTAAAATGAACATTCGCGTCAGTTTCTCTATTTAACTACTTTTTCAATTCAGTAGTGATATTAAATTATAAGGAATAATTCGGAATATTTATTGTTTTCATGGAGGTATGAAAAAAAACCTGGTCACACTTTTGTATGAAACCGCTTCGCGGTTTCATACAGTGTGACCAGGTTTTTTTTCATACCTCCATGAAAACAATAAATAATCGAATTATTCCTTAAATAATGGATGACGTCATGGCAGTGCAAAATAATTTATCTATGCACGAAATACTTTTACAACAAACTACAGCGCTCCCTCTCTACTTCGTCACCCAACGGGAGACACAAATTGTGTGCGTTGTTCAGAGGGAGTCATTATAAGGTGGGAAAGTTGCAAACAGCTTGAATCCAGATTAGACGCCGCGTAACGCGGCGTCTGATCTGGATTCAAGCTGTTTGTCACTCGTCATTTAGCTTTTTCTGTCAAAATGTTAATTATGTAACTTTGAGAAAAACAGCGGACAACCATTTTGAGCAGACGATATTGCAGCAGTTAAAGCGTTAGTCACAATTGGCCTGTTTAGGGAACTGTGACAACTGACGTTGTAAGGAGGGATTCGTTGTTGGGAGGGTCGTTGTAGCGAGGGAGCGCTGTATACAAAGACAGTTTTATCATGTGAAAGAACAGCTGGCGACTGTGCCACTAACGATCCCATAAACATAAGCAGTATTTCTAACAAACTATGCCTTTTCCTCAGATTTTTTTCTGCAGATAATTAGGCTAACAGGCATTTTACAAAAATGCCTAATAATATATATGTTACAGTTAATCTGTGTAATTTAGTAATTTCGTTAAATGACTGTTTCACTTAGGGCCAATTTTGACCCTTCGTGAACCTTGTCCTTTCAAGTAATTTCATGAAATGACTGAAAGACACCTTCAGTCATTTCATGAAATGACCGAATCGACTTTAGCTTTATGTATAAAAGTGTTATGATCACAGTATCTTAATAATTACAAACTACACTGTTAAAAAATTGCATCTATATTAAATGTAATACAAATCAAGTCTCATAAATCATTAGAAATATAACATGTATGCAATTTTTCTTAAATAATTGTAGTTATTAAGTATTCAACAAAAATATGCATACAAAATGATGTGCATAAACATTCGCTGTTGAATTAATTAAGTAAAAGCTATTCACATTTTGCCTGAATCCTGTAAAAGGTCTCTTGTCAGTATGTGTGAAAGTGGTCCGTCAATTTCAGTAATTTCACGAAATGACTGACAGTGTCTGGCATTTCGTGAAATAACTAAATGAAACAGTCATTTCATGAAATTACTAAATTTTCAGACATTTCCTGAAATGACTGTTTTCACAGAATGTCTGTAACATATACATGTACTGATACATCTATTTTAGCCTTTCGTCGTCGAAGTGGCCTTAACTCATTATCCCCTGAAACTTCCAATGGAAAATTCCAGTTTACAATAAAGCCTGGCCCATTTTAGAATATTTAGGGTTGTTTTTTATAATATATTACAAAATGACAAACAGTGAAATCCCTGATTAGAGGGCTCCTGCAGGAGCCCTCTAATCAGGGACTTCACTGTTTGCATTAGACAAGTGTACTCTCAGAGGTACACTTTTGGTAGAGGACGCATATATGCGTCACTAGGGCTCAATGAGTTAAGCCGACTTTGCAAACAGTTTGGTTCCAGATTATACGTAGCGTTACGCTACGTATAATCTGGAACCAAACTGTTTGCAAAGTCGACTTATATTTGAACATCTGTGGCACTTAATATCCCGTTGTCATAACATATACCGGTACCCCTTATGATATCAATATGTTAATTTATAGTTTGAGATGAGACTAGGACCTTTCTAAAGCATATGGTTTGTCCGATTGGAACATTCTACTCAAACTTGAGAAACATCCCAGATTCATTTAACTGCTTTATAAGCATAAGCCCAATGTTTATTTTCGGTGTTTAGCTTTTAATGTCACCCAACTCCTAGAAATTGTTATTCTGGCTTTTTTCTCTTGAATATACATGTACATGTATATATGACCCGTGCCATGACAAAACCTGACTTATTGCTTTGGAACATTGCAACATTCCAAGTACCGTTGTCATCCAAGGCTCTGTATCATAGTTTGGTCTACATTGCCGAATACCGTACATAATACTGCTAAATACAATGCTTTAGATGATTGTTAAACAGCTTAGATCAATGTCAGGCGCCGCGTCAAAGACGCGAAGTCTGGCCTTGGTCAACACAGTTCTCACTGCAATAAGACAGTGTTTGCCATTGCAGCGCTCATATATCAGTAGATTGTCGATCTGTATGTATGAAACCTAGGTGCAAATAAATCTGCCAACATGTTTCAAAACCTTTATGTTCTGAATTTTATTGCACTGTGTATGCTGGTTGTTTTGTCCTAAAGGCTATGGAATGTTCTTAAATTATAAGATGCTACATGATATAAGTTCAGTGTCTCAGATGTGCTTCTTTATAATACTTTCCGTTCTCTGGGCGCCTTTGTATTATCGTATGCATAGAGTTTTATTCAGAATTAAGCAGACAACCACCTTAGACATTTTTTAATTGTCAACAACAGTTCACTGATCTTGGTGACCTACTGTAATAGCAATGCTGACTCAAACCCCAACGGTTAGCCATTGACCTGCTACAGCGTAATAGACGTTATTATTTCCCGTTTAAATACAAAAGCATTGCAATAAAAGGGAGAACACGATACTTTAGAAATTTATAACGATTCACTTGAATATTATTAGTTACACGGTATTTCGGCAGGGTGTACGGGCTTGTATGACGGTTTTGGATTCCGTATTTCCTGAGCGCAAGGGGATGCTCACCGCAGACAAAGAGTAAAGTAGAAAGCCTCTTAATGAGTAAATACTACACCTAAATAGGTAAATTTATGCACAATTATTGTAAGTAAATCTAGTACCTTTTCGTATTCGTCCACCCTTTTTAAAAATCATTACTTTTGTTTTATCAACATTTACTACAAGCCTCCATCGCTGGCAGTAATCGCTGGCAGTAATCATATAAAATATCTAAACCTTCCTGCAAACCACTTTCAGTGTTCGAAAATAAAACTATATCATCTGCATATACAGTGGAGAATCTGTTATTCTTTCCCAATAAACGCGTTTACGCTAAAACTATTTTTTAAAGATAGGTACAATGTGTCCTTCTGACCATCTACTTGGGAAATAACCTGTGCTTAAAACAGTATTAAATAGTTTATCTATAAATGGGATTAAAGCATGTATACCATGTTTAAAGAATTCATTTATAACAAGGTCAGGTCCACCGGACTTGCCCGATTTCATGTCTTTACAAGCTTTAAAGATTTCTTCTCTGGTTATATTAACGTTGAGTTCTGAAAACATTTCTTGGAGTTCTCCGTTTAATTATTTTTCATTAAAAGCTAAAATATCTTCATCAGGCTGAAAGAATACAGAATTTGGATCATTAACTGCTTTAAAATACTCCGAGAAATCTTTTGTTGTTAAGTGTTTCGATTTTCTTCCTGATGTTACACCTTTCAACATTTTCCAGTATTATTTTGCGTTTTTAAACCTCATTGCTTCTAATTTTCTCGTCTGATTTTTATCATATTCTACTTTTTTACTACGTATCATATTTTTATAATCTGCTCTTGCTGACGTCATCAAGGTGCGAGTCTCTTCAGTTTGATTTAACCTGTAATCATTTAATTTTTCATAAAATACATTACGCTTCTCTTTACAGCATTGGTTGAACCATGGCTCGTTCTTTTTCGGTAAATTATTTCCGTGTATATCAGTATTTATACATGTGTGTTTTTTAAACAAGGGCCACTATGGCCCTAAATCGCTCACCTGGTACACCATGGCAAACTTGACCTATAGTGACCTAGATTATGACTGGCCATGACCCACAACCAACCTCTAGAGTGTAAACAAGATTTTCCTATGACACAATCCATATTTGATTTTGACCTGATGTAGGCAAAAATTCTGACAATATTTCATGCAGATCTAGTGAGATTTGTAGCTTCCAAAAGGTTAACACTGTTTTTCTTTGATTTGACCTAGTGACCTAGTTTTCAACCAGACATCATTCAAAATTAACTGAGCTAGATATCAATGAGGCAATCATGTTGAGCAAAATTCATTAAAATCCAATGAGAGTTGAAGCATCTAGAGTGTTAACAAGTTTCCCCTATGATTTGACCTAGTGACCTAGTTTTTTACTCTAAATGACCCATATTCGAACTTGACCTTGGTATCAATTAAGCAAACTTTCTGACCAAAGTGCATAAAGATCAGATGAAATTTATAGCCTCAAGAGTGTTAACAAGGTTTTTCTATGATTTGACCTAGTGACCTACTTTTTGACCGGACATGACCCATATTCAAACTTGACCTAGATATCCATAAGACAAACATGCTGACCAGGTGTCATCAAGATCCAATGAGATGTGTAGACTCTAGAGTGTCAACAAGATTTTTCTATGATTTGACCTAGTGACCTAGTTTTTTACTCTAAATGACCCATATTCGAACTTGACCTTGGTATCAATTAAGCAAACATTCTGACCAAGTTTCATCAAGATCCAATGAGATTTGTAGCCTCTAGAGTGTTAACAAGGTTTTTCTATGATTTGACCTAGTGACCTAGTTTTTGACCGGACATGACCCATATTCGAACTTGACCTAGATATCAAAAAGAAACAAACATTCTGACCAAATTTCATCAAGATCCAGTGAGATTTGTAGCCTCTAGAGTGTTAACAAGGTTTTTCTATGATTTGACCTAGTGACCTAGTTTTTAACCAGACATGACCCATATTCGAACTTAGCCTAGATATCAATGAGACAAATATTCTGATCAAGTTTCATCAAGATCCAATAAGATTTGTAGCCTCTAGAGTGTTAACAAGGTTTTTCTATGATTTGACCTAGTGACCTAGTTTTTGTCCGGACATGACCCACATTCAAACTTGACCTAGATATCATTGAGATAAACATTCTGATCAAGTTTCATCAAGATCCAATGAGATTTGTAGCCTCTAGAGTGTTAACAAGGTTTTTCAATGATTTGACCTAGTGACCTAGTTTTTGACCCAACATGACCTACATTCGAACTTGGCCTAGATTTCTACTAGACAAACATTGTGATAAAGTTTCATGAAGATTGGATGATATTTGTAGCTGCTAGAGTGTTAACGAACCAATTGTGGACGGACGGACGACGGACGACGGACATCCAGCGATCCTAAAAGCTCACCTTGGCACTTCGTGCCAGGTGAGCTAAAAACGGGTCACAAACATCGCCTAGTAAATCGTAAAATTCCTTTAGATTCCTATCTAGGTCTTCATTATTGTCAACCGTGTCTAGTTTATTCGATAGTGTATTAAGCATATCTCGAAGGTCTTGATTTTCTATTTTTTCTTTATATGAATTAAGCTTAGAATTATCCCACTTGTATTTGTAATTTGCTGTTTGTGTAAAAGTTGTCTCACTTTGATCATCATTACCACTTTGTGTTGGAAGTTTACTAAGTGAAAACTCTACCACGCAATGATCAGATAGCAAATTGGGATCCTCAATTGAAAAACTTTTAAAATTATCAAAGAGAGATGTGCGACACATTACAAGATCTACGTAAATGTGTGACCCCAAGGGCGGGGCCATTTTTTACCCCAGAGACATTATTTGAACAATCTTGATAGAGGACTTGTCGATGATGATATGTGCAAAATATCCAAGCTCTGGGCACTGTGGTTTCAGAGAAGGTGATTTTTTAAGGTTTTATTGAAACGATCTATTCTTAGCTCCTGTGACCTAGATATGCAACGGATCAGAAATATTTGAACAACTTTCAAAGAGGTATATATAAGAATCAATCATGCCAAGTTTGCTTAAAATCCATCCAGTATTTTAGGCGAAGGGTTAATTTGTTAATAGTCATTTTATAAGAACCATATACAACCGACATAACTTTTATTCTGGCAATACATCGAACAAGAGAGCTATTTAGCAAGCAGGCTATACCTAATAGTGGAACTGCAAATCAATTACAATAACAGTGTGGCCGCGCTATAGCGAGCACTCAAATTATAGCTTTTTAGGTATTGAAAAAAGTAAAATGTTCTATTATAACTTCCTTTGAGACGTTTTGTATGATTACGTCCCTGTTTGTCCGGGGGGGGGGGGGGAGGGGAGGAGGCATATACTGATTAATCCCCTGTCTGTCAATATGTTTGGATGTTATTCCATTATCAGGTCTGTATGTCCGCATGTACAGTAATACTTTGTTTAACTTCATACTGTTCTTGAAAGCTGAAAACTTATATAAAACAACCAATTTGCCCGAAGTTGGCAGAAACAAGTTCAATTAAAACTGCAAGTGAGCAATTCCATGCCGTCACAGATGGAACAATGAATTTGAAAGCTCCAAATATGAAATTGGGAAATAAGGCTTGTGTTGAACTTGAACAATGTCACTTGGATACCATTTTGTCTAGGGATAGAGTATATGTTACTCTTAGGACCCATTGGTACATGTTTTGCTTTCAAAATTTGTAGTATAAAAATATGCCCCGAGGTCTGTACTTCTGTTTGCCTTTCAGTAAACAACATTAACGTTGGACATAACGTTTTAACTTGAGCTCAAGACTTTTGTTATGCCAAACATTGTGATGGTCATTTAGAACTCAATACTTAAGAAAACATTAATTGGCCATAATTTTGGAAATACATCATAACATGTGTAAGAGACTCCATATTTGACATATGTACTCCGAAACTTTGAGCAATGTCAGATGAAGGTCAAGGTCATAGCAGTGACATACAGTTTCACAAACACCATTTTATGCAGCAGTACCTAGTGTTTTCTTGTCAAATTCATCCATATGATGTACCTCTGGCCAAACTTGTCTCTATTTTAATTTTTATTGTTCATAGGAATTTGGTGTTAAAGATGTGGTAATGGCAGTGTACAAACCAGATGGTCAGTGGTACCAGGCGGTCATCATTGCGGTAGCAAAGAATGGTGAAGGTAAATTATTTAGATTACATTTATATATTAATTTAATGAGCATCTTCCACTTTTGCAATGGACTCAAATAAGCCAGACTGAAATCAGCTGTGTCAGTTTGTGAATTTGGTGACAGATCAAAACGGCTGGCATCCAAAAAAGCCCACTTATTATCTGAATGTTTCACCTTTTCTTTACCCCTTTTGATATAACGCTTTGAAAAAAAAATGGTTGACAATTGGAAAATTATTAAAATTACAATACTAATGAATTTTTTAGTTGAACATACACTGAATATAATTTGGACCCAATACACTGACTAACACTCAGACAAACATTAAGCTCAGTATAGCTTTGGTCATGTCTGACCAAGGTCAAGGTTTAAGAAATCAGCCTAATTTTACCTTGACTATAACGGTGGAACTACATGTAATAGAGACTTTTGTATGTGTACCCAACTCTAGCAGGTCTTAAGCTTGTTACAACTATAGTCTTACAAGTCAAGTTTTTATTGAAGTCATTAGGCTGAATTTAACCTTAAAGTTTGTCATAGATTCAGAACTACAAGTGATAGATATTTCATAATGACAATTGAATGTCACTCAAGAAGAAGGCAAGTTTGATCATGTCAATGAGAGGTCAATCACATCAGCGGGTATAGTGTTACACAAACTGCCAGTGTTCTGGTTAATGTGGTTCACAATTGTAGACTAGATGGTGGTCTGTCTTTGTTAATAAAACAGTCAGGTGACACTTTAAAGCAGTGTAGAATATCAGTTAAGACATAATACTCAATTTGCTCTGTATGAGATCACTGTTGTTTTCTCCTCTTGCTTTAAACATACACCAGGCTTAAAATAAAACAAGCCAAACATAATTCTATAACTTAAAACTACATCAATACTTTGTTTACTGGCGTGTTTGCCCTTGACAACAGTGAAAGATTTGTTGGTTCAAAGGTCAGAGAGATATGCTGGAAAGGTTGATAAAGTGAGAAAACAAACTTGTATTTGGGCATTAGCTAAGGATATGTGTGACTTTACTAGAATACATCAGTACCCAGTGCAGATGTACATTGTGGTTAAAAGTTCTAAAGCGTTTTATCTTTCAATTCCTCCTGTAACAGCAAGACTTATTACCATGAATTATGTTCACCAAACAAAACAAACATGCATATAGACAGAATGGTAAGGGCAAGGTTCATAGTTTATTATCTTTTATTCAACAATTTCGAAAAACATTGTCCATTTCTCTTAGTCTAAGCAAGAATAATATATAGTCACTGGCTATATCAAATATGAGCTACTGAGGTCATACTGTCCTTGATCTAAAATGGATGCTACATGTATATAGAAATATGGTGAAATATTTAACCAATTGAGCCCTGGCAACCCTATTACTCACCCAGGTTTAAACAGTGTATCTTATATGTATAAAGTACACTTGTCCTGTGAAACAATGCAGACCCAGTCGAGAGAGCTCCATATTGAGTCCTCTCAATTGTTGCTGCGCTGTTTATTATTTTGCACTTTATTTAAAAAAAAAACACTAAATAGACAAAATGCAGATGGTTTGTGTGTCGGCTCACCTAGTAGTTCTAATTATTTACTTTTTCACAATTATGTTTGACTTTTGTTACAATATATCCAATATAAGTATATTGATAACATTAACTCTTTCTGTTGCAGGTTTCACAGTCAAGTACAAAGATGATGGCATTATAAGAAGAGTTAAGAAAGAGCAAGTGACAAAGATTACCAACTTAAAGTGAGCCATTTTGGTGCCCATCATCATTTGAATCTTGGATCTATGTCTACCTTTTCGTGAATACCACTACTGGTTGAACTTTTACCAAACATGACTGGAAAGAGCCTTGAGTTACTTGAAGCAGGTTGAAAATAAAGCTGAATATGCCTTGAGGCATGTCATTCTGCTTTATTTTCAGCCTGGTTTAAGCTATCATCTGGTTTGAGATAGAAAGTGTTTGAAATTGGTGCTCAATGCTCAATGTATGATGAACTATTTTCTATATCAGAGGAATAAATAAAAGGTGTAAAAAGGCATATTAATGGGGTTTTGAGTTACCTCCTGAACAAAGTATGAACAATATTTTCCGCCAGTTTCATGATGTCAAAGTACTGGTTTAACCCTTTCCCAAATAGGAGCGTTATAGCGAATATGATTTATTCCTCCGCTGAAGAAAAAAGTTCCAATTTAATAAGTAATGAATATGTATTATTGGGAATATTTTCTATATTCCAGCACATGATAGCTTAAAGCAGGTTGAAAGTAAAGCAGATTGCGCCTTTATGTGCATTCTGCTTTACTTTCAATCTGCTTTAAGTAGTCACCTATCTTAAATAGTAGAAACGGGCTATCATGTAAAGGGTTAAAGTTGTATTTTTTTGTAACTCATTGAACTAATTTACATATTAACTGTGATTTTCATATTTCAGCTGATTTCACTGCTAAAAGCTGGTTATATAAAGGCTAAAATAAATAACATTTTACTTGTCCTGAAAAAACACTCCTTAAAAAAGTGACCTGTATTTTGCAGTTTTATTTAACTGACAAAAACTGATAAACCATGCACTTGAGTTATTTAGTAGTATTAGTCATATCAGGTCACTAGGTCAATCAAAGGAAACCTTGTTAATGATTAAGAGGATACACATATCATCCATATTCATCAAACTTACTCAAAATATTTGCCTCATTAATATCTAGGTCAAGTTTAAATGTGGTGTTCGTCTGGTCGAAAACCAGGTCAGTAGGTCAAATATTTTTTTTTTTATTTATTAACACTTTAGAAGCTAATCATCTCCTTGGACATTAATACAACTTAGTCAGAATGTTTGCCTTATTCATATCTAGGTCATGTTGGAATTTTGGTCAAGGTTGATCAAACATAAATCAAACAAGAGAGAAATAGTGTTAACCCTTTAAGGCTACAAATCTCATGAGATCTGAAATAAAAATTGTCAGACTGTTTGATACACCAAGATCAGAACGTAAGTGTCAGTTCTGACATTTTAGAATGAACTTAGATCAAAATACTTAAAAAGGTATTACTGGAATGTTACTCCCTCTCTGTTTCAGAATTTTATAGGAGAGAGGAACATTTCTCAATTAGACTAGTGATCACTCGTGTGGTGGTGTAATGTTACTGCTTTTCTGTATCAGAATGTTATAAGAGGGAGGAACATTTCTCAATTAGACTATTGGTCTCTAGTGCTAGGGAGTAATGTAACTCCCTATCTGTATCTGAATGTTATAAGAGGGAGGAACATTTCTCAATTAGACTAGTGATCACTAGTGCTAGGGAGTAATGTTACTCCCTCTCTGTATCAGAATGTTGTAAGACAGAGAACATTTCTCAAATAGACTAGTGATCACTAGTGCTAGGGAGTAATGTTACTCCCTCTCTGTGTCAGAATGTTATAAGAGAGAGGAACATTTCTCAATTAGACTAGTGATCACTCGTGTGGTGGAGTAATGTTACTGCTTTTCTGTATCAGAATGTTATAAGAGGGAGGAACATTTCTCAATTAGACTAGTGGTCACTAGTGCTAGGGAGTAATGTTACTCCCTATCTGTATCAGAATGTTATAAGAGAGAGGAACATTTCTCAATTAGACTATTGGTCTCTAGTGCTAGGGAGTAATGTTACTCCCTATCTGTATCTGAATGTTATAAGAGAGAGGAACATTTCTCAATTAGACTAGTGATCACTAGTGCTAGGGAGTAATGTTACTCCCTCTCTGTATCAGAATGTTGTAAGACAGAGAACATTTCTCAAATAGACTAGTGATCACTAGTGCTAGGGAGTAATGTTACTCCCTCTCTGTGTCAGAATGTTATAAGAGAGAGGAACATTTCTCAATTAGACTAGTGGTCACTAGTGCTAGGGAGTAATGTTACTCCCTATCTGTGTCAGCATGTTATAAGAGAGAGGAACATTTCTCAATTAGACTAGTGATCACTTGTGCTAGGGAGTAATGTAACTCCCTCTCTATGTCAGAATGTTATAAGAGAGAGGAACATTTCTTGGGAGTAACCCCTATCTGTATCAGAATAAGAGAGAGGAACTTTTCTCAATTAGACTAGTGGTCAGTGGTGTGAGGGAGTAATGTTACTCCCTATCTGTGTCAGAATGTTATAAGAGAGATGAACATTTCTCAATTAGACTAGTGGTCACTAGTGCTAGGGAGTAATTTTACTCCCTCTCTGTGTCAGAATGTTATAAGAGAGAGGAACATTTCTCAATTAGACTATTGGTCACTAGTGCTAGGGAGTAATGTTAATCCCTATCTATATCAGAATGTTATAAGAGAGAGGAACATTTCTCAATTAGACTAGTGGTCAGTGGTGTGAGGGAGTAATGTTACTCCCTATCTGTGTCAGAATGTTATAAGAGAGATGAACATTTCTCAATTAGACTAGTGGTCACTAGTGCTAGAGAGTAATGTTACTCCCTCTCTGTGTCAGAATGTTATAAGAGATAGGAACATTTCTCAATTAGACTAGTGGTCACTAGTGCTAGGGAGTAATGTAACTCCCTATCTGTATCAGAATGTTATAAGAGAGAGGAACATGTCTCAATTAGACTAGTGGTCACTAGTGCTAGGGAGTAATGTTACTCCCTATCTGTATCAGAATGTTATAAGAGAGAGGAACATTTCTCAATTAGACTAGTGGTCAGTGGTGTGAGGGAGTAATGTTACTCCCTCTCTGTATCAAAATGTTATAAGAGAGAGGAACATTTCTCAATTAGACTTGTGATCGCTAGTGCTAGGGAGTAATGTTACTCCCTATCTGTGTCAGCATGTTATAAGAGAGAGGAACATTTCTCAATTAGACTAGTGATCACTTGTGCTAGGGAGTAATGTTACTCCGTCTCTATGTCAGAATGTTATAAGAGAGAGGAACATTTCTTGGGAGTAACCCCTATCTGTATCAGAATAAGAGAGAGGAACTTTTCTCAATTAGACTAGTGGTCAGTGGTGTGAGGGAGTAATGTTACTCCCTATCTGTGTCAGAATGTTATAAGAGAGATGAACATTTCTCAATTAGACTAGTGATCACTCGTGTGGTGGAGTAATGTTACTGCTTTTCTGTATCAGAATGTTATAAGAGAGAGGAACATTTCTCAATTAGACTATTGGTCACTAGTGCTAGGGAGTAATGTTAATCCCTATCTATATCAGAATGTTATAAGAGAGAGGAACATTTCTCAATTAGACTATTGGTCACTAGTGCTAGGGAGTAATGTTACTCCCTATCTGTGTCAGAATGTTATAAGAGAGATGAACATTTCTCAATTAGACTAGTGGTCACTAGTGCTAGAGAGTAATGTTACTCCCTCTCTGTGTCAGAATGTTATAAGAGAGAGGAACATTTCTCAATTAGACTAGTGGTCACAAGTGCTAGGGAGTAATGTAACTCCCTATCTGTATCAGAATGTTATAAGAGAGAGGAACATGTCTCAATTAGACTAGTGGTCACTAGTGCTAGGGAGTAATGTTACTCCCTATCTGTATCAGAATGTTATAAGAGAGAGGAACATTTCTCAATTAGACTAGTGGTCAGTGGTGTGAGGGAGTAATGTTACTCCCTCTCTGTATCAAAATGTTATAAGAGAGAGGAACATTTCTCAATTAGACTAGTGATCGCTAGTGCTAGGGAGTAATGTTACTCCCTATCTGTATCAGAATGTTATAAGAGAGAGAAATATTTCTCAATTAGACTAGTGGTCAGTGGTGTGAGGGAGTAATGTTACTCCATTTCTGTGTCATAATGTTACAGGTTTTTTAGACTGTTATTTTACCATTTATATATAATGCTGAAATAAATGATAAAATATGACTATTTGTTGTCTTCCATACCTCTCAAATGTAGGAATCAACCCCCTCTTTTCCCTTAAATCACCCCCAGTAACTAGGATTCTTTGGAAAAATCCTCATTTAAAAAAGACACAGTTTATAGTTCATACAGTATTGAATAAAAAAGCTAACTGCTTTAATATCACCCTGTTTTAAGATAACCTAATATCCAACGCCGCCTACTGTTTTGATTTGGTCGTAATAGTTGGACTTAACTGTGTGTAAATATACGACAGAATAACAATACATATTCTATCTGACGGTTCTTGCACAGTCTGATTCAAATTAGGGCTTATCTGAGATCAGAGAGACTCAGCCCTATAGTCAGTTTGGTAATTGGCTAATTTATCAAGTCAGATATATGGTTCGCCAATGTCATGTCGACGTTGTTTGATTGTTACTCCTGTATGGATACAAAACGATACAAGTAGCTTGGCATTGTACCAACTATTTGCATTCGTGTTTGCTTATTCAACTTGGTCATGAGCATCATAGGTCTGCGATTACGACGAAGACTCGGTTGCAGTGTTATAGACACATTGGAGAAGACGTTCTTCTTTCCCAACTAAACGCGTTTACGCTAAAGCTATTATATTCAAAAATGTGTGCGACACGCCATAGACTGAATTTCATCAGCATTTTTCGGGTGGTAGCGTACGGTACGAGATCTGTTCGATAGTGTGGCGTCAAATAAGATATATTGACATTTTTTAAGTATTAATTCTGAGTTCTTCGTCTTGATTCCAAACTGTCCCAGCCAACGTCATGTAAGTAATGGCTGTTCAATGGCTTAGTTGTTCCAGTGACAATTCTGACAACTTCGTACTTGAAATTTTCAAGTTCATTCTTTTGGTGTTGAATACAGTTACGTAGATATCTACTAAATATTAAATTTCCATATACTTAAATGGATATAAAAATGGCATATAAGTTGTTTCCAAAGAAGTTCTGTCAAAAGTATATTCAAGTTTCCGCATGAAATGTATTCTACTCCAGGCTTTTGATGCGAATAAAAAAAAACTGGTTGTTAAATCATCTGGTAGAAACATTCCTTAATATGTATGCGAATCTATGAGATGATGTAGATCTAGTTTTGCATGCATACAGATTGATGGTTGTTTTGAACAGAGATAATTAGGGACTCAGTTTTCTCCCATGTTCGGCCATGTGGGATAGGGATTTGCCCCATGTTGAATATCTCTATCCTCCATACCACATGGTGTCTCTTATTGTTGGCCAAGCTTAACCACAAGCGCTGAATGGCGCGGGTAACTAAATGACGTCATTTCTGATGACGTTACTATAAACAACGTCATGTTTTGGCGGAAAAAAGCACACACGAACTGAAATTATTTCGTTATTTTTATCAAGTTTTAAAGATTTAAATGGAAGAGAAAAAATACACCATTCGTTTTGTTGATGTAGGATAAGAATTTCTCCCTCTTGGGTCAGAAAATTCACACAGGGACTCGGCAAGCCTCGTCCGTGCATGAATTTTCTGATCCTCGGGGTAGAGATTCCCATCCAATATCAACACTCATGGTGGATTCTTATATTCTAAGGATTTGACCTTCACAGTTTATGTATCCGCCTATAAACTTTCTTTAGATATGTCTCTTTTTGATTTGAGACTCCGTGTCTGATCAGGCTCTAAACTCTTTGCCGATAGGATTAAATTAAATAATCGCAGTTATCAAAAAGCTGTTTGTTTGGCAAGTTTATTGCAATGCGTTTGCGTTCCGTTTGCGTTTTAACCCTTTACCTGATAGCCTATTTCTAGTACTTAAGATAGGTGACTACTTAAAGCAGGTTGAAAGTAAAGCAGAATGCGCCCTAAGGCGCATTCTGCTTTACTTTCAGCGCTTCTATTGGGGAAAGGGTTAACGGGGAAGAATAACCTCTTCTCCATTGTAACACAGTTTCTCTGTAGGGCGCAAAACATGTACAGTGGAGAATCTGTTATTCTTTCCCAATAAACGCGTTTACGCTAAAACTATTATTTGCAGTGCAAACAGTTTGGGGCCAGATCAGACGCCGGGTTACCCGGCGTCTGATCAGGCTCCAAACTGTTTGCCACCAAGATAAACAAGAATGATCAGAATTGTCCAAAAGGTGTTCTTTTCTACGTTTTAGCGTTTTGCGTTTGCGTACGTTTGCGTTTAAACGGGAAAGAATAACATATTCTCCACTGTACAGCCCAATTTCGATATTTCGAACTCGCTTAAATCGAACAATCCGATAGTTCGACACATTAATCCATGCTCGATAAAGTCGAAGATGCCCATATTTCAAAGTTAAAACGTGGCTTATCCACGTTTTAACTCTGAAATACGGGTATGTTCGCTTGAACCGAGTTCGAGATATAGAAATTCGACTGTAGGTTATAAATTATCAATAATCTGATGAATTGGTTATCATAGCGCGTGTATAATCTAAATATTGAAATTTTACATTAAACAATAAATCCGTCCAAATTAAAATCTAACGCCTTCTCAAAGATTTATAGTTCTTCCTACGGTTAATTTAGGAGAATGTTGTAAAATTTCGTTTACGGATTTTAACCCTTCTTTGCAAACCTCAATAACCTATACATGTACTTGAAAACAGTTTGTATACTGACCAGACACCAACTTTCTCGGCGTCTGATCAGGGTCCAAACTGTTTGATACTCATATCGGTGTATAACTCCGTCAAAATCCGTTAACCCAAGCTTTGATGTTTAAAAACCGACGACAATGTTAAGTTGACGATATTGTGGAAATGAAAGCGTTAAAATTTTATGTCCAACCGACGACTGGCTTGAGCATTCCTTTATCAAAATGAAGTTGACATTTAAAGCAAAATGTCAAAGTTAACATTTTTGAAATTATGATATATAGTTTGAAGATCATTTGAACCCGCTACATGCTGACACAATAATGTCTGCTCGAGAATAGTAATAAACGGTAGTAGAGAAGAGGGTATTTTCTCCCGTTTAACGCAAACGCAATGCACTATTTAAATGTAAAAACTTACAACTTTTTGAAATGTCTAACTGATTATTTGAATATAAGTGGCAAACAGATAGGAGCCCGATCAGACGCCGGCGTCTGATCTGGCTCCAAACTGTTTGCATTGCAGATAATAGTTTTAGGGTAAACGCGTACATTGAGAAAGGAAAATGTCTTCTCCATTGTATAGTTAACTTTCTAAAAGATACAGTGGAGAATCTGTTATTCTTTCCCAATAAACGCGTTTACGCTAAAACTATTATTTGCAGTGCAAACAGTTTGGAGCCAAGATAAACAAGAATTATAAGAATTGTCCAAAAGTTGTTCTTTTCTACGTTTTAGTGCTTTGCGTTTGCGTACGTTTGCGTTTAAACGGGAAAGAATAACAGATTCTCCACTGTATACAGCGATCCCTCTCTACAACGACATCCAATGGGAGATACATGTACAGATTGTGTGCGTTGGTTGGAGGGAGTCGTATAATAGGGAGGGAAATCGGCTTACATTGCAAACAGCTTGAATACAGAATAGACGTTGCGTAACGCGGCGTTTGAGCTGTATTTAAGCTTTTTGTCGCCCGTCATTAATCTTTTTTCTGTCAAAATGTTCCATTATGTCACTTTGAGAAAAAAAAGCACACGACAATTTTAAGCAGACGATATTGCAGCAATAAAAGCGTTAGACATACTTGTCCTGTTTAGGGAACTGCGGCAAGGGTCGTTGTAAGGAGATAATCGTTGTTGGGAGGGTCATTGTAGGGAGGGAACACTGTAATTGTCGTCTGCACAAGTGTATAAGTGTCGTCTGCAAGCAATCTGAAATGTGATTTACAAGTATCTGCAAACATTCTGCAAAGGCAATGCAACAAATTGAAGAAAAATATGATCATTTGTTGTTGTATGGACTTGAAAGAACCTGATTGTCACGCCGTTTGCAAGAGTACGTATTAATTAGTTTAATAATATTTTATTGTTCAATTAGTTTACATATTCACACAAGCATCATATAATTTGTTTAATATAAACAAAAGGGTTGGGCCACAAGTTATTGCAACATTAGATTCGGCCCTCTAGTATTAATGTACTAGAGACGCTGATATTCAAAAGTAATACGTCTACCACTTTATTCCATTGTCCTAGTTAAAGACATAACTTGAAAAAGACCATCTTTTTTTCATTAACTCATTTGTGCCTAGTATCCAATAAAAGGGACATAGGCAAACAGTGTATACACTGGTCAGACGCCGCGAGATGCGGTGTCTGAACAGTGTCTACACTGTTTGTTGATAATAATTTCAAAGAAAAAGAAACGGTAAATTTTAGACAATGCGCCTAGATAGATATATACTGGTCATTCAGCGTTGGACATTCACACTGTACACTACTGTTTTTTTATTATTGAGATGGACACAGAGGATACACGTGGCAACTCAATTGCCAATGGTAGCCAAGAACTCAATTCGACGTTACAATCTCTCATTTAATACTGAGCTTAACCCTTTACCACATAGCCTGTGTCTAGTTTTGAAGATATGCTACCACTAAAAGCAGGTTGAAAGTAAAGCAGAATGTGCCCTAAGGCACATTCTGCTTTACTTTCAGCCTGCTTTAAGCTATCATCTGCTAGGATTCAGATTTTTTTTCTTTTGGCTCAATTTAAAGACTGTATAAATTGGAACTATTTTCTTTAGTGGAGGAATTAAACAAATGTGCTTAAAGGCGCTTCTATGAGGGAAAGGGTTAAAGAGCAAAAGCAGGAACTTTCTAATCTAAGGGAAGACGTGAGAGGAAATACGCAGTCTGTTACCTCAGAGGTTAGGAAACTCAAGGACAAGGGCCTCACGTGGAGGCGAGAAGGTAACAGGCTGCAGTATAATTTTAATTCTGAAATTGAGAATGACTGTTCCCAAGTTGACTGGGCCCTTTCCAACCACAAATTTGGTTATGCCCAAGAATTGATAAATGACTGTGCAGACAAACTGAAGAAACGAAACAAGCTAATTAGGATAGCTGACACGTCAGAGGGTGGTTGGGACACCGTAAACCAATATATCTCCAACCCTGTAGCTAGCGATAGTGACGACGAAACCAAAATATCAAAGGCAGAAAATAGAGTGTTGAAGAAAAGGAAACTGGCCTTATCGAAGAGGGAAGCCAAGCGGAAATATGTCCCGAGTTCTTCGCCAGCTCCACCCGTTTCTTCCGGTTCTAATCCTTTTCGTCCTTGGGGGGTCGACTGGAGCCATGTCCGCAAGAGCGCTCTTTCTTTTTCGTCCCGACGGGCCAAGAAGACCAAATGGATCATGTTTCTCCTGTGGAGATTTCTCCCAAATCCCGAAGGGACCGTCCCTACAACAACAGATCAGCGCAGAGGCCAGACGAGTCAAATTCCAGTGGCAAGAGATAATCTGACAGATGAGTATACATGTTTTTGATTGTTTACAAAATGAGTCTGATTCTCACGATTCAGAGAGTTTCACGACTGACTATTTTGAGTACGAACAGGGCGGTCCATGGAAATACCCCATACGACTGGCACATTACTGGCATACTACTGACATACTACCGAGTTGAATCCATACCCTAGGGCCATTATTATGTGTATTATTCTATCATACATATTAAATATGATCATTATGAAGATATTCCAAGAGTTTTATTTTAATTAATTCCCATTTTTAATCATGTAATAACGATAACGATAATTCGCAATAACATCCCATACGACTATGTACCGGGGTTCAATATGAGTGGAATCTACACCGTAAATCCAGAATTCATGAATTTTGTTTGAAACATTCTATTGTTTTGTCAATGGAGTGGATCCCCAGAGATTTGAACGCAAAAGCAGATTATTTGTCTAAAATTGTAGAAAAATATGATTGGGGTATATCCCCTGTTATTCTGGAGTTGATAGTAGACAGATTGGGAATGTTAGATGTAGATTGGTTTGCATCAGAGCACAATGCTAAGTTGCCAGATTTCTATAGCAGATTCTGGAATGAGAATTCTACAGGGGTTGATGCATTCTCTTTTAACTGGGGGAGCAAATACGGTTTGTTTGTCCCGCCCATTTCCTTAGTTTCAAGAGTATTATGCAAAATGAGTCATGATTCAGCTAAGGGTGTCTTGATCACCCCCTTTTGGAGGTCAGCTCCATTTTGGCCCTGGTTATGGGATGGAAGCACGAGCAGATTTATTGCTAATGTTGTTGACTGGATAGATTTACCAGTTAGGAAGGAGTTTTATTCTCCTTGTAAAAATGGTTCAGGCATTTTTGGGACAGAGAATTTGAAATTCAGGATGCTGGCTTTGAGGATGAATTTTTAATGTAGTTCTTTGAAGATAGTAGTTTACAATATGCTACACTGAGTTTGGCTTGGCTGCCCTTATAATTTGCTATGTTGGGAGAAGTATGTTTACTTCTAGGCTGACAAGCCATTAGAATATGTTGATATTATTTATTTGGCTTGGCTGCCCTGATAATCTGCCATACAATTAGTGCTGAAAACAATGTGTTAGCATTGAAGATATGCAACAATCTGTTATGTTTGCTGAAGTTTATTTATTGGAAAACTTGCATTGAGTGACCACTAAGGTTAAGCATTTAGCTTGCTGAAAACAGGTGGTCACTTAATATAGGTCAGTTTTTTTAGGAAATTATGTTTTTGGAAATTCTTTTTTAATGTTTACCTGGAGACACAGGTCAGTTATTTACTTCAGCTACAACATAATGTTTATTGTAGAACTGTATTTGTATTAAATTTCTTTTTTATACATTTATTTTCGCAGCCATTCTCAGAGGAAATAGACGCACTTCCAGATGTTTTAGCCGAGAAAGTGCCCTTGATCCCGGAACTACTAGCAGAGGCCAGAGCTGAAAGTACCACCAAAAGCTTATTACAGTGCCTTTCATCGGTGGAGACTCTGGGCGACAAGCAATTCCGTTGGAGAAGAGTACGGTGGCACTGAGGTGATATGCAAACTTTTTTTTTTTTTTTTTTTTTTTCAAATTAAGTCGTGCGCACGAGATAAAAAGCGATTTTTTTTTTTTTTCAAATTAAGTCGTGCGCACGAGATAAAAAGAGATTTTTTTTTTTTTTTTTTTTTTTTTCAAAATTAAGTCGTGCGCACGAGATAAAAAGTGATTTTTTTTTTTTTTTTTTTTTTTTTTCAAAATTAAGTCGTGCGCACGAGATAAAAAGCAAAGTTTTTTTGTTTTTGTTTTTTCTCAAATTAAGTCGTGCGCACGAGATAAAAAGGCAAATATTTTTTTTTTATTTTTTTTTTCCCTTCAAATTAAGTCGTGCGCACGAGATAAAAAGTAAAAAAAAAAAAAAGAAAAAAAAAAGTTTGCATGTCACCTCAGTGCCACCGTAGAAGAGGACATTTTGCCGGCGAAACCATTCTTGTTTGCGATATATTTGTGTTCTTTAACACAAACGGTAAATACATCAAGTCCTGTGATTAAGGCTTTTTATGGTGCAAAGTTTATTCATGATTTAATGAATTTAAGGATGTCGGCCTGTCTTTTTGAGCATTATGAAGTTTCCGAAAAATTTTACGAACTCGTTTTCAAAAAAATGGTAGGAACTCATTTTTGGTGAATGCATACAGTAATAAAATACTATTTTCCCGGGAAAAAATTGGATTTTCGTTCCGGAAGGGACTTTTTAAGTTTTATGTCCTATTCGTAGTTAACAGCATACACTGTTTTCATAGGTAGGTTGTATTTTGTTACATCCGATTTCATTTCAATTTCTCAGAATATATAGAGGATAACTGTTTTTTTCAGTGTAAGATCGAAATTTAATCCATTGAGTGAACATCAGACGTTATATTTTCACGAGTGGCGAAGCCACGAGTGAAAATATAACAGTCTGATGTTCACGAAATGGATTAAATTCGATCTTACACTGAAAAAACACAGTTATTCTATTTATTTATGCTTTTAAGCCACTTTTTAAACGAAATTGTTTAAAAATTGAAAGCGAACGGACATTATTTATCCCGTGTTGAGCCCCACGTTTTATGTCGAACACATGCGCGTGACAGTTGGCGGTATAATGACGTCACTCGTTGCTCCCGAGTTTGGATTCGTGCTCTTCCGGTGAGTAGTTCGCGACAAATCGGACTGCCGGAATTTAACGATACGACACGATTGACTACGATTCTTGGGGAGCCCTACGGGGAAAATTCATAATAAAAAGCGATTGGTGATAATCCACTGCAGTGGATTACCAAGTGATCATCCACTGCTATTTCGTGGTAATCCACCGAAAAGCATAAATAAAAGCATGAAATTTTCATGGTAGTACAGTTTTAGTATAAATTATAGATAACTCAATAGATCAAATGATATTTTTTGGAAAAAAATTATTTTTGGTAAAAGTACACAAAAAATTGAAAAAATGAGAAAAATGGATTTTTTTTATCAAATGATCTATATCTTTTTTAAAAGGTACGGGAACCTGTGTTTTTATTTGCTATTTCACTAAAACTTTTTGTTTGCAAGGCTAAAAACAACAAATAAAAAATTTGGTATTTAGTTTGCTACAATTTGTAGGGCAATTTTCACAGTGCCTTATTCTCCCATTATAAAAAAGTGGGTGGGGTAAATTTTACTCCTTTCTGGTGAAATCAAATATTTTTATTTTGGATCTTGAAAAAACATTATTTTCAGGGTTTATTCTTACTATGGTAATATAAATTAGGATACTTTTGGTACAAATAGATTGTTTAAATAAAGATTGAAAAACCGTAGTACAAAAAAGTAGGAGTTTTTATGAAGCTTCAATTTTAGGGGGTAGCCTTGAAAAATCTCAAATTGTGAAAAAGAAAGGTCCGGTACCCCCACTTTTTTCACCAGTTTTGTCATAGAAACTAATTTTACTATCAGTATGCAAAGTTTGAAGAATTTTGTATTTACTTTACCAAGGTGCACCTACCCCCTTAAGTCACCAACAGATTCTTTGTTGGTTAAGAATGTACTGGAAGGGGATAAGAGAAGATTGGCTAGTGTTACTTTTAGGAAGGAACCAGTTACAGTTAATATGCTGAATAATATGTTTGATAAATTATATGAGTACAAAAATCTTAAAAATCAAAGGAACTAAACTTTGTCCAGTTGTGAACTTAATTCAATACATTGAGTGGGCTAAAATGAAAGACAGTGATTTTCTGTATAGCAGAGTTAAATTGCTAAAGGACGGTTCCTATGTGTTGAGGAATACAGAGAACCCCATATCATATACAACTTTGAGAGAACTTTTTAGAGATGCCTTGAAAGACCATGTATGTGACATTTCAAAGTATGGTTTTCATTCGTTAAGGTCAGGCGGTGCTACTTCTGCAGCAAATAATGGGATCAGAGATAGACTTTTCAAAAGACATGGCAGATGGTCCAGTGAAAATGCTAAAGACGGTTATATAGCCAATTCTTTAAAAGACAGACTTGTAGTTTCTCAGTCTTTAGGCTTATGATTATGTTTGATACCATTTTAATGTAATGCTTTACTCCAAATAAGTTATAGTTAATTCAGTATCTCACCCTTTGTGGGGTCAGTATTATTGTTAGCTCATTAGTTGAGATGACAGTATTCTGTTTATTTTCAGTATACTATTGTGACATTTTTGCTTTTGATTTATCTGATGTATGTGGAGTAAAGGGTTAAGATACATAATGCTTGAAATCTGATTTTGCTGTGACTTGTAGTTTTCCCGTTCTTTTAAATTCAGCAGTGTCCAAGCGCTTAGGTACAATTTACAATAAAGTCATTATTGTTGATATTACAATGTCTTGTTATTCAATGGGATATGAAGGTTAGAGGAAATATATTTCCTGACGTTTGATAGGTCGAATTAGTCAGGAAATAATTTCCTCTATCGGGGTATCTCATTGGTTAATTTAACTTGTTTGGGTAATCAGATGACCAGTTACGGGTAGATAGATATATACTGGTCATTCAGCGTTGGACATTCACACTGTACACTACTGTGTTTTGATTTATATACAAATATTACTATTTTGGCAAAATCAGATTTGAGGTGTTGTATGTATCTATTTAATATGATGTATTTGGAATACACTTTCTGGAATGATGGTTGGATAGAGAGATTTGAGAGATTTACTCTGTACAGCAGTGTCTAAGCGCTTAGGTACAATTTACAATAAAGTCATTATTGTTGATATTACAATGTTTTGTTATTCAATGGGATATGAAGGTTAGAGGAATCTGTTATTCTTTCCCAATAAACGCGTTTACGCTAAGACTATTATTTGCAGTGCAAACAGTTTGGAGTCAGATCAGACGCCGGGTAACCCGGCGTCTGATCAGGCTCCAAACTGTTTGCCACCAAGATAAACAAGAATTATCAGAATTGTCCAAAAGTTGTTCTTTTCTACGTTTTAGTACAATGCGTTTGCGTTTAAACGGGAAAGAATAACAGATTCTCCACTGTATCATTGCAAACGATATTTTAGCGTAGAAAGGATTAACACAGACAATAAATTTTGACAGCTAAAGGTTAGATTCGTGTAAAAGTAGCGCAGAAATTGTTTTCATTAGTTTTCTGCTTTCGTTCACTCTGTTTAATCATTTTTAACATCACCGATAAATCTTCCTGAGTGTTTTCGTTAAAAAAGATTTTATAGCTTAACCCCTACACTGCCTTATCTCGCGTGTAATGGTTATTAGCAATCAGTTTGAATCCTGATCAGACGCCGCGTAATGCGGCGTCTAATCAATAGATATATCCAAACTGTTTGCCACTAAATTCTGAATTTCGTTTTGAGAAATAAATACAGACGACATTAGGTGAAACCTGATGACGTCATGAAGTGTTTTAAATAGTGTTATCTCAAGAACTTCAATTCTATACACACGTATTTTAACGGAGGTTATATTATGTTTTAGTAGGAAGGTAATTAACACCAATCACTGTCATGGCCATCAACTTTTTAAACAAGAGGGCCTGAAGGCCCTGATATCGCTCACCATTTGTAATGAAGCCTGATAGCTTCGTTTACCTTTGAATTTCACCCTTTTTATTCTAAATACATTCAAGTTTTGTCGAACTACTCTAGCATAGTAGAGTACATCAAAGGCAGATAACTAGAGCCTAAACAATACTGAAATGAAGCCTTTTTCTAGCATTTCAAAGTATATCAAGGGTAGGTAACTATTGCCACAATGATTACATTTCAACAATAATTGCCCTCCTTCGAGAACGTATAGCTACATCCTTTTTGTGTACAAGTATAATCAAAATCCATTGCAAACTGTAGTTGTAAGAGTGTAAACGCTGTAAAATATGGCATTTTCAGCAATTCAAAGGTAGATATCTCTTGATCTATTTGTCCGATTCCAACCATAATCACCCTTTTTCGAACCCTTATGGTCATATACAATCTGGGCAAGTTTGAGAGAGCTTGGATAAATATTGTGGCCTCAAGAGCGCAAACACTGTTAAATATATCATTTTCAGCAATTCAAAGGTAGATAACTATTGACCTATTTATCCGATTACAACCATAATTACCCTCATCTGAATTCTTATGGTAATATACAATCTGGGTAAGTTTGAGAAAGATTGGATAAAATGTGTGGCCTCTAGAGTGTAAACATAGTTAAATATGGCATTTTCAGCAATTCAAAGGTAGATAACTCTTGATCTATTTATCCGATTTCAACCAAAATCGAACTCTTCCGAACTCTTATGGTCATATACAATCTGGACAAGTTTGAGAAAGATTGAATAAATACTGTTAAATATGGCATTTTCAGCAGTTCAAAGGTAGATAACTCATGACCTATTTATCTGATTTCAACCATAATCGAACTCATCCGAGCTCTTATGGCAATATATTATCTGAGCAAGTTTAAGAAAAATTGGATAAAAATTGTGGCCTTTAGAGTGTAAACACTAAAATTGTTGACGACGGACGCCGGACATTCAAGGATTGCAAAAGCTATTTTCCCTTACAGAATTATTTAAATGAGTGTCAAACAGTTTGGATCCTGATCAGACGCCGCGTGACGCGGCGTCTTATCAGGATCCAAACTATTTGCAAATAACTACTGTACTCAGGGTATTGCATTGAAGGAAGTAAATGTGTGGCTGCCAATCGAGACTAAAGTGTCATTTGCAAAACAGTTTGGATCTAGATTTGACCTTTCTTCGTGGATCCCAACAGTTTGACTCTTTTATTAGCAAAGTTTCTTCGGTCTAAAGATTAAAACCTAAATTCGAAGTTAAGTAAAAGGAAGCTTTAGTACAGTGAATGAGGCAATCGATACCCTAGAACTCATGAGACAGCTGGCTCAGTGTCAATTTTGACAGTACGTTACCATGACCTTTATAGAGACTGAAAACAGAATGATGTTCAGAGGAACCCCTCCGAACCAGAACCTGTAAATACCGGAAGTACCCCTAAACCGGACAAAAATTTGGACCAATTTCCAACCTTGCTCTTTTTTAACCCATTACACAAGAAATATTTCTTTTTCGCCTTAGATTTATTACTACACTGAAACACGGACGGAAAATAATGATTGTATCAAACTCCATTTGTCAAGACAAGTACTGCTGAGGGAGTTGCAGGTTTGGCTACATCTGACAAATACGACAGTTTAACGCCTTCATGACCATATATCCGTCTGTATAAACTGATTATCATCTGCTTTTATTGCTCAAATTTATATTTTAGGCATTTTGACTGTAGAAGTATCAAAATGATTCTCACCTAGCTTTGATTTTTTGTAATTTCAAATTCAAGTACCCTCGGGCTTGGAAACGAACGGGTGAGGTAGCTCTATAAATGTATCGAGCAATACGAATAAATCTATAAATGTTTGTCCATCGTTTGGCAGACCAGATTATAGACTTTAGGTTTTTAACACATTTGACCTGAATATTGCAATGAATTCTCCCTATGGTGTCGGCCTGGTCTAATTTCGCCCTATATAATCTATAGTAAAATGCCTAACTTTCAGAGCCAACAGCTCCCTCCGAAACAGGATCAAAGCTATAAAAGACATACCCTTCAATTCTATGGACATTTCCCTGTTGATTGATACCAGTCAACCTATAACATCGGCAATTACATTTTTCTATCAATGATTTTCTAAGGTCACTGTCAAAATAAAGGTAAACATCTTTCACTTTCATCCCATTCACTGTGTTTCAATATGCATCCGCCTGGGGAAAAAATCCTGAAATGAGACTCCTGAAACAATGCCATTTGGTGGAAATGACCACAAATAACCAGTTTGCATCAAGAAAACCATTCAAACTCATCCCACGGGCAACACTAAACATTGCAAATCTTTCAAGGTACTACTTGCTAGACCACAACGACCCGGAAGTGATTCCAGACCAGGCCGACACCCTATGTGGTAACTAGAAGATTTAGTTGTAGACAACCAATACTGATATAAGAAAAAATATCGGTAGTGTTTGTCCATAATGCAAACCATTTCCTATGCTAGAACGCATATATACAATCTGCTATTATTGCTAAAATTTATATTTTAGGAATTTTGACTGTAGAAGTATCAAACTGATTATCACCTAGGTATGTTTTTGGTAATTTCAATTCAAGTACAGTCGGGCTATGAAATGAACGGGTGAGGTAGCTCTATAAATGTATCGAGCAATACGAATAAATCTATAAATGTTGTCCATCGTTTGGCAGACCAGATTATAGGCTTTAAGTTTTTAACATATTTTACCTGTATATTGCAATGAATTCTCCCTATGTGGCAGGGCTACCATAAGTTGACTTGAAAAATCCTAAGATTTCCAAATTTGCATTTTTCATGTGCGATTTTGCGAATCGTACCTTTACCCCATATCCTTTTCTTGTTTTTTTGACGTGCGTCTTCTTAAAACAGGCTGTAAGTAAAGCAGAATGCGCCTTATGGCGCATTCTGCTTTACTTTCAGTCTGCTTTAAGCTATAAAGTACTGGGAAAAAATCCGGAGATTTAGGAAAAATCCGGAGAAATGAGAGCCCTGATGTGGTCAAAAGAAGATTTAGTTTTAGACAACGAATACTGATATAATCATTTCATGATCAAATTATTCGGGTGATTTTACCCCCTTCGCCGCTTTATTGTCATCTGCTTCAGTAGTTTTGTTTGCAAGATATGTTTCAAAGTTAGATTTAAGGTTGTTTGACTAAATACATATCGATAAGAGTGTCAAACAGTTGAGGTCCTGATCTGACGCCGCGTCACGCGGCGTCTGATCAGGACCCAAATTGTTTGCAAACGCGCTTTAAACGTCATTGAGAGCGAAAGGGATCAAGAACAGCAGTTTTTGTTTATAATGCAAACCATTTCCTATGCTAGAAAGTAGTTCAGGTCATGATGACACGACGTCTCTTCAGGTGTTTGTAATGTCCTCTGCAGTGCATACTTAGCTTACAGTGGAGAATCTGTTATTCTTTCCCGTTTAAACGCAAACGTACGCAAACGCAAAGCACTAAAACGTAGAAAAGTACAACTTTTGGACAATTCTGATAATTCATGTTTATCTTGGTGGCAAACAGTTTGGAGCCTGATCAGACGCCGGGTTACCCGGCGTCTGATCTGGATCCAAACTGTTTGCACTGCAAATAATAGTTTTAGCGTAAATGCGTTTATTGGGAAAGAATAACGTTTTCTCCACTGTAACTTATCACCCCAAAAACTGGTTCTAGTTTTGAAAACTGGTAACCACTTAAAGTAGGTTGAAAGTAAAGAAGAATGTGCCTTAAGGCACATTCTGCTTTACTTTCAGCCTGCTTTAAGCTACCATCTGCTAGAATTTTGAAAATATTTCTTATGGTACATGTACATGTTCATGACTTCAAATTGGAACTATTTTCTTCAGTGTAGGAATGCGTTAAATACACTAAAATGCGCTTCTGTATGGGAAAGGGTTAAAAAGGTTAAACTTCAATAGTACTTTACTATTTTCCTAGGTAAACATATAAAGGTTTAATGGGGGACAAGAACACTATTTGTTCTTTGATACATAACATCGATTTGTTTTGCTTTGAAGCAAAATTTGAGAAATAAAGCAGACGACAATGATTGTTTAAAACATGGCGTCATGTCAGTGAAGGGACTAAATCCAGTTATGATTTGTACATAGACAAAAGCTCTTTGACATACACGGTGTGTAAGGATGCTGACTGGTTTTCTCTGTTTAATAAAGTGCACTTGATTTATAGACCCATATATTCTCTACAAATTCCATATTCACGATATGCTGTCTAGCCGCCTATCTTCCTGATATAGTACATCTGTCATTCCACATACTTTGTTTATGTCTCGAGATGTATTTTCATTAAATCATTTTAATTCAGTTCCAGCAACACATATTCAGGAACTTATGTTGTCTTTACTCTTAGTCGTTGTTTTTGTTCTTGTTCTTGTTGTTCTTGCTGCTGTTCTTATTGTTATTGCTCTGTTGATGTTATTGCTGGTTTTGTTCTCTAATCATCAGTGACCCCTTGGCCGTATTGCACTAGCATTTGAAAACAATTTGGGTTAATCAGATCATTAACTATTCTTCCCTCTCTTATCCCAAATGAATTTAGTAATGCAAAACAGTTTGGATCATGATCAGGCGGTGAGTAATAGTTTACAATCATTTTGACATTTCTTAAGTCAAAATGCCCTTTTTAAATTTGAGAGTAAAAGCAGACGACAACTGTTTGAAGGGTGTGATTGTGCTATGTTCTTGTTGTAGGTACAGTAGAGAATCTGTTATTATTTCCCAATAAACGCGTTTACGCTAAAACTATTATTTGCAGTGCAACAGTTTGGAGCCAGATCAGACGCCGGGTAACCCGGCGTCTGATCAGGCTCCAAACTGTTTGCCACCAAGATAAACAAGAATTATCAGAATTGTCCAAAAGTTGTTCTTTTCTACGTTTTAGTGCTTTGCGTTTTCGTACGTTTGCGTTTAAACGGGAAAGAATAACAGATTCTCCACTGTAAAAAGCTATACATAGCTTATGTTATATCTGTTTTGACCATGTCAGACAATAAATAATTATTGATTTGATTCTGATTTAATTTTATTCGACTGCATTGTACATATACTAGATGTACATATGAAACAACTGGTTAAACCTTACAATGCTGATTTGTCGCCTGCTTCAAATATATCGTCTGCGAAAATATATCAAAATTATTTTTAAGCATTTCTGACTTACAAAAGTTGAATATGAGTGGCAAACAGTTCGGAATCATATCAGACGCCACGTTACGCGGCGTCTGGCCTGGATCTAAAATGTTTGCAAATGTAAGCCAAGTCGCGCTTAGCATGATAAGGGTTAACATTACGCATGTAATGTAAATTATCGTCTACAAGATTTGTCCTCTGCAATATTTGTCGTCTGCACCAATTCTCAAAGTGTATTCAAAGGCATTTTTCTGGAAATACCACATTTATGTCAGACAGTTTTGATCCAGGTTAGGCGCCGAGTTATCCAGCGTCTCATCTGGCTCCAAATTGTTAGCAGCAGTCATCACAAATTTGACCACAGAGTGCGAAAAGGTTAATGTCTGTATAGTATCAATTGGAATGCCAGGGCAACACGGTCAGCTAATACTAGGAAATATATCAGTATAAATTAGTATCTACAATTCACTAGTAAATTGCACTTCCTCTGTTGAAGATGTAAGCACTATTTGTACTCAGTAATAAACGTCACATTTTCGTACTAAGCATGATGTTTGTTTTTATAACTCTTCACCATGTTAACAGCTTCATGTCTGTCTTTTGATTTATTATATGCCTTCTTATGATAGCGAGCGTCTGCACAGTAAAGTACAAGATTCTGTATCGTCAACCTTGTATTTTGCTCTGCGTATTTTACTCCAACCTCGCATTGGCTACTACTGTACGCTTGATTAGGCGACAATACTGAAGCGTAACAGTCATACAGTTCCATAGATATACACTTTTCACATCGATCAAATATGCTTTCCTCTCAAATCCTTGTAACCAACAAAAAATAAAATGTACAGGTTTCAAACAACTGTAAAGTTGTTCGTATTCCATTTATGGAATGTGACTATCCGCCGGATACCATCTCCATACAAGAAATTTTACTGTCGATGAAAATCTGTGGTTTTCTTGCATTTCACTTGGATTTCATTTGTATCTAATAATGAAATATCTACGACAAATATTGCAGAAAAACAAACTGCATTACATGCTAAAATGTTACTGTGTTAGTGAGAGGACAGAGATATATTGACCCTTTGGCAAGGGTTTGGATCCGGATCAGACGCGACTAAACTTGGCATTTGATTAGTATTCAAAATTGTTGATTTTGATTTGATTTGTTTTGATTTTACGTCGCTTTCAATAGTATTTCAGTCATATCGCGACGTCCAGCTAATTATAGGTGGGGTAAGACCCCAGAAGTTCTTTATGCACTGTTTCAGGCGCAAATAGGCAACTGGGTAGAACCACCGACATTCCGCAAGCCAGCTGGAAGGCTTCCCTAAATGAAAAATCCGAACGACCCTACTGGGATTCGAACGCTTAGTGATGTAAGTCACAGTGACTATACCACTAGGTTTCTAGTTTTGAAGACAAGTGACCACTTAAAGAAGTTTGAAGAATGCGCCTGAAGAAATAGCAGCCTGCTCTAAGCTTACATCTGCTAGAACAAAGAAGGTATAGGTTATGGTGCATATTCTGTACTGTTTAAAAAGAAACTACGTTCTCTAGTGAAGGAATGAATTAAATGCGAAAAGGGCGTTTCTCTGGGGTATTAGATTCAAATGGTTAATGAGCCCTCCTCATAGACTTTCCTATGCAATATTGTATAAAACTTGTAAGTGATCTGCTAAAAGTCGACTAATTTATATTAATGCCCAGACAATTCATTTGTTTGCACTTTTATCGTATTCATTTAGCCCCTCAATTGCAACGTACTGTCTGCTTAAAATTGTCGACTGCAATAGTGTTTTGTTTTCTTTTTCAAATATAGGGGTGTTAGAAGTTTGAAAAAACATTTTCAGGTACAAGTTCTAAACAGCTAGGATCCAACATTATGATTCGCGTCTGATCTAGAACCAAACTGTATACACATCTCTTAGTATAAAACGTCATTAGCAATGAAAGATAGTAGACAGTTTCGTCTGGGATTGAATAAGTTAGTGACATCGAATCATTTTAAATGCCATTCTTCTGTCGAACAATTATCATAAGCATACGGTTCTGAATAAATAAATATCTGGATAAACCTGCAGATTCCATTTACCGAGTTTCGCCTAAGTGTCTACTAAAGAGGAACATGACAAACAATTAGACAATGACGAGACGCGAAATTAGGCGTCTTATCAGGGTCGGAACTTTTTGCTACAGTGGAGAATCTGTTATTCTTTCCAAATAAACGCGTTTACGCTAAAACTATTATTTGCAGTGCAAACAGTTTGGAGCCAGATCAGACGCCGGGTAACCCGGCGTCTGATCAGTCTCCAAACTGTTTGCCACCAAGATAAACAAGAATTATCAAAATTGCCCAAAAGTTGTTCTTTTCTACGTTTTAGTGCTTTGCGTTTGCGTACGTTTGCGTTTAAACGGGAAAGAATAACAGATTCTCCACTGTATTTCACACGAAATATTCAGCTGTAAAGACAAACAAAAGTTGGGACACCCTGTTTAAGTGCTAGTTGTACTAACGCTTCAACAAATTACTTTTAGAACAGTAATTTGTCAAAAAGGTGTTAACTGAATGGCAAACAGTGAAGACCCTGTTCAGACTGCTCCCTCAGGAGCAGTGTGATCAGGGTTTAAACTGTTTGTTCGGGCTTCTCCGTCCAATACTTACAATCATTACGATTATGGTATGCTCTGTTATGTTTTTTGACCTCAAACCAAAATAATCCATTTATTCCCATGTTACAAGACGATTCCCTTGATTAACGAGACAATATAATCGGCATATAACTATTGCACGCCATTTATGAGTGCTACAGTGGAGAAAACGTTATTTTTCCCAATAAACGCGTTTACGTATAAACTATTATTTCCATTGCAAACAGTTTGGAGCCAGATCAGACGCCGGGTAACCCGGCGTCTGATCAGGTACTAAGCTGTTTGCCACTCAGATAAAAAAGCAATAATTAGAAATTTTACAAAATGGTAATTTCCTACATTTTAGCGATTTGCGTTTGCGTTTAAACGGGAAACAATAATGGTTTCTCCACTATACGACCTCCAATAAGAAGCCAGTCTCCAATCGAGGGAAATAATAGTTATTTGTAACAATTTCCTTCTCCAATAATTCTAACTTCCAGACTGTGGACCTTGGTTTACATTTGGCAAAGCTAGCAGAATAAAAAGAGAAAAAATGATCATACATAATATTTATTTGTTGTGACTGTGGTGAAACGCCCCATCAACAGTGTAGGGTTCAGTAAAGAAATCGATGGCCGTCGTTGGCCATCGATTGCGAGTTGGCTACCGTTCTGAAATACAGTGGAGAAAACGTAATTATTTCGTTCAAACGCATGTTCGAACTAACGTTTGTAACGTCTAAATCGATGTTGACGTCCAAAGCGGGTTTTGCGTAGCGTTTTGAATTGTAACTAGCGTTGCATATTATATTTCAGGAGATACAACTTTAAATGTAGATCTAGTTACCCTCTTTACTTTGACATTGATAAGTCACACATTTTACAAATAATGAAGCACATGGTATTTTTAAACTTTGGCTCTCTAAAACCGCAACCAACCGCATTATCACATTGTCAGGCAACAAAGTATGTCCTAGTGACTTTGTTTTCTAATAGTTATGGTTTTCCGTTATTGGTGTCCATATAAAAGTAACCTCGGTACAAATATATTTTACAGATAGCTCTGGTACCAAAGCTAAACATCTGTCATTTATTTTGGATGACACACGATCTGAGTTGTCTCTATCGAAGAAGTATCCGCTTATCACTTAAACTATTTTCTCTAGACCAAAAGCCTTTGCAAGTTTGCACTCAAATTTCTTACAGTTCTCAAACAGTGTCAAAAGGGATTAGTTGGTGAACAAATCCCTGTTAAATTTGGTTTGGTGTCGCTATACACGGGTTTAATTGTACATTCCATCTATATGTAAACACTAAGCAGGCACGTCGTGATGTCATAATCATACGTCATAAACACGGATGACGAACACTCACGGTTAAATGACAAATTTAATTTAGTGCAGAATCTACATCTATAGTCTGTTTCACTATTTGATCTGTATGAATGCTCCAAACAATGCAGATTCAGAGTTTCAGACCAACAATTGCATCTCGCAGGCGGACTTTAATCAAAGCTCTCTGAAAAAATACCACCGCTTAATTATATACCCATTATTCTGAAAACAGACTTTTCAGTTTAAACTTTCGTCTGTTTAACTTGTTTAAGATATTTAGTTATGGAGTTTCCAACCGATTGACAACGAAAATTGAATAAGATCACACGCAGGGTTAGCGCTAACAAAATATGAGTTATTTAAACAGCTTCAGTTTTTCTGAAGACGTCACTTTCCTGACATTTTAGGGAAACGTTAAGATCACGGAAAACAGACACAACTTTCGCATGCTTTATAAAAGAAATATGCGTCATACATCATCTTTTTCCGTATTTAATGAACTGTAAGTATATCGCGGTCTCAACACTGTGCGACTGGAAGTGAAGATTTTATCAAGCCTTAATTTCATATTTTCTTTACTGTTTTTGTATAAAATTTACGATAATTAACATTATTTAAGATTTACAATAATGTACATATTTTCGCTTTATATATATCTTTTCATATTCATTGATATGTTAAAATCATCTCAGCTCCGTGAACTGTGAAATAAAACAAAGTTTGGATAATTCTTTACAAAACAATTTTACCAAAACAGTTTTAATTAGACAAAAATCGGTAAAAATCAACAAAAAGTGAAAATCTTACCACGCTTCAAAACGCGATCTTCTGCATTCAAATCGAATTAACCAAGCCGTCATAACAAAAAGACGTTTATATCATATCCGTCAAAGTATGAAGCGACTTCCCACAAAATTTCATAACAATCTATAAAGTTTTGAGTATTTCTTTTTACTTTTTACTGCACCAATGGTGTAAAAAGTGATACATCTTACCTACCAAATAAATGGTTATTTTTCACGTTTTTATGGCATTACAATGGTAAAATTGTTCTTCTTTCGAAATGTTTTCTATACCACTGGAATGACATTTATTCAACCTTCATAGTGATGTATAGCATTTGAAGATTAACTTATATTGTGAAAGGAAAATGTATTTTAAGGAAAGCGACCCCTGTATTAGTACGAACATCGTGCGCGACGTCAAACGCATTCCAATGAAATAAAGAAAAATGACAACATTTTGACAATTCAGACTACCAGTTTTAATCTGACTGGCAAACAGTTTGGGGCCTGATCAGACGCCGGGTTACCCGGTGTCTGATCTGGCTCCAGACTGTTTGCAATGAAAATACTAGTCTAAGCGTAACCGGAGTTTTTTTTAAAGGAAAACGTTTTCTCTACTGTACTCTGCAGGCTGCACACGGGGCACAAACTGCTTACCTAAACAGCAAATAACGGTAACTGAACACGCTACTGGTGTTCTAGATTCCCGTGTACAGTAGAATATTTACGAACACTAAACTGTGTTATTAAGTATTACGTGTTTAAGGAAGGTGGCTGCTTGAAGTTCTTTAGCAGATACTTGTAATGCTTTCTGTTTTTTTACGTTCAGGACTTTTTAAACCGGAACTATCGCACTTGTCCTTAGTCAATATAGGCATAAAAAGGCGTATTTACGGAGTAATGAACTGTTATGATAAGAACTGACATGGATGCGTTCAACGTGTCTTTATTACATGTATGGGACCTTTTAGTTCGAAATATCGGGTGCCTATTAATTTAACTGTCGTTTAGATTTTTTAAAACATTACGGTTTGCGAACGATTTGTATCCTCTGTTTCCGCATTCTAAAAGAAGAGTAGACAGGCAAACCAATACAGATTTGGTCTAATGTGAGATCAAAGCAAATCGGTTTTGAAGTCTTTTAGTAATAGCGCATTTATGAGACAGATCGATTACAGTCAATACTCGATAATTCGAACTCGCTTTAGTTCGTACATACTCATATTTTAAAGTTAAAACGTGGCTGAGCCACGTTTTAACTTTGAAATACGGAAATGTTCTCCTTGAGCGTGATCGAGTATCGAAGTTAAACTTATGAAATACTCGTAAAGTCGGTTTAAGCGAATTCGAAGTATCGAGTTTCGAATGTAATTGCAAAATTCATTCTTTCGAAAATGTGAGTTTTTGATGGAGTTCATGACATATCCATAACATATTCTTCAAGTGTCTAGTGTAAACGTTTTCATCGCTAATTATACTTGCTAATTTACCAATGCTATCCATCACAATTTATGCTCTGTAAGTGATTTTCAAGATTCTCGAGATTCTGTTCAAATATCAAACTAGAAGGTCACAGACTCATATGGTAACATTTACATAATAGTATGACGGACAAAGTAATAAACACAAATACAGATAAATAAGGAGGCATACAAAGCGCGTTACATCATGCAGTAAATATGCAATAATTCAAGGTAAATTAAATAAACTAAAAAGATAATGAACATAATGAAGAATAAGGATCTGGCATACATCCTATTTTGTAAATGATTTCATGATGCACGTGAATGTATTGAAGCTTAATTAAACATGTACATGTTGCACCCAAGCGTCAATCAGTTTCCATTCAGATCAGAAGCAGAGTTTTTCAGCATCTGGTCTGGATGCAAGTACTTGTAAATGTCGTATTTCTGCTGTTTTGATCTGATTTCAAACTCAGACTTTTACCACTTAAATGAATATTTATACATTTATAATATCATATTAGCCGCTAGGTTTACATTTCTGAATGAATGTGAGTCGGTACTTTCGTGAAGTAATGTGTAATATCAGTAAAATATATTTAATGCGTTTGTACGAGACTATTTATATTTTGTTATTGCTGTTCTTGGTTTCTGTGTAGTTTGTAGCAATTATTGAAGGTAATAAACATTCTCTGATGATCCTTTGCTGAAAATGAGTCTCTAGTAACAAAAACAGTTACAATACTGACAAAACACTGACAAAATGATACATACTTGTTGTCGCCTTTGAATCTTATCTGCAGAGATTATAAGATACTAGCTCTTCTTCAGGGTGAACAAAACATCGCCAGAAAAGCGATCAATTAAAAATATTTATCCTACGGTTGGTATGCCTGTAGTAAAATGACATATAAGTAATTAAATGATCGAGTAGAAACAAAATTCATATTTGCTAACAATCAAATAATGTATTCGCAAAACAGTGCTCCCTCTCTGCAACGACAACAAATGGGACACACAGATTGTGTGTGTTGTTCGGAGGGAGTCGTTATAAGAATGGAAAATTAAGACTTAGTTTACATTTGCAAACGGCTTGAATCCAGATCAGACGCCGCCTTACGCGGCGTCTGAACTGGATTCAAACTGTTTGTCACTCATTATTATATTTATTCTGTCAAAATGTCCACATATATGGTACTTTGAAAAAAAAGCAGACGACAATTTTTCGCAGACGATATTGCAGCATAAAAGCATTATACATTATTGGCTTGTTAGGGAACTGTGGCAACGGTCGTTGTAAGGAGGGAGTCGTTGCTTGGAGCGCCGTTGTAGAGAGGGAACACTGTATTTGTATTAACCCCTTTACTGCCATGACATCATCTGCTTTAACAAAAATGAGGTCTGCTTTTATTTCTCAAATTCAAATTGTAGTTATTTTGACTTTGGAAATATTGAAATGAGTGTCAAACAATTTTGATCCAACCTGTTTTCAAATAACTATTGTACGTGTACTCTGGTTTGGGCATTGAATTGAGGGGTTAATCCGCCTTTGTAAGACATTAAGCAACATCCATGCAAAATCATTTGTATTTCTCAGATATATGAACCATTACAATCATTCAAACATTGGGCGACAAGTCAATAGAATATGTAATGGTAGTCTTTAAAGGGACTCGCAACCGGATGGTGTTCTTGTCAAAATAAAATAAAATACTCAAATAAAAGCAAATTTGTGGCATTATTTGGCTTTTGACATTAAAAAAATATGATCAGTCCAAAACACGTCTCAAGAATCGTCACCGAATCTTAGTTTTTTAGATATTTTCCATCGTTTTTCCATAGCGTTAGCTAACGGTGTAGTTGTTATTGTTGCTTCTCTACACGGGGTCAGACATAAACCCGAGCCGAATAATGTTCTATTAATAGCTATCATTGAAGTACGTTAATTCGTTCCATATATATAGAGAGCGTCCGTAGCCGAGGGCGTAAAGGCGATGCCTCATTTGTTATTTTTGTCTCCGCATGGATGGTCACGGGTTCGAATCCCACCAGAGCCTCTTCTTTTTTTTTTTGGAAATGCATTATTAACAGAATTTATTATCCTAAACTAAATTTTACCCATTTATATAAGCATTTGACATATATTTACAAATTACTATTTTTAATGCTTGATCCGGTTGCGAGCCTCTTTAACACCCGAGCTTACTTAATACTTTCGGGACTTTCTACATCATTCCTATCCGGCATTAGACATCCACATGGCTCTAGAAATGATCTGCACTCTTCTTCCAAAGAATAGACGCGTATGTCAAGGTTGATAGTACAGAAAATGTAAGGTTGTGTAGTTTTCTGTACTCAACAGCAGATATTTCAATTTAGTGATTGACTTTTATACTTACGAGTAACTTACGAGTGCGCAGGCCATCGGTTCTCCCTCGGAGAGTTTCGACCCATATCGGCGACGATTCTAGACTGAGCTGGTAGTGCGTTGTGCTGCGTTAACTCACTCACCCCTGAAATCCAAATACAAATCCATTTCAAAAAGATTCTAATCCATTTTTGACTATTTAGGGCTGATTTTAACAATAATTTTCAAAATGACAAACAGTCTCGCAACCAGATGGTGGATTAAAAATAGTAATTTGTAAATATGTGTCAAACGCTTATATAAATGGTAAAGAATTAGTTTAGGATAAGAAATTCTGTTTAAAAAAATGTATTTCAATAAAACAAAATATTGGTCTCTGGTGGGATTCGAACCCGGGGCCCGGCATTGGCGGACAGAAGGCAAAATAGGGGAAACCGCTTAGACCAATGGACCACGGAACTATCCGTTTATCTCGGATCGATTTAACGTATTTCAATGTGTAGCGATCGAAAGTGCATACAACTTCGTAATTCGGCTCGTGTTTATGTCTGAGCCCGTGTAGAGAAGCAACAACAACAACTATACCGTCTACTAGTCGGTATAGAAAAACGATGGAAAATATCTAAAAATCTAAGATTCGGTGACGATCCTTCAGACTTTTTTTCGACTGATCATATTTTTTTAATGTCAGAAGCCAAATAATGCCACAAATTTGCTTTTATTTGAGTATTTTATTTTATTTTGACAAGTACACCATCCGGTTGCGAGTCCCTTTAAGGAGCCCTCTGATCTGGGTATATACTGTAAGCATGGGACGAGTGTAAACCTCACAGGTACACTGTTTGTAAATGACGAGTATACTCGACGATAGGGTTGAATGTGCTTACAGCGCCACTATGTATAAATCCCTATATAATAGACACCATAAAAGCTCTCCCTGGTTGTAAATCATGTATGCCAGTCAACAGTAAATTAGTTTCGGTAATTTTGAAACCAAACATCGATGATTTATAAACGGCCGATATGATTACTTAGGACATTTAATCCCATTTGAAGAATAATACAATAAGAACCTCTCCATAGAGTGGACACACTAATTAGCCCTTAGAAGCGCCTTTTAGCGAATTTAGTTCATTCCTCGACTGTTGAAAATAGTTCCAATTGATACAGTCATAAACATGTGCCGAAAGAAATATTATCTATATCCTAGCAGGTGGTAGCTGAAAGCAGGCTGTAAATAAAGCAGAATGCACCTTAACACGCACTCTGCTTTACTTTCAATCTGGTTTAAGTGGTCACCTGTCTTCAAAACTAGAAACACGATATTGGGCAATGTGTTAACTTAGTGTTAATATTCATATAGTATAATGGCATATTAGTAGAAATGAGTCAATGCTCATAGCATAATATATTGTCACATTTGTTTTAAAAGTGTCATTCGTATTGACGTAAAGTATAAAGCTACTTTTTAAATAGCTTTTTTGATAAAGAAAAAACAACAACAAAACACACCCTCCTTTCGACTCGTTGTAAGACTCGTAAGAGATGGGTTTATTTCCACATTTTGCAAACATATGTCTATGTATAATGGACAAAAATTATGGACTTGATACAACCAACCTCGTGTTTAGCGAATCACCGTAATACAGGACAATGAATATTTGTTTAACTCTTTCCTCCCTGAAACTTTAAATGGACAATTCCAGTTTCCATTTTGGTCTAGTCCATTTCTGACTTTTAAGGGTTGTTTTTGTCAATGTTTGGCATTTTGACAAACAGTGAAGACCCTGATCAGAGGGCTCCTTTCGGAGCCCTCTGATCTGGGTCTTCACTGTTTGCACAGGGCAAGAGTACTATTCACATGTACACTGTTTTAAAAGACGCCTATATGCGGGATTAGGGTTCAAAGAGTTAAGTTAACCGCTTTACTTTTACAATAAGTTTACATTTAGAAACCTCTTGCATTAAAGACAGATACAATAAAACCAATCTATAACGACCACCTATAAAACAAATGATACTTTATTGTATAAAAGACAGGTAACAGCTTAAAGCAAGGTGACAGTAAAACAGAAAGCTACTAAAAGAACTTTTTGTTTTACTGTCGCCTTGCTTTAAAAAGTAATCTGTCGCAAACTCTTAATATTTAACACAACTTAGTGGTCGTATTAGAGAGGTTTACCTGTAGTTTGTCTTCTTATAAGTAGCAGTTTAACACAATTTTAACTGTATATTTTGTATCTACGTACAAACTGGCTGAACCTTTTCAATACTAAGTAACTCTATTGGGGTTATTATGTTCTCTTGTGGGTCTTTTAAATTATCTGTAGTTTAATAAACACTGGTCTAAATTAGAAACCAGTGCATACCCTGATGATATGGCTCCTATGGGAGCCCCCTAGTCTGGATCTACACTGTTTTCAAATGTATGGACTATGTTTTAAAAAAGAGGTATATGGTGTTGAAAGATTTAATGAAGATCTGTGTCAGAGGTCGACTTGCACGTTCCATGGTAACAATTTACCATTTGTAATATATCATTTCATATATATAAACCCTTTCGCTCTCAATGACGCTTAAAAGCGCGTTTGCAAACAGTTTGGATCTTGAGCAGACGCCGCGTAAAGCGGCGTTTGATCAGGAGTCAAACTGTTTGACACTTTTATCGATATTCATTAAGTCATATAACCTTAAATCTTACTTTGAAACGTGTCTTGCAAACACCAATACTGAAGCAGACAAAATCTCCCGAATAATTTGATCATGAAATGGTTAACCACATGGGAAGGCATAAAGCATGCAAGGTAATAATAGGCAGTTCCTCTTATATCATTGTAAGCCCATATTATATTGTCAAGCTATTCCATTGGAAGTTGACCAGACTTTACAATAAATTTTGTAAAAGGTAACATCATTAACATGAGACGTCATCGAAATATCATTGAATGAATAGTAAAGTAACCTTTGTATAGTGGCCACATTTTGGATTGTTTCATCATTTTCTACTTTAAGACAAAATTGAAAAAGTTCATTTAAGATTCTAGCTACTTGACAATACTATGAAAAACAGTCGGTGGCTGGTCAGAATCGAAAATATTTTGACACTCTCACGCGGCAATCAAAATGCCCGAAATCTTAATTTATGAGATACAACCAGACGACAACTGTTTAAAGTATATGACGTCACGGCAGTGAATTGGTTAGAGGTAGGATATAATAAAGGTAATATAGAAATCTTACAAAAGCTTCCTGGTTTGTTTATAGCCTGTTGTAGACAGGCACTTGCATAAAGTAACGAAAGCAATCTTTTGTTTAGGGGTCGTATTAACAGATTCATTTTACAAAAAAAATCAAACCTCTCTTTTGCGACCACTAAACTGTGTTAGTAATCAGGTAATTAAGGCACGTGACTGCTTCAAGCAAAATGAACGTAAAGCAGAAAGTTCCTTCTGGAGATTTATGTTTTCCGTTCACCTTTCTTCAATCTGTCACCTGTCTTTCATGCAGCCAAACAGCCTTCTTTCAAGTGGTCGTAATAAAGAGGTTTTTCGCTAAGCCGATATAAATCAAAGAACAATCCCTCGATTTAGTTAACACTTGCGAAATTGCTACCACTATTGCCAGTTTCATGTATTTCCTTTCAAGTTTCCTTTCTTGTAAACCTATTAATCTATCAATCCATTTCCCTGTCGATCGCAACTTATCTGAACTTTGCAGACTGTTTGGGACCAGATCAGACGCAGAGTTACATGGCGTCTGATCTGGATCCAAACTGTTTGACACTCGTTTTTAAAAGAAAATCAAATTTAAAAGCGTTTAGATTAATTTGACTAAATGTGCATACGAACATATCGATTTAGAAGCTAATTTCAAAGAAGACCATATTAACCCTTTACCTGATAGCCTAGTTATAATACTGAAGATAGGTGACTACTTAAAGCAGGTTGAAAGTAAAGCAGAATGCGCCTTAGGGCGCATTCGGCTTTACTTTCAGCCTGCTTTAAGCTATCATGTGCTATAATATAGAAAATATTCCCTATAATACATATTCTTTACTGATTAAATTGGAACTATTTTCTTCAGCGAATGAATAAATCATATCCGCTAAAAGGCGCCTCTGTTGGGGAAAGGGTTAAAGCAGGCTACGGACTAAATGCTTGCGGTCAATGGCACGAGTTCAAGTCGCCACAAATAATTAATCCAGGTGTCATTAACGTCATTTTTAATTCTCTGTAAGAAAATTAACTCTTCATCCCATTGCATGTTTCTTCGTTTTGAAGACAGTTGACCACTAAAAGCAATTTGAAAGTAAAGCATACTGCGTCGTAAGGCTGTTTTAAGCTACCATCTACTAGGCTATAGGAAATGTCTATTATTTTGCACATATTTTTATTGTATAAAATGGAAATACTTGCTTTTGCAGAGGAGGAATGCTTAAAACGTATTTATGAAGTAAATGGATTATGTTTATACAGTTCCACTGCTACTTATATGTTGCCGATTGCCAATAAAATTGAGTTAAGTTAAGTTGAGCTATGGAGCTACCAACAAGTAATGAAAAAAATTAATACATCTTTAAAAGCAAATCGCTGCTAAATATAAATGAACAATTCGTACTGTTTTAGTAGTCACGTGTCTCTATAAGCCACAATAAAACGAATGTGAAGAAAGGCTAGGGTTAGGATTTAAACATTTCAATATATCGGGCATCAGCCTTTTTAACCCTTCACCGTCAAATTTAACTGTCCGAACTCTTTAACACACAAAATATCATCTTCTTAAACATGTCATCTGCAATTCCAGGCCAAATTCAAATCATTGAAGTTGTGACTGGGGACATATTGATAAGTGTGTCAAGCATCTCGAGTCCAGATCAGACGATGCGTTATGCAAAGTCGACGTTAGTCGCCTATTGGGGTGAGAAAGAGTAAAGAAAGAATATTTATTATAGTGACTATCGCCCTGCCACTATGTAGTTATCAAATAAATACATTTACATGTATTTTCTTGAAAAAGGGAACAATGGCTAAAATATTGAAATAGAGTTATAGTGGAGAATACGTTATCCATTTTCAAAAAAAACCTCTTTTAAGCTACAATCCTTATGCCCTTTGCAAACACTTTGCAGACAGATCAGACGCCGAGTAACCCAGTGACTGACCAGGCTCCAAAGTGTTTGTAGTCGCCAACCTTTTTTAAAAAGTTGTAAATTTCTCCTTTTTATTGCTTTGAGTTTGTGTTTAAGTATAAACGGGAATAAATTGAGGGCTTGACTTTATTATCAGTATACCATTTAAATTATTATGGACGTGTCCAAATTGCACAAAATAGTCGTGTATGTTGCTTCGTTTCTAAAAATATAAAAGCTTTACCCATGCCTCAGCAACTGATTAGGCGTAGGGTAAAGAGAAAAAATAAATTTTAGAAGCGACAGTTTTTGCCCAAAAGTATTGACTCTTGAACAAATCTCTATAAATCGGTACGTGTTTACCGTTTGTCTGACAAATACAAGATATTGCGTGACAAAAGACAGTGTAATCTGTCGTAAAAAGTAAGTATATCGTAGAATTTTAAATTATGTTACCTTTGACAAATGGTTAAACAATACTTGTTTTAAGAAAGCAATGGTGCTACATGTTTTTGGAAAAATATCGTATTTATTAGATGACACACATACATGTATTTATCTTTTTTAATTTACCTCTGTTTCTGGCATATGCCAGGATCTGACCAGGATCTACACTGTTTTCAAATGCTAGTGTAGTAATCGTTTGCAGGGAACCAGTCACCGTCACAGATTATCGGTTGTGTTGGCATTAAACATATACTTTTCAGAATGTAGAACAGTTAACTACTTTGCGCAAATTGATAACTGACAGCTGATATGAAACAAAATATTTAATTTAAAAAAAATCAAACAAAGCCACCAATGCAGTGCACCTACATGTTTATCTGAAATATGTTTTGCAGTTTTCGGAACGTAATTGCATTCATATATCAGGAACTATTTCTTGCACTATTTAGAATGTTTCTGTAATCATTCTAAGCCAATTGAAATTGAAAAATTAACATAGACGATTTGAACTGACAAAAACAGCCAAGGTTTTTTTTTTTAAAAGCGGTCACTCCTAGGGAAACATGAATTATACATGTCTTAAGTACATTTCTGCAGTCGTTTGTTTTGAATGGGTGGCAAATTAACGCAAGTATAACTGTGTATACCAATCCCTTACAATAGTGCGACAGTGATGGAACATAATAACATAGTCGATAACCCCCATTGGCTACCGAGACACGCTGCAGTGGTATTCGTAATATATACCAATACAAGAGGGCTCTTGAAGGAACCTTCTGATCAAGGTATGCACTGTTAGTTGTATTTTCAATTTTTCTGAAATATTTGCAAAAAAACAAGACCTTTACATTAACACAAAGTGGCCTTTGTTACAAATTGGAACATTCCAAATGGAACATTCAGCATAAAGGGTTAATCCTTATTATGCTGAATTGTCGTCTGCTTCAAATATATCGTCTACGAATTACAATGTATGTACAAAAAACAACAACATAATTTTTAAAAATGAAGAATCTATGTGAGTGGCAAACAGTTTGGATCCAGATCAGACGCCGCGTTACGCGGCGTCTGATCTTGATCCAAAATGTTTGCAAATACGTGTTCAAGGTGCTTAGCACGATATAAGGATTAAGTGTATTGCTTCTCGCACTGTCGCTGGAGAACTGTGTCAAAATGACGGATGATAATGTACTGTTACAATATTAGCCCTGATCGTCTTTTACGGTTGTCGCTCATACAAAAATATTCCCAATCCCCATGAGGTTCTATGTACCTTTTACTTAGCACATTTAGCTAGACAATGGGATGATACAGCCTCCAGACAGTGTGATAACATAGGTCTCAGACAGTGTTATAACAGAGCTGGATATATAGCTATACTTTTGGATATATATTGTACAGTGGAGAAGACATTCATGGCATAGCTAACTTTGAATCTAAATTATAAAATTTAAAAAAGACGACAATATCGCTGTATGAAAGCATGTACATAAATCCCCATTACGCTGCACAGATCTTGGTCGTCGGGAGGTGGGTTCGTGACAGCAATTATTTATATTCTTTTGTTGTACCTCATATATTCTATGTTATATAGGATTAGAGAATAAAGTTATGTTCTGTTCTGTTCTTCTAGTTTCATTTCGCTTAAACAGGAATGCATATAGTTTTCACCAACAAAAGTTCTATTGAAAGCAATTGATGGATGGGTTGATGAGTTGGGTTTTACGATACTTCGACACACACACAACAGGTCATATAGCGCCGATAATTGGTGAAGTGACATGATGATCATCTGGGATGATTTCGGGAAGATGATTTCAGCTAAGTTCATTCGCTGCTAAGCAGTGCATGGGATACAGTGGAGAATCTGTTATTCCTTACCGTTTTTTTACGCAAACGTACGCAAACGCAAAGCACTAAAACGTAGAAAAGAACAACTTTTGGACAATTCTGATAATTCTTGTTTATCTTGGTGGCAAACAGTTTGGAGCCTAATCAGACGCCGGGTTACCCGGCGTCTGATCTGGCTCCAAACTGTTTGCACTGCAAATAATAGTTTTGGCGTAAAAGCGTTTATTGGGAAAGAATAACAGATTCTCCACGGTAATAAAATACCGCCATGCCTTCCTTTTAGTTTTTGGCAGAGAGATAAGTGTGTAACCTGTCAAATAAACAAAAACATCCCCTATGACAATAGCTACCCTGACCCACTTCAAGATATAGGCCAGTTTTTTTCATCTGATAATTCTATAGTAGTACATGTAGTAATAAAAATTAAGACTTGACTTACATTTGCAAACAGTCCGGCGTCTGATCTGGATTCAAGCTGTTTGTCACTCGCCATTATGTTTGTTTCTGTCGAAATGTCCACTTATATGTAACGTTGTGAAAAAACGGTAGACGACATCGGTAAATTCCAATAATAAACGACAAGGGTCATTGAAACTGTGCCAGGTAAAACAAGAAATATCTTTAAAAAAGCTATTCGGCGGAATGAGTGGTTGAACTAAGGCTATATAGATGGGTGTGCAAAATTGAATGAAATTGAGGTTTTCAAAGAATTGTAATATCTTGGATTGAAAAGCAAAAAATAAAAGTATACAATTGAAACAGTAACTTTTATTTAAAATGGAAAACTATCATGTACAGAAATGCAAAACAAAACAATAATTTAACTCATATCCTAGCTACTGGTAGGAGATCCTCACATTAATCTATTGTTCTATATATCAAAGTTCATTCATAGAGTTTTTGAAACAAACTATAGCATACACAAATGTACAGATTCAACAGTCTGCTCTACTTCACTCTTGTAAATAATGATGAAACCACACAATTGTGTTTAACTCACTTGAGGCCATTTATATTTAATATTGCTTTTAATGTATGGTAAATGTGTACAAATAGTTAACAATTAAAACAAATTGGTAGTAAACAATTACAAAACACCTAGCTTCCTCTGTATTTCAGATGTCATCTTAAATTGCATCAGCCCCCAGTGTAGTAAACAGTCTGGTCTGTGTCTCTAAATTTTACACTCACAGCCATATCTGGGAAAACTGTAATTGGACATAGACCAGCCTACAGGGCTCCAGATAAGAGGGAGTAAACTAAACAAATCACATTTATTCACTCATTTCAGCACCAAACCCTATGGTGTTACCACTCATTTTGATTGTCTCGAAGAGACAATTCAAATGTTTAGTGACACCACAGGGTTTAATGCACAAATAAAGATTTTAAGTTTTGAAATAATTCCCTTATCTGGAGCCCTGGCTACTATCCAATCAGACTATTCAGTTTCAACAGGTGCTCTCAAGTCTAAATTTCTGATCAAATATAATTGGTTGAAATGTGTGGCCAAACAGAAAGTGTGTCTAAATAGAAACCAGACAGCTCCGCCGAAAAAATCGGTCTATAGGAGTTTGTCTGGGGAGGAATAAAAGAAGCGCGTGGGTAATATTGTTACTTGTCCTTGAACTTTATGTTTTTAGTTCGGAAGAGATCTGACAATTTCTTCATCTTGTCAATATGGAATTGGTCAATTTATCAAAGGCTACAGTTCTAGGTCAGGGTCTTTTCTATTATTACGATATGTTTTGGCAATATGGGTTTGGTATCGTGGGAAACAGCATAAGCCAAACATTAAATCATGAAGATGATACATGTATTATGTCAAACAGTTTTAAACCTGGTCCAACGATGCGTTATTCGGCATCTGATTAGAGTCTTTAACGTTTACTAAGAAGATAATTGCATTTATTTTGGACTAGTTACGTGTTCCATGTAGGATAGTCATTTTTGTAGAATTTGATTAATCTGTGAGCATTTTTATCGGAATATCAGTGGACAAATAGTTAATTTAACACGAGAGGATTTCATTTTTCACATCGTGCTGTCACGTAGTACCACATTTTGCATTGAAACACATAATCACTTAAATGCGTATGAGCCGTGCCACGAGAAAACCTGCCTTATTGCATTTCAAACAGTGTAGATCAAGGCCAGCTGTCGCGTAAAAGACGCGGCGACTGGTCTTGATCTACAGTTTGACACATACATGCACTTACATACTATATTTGGCAGTGTAGACCAAACTCAGACAAATAGCCTATGATGACAACGGTGTTTGGTCTGTACAATGCTGCAATGCAGTTAGGCAGTTTTTGTCATGGCACGGCTCATATGTTATTGAACCATATCTTGGGATTTTTATATTGTTCGTTCTGTTGGTGTTGACATGGAGAAATCACATGTGATTTCTCCATGGTGTTGATGGGTTTTTTGTTTGTTTTGGGTTTTTTTCTTTTTTATTGTTGTTGTTTTGTTATGTTTTGTTTAATTTTCTTGAGGGTGTTTTATACCGATCATATATGTTAAAGGGACATATGCCTGATAATGCCAAAGATTGTCTTTCATTTCAGTACTGTAAACCGGTTTTATTCGCGAGAATATAATTTACGCGTTAATTCGCGAATGTCTCTAGTTTTGAAAATATGCAACTTCTTACAGCAGTCAGCCTGCTTTAAGCTACCACCTGATAGAAATATTGCATGATGTCGCGAATTAATATAAAATCGCACTACACGAAATATTCATGACGCAAAAAAAATACATGTTTTACAGTATTTAGGTACATCTGGTTTTCAGTCTCTTTAACCCTTATCCTGCGGTGATATCGTCTGCTTCGAAATTGCCGTCTGCAAAATATGTTAAATTTAGATGTATACATTTTTAAGTAAAGAAACCTAAAGACGAGTGTCAAACAGTTTGGATCCAGATCAGACGCCGCGTTACGCGGCGTCTGATCTGAAACTAAACTGTTTGCAAAAATCACTAAAGTCGCGACCAGCAGACAAAGGGTTAATATTTTATGAAAAGTACAGACAACAACTAAGAAGCAAACGACACTGTGTTGGCGAACGGTTAAACATATGGCAAATTCAGTACAAGAAACACATCATAGATTGCTTTGTAATCCCTGCAATGCACTGTGTTTAACTTGAAAGTTAAGGAGAAGTTCACGTCAATTATTATTTTTTATTTACCCTTAGCCTGCTGTAACATCGTCTGCTTTCAAATTGCCGTCTGCAAATTGAAATTCATACATTTTCTAAGCCAATAAACCTAAAGACGATTGTCAAACAGTCTGGATCCAGATCAGACGTCAGCCATGGAGCCGTTTGATCCGGGTCTGCACTGTGCTGTGTGTTTTCTGTTCTGCATCTAACACATTGACACATTGAACCCTAGCGACGAGTATATCCTTCTTTCATAAACAATGTACAGTAAAACCTCTCTATGAAGACCACTAAAACGACGAAGGCTGATTGGCTCAATAAAAGATGTGTGACAGCTTAAAGCAAAGTGAAAGTAAAACAGGATGCTTCTAAAGGAGCTTTCTGTTTTACGTTCACCTTGCCTTAAGCTGCCACCTGCCTTAAAGAACTAACGATTAACACAATTTAGTTGTCGTTATAAAATTGTTTTACGGTACCTATAAAGAGTACAGTTGTGCTATGCGAACAGTGTAGATCCTGATCAGATTGCTTGCAGGAGCTGAATGAACAGTGTCTGCACTGTATGTAATTTTGCATTATATTGCAGAAAACAATTATAACCAGACATAAATGAACGAAAATTTATTAGAACGGCCCATTTAAATTTCAGTGGGTGGACGAGTTAAGGAGTAGAATTGCAATCAATTTAAAACAAACTCGGTCTTATGTGAGATCACAGCAAATCGAATCTAAAGTCGGTTCCGTAATTGGTTCATTCATCATATCGATCATTTACAAATGTTATTCTACTGTGATTTGGTCTCACTTTATGGGTAAGTACAATAGAGGAGACGTAAATCATTGGCGTAGCTTCCTATTAGGCACGTGCCTACACTTTTTTTCAGAAGTCCAAAAAATAAAAAAGGCTAAAAATGCAGAAAAAGCTTTAAAATTGACATCTAAGGGGGGTTAGAGGTGAACCCCAATTATTTTTACATATATTCATGTTAGTATTTTGCCATTATCAAACGCGGGAAAAGACCTCAGAACGCACCAAGAGACTATCTAGGAATAAAAATTTCCCGGGGGAGCATACCCCTCGGACCCCCCCTAGTAAGAAATCGTACACTTATTAATTGGTCTAATCACCCCGTTGGCACGCATGTACAATGCATGTAGCTGCCTTATGCAAACACACGCGCAACCGCGTACACACTGTCCTCATACTTGCGACAATTCAAAAAGAAAACAATAAAATAGGAATAGGGTGGTGTTAGAGTCTAACTTAGAGATTAATGGAAGACAACCTGTCAACAATTACATTATAATAACCTGGAACAGAAAATTTATGTCATTTTCAGCCGAGTTTTTACATATATTTATATACAACATTTGCCAGATAGAGTAGCTAACTCAGCAGCCCTGGCACTTCTGGGTATTCCACCTATTGAATCACAGATACACAAGAACCTTCTTAACTTGATTTACAACATCCTCAAGACCCCAGACTCCATCGAGTATGATGTTGCCTGTAGACAGTTTGCTACAAAAGTAGTATATGCGTCTCTTTACGTGTAAATAAATCGACGCCATTTTGGATGACCTACTTTCTAAAAATAGAAAAAGCACGTGGGTCTATATTAAGCCCAGGGTGAAGGTCTTGTGGGGGTAGCCATATTGGATTTGGGTTTGAACGGGGAAAAAGCGGCCATTGTGAATTATTGAATTTTCACCAATCTGGGTCTACACGGTATACAGAACTGACCTGTTTACGATCTGTTAAGATAGTCACGGACATTGAGCGTCAGGTTCTTCCCTATCAGAGGCGAATCTTAGAGGTGTTGCATATAACGTGTGTTCACTTCGATGTTTTCAGTTCAAATGACTGAGATGTTTCTCCTTCATGCGCGGGTAGAGGGCGCAATGTTTAAAATGACAGCATCGCTATATTTAGCTGGCCGGTGTTACAAGTATTGCATCAGCCGAGAAAAGGCCTAGGGCATTAACTCCCGACCAGGGAGAGCAAAATGGCAGTCAAGCGTAATCAACAACACATTAAAAAGCCATTAACTGCCGGAAATGAAGGCAATTCAGAGACACAGTACCGTGAGAACTGAATGTATAGCAGTCAGGTCCCGTGAGAACATGCCTAGTTCACAGGGCTGGATAAAAATAGATATCGTGTCATACCTTAAAATAAACGATGTCAGTGCAGACGACGAAAGACGGCTAAGGGGGATAGGTGCTAAGTAGAGGTTTTCAAAGGGTATTGCTTAGCTTTTAGAGGGTATGGTTTTATAGGTCCATTTTTTCTGTACAAAGTCCCCATACCGTTGTTCACGGAGAGTCTTTTAATCAAGCAGACATCATCTTACAGCATATTTGGTTTTACCCCCAGTAAATAGCCTGCCCTAACCCGTTAATTAGCAAGACTTGTCCAGACACGTTTTGCAGCGCGCATGCGATGTCCACGGATAAGACCTACCAAAGCAGACAGCATGTTACAGCATGTTCACCCCGAGTGAATTGCTTGTCCTGACCAGACTTGTTCAGACACCTTTTACCGGGCGCATGCGTGAAGGGCCTATAATCGACGTTATAAATAGACATGGGAATGCTCTCCACTCTCATACGATGTCCAGTCGTTGAATGGAAAACACCGTAAAACAACACAGTAGAATACGCTGAAGGTAAGTGTTTACAAATGAAACAGTTAATGAAAAACAGTATTTAAATCAAGACTCTACGGTCATAGTTTTACGGAAGACTTCGTCTGCTTTAACCCCTCTTAACCCTTATACCGCTGACTATTTTATCTATTAAACTTTTTCCAGCATCGTCTGCTTAAGAGAGCGTAGGAAGCGGTCTTTTTTCATTCAAGTAACAGTTCGAAAAAGTTAAAGTGTTTCTTTTATTATTATAAATGGTTATCTGAGTTTCATAATAAACCTGAAAAAGAGAGGAATTACTGTACATGTAAAATTTCACGGTTTTAGACTTTAACTACACAGTAAGCATGAGGCAGACATCTGTTTTCACTTCTAACAGGTCGTTAGGGACCATTTAGTTTCTCAGGGAGCCTGGGGAACTCATTATCTCATTAGGGTCCCCCTCTCTCTCTGTAGCATTATACACACATCTCAATGTTTTGCTGTAGATTTTTAACAAAACTGTAATTGACGTTAAACACAGGTAGTGTATTTATACATTTCCTTAACCCTTTACCCCATATCTATGACCACTTAAAGCAGGCTGAAAGTAAAGCAGAATGCGCTTGGACTGACACATTGTAGCCGTTTTGATGCAACCTCTATCCTGCTGACACGGTCCGTGCTACACACGTGTTTTAAAACTACCCCATAGCACGTTTCTAGCTTTGAAGACAGATGATTACTTAAAGCAGGCTGAAAGTAAAGCAGAATGCGCCTTGACCGATACATTCTGAGCGTTTTGCTGTAACCTTTATCCTGCTGACACAGTCCGTGCAACACACGTTTTTTTTAATACTACCCCATAGCACGTTTCTAGCTTTGAAGGCAGATGACTACTTAAAGCAGGCTGAAAGTAAAGCAGAATAATGCCCATGGACCGACACATTCTGAGCGTTTTGCTGTAACCTTTATCCTGCTGATACAGTCCGTGCAACACACGTGTTTTAAACTACCCCATAGTACGTTTCTAGCTTTGAAGACAGATGACTACTTAAAGCAGGCTGAAAGTAAAGCAGAAGGCGCTTTGACTGACACATTGTAGCCGTTTTGATGCAACCTTTATCCTGCTGACACAGTCCGTGCAACACACGTTTTTTTAAAACTACCCCATAGTATGTTTCTAGCTTTGAAGGCAGATGAATACTTAAAGCAGGGTTAAGCACAGGTAGAGTATTAATACATTTCCTTAACCCTTTACCCCATAGCATGTTTTCTTGTTTTGAAGACTGATGACGACTTAAAAGCAGGTTGCAAGTAAAGCAGATCGAATGAGCCTTGACTGAAAAAATTCAAACCGTTTTGCTGTAACCTACCGCGAAAAACCCTCTTTCTTTGTGAGCTGTGAGAGTTCCCATATATTAGGGGTCAAAGTATAAAGTTTTTAACTGAACTCCCCCCATGTTTTGTCACACAATGTGTACATTATCCTTTTTATTAAGTTGATCATTTGATATGCTTGACTTTAGACATGTAACAATCTAGTGGTAGTACACATTGATATTAAACATACAGATGATAATGGATATTTGATCATACAATGCAAATAACAACATGCTGCAGACCACAGTTTACTTAGCATGTTAAAGGTTTAGCCATAAACTGTAAGCAGCGTGATTTCGCTCGCACAGTCAGAAGTCACAGATTAAAAAGTCATCAGCAATCCCCATTGTACAGTATTGGCATAAAATGCACAAACTGTTCGAATTTTATCATTTTAAATCCAGAAATCGTTCTATTGAACTGGTTTTACTCTGAATTGATACCAAATACATTGATTAATACTCGATAATTCATTACAAAACAACAAAAATAGACATTCACCTGTAAAGCTCGTTAAAAAGCTATTAGGAATTATTTTCTAGGAGAAATATCAATTTTTTCTAATAACGTCTAAACATCACAATTTCATCATTTTAAATCCAGAAATCGTTCTATTGAACTTGTTTCACTCTGAATTGATACCAAATACATTAATTAATACTCGATAATTCATTATAAAACAAAATAAATAGACATTCACCTGTAAAGCTCGTTAAAAAACTATTAGGAAAGTTTTCTAGCAGAAATATCAATTTTTTCTAATAACGTGTAAACATCACAATTTCATCATTTTAAATCCAGAAATCGCTCTATTGAACTTGTTTTACTCTGAATTGATACCAATAATATTGATTAATACTCGATAATTCATTATAAAACGACAAAAATAGACATTCACCTGTAAAGCTCGTTAAAAAACTATTAGGAAAGTTTTCTAGCAGAAATATCAATTTTTTCTAATAACGTGTAAACATCACAATATCATCATTTTAAATCCAGAAATCGCTCTATTGCACTAGTTTCACTCTGAATTGATACCAATTATATTGATTAATACTCGATAATTCATTTTAAAAACAAAATAAATAAACATTCACCTGTAAAACTCTCAATAAAAGTTTGTATGTATGTATGTTATAAGAGGTACTACGACATCCCTATAACGTACCCGCATCATGATGGAACACTCTAGAGTCTATAGACATTTTAATTTCTTGACGGCCTTGAGGGAGATGAGAGGTCGGAGACAATTGCTCCGAAACATGACGTGGCGTCAAACCGAAGCCCTTAGCGAAGTTATCAAACGTATCGTGGATGGGACTATCAATCCCCTAAGACGCGACAGCCAAACGTTCGTGAGAGAACGGAGGCTATTGAGAACACTGGCTAGTGAAAGCGTCAACGTGTCCAGAAAAAAGACATTACTAAGACTACATCATTCTTTGATACCCGTCATCTTACGAGAACGTTACGTCATAGTAACCATCGCGGACGAAACCAGACGAGCGCAAATGATCAGCGAAGAGTAAATATTGTACAACAAATCCGGCTCAGAGAAATGACCAAAGTTTATAAGAGGGAGAGAGTTGTTGACAGTATTATCAGTTATCTATACCAACGAGAATTATTATTATTATTATACCAGATTTATATAGCGCTCTTTTCACACAGGGATTGTGCGTTCAAAAGAATGTATCCCTGCAACCTCTGCCACAACTCGTACGCCTATTTGGACAGTTTGAAACGACACAGGAAACATAAACACAAAGGTATACTTGACACTAAGGACCAACAGCAACAACAACAAAAACAACAACAACAACAACAACAACAACAACAACAACAACAACTGCCATTCGCTTTAAAGCACCCCTTTACCTGTATCGTGTCAGGACCAACGTCCTGTGGCAAGACTTATTTTGTATCCCAACTGCTTCAGAGCGCTCAACAACGCATTCAACCTTCTCCTGAACGCATTATTTGGTTGTACAAAAGATGGCAGCCTCTCTACGACGTCATACAAACGTCCGTCTTTCCTGCGGTCGAATTTATGCGAGGCGTCCCGTGGAATCTAGAGAAGGATGAATTTCTCGACACCCGAGTGAGAAACCTAATAGTCCTCGACGATATGGCGTCGGAGGCGGCCAAAGACCCTAGAGTCACGGATCTCTTTACGGAAGGCAGCCACCATAGAAATTTGTCGGTCATCGCTCTCAACCAGAACCTATATTATAGTAAAGACCCAACCCAGAGACGCAACTGCCATTATCTGGTCCTTTTCAACAATCCCATAGACAAACAGCAAGTGATGACATTGGCCAGACAAATGTACCCGAGTAACTCTCAGACGCTATTACGGCGCTTCGAAGAGGCCGTCAGCAGACCTTACGGGTACTTGTTGATCGATTTGAAACCAACCACATTGGAGTCTCTACGTATGCGCAACCGTGTCCTGAATGATATAAGAGACACAACCGAAGCTAGGGTCCAAACAACCAGATTCACCGACCCGTCGAAAGCACAGACTCAGCAGTCAGTGGCGCCTATCCACAGCCTAACACAGGGTGACATTAGAATCACGTGTGACGATTGCGGAGCAATATTATCTAATATTCATCACTTGCAAAGGCACGTCAAAACCTGGTGTCCGATAAAAACACAAGGTACCACGGACGACGAAGCCCCGATGCCCTACCGACACAGGCTTACGGACGAAAATAAGAGCGAGTTCGATGATGAAGCGAATCTTGATGAGGACGACACAGAATCCTATGATTCAGACGACGGAATTATCGGGGAAGTATTTGAGGAAGATGAAGATATGGATCAGGATAAAATTTCCTCACAAAGAAGCCCTGCAGTCGATAAGTGGATAAGACATTTCCAAAGAATGGCTGAAGGAAAAGTAAAACCAAATCACAAGGGACACTATATCGTGGAAGACATGCAAACTGGTTATGGCCGTGTGAAGGACACGGGTCGAAGGTCTATCCCGTGGGTAACACCCATCGCCCAAGATATCGAAATGGCCAGATCATTAGTCAAACGCCAAAGAAAGGAGACGACTTCCGCTCAGAATAAAAGAAGGGGCTTTAGAAAGACGCCCATGACCAGATCATTAGTCAAACGTCGAAGAAAAGTGTCAACTTCCGAGCAGAATCACCAACGAGCCATTAAGAAGAGGCCCCTCACAGCAGTACCTGAACCAGACTTTTCTATGAGGCCTCCGGGACTTCCGGTGTACGGATAGGACCGGAAAAACCACGTTTGATGTTACTGACGACGACCAATTTATTTGTAAAACATTTCTGAAGAAGTGAAATTCGCTACTTTGTTGAGGAATATTTGTAAATATTGGTGATGCTGTCATTGGTTATTGTAACATATTGTAAATGGGACACATGTTTTGTTTGTCTTGTATAAATAAAGCGAATAAAGAAAGCACATTTGTTGGGTTTTTGTTTTGGATATTCTATTTTTTCTTTATGTCTGTCTGTCTGTCTGTATGTATGCCTCTCTCTCTCTCTCTCTCTCTCTCTCTCTCTCTCTCTCTCGCTCTCTCTCTTTGAATTGGAATCAAAACAAACAAATCGTAATGGACTGATCTATTTATTAGCCCCGTTCAATACAGTACGTCGGGGATTAGGGCGGTCCCACCGATCATACTTTACAATAAGGGTAATTCTATCAATAGGGGTACTTTGACTTTATATGCTTAAAAACTTTGAGGCAGTTTCATCAGACGAACATAAATGTTTTTTAAATGAATGTTCTGAAACTGAAACATTCATGATACATAACCCCAACAGTTATGACATAGCGCTATAAAAGAATTCTGGAGCACGCTCTCATTATATAGGAAGTTCTGGTTGGTCAGTATAAGTTTCCATTGGTCAAACTATACTCAATTGGTTACCAACTAGCAGTTCATTGGTTCCTTTACTGACGTTTCATTAGTTCAATTTCAATTCACCTATACCATGCACGTTTATTTGAAGGTATGACACGATATCTATTTTTATCCAGCCCTGTGAACTAGGCATGTTCTCACGGGACCTGACTGCTATACATTCAGTTCTCACGGTACTGTGTCTCTGAATTGCCTTCATTTCCGGCAGTTAATGGCTTTTTAATGTGTTGTTGATTACGCTTGACTGCCATTTTGCTCTCCCTGGTCGGGAGTTAATGCCCTAGGCCTTTTCTCGGCTGATGCAATACTTGTAACACCGGCCAGCTAAATATAGCGATGCTGTCATTTTAAACATTGCGCCCTCTATCCGCGCATGAAGGAGAAACATCTCAGTCATTTGAACTGAAAACATCGAAGTGAACACACGTTATATGCAACACCTCTAAGATTCGCCTCTGATAGGGAAGAACCTGACGCTCAATGTCCGTGACTATCTTAACAGATCGTAAACAGGTCAGTTCTGTATACCGTGTAGACCCAGATTGGTGAAAATTCAATAATTCACAATGGCCGCTTTTTCCCCGTTCAAACCCAAATCCAATATGGCTACCCCCACAAGACCTTCACCCTGGGCTTAATATAGACCCACGTGCTTTTTCTATTTTTAGAAAGTAGGTCATCCAAAATGGCGTCGATTTATTTACACGTAAAGAGACGCATATACTACTTACAAAGACCATTGATGATAAAAGTATCTTTTCATATGCAAGGAATCTTCTGATGCACTATGACCTCCCCTCTGTATACTCATTGATGAAAACACTCCCAAGTAAACAAGCATGGAAAAAGATGTTGAACAATGCAATCAATAATGATGTTGAAAATAGATGGCGGGAAGACACTGGAGAAAAACCTAGTCTTAGATATCTGAATCCAGATGTATTGAAAGTTGGGTCAGTCCACCACATTTACACAAGTGTAAAGCCAATTAGACATGACATACAGAAAGCTGAGATAAAGGCAAAGCTGCTGACAGGCACCTATATCCTACAGGCAATTAGAGCTGCCTTTAACCAACATACTGTTGACCCCACTTGCAAGATCTGCAGTCAGGAACCTGAAACTAGAGAACACTTTATATCTTCTTGCACCGCTTCAGATGATCCCAGAAAAAAGTGCAGAGACTTGATCCGTGACATTCTACAGTCGTACCGGTCTATTGCCTTAGATGGACTACTCTATGAGCCCAATTCATTTGCTCACCTTATACTAGACTGCACTCATTCTGATGCCATACCTATTCAGCTCAGGAAGCAAGATGTCAAAGACATTGAAATCATCTCAAGAGAATACATAATGAGACTACACATGTCCAGATGCCGTCAATTGGCAAAACTGGCCCTTGACACAGGTTGACCAAACCACTTATACTTAATTTATATTTTGCAAGTAGTACAAGTATAGCTACCAAATGGTAAAAAGTTTCTGCATGACCCCAATGTAAAAAGTGAAGTGTACATAATTGTGAAACCGACAGACCAGTGAATTTCATGGGATTTTACCTTTCCTTGGGACTCACAGACTCCTCTTGGAGAACGAAAACAATACTACATACTTGACAACAATTTAATGGTTAAGGGTGTATCAATGTCATGAATTTGGGAACTTTTCAAAGTACATGAAAACACTCTATGATGGTTTTGTATTGAATAGCTATTTAAGATGAATGAAAAAATAGAAAAAGTGTACATTTTGGTGAACAACAGTTAGCTCTACGGCCATGTAAAATTTACCCCACCCACTTCCTCTTATTTTGTCCTTTTCAAACAGCCCGCTTCAATAAAACCCATTTTAAATGAAAACAAATATGATAATTTGGTTTTGTGTTATTTATTTCCTATCTATGGTAGTATTTCTTCATACAAAAACTAATTTAAGAAAAAAAAGGCACCAAATGTGAAATTTATAAAGCTATAAATATCATCGGTATGGTACTTTTTTGTAAATTTTGTAAGGGGCGATAACTCTTTTTACTTTTTCAACACTGACCTTTCAATTTCTTTTCATATTTTGAACTGCCTAAGTATGGGCTTTCATCTGGTAGAATATAAGAAAAAGTTAAATACTAGAACTATTTCATTTTCAAACTTTTTTACTTTTTTTCATAAAATAAAAAATCTAATAAAATCATGCCCTATATAAAGCATATTTTTTATATTCAAGGATCCATATTGTTCAAACCTGGTGCCTGCTTTGTCTAAATTTGGTTTATATATGTGAACATACCACCATAGACATGAAATAAATAAAGAAAACCTAAATTAACATTTTTGTTTTGTTTTGAAATAGATTTTACTGAAGCTTGTACTCTGAATGGGTAAAATTTGAAGAAAAAAATCCAAATTTGACATACCTTTTTCAAATCGCTGTAGCTCAAAAAAAAAGGACACCACCATATATATTTTTTTTCATTTTTTCATTCATCATAAATAGCTCTTCCAAAAAAACAATGATAGAAAAAAAGTTTAATACTTTGAAAAAAATGGCTCATGACATTGATACACCCTTAAATTGAATGTATAGCACTTGGAAGATCAGTGTGTATCGTGATTCCATAATCATTCTTAAACATTATGTACTGTCAACATTAAAACTGCACAACTGCAATTATATTATGTAAATTTATCAACACATGACTGCTAAGAAAAACAAATCTACCATTTCTTCCAAAATATTTAAAAGTTTAAGCCGTCTGTACACGTCGACCTTCCAAAGCTGAATGACTAGACATACACCTCACTGTTGCACGAAAGCTTCGTGCACCACTACACCCCCTATCGGAGTACTTGCTTGACACCAAGGAAAGTAATTTTCTACTAATTCACATACGTTCAAACGTAGAAAATTTCATTTCCTTGGGACTCACAGACTCCTCTCGGAGAACGAAAACAATACTACATACTTGACAACAATTTAATGGTTAAATTGAATGTATAGCACTTGGAAGATCAGTGAACTAAAAAGAACGGGAAATGGTAGAATAATATTTTCTTAAGCTAATACATGTAATATAATTCTAAAAAACACATTTTTCGTAACAGAACAACTATTGCGTCAGACATAATTAAAGCCCAAGAGATAAAGACACTTGCAATCGCTGTCTTAAAGCATCCTTCACATAACCGTCCTTAGCACTGTCACTTAACCACCGTCCATGGCGCTTAAACATTCTGTCCTTGACGCCGCTATTTGCAGCTGCCGTAGCACCTCCTGATCTCAAAGAATGTAAACAGTATTTAGAAGCATCTTTCACATGAGGACGTATCGTCTCAATAAATTGCTCTCTGAGATTTGTGTAGGACATATTAACACAAGATTTTCTTACTTTATAACCCGATTTTGTTTTGCTCAAATTACAAAACAAAAAATCACTGCCGGATAAAGATGCCCAAGATATATACTTTTGAATATTCACTACAGGACAGAGCTGTGTGCCAGTTTTTGCAATCACTATCCACGCACCGTCTCTGTATTTATCAGTTTTACTGCCTTCTATAAACAGACACATATGATCAGATTCAAAAATCATGTCCGCAATTTGAATATTTAATAATTCTGAACTTCTAAGAAAACCTGCGTAAGCCAACAAACAAGCACAAATGATTCTCTGAGATTTAAGGTTGTTACTTTCATATAACTTGCTATAAATCGCAGACAATAATTCTATACTCATAGGTTCTTTTTTACATTTTGGTTTACTTAAAATTCTTTTAGCAGATTCGAGTGTATTGACTACCATTGTCGAATCAGTTGGAGAAGGAAATCCATAAATTTCGTGAAACCATTTAATGGCATAAAAAGCAGTAATAACTGGACTTGGCGTATTTGCAGTTTGAATTAATGACGATAAATACAGTGCCACCACAATGGGTTTAGCAGGCAAAATGTCCCCCGACCCCAAACCATTACACATACCCCACTTTGTCCATCGAATGAAAGCCAACTCGTACTTTTTGCTCGTATTTTCTGCTCTGGATCTGTGCAATAGTTCCGGGAGGTGGTCCACTCTGCCCGCCAACACCGTCGGAAGCCCGTCAATCTCATCTTTGTGTAACTGCATAAATAGATTTGTAAACAAAAACTCTACATTAGTAACATATAGTGCATCAAAAAACATTGCCAAACATATACATGTAATAGTGCAAACGATTTTGGGAAATTCCCATCAACAAAGATACCTTCTTTGTCAGCATACGCTTTGAAATAACTCGGGAAAACTCCCATTTCGGATATACCTCCTAAAACAGCATACGCTATTTTGCCCGTAAACCAGGTAAGCTCCCTTTGCATGCGCCGTTATATAAGCAGATAATACTAAGTCAACGATTCCTCTTTGAGTTGCCTCCCTTCAACCATACGCTTTATGTTTTACTACCAAACCGCATATACAGTTGAAACTCGATAAATATCAAGGAAACACATAAGGGGTTTCTACCGTGTTTTAATCGTTTAATTCTACAATTAACACGTTCTGTAAGCTTAGAACAACGATTGAAACCTGATAACTGTATAAATCTATACAATCGAATTCGCATTCTCAGTCGAACGAGATTTTAAGAGCTAGCATATCAAATTTGAGATCGGAATTTCCGAAAAGACCTTTACCATTTCTACATTTAATATAGAATTTTGACTCCCTAGGCAGGACAGTGAAACCTCTAACTGCCGATACAAACAGTCCATCCGGACAAATCAAAGGCCAAAAGGCAGATGATTTCCAACGCGGGATGATTAACAATCCCTGAGCTTTATCGTCACGAATCTTGCGAATAACTCTAGATAATATTGATATTGGCGGAACAAACAAGCCGATTTCATGACACCAGCTTTGCGTGAAAGCATCTACACCCAAACAGCCACCATTCCAAAATCGTGAGAAAAATCTCGGCAATTTGGCATTATAATCAGAAGCAAACCAGTCAATAGTCTGCACGCCATATCTAACCTGTATTAGCTCTAGAAGCTCATGAGAAATGCCCCAATCATCACAATCTATGATTTTAGACAGGTAGTCAGCTTTTTCATTGCCAGTACGAGGGATCCATTCTATTTCGAGCTCAATAGAATATAGAAAACAAATTCTAAAAATCTTCATTGCAATGTCTTGTAAATCTTTTTTCATAGATCCCTTTTTGACAATAGACGTGACACCTTGATTGTCAGAAAACCACTTTACTCTTTGGTTTTTCAAAATATGACATATTGCGCAAATGACTCTGAATACTGCTGTTAACTCTCGCCAAGTTGACGACTTAACACTCTCCTCGTTTGACCAAATACCGTGGGCAACCCCGTTAACAGAGCTTACTTCGTAACCCCCGTAACCCGTAGAACTTGCATCGGAATATACCACTTTTGAACATTGAAAAGACTGATGAATACTCTTTGAATTCAAAAAATCAATATTGGACTCCCAAAAGCTGATCTGATCTAAACTATCATTCGATAGAGATATGTAACTGTCCCATGAAAAAGCAAGTAGTACATCAATACTCAGACAGCGGGTCATGATCTGTGTCACGTGACCAACAACTACGCCCATTGAAATAATCTGTCCTATCATACTGGCCACGCTTTTAACATGAATTCGCCGGTGTACTTTTAACCCATTGCGTATTTCACTCATGGTATTTTTAACTTTCGTAAGCCTATGCTCTGAAATTCTGAACGTGCCCTCCAATGAATTTAATGTAGTGCCTAAAAAATCGAGTAACTGGACAGGGATCCAAACACATTTCTCTGTTTTGGGAACAAACCCCGAACTGTACAGATCGTTCTTAACTTGATCTCCCAAAAGGCGCGTTTTTTCATAAGAACTTCCACAACCAAACCCATCATCCATATACACTAACACTAATTTCCCCTCACCCCTCCATTTTGCTATTAAAGGCCTCGTCATTTTAGTGAATACGTAACATGCACTGGATAGCCCAAACGGTAAAACAAGAAATTTATAATATTTTGTCGTACCGCATTCGTCTGTCCATGCAAAACCCAAATATTCTGTATGTGACTCAAAAATTTCAATGAAATGATATGCACTAGTTATGTCAAAATTGACCATGTAATGTCCCTTTTGAACATACGAAAGTGCGATCTTTAAATCATCATACTTTATAGACTGTTTCCAAAGATGCCTATTTACCTCTCTAAGATCTAAAATGAGGCGCTTTTTTCCACTGCTATTGACAGACACGGTTAATGGGTTTACTACCTTAGGGGGCACAGAACATTCTTGAACTAACGATCTATCTAACAAATCTTTAACTGCTTCAAGAACAAACTCTTTTTCATGTAAAGCAGACCTGTTATTTTTGTTAACAGAAGAACATGGCATTGAATAAAATGGAATTTTATAACCGTTTTCTATGATATCCAATACAAAACTGTTTGCCCCTATTTCCCGCCAAAAATTAAGGTTTTTCTTAAGTCTACCCTTGACAATAATACTTTTCTGACCCTGTTCATACTCGAAAATATCATGAGTAAAACGACACAAATCATACTCATCTTTTAAAGAAGCCTCATTTCCGGTTGTACGACTGGTTGCCTGGTGGCCTGTTGACAAGGGGACAGTCCCGCCGGAAGTGGGTTGAATCGCCGCAAGAGAAGCACACGCCAGGGGCGGCAACGACGCCGGAACTGTTAACAGGGGTCCACGTTGGGGGGACTAAAAGCATTTCCTCTGCTCTGTTGTGTCTGACTGCCGTAGAAAGTCCCTGCTCTATCAGGGCGAGAAAAATGCTCAACTGCAAAAGGAGCCGAACGCCTGCCCTTTCTCTGGGTGCTGTTAGACCTCTTGCGCTTAAGCGCCCTGCTCTCCGCCCGTGTGATTCTTGACTCGTCATCGCTGTCACTAGCAATGGGGTTGCTCTCATAAAGACGAACGGTCTCCCAGCCCCCTTCAGACGTATCGGCTATGCGAATGAGTTTGTTCCGTTTGCGTAGCCTGTCGCTGACGTCGTTCAAAAGTTCAGTGGCGTAGTCTGGCTTACTGTGTTGTACTGCCCAAAGCGCCTGCTTTACCGTTTCCTCCAACTCACCGTTAAAGTCAAATTGTAGACGGTTTCCCTTGAAACGCCACGTGGTCTGGGTTTCAGACTTTAACCTCCGAACCTCCGAAGCCACGTTCAAACTGTTGCCATGCACCTCATCCTTTAGATTCTTTACCTCCTCTGTGCGTTGGTTTTTTACTTCATTGAGTAACTCAGACAATTGGCTCTGAATGTTGAAAGCAGTGGTGTCCAAACCGTTTCCTGATACAGGTGGGGTAACTTCATCCATTGTAGTTGAAAAAGTTTAAGCCGTCTGTACACGTCGACCTTCCAAAGCTGAATGACTAGACATACACCTTACTGTTGCACGAAAGCTTCGTGCACCACTACACCCCCTATCGGAGTACTTGCTTGACACCAAGGAAAGTAATTTTCTACTAATTCACATACGTTCAAACGTAGAAAATTTCATTACCAAGAGGATTACTACTTGGGTGCTCCGACTACAACGGAGGAAACTACAACAACAACAACAATATGGCAGAATTTAACCTGTCTTGGACGCGCAAAAACGCCCTCAGAACAAGCCAGAGGCTATCTAGGAATCAACCCTCCCCAATCCCCTCCTAGTAAGAGTGAGTTCATAAATTGGTATAGTTACTTTGGATTTCATACGGGCCTGTAGTGTGCTCGATCAATTTGTCCCGAAAAGAAAGTTACATCCAAATAATTTCAAGTAGCGAGTATGTTAATGAAAAAATTACGGTATCAGACCCTATGATATACTAATTTACGTGGGGTTGTTTTTTGGTGAGTTTTTTCAAGAAAATATGCAGACATTCCTTTGCAAAAAATTAAAATTGTCTGTTGTTTGAAGCTTTTCATTTCATTAATTCTTCATATAAATGTCTCCCCAGACCCTCCTTATATGCGTCTACAGTGTTGTAGAACTCAACATTTTCCCGGGGGACATGCCCCCGGACCCCCCTAGAAAAGATATGCCTAGACTTTCATTTCGGCCAAGCTACGCCCCCTGACGTTATTCTTTCCCTGAATTCAAATACAGTGGAGAAAACGTTATTATTTCCCGTTTAAACGAAACGCAAACGCAGTGCATTAAAATGGGTAAAACGACAATTTTGACGACTCATTTTAAACTGAGTGGCAAACAGATTGGAGCCTGATCAGACGCCGGGTTACCCGGTGTCTGATCTGGCTCTAGACTGTTTGCAATGGGAAGAAAGTTTTAGCGTAAACGCGTTTATTGGGAAAGAATAACGTTTTCTCCACTGTACAAGGTAATAAAATGTAGAAAATGGCGGCAACCTCTTGAAAATGTTGACGATTAGATTTAAACCTTATCATGCTGAATTGTCTTCTACATCAAATAATTATATCGTCTGCGGAATATATGAAAATTAGTTTTATGCTAAAGCTGAATATGAGTGACAGTTTAGGTCATAACGCTCTACACTGTAACTCATGCTTATCATATTCTTTTAATAGAAACGATTACAAAGACTAATGTTCGAGAAAACCGGGTTCGACATTCGTTGTGCAATAAAACCGGCCCGGATTGCAAAAGCTCAGATGAGCTAAAAACCAAGGGCAATAACTAACAAATGACAAATCCCAGGGTTGCATGCCTTGTTGTAATGAGTTGCCCTTTTGATACTAAATAACTATTTAAAGTTTCAAGTTAATACCTCTGGTAGTTACTTAAAACCTAAGAGTTGGCCCTTAGTTCAAGGTCAAGGTCACAGGCGTCTAAATTTTTATGTGCATAGAAAGGTCTTGTCCATAAACACACAAACCAACCATGAAAGGAATATCTTAAGGGACATAGAAGTTAAAGGCATTTTTCGAAACCTAAAAATTGCCCTAAGTTCAAGGTCACATGGGTCCAAATTTGTCTGTGCATAGAAAGGTCTTGTTCATAAACACACCAACCAACCATGAAAAGAATATCTCAAGGGATATAGAAATTAAAGGCATTTTTCAAAACCTAAACACAGATTTCAAAACCTAAAAGCTGGCCTTAAGTTCAAGGTCAAGGTCACAGGGGTCCAAATTTGTTTCTGTGCATTGAAAGGTCTTGTCCATACACACAAACACGCCAACTATGAAAGGAATATCTCAAGGGACATAGAAGTTAGAGGCATTTTTCGAAACCTAAACAGAGTCTTACAAAAACCTTAAAGGCAGACGCTGACACAGAGGACAGCGTGATGATAATTGTTTGACGAGCTAATAAAATGTTTGCTGAAGCGTTATGAGTTTTGAGTATAGCGTCCTTTTTAAATTTATAACCATTGACCATGGTGTACACTATGTGTTTGAGTAAATAACATGGTATGTACTGCAGTTACTGCTGTTTCATACAAGAGCTGTAAGAGACAACAAAGCTATCAAACTTAGGTTACCTTATTTCCTGATGGAGTAGACTTGGTTACAGACGGTGTTGACCCATTACAGAAGAGGTACATGGCAATGACCTGGTAACAGATGTCATACGGAAGGCGTAATAGGTGGTGACGACATCTGTATCCTGGAAATGATAATAACTACAGTGCTCCCTCTCTACAACGACATCCAACGGTGGACACTGTTTGAGTGCATTGTTGTGAGGGAGTCGTTATAGGGCGGGAAAATTTAGACTTGGCTTACAGTGGTTTAGCTTCCTATTAGGCAAGTACGCATGTGTATACACTTTTCTTTTTACAGAAAACCAAAAATTAATTGGAGCACTGCATATGGGTGCTGGACTCTTGACTTTCATATACTTTATATTGCCAATTAAATTGGAGATATTTAAAATTACAAATTTTAAGTTTAAAAAGGGCAATAACTCTGGAAGGACAAATCCCAGAGCAACATGCCTTTTAATGAAGTGAGTTGCCTTTTTGATACTGGACAAGTTTTAAAAGTTTCAAGTTAGTACCTCTCTTAGTTTTTGAGAAATTTCATTTACAAGAGCTGTAAGAGAGACGACAAAGCTATCAAACTTAGTTACCTTATTTCCTGGTGGAGCAGACTTGTTTACAGACGGTGTTGACCTGATTACACAAGGCATACATGGCAATGACCTGGTAACTAGTGTTGTAAGGAAGGTGTAATAGGTGGTGACTACATCTTTATCCTGTAAATGATAATAACTAATAACTCTCAACAATGACATCCATCAGGGGACACAGTTTGAGTGCCTTGTTTGGAGGGAGTCTTTAAAAGGAGGCAAAATTAGACTTGGCTTACATTGGCGTAGCTTTCTACTAGGCAAGTAGGCATGTGTATACACTTTTTTAACAGAACTCCAAAAATAATGCCGAAAATGCAATAAAATTGAAGCCTAAGAAGCGTTTTCTTTTTACCAATTACATGATGATGTTAGTGCCTTTAACGCGCCAAAAGTCCTAAGAACGCATCTGCAGAGACTATCAAGGAATGAATTTTCTCGGGGCACCCTGACGCCCCCTCGTAAGAATGGTGTAGCCACTCCCTGGTAGGCACCTACATTTAGCTACATGTATGCTAAAAAACACGAAACTGCGTACACGCTGCCATAAAAATTGGAACAATTTGAAACTAAAATCAGAGTGGGAAAATGTATTAAACTGAAACGGACAATTGAACATACATAATTTCAGTTGACTTTTTACATTAGTTTATATTATGAATATTAAATTGGGTTAGACCTAATGTGATTATGATAGGTGTCTACTTTAAGCAAAGTTACAGTAAAACAGGAAACTTCTTCGAGAGCTTCCTGTTTTACTGTCACCTTACCATCGCGGCAGTTTCCTCGACTTTTCATAACATTCAGATTTTTTTTTAAATTTTACATGTTGCTAGTATATACCCTGTAATACAAAAAATATGAAATAAAAATAGGGGGTCCCCGAACTGGATCTTTTCTTAATAGCTTGTTTTTGGTATACATGTACAGTGGAGAATCTGTTATTCTTTCCCGTTTAAACGCAAACGTACGCAAACGCAAAGCGCTAAAACGTAGAAAAGAACAACTTTTGGATAATTCTGATATTTCATGTTTATCTTGGTGGCAAACAGTTTGGAGCCTGATCAGACGCCGGGTTACCCGGCGTCTGATCTGGCTCCAAACTGTTTGTAAAAGAAAAAATAGTTTTAGCGTAAACGCGTTTATCGGGAAAGAATAACAGATTCTCCACTGTACCCCTAAGTATCCGAAGACGCGTGCTTTTGGTCATAAAATCTCTAAAATAACCTTCTTCAGCTTTGTCTTCATATAGAGTAACACATATAAATCCAATAATATATGACTAAATACAAATGCTCTATGATAATCACTTTAAAATGCTTAAATTAATCCATTTTCCATACAGTTCAATCGTCAACGATATATCACTATTTGAAACGTGGTCGCCAAATGCAGGTATGATTGCATAATTTAGCTTTTTGAGATAGAAAAAGAAACAAAACAAGAGCCCCATGGGACATATGTCGCTCACCTGAGAATAGCTGTACATCAAAATGGAGGTAATGATTTATGTCCAGGACGGGGTCATTTTTTACCCGAGGGGCATAATTTGAACAATCTTGATAGAGGACCTGTAGATGATGCTATGTTCCAAATATCTAAGATCAGGGTACTAGGGTTCTAGACAAGAAGATTTTTTTTAAGTTTCCATTGAAAAAAATCTATTTTTAGCTCCTGTGACCTACATATGCAACAGACTGGAACCATTTGAACAAAATAGATAACGGACATCTAGAAGTAACACCATGCCGAATATCAAAGCTCTGGCTATATAAGCTTCAGAAAAGAAGACGTTTGAAAACTGTGACCCCGGAGTGGGGCTAATTTTGACCCCAGGGGCATAATTTGTACAAACTTGATAGAGGACCTGTAGATGATATGCAATCGACCAGAACTATTTGAACCTTATTGGTATAGGACATCTAAAAGTGTCACCATGCCTGATATCAAAGCTCTGGCCATATTAGTTTCAGAGGAGAAGACGTTTGAAAATTTCACTATATAACTCTATGTTAAACTGTGACCCCCCGGGCGGGGCCAATTTTGGCCCCAGGGGCATAGTTTGTAGTTTGATAGAGGACCTGTAGATGATGCTATGTGACAAATGTCTAAGATCTGGCCCTTGTAGTTTCAGACAAGAAGATTTTTTAAGATTTCCTTATTTTTTCACTTGGTTGCCATGGCAACCAGAGTTCTACATTGTTTTTAATTCTTTGAACACTTTTGAAAGAACTTGACCCAAGGAACATTCGTGTAAAGTTTGGTTGAAATCTTTTCAGCGGTATATGAGGAGATGTCATTTGAAGCAATTGCTAAAGACAACAATGACTGTATAAAGTGAAATTATTTTCTTCTGTGGAAGAATAAATTAAAGACATAAAAAGGAATATGTATGGGTTAATAGGTTAATAAATATCATTATTTACATTTTCTAAATGTAAGAAACTATATGTAAATGGGTGGCAAATAGTTTGGATCCCGATTAGATGCAGCATTATGTGGCATCTGACCTGGATCCATACTGTTTATGGCCAAGAATTAATTGAGGACTGATAGACAGAAAGATAAACAAACAAACAAAACACAAACAAACAAACAGACAGACCAAAAGTAATATGCCTCGATCTAAGTTGTGCTTGAGCATAAAATAGCAGACATCACTATCATTTCTGTTATGTATCTCAGTGACCTGAGTTCAGAGCTAGCTATGGATCAGTTATGCAATAGGAGACGGTCTCAGAGAGAAATGACTATTATCATGCTGAACTGTTGTCTGCTCCAAATGTTTGTATGTGAAATATGTAAAAAATAATAACTTATATTTTCTAAATATAAGAAAATATGTAAATGAGTGGCAAATAGTTTAGATCCAGATTAGATGCAGCATTATGTGGCATCTGACCTGGATCCAAACTGTTTGCAAAAATGTTGCATTTAGTATAAGGGTAGCTTCTTAGCCTGGAAGATACAATGGGTCTGTATAAAAACGGATCATTAGAGAGTTTTTACTGTCAGACCTGCATCAAAAAGCACTGATATGGCCAGGGTTGAGTCAAATTTGACCCTAGGGTTTTGATTTTTTACAATTTTGAAAGTGATTTAGTAGAAGATACTATTCATGCAATATCTAAGGTGTGGGAACAGTGGTTTTTTACAAAAAAATTGTTTAAAGTTTTTCACTTTTTTTAATAAATTTCAATAAGTAGTCCACCAATGAATTTTATTTTAACAATTTCTGTAGAGAAGCATCTAAGGAACACCGTCAGCAATTTAGTTTTTCCCTCAAACTCGCGGTTTCAGAGGAGATGTCGCTTGAAGTAAATTTGAACGGACGGACAGACGGACGACGGACGGCGGGCGATCACAACAGCTCACCTTGAGCCTTCGGCTCAGGTGAGCTAAAAACATATAAACATAAATCATGGAGTAATGGTCAATGGGAAGCAACTTATGCAAATAGTTTGCATGAGTTGTTTCTCTTTGGCCGTTAGAACCTAAACTGGAACGATGGTTCTTAAGCTTCCCCCTGCCTTATTTACAATCAAGTAGACTTGTTTAAATGGTCGTAATAAGATGTTTACTATGTTCAGATTGTCTAGTCGGAAAAGTTCTAAGCATAAACCCCCTCTATTACGACCACTAAAATATGCAAATTGACTGTATGAAAGACATGTGCCTACGGAAACTTTCTGTTTAACTTTCATATTGCTGCAAGCAATAACCTTCATTAAGCATTCTCTGGGTTGGCTATTTACCGAAGAAGCAAGTAAATTTCTAAACGCAATAGACAGTCATTTTGAAATCTCTTGTACAGTAAAAGCTCTCTTTTACGACCACTGGAACAAAGGCTAATTGACTGTATAATAGACAGGTGACAGCTAAAAGCACTGTTATAACAAAGCAGAAAGCCCCTTTAAGCGGTCACTTGTCGTAAACACATAATGAGTAACACGATTCAGTGGTCATATTAGAAATACGCTTCTATAGATATGACCTATTTTGCTATTGTGACCGCTCTTCGTCCGTCGTCCGGCGTCCGGTATCCGGCGTCTGTCGTCCGGCATTAGCCTACAATTTTGAACAGCATCTCATCTGAAACCATTGGCTAAATTTAACCAATTTCCATCAGACGCATCAGTAGGGTGAGGGAACGAAGATTGTTCAAAGGTTGTAGGTGGTGTGATTTTTTTATGGTTACCATGTCAACCTTGCACCAAATCTATAAAGGGATATCAATAAAGTAATGGATTTAGCAGTAAGATGATGTATCCAGAAGATGTTCATCTTGCTGTGGTTGGTAACGTCACACCGTTTTGACTATGTCCGTACATATCTTCTCTTAGTCCCGTATTCTTAAAACATTGTTTAGACACATTGTCTAATTGGTAACGATAGCTCGTTAGTTCTTGTTCAATTTATGTCAGTTATGTCTACGGGTGTATTGTATTGAATCAGGTCAGACACACATAACGTTCGTTATATTCTGCTTGCCTTATATTCTCAAGTATTTAACTCGTTGAACTCTAACAATGAGTATACTCGCCATTTACAAATAGTGTACGTGGGAAGAGTGCACTTTTCCGGCAAAAACCGTGTAGACCCATATCAGCGGGCTCCTTAAGGAACGCCCTGGTCCAAGTCTGCCATGTGTGTCATTTATAAATACATTGTACATGTACATGTACATTGTGAAAACAAGCAACCTTAAATAGTCACATTTGGACTAGACTTCATTAGAAAACTGAAAATGTGTATTTGAAGTTTCGGGTGTGTGCGACTTAACCCTTCAAATGCCTTTTCTAGAGCGCACTTCTAAAAATATTGCTTGCATCAGAGTAACTGGGTACAGTGGAGAAAACGTTATTATTTCCCAATAAACGCGCTTACGCTGAAACTTTTATTTCCAATGCGAACAGTTTGAAGCCAGATCAGACGCCGGGTAACCCAGCGTCTGATCAGGCTCCAAACTGTTTGCCGTCTGTGTTAAAATCAATAGTCAGAATTGTCAAAAAATTGTCATTTTCTCCATTTAAACGGGAAAGAATAACGTTTTCTCCACTGTATCAATGGTTTAATCTTATACCCCTTCGTATCGTCAGTCAAAATAAATTGACCTGAACATAATAATGATACATGATGAAGTCTAAATAACCAACATGTGCATATCGTCCTATAATAGGGACGTAGACAAACAGTGTAGACTCTGATTAGACGCCGCACTATGCGGCGTCTGATCAGAGGCAACAATGTTTTGCTGATAGGAATTTCATTACACATGTACAAAAAGAAAATGAAAATTTAGACCAGGTACCCAATACATAAAAAATGTACTAATCAAATATATAAGCATGGCAGAACCCACTGGGTGCGAATGGGTGAACGAGACGATAGCCTGACAGTGAATGATTAGTACAATTTATATGCAGTAGTACCTCTCGACAACGGCCCTCCAAACAACGATTCCCTCCTTACAACAATGGTTGTCGCTGTTCGGTATACAGGACAGTTTTTTCTAACGATTTTTCTGCTGCAATATCGTCTGCTTAAAATTGTCGTCTGCTGTTTTTCTAAAAGTTTCATATAAGTGGATGTTTTGACAGAAGGAATAAATGACGAATGCCAAACAGCTTGAATCCAGATCAGACACCGCGATACACGGTGGCCAATCGGAGGCGGGGTGGCGTTTGACCGATTGAACAATTATTCATCACCGATACCCGGTTACACAGAAAGCCTGAAATTAAATCACTATACAAAAAAAAAAAAATAATTTAACCGATTGGGTACCGATTTAAGCCCGACCGTCTGTGTAACCGGGGGATAAGGCAGTGAAGAGGTTAATAAACATTTTTATGGTTTGTTCCTATTCTATATAACTTTCAGTTTGCTTACAAGGCCACTTGCATCAACCCTTTCATTGTCTAAACCCGTTTGCAAACAGTTTTGATCCTGATCAGAGGTCGTGGTACGCGGCGTCTGATCAGGAATCAAACTGTTTCACGCTTAACTTAATTTTTTTAAGTCAAAGTAGACTTATAATCTAAATCTGAGAAATATAAGCTGACGACACCTGATGACGTCATTGGTGTGAAGGGTTTGAGGGATGGCGATGATGGAACATTACTGTAGTTATCAGTCAACAGATTCATGATTTATAAGCTTCTGAATCCGAGTACCGAGGACGGCGACTCGGATAAAATTACTCATTTATTGCATTGTCCTGATATACAGAGCTTCCTCTCTACAACGACGCCCAATGGGAGACACAGAGTGAGTGTGTTGTTCGGAGGGAGTCGCTATAGGAAGCAAAAATTCAGACTTAGCTCACATTCGCAATCAGCTTGAATCCAGATAAGACGCCGCGTAACGCGGCGTCTTATTTAGCTTCAAGCTGTTTGTCACTCGTCAATATATTAAAATCTCCGCTTATATTTAACTTTGAGAAAAAAAACAGCAGAAGACAATTTTACGCAGACGATATTGCAGCAGTAAAAGCGTTAAAATAGATATAATTGTTCTGCTTAGGGAACTCCGGTTATGGTCGCTGTAAGGAGGACGTCGTTGTTGGGAGGGTCGTTGTAGAGAGGGATCACTGTATATCTTATCCTATACATGTAATTGTTTTCCCAAGAGTCCTAAACAACAATAAATCATCATTTTCAGTACTATGCGTAGGCAGATTTATGAGGGAATAAATTGTTCGAATAGATAAACAATGCACCAATCTTCCATTAGTATAGATTTATGTTTGGTAATCTATTTTAGCCCTTTCCCCCCATAGCCATTGGTGCAAATCATCTCAATCATACTGTGATTAGTACAAGATACTGCTTACAGCAGGGAGAGAGTCAGACAGAAAGGTTCTTTCATTATTGCTTTAACCGGTTTCAGAGAAGAAGATTTTTAAAGGTTTTCCTATATAAGTCTATGTAAAACTGATAAGCCCCATGGCAGGGCCATTTTTGACCCTGGGGTCATGATTTGAACAATTATGTAGAGGACCACAAAGCAAAGCTAGATGCCAAATATATAAGGTCTGTGTCTTACGGTTTCAGAGAAGACGATTTTTAAAGGTTTTCCTATATAAATCTATGTAAAACTGATGATGTAAGTACGGAAATTGACCACGCCCTCTGGCGGCCATGTTTTTTGACGGATCAAAATTCTTTGAACAATTTTGAAAGTATATTAATTGAGAAACATTTTGGTGAAAACCAATTTGAAATCGGACCAGTATTTCTTGAAAAAAAGATAGTGTGCATGGTTGCCATGGCAACAAGACTGATTGCCCCACCCACTTTTTAAAAAAAATTAAAGCTCACAACTACAGTATATATTTGACCAAGTTTGGTTAAAATTGGGCCATTGGTTTCAGAGAAGAAGTTGTTTGAAACAAATTGTGAACGGACGACACCAACACCGACACCGACGTGCGACGGACGGCGACCGATCACAATAGCTCACCTTGAGCACTTTGTGCTCAGGTGAGCTAAAAATGACTGGTCCTATTTCAATTTGGTTTTCATCAAAATGTTTCTCAAATAATATTCTTTCAAAAAAAATTTTGATCCGTCAAAAAACATGGCCGCCAGAGGGCATGGTCATTTTCCGTATTTACGTAATATTGACAACTAAAGTCAAAACTTGAAACATCTTCTTGTCAATAACTATAAGTCCTAGGACAACCAAATTTCACATGTAGCATCATGTTGTGAACCTTTAGCAAGATTGTTCAAATAATGACCCCGGGTCAAAAATGGCCCCGCCCCAGGGCTTATCAGTTTTTCATAGGAAAACCTTTAAAACTCTCTGAAACCTTAACCCTTTCCCCCATAGAAGCGCCTTTTAGCACATTCAGTTTATTCTTGAGCTGAAGAAAAAAGTTCCAATTTATATATTCATTAATATGTATTTTAAGGAATATTTTCTTTTTTCTAGCAGGTGGTAGCTTAAAGCAGGCTGAAAGTAAAGCAGAATGTGCCTTAAGCACATTCTCCTTTACTTTCAACCTGCTTTAAGTAGTCAAATATTTTCAGAATTAGAAACAGGCTATTGGGTAAAGGGTTTAGGCCCAAACCTTTTATATTTGGCATCTAGCTTTGCCTTATGGTCCTCTACCAAGACTGTTCAAATCAAAACCCAGGGTCAAAAATGGCCCCGCCCTGGGGCTTTTCAGTTTACATAGACTTATATAGGAAGAAACTTTTAAAACTCTTCTTCTCTGAAACCCTAAGACCCAGACCTTTTATATTTGGCATCTAGCTTTGCCTTATGGTCCTCTACCAAGATTGTTCAAATCATGACCCCAGGGTCAAAAATGACCCCGCCCCGGGCTTATCAGTTTTACATAGACGTGTATAGGAATAAACCTTTAAAACTCTTCTTCTCTGAAACCCTAAGACACAGACCTTTTATTTTTGGCATCTAGATTTTCCTTATGGTCCTCTACCAAGATTGTTCAAATCATGACCCCCGGATCAAAAATTGCCCCGCCCCGGGGCTTATAAGTTTTATAAAGACTTATGTAGTAAAACCTTTAAAACTCTTCTTCTCTGAAACCGTAAGGCCCATATTTTTTATATTTGGCATCTAGCTTTGCCGTATGATCCTCTACCAAGATTGTTCAAATCATGACCCCAGGGTCAAAAATGGACCCGGCCCGGAGCTTATCAGTTTTACATAGACTTATATAGGAAAACCTAATTCCGAGTTGTTTCAGTTTCATGCAAGTCCACATACATGCAATGACAAACTTCATTATGCATCGAGTATAACACAATAGTTCCTCAGGTGAGCGATTTAGGGCCGCACGCGGCTCTTTTTTGAGTACTTTCTTTTATTTTTGCAAATACACCATCTGGTTGCGAGTAGCTTTAAGCTGTCACTTGTCTTTTAAACAATCAACTACATTTCTGTTTATTAGTCGTAATAAAGAGATTTTACTGTATATCTTCAATGAGGGGTAAAGCTGCTATACTTACTCTACATGTAGATAAACAAATTGGATGCCTTAATTCAAATCCTGTGTCCTGCATGAGCCCTACACCCTATAAATACTCAATTTTATGCCTTTAACTTATTCCTTCACTAAAAATATATTTCTCATTTATACACTCATAAATATGTATCATAAGAAATATTTTCTATATTCTAGCAAATGGTTGCTTTAAGCAGTTTGTAAGTAAAGCAGAATGTGTTGTAAGGTGCATTTTGCTTTACTTTCAACCTGCTTTAAAGTGGTCACCTACTTTCAGTACTTAAAACATGTGATGGAGTAAACTGTTAATCGCTCAGTCCTATCTGTAGTGCTATCTATGTTCCTTTATTAAGTACTTTCAAGTGTAAGTTTACCCATTACCCCATAAATACGCCTTTTAACACCTTTAATTTATTCCTTCACTGAAGAAATTGTTTCAATTTATACAGTTATGAATATGTATGATAAGAACTAGTTTCTATATTCTAGCAGATGGTAGCTTAAAGCAGGTTTAAAGTAAAGCAGAATGTGCCTTATTGCTAATTCTGCTATACTTTAAATCCGCTTCACGTAGTCATCTATTTTCAAAATTAGAATTAGGCTATGGGGTAATGAGTTAAGCTTCAAGCAATACCAAAATCTGTATCTTACAATTTTCAGAACTTGCGCCTAAAAGCCTTGCAGTGGAGAACAGCACTTTAGAGTATGCATATGAAATAAGCAAAGCAGCAAACACTACTGGGGACAGTGACGAGATGAACCAGGAGTCAGGGGGCAGGGCATTTGGTACCAGACCACATGATTCTATTTATGAACATTGTGACACAGGTGCACAAGAATCTCAGTCCTCTAACAAAGAACTATCGGAAGACATTTCACAGATTTATCATTCCGTATTAAATAATTCTAAAAAGACTATCAACAGCCATGGCATAGCTACCTGGAGTAGATTTCAAAAGCCTGGTGTCATGAAACTCAATATCAGTATAAAAACTTTACAATTCAAATATGATGCTCTAATGGAGGTTGAAAGGGGTATCAAAACCCAAGCCCAGATAGCCCGAGCTCTAAATATCAGCCATAGTACAATGGCAACTTGGGTGAAACATGCAGAATCTATCAAAGAAGGCTATAAGCTTATGGTCCAAAGAGGAGATACATGAGAAATGGCAATTGGGTTGAAGTTGAGGAAACTGTTCTCAAGTGGCTTCAGAATGCATCGGAAAGAAAAGAACGAATTACAGGACCTTTGTTAAAAGAAATAGCTCAAAAGTTTGCTGACAGCAAAGGGATCTCTGGTATTACAGCATCAGTGAGTTGGCTTGATCGTTTTAAAGAACGCCATGGTATCACATTTACTCGCAAATATGGGATCGTGGGCATAAATGTGTTAACTGAAATATATACGGTCATGATCCTAAGTAAGGTTTTGGGACAGACATGCCTGTGCATACAGTGTAGACTCTGATCAGATTCTTCCCTCAGGAACAGTCTGATCAGGGTCTACATTGTTTCTCATCTGTTTGCATCTTTTAGACAATTTACTGTGTGTTCAACGCAAAACGTTGAGCCAAACCAGGATAGGCCAACATATGAGAAGTATACTATTCATTTACAAACAGTGTACATGTACCTGTTGCATTTTTCCTGTGCAAACAGTGTAGACTGAGATCAGAGTTAGCCCTCCGATTAGAGTCTGCACTGTATGTCACTTTACAGTATATTGCAGAAATTGACCATAAAAAGTCATAAGTGAACTGAACTTTCAGGGGTTATCACTCACTAAACCAAGAAGTTTCCCTTATCTGAACATTTCGCCCAGTCTGGAAGTGTTTGTTTGTTTTATGGATTCAAGATTATTGCTCATGCCTGTTTTAACTGGTGTTTTTTCAATAACCCCAAGTTTACCCTATTTGTACAGTGCCATGCCCAAGCTGCATGTGAGCATTCTGATGAAACTACTGAAGGCATGGCAGGTGGGAACCTGAGGCGCGGACACAGGAACCTGAAGAATCTCACCACAATGTCAAATGATCCTATGAAGAGAAAAGTTCCACCTTGACTATGCACCATAAGAAACATTTTTTATATCCTAGCAGATGGTAGCTCAATAAAGCAGGCTCAAAGTAAAGCAGAATGTACCTTAATGTACATTCTGCTTTACTTTTAACCTGTTTTAAGTGGTCATCTATCTTCAAATTTAGAAGCAGGCTATGGAGAAAAGGTTACGAATTTATGATGTTGTTTACAAAGTCTGGATACACATCAATTTCAACTGATGTGGATCAAGATAATGCTTGAATTTAACTGAGAGTACAAAGAGTTAACTCTTTGCATGCTTGTGGCTGAATCGTCATTATCTGTGCAAACAGTTTGAATCAATATGAGAGGTAATGTGGCAGATTACATTTGTTGCAGATGAAAAAATTACCCAGCTTTCAAAGTATGTATGTATGTATGAAATTGCCAGGGTATTACATTGAAAATGGTGCATTAAAACAATTCAAAGACCCTATTTAATATTTCTTTATTTGTCCCACTCATAGTGTCTTTGCGATGTGTTGTTCATAACTGAAATTCAATTTAGTTTTACATTTCAATAGATAATGAATGTCGATTCTGAAAAATATGCTTATAGTGTATTCTGCTTAAAGCAGGATGAACGTTAACCAGAAAGCTCCTTTATGAGCTTCTAGTTTACATTCATCCTGTTTTAAGCTATATTCGTATCTCTAAGTAAGAGTCTACTTTTGTGTAGATGTAATTGTCTAGATTGAGTTAACAAGTTAACAGTAACCCAGCGGTCTTAACTCTTTCAACACTAAATAACTCTTGTGGGTTCCGTTGTGGATCTTTTTAGTTACCAAAACTTAGCAAATTAGCAAACCGTGTAGATAACTCTATGATCTATTGGTCCGATTTCAACCACAATCAAATTCATCAGATCACTTTGGTAATATATAAATCTTACTCGTTCAAACTTTTATGGTATTATACAATCTGAGCAAGTTTGAGAAATTGGATAAATATTGTGGCCTCTAGAGTGTAAACTCTAAAATTGGTTGACAGACATTCAAGGATTGCAAAAGCTCACCCTGAGCTAGCTCAGGTGAGCTAAAAGTCCATTGAAAACTGTAGTTGCAAGAGTATTAACACTGTTAAATATGACATTTTCAGCAATTCAAGGGCAGATAACTCAACCTATTTGTTCGATTTCAACCCTTTTCTAACTCATCTGAACTCTTACAGTCCTACACTGTGCATGTTTTACTGGGTTTTATTCTCCAATTGTTTTAATCTATGAGCTTTATGCAATATGTATTTTCAATATGGCCCAAATCTGATGGTAAGTCTATTTTCTATTTAATTACAGCTAACTGCTTACCTTCCAAACTGTGTGTGGGGGCAATTTTGGGAGTTATTAATTAAAATTCCGCTATGGGATATGAATTTGGCTCCCAATGTTGCTGTTCTTTATAATTTGCAAGGGTAACAAGGGAGATAACCAATTACTTATAATTTATGCATATTTGTACTGATTGTCTCCCTTTGTCCACTGCACATACATGCAAAATACCTTGTGTAACCTCTTACTCCATGATAGCAAGTGTCTAGTTTAAGGGCGAGTCACCACTTAAAGTGGATTGAAAGTAAATGAGAATGCGCCTTAAGGCACATTCTGCTCTACTTTCAACCTGTTAAAAGCTACCATTTACTAATGTCTAGAAAATATCTCCTATCCATTCTTGACTATTTAATTTTAAGACATTTTCTCCACAGAGTGAATTACTTAAAAGCATATCTATGGAGTAATTAGGTGCACTACTGAACAGTTCAGTGTCATATAACATACCTATTTCAATGGTGTTTTTGTGACGCAGAACTACCGGTAGTCAATACTGTGTTTTTGTATGGACACAATGCTAGAAATGCTATATTGATTGTGCTGTTGTTCTGTAGTCTCTTTATAATTCAAAATGAATGGCATGGTTCATTCAAACGAGTTTTTCATATGTATTTACTATGTGATGTAACCATGATGAGACTCTAAATAAAGATTATATATATACAATCTGAGCAGGTTTGAGAAACATTGGATAAAAGTTGTGACCTCTAGAGTGGTAAACATTGTTAAATATTGCAGGCATTTTCAGCAATTCAAAGGTACAATGTAGATAACTCTTGACCGATTTCAACCGTAAGCAAACCCAACTGAAACTCTTATGGTTATATACAATCTGAGCAAGTGTGAGAAAGATTAGATTAAATTGTGACCTCTAGAGTGGATACACTAAAACTGTTGACGACGGACGACTGACATTCAAGGATTGCAAAAGCTCACCCGAGCTAGCTCAGGTGAGCTAAAAATGTGTAAACAATAACAGATACAGAGGAGAAGATGTTATTCTTTCCCGTTTGAAAGATTTGAAATAGTGCAAACGCATTGCAATAAAATAAGGACAACGGTAGAACTTTGGAAATTCTCAGGATGGCATTTTGAGCTTTATCAGACGCCGGATTACTCTGTTTGGCTCTAAACTGTTTGCAAAAGTTATAATTGATATAGCATAGAGGGGTTTACGGGGAAATAATACCGTCTTCTTCTCTGTATGTTAGAGTTGGTCTGATATGTTTGTAAAACATAAAACAAAGAAATGTATTTGTCAACATTTAATGCTTTGAAATCCTTGGAATCAATAACAAAATACAAACAGTACAGAAAAAACCTGATACTGTAATCACTAAATAAAAATTTGTTAAGGCAGGCTACTTATTAAAGCAGAATGAAGGTACAACAGAAAGCTCCTTTTGTTTTACTTTCATCCTGCTTTAAGCTGCCTTGAAGGAACATCTATCTGTTTGAAATTTGTCATTAACATGAAAAACGAGTCTTCATTGAAGTGGTCTTTATATCAGGGTTTTACTGTACATCTTAAAAATACATGTTTCACTGTACATCTTAAAAATACATGTCAACATAAGATATATAATAATACAGTTGAATTTCGATATCTCGAAGTCCCTTCTGTCAAACATACCTGTACTTCAAGGTTAAAACGTAGCTAAGCCACGTTTAACTTTGAAATAGTAGTAGTAGTCTCTTTTATTTCCGCCATTAAGGAGAGCATTTCACAAGAACAAAATATTCAGAAAAAAGTAAACAAACAGTTCTATACAGCTGAAACTGAATACTTCCAACTCGCTTAAATCCACCTACCATTAAATCATTAGTAGAATACTTCTACTTCCAACTACGGGCATGCTCAATTTAACGCAATTTCGAAGTAATCGGGCTTCAACTGTATTAATATATATACACTTGACAAAATGAAACAAACAGTAATGCACAATAGGGCTCCAGACAAGGGGGAGTAACTTAAGTTCAACAATTATCGTTCAAAGCTGCATCAAAACGTGCGGTACGACTATTCATTGGAATCGTCTCTTCCAGACGATTCCAATGAATAGTTACAACATAGGTCTAATCCACACATAAACTTTTATTTCATGAAATCTCACCTTATTTGGAGTCCAGCATATCAATCCCTACATAATACCTCTTACGAAACGAAACAAAGAGATACCAAGAGATCGTATCACAAGTATTTGAAAACAGATACACAAGAACACAAACAGGCACACGCAAGCAAACACACAGTACGCATATAGGAACGCTCACACGCACGTTATTTTCCTTTACAAACAGAACAGAAAAAACCTGACACCGTTATCGCTAAATAAAAATTTGTTAAGGCAGGCGACTTATTAAAGCAGAATGAAGGTACAACAGAAAGCTCCTTTTGTTTTACTTTCATCCTGCTTTAAGCTGCCTTGAAGGAACATCTATCTGTTTTACTTTCATCCTGCTTTAAGCTACCTTGAAAGGAGCTTTGTTTGAAATTCATTCCAACTTTGAATTGCGATAAATGTGCTTTGAATTACTATCTGTCATTAACATGAAAAACGAGTCTTCATTGAAGTGGTCTTTATATCAGGGTTTTACTGTACATGTTAAAAATACATGTTTCACTGTACATCTTAAAAATACATGTCAACATACAATATATAATAATACAGTCGAAGTTCGATATCTCGAAGTCCCTTCTGTCAAACATACCTGTACTTCAAGGTTAAAACGTGGCTTAGCCACGTTTAACTTTGAAATATGGGTATGTTCGACTTAACTGAGCATGAAGTAATGCAGTTCCTATGTGGACTATAGGATAGTTCGAGTTAAACAAGTTCCAGATATCGAAGTTCGACTGAATCTTGAAACTTTGGAATTTATCCCAAGAGAATTACTCGTTGCCCTATCATCAAACATACAATTTAACACATGTACATACAGTGGCGAAAACGTTATTCTTTCTCAATAAACATGTTTACGCTAAAACGTTCATTTTGATCTGAGTGGTGAACAATTTAGAGCAAGATCAGGTGCCGGGTTACCCGGAGTCTGATCTGGCTCCAAAGTGTTTGCAATGAAAATGAAACGTTTTCTCCACTGCATGCTTGTCAAGGTAATGTCTAAAACAGTCAAAAAACGAGTCTTCACTGGAGTGGTCTGTATATCAGGGTTTTACTGTACATCTTAAAAGATACATGACAACATAGAATATATAAAAATATCTTGAAACCATGGAATTTATCCCAAGTGAACTACTTGTTGCCCTATCATCAAACATACAATTTCACACATGTATATATAATGGCGAAAACGTTATTTTTTCCCAATAAAAATGTATACGCTTAAACTGTATTTTCCATTGCAAACAGTTTGGAGCCAGATCAGACGCCGGGTAACCCAGCGTCTGAACAGGCTCCAAACTGTTTGACACTCAGATTTAAATAAGTCGTGAGAAATTTCATAAGGGTTTATATTTTTTACATTTAAGTGCCATGCATTTGCATTTGGTATGCGTTTAAACAGGAAAGAATAACGCACTCTATAATTGATTTTCGGTCACTTCAGTTCATTAAAGTCAAACATATTCCATAATTCAAAGTCAAAATGTGGTTTAGCCATCTTTGAGCATTAAAATACAGATATATATTGACTTAAGTTAGCTCCATTATCGAGGGAAAGTATTTTTTATTCTAATTTTCTTTACTAAGATTAAAGACACTGTCTTACTAAAATGATTTGTACAGTGGAGAAAACTTTATTCTTTCCCGTTTAAATGCAAACGAAACGCAAACGCATTGCATTAAAATGTAGAAAATGACAGCTTGATGACAATTCTGAACATTCATTTTGATCTGAGTGGCAAACAATATGGAGCCAGATCAGATGCCGGGTTACCCAGCTTCTGATCTGGCTCCAAAGTGTCTGCAATGAAAATAATAGTTTAAGCGTAAATGCCTTTATTGGGAAACAATAATGTTTTCTCCACTGTATGCCTGTCAGGGTTATGTCTTATACAGTCAAACCTGTGTGAAGAAACAATCTTAAAGAAACAATTTGACTTATCTAACACTATTATCTAAAATTAGCAGCTACAATTGTTGCACAGGCTACAACCTATTTTTCAGAGATTTATATGTCTCTGAAATGAATCACAATGAGAGTGCTAATTAATACATCTTTGAAATTAATATACAATTGAAGTTGCCTCAACCCATTACCACATAGCCTGTTTCTAGTTTTGAAAATAGCAACTTCTTAAAGCAGGTTGAAAGTAAAGCAGAATGTGCCTTTAGACACATTCTGCTTTACTTTCAGCCTGCTTTAAACTATTATCTGCTAGAATATAGAATATTTCTTATGATTCTCATTGTGACTGCGTTAATTGGAACTATTTTCTTTTGTAGGGGAATAAATTAAAGGCGTAAAAAGGCGTATTTATGGGGTAATGGGTTAAGCAGCTACTCAAACAAAAGAACATGCAAGAAATTAGCATTTGTTATTGTAGGTTATAGCTTAATGCAGGGAAATGGTAAAGCAGAAAGCTCCTACAGGAGCTTTCTGCTCTACCGTTGTCCTGCATTAAATATCTCTCAAAACCACTATTATTCTACAAAATAGGATAATTTAATTATACAGACATAGCCATAACATATACTGAGGGGAAAATGTTTAGACAGTTGTTTAACAAGGGATTTCCGAAAAACAGCATTCCAAGTTTTCTGTAGGTCTGGAAAGCAATATCAATGCAAAGGGAGGTAATTCGAAAATATCGCTTTTTCAAAGAACGATTGTACACACAGTTGTAAAGAATGACTAATTTCTCCAAAGTGCTGGATTTTTGTTTCTTGTTACTTTTCCAACACAACTGTTAACTTTCATGAGCAAACCATGACTGACATCTCGTTTATGACTAGTAAATCAGTTACACTACAAGGAGAGTTACTTCCCTGTACAGAGATGTTTAAAGCACATTCAACATCTTTCTCTGATCTGTGACGTTGGGTTTCTTATGTCAGAATGAAAGATAAGTGATAAATTGTACCACGCAGACGTGGTCTGCATCCTTAATGTATGACTAAACTTTTTCTGCTCAGTATATGTAGCTTAACACAATTAGAGTATTCAACTCGACAGAAGTACACCACGATGCGGACAAACTAGCAGTACATATGTGCTAAATTATCACTCTACTAGACAGAATAACCTAGATTAGATTTCCAGGTACTCATTGGAACTTTTCACCATGAGTACGTACATCAGAAAAATGCCAAAATCTTTATCCTGATGGGTGCAATTTGATTTGCATGTGAAAACAGTATGTTTCTTGATCAGAAACCGAATAACTCGGCATCTGATCAGGATTCATAGTGTTTGACATTTGTATTAGTGTTTCATTGTTGAAAATGAAAAGGATAAGGTTATGATGTCTGAAACGAGAATATTCTTTTGTTCAACATCGATAAAAGCTAGTCAATGATTTAGCATAGTTACAGTTCTATGTGCGTCTATTAAGAATACATGTATCATTCATCCCTGAAAGGTTCAATACACAAATTCCAATTTCCAATTAAGCCTATTCCATTTACAACTAAATAAAAGTATTTACGGTTGTTATCTGGAATATATTGCAAAATAACAAATGGTGCAGACGCAGATCAGAGGGCTCCTACAAGAGCCCTCTGATCAGGGTCTTCACTGTTTGCATTGGACAATAGTTTTACTACTTGAAATTGATGAGTACTCATCGCTAGGGTTGAATGTTTTAAGAGTACATGTATTTATTAACTATCAACACATAATTTCTATTATGAGGCTGCGATGATCTACAAGGTAAAGTTTCCAACCCAAATATCCCCTACAGTGTCTATTGCAATCGAAAACGGGGAGCTTGCGCCCATGGAGATTGCACGCTTTTTCAGTTCAGTGTCCATAATGAGAAAACCTCTGAATCTCCCTAGTGGGTCATAATGTGTACTGTATGGTTGTTATAGTCAACATCAAAGATCTGTCCATAGTATTGCGGGGCAAATGCATGTCTAATTGATGTTGCCGATCCACTGTAAGTGGATTTCACTTCTCCTTGATTGTCAAATATGATTACCGCCCCCTTGTTCCTGTCAGACACACAAATGTCCCCATTTGTATTCACAGCTAATCGCCATGGCTGGATGAGGGTGTTGTTAGCTCATTCATATCGTCCCCATCTGTCCGAACTTTTCACACATTGCTACAGTCACCATTTCGATGATGCCAGTTCTGCACACAACACACAACTAATTGATTCTGTGACCTGATCTGAAGGCCTCGTGGAACTTTTTGCACGCTGATTGTTTTGATAATTTTGTAATTAGCGTGAAGAATTTTGATGCACCTTTCTTCGAGACATGCTAATAACTAAGTTATAATCCTTATTGGTACATATGTCATCAACTTTTACTCCAGCCTTTAGTCTTGACCACATTGCCTCATCTTATCAACAGCGTGGATTAAGGGACCCCTTTGCCAAACCTGCCATACCAATTCATAACAAGTGGAACACATTGCCGTCACAAACCTTGGTGTTATCAACAGCATCTGGCATTAAAAGACCCTGTCCTTTTGAGTCGGTCCTCACCTCAAGGCGCTTGGGACGCTTTTCTTTACAAATTCACAGATCAATTGTTCAGTTGTCGAAGTTTCGCCTTCTCGAGCGGCAACAACAGGTGTAAGCATGTATAAACATCTCTCAACCGGACATATAGGCAGTGTTTTCTCCAGACTTAGCACTATTGTAAACTGTTTCCTTCAATCAGTCAAAACAACCCGATCATCCTTAGCATTCTATAGGTGTTCACATTAATTGCCAGGCATTTTATGTTCATTATGAATTTTTCAAATTCCTCTATTTTGGCTCAGATTCGAGCTTTCTTGTTCTTATGGTCATTCTGTGTGTCATTTATCACAGCCTGTGCCAAAATATCTGCTCCCTCGGACGGAATTTTACTGGCCCTTTCAAGGACTTCGATCATTAGTTCAGCAATACTTGCCCCTATTTTCACCAGGTAAGACTCGAGGTTCTTGATTACTATGTAAGAGTATCTTGTTAGTCCACACATCTTTAATACTGAAGCACTTAACTTTACCTTGTAGATTATCGCAGCCTCAACCAAGAAAATCTATTTAGTGTAGTTGATATTAACAAAGAACAAAGATACTGCTTAACCCATTACCTCATAAATACTCCTTTTTACGCCTTTAATTTATCCGTTTACTCAAGAAAATAGGTCCAATTTATACTGTTACAAATAAGAACCATAAGAAATATTTTCTATATTATAGCAGATAATAGCTTAAAGCAGACTGAAAGTAAAGCAGAATGCGCCTTTAGGCACAGTCTGCTTTACTTTCAACCTGCTTTAGGTGGTCACCTATCTTTAAAACTAGAAACAGGCTGTGGGGTAATGGGTTAAACCCTTATGCTGTTTTATAAACATTTCTTGCTTCAAAAAGGTTTTTGAATAACTTGTTTTTGGGTCATAACAACTTTCCAAACTTAAACACATGAAATGCAAACATGAATCAGATAAAGTTGAGAAAATGTTATTCTTATCCATTTAACCAAACTAAATGCAAACACAATGCAATAAAATGTGAAGTAATTGAAAATTCAAACGTTGCAATTCCCTACATCTGGTTAGCAAACATTTTGGGGCCTGATAAGATTCCAGTTACCTGGTGTCTGATCTGGCTCAAAACTGTTTACAGTGGACATATACTTTAAGCATAAAGTGTTTTTTGGGGAGAATACCATCTTCTCTACTGTACATCTAGAACAAATCAATTCCTGATCTACTTCCAAACTGTTTCTAAGTCCAGTCAATTCAAGATTAACAGGATAAGGGTAGATTTGCTTTAATCTTTATCCAGAATTAAGTCTGCTTCAAATTTGTCATCTACATTTTTTATCAAAATATTTGAATTAATTTATTCACACTGTCCAAGCAAAAATCTAACAAGCAACTTCGATCCTGATCAGTCTCAAGTTTTCTTCTTCAAATCTGGATCAAAAGGCTCTTGAAAGTGTCAAATTATGATCAAAATGAAGGATAAAGATTAATGGCCTTATTTATAAAGTCATCAGGTATAAACTAAATATCAAATAACTCATAATACTGTAAGTAAACAATATATTTGTGACGATAGTTCAAAACAGAACATGTCATCTTTTTATCACCACAGTGACTGCTAAGAAACTTTTTAGTGTAGTTCAGGGCTCTGGATTAGGGGAGTATTTCAAAAACTAAAACCTTTATTTCAGAATTAAACCCTATGGTGTCACTACTCATTAGAATCGTCTCGAAGAGACGATTTTAATGAGTAGTAACACCATAGGATTTGGAATTGAAATGAGGGAGATATTGTTGGATTTGTTCAGTTTTACTCCCTCTTATCTGGAGCCCTGGTAGTTGATATTAACATAGAACAAAGATACTGCTTAAACTAAACTTAAAGATACTGCTTAAACTAAACTTACCCTTATGCTGTATTATAACCAAAAATGGGTGTCAAAGCCACCTGATGCTTGCCTGTTTAAAAGTTTAAGTCTAAAAAACATCTTGTATCAAAAGAAAATCAATTTTCAGTTTAGAACTATTATTAAATCAATGTTGAGTCTTAGTCTAGTTATATTAAACTTTAAACAACCCCTGCAACCTTTAATCTGGTGATTTGTAGTCAAAACAAATAAGTATAAATCGTGTCAAAAATTGACAAATATTAAAATTATTTTTAAATTTCAACTTCATAACATCAATGTTTGACCCCTAATGAACCTCCATGCAAAATTTCAGCACCTTAGCACAAGTATTAAACTTTAAAAACAACCGGTCCAAAAATCTTTAACCTGGTGTTTAGTAGGAAAACACCTAAGTCCAAATCGTGTCAAATATTTACAAAAAATAAAAATTATTTTTAAATTTCATCTTCATAACATCAATGTTTGAAGCCTAATGAACCTCCATACAAAATTTCAGCACCTTAGCACAAGTATTAACCTTTAAAAACAACTCGTCCAAAAATAATTTAACCTGGTGTTTAGTAGGAAAACACCTAAGTCCAATTCGTGTCAAATATTTACAAAAAATAAAATTATTTTTAAATTTCAACTTCATAACATCAATGTTTGAACCCTAATGAACCCCCATACAAAATTTCAGCACCTTAGCACAAGTATTAAACTTTAAAAACAACCCGTCCAAAAAACTTTAACCTGGTGGTTTGCAGTCGAAAAACCTAAGTCCAAAACATGTCGCAAATTGAAATTAATTAAAATCATTTTAAATTCCAACTTCATAACATCAATGTTTAACCCTAAATAAACCTCTTTACAAAATTTCAGCACCCTAGCAAAATTATTAAGCTTTAAAACAACTTTAACCTGGTGATTTGTAGTAGAAAAACCTAAGACCAAAACATGTCCAAAATTGACATAAATTTAAATTATTTTTAAATTCCAACTTCATAACATCAATGTTTAACCCCTAATTAACCTCCATACAAAATTTCAGCACCCTAGCAAAAATATTAAGCTTTAAAAACAACCCGTCCAAATACTTTAACCTGGTGATTTGTAGTAGAAAAACCCAAGTCCAAAACATGTCGAAAATTGACATAAATTAAAAGTACTTTTAAATTCCAACATCATAACATCAATGTTTAACCCCAAATTAACCTCCATACAAAATTTTATAACCCTAGCACAAATATTAAGCTTTAAAACAACCCGTCCAAAAAACTTTAACCTTAGCCACGGTCATGCTCACGCCGTGAGTATGACATTAGCTCTGCTGATCTATGAACAGGCGAGCTAAAAATGTCTTGCTTCAAAATCTTAATAGGTTTTTCGAATCATTTGTTTGGGTCATGACAACTTTCCAAACCTAATACATGATATTTATGTTAATTTTAGAAATCAGATAAATGAGTCCTTGGGATGCACATTCTGTAAAACAATGAGTCCTTGAGACAAACATTGAGTCCTTGAGTTGAAAATTTAACCCAATATCACATAAGTTATTTTTAGTTTTGAAGACATGTGACCACTTAAAGCAGGTTGAAAGTAAGGCACATTCTGCTTTACTTTCAACCTGTTTTAAGTGGTCACCTATCTTCAATACAAATAATGGACAATGGGGTAATTAAACCATTACCCCATCATATGATGATAGACTGTTTCTAGTAGACATATGTGACTTCTTAAAGTAGACTGAAAGTAAAACAGAATGCTCCTTTATGATCATTCTGTTTTACTTTCAAACTGCTTTAAGTTGCAATTAGATAAGCTACTTTTTGCCTATGAGTAATAGGTTAATAAAGGCCAGAAAAGCTATGGGTCCATGGGACTCACAAGTTTTTAGATAATGAGTTCCTGGCAAAAGTAATGAGTATAGGACTTGAGATGCACAGGTCACTGATTTGTGACAACAGTTCCAAAGAGAACATGTTTTCATTTTATCACCACACTGCTAAGGAACCCTATAGTGTAGTTGATATTTACATAGAACAATTTTGATTTGATTTGTTTTGATTTTACGTCGCTTTCAACAGTATTTCAGTCATATCGCGACGTCCAGCTAATTATAGGTGGAGGAAGACCCCAGAAGTGATTTATGCACTGTTTCAGGCACAAATCGGCAACTGGGTAGAACCACCGACCTTCCGCAAGCCAGCTGGAAGGCTTCCCCACATGAAAAATCCGAACGACCCTACTGGGATTCAAACTCACAGCGGTGAGCAGCTTAGTGATGTTAGTCACAGTGACTATACCACTAGGCCACGGAGGCCCCTACATAGAACAAAGGCACTACTTAAAGTCAGAGATCCAGATAAGGGGAGTGTTTCAAAATCTAAAATCTTTTTTATTCATTGAACCCTTATTATGGTGTTACAACTCATTAGAATCGTCTCGAAGAGACAATTCTTATAAGTTACACCATAGGATTTCATGACATAAGTGAGAAAATGTGGATTTCTTCATTTTACTTCCTCTTATCTGGAGCCCTGCACACTGCTAAGAAATCTTATGAATGCAATAAAATGTAGAAAATTGCCATTTCTGTGAATTTTAAATGATACTTTACCTTCGTCCAGACAGTAATCTGGTCAAAACTCCCAAAGCAAGTGCTAATGGTGGAGCTAACTGTGCCCTGGGAAGAGAGGGCAGAGGAAGCCTTTGAACTGAAGAAGGCAAAATACCTTGACCTAGCAAACAAGATGGAAGATTTAGGTCTTCCCAGTAGAAATTGGGTGTAGAGGCTTTCCATCACAGTCAGTATGGAAGATGATGGGAACAGTGGGCATTAAAGGCTGACAGAAAAACTGCAGTCCATGCTCTTAGAAAAGCTGCGGAGAGAGCGTCCAGTTGGCTCTGGATCAGACGAAGCCAAACATCATAGCAGCCAGTATAGACGAGGTAATGACTGATCACAACTACATGCCCCCCTCCCAATCCGGAGAGTGTCAGAGTTCAGGGGCGAAGCAGTTGACGATTGATGGCCACTTGGCTGATGACCTCTATGTTACACGGCTTAGTGGTAGAGTGTCCGCTTGCAGTGCAGGAGGTTGCAGGTTCAATCCCCGGCCGGGTCAAACCAAAGACTTGAAAGTTGGTAGTAATAGCTTTCCCTCCTTGGCACTCAGAATTTCGGGTTAGCATTACAGCTGGTTCGTTGGTGTCAGGATAAAGTGACCGGCTGGGTACAGTCCCATTGGTGCACCTAAAAAGTGCCCTTCTCATAATCATCAGAATTGATGGCGTAGAAGAAATAAATAGAAATATAAATACTACTGTATTAATCAACATTATAGCTGGTATACCAGTGACTTCCAGGAAAGGCTCGATTTCAACCAAGAAAGAATGGTGACGCTGGAAAGACAGATGACATCTGGGAAAGACTAGAAAGGGTTTACAGTGGGTCCGCTCCCTGCTGTACTGTTCCTGCGAAGAAACAACCATCAGATTGCTACAGATGAACATAAAGAAAAGCACACCTCGTGTCTTCAGAGAGAAGGGGGGGGGGGGGGGGGGGGGGGGGGATGAAAGGCCAAACAGGACGGATTTAACAGCAACAAACAGGCAATCACAACGGACTTTGACTGCAGGAGCAGCTATTGTGTGTGACTGTGGAAAGGTTTGCAAGAACCACAGAGGGCTGAAGATTCAGACAAAGAGTGGCTGTCAAGCACATGAAGGGCATAAGAAATGCACAGTTTTACCTGGTGAGACGAGGGAGACAACTAGTCTGGTTCCCAACCACAGTACTAGATGTCTTTCAGCTTCTGTTATTTGGCTGTTTGGGAGTGGCTCGAAGGAGGTGGGTCTCGGCCAATTGAGGATTTCTTCCCAGTGCAGGGGAGTGTACTAGATACAATCACTGAGGAACCAAGAACAGAGGTGCAAGACGATTCACCAATATTCAAGAGAGATACTAGTATCCAGAGTTATGGTGCACATCACAAGCAAGACAGCAAGAAGACATGCCAGGGGTCAAGGAAAGAGTACAACCAATTTCTGCTGAGAGAAGACAACAGATAACCTCCATAACATAATATGCCTTGGGAAAGGAGAGATTTGGTCAGGTCTAACACAACCCCAAGAAAATTTCTTATGCTCCCAACAGAAGGATCTGTAAAGAGGAAGAAGATCCGAGCAGATCTCCGGACCCTAATGAAACGGATTAGCAGTCAAGTAACATACCTTAACCCATTACCCCATAAATACGCCTTTTTACAACTTTAATTTATTCCTCCACTGAAGAAAATAGTTGCAATTTATTAAGTCAAGAAATATTTTCATATTCAAACAGATGATAGCTTAAAGCAGGCTGAAAGTAAAGCAGAATGCGCCCTAAGGCACATTCTGCTTTACTTTCAACCTGCTATATGAAGTCACATTTATTTCAAAATAAGAAACGTGCTATGGGGTAATGAGTTAACCTAGCTAACAGCTGCAGGAAAGAGGATAGAAGACTTGAAATTGGGTGTAGAGGCTTTCCATCACAGTCAGTATGGAAGATGATGGGAGCAGTGGCCTTTAAAGGCAGACGGCAAAAAAAGCAGTCCATGCTCTTAGAAAAGCTGCGGAGAGAGCGTCCAGTTGGCTCTGGATAAGACGAAGCCATAGAGCATGGCAGCTAGCATAGACAATGTAAGGACTGATCACCATTGGCAACCAATTGAAAAAACTTAGAAAATCATCTTGTCAAAAAACTACTGGTCCAAATCTTTACTGTGGCCTCTTCATTCTGCAATAATAACAGGATGTAAGTTGGCCGACAATCTCCCCGCTACAAGCCAATAGCATGGCACGAAGCGGAGGTCACCGACATGCCTATTGACAATTACATCCATCATGGGCAGAGCTATAGAAGTAGCGGCTCCATGTTGATTTGTTTACGCGGGATAACTTAAAATATGAATATTCATTAGGTGGCAAATTACTTTTATAATTTATGTATTATATATTGTGAAAATGTAATAGAGATCAACTCACTACACTACTATAATAATTTATGAATGTATATTCTCCCACCTGTGTGGTATACCAGAACATATTGCAAAATACACCTTTAATTAAAATAATTTACTGTTTTACCAAAAACGCCTCATCAATTCACTATTTAAATTGTTTATTTATACATGTATATTATGATATCTTAAAAATCATTTTCCTACCCTGGAAGTCATTTAAAATTTGAAAAAATAAAGAATCAGCTTAATGCGTAAGAGATGAAATGCAGAAAGCTCTGATTGGAGCTTTCTACATTACTTCTATCCAGATTTAAACAGGTATTTTATAAAGGTGTGACGTCAGTTTAGTGACGGCAAAAAGTAACACAGAAAGCAAATCCATGAGCTTTCTACGTTACTTTCATCCAACTTTAAAACTGGCAGGTCTATATACAACAATTGAATATGTGTGTCTCTTCTTTAATTGTTGAATATGTATATAAGTCTATTGTGAAAGCAAAGCCTGCTTTGATTGAACACTTTAAAAGGAGAACATCTATGTAATTTAATTCATTTGCCTACACTTGCAAGTCATTTAAGATTAGAAAATAAATGGGTTTAACCGTTCATCTGAACACATGTGTCACCTGCCAGCGGCAAGTATCGGTTTAACATTCTCTCTCCATAAAAATAAATATCTCATTTCAAAATCTTCAGCAAAACAGAAGATAAGTTAAGGACAACTTGTTATGTTAAGTTTCATGTTAAAAGCTTCAGAAGAACAAGAGTTATGAGGCGTGACACAAAAAGCGTGAGGGACAGACAGACGGACAGATGCCGGCACAGCAGGTGACACAATAAAATGGAATCGGCTTAATCTGCAACAGAAGAGATGCAGAAAGCTCCTATTGGAGCTTTCTAAATAAGAGCTTTCTATATTACTTTTATCCAGAATTAAACAGGGGTATTTTATGAAGGTGTGACATCAGCTTAAAGCAGGCTGAAAGTAAAGCAGAATGTGACATAAGGCACATTCGATCTGCTTTATGTTTAACCTGCTTTAAGTAGAAACCTGTCTTCAAAACCAAAAACAGGCTATGGGGTAATGGGTAATTGAATAAAATCTTCCTTTCGTGGGAAAATCTTCCTTTTGCCTAAATGAAAACAGGTGAAGCTTTCAGAGTTGTTCATCTTCCTTTTTAACATCTAATCTTATCATTTTGATATCGTGGATTCATATAACATTAAGCTGGGTATTGACGTTCTGGCTATGCATCTTTTCCGGTATATTTGTTTTAACATCTGATTTTATCATTTTGATCTTGTGAATTTATATGATATAAAAATGAATAACATACTTTCAGTCAACATAATATTTTTTTTGTTCATATATGTACACAAGGAGAAATTAAATCTTCCCTTTGTTGGAAAATCTTCCTTCCCCGGAACGAAAGTTCCTTCCCCAAAATGAATATCTTTTCAAGACCGAGAGTATCAACACTTTAGACATTATATCATTATAGCAGTCTCCCTTTTGAATGGAAATCTTCCTTTTGCTTATGAAAAAAGCGATATTAACGAAGCCGGGTATATAACGGCTTCATACATCTTTTCCAGTATACATGTATTCCTTTCAACATCTTATCATTTTGATATCGTGTTTTCATATAATATAGCAATTATTAACATAATTTATTGAAGCTATTCGGTGGATTACTAGGAAAAAGCAGTGGTTATTAAATCTTTGTATTGAAACTGATTTAACTCCGGCTATATACATCCCTTGTGGTATATTCCGTTTAACCAAAGAGGACTGACATCCACTGATTTTATCATTTTAATATCGTGTATTCATATAATATAGTAATTAATAACATATTTTTATTCAAAATAATGTTTTATTGTTCATGTGTGTACCCAGGGAGAAATAAAATCTTCCTTTTGTTTGAAAATCTTCCTTCTGCAGAAGGAACGTTTATAATCTGATTTTATCATTTTACTATCGTGTATTCATATAATATAGCAATTTATAATATAATTTATTCAAAATAATGTATGTTCTTTCATATGCGTAGTCACACGAAGAAATGAAATCTTCCTTTTGTTTGAAAATCTTCCATCCACATCAAGGAACTGTAAAGCTTCCTTACGTCGAGGAAGGAATTCTTAAACAACTGATTTTATCATTTAATATTGTGTATTGATATAATATAGCAATTAATAATAATTTTATTCAAAATAATGTTTTGTTCGTTCATATGGGTACACACGGATATGGGTACACACGGAGATATAAAATCTTCCTTTTGTTTGAACATCTTCCTTTCCCGGAAAGAACCTCCGCGGAAGGAACCTTGCTTTTGCTGTAGTCATACCGTTCAGAAAGATGTTATCAGCTATTTTGCAAATGGGACTCAAACCTATGACATTTGGATTGCTAGTCAATCACTTTACCAACTGCGCTATGAAGGACTATACTGAATCGTATCAACATTTCCTTTATATAAATTTTCTTGTATAAGCACGTGCCGAAAAAGTCTGTCGTCAAGAAGACTTCCGTATGCGAAGTACCTTAAGTGAAATTGAAACGCAAGCCAGAGTTCAAATTTAAGTGCATTGGCGCTTAATTTTAGACCCAGACGTAATTACTAATTAATGTCTATCTGTAGTGCGTTCAATTACCATTGTTTGCTGGTTAGGTTAGCAGTTTAAACCCCGTGTGCAGCCTGCAGAGGACAGTAGAAGAAACGTTTTCAATCCAAATAACCCCGGTTACGCTTAAAATATTAATTTCATTGCAAACAGTTTGGAGCCTGATCAGACGCCGGGTAACCCTGCGTCTGATCAGGCTCCAAACTGTTTGCCACTCAGATTAGATTAAGTCTGAATTTTCTCCACTGTTTTTCAGACAGGTAGCCAACTTGCAATCGATAGCCAGCGATTTTTTAACTGAACTCATCACTGATATGTTTGTAAAATATAAAACAATGTAAGAAATGTATTTGTCAACATTTAATGCTTTGAAATCCTTGGAATTTTTAATAAATTACAAACATTACAGTAAAACCCAGATACTGATATTGACAAGAATATCCTGGTCACACTGTCTGTGTCTGGTCCAATGCTACAAGAGAAAGCTTTGCTCTACATGCAGCATCACTATGTTCAAACTAACCACTGGTTTGCTGTGTCAGTTAAGACAGCGACATAATTTACTTTGCCAATGTGTGTGGAGAAAGCGCAAGTGTTTCTATTACTAAGGAACTTGTGTCGATAGCTGGACTGAAAAGCTACCTGAACTCACCAAAGGGTACAGGCCATGTGATGAGACTGAACTGTTCTTTGAAAATATCAATAGAAGAGTGTGTTAGTACATTGATATTCAAGCCACAGGGAATTCTAACACTTTCTCCATTACTAACTTTGAAATTTCAGTTCCAAAAATTCACAACAGGTAAAATTATGACTAAAATCAAAATTTGCTTACAGTTTTAACTATGCAACATCAATGTTCAACCCACAGGGAACATCTATTCTGATGATCAGCTTCCCCCAATTCAAATATCTTATGTAGTATTCAACACTTATCCGTAAACTTTGACCAACGCCGACAATGGGGTGATTCCATAAGCCCACCCATTCTCTGAATAGGTGAGCTAAAAGACAAGGACAGAATTACTTGTTTCCACTTAGAGTAGGTTGTAAGTAGAGCAGAATGCACCTTAAGGCACATTCTGCTTCACTAAGCTGCCATCTTCTAGAATATGGAAAATAATTCTTTGGATAGATATATTCATAACTGTATAAAATGCAATTATTTTCTACAGTGACAAAATACATAACAAGGGCCACTATGGCCCTCTATTGCTCACCTTGTATGAGAGTGAGAGAGATAGAGACAGAAAGAGAGAGAGAGATGGAGAGAGATGCAGATGGTCGTTCAACTTGCACTTTTACTAGGGAATTCAGTTTTATCTGAAACTAAACTATTACTGATAAATTGTAGACATTTGGTGGCAATGGTTGAAGTATTTCTCCATTTTAGCCAGTGCATGTTGGATTGTATGCTTTTCATGTGGTTTACGTGGTATTTTACAGGTGCATATCTGCAGCTATCGTGCAGAATTCTTTGTTAAACCTTTAAAGCGACTCGCAACCAGATGTTAATTTTATTTTGTATTTGCAAAAATAAAAGAAAATACTCAAATAAAACCAAATGTGTAGCATTATGGTGCATCTGGCATTAGAAAAATATGATCAGTCTAAAAACATCCATAAGAAATGTCTTTAAATCTTCATTTTTTAGATATTTTCCATTGCTTTATCAATTGCTTCAAAAGACGCAACAGAAATTGATCAAGGGCTCACAAATAAACCTGAGCCCAATTATGTACTCTCCATCGCTACACACTGAAGTACGTTAAGATATGAATAGCCCATGGTCGAGTGGGCCAAGGGTTTGACTTTAGCTTTTGCTTTTCTTTCCCCGAATGTCGGTTCCTACCAGAGCTTAATAATGTTTTTTACTGAAATGCATTTTTTAAGCAGAATTTCAGTGAAGCAGTGAAACATAAAATTTAAACCTATCCACTTTTGAGGAGAGTCAGCATACTGTCAGCATATCAACAGCTCAGTGAGATGGATTGCAATAATGCAATCACCCTAAATCTTGGAAAGTGCAAAGTTGTAAAGTACATTCACGGTTCACTGCTCGTTGTTCACCTATCACATTAATTTGTTTTTTCTTTATTTTCTTTTTTTTTTACTTTATTTTTCGTTTTTGTTTCTCAGGTATATGACAACGAGCAGTGAAACATAAAATTTCAACCTGTCAACTTTTGAGGGGAGTCAGTATGCTTTTAGCATATCGACAGCTCAGTAAGATGAATTGCAATAATGCAATCACCCCTAAATCTTGGAAAGTGCAAAGTTGTAAAGTACATTCACGGTTCACTGCTCGTTGTTCACCTATCACATTAATTTGTTTTTTCTTATTTTTCTATTTTTTCGGCGGAGCTGACTGTTTTCTATTTAGACACACTTTAATATTTGGCCACACATTTCAACCAATAATATTTGATCAGAAATTTAGAATTAAGAGCACCTGTTGAAACTGAATAGTCTGATTGGATAGTAGCCAGGGCTCCAGATAAGGGAATTGTTTCAAAACTTAAAATCTTTATTTGTGCATTAAACCCTGTGGTGTCACTATACATATGAATTGTCTCTTCAAGACAATCAAAATGAGTGGTAATACCATAGGGTTTGGTGCTAAAAGAGGTGAAAAAATGTGATTTGTTTAGTTTACTCACTCTTATCTGGAGCCCTGTAGGCTGGTTTATGTCCCATTACAGTTTTACATGATGTGGACTGTGGGTGTAAAATTCAGAGATACAGGCTGTCTGTTTACTACACTAGGCCACAGAATTGACAAAATTATGCTATGATCTGAAATCTATTTATAGATATACAGAGGAAGCTAGGTGTTTCATAATTGTTTACAACCAATTTGTTTTAATTGTTAACTATTTGTACACATTTGCCATACATTAAAAGCAATATTTTATATATGAATAGCCTCAAGTGAGTTAAACACAATTGTGTTGTTTCATCATTATTTACAAGAGTGAAGTACAGTAGATTGTTGTATCTGTACATTTGTGTATGCTATAGTTTGTTTCAAGAAACTCTATGAATGGAACAATAGATTAATGTGAGGATCTCCTACCAGTAGCTAGGATATGAGTTAAATTATTGTTTTGTTTTGCATTTCTGTACATGATAGTTTTGCATTTTAAATAAAAGTTACTGTTTCAATTGAATACTTGTATTTTTTGCTTTTCAATCCAAGATATATATTCTTTGAAAACCTCAATTTAATTCAATTTTGCACACCCATCTATATAGCCTTAGTTCAACCACTCATTCCGCCGAATATCTTTTTTAAAGATATTTCTTGTTTATTTTATTTTTCGTTTTTCTTTCTCAGGTATAAGTAAACAAAGAGCAGTGAACCATAAAATTTAACCTGTCAACTTTTGAGGGGAGTCAGCCTATCATGAAGATTGGATGATATTTGTAGCTGCTAGAGTGTTCACGAACCAATTGTGAACGGACAGACGACGGACATCCAGCCATCCTAAAAGCTCACCTTGGCACTTCGTGCCACCTGAGCTAAAAATTGAGTAGATCTAGATGCTTTATGAGTGTCACTAATTTTAAAATTCTGATCATAGCGTCAATGTTCTGATCTTTGCATTAGTTTAAATCACAACAAACATGTGGGTTAAATATAAAGACTAGGTGCACAAATGTCGTTTTTCTCCAAATGACGCTCTCACCCAGAAGGGCCCTTTTCGCGTGGCGGGTCACATATATGCATTTTTCTAAATTGTTTTGGCTTAAATTCAATGAAAACACTCAGTCAATCAAAATCTTTCTGAAAGAAATAGAAGAAACTTTACACAATAAAAGCTAGTGTGAATAGTGAGAAAATGGTAAAAAAAAAAGCATAAGTTATAATGCTTCTTTTGAAACTATAGGCACTTTCATACATATACCAATGGCCAAGTTCGCCAAGTTTCATTTACCAAGTACAATTTCATGTATTTAATGTTTATATCACGTGATTAATGGAGATTGTTTGAAACAGATATTACCTAAGGGAGGTAACCGATACGCACAATTTCCTGAAGTAACGAAGCTTGATTTATCCGACTTCGTGTCGCATGAATTGGTAGCATAATTATGTCCTTTACAGCTTTGTGTTTTACACATACCTTACGGTACAACGTCTCTAAAGAGATCAGGTTAATATCGGTACTCTACGTAGAGTGCTCTAGCTGTCATCCAACTGATTTACTCAGCTCTTTGCTGTGTCTGAGACTAATAACGCCGTTCCCCCACTTGGGCTGGGTGCTGACACCGTTGTCCACTAAGAAGGGATCGTCCGCCGAGCCACAGAGACATCTGCACTAAAACATCAGTTTGTAGATGTCTGCCACTAAGGCCATACTGCCATCCAGTTTCACAATACCGGTCAAAGCATGACATAAACACCTTGGGGACAATAAAACTGCTGGAATAGCAGCGTCTGTCTAATAAGGTTATTCAACGCTACGTGCACTCCATGAGGCGACCCCTACTGAGATGTATCCAGGAACATGGCAGGCAGGGGCGTACCTAGGCATACGCAAAGTACGCAGTTGCGTACTGTAAATTTTGAAAGTCCAAAAAATAAAAAAGTCTAAAAACCTGAAAAAGCAAAAAAAAAATCATGCCTCACCCGGGTAAGGTCTTTTTAAATGTCCCTGGTCGAAAATAAAATTATTTAGATCTGCTCTATTCTACTTCCTTTTTTTCCAGGCTCGCTTCGCTCGCCTCAACTTATCACTGATCGAATATTTTAAAATTGAGAAAAAGAACAATTGATACCTGTTCTTGAACAGGTTCGGAACCTGTCCCGAACATTGAATCAAACAGGCACTCAGTGACCTCGCGGCAAGTTTTTACCCGGCAATTTTTAAAATGGCGACATCAACAAACACCATCGATCCTCCATACAAGGATGTGTACGCTGACGGAATAGCTGATGACAATGATAAGATGAGCCTATTAACAGCAAAATGGAACAGTGTCCGACAGTATTCATTCAAAAGCAGGTACACATGATGATTGTTCTCTTTCAAACGTAGTCTACAAGAGAAAACAGACACGGTAAAAGAGCAAACAGATGAATAAATCATGGATCTAGATCCAAATCCCTAAAACACGATGTATGCCTATTGATAAATTATACAGTTTTACTCACCAACGTAGAAGTCGGTGAAAACAGTATTTTTATTTTAAAAAAAAAATAAAAAAAATAAATGACTCTGGTAAGGGAAATTCTGGCCAAATTTTCATTCCAAGGGACGTAACTCTTTCATGTTAAAAATTACTTTGTTATCGTTCATAACTATGCATGTACCCTGACTGTTATCGTAAAAGGTGTTAGGGAAACAAACTAACTTGACCCATGTTTTGGCATATCGTCATCAATTTAGGATAATGTAGGGCCAAAACAATGGCTATGTTAATAATAAAATGCAGTTGGAAATGATTTAGATCTGCTTTATTCTATTTTATTTTTATTTTCCGGCTCACTTCGATTGCCTCAAATTATGTCACTAATTGAATATTTCAAAATCGAGAACAAGAACAGTTGATACCTGTTCTTGAATAGGTTCGGAACCTGTACCGGACATTGAATCGAACAGGCACTCAGTAACCTCATCGCAAGTGTTTTATCCGGCAGTTTTTTAATTTATAAATAGCCCTAAATATGACAAATGATGCTATGGTGATGATGCATTTGAATAAGAGGTTTCTAGATTAGCCTGACTGTTTGTAATACATATTTAAGCTTTTCAATTAAAAACAAATTTTGAAGGAGTACAATACCTGCTGTATGATTTTATTTTACAGCCCAATGAATACATTGCATTGATAAAACACCCCGAGGCATGTGTCACTTACTGGGACACCATTCTTGTTCTAAACTGAAGAAAAGTTGAATATGAGTGACAAGCAGTTTGGATTAGATCAAACATCAAGTTACACAGCGTCTGATCTCGATCTAAACTGTTTGCAAATGTTAGCCAAGCCGCGCTTAGCACGATAAGGTTAACACTGCACATCACTTATTTAATTGCATTCTATATTGCGATAGAAAATATCCCGGCTGAGAAAATGGTGGCATACTAAAACAAGAGGCCCATGCGGGCCTTAATATCGCTCACCAGGAAAAACCAACACAAGGGTCACATAACCCCTGAGACATAATTTTCATTGAAAAAATCTATTTTTAGCTCCTGTGGCAATAGACATGTTTGTAAAATATGTATTTATGTCTGCTTTCAGATACATTGGTGGGACGTTCAGAAAACTCCAGCCACATTGTTTTGAAACTTACAAATGGCTACGATTTTCCAAATCAACTGATGGTGTCTTTTGTGCCCCATGCCACCTTTTTGCCGGAAACATCAAGCGAGTATTAGTGTCGACCCTAGCCACAGACATAAGCAACCTACCAAAAACTCTCAAGAAACCTTCAACCTGTGACGTACACGTTCAATCCATTGAAGCAGCCGAAAACTACAAGAGAGTAATGACCGGTAAGCAGAAGGACTTGCTTCATCAATGTCATCATCTTACAACGCTTTGGTTGAGAAAAATCGTCAAATTCTGCTAGCCATTGTTGACACGGTCATTCTGTGGCAGACAGAATCTTCCTTTAAGGGGCCACGACGAGGAACGGAGCAATTTTGTTGCATTACTGCACTATCAGGCAAGCCACAACAGCCTGCTTGCACATCATCTCAAGAATGGGGACCAAGGACCAAGTATATCTCGCCAAATATTCAGAATGAACTAATTGCAATATGTGGTGACGAAATTAAGTCGCAAATTATAATTCAGTGTTACAAGGCTCCTTACTTCGGATTCATCGCAGACGAAGCAACGGATTCAGCAACCATGGAACAGATGGCTTGGTGCTTGAGATACTTTGACACTGAAACAAAGTTAGTTGAAGAAAACTTTATAGAGTTTGCGGAATGTGAATCAACGACTGGAGAGTCACTTTCAAATGCTTTTCTTGAACAAATGAGAAGTCTCGGGGTGGATCTGGACAGACTCAGAGGTCAGGGGTACGACGGCGCGTCGAATATGTCGGGGAAATTCCGTGGCGTGCAGGCTCGCATCCGTGAAGTACAGCCGCGGGCAATGTATACTCATTGCAGAGCCCATTGCCTGAATTTGGCAATATGTCATTTATTGCCTGAAAAACCCTCAGTGCGAAACATGATGCACACGGTGCAAGAAGTGCCATTCTGTTTTAATTACTCAGCTAAACGTTTATTGAGATTCCAAGAGGCACTAGAAAGCGACCCTGAAAGCAGGCTTGCCATGGAAAAAAGAACAAAATTACAGTCCTTGTGTGAAACAAGGTGGGCCGCACATGCAGATGCACTGCATACATTTAGATGTTCATACACCACAGTAGTAGAGGCTTTGGACGACCTGAACATCAACTACGGGGATACAAAGGCAGGTCCATTCAAACTGGCCATTTCCAAATTTGGATTCATTGTTACGCTAGTGGCAATTGAATTCATTTTGGCGCAGCTTGTTCCCCTCTCCAAAATGTTACAGACGAAGACATGTGACCTTGTTGAGGCGTCCAAAGAAGCCAGTGTCATTTGTAACCTGGTCCAAGAACAGCGCAACGATGATGCCGTGTGGGACGACCTCTATGGAAAAGCTATTGCCATGGCAACATCTGTAGATGTCGAGCCAACAAGACCACGAGGCGTTTTACGTCAACAAAATCGACAAAACGTGCCGGCAGCAACCATTTCAGAGTACTGGAAGAGGAACATGTGGCTGCCATTTCTTGATCATTTAGCCTTTGAACTAACAGATCGTCTATTGAACGCTGAAGGTCGGCTCCGTGCACTGTACTTGCAGCCAGTACACATCGCGCAGCTTTCCGATGAAGGCATTCAAGGTCTTTACCAAACATTTCTGCCAGATCTTCCGTGCCAAACATTTGATGAGTTTGAGGGGGAGATTCGCAGATGGAAAACTAGATGTCAGCTAAATGTTCAAACTCCTCTGTCCAATATCGCAGATACCCTGGCAAACACACATGCGGAGTTATATCTGAATGTGTGCACTTGTTTGCACGTACTGCTGTCTATGCCAGTATCAACTGCAACGGCCAAACGTTCTTTCAGTGCCATGCGTAGAATGAAGACATACCTTCCGTCTACAATGTCAACTGAAAGGATGACCGGTCTTGGTTTAATTCACATCCACAGAGACCGTGAGATAGTGGCTGAAAAAGTTGTTGACATATTTGCCAGGCGAAAAGATTGACGGCTGGCTTTGATATTCAAAGTCTAGACATATGCACATAATTATACAGTAAATACATGAATAATTTGGTGTCTAAGGTAATGGCTGCTTAAAGCAAAGTGAAAGTAAAACAGAAAGCTCGTTTAGCTTAGAGCAAAGTGAAAGTAAAACAGAAAGCTCCTTTCAACCCATTTAAGCTTATTTAGTTCCATTGCTTTAAGCTGTCATCTATCTTTCTTACAATCAGCTAGCCAAGGTTTTAGTGGTATTCAATGGAGAGGGTTTACTGTACATGTACATATAGGTGGAGGTCAATAAATGTGCCTTTCCTCCCCCTCAAACTCATATTTAACCTTGTATGAATATTATATGTCTTTTCTGAATTAGTACATATTTTAGAATAGTACCATGATGAAAAGAGGGCTACACACCCCACTCAGTATCATTTAAATGCATCCTCTTGTAAACCTTGTCTACCTGAATATTTATCTACTAGGTAAAAACTACTTATCACTATGTAGGTTCGAGAAACGAACATTTAATATTTATGTGAATCATATTTAACTTAGCCATTTTGAGAAAACACTAACCAAAATATGTTAACAAATGTGTGCTTCACCCCGTAGCAAGTTGATTTATAGCTTTATTGAAGAGAGGTGACAACTTCAAACGGCTTTAAAGTAAAGCAGAATGCACCTTAAGGCGCATTTGCTTTACTTTCAGCCTTCTTTGAGCTTAAAGTTTTAAACTGCAATACTACAAAATCGAAAATATGTGTTATGACTGTATAACTATAAATCCGTAACCAGTTCCTAGCCCCACTTAACCCTTTCCCTCATAGAAACGCCTTTTAGCGAATATAATTTATTCCTCCGCTGAAGAAAATAGTTCCAATTTTATCAGTCATGAATATATATTATAGGGGATATTTTCTATATTCTAGCACATGATAGCTTAAAGTAGGCTGAAAGTAAAGCAGAATGCGCCTTAAGGCGCATTCTGCTTTACTTTCAACCTGCTTTAAGAAGTCACCTATCTTCAATACTAGAAAGAGACTTTCAGGTAAAGGGTTAAATGGATTTAATGTAAGGCAGAATGCGCCTTTAAGGGCGTGTTCTGTTTTTTCCACAGCCAGCGTTAAATCTTGAAGTTTTAAGCTACTATCTGTCACAATTTCGATACGTATTGATTCATGAATATAAATCCATAACCAGTTCCTAGGTGATCCCTTAAAACGGGTTTAAAATAAAGCAGAAAGCACCTTAATGCGCATTCTGCTTTACTTTCAGCCTGCATTAAGCTAAGAGTTTTAAGCTACCATCTGTTAAGCTACTATCAAATATTCATTACTGTATTAATAACTGAATCTGTGCAGTAGAAGAATAAATGAAGTCTTTAAATGCCTATGTATGGAGTAATGAGTTGTTAGAAAACATGCACTTTCCTCGACTGTTTCAAGCTTCAAGATAAAGGCTACCGTCTGATAGAGTATGGAGGATAATTGATATGAAAAGATTGCGAAAGTAAGCGGTATTTTACATTCATATTACATATTAATTTTTACTCTTACGGTTTCAATATATTTTAAAGAGGAAATAACAATGTAGAGTAAACTAGCTATGTAAAATAAATGTAAATACTGCTTGCTTTCGTAATATTTTCATGTAGAATATTATGATCCAGTGGAAGGCCATTTTCTTATATTTGTTATGATACATATTTACGACTGTATACACTGTACAGTACAAGTCTCGCAATGTTTAAAGAATCCGCGGTCCGTCGCAATTTCAGCGACCGCGGACGGGCGTATTTGTCCGTCATGATATTTGAGGTATTCCGCAGTCCATCGCGGATAGTGATGGGTCCGTGATGGTGTCTCACCGGGGTTCTCGCCGCCGGACGCGATCGTTATCACCGCGGATCGTGGTGATATCGTCACGGACCGCGGTGCACCACTGCGGATCGCGCTGGTCCTTACCTGGATTGATATTTTGTTTCCTTGGTTAATTTCCACAGCCTATTTGCTCCGATATTGCGCACAATAAAAGGTGTTCAATATATGAAATAAATCATTCGAAAAAAGTTCATTGTGGCTTATTTCCAACCGAAACCGTTCTGCATTCGACAAGCATCTATTTGTTTGGCGTGTTTGATTTATGTTTACAGAACCTGATTGTGAATTGTCTGGTTCTGTTCGGAAAAATACGATGTGCAATATTCGAGTCTATTTTCTACTTAAGTGTTGCCAAAAATTCATTTCTGATAAAGAAACACGGTACAACCGATTATCCAACAGCAAAAACAGCCTTTATGATGTTTCAACTTTGCATACACGCGTATGCCATTTTGGCTCTATATATAGTAAAGTTCCACTTTTAACCCTTTCATGATCAAATTATTCGGGAGAATTTTGCCCCTTCATCGCTTTATTGTCGTCTGCTTCAATGTTGTTTTTTCTGCAATACACATTTCAAAGATATATTTAATGTTGTATGACCTTATAAATGTCGATACGACAGTCAAACTGTGTGGGTCCTAATTGCGTCTGATCAGGCCCCAACTAGTTACAAACGCACTTTAAAGCGTCATTGAGAGTGAAAGGGTTATAAGTAAATCGATTTTACGGTTTCAATTTCACATCAGTCTAAATACTAGTATCATAAATCTCCTGAAAACTATTCCCAAAATCTATGAGTCCGCATTAGTCTTCTATGATTCCTGTGTAGATTAGCCTACATAATTATCAGACTGGCAGACGAAATAACTTTGAGGGTGTATTATGTCATAGTGGGAATCATTTATAATGGAAGTGAAAGGATTAAAGAATAATTATTAATTATTCTAATCTCAAAATACGTCACTCTTACGCAAACATTCTTTCTTTTTAAACGGATATTTCTTAATTTAAATGCCCACTAGTCTTAAATACCAGACGCTTCAAATAAAAGCAATATCAAGACAATACTGAATCTTAAAATGTCTTTTTTAAACACTGCATGCAATCGAATTATACTGTGGAGAAATGTTATTCTTTCCCAATAAACGGGTTTACGCTAAAACAAGTATTTCAATTGCAAACAAATTGGAGCAAGATTAGACGCCGGGTTACCCGGCGTCTGATTAGGCTCCAAACTGTTTGTCACTCAGATAAAAATATGTAGACATATTTATAACAAAGTTGTCATTACATGTATATGCATTCAAGTGTTTTGCGTTCGCGTTTCGTTTGCGTTTAAACGGGAAAGTATAAACGTTTTCTCCATTGTAAATGTAACAGATTTTGGTCGTTTACAAACTTACTAAAAACTCGGAACATCGAATCCTGTTACCATACAAAAACCCGGACTAGAGAGATTCTTAAGCAGTTTATTGGTGGTGGGGTTTAAAAACAACATTTTAAACAGTTTTTATTGAATGGCGTTTTAAAAATGTGGCAACTAAATGCAGGATGGCTTTAAGACAGGTAGCAGCTAATTGCAGATGAGCAGTAATTTAGCAAGCTCTGTTGTACTGTTGCGATCAACCACCTGCCTTAATGACTATTTAAGCCTGTTATTGTATCCTTTGTAAGCAAATAGAATAAATATATTTCGGACGGAAAATTGATTTCGCCGGTTGCCGGTTACACACATGGGAAACTGAAGGAGCTTCCTGCCTTACTTTCACCTTTATGTAAGCAGTAACCTGTCCTAAACACCTAATAATTAACACAGTTTTAAGGGGGGGGGGGAGAAAAGGGAAGAGAGAAAGAAATAACTGTTTTAGTAGCATATTCATAAAGCCTAATAAATGCAGGTAAATTTGACATTCGCTGCAGACAGTGGAAAATACGTTATTTTTCCCCGTTTAAACGCAAACGAAACGCAAGGCACTAAAACGTAGAAAATGTCAAGTTCTACATAATTCTTACAATTCCTTTTTATCTGAGTGGCAAACAGTTTGGAGCCTGATCAGACGCTGTGTAACCCAGTCTCTGATCTGACTCCAAACTGTTTGCAATTGAAATAAACGTTTTAGCGTAAACGCGTTTATTGGGAAATAATAATACATTCACCACTGTGTACGTTTTCACAAAAAGGAGCCGATGGTGACTGGAGCTGCAAGGATCACATGGCTTTGGGCGGCCGCACAACCTTCTTATAGCATAATCCCTTAGCCTGCCGAGTGTAGCGTCTTTAATATTTGCAAACAGTTCGGATCCTACAGAAGACCGTAACTCCTAGTAAGGGTTAAACCTGACTAACTCTCATTTTCTGTTTTTCTTCAGCGAAATTAAGCAACGAATCTTATTTCAGTTATTTCACAAACATTTTAGAAGCGGGTGATAATTCAGCATAATGAGGGCCAAAAGTAAAGTGTCAAACATTAAAACAACGCTTTGGGTGTTCTACACCGGAAACGACGACCCTGGCGTTCCAGCGCAGGGGGTTAGATAACAAAACCCGGCAATCAAAAATAAAAGCGCCGCCTTCAATCAACAAGATGTTACAGCTCAATGGCTCCGTGTCTTAAACAATTAAAATTGTTGGAAAACGACTGATTTTGCTGTCACCAGGCTTTCTACATTTTTGTCATCTGCATTAAGTTACCCGTTATGCAAATTGGTGACAACTTAATGCCGAGCAATAGTCATGCGGAACATTTTGCAGACAGATGGCAGCTAATTGCAAATCGAAGGTCATTCAGAGCTATCTGCATTAATTCTCATCTGCATTAAGCTTCCACCGGTCTGTATATATAATTACTCATCATTTATAGTAAATTAAAGTTTTAAAAAGCCTAATTTCAACATCTCATTTTTTTTAAATCATGATTATGTGTGTACATGTATATGGTAGAATTTTAACTGAAAAGATGAGACTCAACCGTGATGAGTTGATAAAAAGGTAGAATTGGTTATCACATTAACCCTATCAAAGAGTACACTCGTCATTTCCTTGCACTGACAGTGTAACTGAGAAAAGTACACTTGTTGTGTGCTAACCGTGCAGACCAGGATCAGAGTGTCCATAAAGGAGTGCTCCGGTCCGGATCTGCACTGTTTAAGAAAACAATTATTTAACACATTCAACCCTATCGACGAGTATACTCGTTTTTTTAAACTGACTTCTATTGACACAATGGCAAATCGTCTGGACAGCATGTCGTTGATCTCGCGTTTTTTGTGCGATAAATGACTTTTTGTTCACGTGACTGTCTTTCCTTAACGGTCTTCTATGTTCTGATGGAGGGAACAGCACCATGACGATGGATCAGCAAGGAATGAATCAGACGGGGCAGAAATGACCAAATCGAATGCCCAAATTCTTGCAAACAGTGTAGACTCGGCTGTCGTACTACAAGTCCCATACTGTTGTTTTAATACAAAAGCGCCGGTGATACAACAGCAATTGGAAAATTAATAAATAATACATATAAACAAACCTTGATAACTATGAAGACCCAGATCAGGTGGGTCCTAGAGCCCTCTGATCATTATCTATCCCGTTTAAGGATACGATCACATCGTTATTGGTTCACACATTCAATTGTATCTACGAGTATATATATGCATTCGTCACTTACTAACAGTGTTACCTATGAAAGTATACTTGTCGAATGCTAAGCATGTACATGTAGATCCAGATCAGAGGTTTCTTCGAGTCCTCTGATCAGGATCTACACCGTTTAAGGATATGACCACATATCGTAATTACGTCACACACTTAATCCTATCGACGAATATACTAGTCACTTTCTAAACAGTTTACCTATGACAAGTGCACTTGTCGTATGCTTAACAGTAAGCATGTAAACCCAGACCAGAGGACTCCTTGTATCTCTGATCAGGATCTGCACCGTTCAATGTACAGAGATGACGGTTTAGTAGTGCAAACGGATTTTTTTAATTTATGATTGATGGCACCCCACACAAATTTCATAGCTCAGGTGTGAAAGTGATACGCATATCACCATAGTATATGCCTTTTTGTCGAGAGAAGAAAAATGAAGAGGCAAAATACTTCTTTAAGTTATGTAACATCAAAGTTTTTATGTGTCAATTAGGCTTTCGTGACCTTCCAGTTTCCAACTAATACCTTCTTTTTCGACCAATCATATGACTCAGATTATTGTAAATGATTTCGTTTAACTCCGCCCCCAATTAGAAAGCCAATCATAAAAAATAACGATTTTAACACTGTATGCCATAAATCGCCTTGACAGCTTCGGAAATAACCAGATAGTCTAGGCACGTGATTCACTTAATCGGGGCACTCAATGGGGAAATGTTGCAGATAACGAGTGACACTGAGAGACAGCAATAACGAAGTACTTACATAATTAATTTGATTGATTATTCTTATCTGTATGGATGTAAGATCTATCTCTATACGTATTATGTACATTGTAAGCATGGAGAAATGTGTAATGTCTCCATGATTGTAAGCGATCATCTCAAAACCAGATAATACATTTTAATTTTAAATGTCATCAACATTATAGTTATTTAGAATGAAAGTAAACGAAAAGTTGTTTAAAAATTTCTAGTAGATCCTTATCATACACTGAGTTACAGTCACTAGATAAGTATCTACACCGTTAATAACCACATTTATAAAACAATATTTTCCAATATATGTATATGACTGATGAAGACTTTGTTGACTCTTTTAAATCAATAATATAATCTAGTTTTAAAACGTAGTTTGCAAAAGAACGCGAAACCACCTGTTTGTCTTTTTAAAATTTTCACATATGGATTGAAGATGACAGTAGACATTCAGAATTCCACAGTTACAGTATCGCAGATCCAATATGGTGTTTACAGACACGGGTCGTCAGAGATAAATAAAAAAAGTAATATACCAAGTTAAAGTCTACTTTCATTTAACTTTCAGTCCGAATGACCGCTCAGCCGACTGTACATATATATGTTTGCTATTTGTATAAATTTCTTATGTATTTGATTGCCGAGAGAGAGAGTATGTATAATGGTTATGGAGGCAACTGTACACATACTCTCTCTCCCTCCCTCGCGCTCTATTATCTCTCTTTCTCTCTCTCTCTCTCCCTAGCTCTATTTCTCTCTTTTCTCTCTCTCTCTTTTTATTTCTCCCTCTCTCTGGCTCACTAATGCCCGCTCTCGAAAAAGAATTTGTATTTGTTAAACTATAGGGGAAGGACCGTCTCTAAGTTGGTAGAACTTGTGGTCCAACCCCATTTTATGTATATAATTGAAATAAAATCAGGACTGCAACTTATCCGGATTTTTTCTAAATCTTCGGATATTCTTTCTATACTCAGCAAAAATAGAAACTTTACATTGGATTCAAATGTGTATAATTCTGTCTACAAACACAAGTTTGCAGAAAGCTTAGTGTTTTTCGAAACTTTGGATCAATGTTTGTAAGTTTTCGACAATGGTGACGAAAAAAATTCAAAAACCACGTCGTGATTTGACGTCAAAATGCATAGGGGTCGATTTCAAAATTATCAGAGATGTGAACGTGTACGCAAGATGTGTTTTATTCATTTTATGGTTTCATTTTAAATGACTTTTTTGCATAAAGACAGTTCAGTAGCGCGGATGCTCACAGTCGCGCCTCAGACAAGCAACACTCCGTCTCTGATGTACCGTGTAATGACGTCATCTAGGATGCCATGCCATTTCGTAATCGAGCATTTCTGAGTTCGTTTGTTATGTAAATCTGGTATTTGTTCCGCATCCGTCGCCAACTTTACCCTTTACATGCTCTACTGGTGGCAAATCTGTTGATATCGCAGGCCATGGCATGACGTTGACGTAATTCTGGGCTTTGTGCGTGCAGTTAAGATCTGCCCTGAATACGGTCTACGGGTACGGACAGGACCGTACATTGCTTCAGATGATTCCTTATTGTCTCGGCAGCGATCCCAAACCGCCGAGCAGTAACCGTTGCTGGGATTGAACAGTTACGTCGATACGCTAACGTAAGAGTGCGGTCGTCTCTATGTGACGTCAACGATCTCAGACGATCCTGGACTTGCCCCGTAACTCTGTAACGAGTTGTTAGGATATGAATTTTCTATCGTATGCCTCCAAAATGACGCTCAGCATCTTTTGCTGACGCACCCGCCTTAAGCATGCAAAATGGCCTGATTTCTGTAATTTTCAGAAAGCTGTGACATCTCAGTTTTGAAACGCATGTGTTTACAATTTTGTTTTTTCGGTGTTTGGCTCAAGCCTGTGTGTGTCTGTTGCATTAAATAAACTTGAAATAGACCTGACTAGGTCAACTCGCCGTCAGAGTTAAAAACCGGAAGTGGAAAGCGTGCTACGTCGTGCGCGGTACAAATTAGCGAGAGTGTGGCTCTGTGTGGTCTTTATCAATACCCCCATTTTGAAATGTACGTATATTTTATGAAACGTCATTAAACATCGCTCAAACCGGCTTTAAAGTATGTAAAGTTTCTATTTTTGTTAAGTATAGTATGTGGTAGCTCAAAGCAGGCTGAAAGTAAAGAAGAATGCGCCTTAAGGCGCATTCTGTTTTACCTTCAGCCTACTTTAAGCAGCCACGTGGCAACACAACTAGAAACAGGCGATGGGGAACAGGAAAGATTTGTAAAATCGCACTTTAAAAATGCTTATTTGAAAATCTTAGGATTTTTATGTCAATTTATGGCAGCCCTGTAAAATATGTTTAAACTAAACTTATTTGATTGCCGTTTAGTATGCGATGTCATAAAAAGGGTAAATAGGGTTTAATTCTGTTTATGAAAAGAGACGAAAAAGTAAGCTCGGTCGAGTTAGTTGATATGTACATTTAATTCAATCATGCGACCGTATACAGTACTGACCGTTCGCTCTGAGACATTCCGGGAAGAAGCTCTAACAGCATATTATTTCCACATGAAAACAGCTGTCTGTCTGTCTGACTGACCCTCTGTCTGTTTACATGCATCTGTTTCTGTCTGTTTGTCTTTATTCACTCTTTCAGTCTGCTAGTCTATATATCTCTCTCTGTCTCTCTATCTATATATATATCTATCCTCCATCCCTCCTCTCCCCCTCTCTCTCTCTGTCTCTCTATCTCTGTGTGTCTTGCTCTCTCTGTCTCTCTCTGTCTCATTTGCATATAAATAACACTGCCTTCTATAACTATCTATCATCTCAACTTTAACCTCGGCTAATGTAAAAAAGGATTACATTCCTCAGAAAAAATACAAACCCGTGTTTGACAGAGTTGATCGATCAAAAGTAAAAACTGTAGCAGCATAGTAGATTTTGAGACCAAAATCAATCGTGTAGATGCGTTTGGTCCTTATATCATTATTCAATCTACTATAAAACCTCTCTATAATGACCACTAAACTGAAGGCTAATTGACTGCATAAAAAGACGGGAAAGCTTGAAGCAAAATGAACGTAAACATGAAAGTTTCTGCAGAAACTTGTTTTACGTTCACCTTTCCTTAAGCATGCACTTGTTTTTAACACCTGCTAAATAACACAGTTTAGTGGTCGTGATAGAGAGGTTTTATTCTGTATCTTTAGCTACTTTTCTTAGGAGGAGGTACAAGTTTACGGGATTGAAAACAAATAATTATTTTCCCAAGTTTCACAACTCTTCCCCCCCCTTAATTCTCGTGTTGGTTCTAAACAATTATGACAGAATGCGCCAGACATTTTTAATCTCTACCCGTACGATTTTCAATAAAACATAGAACCTAAAGAACCTGCTATCTAAAATCATTTAGTGGACGTTATAGAGAGGCTTTACTGTACTATTAGTTTCTCGTCTTCTAAGAAGACACACGTTTACGGGAATGAATTCAAATAATGGTTTTCCCGAGTTTCATAACTCTCCCCCGTTTTAACTCTCGTGTTGGGTCGAAACAATTATGACCGAATACGAGTGACATTTTTAATCTCTTTCCGTATGATTTTCAATAAACTTAGACAGTGAGCTAAAACACATTATACGTAGACTTTTTTTTTAATCCTTTATCTTTTTTTTTTTGGCAACCTGACTATAGACTTTAGTTTAACATAAAGAACCTGTTTCAGTTTCGGGGTTTAAGAGTAGGCTATTTACATGTATATTATATTTCATTATGAATTCGAAATATGACTGTATTCCAAAAAGGTTTCTACAGTTAAAAATGCACACGTGTATGAACAAGTAAGCTGTTGCATATCTTTTCTTGATAATTTTCACCTAAAGCGATTCAGCGACTCCAACTCATACAGGTAGCGTCCACGATGATGCCTCGCAATCCGCGATGATGCCATCGCAATCAGCGATGACTCCGCCGCGGAAATATCCCATAGGGTAAATTTCTGTCCGCGGTGGACACACATTTTGTCCACGATGATCCAAAAAAATTGTCCGTGTTGGAAACCCGCGGACATTCAAAAGTGTCCGTGCTGGGAGCGCGGACTTTTTAAACATTGCGAGACTTGTACTGTATATTAGTCCTACTGTATATGAATATGGAGTAATGGGTAAACGGGTAGACAAACGTGCGCATTCCCGAGTATTAACCTTTTACTCCACAGCTTGTTTCTATTGTTGAAAATAGGAGACCGCTTGAAGCAGGTTCTAAAGTAAAGCAAAATGCGCTTTAATGTGCGTTCTACCTGACTTTTAGCCTGTTTTAAGCTGCCATCTGCTGGAGTATAGAAATATGATAAATGTATATACACAAAAACATGTATGTTAAGATATAATATGGGTGCATGCTCTTGTTATCCGCTCGGTGTTGTTATCAATGTACAGTTAGCATTGAATACAGTGCTTTCTTCTTACAACGTCCCTCCGTACAACGATCCCCTCCTTACAACAATGCAGCATTATGCTTGCCGCTGTTCCTCAAACATGACAAATACGTCTAAAGTTTTCACTGCTCCAATATGGTCAGCTTAAAATTGTCTTCTGCTGTTTTTCTCAAAGTAACATATAAAACATTTTGACAGGAAAAACACATAATGACGAGTGACAAACAGTTTGAATCCTGATCAGATGCCTCTTTACGCGGCGTCTGATCTTGATTCAAGCTGTTTGCAATATTGTAAGGCAAGCCTTAATTTCCCCTCCCTATAGATAACAACTGCCTCCGAACAGCACACACAATTTGTCTCCTATAAGGTGTTGTTGTAGAGAGGGAGCACTGTAGATAGTATGAATGATTATCCGTCATTATTCATTTTTAATACTGGATTGTATAAAGCTGATGGACATTGTGGGTTTTTTTTTGTACAAAATGATAAACGTAGATGTATCACATACATGTACCAGGCAAAAACAGAAACGTTTTCAATGTAAAACTTTGCTTTCATTATTTTTAATTCATCGTCTTGGCGGGAATGTATCAACAAGAAAATTAAAACTGTTGTATTGATACAGAAAAAAAAGGTTTGCATTGATCAGTAAAATAAAACGTTGGTGAAAAGGAGAATAGTTATTTAGATATAGTGCCATGAAGTCAAACACAATACATGTATATTGAAGTAGACGTTTCAGAGTTTGCCTGGTTCGTGTGTATGTAAATGAGCTGTGCCTTGAAGACGTATGCATTGCAAGCAGTGTAAATCATGACCAATCGCATTGTCAAAGACGCGGCAGCTGATCTTGATCTACACTGTTTGACATTCAAAAGTGTAATTATACAAAATTTTGTTTAGTAGTCTAATATTATATAATAGTGCCTGAGATGAGGACGGTGCTAGATCTACACTATTTGGCAGTGCGATGAGTGCGGTAGTCTCATGACATGACTCAAATACACTGCTGATTTGCTGTCATACTGTATTGATGAAAATTGTTGTACTGAACACTAGTTGCTTCATTGAAAGAACTGTTTGATAAGCGACGCTTTAACTCTTTCCTCCCTAAATCTTCTAGCGACGCTTAAACCGAGAGTTTTACAAAGATATAATCTGGCTTTGATTTTTTTTAACATTGAGCAGACCATCTCTAGACCTACAGATTATCAGTGAAATCATTTAGATTGGGGTAATCCAATTTGCGAAAAAAAACTAAATATGTAGATCTATAGCATTTGTACAAAGCTATGTGAAACCATCTCACTAATTAGGTAGCTTTTTTCGGTCCAAAAACACTCCAGAATGCATCTCCGCCATTCTAGGGAAAAAAATGTTCCTGTCTATTTTTGCGTACTCCCAATTTGTCTCCAGGAACGCCCCCTGGCGGCCAGGGAGGTTATTCACCGTTATTGGTTATGAAATGAACACATTTCCTCATATTATTCAGCATTCCCAACCTTTCCGGGTAAATTCTGACAAAACTTTTTTTCCGCTTAATTCTGTTTTACACCCCTATTCACTTACATAAGTCAAAGTCTTGAAAGGATGATGACATTGACACCAAAATCACACACTTCCCTACAAAGTGTTGTAGCTTTTGATTTTTTGATAACTTTCTCATTGATTGATTGGGAGGAATCATAAAGCCTTAAGGCGGTGTAAAGGCACTTTTTTGGGCGAGTGTAATATTAAGACAAAACTGTATCTAAATTGGTTTATAGCCCACAACTCCATTCGAGAACCTGTCAGGGTTGGCATAAAACCCGGGTTTTATCTTATTGCCCAACCCGCTGGGTTTTATGGGTTTTAAGAGGGTGGGTTTTAGGGGTTTTATGGGTTTGATTGGGTTTTATGAAATTTTAGTTTAGAAAGTTAACTATGACAGTAATCAGTCAAAAGCTACCTAAGAATCAATTGCTGGCCATCAACACTGATAATGCTGAGAACAGCATGTAAATTAAAATTAATAATAAGCAAAAATTATGTCAACTATCAACACAAAACTGACCATTGAAGATTTTTTTTGAAGTTGTAATAGCTGTGTAAACAAACACTCTCTAAGATGTCTACCTATATTAAAAATCCGTCTGTTTAACAAATTGCTGAAGGGAATTTATGTAAAGAAGACCGGCAGGCAGAAGCCAACTATCCGCCATGGGGAGTCAATGATCCCAAACTTTCTGTCGCAAAGTTGAAGAAATGTAAAAGTGTCCTGCGTGCCTGCATCATTGCAGATATCATCACTTGCCAAGCAAAACACCCCTTTTCAAAGGTAGGGAGCAGATCGCATGCCGGCCGGTCGTGTGGTCTGCTCGGTACCTTGAAAATGGGTTGTTTGACTTAGCTAATGTGACATCCTCACCTTCGCAGGCAGGCAAGACACCAACTTTTACATTTCTTTGTGATCCAAAGTTTGGGATCATTTACTCCCCTAAAAAAATGGCGGATGGTTGGCTAATCTTTCTACCTGTCTTCTTTACATAAATCCCTTTCAGCGACTTGTTAGTTTGCAATGAAAATAATATGTTTGAGCTAGGAAGATTGTTTGAAGATAACTGGAAAAGGGTCACCCATGAATCATTATTTGTGTAAAAATATTCTTAAATCAGTCCAATAGTTTCAGAGAAAAATATTTTTAAAGATTTTCTATACAGAAATATAAGGAATTGCCCCACCCACTGGCAGCCATGTTTTTTAAAATATCAAAATGATTTTAAGAAATCTGATATAGATTCATAAATGGATCATTAATTTGTTTGAAATTATTTTCAATTTGGACCAATAGTTTCACAGAAGAAGATTTTTGAAGTTTTTACTATACCGTGAGTAACATAAGGAAAATGTGCCCCACCCACTGGCGCCCATGTTTTTTTTAGATCATTTGTGTGAAATTACTTTCAAATCATACCAAGGGTTTCAGACAAGAAGATTTTTTTAAGTTTTCACTATATAGCCATAATGAGGAAAATCTGTCCCACCCACTAGCGGCCATGTTTTTTAAGATAGGAAAATTATTTTAAGAAATCTGATAGAGGGTCACCAATGGCACATTTGGGTAAAATTATTTTCAATGGGGACCAGTAGTTTCTGACAAGAAGATTTTTAAAGTTTTTTCAATTGGTTGCCATGGCAACCACAATTTCAATTGGATGACCTATTTTTGAAGAAATCTGAGAGAGTACCCTACAAGGAACAATCCTTTGAAGTTTCGAAGATATTGGCCCAGTGTTTTCCAAGAAGAAGATTGTTAAAGAAAAAGTTTGACAACGGACGGACTGACGGACGGACGGACCCACAATCTCCATTTAAAGGGACTCGCAACCGGATGGTGTACTTGTCAAAATAAAATAAAATACTCAAATAAAAGCAAATTTGTGGCATTATTTGGCTTCTGACATTAAAAAAATATGATCAGTCCAAAAAAAGTCTCAAGAATCGTCACCGAATCTTAGGGTTTTTTTTAGATATTTTCCATCGTTTTTCTATAGCGTTAGCTAACGGTATAGTTGTTGTTGTTGCTTCTCTACATGGGCTCAGACATAAACACGAGAGGAATAATGGACTATCAATCGCTACCATTGAAGTACGTTAATTCGCTACCATATAGATAGAGAGCGCCAGTATCCGCGTGGGTAAAGGCGCTTCCCTTTTTTCATGTTTGTCTCCGCATGGAGGGTCACGGGTTCGAATCCCACCAGAGCTTCTTTTTTTTTTTGAACTGCATTTTTTAACAGAATTTATTATCCTAAACTAAATCTTACCCCTTTATATAAGCATTTGACATTTATTTACAAATTACTATTTTTAATGCTAAATCCGGTTGCGAGCCTCTTTAAGTGACCACTTCCTTCTTTATTGTATCTCTTTTATGTGGTTAAAATGTGTGTGGTTAGCCACATAAATGAAGTCTAACTTTGTTATAGAATGATCTGGAGGCTAACCCTACCCCTGTGTCCCACAACTGGCCAGGTTAATGTCACAAGAAATCGCCAGGTTAATGTTACAAGAAACTAACAGGTTAATGTTTTTCAATATGTGTTTAGGTTATGGAAACAATTTTAGCCACGCAACTATCATTTTGTGAGCACGGACTGACGGACACAGGGCGATCACAATAGCTCACCTTGGCACTTTAAAGACTTTGAAATGGAAGCAATGTGACTTTAGTGTCAATGTCATATCATCCTCTTATTACTTGTTCTAAATAAGTGGTTAACTGGTTCAGCCTATCATGCAAATATTACCGTCATAAGTGTTTTATCCTGATCAGACCACCGGCATGTGGTGTCTGATCAGGGTGGTGCAATGCTGTTTGACACTCGTACAGCTATTTCTTTAGTAAGAATTTCGCAATTTTCAATCGAATTTAAAACATTACAGTCATACTCATTTAGAATGCAGTTCAATGCAGTCTGCGATTAATGGGTTGCTTAATTATTGGCACGTGCAGCTAGCTTAATTGATACAGAATTGTCAGCATCATGTGCGATTGTATCCTGAACAGTCAGACACCGTGTCTGATAAGGATCAGGATCCAAACTGTCCGATATTTGTTTCGATATTTTGCAGAATTAGAATCAACAAGCAAAACTTAGCAGCATGTGCTAGAAAACAACGACTAGCCATCAATGAGCTTAAAGATTTCATTATTTTCTTTGAAAAACTTCTTTGGATTAACAGCAATTATGTACATGTACTTATAGTAACAAATGATAATTAATGAAAACTGTTTCAATCAATCCAATGGATCCAGATTGCATGCCATTATATGCGTATATAAAAATTGGGGGCGTTACAACTGTTTTTAACAGGTACATATTATTCATTTCATGTTGTCGGGAAGTTACTACAAAGTTTTCGTTGACCACAATTTCTATTCGAGTCGCTGCAGAATCGTTGTCAAAGCTAATCTTTGGCGCATTTGCTCCGCCCACTTTTTGTTGATTCGAATACAGCTATTATTAGAGAGAAATAAAGTCCTGATGAAAAAAAAGTAAACCACAAGTCTTTTACCCATTACCCCAGGATCTGTTTCTAGTTTTAGAGGCAGGTGATCATTTAAAGCATGTTTTAAGTGATCATCTGCTAGGATATAGAAAATATTTCTTATGGTGCAGATTAATGACTGTATATCTAGTGGAACTACAGTATAGCCTCTCTATTACGACCACCAAATTGTATTAATTATCAGGTGTTTACGACAGGTGACTGCTTAAAGCAAGATGACAGTAAAACAGAAACCTCCTCCAGCATCATCTTGCTTTAAGCTGTCGTCACCTGTCATTAAAACAATGATTTAGCTTCCCTTTTAGTGGTCGTAATAGAGGTTTTACTGTTTTTTCTTCAGTGGAGGAATAAGCGTATTATGGGGTAATGGGTTAAAAGTTTATCCTGAGGAACAGCACTAAGATGCATTTAACTTCGCATATTTCAACTTGGTATAGATCTATACATCCATGTTGGTCTACTCCTTATACTAGAAGTTAAATAGCCTAATGTAATATAGTAAAAAAAAAAAAAAAAAAAAAGTAAATATAGTAACTAGATATATTCTATGGAGCACTTTTACAATTGGTCCGCCACAAAAAACATCATTTTCTATGGCCAGGTTAACGTCACCAAGAAATTGCAAGATTAATGTCACAATAAATGGCCAGATTAATGTCACAAGAGATGGCCAGTTCATTTCTACAAAAATACGAAAAGACCTACGCACAGATTCTAAAGTTTACCCTAACCTTAATTTTAGTTTTTGGTGGCGGACCAATTGTAAACCCTAGCCAAAAGGAGATATAAACTTATGACCTACAGTACATATTTAGCACTTTATCTAAACACTATTTACATATATCTTTGTACAGTCATGTCAGTAAACTCTCTCTATTAGGACCACTATAACAAAGGTTGACTGATTTTATAAAAGACAGGTGACAGCAAAGTGACAGTAAATCTAAAACAGAAAGGAGCTTTCTGTTTTACTGTCACATGCTTTAAGCACTCCAATAGACTCACCTGTTGTAAACAACTTATTATTACCACAATTTAGAATCTACTGCAGACTAGTGGTCGTAATAGAGAGGTTTTACTGAATAAAGATCACTCACTTCTGTCTGTATCAGTTCGGATTGACTGTCTGTAGATCTAGGAGATTTGACTTGGAACTCTTTGTCTTTTGGTCTGCTGTTTTAACCGCTTCTCCATAGCAACGTTTTCAGTCATTTACAGCTCAGGGAAGTCTTGTGAGCTTTGTTGAGAATCTGTTGATATCTGACTTATAGGCTCCCTACGACTCCATGACAACTCAATAAGATAAGAGCCCCATGGGGCATATTTCAATCACCTGAGAATAGCTGACAAAATGGAGATAGTGATTTATGTCCAGGAAAGGGTCATTTTTTACCTTGTAGGGTTTTAGACAAGAACACTTTTTTAAGTTTCCATCTATTTTAGCTCCTGTGACCTTAGTATACATATGCAACAGATTGAAACCATTTGAACAAAATAGGTAAAGGACATCTAGAAGTGTCACATGCCAAATATCTCTAGTTTCAGAGGAGAAGACGTTAGAAAATTTCACTATATAATTCTATGTAAAACTGTGACCCCAGGCGGGGCCAATTTTGACCCCAGATGCATTATTTGAACAAACTTGATAGTGGACCTTTGTACCAACAATCAAATTAGCTCTGGCCATTGTAGTTTCAGACAAGAAGATTTTTTAAGTTTTCATTGAAACAATCTATTTTTAGCTCCTATGACCTAGATAGGCAACAGACCAGAACCATTTAAATGTTGGTATCGGACATCTAGAAGTTTCACCATGCCAAATATCAAAGCTCTGGCCATATTAGTTTCAGAAAAAAGATGTTTGAAAATTTCACTAAATAACTATGTAAAACTGTGACCCCCGGGGCAGAGCCAATTTTGACCCCAGGAGCATAATTTGTACAAACTTGATAGAGGACCTGTAGACAAGGCTATGCCCCAATTATCTGAGCTTTGGCCCTTGCAGTTTTTGACAAGAAGTTTTTTTAAGATTTCCTTATTTTTTCACTTTGGTTGCCATGGCAACCAGATTTCTGCATTGTTTTTAATTCTTTGAACAAATTTGAAAGGGCTTGACCAAAGGAACACTTATGTCAAGTTTAATTGAATTCTGTCAAGGGGTAAAGGAGGAGATGTCATTTGAAGCAATTGTTAACGACGACGGACACAGGGCCATCCCAACAGCTCACCTCGAGCCTTTGGCTCAGGTGTGCTAAAAAAGCACTGCGCGACTGAGATTTAAATGCAATATTTGAATAATATCTAGACTTATAGCCTAGATCTAGCTCTAGACTGTTGTGTAATAGTCAATATACGATGTAGATCTATGTTGATGTTTTATTCTGTGGAACAACATTACGTGATAAAGACTATACATGTAGTTAGACTTGGCAGCTCAGGGACACATTTCCTTGCTTTCATTGTCAGGAATAAACCAATATGCTAACTTAAGGGGTCCATCTTAGAAACCAGCTCACCAAAAATACAGTGGTGAAGATGTTACAATGAAACTTTAAAAGCAGACGCAATGTAATAAATGTAGAAAATGGCAACTTTTGTTAAGTTCTGATGGTTTGTTTTTATGTGAGTGGCAAACAGCATTGGTCATGATTAGACATTAACCAATGTCTCCTCAGTAGCAAGCAAAACACCAAAATATGGGCCCCATTGCTCGTTTAGAATAAAAGTTGTTGTCCGGAAACCAAAGCAAAACCCAAACTCTATTTTTAGTTACAGATCATGTGACCTTTAACGGACTGACCTCAAATGAATGAATGAATGAATGAATGGTGTTTTATGGCCCATTGACACAATAAGGTCATTTAGAGCCAAATGACCTCAAATGCAATAATAAGCATGCCCTCGTCATAAGCAACCAGTACACCAAAACATGGGAACAAAGGTAATTGACCGGAAACTAAAGCTTGACAGACGGACGGATGGACAGACAGCACAAAAGCAATATGTATCCCCACTAAAGTTGAGGAGACACTATAATTGTTGAAGCACCAACATGTTTACTGGAAACAAAGTATTTTCTATTGTAAGCGTGTTTATATGTTTGAAAAGGTAACTGCTTAAAGACATACTCCCCTATTGTAGGCAACTCCTATCATACTTTCTTATCTTGGCAACAAGAAAGATAATCCCCAATTGATTTTTCTGACTATCCCTGTAAAACTTTGGCACGGTTAATTCGTTAACACTAACAAAACATCATTTTTTGCTTTCTATAGGCTAATTGGACGCCCCAAAGAGAGGGGAGCGGATACCAAGAACTCTAGCACGATGCCATACTCTTATTATCAAAAGAGTTCTCTGGTTCTTTTAGATGCCAAGTGTAAAGCACTCATACATCGGACCTCAGTTTATAAAGTCTCATCCGAAAGACTTGGTCCGGCAGGGGATCGAACTCGCAACCCCTGACATTGTCTACAATTTTAAACTTGTCCATAGCTTTACAACTAAAAGTAGTAGAAACTTCATATTTAGCATATGTTCTCAACTCAAGACGCTCTTCAAGGTTGTGTGATGGTTTTGATACTGCAAGCGGATTTTTCTAATTTATCATCATGATTTATAATTTATTCCCCCATTTTTTAGCTAAATGGTTTACGTGGTACACATGCCATCATAAAATGTCTTTTTTTAAAAGATATTTTATTTTTTTACGATTTTATAAGACAAATTAATTACCGTTTTAAGTCGATTTCTATTACATAACGCTTTGCTGTGAACAGCTGGAGAACCTCATCAATATTCTGAGACACAGTTCCCTCAAGAAGATAATATCCTTTCATCTGCTTTAAACAGCATGAAAATCGGACCCCAACTGCGAACACAATGGTTATTCAAACATGACGCATGTCTGAAAATAAGGAGGTGCCGAAAACGTCAATTAACTGACAAGGGTGTCATTTTGACTGTCTGACACTATGCGAATACCCCTGGGGTTCAACTTGTGTATTTTTATTGGTTGATACAAAAAGGACAAATGTTTCGTAAGCGATTTTCCTTAGCTCCACACTTAATGAAACAAGAGCCCCATGGGGCATATTCGCTCACCTGAGAATAATTGGGAAAATGGAGATATTGATTTATGTCCAGGACTGACCTAGATATGCAACAGACTGGAACAATTTGAACAAAATATGTAAAGTATATTTAAAATTGTCACCATACAGAATATAAAAGCTCTGGCCATATTAGTTTCAGAGAAGAAGATGTTTGAAAATTTCACTATATAACTCTATGTAAAACAGTGACCCCCGGGGCGGGGCCAATTTTGACCCTAGGGGCATAATTTGAACAAACTTAATAGAGGACCCTTAGGCGATGATATTAGCCATATATCTAAGCTCTGGCCCTTGTAGTTTTAGACAAGAAGATTTTTTAAGTTTTCACCGAAAAAATCTATTTTTAGCTCCTGTGACCTAGTTATGCAACGGACCAGAACCATTTGTACAATTTCGGTATAGGACATCTAGAAGTGTCACTATGCCAAATATCAAAGCTCTGGCCATATTAGTTTCAGAGAAGAAGACGTATGAAAATTTCACTATATAACTCTATGTAAAACCGTGACCCCCGGGGCCAGGCCAATTTTGACCCCAGGGGCATAATTTGAGCAGACTTGATAGAGAACCTGTAGGCGATTCTATGTGCCAAATATCTAAGCTTTGGCCCTTGTAGTTTCAGACAAGAAGATTTTTTAAGTTTTCATTGAAAAAATCTATTTTTAGCTCCTGTGACCTAGTTATGCAACCGACCACAACCATTTGAACAATTTTGGTAAAGGACATCTAGAAGTGTCTCCATGCCAAATATCAAAGCTCTGGCCACATTGGTTTCAGAGAAGAAGACGTTTGAAAATTTCACTATATAACTCTATGTAAAACTGTGACCCCCGGGGCGGGGCCAATTTTGACCCCTGGGGCATAATTTGAACAAACTTGATAGAGGACCTGTAGATGATGCTATGTGCCAAATATCTAAGCTCTGGCCCTTGCAGTTTTTGACAAGAAGATTTTTTAAGATTTCCTTATTTTTTCAATTTGGTTAGTTTAAACAGTATTTTATTTCAAAATAGATACAGTCATAAATGACAATACATACAATTTCACATATAAATATAAGGATTAGAAAACAAGTTTTGGTAAACTTATATAAATTCTTCTCCTGAAATGGCAACCAGAGTTCTGCCTTGTTTTTAATTCTTTGAACAAATTTGAAAGAGCTTGACCCAAGGAACATTTCTGTAAAGTTTGGTTGAATTCTGTCAAGGGGTATAGGAGGAGATTTCATTTGAAGCAATTGTTAACGACGACGCACATACGCACGACGGACGATGCCCGACGCCGGACACAGGGCCATCCCAATAGCTCACCTTGAGCCTTTGGCTCAGGTGAGCTAAAAAACCAATCATATTTCAATAACAATTTTAACCTGGGAAACCCATAAATCACGCAACAGCAACTGGAGAACACCTCTAGCTGGTCACGTGGCTGGACTACGGAGTGCCTAATGAGGTGTGATTTATTGATCGGATAGCCGCATAATGTGTTTCGTTTGGTTTTGGAGATTTTGTTAATTTGTAGAACAGAATGTCAGCTATCAAAATCAGAAAAAAAAAATCATTCAATTTCAATCAGTTGTTTAGTTTTAGTGATGTTTTTACTCCTATCCTTTGGTTACTATGCCCTGCAAGTAATTTCAGTGGGGGGGGGGGATACATTGTAATTGGATAAAATTTGATGGGGTTAAAATTTGAACCCCTCCCTCCGCCTCCCTCGTAAACAACAAACCATTGATCTAGACATCAACTTTAATTCTTTTCAATAAGTTAAGTTTTTGTGATGTTACTCCTATCTTGATGTAACTTATAATGACCTGCAAATTATTTCAATTGGAGAGGGGGGGGGGGGGGGGGTGTAAAAATTTTATGGCGTTGAAATTTGAACACCCCCCCCCCCCAATAAATTAAGGGTACGAAAAGGCATATTCATGGGGTAATGGGTTAAACTACCATCTTCAAGGATACAGAAAATATTTCCTTCAGTTTCATTGTGATTAGCCACTTTGTATTTTACTCTGACGTCGCTTTCGAGTTAGCGTGACGTCATTTAGTGCCGCGTTATTGTTTGTGGCATGCAAAAAAATCTTTTTCTGCTTCAAATGTAGAGAGAAGCTCTAGCTGGATCTCTCAAATCAGATGCCTGAACATCCCAACACAGCGGGGTCCAGGTAGACCAAAGCTATCTTGGGAGGACCTTGTAAAACGAGACCGTGAAGCTCTAGGGTTGGAAAACATCAACCCACAAAACCACCAAGCTTGGAGAGGGAGACTTCGTTCCAGACTGGACAGCCAGGCCTCACCCTTATAAGAAGGATTAATCAATGGCCTGGTTAAACTAAACTGGATGATGATGATGGGAATGATGATGAAATAACTAATAAACTTTGGATATAAAATGATTTAAACAACTATTTAGTTGTTTCTAGAGTGTTTTCAAGGCATATATATAATAAACACATCACCAGTTGACGGTGCGCTACGTCTACCGAGCCAGTGAAACAAGACAACATCATCAGAGATCTGCAGGATACTAGATCGGCTGACGCCAGCTTAGTAAATGTCAGTGAGGACGAAGAAGAAGAACAGATAGAAGACCCCATCTCATGGAACCAGGCTTAAACAGCATGAGATATGATAAGACACTACTTCCAACCGAAGTGTGTGCTAAGCAGAAAGACATTAAAGACTTTTTTAAGCGCAAGTGAATTTTGTAGAAAAATTGTGTACATACAAAACAAGAATATCGTTCCCAACAATGGATGCTCCCCATAAAAAAAGCCCAAGGTATAGCATGTTTAGTAGGTGAACACAGTATCAAGTTTCATCAACTTACGATGTAATGTTCAGGAGATATGCTTCAGACAAAAATGAATTTATTATGAAAAAGGGAGGCAATTCAATATTACGATGACAGAGTTATAATTCTTGTGTACTACACTTCTTTTTGTCATCCTTTAACACAGTTTCAAGTTTCATCAAGTTACAGTCCAGCAGGAAATTTGATTTTTTTTCAATTTTTATGTAGAATAAGGGAGATAATTCAATACTGGGAGATGGCAAAGATATGGTTCTTGAGTACAGCACTCCCTCTTTCATCCCGTATCACTGTATCAAGTTTCATCAACTTACAATGCAATGCTCAGGAGATAATTATGCTCCAGACAAAAATTTATTTTTTTTAAATAGAAAAGGGGAGATAATTAAATATTGGGAGATGACAGAGTCATGGTTCTTATGAACTGCACCTCCTTATGTCATCACCTGTCACTGTATCAAGTTCCATTAATTTAGTATGTAGCAGTCAAGAGATATGCTCCTGACAAAATTGTTTAGTATTTTTAGAAAAAGGGAGATAATTCAATATTGGAAGATGACAGAGTTACCCTTCTTGTGTACTGCACTACCTTCAGTCATCCTCTATCACTGTATCAAGTTTCATCAACTTTCCGTGTAACTGTCCAGAGAAATGCTCCAGACAAAATTGATTTTTTTAATGAGAAAAAGGGAGATTATTCAAATTTGGGAGATGAGAGAGTCATTCTCTATCACTGTATCAAGTTTCATGAACCTACGGTTTACCGTTCAAGAGATATGCTCCGGACAAAAAAGAGTGACGGACGGACAGACGGACGTACCCACAATCTCCATTTAAGTGGCCATATCTGTCTTTATTGAACATCTCTTTTATGTGCCTAAAATATGTGTGGTTAGCCACATAAATGAATACTAACTTTGTTATAGAATGATCTGGAGGCTAACCATACCCCTAACCCTATGTCCCACAACTGGCCAGGTTAATGTCACAAGAAATGGCCAGGTTAATTTTACAAGAAACTGCCATGTTAATGTTTTTCAATTATGTGTCTAGGTTATGGACACTTTTAGCCACGCAAAGGGCCTTTTCTTTTGTTGAAACGGCCCCTTATTCTTTTGTTACGGAATGAACTCCATTGTCTTCCATTGTTATGTTATCTGTTATCTGGCCCTCTAACCGACTTTAGTAGAGGGGAAGGACGGACAAAGTGGTGACTGTATATGCCGCCCCCCCCCCCCCCCTCCCCCCCCCCCCCTAAAGGGGAGCATAACAAACCCCCAGTCTCAAGTGTGTTTAAATGTGAATAAGTGACTGTAGCTGTGTAAATATTAGTACAGTAAATATTAATTAGCCTGCAGGTCTACAGTTAAATGCTGAGAAAAATGAATAACAAACAGTGTTGATCTAGATGAGACACCACGTTACACATGGTTTGATCTGGATCCAAACTGTTAACAATGGTTAGCCAAGTTTTCTTTGAAACGTGTCATAGATCTGTGTTCACCAAGTAATATTTTGTCTGTAGCAAATGTGACATGTGCATAGAAATATGCATGTGTACGAACAATGATTTTTTTTTTTTAAATAAACCAATTATAGGAATACATTTTATTTGCCTTGCATGTCTAGAGTTAAATGACATCTTATCAGTTGAGATTTGTCACTTATGCCAATGCCGATGTTGACGTTTGATGTGGACAAATAGTCAATGAGAATGAGGGGACTATCTCAAAATGTCTACTAGCCTGTGCCAAGGGTGCATTAGGCCAGGCAAAACATAGTTTTCGTTTTTAATCTAAAGTTATCTTTGCTGTTGGCAGGTACTGAAAGTGAAAACCAATAACAGGATACCCTTTTTCTTTCTGATATTCATTTTTCAGCAGACTTTTACTCAGAATCACTCGAAAACCCTTTTCTCAAAATAATTTTGGGATTTTATACTTCATAAACTTATGATTTTCGCTCACAACATCGACTGACGTTTTGGACATCTTGGTGCCCTGCCATCAACCACAGAAAACGCAGTTGTTACTGCGACCCTTCAATCTGAAGGGCACACGGTCTAAGAATAGCGGGTCCAAAGACAGTAGGTACAATGGGCCAAGGGGCAGCAATTTACAGTTTAAACATTTGTTTCGACTGCGTTTCTGCAAAGTATAATTGATATGTTCCAAATATAAATAAAAGGGCCATGCGGACCTGAATCGTTCACCTGGAAATAACCTTGGATGGTTTCTTTTTCACCAAAAGGGTATAATAATTTGTTCAAACGAACGAACGCCTCTTCTTAACAGAAGCGGACAGTAATTTTCCTTCTCTGATAAATTGTACATAAAATGAGAAGAAAAAGCGCCTTAGACTAAGTTAGTCAATATCGTACGGTGATAATGTGCACAAGGTTTTTCGTGTACAGTTGTCTTTGTATTTTTCGTGTCACATTTATTTTTCTAACATTGCTTTTATTCTATATAGTTTGAAAATGTGAGTATAGGTTTTCTCCTTTTTCCTTTTCTTTTCAAATACCTTTTAATCGATATCTCTAAATAAATTACATTATTGTTAAATTGGTAAGTCATATAAAATGGATTGGTTTATCATGACTGTTTTCGGATAGTTATTGTGGTCAACGTATACGGAACTGAATTTCAACCCGAATGCGTACCACTGTTAATTCTTTTATTTCATAGGAATCTCCGGGTCAGTAATTACAAAAGCACAACAAAATAAATAATTAACTTATTACAATAATAAAATATTAATATTGTTTTCATTCGCCGCGCAACTGTTTTCCACTCGTATTTATAGTTTGTTCAATAAGAAAAACGCAGACGACAATTCAGCATGATAAGGGTCAATCCGCCCATTCCTTGAAGGTTTGTTTGGAGCAAGTCCATCATTCTCAATTACTACAGTAAAACCCCTTTATTCCACACACTTAAGGTACTATTGTATGAAAAATAGGCGACCGCTAGAAACAAGGCGAAAGTAAAACAGTTAGCTATTTAGGAGTTTTTTGTTTTACTTGCACATTGCTTTAAGCATCCACCTTTTTGATTAAACACAAAATAGCCATTTTCATTTAATGGCCGTTAGACAGAGACGTTTCTGTATTATGTCCGTATCCATCGTCAACATCGGCATTGGCATAAGTGACAAATCTCAATTAGCATGATTTTGTTTAAAGCATTGAACAAAAAAAGGTGCTACAGACAACTCATTTAACTCTCTGCGCGCAAAGTAAGATCTGTTTCATTACACGTGTACATGTATATATTTATGCTAATATTACTATATATTAAAATAAATACAACTCATCAATCCTTTCCAACAATAGCTAAACATTATTTCGTGTTCAAATTCGGGACAGGTATCTGCCAATCGTAATCACCGTCAAGTTGTAAACATAAGAAGTAAGAAATATATATCAATTGCGCCCTCAGCATAGGTCGAGTCTATAGTAATAGTCGCAGGTGTAAAAATGTATGCTCAAGTTATATTGAGAGAAAATAAAAACATTCTCGCAATTTGAAGTTTTTGTTATTTTCCCGCTAGTTCGACATAACAAGAGAAGACTGTACTTGTATATACAAGAGGGCCTGAAGGCCCTGATATCGCTCACCATTTGTAATGAAACCTGATATCTTTACCTTTGAATTTCACCCGTTTTATTCTAAATCCATTCAAGTTTGTCGACCTACTGTAGTATAGTAGAGTACATCAAAGGCAGATAACTAGAGTCTAAACAATACTGAAATGAAGCCTTTTTCTAGCATTTCAAAGTATATCAAGGGCAGGTAACTATTGCCACAATGATTACATATCAACAATAATTGCACTCCTTCGAGAACGTATAGCTGCATCCTTTGTGTACAAGTATAATCAAAATCCATAGAAAACTGAAGTTAGAAGAGTGTAAACGCTGTAAAATATGACAATTTCAGCAATTCAAAGGTAGATATCTCTTGATCTATTTGTCTGATTCCAACCATAATCACCCTTTTTCGAACTCTTATGGTCATATACAATCTGGGCAAGTTTGGGAGAGCTTGGATAAATATTGTGGCATCTAGAGCGTAAACACTGATAAATATATCATTTTCAGCAATTCAAAGGTAGATAACTCTTGACCTATTGATCTGATTACAACCATAATAAAAATCATTCGAAGTCTTATGGTCATATACAATCTGAGTAAGTTTGAGATAGATTGGATAAAATGTGTGGCCTCTAGAGTGTAAACATCGTTAAATATGTCATTTTCAGCAATTCAAAGGTAGATAACTCTCGACCTATAAGTCTGATTTCAACCATAATCAAACTGACATCTGAACTCTTATAGTCATATACAATCTGAGCAAATTTGAGATAGATTGGATAAAAATTGTGAACTCTAGAATGTAAACACTGTTAAATATGGCATTTTCAGCAATTCAAAGGAAGATAACTCTTGATTTATTTGTCCGATTTAACCAAAATTGAACTCTTCCGAACTCATATGGTCACAGGGTTCGAATTTAAGCTCGCATACTCGCAAAATGCGAGTGGAATTTGTAAATTGCAAGTGATTTTTCCACGAACTCGCAAAAAAATGCGAGTACGGTTTTTTTGACAGCTAAACACAGTATAGCGTCCGTAAGGCTATGCTCGGTTTATTCCGTAACATTTCGAGTGGTGGAAATGGACGAGTAGACAAGCGAATACTTTTCGTAAGCCAATCATAGCTAGCTCACTGGTGAGCTAAAAATGTAAATACGAATGTGCCAGTGTTTTAGTCGATCACTTAATATCTACATGTATGCGTGTTTACTTCCAATTGTACACTTACACTACACGTTTATGCCTACTGTACAATGGAAAAAACATGTAGATCCGGAGCAGGGTACTCCTATTTTAAACTGGAAGAACCTGACAAGGATATGCTGCAGTCATGCAAGCATATTTAATACGTAAATCAGCATCGAGAAATTTACCTCGCAGCGACAATCTTAGGGTGTGTAAACTTGTGAATTTAGGCCTAATTCCGTTAACCGACAACCTCTCTTAACCGACTTACAAACATGGAACCATAGGGTGTCGGATAACGGAGGTTATACTGTATATGTCACACGCTTAGCTTATATTACACTGTAAATTACACACTGAATACATGAACACTGTGTATACAGTGTGAAACTAACGATGTAACATATAGTAATGCGCACCCTCATCATCGATATCAACAAAGCATACGAGAGTCTGCAGGTTCATAAAAAGCTGAATCCAATCTGAAATTGTTAAGTCGAACTTTCGTTAAGTCGAACTTTTTATAAATCTCTGGCGAGTTTGACATAAAGAGAGTGGACTGTATAGTAGATTCTTTTTGACTGGGAAGGCTGGAACTTAGAAGCTAATCAGATACAGGAGTAGAAAGGACAAAGAAGATGGAACTGACCGAGTACCAGCCTGTAGCGCGTTCAGTTACCAAATGAGTTTACAAAAAACAGCACCCGCGAACAGTCCCGAGTTAATTTCTCATCAATAAACCAACATTTTCCGATACTTTATCAAACAAAGTAGCTTCAATTTTCTTTTTATATGTGGTAAAATTGACGCATTTCAGTTGATTATTAAACTTTTGCGTGTGTTATTCCAATTGGTACATAAATCTTTCGTACCCTTGAAAAGTAAATAAACATTGGGGCGCAATGAGTTATTGGAGAACGTTAGATGTTGTACTATAAGGGTTGTTTGCATCGGTTAATGTTGTCGCGTTCTCCGATACAGTACTTGAACGCGCTAATGGTCAGTGGTGCTAGAGAACAAGGAAACAGAACTCCTGACATTGGATTTGATTCTCTTCTGAGGGATGACAGGGTTATAGATAAGGTGTTGCATTAATTGGGTATTTACTCCCTCTATTTTCTAAGAATTGGGTTTTCTGAATTTTAATTGAGTATCAAAAAAACTGTTACTCCATCAATTTGATATGAATTGCTTTTTTACTCTATTTTTTTTTTCATTTAATACAAAACACAAGCTGATTGTTTGATGTACTGTACCCTCGTTTGCCCACACTCGATAATTTCAGTTTCGATCTCATTTCAACACAAATGCAACAGCTCATGTTTGTGTAGGAAAACTAGGATTCATTAATTTTCAGCCACAGAAACTTTAAAAGCCATCCCAGGATTCCTTTACCGTAACTTTGCTAACTTTAGCACTGTCGTGTTTCTTTGGTGACTTACAGATTCGGGACAAAAGATCGTCGATTATGTCGGTAACATTAAACTACCTCTTTTTTGGCTGTTACATGCATCATTCAAAATTTCATTCACGACACCGTTACAAATTATTTCTGGTTCGTTCGTGGAAGGCTGAACGTAATTGAATAATGTGGGGTTTTTTGTTGCGCTTTTTCCGTCCGCGCGATGCCATTTTGACAGAAGAAATTCTGGCAGACGATGTGACTGGTTTACTAATTAAACGAGCTAACAAAAAGCGGCGCTGCATAAATCCTATAGGCTAATACTTGGAAATAAATAACCAGTCTAACCGGTGTATCGGTAAAATATTTACCCGGTGTCTTAGTAAACATCCCGTCATTAAACTTGAGAAATGCGACTAATTGCGTACGATACGCGCCTGCTTGAATACTTTTGCGTAATCCCTTTCAATAATTGATTTTCAGTACGCATGGATTTGAAAGTAATTGCTTTTCTACTGTATTTAATTGCGTATTTATGCAAATACGCGCCTTATCTATAACCCTGGATGATATATAGTGGTATAGTGTCATTCAAGAGGAAGAGGAAGCCGATCATCCGTCAGCGCCGAGTCTGTCCCTTTGTCTGGTTAGGGAATACTTTGGTTTGGAGGCCTTCAGTTGGGTCAGGGATTCGAGGGGACAGAAACAGGAGGCAGTACGCTAAATTGCAACAATGGAGCTTCCTGGTTGGGCCGTGGTCATCTTCTCGCTGAACCTCAAAGACTGGCAAATCTGGGTTAGGGATGCACATCCGGTAGGGAGATTGCTTCCACTGGTACGCCAACTTGTGTTTTCCCTGAAACCCAACAGATCGGACAAGCAGGAACTCTCTAACTAACCTCAAGTTTGGCTGCAGCGACCTTATGTCGTAAAGGGGATTTCCCTTTTCTGCAGCTCTAGCAGCTTCTTGGCTAGCCTTGTCAAAGGCTAAGCGCAAACGAAGCGGAACCCCTTGCTAATTTAACCAACACACAGGGGGGAAGAAACGGCCCAGGCCATTCCTTCCCCCCTTACTAACTTAACTGAGACACAGGGTGGAAGAAACAGTCCAGGCCGTTCCTTCCCCCCTTACTAATAACTTAAATGAGACAAAGGGGGTAAGAAATAGCCTAGGCCATTCCTTCACCCCTCACTTACTTATATGACACACAGGGGAGAAGAAATGGCCCAGGCTATTCCTTCCCCCCCTTACTAACTTAACTGAGACACAGGGGGGAAGAAATGGCCCAGGCCATTCCTTCCCCCCTTACTTATAACTTAAATGAGACAAAGGGGGTAAGAAATAGCCTAGGCCATTCCTTCCTCCCTCACTTACTTATATGACACACAGGGGAGAAGAAACGGCCCAGGCCATTTCTTCCCCCCCCCTTACTAACTTAACTGAGACATAGGGGGGAAGAAATGGCCTAGGCCATTCTTTCCCCCCTCACTTACTTATATGACACACAGGGGAGAAGAAATGGCCCAGGCCTTTCTTTCCTCCTTCACTTACTTATATGACACACAGAAGGGGGGAAGAAATAGCCTAGGCCATTCCTTCCCCCCTCACTTACTTATATAACACACAGGGGAGAAGAAACGGCCTAGGCCATAATCCTTCCCCCCTTACTAACTTAACTGACAAACAAGGTGGAAGAAACGGCCCAGGCCATTCCTTCCCCCCTTACTAACTTAACTGACACACAGAGGAGAAGAAACGTCCCAGCCTATTTTTTTTCTACTAACTTACTTAACTGAGAAAAAAAATAGGGGTGGGGAAGAAATGACCTAGGGGGGGGGGGGGGGGAAGAAATGGCCTGGGCCGTTTCTTTCCCGGGTGAAGGAATGGGCCTGCCCATTTCTTCCCCCGGGGAAGAATTGGCCTGTTATACCGGGCTGCCATCCTTGGGACATGTGCCCTGGTGAGGATGTACAGTGGAGAATCTGTTATTCTTTCCCGTTTAAACGCAAACGTACGCAAACGCAAAGCACTAAAACGTAGTAAAGAACAACTTTTGGACAATTCTGATATGTCATTTTTATCTTGGTGGCAAACAGTTTGGAGCCTGATCAGACGCCGGGTTACCCGGCGTCTGATCTGGCTCCTAACTGTTTGCACTGCAAATAATAGTTTAGCGTAAACGCGTTAATTGGGAAAGAATAACACATTCTCCGCTGTATACAGCCAACTTGGGATTCCATTCAAACGTCGATTAGTGAGGAGAAAAGTAAGTGGCATCACTCCGGATGGCCTTGTAGACCTGAACCAGGTCCTACAGAAGAACTCCAGTCGGCTTTTTGGTCTGCCTCGAGCATCCCCATTATCTTGAGAAGAAACTGGTTAAATCACTCAAGATCCATTGCACATGGGGTGATAAGGTGTGGTGCAGGACTTTGTAGTGCCGGTGTCATATCAAAATTGGACCCCCATAAAAAATGGACCCGGGTCCAAATTTGATAGCGAAATATGGACCCGCGGGTCCATATTTCGCTATCAAATTTGGACCCCCCCTGTAAAAAATGGACCCCCCCCATGCAAAAATTTAGAATGATAAAAAAACATAATAAAAAGTTAAGAAACAAGAAACCAATGAATATTTTAACCCATTACTCAATAAATATGCCTTTTTACGCCCTTAATTTATTCTTCCACTGAAGAAAATAATCCCAATTTATTCAGTCACAAACATTTACTGTATAGGAAATATTTCATGTATCCTAGAAGATGGTAGCTTTACCAATTACCCAATAAATATACCTTTTTACGCCCTTAATTTATTCTTCCACTGAAGAAAGTAGTTCCTTTTTGTACCATGTATTCCTACATTGAAGAAAATATTTCCATTTTATACAGTCACAAACATTTACTGTATAGGAAATATTTTATGTATCCTAGAAGATGGTAGCTTAACCCATTACCCAATAAAAATGCCTATTTACGCCCTTAAATCATTCTTCCACTGAAGAAAGTAGTTCCATTTTGTACAATGTATTCTTACATTGAAGAAAATAATTCCATTTTATACAGTCACAAACATTTACTGTATAGGAAATATTTTATGTAGCCTAGAAGATGGTAGCTTAACCAATTACCCATTAAATATTCCTTTTTATGCCCTTAATTTATTCTTCCACTGAAGAAAGTAGTTCCATTTTGTACAATGTATTCTTACATTGAAGAAAATAATTCCATTTTATACAGTCACAAACATTTACTGTATAAGAAATATTTTATGTATCCTAGAAGATGGTAGCTTAACCCAGTATCCAATAAATATGCCTTTTTACGCCCTTAATTTAATTGGACCCCCCCCCCCCTCCCTTGGCAACACCCAACCATAAGTCATTTGATTTACACATCAATTTTAATTATTTTCCATTATTTGTTTTGTTTAAGTAATGTTTTACTCCTTTCCTGATGTTACTATGCCCTGCAAATTATTTTGGTTGGAGAAGGGGGGGGGGGGGGTCCAAATTTGATGGCGTAAAAAATGGACCCCCCCCCCCCCTCCCCTTTTCAACACCCAACCATAAGTCATTTGATTTACACATCAACTTTAATTCTTTTCCATTACTTGTTAAGTTTAAGTGATATTTTTCTCCTAATTTGAGGTTACTATGCCCTGCAAATTATTTCAATTGGAGAGGGGGGTCCAAATTTGATGGCGTAAAAATTGGACCCCCCTACCATTTCAACACCCAACCATAAGTCATTTGATTTACACATCAATTTTAATTATTTTCCATTATTTGTTTTGTTTAAGTAATGTTTTACTCCTTTCCTGAAGTTACTATGCCCTGCAAATTATTTTGGTTGGAGAAGGGGGGGGGGGGGGTCCAAATTTGATGGCGTAAAAAATGGACCCCCCCCTTTTCAACACCCAACCATAAGTCATTTGATTTACACATCAACTTTAATTCTTTTCCATTTCTTGTTAAGTTTAAGTGATGTTTTTCTCCTAATCTGAGGTTACTATGCCCTGCAAATTATTTCAATTGGAATAGGAGTTATCAATATTTTGCATTAGGGAGAAGCATTACCAACTTTTTTGGGGGGGTCCAAAATTTACAGGGGGGGTCCATATTTCGCTATCAAAAATGGACCCGCGGGTCCATTTTTTACGGGGGTCCAAATTTGATCTGACACCGGCAATCCTACAAAGCTTCTTAATCACCTTGCTTTCAAAGTTTCTCCCCTAATCACTATGTAAGCCATCAAGAAAATAGAACTTGATAAAGTTTTCATAGAGAGCTTTAGCTGTTGTCTGTACAGTTTGATTCCTGCAGGGAATGGCCAGAGCAAGCCAAAGGTTATTTTCCTTATCGGGTAGCCCAATATCATGGATATGCTTCAGGGCTTAAATGACCCCGGAAAGATTCAGGGAGGACTAACTGTTTTGAAATTTCCCCATTCAGCGATGTGGTTCTGTATAGAGAATGACATCTTCAAGAGAAAGACAATTAATTACATTCTCTATGGAGTTTCTGAATATCAGGTAACTCCTTCCCAAGATTTCTCCATCTCTGGCAAGAACTCCCGTTGCAAATAGGAAATAACCCTAGCAATAGCTCTGTCCTGACTATGTTCAAATTTCCAGTTGACATTGAGACTAGAGTACTGACCCAATTATCCTCCCCGGCCGAAGGAGGAGAATGAGTAGTGGCAACAGTGTCTGCCATGGGAATGTCAGCAGTGAAGCATAGCAGATAGCCTCAATAGCATCTGGAAAGGCCTGTCTAGATAGGCCATCAGCATTAAGCTTGCCTGGTCGATAAGAAATGGTGAAATGGTAGTTAGCCAAAGCAGCTACCCACCAATGACCAGTAGAACCAAGCTTAGCTGATGTAAGAACATAAGTAAGTGGGTTGTTGTCCGTAACAACACTGAAACTATTACCATAAAGGTAATCGTTAAATTTTTCAGTGAATGCCCACTTAAGCAACTACCCGCTCTGCGCTGTCCTCGACCTGATAAAGAACTGCACTCGAACCAGAAGAGAGTTTAAAGGCTCCACAATGGTGTTATAGTGAGAGATAAAGCACCAGTAGTAAAGCCTGCAAAGCCAAGGAATTTACATACTTCTTTGACATTTGTAGGCACTCAGGCCAGGACTTAATGGCAGAAAGTTTCTCAGGATCAGTATGAATACTGTCGATGGAAATATGGGGTCCAAGATAGGTCACCGACTCCATGACAAGTTCACACTTGGAAGGTTTAAGCTAAAGCTCTCTATCAAGTTATATTCTTTTCCTGATCTCTTACATAGTGATCAAGGGAGAAACTTTGAGAGCAAGGTGATAAAGGAACTTTGTAGGATTGCAGGTGTCAGATCAAATTTTCACCCTCGTGTCAAATTTTAATAGCAAAATATTGACCCCACTGCTAAAATGTTCACCCCACCCTCTCAAAGTTTGGCAGTACTTCTCCCTAATGCAAAATATTGGTTACTTATGTTCTTTTTTGATTATTGTGGTATTATTTTGTATTTATGTAGCATATATAGATACTTTCATTTTAAGGTGCTTCAGTTGGGAAGGGAATTGAAAATTTGATGGCGTTAAAATTTCACCCCCTCCTTCATCAACACTCAACCATTAACCCCAGTCATTTGATCTACACATCAACTATCTTTAATTAGTTGTTTAGTTTTGATGATGAGTTTATTTCTATCCCTAGGGTACTTTGCCCAGCAAATAATTTCACTTTGGGATGGGTGAAAATTTGATGGCGTTCAAATTTCACCCCCTCCCTCGTTTACATCCAACCATCAAACCTAGTAATTTGATCTACTCATTAATTAAAATTCTTTTCAAATATTTGTTTAGTTTTGATGGTGAGTTTATGCCTATCCCTAGGGTACTATGCCCTGCAAATAATTTCAGTTGGAGAGGGAGGTGAAAATTTGATGGCGTTAAAATTTGACCCCCCTCAACACCTCATGATCAAACCTTAAGTCTTTTGATCTACATATCAACTATAATCATTTTCAATTAGTTATCTAGTTTTGATGATGTGCTAACTCCTATCCCTAGGTTACTATGCCCTACAAATGATTTCAATTTGAGAGGGGGTGAAAATTTGATGGCGTTAAAATTTCACCCCCGCCCTCGGTTTTACTCCTATATATCCTTAGGTTACTTATATTTATAATGTCCTGCAAATAATATCAGTTGGAGAGGGGGTGAAAGTTTGATGGTGTTAAAATTTCACCACCTCCCTAAACAACACCAAACCATCAAACCTTAAGTTGTTTGACCTACACATCAACTGTAATCATTTTCAATGAGTCAAATACTTCTGAAAATTAGTTTATTCCTATCCCTAGGTTATTATGACCTGCAAATGATTTCAATTTGAGAGGGGGGTGAAAATTTGATGGCATTAAAATTTCACCCCCTCCCATGTCAACCCCAAACCATCAAACCTGGTCATTTGATCTACACATTAACTATAATCATTTTCAATTAGTTATTTAGTTTTGGTGATGTGTGACCTATCCCTAAGGTATTATGTACAGCAAATAATTTCATTTTGGGAAAGGGTGAAAATTTGATGCTGTTAAAATTACCCACCCCCCCCCCCCTCCCTTGTAAACACCCAACTATCAAACCTAAGTGAACCCACCCTCCAATAAATTAAGGGCATAATGATTGAGTTGGGTTTTACGGTATCGCGACACATGAAATGGTCATATGGCGCTGAAAAAGGCAATTATTCATGGAGTAATGGGTTAAGGTACCATCTTCTAGGATACAGAAAATATTTCCTACAGTAAATGTTTGAATATAAAATGGAATTATTTTCTTCAATGTATGAATAAATTTAAGGCATTAACAGGCATATTTTTTGGGTAATGGGTTAAAATATTCATTGGTTTCATTGTAACTAGCTTTTTATTAAGTTTTCTTAATATTCTAAATTTTTACATGGGGTTGACGCTTGCACAGGAGGGGTGAAAATTTGATAGCGAACATTTCACCCGGGGTGAATAGTTGATATCAAAATTTCACCTGGGGGTCAAATTTAATTGGGTGAATTTTGATATGACACCTGTGTCATGTGGAATTTTGACCCGGGGTTAAAATGACCCGCGGGTCAAAATAATTTAAATTATTTTGACCCGCTGGTCATTTCACCGCTATGGTGAAATGATCGCCCCTGGGGTATTTTGACCCCCCCCCTAATTTTTTTTCAATTTTTTGTAAATGAATAAAAATTAACATTCTACTGCATAATCATTCATAATTTTTTAAGGAAACTTATTGTAAGGTATTGCAGGACTTGACCATTAAAATACATTTTTTTCTGCTATGGTATTTTGCTATTTCACCATCCGGGTAAAATTAATATCTCACACCGGCACTACAAAGTCTCACACCACACCTTATCACCCGATGGGCAATAGATCTTGGGAGCGATTTAACCAGTCGCTTCAAGATGCTGAGGATGCTCGAGGCAGAAAAGAAAGCTGACTTGAGTTCTTTTGTAGGACCTGGTTCAGGCATACAATGCCACCCGCAGTGATGCTATCAGCTTTTCTCCACACTATCTGATGTATGGATGGCATCTAAAGTTGGCTGTAGACATCCTCATGGGCACAGGTCCCAAGAATGGCAGCCAGGAGAAGCCGACCTACGGTAGCTAGCTTCTTCACCGCCGCTTCGCCTGGCAAAGAAGCTACTAGCTTGAGGTCAGAGAGTGAATACTTGTCCGATCAGTGATTTCAGGGAAAACACAGGTAGGCGGACCGGTGGGAGCAATCTCCCGACCGGGTTATGTGCATCCTTAGCCCAGATTTGCCAGTCTTTGAGGTTCAGCGAGAAGATGACCAAGGCCAAACCAGGAAGCTCCATAGGAATATGTTGTTGCAATTTGGTGTACTACCTCCTGCTCCTTGCCCGTTCGATCCTCTGACTCAACCGAGGGTCTCAAAACAAGGTGTTCCCCAACAAGACAGAGGCACAGACTCAGTTCTGGCAGCGGTTCGGATACCGTAATTTCCGGCAATTAGCGACCGGGCGCACTTTTAGATAGCCTGCATCCGGCATATTGCCCGCAGATAACAGAACCAGAAATGGGTGTCAAAGTCACCTGATGCTCGCCTGTTTAAAGTTTAAGTCTAAAAAAACATCTTGTATCGAAAGCAAATCAATTTTCAGTTTAGAAAGATTATTAAATTAATGTTGAGTCTAAATCTAGTTATATTTAACTTTAAAACAACTCGTGCAACATTTAACCTGGTGATTTGTAGTGAAAGCAACTAAGTCCCAAACATGTCAAAAATTTACAAATATTAAAATCATTTTTAAATTTCAACTTCATAATATCAATGTTAGACCCCCAATGAACCTCCATACAAAATTTCAGCACCCTAGCACAAATATTAAGCTTTAAAACAACCCGTCCAAAAAACTTTAACCTTGTGATTTGTAGTCGAAAAACCCAAGTCCAAAACATGTTAAATATTGACATAAATTAAATTCATTTTTAAATTCCAACTTCATAACATCAATATTTAACCCCAAATGAACCTCAATACAAAATTTCAGCACCCTAGCACAAATATTAAGCTTTAAAACAACCCGTCCAAATAACTTTTAACCTGGTATTTTGTAGTCGAAAAACCCAAGTCCAAAATATGTTGAAAATTGACAAATATTAAAATCATATTTAAATTCCAACTTCATAACATCAATATTTAACCCCAAATGAACATCATAACAAATTTTCAGCACCTTAGCACAAGTATTAAACTTTAAAACAACCCGTCCAAAAAACTTTAACCTGGTGTTTAGTAGCAAAACATCCAAGTCCAAAACATGTCAAATATTGATATAATTTAAATTCATTTTTAAATTCCAACTTCATAACATCAATATTTAACCCCAAATGAACCTCATAACAAATTTTCAGCACCTTAGCACAAGTATTAAACTTTAAAACAACCCGTCCAAAAAACTTTAACCTGGTGTTTAGTAGCAAAACATCCAAGTCCAAAACATGTTAAATATTGATATAATTTAACTTCATTTTTAAATTCCAACCTCATAACATCAATATTTAACCCCAAATGAACCTCCATTCAAAATTTCAGCACCCTTGCACAAATATTAAACTTTAAAACAACCCGTCCAAAAAACTTTAACCTTGGCCACGCTCACGCCCACGCCGGGGGTATGACATTAGCTCTGCTGTTCTACGAACAGGCGAGCTAAAAATGAAAAAAGTTTCGGCAAATAAGCCGCACCGTCTATATGCCCGCAGGCATATTGTGCAACTTACACGTCTTATTAGGAGTAATATGTACTAACTTCCAAGCGTTATCATATTTAAATGCTGGATAGTGCTAAAGCATTATTCTATGTTATTTTATTAGGCTCTCAGTTCTACTGACAAGGGTAGAAGTTAGAACGTTAGTGACCTATGAAAACAGCGTGGATCCAAATGATTGTATTTGTTGAATACATCGACAGTGTCGGATATGACCATATTTTCGTATCATTCGCGGTTTGATAAACCCGTGAAAACTTACTCAATGCAGTCCGTTAACTATTGAAGAACAATAAAAGCATTGTTGGTTGTTTTCTTTGTATTGTTGTTGATGGACCCTATTGTGGTTTGTGTTTGTTCATGCAAAATTGCCGGCTAATTGCTACTTGTGTAAAAGTTGCTAACAGTTTTAACCGCCGAGAAAATCAGTGTCTACACAGAATCCAAACCGTTTTACATTCGTATTGATGTAATTTCCTTATTTAAAAAGTAAGGGAAGTTGTTTAGTAATGCAATTACAAATTATTTGACTTTCCTAAGTATTTCTTACAATACAATTTTGAAAGTAACAGTAACAGTTAGCTCCTCATTACTAGCTGTATTATTTGATTTTATCTGCAATCCCGATGAGTAAAAAGATTCGTCATATAGCCCGCTCCGTGAGATAGCCCGCAGGCACCTTTTTGACCATTGAAAAATGAGATAGCCCGCGGGCTTATTGCCGGAAATTACGGTACCTCTGCCTCTTCGGATGACTCTATACCAAGGTATATCATCCCTCAGAAGAGAATCAAATCCTATTATTGCTGCTACTCAGTTCGTTTGATCTATAACAAGAATAGATCTATAACAAGAATAGAAACTTTACATACTTTAGTGCCTGTTTAAGCTAAGTTTTAGTGACATTTCATAATTGACTAATTGATAAAGACTATAAAGAGCCACACTCTCGCTAAGTTGTATCACAAACAACGTAGCACTCTTTCAACTTCCGGTATTTAACACCGACGGCAAGTTGACATATTCAGTGTTTATTTCAAGTTTATTCAATACCACAGACATACGCAGTCTTAATTAAGCCAAACGCCCAAAAGTAACAAGAGGGCCTGAAGGCCCTGATATCGCTCACCATTTGTAAAGAAGCCTGATAGCTTTACCTTTAAATTTCACCCTTTTTATTCTAAATCCATTCAAGTTTGTCGACCTACTCTAGTATAGTAGAGTACATCAAAGGCAGATAGCTAGAGCCTAAACAATACTGAAATGAAGACTTTTTCTAGCATTTCAAAGTATATCAAGGGCAGGTAACTATTGCCACAATGATTAGATTTCAACAATAATTGCACTCCTTTGAGAATGTATAGAGCTATATACTTTGTGTACAAGTATAATGAAAATCCATTGAAAACTGTAGTTGCAAGAGTGTAAACAATGGCATTTTCAGCAATTCAAAGGTAGATAACCCTTGATCTATTTGTCTGATATCAACCATAATTACCCTTTTTCCAACTCTAATGATCATATACAATCTGGGCAAGTTTGAGAGAGCTTGTATATATATTGTGGCCTCTAGAGCGTAAACACTGTTAAATATGTCATTTTCAGCAATTCAAAGGTAGCTAACTCTTGACCTATTGGTCCGATTACAATAATTATTGAACTCATCTGAAGTTTTACGGTAATATACAATCTGAGTAAGTTTGAGAAAGATTGGATAAAATTTGTGGCCTCTAGAGTGTAAAACCCTTTAAATATGGCATTTTCAGCAATTCAAAGGTAGATAACTCTAGACCTATTAGTCTGATTTCAACCATAATCAAACTCATCTGAACTCTTATAGTAATATACAATCTGAGCAAGTTTGAGATAGATTGGATAAAAATTGTGAACTCTAGAATGTAAACACCGTTAAATATGGCATTTTCAGCAGTTCAAAGGTAGATAACTCTTGATCTATTTGACCAATTTCAACTAAAATCAAACTCATCCCAACTATTATGGTGATATACAATCTGGGCATGTTTTAGAAAGATTGGGTAAATATTGTGACCTCTAGAGTGTAACTAACTTTATATGCTTCAACGCAACAAATTTCTTCCAAATATTAGATGAAGGAATATACAGTGTCCCACTGTATACAGCTAGGACTAGCATTAGACGCTGAGTCCCATGCCCTTTACTCTTTTTATCAACATATATAGTTCTCTAATTCTTGTAGACACCTAATGTAAAGCATTGATGCACTTGACCAAGGTTTATAGTCTCATCCGAAGGACTTGGTCTGACAGAAATTGAACTCACAATCCCTGGTACATATACATCAGTCTAGTTTGCTATCATTAATACACTGGCAAAGAAATATATATAGTTTTATCAAAATTTATTCTAATTTGTAGACACTTAGAGCTCTGAGAGCATAAACAATACTGAAATAGAGCATTTCCTAGCATATCTGAGTACACCAAGGGCAGATAACTCTTGACACAATGATCCGCTTTCAATAATAATTTAACTCTTTCATGAACTTATACTTCTATATAATTGTGTGTTAACACTGTCAAATAAACCTTTTATATACATATACTCTGTAACAAAATATCAAATAAATCTCAAACTTAACTCAGCTTCAGATCTTGATGCATGTAATCTTTCTGTGAAGTTTCATTAATATTCTTGAAAAAGTTTTCCAAGAAAACTCTAGACAAGCTTTTTATAGCATATTTGAGTACATCAAGGGCAGATAACTCTGTAACGAAAATTCAAATGAACCTCAAACTCAACTCAGCTTTAGATCTTGATGCATATAACATGTGTGTGAAGTTTCATTTAATATCCCTCCAACAGTTTTCCCAGAAAACTCCGGACAAACAAAATGTTGACGGACGGACGAACGAACGAATGGACGGACAGACAGGGCCACGCCAATTTATGACCACCTTTAGAGGTGGGCGTATAAAAATGTTTTCTCTTTTTACCGATGCCAAATGCGAAGACATAGATTGTGGTCGTTTTGCATTATTTCTTTCCAACACAGCACATACTTTTTTCAGAACATTTTCTCTCCTTAATTTAACTGATTATTTTCTCTGCTTAATTTAACTGATTGTGACAGTTTGTTTTATGACTGGGTCTGTCTCAGAATTGATTGATTTGAGCTAGATTTTATCATTCAACATTTCAGTGGATAGGAATCTATTTGATTCTGTTGTGTCCAAGCCTACGACCTTAAACCAAGGTTTAAAGACATTACATGACCAAGCTTGGGTGCTAACACCTAGCATGGTAGAAAGTTTGAGTCAAAGCATGGAGCCCATGCACTTACTCGGCTAGCGGCTAGGCAAAGAATCATTCAGGCGTCTCATGTGAGGCCCGCACCTAATATTTGATAGCTTGGTTAGTAAAACCCATTGAAAACCGATTGAGCTCTATTATGTAAGGGCCTCTATTCAAAGCCTCAGATGGCTAAGCCGTTACCTCCACAATTTTCTCATGCTCTATACCGGTATACATGTACCTGTATTTTGACACCTAGTGAATACAATGAGTGGACTGGCTTAATGTCTTAAATTAACCCCTACCCCCCAATCTCCCCCCACCCCCTAAATACTAATAAATAAAGAACAAGAGCCGTAGTTTACGGCACTGGGACACAAAATAGGTCATATAGCACCAATGATGGATCTGGGATGATTAGATTATGATTTGTTAACCTGCCTTCCTTTTAGTTCTTGACAGAGGGGATAATCTCAGTCTAATAAACAGAAAAAATCCCTTATGACAATTAAGCTCCAGAACTAGGGTAAAGTAGGAAGGTCTCTGGAGCCCTCACCTGGAACAGTTGATGTAAATGTAAAATATCTTGGAAATATGAAAGTGCCAATTGCTGAGCAGATGATGCTGTGTGCCCAAGTTGCTTGATTTATTGTACTTTGTGTCGCATGAATTGGTAGCGTATGTCCTTAACAGCTTTGTGTTTTACACACACCTTACGGTAGAACGTCTCTAAAGAGATCAGGTCAATGACTGTTAATATTGGTACTCTACGTAGAGTGTTCTAGCTGTCATCAAACTCAACTCTTTAAGGTGTCTGAGACTATTACCGCCGTTCCCCCACTTGGGCTGGGTGCCTCACCGTTGTCCACTAAGAAGGGATCGTCCGCCGAGCCACAGAGACATCTGCACTAAAACATCAGTTTGTCGATGTCTGCCACAAAGGCCATACTGCCATCCAGGTTATGGCAGCTCGTTACCCTGAGAAGGGGGGCACAAAACGGGTACTGACCCTTGCCCAAGGGGAGTCCGGAAGCAACTGTGGCAAAGGGTAGCTTCACATTCCCACACTCCATTCAGGAGTGCCACAGCTGGATGCAGTTTAACGTCTTACCCATGACAGTAAAGGTTTGGTAACATCTCCCTCACTGATGGAAGCATCTTCAAGCTGGCGAAGCAGATGGACAGAAAGAACCAAGATGTCATTGATGAGAAGTTTGTCAGGAATTAAGATTGTGAGCTATCACTCAGATCACTCAGTGATGAGCAGAAGATGAAAGCTTTGGTAGAACACTATTCCCGACTTCTGAATGTTGAGTTTGAGTGGCCAAGCAATTCACTTCCTGAGGTTTCTCTGTAGAGGGCCCTCAACCGCCAATCACCATGGACATAATCAGTGGTTCTCTTGGCAAAATGAAATGTTGGAAGGCCAGGGTTCTAGATAAGGGGGAGTAAACTGAACAGATCCAGCAGTTTCTCACTTATTTCAGCACCAAATCCTATGGTGTTACTACTCATTAGAATCGTCTCTTCGAGACGATTCTAATGAGTAGTGACACCATAGGATTTAAAGTAGAAATAAAGATTTTAATTTTTGAAATACTCCCCTTATCTGGAACCTTGGAAGGCTCTCCATTTCCATGCCATTTTCTGGCATCTGTGCAGAGATATTGAAGGTGGCGGGGGAGGAGGGCGTAGAGTTGATGAGATGTTTGACAGAGGTAGTCTTCAGCAATGGTGTTATCCCAAAAGACTGGGAGGAGAGCTACATAATAAACCTATACAAGGGAAAAGATGAAGCCCTTGACCGTGGCAATTATCCTGGGCTCAAGCTCACTGACCAGGTCATGAAATTACTGGAGCCTGTGTTAGATGGTGTCATTTGTGAGATGGTGGACATTGACTTAATCACTGTGTATACCCGTACACAGGATATTGGTACCAGCGAGTCGAGAGAGTTAGCCGGTCGCTCTGCAGTTCAGGTATGTTTTTTTATGATTTATAGCATAAAATGTATATGATCAACATGTCTATGATACCGTTTTAAAGCGTGATGTTTCTGGGATACACTGGTGTCAAAACATTTCTGTTTTATTTAGAGAAACTCTCGTAAAACATATATATATGCTGCCTGGTACCGGTAAATAACGACGATTGCTGACGAAAATTTATGATATCAACTGTTTAAAACGATCCAGACTACAATCTTTTCATAAAACATTCGATCCTTTTCATAATAATTCCTGTGACTCACTAATACCACACTGTTGGGTCATACTTTTAAGAATAGAATTAAAACAAATTTGTGTCAAGTGTACGGCATATTGGTTGTGAATGAAATTTCACTGCACGGCATATTGATGTGTCACTGTACGGGGATTTGGTACCAGGTATTTGGCCCTAAAAACGTTTTGCTCTGTCACAGCTCATCCGCGGGGTGTTACTTTCAACCAAAGGTAGCTGAATACCGAGAACAGTCTTCCTATTTATAAATTATATACTTTTCATTGTTAATTTACTTAGAATAGATAAACTAGATCTAGAGCGAGTATACCTAAGAAGTTTAAATTGAAACGATGAATACACTTTGAACATATTCTAATAGCTATTCACGTAATGGGACACTTTTAAGCGAACGAGCAACTGTATCGGACTTTACCTAATTCGAAGATTTCTATTAAAAATCTAACACAGAGTCAATAATGATTGCGGTAAATTTATGATATCAAACTAATCCACCCACTTCTACAATATTGAAATACACGAATACAACTATACTTTCCATATGTGTTTTTCAATTTTGCACGGACATATCGTGCAGTAAGATTACTGGGTTATGCGGTATCATTTACCACAGTGCAATCAGAATAAGTTGCCCACTTTAAAGTGAGCGGTATTCAATTCAACCCAGAGTTCTTTTCTTTAGAAAACTGCCGCGGTCGTGTTACACTTGCTTGTTATTCCTTATCTTGCTGAATTGTCGTCTGATTCAATAATATCGTGTGCGAAGAACCACTAAGTCCTTTTTTTCAATAAGAGTGCTAAACAGTTTGAATATGGATCAGAAGTCACGTTAAGCGGCGTGAATATAGATCAGAAGTTGCGTTAAGCGGCGTCTTGTCTTGACCCAAACATTATCCAATGGGCACTTAGGGTTACGCGTATTCGAATGAAAGAGTTAAAATTGATATTTAGCACACATGTTGCTCAGCACGGACTGCACGCCTGTAATAATGAACATTAACAGTAAGTGTACAATAACAGACGTTAGAGGACAGTTTTTGGATAGCTCTGCGGGGTTGGTATATCCTTTAAAGACATCTCCGGTCATAACGCCTTGCCAGATAATTTCCTTGCATAAAACATGGGTCTTGTGGACATGCCGGTAGCAAAGAACCATTGAAGCGTCCCAAGTGAGACCGTACCTTTATATTTGATAATTTGGTTAGAAATAACCATTGAAAAGCCTTCTTGAGCATGAGTTTATCTGGGCCTCACGAGGTAAACTGAGATTGGTATACCCGCTGGCAGCTTATGCTGCATGCTTTTTCTCGCTTTACGAGAACAATGGGGGACTTCATCAATGAACTGAGGATATATCTTTAAACCTTTTTAGCTTGTTTTAGTTTTGCAGACGGATGAGTACTTAAATACATTTCTTTCATTCGGTTGTAACACCAAACCAGGTAAAATGTGCGAGTTTTGTCCTTACTGCTATCTTGTCTATGGATACTCATCTAAGCGTTTTATGTGAGGCCCTTACCTTAAATTTGAAAGTTTGGATAGTAAAACCCATTGAAAAAACCCTTGAGTGCGAGTATGTGAGGGCCTCTCTAGACAGCTTGAGATTGGATGCATTGGCTTTTTACACTTTACTACTGCGTTACCTGTATGTTCACACCTAGTGAGAAAAACGGGGAGGGGGGGGGGGTCCATCAATTGACGGAGGCAGGTTTAAAGTAAAGCCGAATGCGCCAAGGTAAGATGCATTTTGAGTTACTTTCAGTCTGTTTCCAGCGACCATCTGCTAGGATAAAGGAAACATGTCGTATGTTACATCTTCATTACTGTATAAAATGAAATAATTTTCAACACACGGGGGAAGAATGAACAAGAGTTGTCAGAGAGACAACAAAGCTCGCCATTGGCACACTCAAGGCCACCGAGGTCAACCACTGTTCATGCATGGAAAGGTCTTGTCCATGTACACATGTACACATACAAACCAAATATGAGTGTAACACCTCAAGGGACATAGGAATTACATGTATAAGCCTTTTTTGAAACCTAAACGTAGATTTCGAAACCTAAACCCGGGAGCTAAGTTAAAGTTCAATGTCACTGGGCTGTTTTTTGCATGCATTGAAATGTAGTGTCACTACACATGCATGCCAAATATTAAAGGAATATCTCAATGGATATATGAGTTATAGGCATTTGGAGAAACCTAAACGCAGATTTCGAAACCTTAAGCTGGATCCTTAGTTGAAAGTCAAGGTCACTGGGGTCAAACTTTTTGCATGCAAGAAAGGTCTTGTCTATATACACATGCACACGGAATATCTCAATGGGCATAGGAGTTTAAAGGCATTTTGAGAAACTTAATGCCTATATATCTACATGAAAATGAGTTATTTGATATTTTGTTATGCCTGGCTTCAAGGTTATAAAGCTTTTGAAATATGTCTGAAATCATTCCCAAGCATTTAAGTTCACGGTCAAGGTCACAGAGAGCAATTTTTTGCATACAAAGAAATGCCATGTTCATATACACATGCACTCTGAATATGAAAGGAATATCTCAATGGACATAGGAGTTATTGGCCATTGGGAAACTAAACACAAGTTTCGAAACCTAAACGCGGGTCCTTACTTCAAGGTCAATGTCACTGGGGAAAATGATGTGTGTCCATGGACAGGGTTTGTCCATATACACATGCATACCCAGTATAAAAGCAATATATCAAGGGACATAGAAGTTAAGGGCATTTTTCGAAACCTAAACACAGATTTCGAAATCTAAACTTAGATAGATGGATTTTTTCAGTTTCGTCTATTATAGTTATAACTCTCCCCTCCTTTCTACATTGTTCAGGTATAATTTTAAAGTTGCACACTTTTGCGGAACAACCACGCTGGCGAAGGTATTTTAACTCCTAACACCCATGCCTCTCTATCAAGTGTGATATTACCTCCCGGAACGTTGGTAGTTGTTTCTTACAGTAGGTACATTTGTACAGGTCCATAATCTGTAAAAAACAAATGACAATGTACAGAATGTATACTTGTACAAACCAAACTGCCGTCGATTTCGATGTAGATTTAAGCAAGATGCCGTACACTGGATTGAAATGTTTTTGCAATATGCCGTTCACTAGCGTATCAATTTGCCGTACACCTAGCCAAATTTCATTTCGGGTTTTTAAAGCACATGCGGCAAACACAATAGTTAAAGCTTCATAAATATTGATCAAGATAGTACAAATTACTCGTATAACATGAATAATTCTCTTATGCAGTTATAAAAAAAATATTACAATGATATTTTGTCAGCAAACGTTGTTATTTACCGGTACCAGGCAGCATGTTTATACGTCTTACGAGAGTTTCTCTTGGTAAAACTGAAATGTTATGACATCAGCATGTTCCAGAATCATCACACTTTGATACAGTATTATTTTCCATATTGATCTTAGACATATAATTCAGGAAATCACGAAAACATACCTGCACTGCAGAGCGATCTGCTAACAAATCCATAACTTTCTCGACTCGCTGGTACCAATATCCTGTGTACGGGTATACACAGTGTTAATGCAGTATGGCTTTGTGCCTGGTCCATCTTCATCGTACTCCAACTGCAGGAGAAGTACATTGCTGCCAACAAGCCACTTCACATTGCCTTTGTTGACATGGAGAAAGTGTTTGACTGAGTACCTACGACAGTCCTATGGTGGGCATTGAGAAGTCTGAGTGTTGAGGATTGGGCAGTGCGTGTCATTCAGGGCATGGGCACCCATCACATCAGACATACAGCGGATTCACAGAAATGACAGGTCAATGATCCGTTGGATCTATGGTGTAAAACCCCATGATGATGATGTCCCCTTGGGTACACTCTGTGCCAAATTAGATATTCACGAGGTAACCGCGGCTTTAGGCACAAGCCCTCTGAGATGGTACGGTCATGTTGCATGTGCCACTTCTTGCATAGGCTCAATTACAAGCTTAATAATTCCTCGTTCCAGAGAGCTTGGGAGACCGAGACAGAAATGGTCTGGATGTGTCTGGGCTGACATTGATGTTTGCAATCTTGGCGACACTGATCCACTGAATAGAGTGGAGTGGAGATTGGGTGTTAGACACTCTAGCCATCAAACCTTTCCCTTCAGTAACCACGCGGAAACTTTCCCTAGAGACCAAGTGGATATTTTACCTGAGCGCAATACCTGCCGCTAAATATAGTTCAGGTTAACAAAACTTTGAACCTGTCTTTACAACCCAAATCTACACAAAAAGACAGTCACTAACAGCATTTTACTTGTACATACATTTTGCATATTATATTATATCATATATCAGACAAATGACAAGACTAGTTCATGTGCCGTTAAATGTCATGTTCAAAACGGCGAAATTATTCCTTTGAAGAAAAAAAAGTTAATGAAGATACTACACTCACCCAAAAAAGTTCCTTGACACTTTTATTTAGAGAATATATCAGTAACTGGTAGACGTTTTTTAAATTGGTTCAGGCCCGTAGCCAAGCTGAGGCACACCGAGGCACTTGCCTCGGTGAAATTTTGAAAAGTGACAAAAAATAAAATGAAGCAATTTTCGAAATTTGAATTAGAAATCTATTAAAAATGTATTAAAATCACTCAGAGTGATTATAAAACATGTTATTTAGTAAAACGTATCTTCTCAAGTTACATTCAATCACGTATGATTAGATCAACCAGCCTCTGCTAGGAGATTGGCGTTGTCCTATGCAACGCCATAGAATATGCATCCGTGACGTCATACAATTTTTTACGCGCGCGCACACCGGTTTCCGCATGGACGATCTGGAAACTTATCGATGCCGAATCGGTCTTTTTAAAGGTTGCTCGACTACGTTCGATCTGGAAATGCTGCGGGTGATGGGCGTTGTAGGTTTTTGTAGGGCTGCTGTTGTTCATGGCGGGCATAAATCTCAACCAAGGGCCTTTCCCCATTGATCAGGTATTTCAGGGGCGTAGCCAGCGATACCCACTTACGCACGTGCGTAACATCAATTTGAAAAATGAAAAATCAAACAGGGCCAAAAATGTCATAAAAATCGAAAGCTAAGCGGGGTAAGACCATAATGTCTAAATGAAGATTTCAAACACTTCAGAGCTCACCATTTCATTCCGTTTTTTCTCCAGGGGGAGAACCCCGGACCCCCCACCAGGATTTGTTTAAATACCCAGTTTCTGAATTGCAATAACTTGATAACTACAAAGACGACGGCTGCAAATCTACAGTGCTGCATGTACTCTCTCGTATGTCTAAAGGTCGAATAGCTCTAACAGGAGTGGACGTAAGTGGCAAAATAATGTTAGATCTATGTCTTATAATTATAACGCAGCTTTGGTAAAAATTCTATGGTTTACATCAGTCTTATTCAGTGTCCCAAACACACTTCAGAGCTCACAATTTCAGTTCTATTTTCCAATTTTCTAACCGGGGGGGCACCCCCGGACCCCCCTTTAGCATTTGTCATATTCAAATTTCCGAAACACCTGCGTGTACCATATCGCAGACCAGTCTAAAATCTAACGTGCTTCATATACCTCTCGTGCGTCTAATAGTTCAATATTTCTATCAGAAAACACTGTTAGTCACACAAATATATAACAGAGATTTGACATTTTGGGTTGTACACAAAGATTGTATAATTACTATTCAGTGTCCAAACTCCCTCCAACTACACTTCAGAGCTCACTATTTCAGTTCTAATTTCCAATTTTCTCCCACGGGAGGATCCCGGACCCCAAACCAGCATTTATCAACTTCAAGTTTCAGAAAATCAAGAACTGAGTACTTACAAAGTCGGCAGCTTAAACACAACAGTGTTACATGTACCTCTCGTACATCTAAAAGTTGAATATTTCTAGCAGAAAACAATTTTAGTCACAAAACAATGTTATGTATAATATGACGGAGATTTTAATAAAATTGTATGGTTCACATAAGTCGTTTTCAGTGGCCCAAATATCTCCAACTACACTTCAGAGCTCACTATTTCAGTTCTAATTTCCATTTTTCTCCCTGGGGAGGACCCCGGACCCCCACTAGCATTTGTAAAGTTCAGGTTTCAGAAATTCAAGAACTAAGTCGGCAGCTTGAAATCTGCAGTCTTTCGTGTACCTCTCATACGTCTAAAAGTTGAATATTTCAAGCAGAAGAAAAAAATCCAACTACATGTACCAATAAATTTTGTTAATTTTCAAGTTTCAGCAGACTCGAACAACTTTCAGAAATTCAAGAACTTAGTAACTACAGAGTTGGCAGCCTACAATTGATGGTGCTTCCGGTACCTTTCGTACGTCTAAAAATTGAATAATTCTAGCAGAAAAGAATGTTCGTCATTAAACTATGTTACGTGTAATATAAAGGAACTTTGAACAAAATTGTATGGTTCAGTGACATCAGATAGATTGTATTCAGTGCCCCAAATACACTTCAGAGCTCACCATTTCAGTTCAGATTCTCATTTTTCTTGATGAACTGAACTGAATAATTTCAGTTGAATGAAATGCCAAATCCCGAATAATTTCATTCCATTTTCTTCAGTTACCACCATAGATAAGGTTAAATATTACAAGACATTTTTAGAATATAAAGTATGCATTTTTAAGAAAAAACGCCCCAAATATACGCCAAATCGCACCCTTGAAAAAAAAAGTTCCGGGGGAGCATGCCCCCGAACCCCCCTAGAAAAGATGTGCCTCGGTGCTTTTTAGTCTCTAGATACGCCCTGTGGTTACATTATATTGTTGGTCTATCTTCGAGGTTTATAACTGTGTAGTCAAGCATAACCATACCTGTTTACCTTAGCCTCTAGACGGATAAAAAGTATTCATAGCATTGCACATGCACAAGCGTACATGCTTCAGGTAGAGGTTCTATTACCGGCATAACTTAACAAGCGGTCAGTACAAAAAAACATGTCAAAGTGATGCAGAGGGAAACCAAACTGTTGACAAGCTACGGGCGGGTTTAGGTGTAAATGACGTCGCAGGGGACGTTTGTTGCACCAAACAGACAACTTTTTACCTCAGGAATAAAGTCAACATCTTTTGATCTGTCAGAGTTATTAAATATTAATGTTTATTGAGGATCACACGATTACGTTGACGCACCTTACGTGACGTAATCGATTCTTGACAGCATCAGTAGACTCCTGGCGATAGGGGATTCATGTACACATGATTATAAATTGTCTTAGACAAAATGCTCGCCCAATACAAGTCCGTAGTCCATATAGTGGGCACACATTACAAGAGACTATTTTTGCAGATAATGATGTTAACGTCTTGCCTTGTCCCAACTAGTCACCCGATTTAAACCTGTCGAGCACATTTGGGATGAGCTAGTTTCACAATACAGGTCAAAGCACGACATAAACACCCTTGGGGACCAATAAAATGCATTTCAGCTGGAATAGCAGCGTCTGTCTTATAAGGTTATTCAACGCTACGTGCACTCCATGAGGCGACCCCTACTGAGATGTATCCAGGTTCATGGCGGCCAGGGAGGTTATTCACCTTTATTGGTTATGAAATGAACACATTTCCTCATATTATTCAGCATTCCCAACCTTTCCGGGTAAATTCCGACAAAACTTTTTTTTAGCTTAATTTTGTTTTACACCCCTATTCACTTACATAAGTCAAAAAGTCTTGAAAGGATGATGACACCAAAATCACACACTTCCCTACAAAGTATTGTAACTAAGCTTTGGATTTTTTTGATAACTTTCCCATTGATTGATTGGGAGGAATCATAAAGCCTTAAGGCGGTGTAAAGGCACTTTTTTGGGTGAGTGTAATTTTAAGACAAAACTGTATCTGAATTAGTTTATAGCCCACAACTCCATTCGAGTACCTGTTTCCTTCAAACAAGACAGACTTATACCTTCAAATTCTTAATGACAACCCTATCCTGATCAGTTTAAATAGACTCGCCCAGTGTGCCATTAGGGATCAGTAATTACTTTCCCAGATCAAAAACTGTGAAATCCTGTTTTCTTATTCTCTTTTTCTACATACGTTATTTGTGCGGGCCAACAGTGTTTTGGTCCAATTGAGATCTCGATTAAAACCAAAGAAAGAAAAGAAAACAAGGCCCTCGTCTTCGGATTTTACTTAAAATTGTAAAACTAAATGCAACACATTTTGCAGACGACAATCACAAAGCAGAGGATATTACAGTAGGATAAGTGTTAAATCTATGTCATTTCTCTATGGCCAGTTTACAGTAAAAACTGATTCAGAAGTTTGATGTGTCACAGTAACACAAAAGCATAGGAGCGATAGAGTGTACAGGATATGATCTGTATCAATAATGTCGGTTTTGTTGCTAATTATGTAACGGTTAATCTTCAGCTAATGTGCGGTATATAGGAAATCTACAGTAAAAGATGATATAGCATGTTTATACTAAATGTACTATAGCCTCTCTTTGAATCTTACAGGGACAAGATACAATACACCATAAAACAAATCTGTGTAAACGAACACTCTCTAAGATGTCTACCTATATTAAAAATCCGTCTGTTTAACAAATTGCTGAAGGGAATTTATGTAAAGAAGACCGGCAGGCAGAAGCCAACTATCCGCCATGGGGAGTCAATGATCCCAAACTTTCTGTCGCAAAGTTGAAGAAATGTAAAAGTGTCCTGCGTGCCTGCATCATTGCAGATATCATCACTTGCCAAGCAAAATGCCCCTTTTCAAAGGTAGGGAGCAGATCGCATGCCGGCCGGTCGCCCACCCCATACGCCCGGGAACAGAGACGGGAGTTTCCAGCCCATCAGGAGAACAATATTTACTACCAAAACAACAGCACGCAAGGCAAACGTAACAGCAGAGACAACACCAGAACGTCAAAAGCAACGGCAACAGCAGAATCTACAGTAACAACCACAAAAGCAACAACAAAAGAACTTGAAACAACAGCAGCAGCAACAACATCAGCAGAAACAACAACCAACAACATATTCGGCAGCATCAATAATGACAGCAACTCCTGGCATGCTGGAAACCACCAACCCCTTCCCAGGTGTGCAGGACGGGCGGTGTGTGGTCTGCTCCGTACCTTTAAAATGGGTTGTTTGGCTTAGCTAATGTGACATCCTCACCTACGCAGGCAGGCAAGACACCAACTTTTACATTTCTTTGCGATCGAAAGTTTGGAATCCGTTACACCCCTCAAAAAATGGCGGATGGTTGGCTCCTTCCTCCCTGTCTTCATTACATAAATCCCTTTCAGCGACTTGTTAGTTTGCAATGAAAATAATAGTTTTAGTTTATGAATGCGTTTATTGCAAAAGAAAAACTATATAATTCCTCTCAATCGATAATTAGAAGGTTATCAAAAAAATATCTAAAGCTTAAAGACATGGAAATGGAAGCATGTGACTTTGGTGTCAATGTCATGATTATCATCCTTTTATTACTTTTTGACTCATTAAAGTGTATAGGGGTATAAAACAAAAAATAAGCGAAAAAAAACAGTTTTGTCAGAATTTACCCAGAAAGGTTGGAAATGCCGAATAATTTGATTTTGTTTTGATTTTACGTCGCTTTCAAAAGTATTTCGTTCATATCCCTACGTCCAGCTAATTACAGGATTCTGAGACCCCAGAAGTCCTTTATGTGTACATTTTATTGTCAATACCCGCCGTGGCCTCCATGTAACTGAATACATCTTAGAAGTCGCCTCATGGAGTGCAGGTAACGTTGAATTACATTATTAGCAAGGCACTGCTATTCCAGCTGGAATGCATTTTACACTGGTCACCAACGGTGTTATTGTCGTGATTTGACCTTAATTGTCAAACCAACTGATCCCAAATGTGCTTGACTTTGTTTAAATTGGGTGACAACCCGGGGCGAGAAAAGACGATAACGTTATCTGCAAAAAGCGTATCCCAGTAAATGGACGACAGACTTGTATTGGGCGAGTATTATGTCTAAGACGCTTTATTAGCATGTGTACATGAACCTCTTTTTGCCAAGTTTTGACGGATGCTGTTGAGAATCGATTACTTAGGTGGGTAAAGGTAAACATGCGGTCCTAACGTAATGTTGTTACACAGGGATGACCTGAACTTGGAATACCTCTGACAGACCAGACAATGTTTACCTTATTCCTGATGTTATAAATTGTCTATTTGGTACAAACAAATTTGAAAGAGCTTGACCCAAGGAACATTTAATTCTGTAAAGTTTGGTTGAATTCTGTCAAGCGGTATAGGAGGAGATGTAATTTGAAGCAATTGTAAACGACGCCGGACACAGGGCCATCCCAATAGCTCACCTGGAGCCTTTGGCCTCAGGTGAGCTAAAAAGTGCATGTGTATTACCGGTATACACTGCAAAAGAGGGTATGCTAAAGGGTCAATAACATATAGGCAAACTGAATACATAAACAAGTAATATGCTGATTAATGCTTGTTTATATGTTAGAGACTGTTTTTAAGTGTTGATTGGGTCGTAAAGACAGGTTCAAAGTTTGCTTAACCTGAACTTTATCCAGCGATAGGTACCACGCTCAGGTTTAACCACAGTACGTTTGGTGTCTAGGGAAAGTCACTGCCTGGTAACTTTAGGGTGAGTTTTGATGATTTGATCATGGAAATGACTGCGTGCTGAGCTTAAAGATGGCATGACCCATCACGTAATGTTTCTTGACTCACGGAAATGACTCGTGACGATGTGGTGACTTTAAGGAAAGTCACCGTGTGGTTACAGTTACTTTTGTTCACTCATTTACATTACATGTGGCCACATAAACACATTGTGGACAGTTTTGGATTGTGTCAATCTTCTTTTAGTCTTTTCTTTAAAATAGGCTTTACTGTACATTTAAAATGAAAATTTGTATACACCAATTAAATATAGTGTAGTTAGTTTAATAGGTGTCCGTTATACACGGGTTTGACAGTATTTACAAAGTTGGCTGAATTCTGTGCTGCATGAAGATTTTGAGTATTTTGTTTCCTGAACTTGTTGCAGAATTAAATACATCTTGAGATATGTGCATGGTCTTAGTATTCTAACATATTAATCTGTGCCTGGGCACAGTGTACATTTTTTTTTTTTTGCACTGAATGTATATATTGTGGTAAACAATTTGGTATATGAAAGAATTGGATACAGTTTGCGCATACTGAACAGTCAAAAGTCTGACAGACCTTATTCGACGGAGTCAAAGTGGTTTTGTAATAGACAGTACAGTGATCTCTCTCTTAAATAGGCTACTTTCTTCATAAGATTGGTTCTTCTTCAAAAATCTCGAAATTTAGTATCTCTGCAGAAGCGTTTTATTAGGTCGTTATGGAAAGTGCCTAGTCGTACTCGATTTAATAGACATACTGAACAGTCAAGTCTTGACTGACCTTATTTTCGAGTCAATGATTCACAGTTATGATGCCCGGGTTAATGAACAGATAAACAAGAGCCCTATGGGGCATATTTCGCTCTCCTGAGAATAGCTGACAAAATGAAGATAATGATTTATGTCCAGGACGGGGTCATTATTTACCCAAGGGGCATAATTTGAACAATCTTGATAGAGGACCTGTAGATGATGCTATGTGCCAAATATCTAAGCTCTGGCCCTTGTAATTTTTGACAAGAAGATTTTTTAAGGTTTTATAGAATAAATCTATTTGGAGCTCCGGTGACCTAGATATGCAACCAACCGAAACCATTTGATCAAAATACCTAAAGGATATTTAGAAGTGTTACCATGCCAAATATCAAAGCTCTGGTCATATTAGTGTCACAGAAGAAGACGTTTGAAATTTTCACTATATAACTCTATGTAAAACTGTGACCCCCCGGGGCAGGGCCAATTTTGATCCCAGGGGCATATTTGAACAAACTTGATAGAGCACCTGTAGGCGATGCTATGTGCCAAATATCTAAGCTCTGGCCCTTGTAGTTTCAGACAAGAAGATTTTTTAAGTTTTCATTGAAAAAAATCTATTTTTAGCTCCTGTGAACTAGATATGCAACCGACCGGAACCATTTGAATAATATTGGTATAGGACATCTAGAAGTGTCACCATGCCAAATTTCAAAGCTCTGGCCATGTTGGTTTTAGAGGAGAAGACGTTTGAAAATTTCACTATAAAATAACTCTCTTTGAAAATTTCACTATATAACTCTTTGTAAAACTGTGACCCCCGGGGCGGGGCCAATTTTGACCCCAAGGGCATAATTTGAACAAACTTGATAGAGGACCTGTAGGTGATGCTATGTGCCAAATATCTAAGCTCTGGTCCTTGTAGTTTTTGACAAGAAGATTTTTTAAGATTTCCTTATTTTTTCACTTTGGTTGCCATGGCAACCAGAGTTCTGCATTGTTTTTAATTTTTTGAACAAATCTGAAAGAGCTTGACCCATGGAACATTTCTGTAAAGTTTGGTTGAAATCTGTTCAGCGGTATAGGAGGAGATGTCATTTGAAGCAATTGTTAACGACGACGGACGACGCACGGCGACGGACACAGGGCCATCCCAATAGCTCACCTTGAGCCTTTGGCTCAGGTGAGCTAAAAAAAAAAGGGAATCAGAAACAATCATTATACAGATTACTTTTGACCTACTTTAAGCTGTCAATATATCTCAAGCGACATATATGCTTTCGAACTTCAAAGAGGTCAAGAGTGTAGTTTGAAAATGAGATATTTTGCAACAAAAGTGATGCAGAAAGTTCGAAGTTATAATCTGTTATAAACTGAGGTATACCTTTTTACATGTCTAGAAAACAATATATGTTCTGGCAAATATAAATCCAGTCCATTTGACCTCACAGTGACATTAACCTTTGTCGGGCATGACTCAAAGTGTATTAAGCTGAAAAGCTTTGTGAGTTGAGCACACATGCCAATTATGAAGTCTGTACCACACATAGTTCCCGAGTTCTGGCCAAAATAAAAACCAGTCCATTTGACCTCTAAATGACCTTGACCTTTGCCAGGCATGACCCAAGTTAAAGAGCGTCTTGGGTTGAGTACATATGCTAAATGTGAAGTTTCACCTACTTTTAGTTGTAAAGCTATATGGACAAGTTTAAAGTTGTGGACAGACAGACAAACAAACAGAAAGACAGTTACATGTAGACGGAAATACCCTCAGAAAAGTAGCCCCAATCTAGAGAATCCTGAAAATGTACTTTCTAGTACTTTTCTACCTGGAAACATAAAGCAGTCTGAAAGTAAAATACAAACTTTGAATCTGATCTAACCCATTGCCCCAAAAATACGCCTTTCTACGCCTTTAACTTATTCCTCCATTGAAAATAGATCCAATTTGTACAGTCATGAATACAAACGGAATATTACTATACTTTGCATATCTTATGCACCGGATCACTCGAGTTGTGTGTGTAAAGGCTATATCCAACGAGACCGTAGGTCGAGTTGGATATAGCCTTTACACACACAACGAGAGTGATCCGGTACATAAGATATGCAAAGTATAGTAATGTTCCTTTTATTATATACCTCTTATAATAAAAATAAAATGAAAAACAATAGAAATGTTTCGAGCGTTACTATAAATAAACGGGATTTCCCATACGTCACACTTCGGGGAATGGCGCGTGAAAGTAAATACTCGCTATTACGACCACTAAAACGAATGCTAATTGATTAAATAATAGAGAGGTGACAGCTTAAAGCAAGGTGACAGTGAAACAGAAAGCTCCTAAAGGAGCTTTCTGTTTCACTGTCACCTTGCTTTAAGCGGTCACCTACCGTAAACACCCTAATACTTAACATAATTTAGTGGTCGTAATAGAGAGGTTTTACTGTAGTTCCGAACTTCCGACTACACAGTAAACATTCTTTTCCCATTACACAAGGTACATGGGTAATACGGAATTTTCAATCCGTCAAGGTGTATTTGTTCGATAAAATACAGAAATATTTCGGGCAGAACATTGGTAGGTATATAATAAATGTTTTTATTATATACCTATTCACAAATGAAAGCAAATACAGACACACAAATCTTTTTCTGTATCAGATGGTTTGTATCGGATGACATCAAGGTTTTTATGCAACACAAGTCATACACGATCTATTGTTATAAAGAAGCAATGTGCGTGACATTTCGGAATTCCATGTTTCTATGCTATTTTGAAATATGTACCTCTCAACAAATATGGTGGCTTCCAGGGTAGTGTCAAAATGGAGATGCTCTGACCAACTAGGGCGTATAAACTTGTACTTTGCATGGTTTTTATCACTTATTTTGCACATTTAGCTACATACATAGTTTTAATAACATTCGTTCAGCTGTCAGAAAATACGGCGGGTTTATCGCTTAATGGCGTCAAAACTGGTAACACTAGGATATTTAATGTATAATTACGTGTTACATTAAACGAATTTCAATATAAATAATTTGCTGTGAGCAACAATACTAACCCATATTATAAGCAATGACTCTTTTCATCATGGCGTCCAAAAGTAAGAGCGTCGGTGTTAGCGCGGTAAATGACTTAATGACGTGGCTGATCTTTAAAGCGTGAAAATGTTATGTACACGTGCAAAATGAACTCTCGCTCACATACGAACACAGGGGCATACGAAAGGTTGCACAGATCTACATGATCAGAATGACGTAGTATGATACAATCAAACCTGGTCAACATACTCCGAGAAATAGCAAATAATTTCTTAAACTTTTGCTATCTGTTCTGTAGCTCTGTTCATTAAAGGAAAATTTCCTTTAATGAACAGAGCTACAGAACAGAGAGAGTACTGAAATTATTTCCCACATTATAACTTGGTTTCCAATACTCATATCGAAACATTCTTTACCTGTGTAATTTTCGGGAGTTTCACACTAAGTCACTGCAATGACATTCTCATTGGTCAACAGTCAACACTGCTGGTGTTACACCGGTCCAAATCTGCATACAGTGGAGAATCTGTTATTCTTTCCCATTTAAACGCAAACGTACGCAAATGCAAAGCACTAAAACGTAGAAAAGAACAACTTTTGGACAATTCTGATAATAGTTCTTGTTTATCTTGGTGGCAAACAGTTTGGAGCCTGATCAGACGCCGGGTTACCCGGCGCCTGATCTGGCTCCAAACTGTTTGCACTGCAAATAATAGTTTTAGCGTAAACGCGTTTATTGGGAAAGAATAACAGAGATTCTCCACTGTAACAAAGGCTGCCACAATCTTCGCTACACACTGCGCCGCCATCCATTCAAGACGTGTCCATTTCATTCCTCCATGACCTTACCCAGCTGAGATGGCATCACACGCCTTATCACATTTGTTAATCCATTTGCGCCTAGTGGATTCTTCCATGTTGACATATTGGATTAGTCCATTTTTTATCAAAGGGATGCCTAGTCAAATTTTTCAGTTTCATTAAAGGGGCTCGCAACCGGATTAAGCATTAAAAATAGTAATTCGTAAATATATGTCAAATGCTTATACGTATAAATGGGCAAGATTTAGTTTAGGATAATAAATTCTATTAAAAAATGCATTTAAAAAAAACCAGAAAAGAAGAAGCTCTGGTGGGATTCGAACCCGTGACCCTCCATGCGGAGACAAACATGAAAAATGAGGAAACGCCTTTACAGGGCTGCCATAAGTTGACATGAAAAATCCTAAGATTTCCAAATTTGCATTTTTCAAGTTTGAGTTTACGAATCGTACCTTTACCCCATCGTCTGTTTCTAGTTGTGTTGACACGTGACTACTTAAAGCAGACAGGAAGTAAAGCAGAATGCGCATTCTGCTTTACTTTCAGTCTGCTTTAAGCTACATGTACCATATACTAGAAAAAAATCCGAAGATTTAGGAAAAATCCGGAGAAATGGACGCCCTGCCTTTATAAATAAATAGCGATATTTATTGATGTCATTTTCATGTTATATGTTTTATTGATATAGAAAAATAAAGTATGTTTGATAAAATATGCTAATTATGTAATTGGTTAATCGATTGACATTAAGTGTGACCACGTTTAAAGTCGTTAAAACAATTAGCGCGTTACTACATTTAGTGACACGCACAACTCAAACTTCTCAAACTTCTTAAAGTTCTCAAACTTCTCAACACATGTCAGTTTCAATCCAACTATTTTAACCTCTCGTAATGCAGAGCCTTATCAGGTCCCAAACTGTTTGTTAAAAACTCTTTGGATCCGTTGTAAATCCTGACCAAAAGCCGCGGAAATAACACATTTTCACGGATGCATAAAGCGGGATCTTAACATGATCCCCAATGATTGACATTTTCTAAATAGTTTTCAAAGATTAAAGTTTTCTTTTCAAGCATTTTGTATCATTATCAGAAGCTGCGTAAAGCGGCTTCTGATCAGATTCACAATGGTTGCGACTTTCGATTTCAAGTAGTTAGGATCCAGTTCAAAAGTCGCGTAAAAATCCGCTTTTCACGTACGACTAATTTCTTTTCAAGCATTGTGGATCCAGATCCAGTTTTTCTAAGCGTCGTGCATGCTTAATTCGTTCCATTTATGGAATTTACGCTTGAAATAGTTAATAAAACGACGCGGTAATCAAGGTTTTTGTTCACAACGATCAATTCTTATAAATGGCTGCATAATCTCGCCTGCAATCAATGTTTCTGGCAAGATTAATACTTAAATTGCATCTTTGGAAGAGAATCACATTAAAAATATCGTATATGAATGAAAATTTCTGGATTTCAAGTGGTTAATAAGGTTATAGAGTCTAACAGAGAGTGTTACAGGTTCTCTAACAGCAGGTTATTAAACGTTACAGGTTCTTATCGACATTTTTGTTTTTGTTTGAGAGAGAATGGATCTAAAGTGCATGTATTGCAAGAGGTCCTTTATCTTTTACAATGCTTTAAGCTGTCACCTGCCTTTTATACAAGCAATTAGCCTTCGTTTTAGCGGTTGTAAATGAGATTTACTGTAATTATTACGTATTACTGCGTTCGGTTAGTGCCTACTTGATATTTTATCATATGTAAAGAACCATCGTCGTATTTAATAATTTCGAAATAGTTAACACTATGCAAAAATAATAAAAAGTACTCAATTTCAAAGATTCTGTTGCTGTACCCTCTTAAAAATTAAATATATACTTGCAAATATCTCTAAAGCGATCAATGAAATAATCTAACATGTAGAACAGCTCCAAAGGCAAAAAATAACCGGTAATTGTAATAAAAAAGAACCTGTAAATTATCGTATAGTTATCTCAGTCCATTCCATGACTTGTCAACCAAAGCATAGTACTTAATGCAAAAACTGAAAACCACCTTTAATTTAGACATTACGGTGTGCAAGGTAAATTCTTCCTAATAGGCAAGTCTCATATCTTGCCACAGGCGAACTCTGGTCTCGATTTGCACTATTTGTGCTCTTTTTGAATGCAAATTTTCACAATAAGTTACTCAATATTTTTAAGTTTAATTAAGAACTTTCTAACTATTTCTCAGACAAATAAATCATATGTGAAAAACGCTCCGTCATATATCAAATATAAGTTTAACCCGTTCACTGCTTTACTCTGACCGTATAAACACAGATAAACAGACTAGATTCGAATGAGAAGCTGAATAAGTATGTGTCTGAATCGGATCGTTTGACTATCTTAGCTCTAGATCCTTTTTCGAGCTTGATCTTGGTTAGACATCGAGAAAGTTGTCGCAGCACCAGGCTCTTAACTGTTTGCAAATACGACTGTTAGTCTATTAAATGTATAAAACAGAATGCATTATAGATCTTCCACCGAGAATAAGATCGAACCGCACTCGAACCCGTGCATATTATCAACTTTGCAAAATTTAATAAGTAATACAAACTCAAGCGTGAGTAAATTTGCATTGTTTTCTGGTGTCGTCTAAATGACGGCCTACATAAAAATGAGTTCCACAAACAAAGACCAGATTTGTCTTCGCCATGTTCAATGAGCTAGGCTTTGGTATTGAGTTCTGCTCCGCAAGTGTCACATTCAAAGGCACTCTCTTGCCAAGAATGATAACATGCCGATGTCTTGCCAGAGTTTTCCGATTATTAAACCGTCCGCTGTATAACTAATAAAGCAGTTTGATTTTGTTGTGATACGCCATTACGTGTTAATTAAAGTCATAGACTGAACTGAGAGATTTATTGCACAAAGTGCAATTTACCTTTCTTTTCGACGAATAAATACGAAAGAAGACTCAAGCAGGAAACGCAACACAAACAACACACCCATCTCTAAAGCAGAACACACACACAGCCATACCATAACAAACACACACACACACACACACAACCACACACACACGCAATACCATTCCTTCATCTACACACTAAATAGAAAACAACACGCAAGACAAACATAACGCTAAGTGAATATAGGAGCCCGCCTACTACCCCTGTGAAAAGTGTTCAGGAATTTTAGAATACCCATGACCGTTAAATAGAATAGTTCTAGGGCTTCAAAAAATACTTTACACATTCTACAAAAGGCGTTTAAGAACTTCTGCAATTCTAGAACAATGGTTCTAAAAACATCAAATTCCTAGAATTATTGCAGCATATTCATGAACGTTTAATGGCCAGTTAGACTACTATTTTTTAATGAATATTCAAGAAATCATTCTCGAATAGTTCTAGAATAATTCAATACCTTCCCTCAGGGGTATTTTTGTGGCGCTAAAGAACACCGGAACTTGTGGTCATGTACTGATATTCTTTACAAAGAATGTACTGATAGTCTTTACAAAGAAACTGCTTTTTTCATCTGCTTTTACGACATTTGCACGGGAGTCCGGCTGCTGGAAGTGCCGCATACATTGTTATTGCCGTTTACTTCAATATCCAGACTTATATCGAGTAAACTGGGGTATTCTAACGAGATATCGCCCATTTCGAGATTCGTGAATACTCTGTAACACTGTTAAGAAGAACCTGTAACACTTATCAAACAGTCGTCAGGGACCTGTAACCTCTACATCACAGTGATAAGTAACACCAAACTTATGATAACATTAAAAATCGGACATATTTCTTTAAAAAATGCTTCAGTATTAGAACAAGGGCCACTATGGCCCTAAATCGCTCACCTGGTACACCATGGCAAAATGACCTATAGTGACCTAGATTATGACTGGACATAACCCTCAATCAACCTCTAGAGTGTAAACAAGATTTTCCTATGATTTGACCTAGTGACCTAGTTTTTGAACTGACAAAAACCTCAAGAGTGTTATCAAGATTGTTCTATGATTTGACCTAGTGACCTAGTTTTTGACCGGGTATGACGCATATTCCAACTTGACCTAGATATCAATGAGACAAACATTCTGACCATAATTCATCAAAGATCCAATGAGATTTATAGCCTCTAGAGCCTTAACAAGGTTTTTCTATGATTTGACCTACATGTAGTGACATAGTATTTGACCGGATATGACCCATATTCAAACTTGATCTAGATATCAATCAGACAAACATTCTGACCAAGTTTCTTCAAGATCCAATGAGATTTGTAGCCTCAAGAGTGTTAACAAGGTTTTTCTATGCTTTGACCTAGTGACCTCGTTTTTTACCCAACATGACCCATATTCAAACTTGATCTAGATATCAATGAGACAAACATTCTGACCAAGTTTCATCAAGATCCAATGATATTTGTAGCCTCTAGAGTGTTAACAAGGTTTTTCTATGATTTGACCTAGTGACCTTTTTTTTTGACCTGACATGACCCATATTCATAGTTGATCTAGATATCAATGAGAAAAATATTCTGACCAAGTTTCATCAAGATCCAATGAGATTTGTAGCCTCAAGAGTGTTAACAAGGTTTTTCTATGATTTGACCTAGTGACCTAGTTTTTGACCCAACATGACCCACATTCGAATTTGGCCTAGATTTCTACTAGACATACATTGTGATCAAGTTTCATGAAGATTGGATGATATTTGTAGCTGCTAGAGTGTTAACGAACCAATTGTGAACAGACAGACAGACAGACGACAGACATCCAGCGATCCTAAAAGCTCACCTTGGCACTTCGTGCCAGGTGAGCTAAAAACACGAACGAATAGATTATCTTATTGTGTAAAATGCTGCAATTTCGTAAGTGAATTTAACTTATAACAAAAATATGTGCATATCCATGTAGGCAGTGGGGACCACTTGCTTTTATTTCCTCTATTTACCTGAATTCTTACGCAGGCGACGTTAAGTATCGTCTTAAAAAGAAGTCAGAAAGCTCTTACCACGTTTTAATGAAGAATCCGTGTTATGAGGCTGTGTAAACTCGCTGAACAATTATGTGTTTACATGTTCACGCGTTAAAATGTCATGACTCTGAAACATTTTTCGAAACGACCCCTATACCACCTGTCGCGAGGACCCTTGCCTCACTGTAACCAAGTTCCTAACCAGTGAATCTCTAAGTGAAAACCAAGCAGACAAGAAACTGCCATGTGACTTTTTTCATAATGACATTTCTCCATGCTGCATAGTAACACGAAAAACGATCAAATCAACTGACTTTTAAATTATATATACATATTTGCACTTGTTGCAACTGAAATTACTATGTTTATAATATTTAGTACTTACATGCCGTTTGTTGGTAAATCCGACAAAAATGCTTTCACAGCTAGATATCTATTGTAATTGAGATCACGTGACTAAGTTGCTTGAAATGAAGTACAGTGACGCCTGTTCTCTCCGGACGTTACTGGCGACAAGGATTTCTTAACCTAAGGCGTCTTGTCACACAAAACAGGATCCAAGCAAAGTGTATCTTTCCTAATAGAAAGGTACGCGATTCTTCTCTTCTGTTTTTGAATTGACAGAATATTTGACAAACTAGACGTCTTTATATATTTGTGCTGCTGAGCAGGGCAACACAGTACTTCACGTCTGCCAGATTCATTATTTACTAAAATCCTACATCTGCACGTGCTGACCTTGAAGGAAATGGACAAATCCGTCAATTAAATGAAATACAATGTAGCCTACTTCCGCCGGACTTTACGACACATACCTCTCACTTGTGCATTTCGGAGCCAGAGCAGGATCCAAACAGTTTGAGGCACTGCCAAGGCAGCGCCTCACTCAGTTTTCTTCTTGTTCTTGCTTGACGATGTATTTGTCGCAATTTGACTTCGTTTTTTTTAAATGTCCGCTTGAGGAGGGTTACACTGTACTTCTCTCTTGTCAACTCTGTTATTTACTATAAGACTACATGTATTTGGCAATTGTTCAAAAGAAAGAATAGACGCAGCTTAATTAACTTAAGACGGGCCAGTTCGCTTTATTATAAAGTGAACTGAGCTGCATAGTTAATATTTATATTGTAGCATCTAATAATAACTTGATATTTATTTCTATTTATTGTGTCCATACCATTTAGTTAAGTATTATAATATTTTTCCACCTTCCCCCTCCATCGCAGAAAATTCAGTATTCGACCACCAAATGTCCTTAACTAACCCAAAAGTTTTTTATTATGTTATACATCACATGTAATTACAAAACATATGTTTATTTTCTGTGACAAATAAAGGGATTGTTCTGTTCTGTTCTGTTCTGTTCTAGAGCCTAAACAATACTGAAATGAAGCCTTTTCTAGCAATATCAAGGGCAGTTAACTATTGCCACAATCATTAGAATTCAACAGTAATTGCACTCCTTTGAGAACTTGTAGGTATATACTTTGTGTGCAAGTATAATCAAAATCCATTGAAAACTGTAGTTGCAAGAGTTAGATATGGCATTTTCAGCAATTCAAGGGCAGATAACTCTTGACCTACTGGTCCAATTTCAACCAAACTCACACTTATTTGAACTCTTATGGTCATATACAATCTGAGCAAGTTTGAAAAAGACTGGTTGAAAATTATGGCCTCTAGAGTGTAAACACCGTAAAATATGGCATTTTCAGCAATTCAAAGGTAGATGACTCTTGACCTATTTGTCGGATTTCAACCATAATCAAGCTCATCTGAACTCTTGTGGTCATAAACAATCTGAGAAAGTTTGAATAAAAACTGTGGCCTCTAGAGTGCAAACACCGTAAAATATGGCATTTTCAGCAATTCAAAGGTAGATAACTCCTTACCTATTAGTTTGATTGCAACCATAATCGAACTAATCTGAAATCTTATAGTTATATACAATCTCAGAAAGTTTGAGAAAATTATGGCCTCTAGAGTGTAAACACTGTTAAATATGGCTTTTTTTAGCAATTCAAAGGTAGATAACTCTTGATCTATTAATCCAATTTCAACCATAATTGAACTCATCCAAACTCTAATAGAAGGATACAATCTGGGCAGTTTTAAGAAAGTTTGGATAAATATGGTGGCCTATAGAGTGTAAACACTGTTAAAATTGGCATTTTCAGCAATTCACAGGTAGATAACTTGTGACCTATTGGTCCGATTTCAACCATAATCGAACTCATCCATACTCTTATGGTAATATACAATCTGAGCAAGTGTGAGAAAGATTGGATAAATATTGTGGCCTATAGAGTGTAAACACTAAAATTGTTGACGGCGGACGCCGTACATTCAAGGATTACAAAAGCTCATCCTGAGCTAGCTCAGGTGAGCTAAAAACTAGAAACAGGCTATGGGGTAATTTGTTAAATCAGCATCAAGAAATATTCATCTGTGGCACTTGCACGTAAGAAAGGGTTACAGTGTCCAGTGGTGTTTATGTGGAGGAAAGGGTTAACAATCCATTATTTTTTTCCTCTGAAAGGGCCACCATTCCTCAACACTGAAATGCTATTATATTGTATTCTCTGTGGGCGTGTACTCAAGAGTATAACTGTTGATCTGTTGTCATGGGGACATGTGACTGTTGTGTATGTAAACTGCAGCTGGATTGATCGACCCAGTGTATAGCAAACTGTATACAATAAAACAGAAATGATTGCAAAGCCTAGGCTTCTTGATTTCTTTTGTTTCCTATTTTAATCCATTACCTTCATAAAATGAATTTTTATGCCTTTGATTTATCCCTCTACTAAAGAAAATGGTTCCATAAGAAATATTTTCTACATCATAGCTCATGGTAGCTTAAAGCATGCTTGAAAGTAAAGCAGACTGCACTTGAAGGGCATTTTGCTTTACTTTCAACCTGCTTTAAATAGTCGCCCGTTTTCAAAACCAGAAACGGGCTATGGGTACGTAAAGGGTCATTTTGAAAATATGAGATGAATATTTAAACCCTTTTAGTCCCGAAACCTGTATTTATGGCCTTTGTAAAGATTTGATCCAGATCAGGCCTAGCGTTAACACATTACACCATAAATATGCCTTTTTACGCCTTCAGTTTATTTCTCTTATTGAGAAAAATACCGGTACTTACAATTCATACAGTTAAGAATATGTATGATCTGAATTATTTTCTATATTCTAGAAGATGGTAGCTTAAAGTAGGCTGAAAGTAAAGCACAATGCCCCTTAAGTCGCATTGTGCTTTACTTTCAACCTGCTTTAAGTGGTCACCTGTCTTCAAAACTAGAATCAGGCCAAGGGGTAGTGGGGCCTGATCATTTTGACCCTGTTTCTGTCTATAGTGTTTGTTTATTGACCTGTCAAGTAATGAATAACAGAGGTCAAGGGACAGGTTATTTTTATAGTCTCGGTCAATTATATACAGTGGAGAAAGCATCAAATTCCAAACTATTTGCAATCCAGATAAAACTTAGAATTTTCCTTAGAAATTCAAACAAGAGCAAGGAATGTGGGTGCAAACGCTCGTCCGTTTTGTTATCATAGTTATATGGCCAATGTTAAATTCTCCATATTTTACGGACCTGACCAAAGTGGTATTGAGCTAAGGAGCTTCTGGAGGCGAGTACACAGTCATACCAAATATATGTATTTTATCACATGTAGTTCCAACGTTAAGATTTCCAACTACAACACAGATAACTTGTTCCTGTGAATAGCTAACAAGAGGGCCTGAATGCCCTGATATTGCTCACCTGTTATAATGAAGCCCGATAGCTTTTCCTTTGAATTTGACCCGTTTTAATCTAAATTCATTCAAATTTGTAGTATAGCATGTAAACAACTTTGGAATATGACCTATTCATGTATAGTAGAGTACATCAAGGGCAGATAACTAGAGCCTAAATAATACAGAAATGAAGCATTTTCTAGCATTTCAAAGTATATCAAGGGTAGGTAACTTTTGCGGGAGTGATCAGATTTCAACAATAATTGCACTCCTCCGAGGACTTAGCTCTATATACATTGTGTGCAAGTATAATTAAAATCCATTGAAAACTGTAGTTGCAAGAGTGTAAACACTGTTTGATACGACATTTTCAGCAATTCAAGGGCAGATAACTCTTGACCAATTGGTCAAACTCTTATGGTAATATACAATCTGAGCAGGTTTAAGAAAGATTGGATTAAAAATGTGGCCTCTAGAGTGTAAACACTGTTAAATATGGCATTTTCAGCAATTCAAAGGTAGATAACTCTTGACCTATTGGTCCGATTTCAACCATAACTGTACTCATCTAAACTCCTATGTTTATATACAATCTGAGCAAGTTTGAGAAAGATTGGATTAAATTTGTGGCCACTGTGTAACCATTGTTAAATATTGCATTTTCAGCAATTCAAAGGTAGATAACACTTGACCTATTGGTCTGATTTCAACCATAATCGAACTCACCCGAACTCTTATAATTATATACAATCTGAGTAAGTTTGAGAAAGATTGGATTTAAATTGTGGCCTCTAGAGTGTAAACACTGTTAAAGATGGCATTTTCAGCAATTCAAAGGTAGATAACTCTTGACCTATTAGTCCGATTTCAACCATAATCGAACTCACCCGAACTCTTATGGTACCTGTAATATACAATCTGAGAAAGTTGCAGACCATAAAATTGTTGACGACGGACATTAAAGGATTGCAAAAGCTCACCCTGAGCTATCTCAGGTGAGCTAAAAAGGTAATTTTCTACATTTTTATTGTGCTGGGATTAGATGAGAAAAGAATAATATCTACTGTCAACGCATTGGTGTCAACGAAAATTCCTGCTACATTAAGAATTCGTTCAGAAATTTTGCAAATGACATTTGGTGTTGAAATAGGGTTAAGGAATTGGATCGTGGATGTGCAGTCTCAACTTTAACGAGATCATATTGGGAACATTGCATCATTTTCAAGTTTTACATCACAAAATGCAAGATCTAACCAAGACAGGCAAGTAGCTTAACAACTTTGCTCCAAGACTAGTGATGTATACATATACTTGTAAAGAGTACACTTGTCCTATACAAACAGTCTAGACCCAGATCCGATGCTCTTAAAGGATCCCTCTGCATGGATATATTTTATAAAGCACTTTCCAAAAAAGAACAAGGCTTAATTGGTAAATTGAATTATCCATTAACTTTCTACTACATTCCTAGATTCACGGGGCGAATGGGTTAAAGGGATAACATTTAACCCATTACCCCATAAATACACCTTTCTACGCCTCTAATTTATTCCTTCATGGAAGAAAATAGTTCAAATTTATATAGAAAATTCTTCTTTTGATAAATATTGATATTCTAGTAGATGGTAACAAAGCAGGCTGAAAGTAAAGCAGAATGCGCTTTAAGTGGCAATATATCCTCAAAACTAGAAAGGGGCTATGGGGTAAAGGGCTATGAGAGCTTTCAATCATAAAGGACTCCTGATCTAGCTATACTTTGCATAGGACAAGAGGGTACTCTGTTTGCAATGGATGTGTCACTAGGGTTCAATGGGTTAAGAAAGTGTTGTGGTTCCATGTCATCACTAAATAAACATGGTTGATTGTGTATCAATTCTATTTTCAATAGTTTTAAAATGATAACAACATTGATGTTTCCGCTACATTTTATTAGGGTTACAAGAGAGAAAGTCTAAGAAGGTAAATGGTGAACTGGTGAAAATCTTTCAGAATTACGAACAATAAATCACAAACCACCATAATATGCAATATGCCTTTAATTACCCTCAGTACACAACTTGCTGTACATTTTTTATTCGGATTTCTCTAAAAGTATTCTTTCAATTGTGAATTTCAATAAGACAAATACCTTGCAATTCCCGATGTTGTATTTCTGGTGCAATAGTTTTAAAATGGGTCAAAACAAATAAATGCCACACAGATGTTAAACACAAAAGCAAGCAGCATCACTCAACTGTCTGTTCAACATAAGCCTGTTAATTCTTTGTTTCAAAACATATCCAAGCCGCTTCATATTAAGCAAGACTTTTCTTTTTATATTTAGTATGCAACCTGTTTAACTATATTAAGCAGTCACTAATATTGGGTAATGGCAGGTATATTTACTGATTAGCCGTTATGCCAGGTGGCAGCCTACTGCAGGACACATTACTTTAAGATCAGATCTTAAAGCTCTTATAGCTTCAGTGGTCCTTAAATACAAGTTTGACTGTACTTAATTTGTTATGCAGAAAATACAGATATTTAGTAAAACCTATCTATGACCACCACAAAAAAGGCCAATTGATTGTATGAAGGACATGTCACAGCTTAACCCATTACCCCATAGAAGTGACTTTTAGCGTATTTAATTTATTCCTCCGCTGAAGAAAATAGTTCCAGTTTATACCCTCATGAACAATTACCATTACAAATATTTTATATAGCCTAGAAGATTCTAGCTTAAAGCAGGCTGAAAGTAAAGCAGAATGTGCCTTAAGGCACATTCTGCTTTACTTCCAACCTGCTTTAAGTTGTCACCTGTCTTCAAAACTAGAAACAGGCTATGGATGGGGTAAAGGGTTAAAGCAAGGGGAAAGTAAATTTGGTGGTGGTCATACAGGAATTTTACTGTTGTAAATCCTGTGTCTAATGGCCATTCAAGAAAGATACATGGCCATTGTATATTACTGCTGAAAGCAAAATCACAGTAATGCACAAAACTCCTGGTTGAGCTTTCTGCATTACTACTGCCCTGCATTCTTCATGAAATATGGGTCAATTAATATTTTCAGTGACTGCTAAACAGGTTTTAAATGTAATAAAACAGACAATATCTATAGAGTCTATCACCAATTGTAAATAGATAATCCCGATAGGTGAATCCAAAACAGATTGATAATAAACAAAAAAGGAGCACTACACTGTATTTTAAAGTCTTTGTGTTCATTGAGTATCATTCTAGCCTATGTCGGAAGAGACAAGTGCTACACCTCTCTCATAGAAGCTGTGGTCTTTGCCCGATCCCTCTCCCCCTGTGTCAAAGTCCAGTGTAAACAGGAGCTGGGCAGGAGTACAGTTCAGGTACACTGGCAGCGTCACCTTGTTCATATACCAGCCTGCACACCCTCTAGCCTGGTAGAAATAAGATAAAACATGTTTGCTCAAACAGGTGTATTATATAACAGATTAATTATTATTTGTTGGACCTATTATTTAAAATTTGTCTTGTAATTTCATTATTTTTCATATCTTAAGAGTTCATTATCCATCAAAGGGTTACAAGGAAGATGCTGCATTTTATACACCCGTCTTCAAACAGGACGTTTTATGGTATCCTGTATGGGGATGTCTGTCTGTTCCGGTTTTCCACACTACATGTATTCTCATACATTCTCTGCCATATGAAACTGATACAGTAAAACCTCGCTATTACGACCACAAAAACCAAGGCTAATTGATTGTATAAAAGACAGGTGACAGCTTAAAGCAAGGTGACAGTGAAACAAAAAGCTCCTAAAGGAGCTTTCTGTTTCACTGTCACCTTGCTTTAAGCGGTCACCTATCGTAAACAACCTAAATTACCTCAATTAAGTGGTCGTAATAGAGAGGTGTTACTGTACGTGTATTTAGTTTATGAATGGCATATCAAGTTTGAGTGTCTTCACAATTCAACAAGTTTTCAATAAGTTATGCCCCTTTCTGAAAATATTAGAAATACATAGTTTTTCCCCACTTTTTTTTACCCACATGCTTTCTCATATTGAGCTGAAAATGTGGACACATGTATTAATGTGGAAAATGGATTACATGTATGTTGTTTTGATGAACTGCATACCATGTTTGTGTTCAAATCTAAACCTATTCTACACTGTCCTGATAGTCATAGGAAAAAGTTTCCTATATCTAGACAGGTCGTTGTCTAAAGAAGGTTAAAAGTAAAGCAGATATCTCGTTTTTGGACATTTCTGCTGTACTTTCTGCCTGTAAGCACTTGAACAAGCTTTGAGGGAGGGGTTAATTGGACAAATAAGTCTTTGTTGCAAAAATACCCAAATCCTTCATTTAACCCTTCACCCTATAGTCCGTTTCTCATATTGAAGATATGTGACCACTTAAAGCAGGTTGAAAGTAAAGCAGAGTGCACCTTACATCACATTCTCCCTTACTTTCAGCCTGCTTTAGGCTAACATCAGCTGGAATATAGAAAATATTTCTAACAATACATATTTATTACTGTATCAAATTGAACTGTTTTCTTCAGTGAAGGAATAAATTAAATGGGTAAACAAGAGCCGCATACAGCCCTAAATCGCTCACCTGAGGAACTATTGTGTTATACTCGATGCATAATGAAGTTTGTAATTGCATGTATGTGGACTGTTGCATGAAACTGAAACAACTCGGAATTAGGTTTTCCTGTAGAAGTCTATGTAAAACTGATAAGCCCCGAGGCGGGGCCATTTTTGAACCGAAGGTCATGATTTGAACAATCTTGGTAGAGGATCATAAGGCAAAGCTAGATGCCAAATATAAAAGTTATGGGCCTTACGGTTTCAGAGAAGAAGATTCTTAAAGGTTTTACTACATAAGTCTTTGTAAAACTTGTAAGCCCCCGGGCGGGGCCATTTTTTATCCAGGGGTCATGATTTGAACAATCTTGGTAGAGGATCATAAGGCAAAGCTAGATGCCAAATATAAAGGTCTGGGTCTTAGGGTTTTAGAGAAGATGAGTTTTAAAGGTTTATTCCTATATAAGTCTATGCAAAACTGATAAGCCCCGGGCGGGCCATTTTTGACCCGGAGGTCATGATTTGAACAATCTTGGTAGAGGATCATAAGGCAAAGCTAAGATGCCAAATATAAAAGGTCTGGGTCTTAGGGTTTCAGAGGAGAAGAGTTTTAAAGGTTTATTCCTATAAGTCTATGTAAAACTGATAAGCCCCGGGGCGGGGCCATTTTTGACCCTGGGGTCATGATTTGAACAATCTTGGCAGAGGACCATAAGGCAAAGCTAGATGCCAAATATAAAAGGTCTGGGCCTTACGGTTTCAGAGAAGAAGAGTTTTAAAGGTTTTCCTATATAAGTCTATGTAAAACTGATAAGCCCCGGGGCGGGGCCATTTTTGACCCTTGGGTCATGATTTGATCATTCTTAGTAGAGGTCCATAAGGCAAAGCTACATGCCAAATATAAAAGGTCTGGGCCATACAGTTTTAGAGAAGAAGAGTTTTAAAGGTTTTCCTATGAAAAACTGATAAGCCCCGGGGCGGGGCCATTTTTGACCCGGGGGTCATTATTTGAACAATTTTGCTAAAGGTTCACAACATGATGCTACATGTGAAATTTGGTTGTCCTAGGACTTATAGTTATTGACAAGAAGATGTTTAAAGTTTTGACTTTAGTTGTCAATATTACGTAAATACGGAAAATGACCACGCCCTCTGGCGGCCATGTTTTTTGACGGATCAAAATTCTTTGAACAATTTTGAATGTATATCAATTGAGAAACATTTTGGTGAAAACCAAATTGAAATAGGACCCGTCGTTTTTTAGAAGAAGATTTTTTTAGATATTGTGCATGGTTGCCATGGCAACAAGACCGATTGCCCCACCCACTTTTTTTTAACAAATTTTGAAACTCACAACTACAGTATGTACCTGACCAAGTTTGGTTAAAATTTGGCCATTGGTTTTAGAGAAGAAGTTATTTGAAACAAATTGTGAACAGACGACACGGACACCGACACGGACGTACGGCAACCGATCACAATAGCTCACCTTGAGCACTTTGTGCTCAAGTGAGCTAAAAACACATAATCTATGGAGTAATAGGTTTAAATGCCTAGACCATGGGAGTATTTCTATACAATGTTGAGTTTATAGTTGTTGAAGTATTATGCATAACCCTTTCCCCCATAGAAGAGCCATTGGGCGCATTTAGTACGGCTGAAGAAAATAGCTCTACTTTATAGTCACGAATAATCAGCATAAGAAATATTCTCTAGATCATTGTAGATAGTAGCTTAAAGCAGGCTGAAAGTAAAGCAGAATGCGCCTTAAGGCGCATTCTCCTTTACTTTCAACCTGCTTTAAGTGATCACCTGTCTTCATAACTATAAGGCAGCTATGGGGTAATGGAATAACTTACTTGACCCAACGTAGGAGTGTGAGTCGAGGCAGGTCAGTAGAGATGGAGGGGGACAGCTGCAGCTTGTTGTTCTTACAGACAGCCCCTTGTAACTTCAGGCCTGTCACACTGAAACTACAAGCATCCAAGGAACTTGGGGCACCTTCTGTCACCTTCACCTAAAGCAAACATATGGAAAATATGAAGTCATGATTGATAAGGATGAACGACAAGTGACAGGTTAAAACAGATTAACAGTACTTGAGGATTTTTCATTTTTGCTAACCCTGCTTTAAGCAGCAAAAATGCCTATTATACGGTTGTAATAGCAAGAAATATCTGTACAGATAAGTTTTAAAGAAATGTATTCCATAATGACATCTTATAATTGTTTACTGTATACTTATGCTGAATTTTACATATAGACTGTTTCAATGTTGAATAATACATAGTTTGTGTTAATTCTTAGGGCTGTTTTCAAAAAATATTTTAGATTCTTTTTTTAAAGTAAAACAAATAGTGCAGACCCTGATCAGAGGGATCCTCACGGAGCCCATTGCACAGAGGCTACACACATTGCAAAATGAAAATCCACTGGTTTCCAGCATAGAAAGGGTTAAATTATTATCCCCTGAAACTTCCAATGGACATTTCCAGTTTGCAATAAAGGCTGGTCCATTTTAGACTATTTAGGATTGTTTTTGTAATAAATTGCAAAATGACAAACAGTGAAGTCCCTAATCAGAGGGCTCCTGCAGGAGCCCTCTGATAAGGGACTTCACTGTTTGCATAGGACAAGTGTACTCTTTACAGGTACACATTTGGTAAAGGATTCATATATGCGTCACTAGGGCTCAATGAGTTAAAACTTACATCCAGGTAGAGTTCCTCCAGAGACCAGCTGTTAGCTTGGGCCACGTACTGACGTGTGGCTGTAATGTACGCCTCAGAAATGGACAGTCCTCCTAGCCACACTTGAAGGTTCTAGAGAATAAAACAAACAGTTGTTTTTACACTGTAAGATAGGTAAATTTATTCGTAACAATTTCAGTTCTGCATAAATAGAATCTGAATGTCAAACGATTTAGATCCAGATCAGGCCCCACATCTTAATCAGGCTGAAAGTAAAGCAGAAATGTCCCTGTTTTATTTTCAACTTGTTTTAACCCATTACCCCATAAATACGACTTTAATTTATTCCTTCACTGAAGAAAATAGTTTCATTTTATGCAGTCATGATAGGTACTGTAAGAAATATTTTCTATATCCTAGCAGATGGTAGCTTAAAGCAGGCTGATAGTGAAGCAGAATGCGCCTGAAGGTGCATTCTGCTTTACTTTCAGCCTGATTTAAGTGGTCACCTGTCTTTCAAATCTAGAAACAGGTTATGGGGTACGTAATGGTTTAAGCAGGCATCTGCCTTGCACATTGAATAGCTATGAGGAGAAGAGGGTTAAACAACTAGGTAAAGTCTCAATATGGGCCTTCTCACCTTGAGTTCCTTGGCACCACCCTGGGTTGTGCATTGAACTACGTTCTGCAATTGTTTGACTCGCAGACTGAAGTCGGTGATCCACTGTATCACTGTGATACCATTAGGAACAGTGTAGCGACGCCATGTCCTTGGGATCATACCTGCACAATAGAAAATAATACAATACCGTTTAACCCCTACCATAATGATCTTATATTTTTTCTGATAAATGAATTGTTTACATTTACTCTTGCGGAATTAGTCCTCAAAATATTGAACTGTATGTCGAACAAAGCAGACCCTTACTGACTGTCACTGCAAGGGATGGAAGGTGGAATCTTTTTAGTATCCTACAGGGATGTAAAACCTTATTAACTCTTTACCCCATAGCCTGATTCTAGTTTTGAAAATAGCTCTTAAAGCAGGTCGAAAGTAAAGCAGAATGTGCCATAATGCGCATTCTGCTTTACTTTCAGCCTGCTTGAAGCTACCAATTGCTAAAATAAAGAAAGTATCTCTTTTGATACAGATTCATAACTGTATAAATTGGAACTATTTTCTTCAGCGGAGGAATAAACTGAATGTGTTCTTCTATCTTCTAGGCTCTTCTATAAGGGAAAGGGATAACAACATCACAGTATTGTCTCACCTTTGGCCAGGTCTGCCATCATGGTCCTGTGGTGGTTGGTAGGTTTCTTATCACCCACACACACCTGGAGCACATCCTGCAGGTCACGACGGACATCTGCAAGCAACTTGGCTCCTAAATTCACCTCACACTCGTAAAAGCGGAACAAGGGGTCTTCAATGTTCTCTACAGTACGCTTCATAGCTCCAACAGTCTGAAATACAAAACAGCCAAAAAGTAGATTAGGAGAGTGTTGCCAATGCTGTCACTGATGATATGTTGAATATTTAACAAACTCACAAACACAATTCTAAAGGCACTTCTGAAACAACCTATCATTTATATTTTTTATATTAAAGCAAAAGACAGAATATTGAAAAAACAAAATTAAAATATTTAAATCCTTATTGCGCATTTTCTTCATTGAATACCATTTATTTCAAGATTGTATCTACACTTCAGCAAAAATGTGTAAAGATGAAACTCAAGAGCTGAATCTGCAGCCTTATATAAAGGTGGCAGCTTAATGCAGAACAAAAGTAATGAAGAAAGCTTGAACAAGAGATATACAGGAATAGAGCTTTCTGCATTACTTTGTCCTGTATTAATCAGTCATCTGTCTTTACTGGTTTGCCATGTTGTTTTATCTCATTCACCCCTGAAACTTTTAATGGACAATTCCAATTTCAAAATAAATCTATTCATTTTTAACAATTCAGGATTGATTGGAACAATACATCTCAAAATGACAGTTTGATCAGGATGGACACTGTTTGCATGAGACAAGTGTAAACAGATACACTGTTTGTAAATGACGAGTATACTCGTCGCTAGGGTTGAATGTGTTAACAAGCAGCCATTTTACACTATTTTTAATCTATTTGAACAGAGGGCAAACAGAGAGAGCCCAAGTGTTTTCTGCTTTCAGTAATTAAACAAAACTCAGTTCTGTTGGACGTGCCTTCTGAAACTACTTCAAACATACTATTCATACTTCTCTGGTCCGAATTTTTTTCAATACACCTTATCCTTTTACCTCATAAATACGCCTTTTTACGACTTTAATTTATTTCTCCAATGATGAAAATAGTTCCAATTTGTACAGTCATGGATATGTATCATAAGAAATATTTTCCATATTCTAAAGGATGGTAGCTTATAAAGCAGACTGGAAGTCAAGCAGAATGTGTCTTATGGTGCATTCTGCTTGACTTTCAACCTGCTTTAAATGGGCACCTGTCTTCAAAACCAGAAATAGGCTATTGGGAAATGTCTGATCAAATAGACACACTTTGCCATTCGGTTTTCAGTTTTTGGACAGATTTCTGTGTGATAAAACAAATCACAGTCAAAATTTGATACTTTGAACTCGCTAAAATTGATATTACCAGTAGTTCGTAAGTTGAATTTTGATAAGTTGATCTCGTTTAAGTCGAACATACCCATATTTCAAAGTTAAGGCTCAGCCACATTTTTAACTTTGAAATATGCGTATGTTCGAAATAACGCGACATTGTAGAATCGAGTTTTTACTGTAGTTTAACTCTTTCCTCCCTGAAACTTAAAATGGACAATTCCAGTTTCCATTTTAGTCTAGTCCATTTCTGACTTTTAAGGGTTGTTTTTGTCAATGTTTAGCCTTGTGACAAACAGTGAAGACCCTGATCAGAGGGCTCCTTTCGGAGCCCTCTGATCTGGGTCTTCACTGTTTGCATATGACATGTATACTATTCACATGTACATGTTTGAAAAGGACGCCTATATGCGGGACTAGGGTTCAATCTGAGGGTTAAATAGTTGAATAATTACAGCAGTTATACAGGATGTTCCAATTTTTTGGATTTTTTTTGTAATTAGTAAAGACAAATCAGATATTTATGCAATAAAGCTGAAACAAAATCTTACACCAACTTAAAATAACCTGTAACAAAGGAAGTGTTTCTATTCCATCACCAAAACTTAATGTATACCACGAGGAGCATATATACTTAGATATAGTTCCCCAATGCAATATCCCATTTTTTTCATGTTTCCTCCTTATTCCCCCCTTTTTTTAAACACTGAAAAAACCTATTACTAAACACAATATGCATAATCTTATGCAGAGCTCCAAATAAGAGTGAGTTGACCTATTACCCAATAAATAACGCCTTTAATATGTTCTTTCACTGAAGAAAATAGTTCCAATTTATACAGTCAAGAATATGTATTATGAGAGACATTTTCTATATCTGGAAGCTTAAAGAATTTAAGGCTAAAAGTAAAGCAGAATGTGCCTTAAGGCACATTCTGGTTTACTTTCAACCTGCTTTAAGTGATCACGTCTCTTCAAAACTAGAAACAGGCTATGGGGTAAACATGGCTATGGGGAACATTTCATACATTTCCTTGTTTATGTCTTTAAAATGTCCTATGTTGCAACTACTCATTAGAATCATCTCTCTTAGAGATAGTCACTGCATGGGATTGTTTAGTACTTTAAATCCTCATCTTATCGGTACCTCTGATCTTAATTTTAAACATTTTCTAAAACTGATGACAGAAATTAAGTCACATTTTCCCTACAGATTTAGGTTGGTTCCCTGATCAGGTAGAGGTGGGTAAGGGGGGAAACTGATCAACTACTTACCACTTCATCATAACCCTATATGTTATGCCAAAACATGACAGTTAGTACTTATCTGACAACTATCTCCGACACCAATGAGACACTGGCATAGACACTTGAAACTTGTATCATAAACTCTAGTATTAACCCTTACAATGCTCAATTCAATATGGACTCTTCCATTTTCTAATAAAGGACCAATTTACATAGACTTTCAAGAGTTTAAAGTACAGTAAAAACCCCTCTATTACGACCACTAAATGGGGTTACTTATTAGGTGATTACGACAGGTCGACAGCTTAAAGCAAGGTGACAGTAAAACAGAAAGCGCTTTCTGTTTTACTGCCACATTGCTTGAGCAATCACCTGTCTTTATACAATCTGTTAGCCTTCATTTAATTGGTCATAATAGAAAGGTTTTACTGTATAACACACAATGCAGACCTTGATCAGATGCCTCTTGAAGGAGTCCTCTGATCTGGGTCTACACTGTTTGAAAAGGGTGCATCTAATGGTCCCAGCATTGTTAGGGTTAAAGGTCATAATGTAAAGAAGAAAATAAGATTGTTATAAATGAAAGAAATATTTGTAAGACATCTGGATTGAAAAGGGTAGAAGTGAATGATTAACCCAAGGTAGTGCTGAAACGATTACCCGGGTAACCGTTAACGGTTATGAACTGCCGATTAACCGGTTACAAAGTCGGTAACCGGTTACTCGGAAGCCATTTTGTTTAACAATAATGAAGCCCCATATGACGGGAGCTACAACCTTCAGATATGTTTACCGTTCACTTGAAGTTGAAATATTTTACTCTATGATATACATGATATTTAAGTTTTAAAATGCAGTAGCATGTTGATTGATAAGGGTAGGGCGTTTCCTGATTTTTGTTAACATGTACACGGAGCTCAATACACAAAACGATGCCGTTAACAAAGTATTTTATGTAAGGAATTCAATATACTTTTCAGGTGTTCTCAACACTGAATACTCGCTGCATCATGTCATTTTATTTGAAGATGAGTTAAAGAACCCTTATTTCACATGTCTTTACAATAAATGACGATTGAACAGTTTTATTTACAACAAACTTGTCTTCGATATATTGTTTCCTTCGCTATTTTGACAGTTGAACTTGACACGCTTACTAACCTTCTGACCTCGAAATATTCGGTTTGCTTTGGACTTCTACCCTAGTAGCTATATATGACGTTCGCGTAGGGAAAACGTAAACAAGGGTTTCCAGGAATATCCGCATGTCAATTTCAAATATATTTTTAGACCACCCAATCAAAAACGATAAAATAATAAAACCCGGTTAGCTGAATCTACACTTCAACCGGTTTGGAAAGGTTTAAAATAAGACAAGAATGGGACCAATTAATATCTATAACACAATGCGGGATTAGTCTTCATATTCGGCCGCGCATAATTATTCCGTGTGTTGGAATTATTATTATTTTACAAATGCAACTTATTTAGAGAAGACATCAAATGGCCGCTTTTTAAACGATTTATTGATCAACATAATCATGCAGTATACATGTAAGTTCATTTTATAAGATCAATAGATCTACTTCTCTTCTCTTTGCAATTTATGAAGGACCTACGTCGGCATGCATGGTAAAATAGTTCGAAAAAAGTATAACATTCATAAACAGTTCTTTGGCACCAATATTATTATTTTATTATCGTTTACACACGCATGCAAACGGTCTCCAATTTGTAAATGTGTATAGGTAAAACAATTGAACGGTCTTCCGTGTACATGTGTAACGTCCAACTCTTACTGACTAATGATGTGTCAGTCGGCATATTTAAGTTACGATTAACCGGTTTACCCCGGTTACCAGCAACGATTAACCGGTTACAAAATTCTGGTAACCGTTTCAGCACTAACCCAAGGTATTGTATGTTGGTCTTGTAAAACTACCAGAATTGTTAATATGCCGGTCTGGGTAAGACCCAAACATGCATCTAATATGCAATCGCTTCCAGTAAAATCTAAGCTTACTTCAATTTCCAGAATTTTTAACAAACAATATTTACAGAAAACTTATGTATGCTATAATCAACATGGTATGTCGAAACACTTAACTAAATCTTTTTTTTTCCCCTCAGATATTTTTCAGACATTGATTTAAAGACACTTGCTGTACAAACAATGGTTAGGTTGAGCAGGGTACAGGATTTGTCAGTAAAGGACACATTTTGTGAGTGGTTGGAATGCACAAAGGTTTATGGGTGATTTTAACATACATAGGTCTGCCTGGAAATGAAGTGTGTTGAGAAAGATGACACTTAAAGCACAAAGGTCTGTTTGGAAATTAAGTACATCGAAAATGATGTTGGTTCATGGATGTCAAACCACACAGTTCAGCTTGGAAATGATGTTGGTTTAATCATGACAATAAAAGCACAAAGGTCTGTTTTGAAATGAAGTATACTGACAATGATGTCGGTCATATGATATCCATTTAAACACGAAGATCTGTCTGGAAATGAAGTATGATAGTTCTAGAATTACAATTTCAGTAAAAAGGTCTGTTTGAAAATGTTGGTTAACTTTTTCCAGTCGAATCACGCAAATATGCGTGATAAAAATATAGGCTTTGCAGTCGGATCACGCCTGTGCGTGTGGTCTATGCGTGATGTTAACATTTTACTTTTAAGTGTTTATTTAGTTATCAAAAAAGTGATTTACAGCCTTTTTGTTTCATATCCATTTAAATTATACTTAATAATATTCCATTCTGAAAAAAGATTTCCGAAATTGTGCTTTATTAACATGTTATTCACGTTTCAAAACTGCATGCTACAATTTGTGCGTAGACAATTGTGGTAAATGGTTCAACGCCGATCGGGAATGACAATTTAAACACATTTTTATTTCAATTTTGAAAATCGAATGTCAGTAGGAATCCAATGGATATTTGGATAGTAGGAGATGAACGGTATGATCCAAGGATGGGAAAAGTGAGCTTTGTGTGGAGTAATTTAAAATGAGCGATGGTCTTACCATCTGGACATGAAGCCCAATACATTTGTAAGGAACATGCTAGTCAAACTTGTGTTCTGCTGACGTTATTAGAAGAGGAATGTATCTCTCCATAGACAAACACGCAACAATAAGTTTATGCTATTGTTATATATAGTTATGTTGCTTTGCTTTAGTTTAACCGGTGGCACTCTAAAACCAATATTTTGCCATTAAGTTGTACCTCAAAGAGTATTTGAAACTTATCCTACTTATCCTATTAAACACTTTACTGGATACAAGGACTATATAGTCGATTACAACTTTTTTTGAAAATCGTTAAACAATTTGTATTAATGTAAATGAGTATAAACATCACCCGTTTGTGCCATCGATTGCTATTCTAACAAAGTAACTATTGTAATTTCTACTTTATTATGCTATGCCACTGTTTTGTATATATCTAGGGAAAGGGCCATTGATAATGTTGTAATAACTTGTAGCCCAATCCCTTTGCACATGTTATTATGCAAATAAATATGTTTAAACTAATACAAGAAACATGCCATGGAGTATAGGGTTAACACTGACCTTCATCAACTTAGCAATCAGGTCAGATCCCAGTGTGGTGAGCAGTACTTTTCAGCATTACTGGGCAATCCTAGCCATGAGGGTGTCTGCCTGTCTCCTTCTAGGTCCTCCGCAAACTTCACAAATTCCTCACGCCTGCCAAACAAAAACACAATTCAAACTGTATCTTTCTTTAAATTATTAAATACTAAACTGACTATCTGTTGTAATTTGTTTTGAAAACTCATCAAATGTACTACAACATCATGTGGCCTTTTCCGGTAAAAAAAATGCCTTCTGCCTAAAAAATATTTATTATGTGTATGTTTTCACTTGATACCAATGGCCCACTTAGGATATACAGAGTTTCTCAGCTTGGAAACTTTACAGCTTAAGTTTCTTGCATATTGAGAAGTTTTGTAATACAATTTACTCATACATGTGATATTTTCTTGGACCCAAATAGGGAGATCTGGAAATTTTAATAGGGAGATTGGGGTGCCAAAAAGGGAGCTTTTTTCGCGACAAAACTAGGCGCAGGCGATGAAAATCCAATACTTTATATATTTTCATAAGTTAATCACTAAATTGCTTAAGTGAATAGATAAGTCTATAGACCACTAAGACAAAGACAATTTTCACCCAGAGATATAATTCTTATAATACTGACATGTGCCTATTATTCTAGTATCTTAGTACTGCAGAGGGATGGTTGTGTAAAGCAGGCTGAAAGTAAAGCAGAATACTCTTCAGGAGCATTCTAACTTAAGTTCAGTAAAAGTTTAAGCCTGCTTTAAGCTAGATCTACCAACTGCTAGGATATAAGAGCTATTTCTTATGGTTCTTATATTATTATTCATGACTAATATAACTAAAGATAAAGTGGAACTATATCTATTTTCTTGAGAGCATGAATGAATTAGTTCAAATGCTCTAGATTTCTATCTATGGAGTAGATATCTAAAAAGAGTTAGCAACTTAACTATCTGTTATTGATTTTGCCACGAATTAAGAACGTTCTTAATTCGTGATTTTGCCAACAGTATGGATCCAGATGAGACGCCGCATAATCTCATCTAGATACAAACTGTTTGAAACTGATATTTTCTGAAAGAAAATGCACAAAAATTAACTTAGAGAATTGAATTGTTGCAGATGACAAAGTCTGCAGACGACATATACTAGCGCCATAAAGTGGGTGTGGTTTTAACAATGAAATAACGCGTCTGAATTTTCTACCGCGAAAACTGATTGCAAATCAATTTTTAGAGCGTAATTCGTTTTAAAATCTAACTAAATAATTATACATTTGCACAAATCGTATTTAACAAACAGATTAATTTTAATTGATTGTAGAAAACGACGCTTGGGAATACTTTTTAGACTGACAAAATATACGTGGTTCTCGTAGCAAATATTACGGCGCCCCGTCCTTTTGTAACGGTATAATTTTCGAAGTATTTTTCTGTTACGTGAATATTCAAAGTATGTTGTGTTGGAAATCAATTCATAAATGTTAAATTCTGAATAGCATTCATCTAAATTGTGTGTTTGTCCAGAACTTACGGAGAATTATCTGATTTTAATCCGATTCGTATCGGGGACATAGATCTTTATCCTACGCATTTCTGCTTCTGAAAAGTGCCGTTGTTGAGGTCTCCGATTCGGGGGGAACCTATCAATCACTTTTTTGATAACCAATTAGATCTACTCGGCGCGTGTGGGTAAACTGTTACCGAACATAGTTATCACGCAGCCTGCCATAACAATAGTGCCACACAACTCTGTGTACACAATCAAAGTAATCGACAATTGCGTAACGTGTTTACACGCATCACTTAGCGTTTGGTGATAAGCGTGTGTAGGGATTAGCCAGAGAACTCTGAAGCCAAATTTTAAGATTTTTAGAGTCGGCGACCGAGGTAAATGATATAATAGTTCATATTTAAAAAAATGAATCTGGTCAAATGAAATATCGGGAGATTTCGTCTCCCGACCGGGAGATCATGAGTAGAGGTATAATTTCGGGAGCTCCCGGCCATATCGGGAGATATCACATGTATGAAGTTACTATATAGAACTACTATGTATATGTGACAAGGCCAGCGAAACCTAGCTTCTTGCTAAAATTATCATAAGAGTACCAAGTTCAACCTACCTTTTGCCATCAGGCATCACAATCTTCTTGCCAGTACCACCCAGGTTAGACACCAGATTGAAATCACCCTCAAAACTCTTAACCCTTTACCCCATAGCCTTTTTTCAATTTCGAACGCAGATGGTTGCTTAAAGAAGGTTGAAAGTAAAGCAGAATGCGCATTCTGCTTTACTGGTTTAAGCTACCATCTGCTAGGATACAGAAAATATTTCCTGTGGTTCAGGTTTATGACTGTATAAATTGGAACTACTTTCTTCGGCGGATGAACAAATTAAATGCGCTAAAAGGCGCTCCTATTGGGTAAAGGGTTAAAGGTGAACAGCTTCTGCACAAATGATGTCAACAATCACTGGAAAACAAACAGATTTACAGCATAAACTAGTGAGCAAATAATTTTTTCATGGCAAATTGAAAGGTTGAAGAGGCTCCATTTGGAAATCCAAATTTTGTTAACTTGACATATACCAGGAAATGGCAGTCTATATCAACAATCAGCATGATGTCGTTTTTAAAGCTAGTTACCTGGTCGAAGTCATTGTCAATCTTGCCTCCGTATATGCACTGTGCCAGCAAGGTCTTGATAGCATCCCATGGCACCTTCTCTGGTGACAAGTTGGTACAACCCTACAAAAAATAGTTCATTTCACTGTTATTTGAGTCACCATATGTGAATATTTACATCTATGTCTTAAGGTGTCGGCCTGGTCTAATTTCACCCTAAATAATCTATAGTAGAATGCCTGACTTTCAGACCCAACAGCTCCCTCCAAAACAATTTCTAGGCTATAAAAGACATACCCTTTAATTCTATAGACATTTCCCTGTTGATTGAGGCCAGTATACCTGTAACATCGCTGGCTACATTTTTTGCTATCAATGATTTGCTAAGGTCACTGTCAAAATAAAGGTAAACAACTTTCACTTTCATCCCATTCACTGTGTTTCCATATGCATCCGCCTGGAGAAAAAGTCCTGAAATGAGATGCCTAAAAGAATGCCATTTGGGTGGAAATGACCACAAATAGCCAGTTTTCATCAAGAAAACCATTCAAACTCACCCACAGGCAACACTAAACAGTGCAAATCTTTGAAATTGTATTTTTTCAAGGTACTACTTGCATGACTACAACAACCCGGAAGTGATTCCTGACCAGGCCGACACCATTTTAAATGTCCCCGAAATGTTGAAACTTTTAGCGAAAACTATTTTTCCCTATAGGTATTTCATACACGACAACTGCCAAAAAACATTCAAAACATGCCTCAATCATTTTATACCGTATCAGTAGGGGTTCAAACACAAGACCCCTTTGGGTGTTTCAGCTCCCTCGGAGAGTACAAACTTAGCTCTATTACCTCTATCACTAAAAATGCTATTTCTTGAAAACTACTGGCTGGATTTGCATGAAATAAAGTTTAAAACATCTATATGATCCTGTAGTATTTTTTCACTAACAAAATCAATGTCTTAAAAGCATTCCTCAATACTTTAATTTAGTAAAAAAATGCTAAATTTGGATTTTAAAATTTTAAAAATCCTGATATTATCCCATTTTAAAGCTATTCAAAAGGATAAAAAGCATTTTTTCAGTACAAAATTGTAAAACAGAGTTAACTATACCATTCTTATACCCACAGAATTATCTTAGAAGCAATTTGTCTATGTTTGAACCAGAGATTTACTGTACCCAGCCACTACAAAACAGCTTAGGCAGGCCAGGCCCAAAGACAATGCTACTAATTAGCATATCTGCAAATAGATACAGCATACATACCCATGTATATATGAACCCTAATGTCAGTGCATCAAACTGGACATACACAGCACTATCAAAGAACTGGTGGCGAGAAGCATTTTCAGCTACAATTGTCAAGGGAAAATTAAAAAGGAGGGCTGGTTGGACCCAATTTAACAGTTTAAAGGAAGAAAAGTTTATGAGACGAAAGAAAGCATTCATACGAAGAGTCATTACGCGGTCCTCGTCAAAAGTTAATACTGCAACCAGGCTTCATGAACCTAGGGCATTGCGTCCAGGGCCGACTTTAAGACCTCAGGAAGAAGACATCCAGCCCTGTCTCGGGAATCGCATCATTAACTTGGACATGATGTTGATAATGATGAATAACCTGTTCAATTCTCATCGAAACAATTCAAAACATTGTGACCAGCTGACATTGGGATTACGAAAGGAGCAGAAACACGGCATTGGCTCAAGGCTTCAGTTCCTGTGTGAAACCTGCAACTTTGTTAGCGACAGCTACATGCAGAACCTATCAGCCTTGCGTGAATAGCCGAGGGGCTGCTATAAACAAAATGCTTGCTTCAGCCCTCATGGACATGCCGATTGGAGTACAAAAGGCAAATGTGTTATTAACTTGCTTAGAGATACCTCCACCATGCAGAAGTTACTTGCAGGAGCTTGTGAATAAAGCAAGTAGTGATGTCGAGCAACTAAACCAGTGTGACATGGTAGAGAAACGACAGTTGGTTGTGAAACATATCCGCGAACAAGGACTTCGAAATCCCAAACACTTGGACACATCTTTTGATGGCCGCTACAATGCAACTTGTATGGTTTTATCCTACAAGCCAGGACAGGCAGCCTCCCAGGCCTATGGAGTCGCCATTGAGAACCACACAAGCTACTAGTACATTGTCGCATTGGCTGTGGAAAACAAACTGTGTTGGACTGGAGCCTATCTGAAAAATAGAAACTTTAGAGTTACCTGCCCTGGTCCCCATGAGGGATGCACAGCTACCAAAGAGTACTTTTCTCTACATTCTGAGAGGAGCATAGCTTTCAGCATAGCCGAGCAGCTGTCTCAAGAAGACCTGCTTGTCCAAACCCTAACTACAGACAGGGATGCAAAGGCTTTCTTGGGAATGACAGATTTCTACAAAAAGCTAGACAGCACATGGAAGGTCACCCAACAATCTGATATTCTGATATACCATCTTGCCAGTCGACAATACCGTAAAGCGTGCAGTGCTCAGTTCAGCCAGAATATGTTTCCCAAAAGGAAGAACAAAGAAGCCAGAGGGATTGCCAGCACAGCCCTGGCAAGGGACATAAAGGCCTGGTGCTCAGCTGTCCTTGACCGACTGCGGGAAATTGGACATGGAGATGTTTCCCAACAGATAGAACGCTTACCTGCAATCTGTTCTGCGACAGTTGAGTGCTTTTCAGGCAATTGCAGTCTCTGTCCACATGATTCACTCGTCTGCTCTGGACTAAGAAGAAAAGGTGACTGGTGGAACAAATCAACCTTTCTACAACCTCATGGAATTAACAGTTTGAAAATGACAACAAATGACCGAGAGTTGATGTCGACCATTTTAGAGATACGACTCAGTGAACAAGCCGTATTGAGTGTGAAAAGTGGCACCTCAACACAAAAGTGTGAAGCCTTTAATAGGGCAACCTTGTCAACTATGCCGAAGGAAATAAATATGTCAAGAAACTGTGCAGGTGCATTGGCATCAAAGACATTACAGTTGAATAACTCACTTAAGGCTTACGTTCAAAAGAAAGTACTCGGTATAACAGGCAGAGAACTGTCTCCAAGAGCTTCCCAATACCTAGCAGCCACATCCAGAAGAGCAAACAGTCACAGAAATTATCAGAAGACATTAACTTACAAGAGAAGGCGGCGGTACAGGCGAGCAAGGCTTGAAAACCGATGTCTAATGAGAAATAAGGGTCTAATTGTAGAGGAGTACGGCAAGCAGAAGACAGACGGCACCTATGAAAAAATGTAATGCTTCTTTACATTTTAAAATGACAGGACAGAATGAAAGTGCAGCCCCGGATATGCATAATACAGATGACAATCAAAAACTCTGTCACATTCAAAGCAGAATGTCTGATGAGGTCTGAAGCTGACCGAAACAGGGGCGATGACGGACGAAATACACATCCCCCACCCCTTATCCTGCAATATGGGACAACAACAACTGTTAAACCCCCCCCCCACCAACTTTCCCAGATGCACACATATACACATGGTAGGTGCAAGCATGATATGACTTGACAGGAATTAAATTGAAGAACTGTTACTTACCCACTGTTGATGTATCTGTCTCATGTGTCTATAATTATGTCACATTTCAAGTCTACAAGGCAGTCTGGCAGTCTGTTTCCATTCTCATCTATGTGGCCATTACACCTAGAATTCAAACAAGAGCCCCATGGGGCATATTTCGCTCACCTGAGAAAATAACTGAAAAAATGGAGATAATAATTTAGGTTCAGGACTGACCTAGATATGCAACAGACCGGAACAATTTGAACAAATTATGTAAAGTATATTTAAAAGTGTCACCATACCGAATATAAAAGCTCTGGCCATATTAGTGTCAGAGAAGAAGACGTTTGAAATGTTCTATATATAACTCTATGTAAAACTGTGACCCCAGGGGCGGGCCAATTTTGACCCCAGGTGCATAATTTGAACAAACTTGATAGAAGACCTGTAGGCGATGATATGTGCCAAATATTTAAGCTCTGGCCCTTGTAGTTTCAGAAAAGAAGATTTTTTTAAGTTATAATTGAAAAAAATCTATTTTTAGCTCCTGTGACCTAGTTATGCAACCGACCAGAACCATTTGAACAATTTTGGTATAGGACATCGAGAAGTGTCACCATGCCAAATATCAAAGCTCTGGCCATATTAGTTTCAGAGAAGAAGACATTTGAAAATTTCACTATATAACTCTATGTAAAACTGTGACCCCCGGGGCGGGGCCAATTTCGACCCCAGGGGCATAATTTGAAAAAACTAAATAGAGGACCTGTAGGCAATTCTATGTGCCAAATATCTAAGCTCTGGCCCTTGTAGTTTCAGACAAAAAGATTTTTTAAGTTTTCAATGAAAAAAATCTATTTTTAGCTCCTGTGACCTAGTTATGGAACCGACCAGAACCATTTGAACAATTTTGGTATAGGACATCTAGAAGTGTCACCATGCCAAATATCAATGCTCTGGCCACATTAGTTTAAGAGAAGAAGACTTTTGAAAATTTCACTATATAACTCTTTGTAAATCTGTGACCCCCGGGGCGGGGCCAATTTTGACCCCAGGGGCATAATTTGAACAAACTTGATAGAGGACCAGTAGATGATGCGATGTGCCAAATATGTAAGCTCTGGCCCTTCCAGTTTTTGACAAGAAGATTTTTTAAGATTTCCTTATTTTTTCACTTTGGTTGCCATGGCAACCAGAGTTCTGCATTGTTTTTAATTCTTTGAACAAATTTGAAAGAGCTTGACCCAAGGAACATTTCTGTAAAGTTTGGTTGAATTCTGTCAAGCGGTATAGGAGGAGATGTCATTTGAAGCAATTGTTAACGACGACGGACGACGGACGAGGACGGACGCCGGACACAGGGCCATCCCAATAGCTCACCTTGAGCCTTTGGCTCAGGTGAGCTAAAAACATAATTTCCTGAGATTATTGGTACATGTATTGCTTTTCTCAAAATTCAGATGCTCTACATTAATACAGACCTTATTATCCCATAGATGTGAGGCCTGCATTTCAGGAGGAATGTCAAAGTCCCTGAACTTCACCATAAGTGCCACACGGTGGGCGGTCTGAGTCTTGTAGCCAGCGGACATAGGGTCTCTGTATCTGTACACGCCATAACCATACTTATTCTTACAGCCTGTCCAAATGCGACATTGTGTGTTAGGTGCAAGAAGACTGTTTGCTTGTAGTTTCTGTTTACATCCTTTAAAGAGTCTGTCCATGTTAAACAGATTCAACACACAAAATATAAGGCAGAAAGACAAATACAGGATGAAATTCAACTTTAAACAAGAGCGTGTCCCAGTTACACGAATGCCCCCGATGATACAGGGAGGGGAATCCAGACTATCAAACGTAAAAGTTAGAGAGCTGAAACTGTAGTGAAGCGCCATTTTGAGGACTTCAAGGGCCATTACTCCAAAAGGCCTAGCATAAATTGGTGCCGCTGGTTATCCAAATTGGTCTCCATTTTATGTCAACAAACATTTTCAGAAAGTTTGGTGATGATCAGATGAAAAGCAATGTGTTTGTGAAACACAAATGCCCCCAGCCAGCATCATGTTCTGTAATGTAATGCTTATTTGCAAAAGTAGGTCAAAAGTCATGGTCGTAGGGTAAATGAAACATTGGCATGGTTGGAGAAGTCTTAACACAAGAAACCTATAAAGTATGGAAGCTCTAGGCCTACTGGTTCAAAGGTTATAGGCGTATAAAGATTTATACAAATAAAGGTCAAAGGTCAAGGTCACAAGGGCAAAAACGTAGGTATGGTTGGAAAGGTCTTGACACAAGAAATATATAAACAAAATATGAAAGCCGTAGGCCTACTGGTGCAAATGTTATAGCCATTTAAAGATTTCAACAAAAGTAGGTCAAATGTCAAGGTCACAAGGTCAAAAAGTTTTGTATGGTTAGAAAGGGAAAACACATGTCAAGTATAAAAGGCCAAGGTGCAAAAATGCAAAAGTTCTATCCAAGGTTAAGGTTTTTGGTTAAAGTTTGATTAAATAGGTCAAAGATCGAGGTCAAGGTCACACGGTCAAAGATGTTGGTATGGTTGGAAAGGTCTTGACACAAGAAATATACATACAAAATATTAAAGCCCTGGGCCAACTGGTGCAAATGTTATAGCCATTTAAAGATTTTTACAAAAGTAGGTCAAATGTCAAGGTCACAAGGTCAAAAAGTTTTGTATGGTTGGAAAGGTCTTGCCATGAAGAATACACATGCAAAGTATAAAAGGCCCAGGTTCAAAAATGCAAAAGATATAGCCAATGTTAATGTTTTTGGTTAAAGTTTGATTAAATAGGTCAACAGTGAAGGTCAAGGTCACATGGTCAAAGATATTGGTATGGTAGGAAAGGTTTTGACACAAAACATACATACAAAATATTAAAGCCCTATGCTAACTGGTGCAAATGTTATAGCAATTTAAAGATTTTTACAAAAGAAGGTCAAATGTCAAGGTCAAAGTCAAAAAGTTTTGTATGGTTGGAAAGGTCTTGCCATGAGGAATACACATGCAAAGTATAAAATGCCCAGGTGCAAAAATGCAAAAGTTATAGCCAAGGTTAAGGTTTTTGGTTAAAGTTTGATTAAATACAGTACAAGTCTCGCAATGTTTAAAGAATCCGCGGTCCGTCGCAATTTCAGCGACCGCGGACGGGCGTATTTGTCCGTCATGATATTTGAGGTATTCCGCAGTCCATCGCGGATAGTGATGGGTCCGTGATGGTGTCTCACCGGGGTTCTTGCCGCCGGACGCGATCGTTATCACCGCGGATCGTGGTGATATCGTCACGGACCGCGGTGCACCACTGCGGATCGCGCTGGTCCTTACCTGGATTGATATTTTGTTTCCTTGGTTAATTTCCACAGCCTATTTGCTCCTATATTGCGCACAATAAAAGGTGTTCAATATTTGAAATAAATCATTCGAAAAAAGTTCATTGTGGCTTATTTCCAACCGAAACCGTTCTGCATTCGACAAGCATCTATTTGTTTGGCGTGTTTGATTGATGTTTACAGAACCTGATTGTGAATTGTCTGGTTCTGTTCGGAAAAATACGATGTGCAATATTCAAGTCTATTTTCTACTTAAGTGTTGCCAAAAATTTATTTCTGATAAAGAAACACGGTACAACCGATTATCCAACAGCAAAAACAGCCTTTATGATGTTTCAACTTTGCATACACGCGTATGCCATTTTGGCTCTATATATAGTAAAGTTCCACTTTTAACCCTTTCATGATCAAATTATTCGGGAGAATTTTACCCCTTCATCGCTTTATTGTCGTCTGCTTCAATGTTGTTTTTTCTGCAATACACATTTCAAAGATATATTTAATGTTGTATGACCTTATAAATGTCGATACGACAGTCAAACTGTGTGGGTCCTAATTGCGTCTGATCAGGCCCCAACTAGTTACAAACGCGCTTTAAAGCGTCATTGAGAGTGAAAGGGTTATAAGTAAATCGATTTTACGGTTTCAATTTCACATCAGTCTAAATACTAGTATCATAAATCTCCTGAAAACTATTCCCAACATCTATGAGTCCGCATTAGTCTTCTATGATTCCTGTGTAGATTAGCCTACATAATTATCAGACTGGCAGACGAAATAACTTTGAGGGTGTATTATGTCATAGTGGGAATCATTTATAATGGAAGTGAAAGGATTAAAGAATAATTATTAATTATTCTAAACTCAAAATACGTCACTCTAACGCAAACATTCTTCCTTTTTAAACGGATATTTCTTAATTTAAATGCCCACTAGTCTTAAATACCAGACGCTTCAAATAAAAGCAATATCAAGACAATACTGAATCTTAAAATGTCTTTTTTAAACACTGCATGCAATCGAATTATACTGTGGAGAAATGTTATTCTTTCCCAATAAACGCGTTTACGCTAAAACAAGTATTTCAATTGCAAACAAATTGGAGCAAGATTAGACGCCGGGTTACCCGGCGTCTGATTAGGCTCCAAACTGTTTGTCACTCAGATAAAAATATGTAGACATATTTATAACAAAGTTGTCATTACATGTATATGCATTCAAGTGTTTTGCGTTCGCGTTTCGTTTGCGTTTAAACGGGAAAGTATAAACGTTTTCTCCATTGTAAATGTAACAGATTTTGGTCGTTTACAAACTTACTAAAAACTAGGAACATCGAATCCTGTTACCATACAAAAACCCGGACTAGAGAGATTCTTAAGCAGTTTATTGGTGGTGGGGTTTAAAAACAACATTTTAAACAGTTTTTATTGAATGGCGCTTTAAAAATGTGGCAACTAAATGCAGGATGGCTTTAAGACAGGTAGCAGCTAATTGCAGATGAGCAGTAATTTAGCAAGCTCTGTTGTACTGTTGCGATCAACCACCTGCCTTAATGACTATTTAAGCCTGTTATTGTATCCTTTGTAAGCAAATAGAATAAATATATTTCGGACGGAAAATTGATTTCGCCGGTTGCCGGTTACACACATGGGAAACTGAAGGAGCTTCCTGCCTTACTTTCACCTTTATGTAAGCAGTAACCCGTCCTAAACACCTAATAATTAACACAGTTTTAAAGGGGGAGAGGAAAGGGAAGAGAGAAAGAAATAACTGTTTTAGTAGCATATTCATAAAGCCTAATAAATGCAGGTAAATTTGACATTCGCTGCAGACAGTGGAAAATACGTTATTTTTCCCCGTTTAAACGCAAACGAAACGCAATCGCAAGGCACTAAAACGTAGAAAATGTCAAGTTCTACATAATTCTAACAATTCCTTTTTATCTGAGTGGCAAACAGTTTGGAGCCTGATCAGACGCTGGGTAACCCAGCCTCTGATCTGACTCCAAACTGTTTGCAATTGAAATAAACGTTTTAGCGTAAACGCGTTTATTGGGAAATAATAATACATTCCCCACTGTGTACGTCTTCACAAAAAGGAGCCGATGGTGACTGGAGCTGCAAGGATCACATGGCTTTGGGCGGCCGCACAACCTTCTTATAGCATAATCCCTTAGCCTGCCGAGTGTAGCGTCTTTAATATTTGCAAACAGTTCGGATCCTACAGTAGACCGTAACTCCTAGTAAGGGTTAAACCTGACTAACTCTCATTTTCTGTTTTTCTTCAGCGAAATTAAGCAACGAATCTTATTTCAGTTATTTCACAAACATTTTAGAAGCGGGTGATAATTCAGCATAATGAGGGCCAAAAGTAAAGTGTCTAACATTAAAACAACGCTTTGGGTGTTCTACACCGGAAACGACGACCCTGGCGTTCCAGCGCAGGGGGTTAGATAACAAAACCCGACAATCAAAAATAAAAGCGCCGCCTTCAATCAACAAGATGTTACAGCTCAATGGCTCTGTGTCTTAAACAATTAGAATTGTTGGAAAACGACTAATTTTGCTGTCACCAGGCTTTCTACATTTTTTGTCATCTGCATTAAGTTACCCGTTATGCAAATTGGTGACAACTTAATGCCGAGCAATAGTCATGCGGAACATTTTGCAGACAGATGGCAGCTAATTGCAAATCGAAGGTCATTCAGAGCTATCTGCATTAATTCTCATCTGCATTAAGCTTCCACCGGTCTGTATATATAATTACTCATCATTTATAGTAAATTAAAGTTTTAAAAAGCCTAATTTCAACATCTCATTTTTTTTAAATCATGATTATGTGTGTACATGTATATGGTAGAATTTTAACTGAAAAGATGAGACTCAACCGTGATGAGTTGATAAAAAGGTAGAATTGGTTATCACATTAACCCTATCAAAGAGTACACTCGTCATTTCCTTGCACTGACAGTGTAACTGAGAAAAGTACACTTGTCGTGTGCTAACCGTGCCATGGAGGAATTATACCGGTATAATTCCTCCATGACCGTGCAGACCAGGATCAGAGTGTTCATAAAGGAGTGCTCCGGTCCGGATCTGCACTGTTTATGAAAACAATTAGTTAACACATTCAACCCTATCGACGAGTATACTCGTTTTTCTAAAACTAACTTCTATTGACACAATGGCAAATCGTCTGGACAGCATGTCGTTGATCTCGCGTTTTTTGTGCGATAAATGACTTTTTGTTCACGTGACTGTCTTTCCTTAACGGTCTTCTATGTTCTGATGGAGGGAACAGCACCATGACGATGGATCAGCAAGGAATGAATCAGACGGGAAAGAATGACCAAATCGAATGCCCAAATTCTTGCAAACAGTGTAGACTCGGCTGTCGTACTACAAGTCCCATACTGTTGTTTTAATACAAAAGCGCCGGTGATACAACAGCAATTGGAAAATTAATAAATAATACATATAAACAAACCTTGATAACTATGAAGACCCAGATCCGGGGGATCCTAGAGCCCTCTGTTCAGTATCTATCCCGTTTAAGGATACGATCACATCGTTATTGGTTCACACATTCAATTGTATCTACGAGTATATATATGCATTCGTCACTTACTAACAGTGTTACCTATGAAAGTATACTTGTCGAATGCTAAGCATGTACATGTAGATCCAGATCAGAGGTTTCTTCGAGTCCTCTGATCAGGATCTACACCGTTTAAGGATATGACCACATATCGTAATTACGTCACACACTTAATCCTATCGACGAATATACTAGTCACTTTCTAACAGTTTACCTATGACAAGTGCACTTGTCGTATGCTTAACAGTAAGCATGTAAACCCAGACCAGAGGACTCCTTGTATCTCTGATCAGGATCTGCACCGTTCAATGTACAGAGATGATGGTTTAGTAGTGCAAACGGATTTTTTTAATTTATGATTTATGGCACCCCACACAAATTTCATAGCTCAGGTGTGAAAGTGATACGCATATCAGCATAATATATGCCTTTTTGTCGAGAGAAGAAAAATGAAGAGGCAAAATACTTCTTTAAGTTATGTAACATCAAAGTTTTTATCAAGTTAACTTATTGATGTGTCAATTAGGCTTTCGTGACCTTCCAGTTTCCAACTAATACCTTCTTTTTCGACCAATCATATGACTCAGATTATTGTAAATGATTTCGTTTAACTCCGCCCCCAATTAGAAAGCCAATAATAAAAAATAACGATTTTAACACTGTATGCCATAAATCGCCTTGACAGCTTCGGAAATAACCAGTTAGTCTAGGCACGTGATTCACTTAATCGGGGCACTCAATGGGGAAATGTGGCAGATAACGAGTGACACTGAGAGACAGCAATAACGAAGTACTTACATAATTAATTTGATTGATTTTTCTTATCTGTATGGATGTAAGATCTATCTCTTTACGTATTATGTACATTGTAAGCATGGAGAAATGTGTAATGTCTCCATGATTGTAAGCGATCATCTCAAAACCAGATAATACATTTTAATTTTAAATCTCATCACAGAGCTCCAGATAAGGGGGGTATTTCAAAAACTAAAATCTTTATTTCTGGATTAAACCCTATGGTGTCACTACTCATTAGAATCGTCTCTTTGAGACGATTCTAATGAGTAGTAACACCATAGGATTTGATGCTGAAATGAGTGAAAAAATGTTGGTTTTGTTCAGTTTACTCCCTCTTATCTGGGGCCCTGTCATCAACATTATAGTTATTTAGAATGAAAGTAAACGAAAAGTTGTTTAAAAATTTCTAGTAGATCCTTATCATACACTGAGTTACAGTCACTAGATAAGTATCTACACCGTTAATTACCACATTTATAAAACAATATTTTCCAATATATGTATATGACTGATGAAGACTTTGTTGACTCTTTTAAATCAAAAGAACGCGAAACCACCTGTTTGTCTTTTTAAAATTTTCACATATGGATTGAAGATGACAGTAGACATTCAGAATTCCACAGTTACAGTATCGCAGATCCAATATGGTGTTTACAGACACGGGTCGTCAGAGATAAATAAAAAAAGTAATATACCAAGTTAAAGTCTACTTTCAGTCCGAATGACCGCTCAGCCGACTGTACATATATATGTTTGCTATTTGTATAAATTTCTTTATGTATTTGATTGCCGAGAGAGAGAGTATGTATAATGGTTATGGAGGCAACTGTACACATACTCTCTCTCCCTCCCTCGCGCTCTATTATCCCTCTTTCTCTCTCTCTCTCGCTCTATTTCTCTCTTTTCTCTCTCTCTCTCTCTATTTTTATTTCTCCCTCTCTCTGGCTCACTAATGCCCGCTCTCGAAAAAGAATTTGAATTTGTTAAACTATAGGGGAATGACCGTCTCTAAGTTGGTAGAACTTGTGGTCCAACCCCATTTTATGTATATAATTGAAATAAAATCAGGACTGCAACTTATCCGGATTTTTTCTAAATCTTCGGATATTCTTTCTAGTATGTGGTAGCTCAAAGCAGGCTGAAAGTAAAGAAGAATGCGCCTTAAGGCACATTCTGTTTTACCTTCAGCCTACTTTAAGCAGCCACGTGGCAACACAACTAGAAACAGGCGATGGGGAACAGGAAAGATTAAAATGCTTATTTGAAAATCTTAGGATTTTTATGTCAATTTATGGCAGCCCTGTAAAATATGTTTAAACTAAACTTATTTGATTGCCGTTTAGTATGCGATGTCATAAAAAGGGGAAATAGGGTTTAATTCTGTTTATGAAAAGAGACGAAAAAGTAAGCTCGGTCGAGTTAGTTGATATGTACATTTAATTCAATCATGCGACCGTATACAGTACTGACCGTTCGCTCTGAGACATTCCGGGAAGAAGCTCTAACAGCATATTATTTCCACATGAAAACAGCTGTCTGTCTGTCTGACTGACCCTCTGTCTGTTTACATGCATCTGTTTCTGTCTGTTTGTCTTTATTCACTCTTTCAGTCTGCTAGTCTATATATCTCTCTCTGTCTCTCTATCTATATATATATCTATCCTCCATCCCTCCTCTCCCCCTCTCTCTCTCTCTCTCTGTCTCTCTATCTCTGTGTGTGTCTTGCTCTCTCTGTCTCTGTCTCTCATTTGCATATAAATAACACTGCCTTCTATAACTATCTATCATCTCAACTTTAACCTCGGCTAATGTAAAAAAGGATTACATTCCTCAGAAAAAATACAAACCCGTGTTTGACAGAGTTGATCGATCAAAAGTAAAAACTGTAGCAGCATAGTAGATTTTGAGACCAAAATCAATCGTGTAGATGCGTTTGGTCCTTATATCATTATTCAATCTACTATAAAACCTCTCTATAATGACCACTAAACTGAAGGCTAATTGACTGCATAAAAAGACGGGAAAGCTTGAAGCAAAATGAACGTAAACATGAAAGTTTCTGCAGAAAGTTGTTTTACGTTCACCTTTCCTTAAGCATGCACTTGTTTTTAACACCTGCTAATTAACACAGTTTAGTGGTCGTGATAGAGAGGTTTTATTCTGTATCTTTAGCTACTTTTCTTAGGAGGAGGTACAAGTTTACGGGATTGAAAACAAATAATTATTTTCCCGAGTTTCACAACTCTCCCCCCCACCCTTTAATTCTCGTGTTGGTTCTAAACAATTATGACAGAATGCGCCAGACATTTTTAATCTCTACCCGTACGATTTTCAATAAAACATAGAACCTAAAGAACCTGCTATCTAAAACCATTTAGTGGACGTTATAGAGAGGTTTTACTGTACTATCAGTTTCTCGTCTTCTAAGAAGACACACGTTTACGGGAATGAATTCAAATAATGGTTTTCCCGAGTTTCATAACTCTCCCCCGTTTTAACTCTCGTGTTGGGTCGAAACAATTATGACCGAATACGAGTGACATTTTTAATCTCTTTCCGTATGATTTTCAATAAACTTAGACAGTGAGCTAAAACACATTATACGTAGACTTTTTTTTAATTCTTTATCTTTTTTTTGGCAACCTGACTATAGACTTTAGTTTAACATAAAGAACCTGTTTCAGTTTCGGGGTTTAAGAGTAGGCTATTTACATGTATATTATATTTCATTATGAATTCGAAATATGACTGTATTCCAAAAAGGTTTCTACAGTTAAAAATGCACACGTGTATGAACAAGTAAGCTGTTGCATATCTTTTCTTGATAATTTTCACCTAAAGCGATTCAGCGACTCCAACTCATACAGGTAGCGTCCACGATGATGCCTCGCAATCCGCGATGATGCCATCGCAATCAGCGATGACTCCGCCACGGAAATATCCCGTAGGGTAAATTTCTGTCCGCGGTGGACACACATTTTGTCCACGATGATCCAAAAAAATTGTCCGTGCTGGAAACCCGCGGACATTCAAAAGTGTCCGTGCTGGGAGCGCGGACTTTTTAAACATTGCGAGACTTGTACTGTAGGTCAAAGGTCAAGGTCAAGGTCGCATGGTCAAAGATGTTGATATGGTTGGAAAGGTCTTGACACAAGAAATATACATACCAAATATGAAAGCCCTGGGCCTACTGGTTCAAATGTTATAGCTAGTGGTGGTAATCGGTTGCGAAAATGACCAACCGATTATCGGTTCTATCGGTTGGGTCTCAATCGATAACTTTCCGATTATTAATCGGTTGACCGAAAGGTGGACTTACAGCACAAATATTCTGTTACAAAGGTGAGGTCACACATAAATGTAGCTTATTTTTTTGCAAATGTGAGGTACACTTGAGTAATTAACTAAACCCTTTGAGACTGTCTCCAACATTAGCATCCAGTACCTTTAAATTAAACACAGTAATAGTAGACCAACTCTTCATCAACACAATTTTCACATTTGGAAAATGAAAAAAAAATGATTTCATCACTTACTAACTGCAAACTCATAAAGTGAGATTAACATTTTCACTGAAATTACACTGCTCCATTATCCTTAGTTTATGATACAAAAATGGTTTCAATACACATTGAGCACCTACGTTATGGCAATATGAAGCAAGAATGAATTAACGCTATACATGTACTTAACGCTATACATGTACATGTTTATGCATGTGATTTGGTGCATACACAAACTTATGTTCCTCATTGTCCAGAAATACGACTGACATGAATAAAACATATACACATGTAGAGTAAGCCTAACTCATAGCTTCTAAAGACATATCTAGCTTGCATTGTTTGACGCATTTCTTGTTTTCTACGTTCACGGAATTGGGGTTTTCCTAGTCCAAATTATTTAGACGTTTCGCTTGCTCTTTTTCATCATTCCTTTTTTGTAAGTTGCATATGCCAGAAACTGAAAACTGTTAAATATCACAAAAAATGATGGGAAATGTTGATATTAGCATATGCAACGGCTTTCTATGAAGGACTAGGGTTTTCCGTGCTTTTATAACCATTTCCAACTAAGGCTAACTACAGCTTATATGTTTAATAGCATGTCATTTGCACCGTTTAAGCAATTAATTAACCATTTGGTATAACAAACTTACACTCTTCAGCGACAGTATCTAACAAGTCAGTGCATGTATATGACAACATCAACTACCATGGAGGCTGCCATATTTCTTTACATCATAGCCGCTTACAACATAAAGAATTAACAACTCAACTACAGCGTGCAATAATGTGAACGTCACAAGATGTTTAAAATATAATGGGACGTTGAGGATTTGCTCTTTCGGAGCAAAACGTTAATTTCCTATATTTTCAAAAACATTCTTGAAAATCTTTTCTATCTTTGAACATTATAAATAGATTTGCGATGTCGCGAAAGAGAGAAAATGTCAATCAATTGTCGCTGTGTTTGAAGTTAACAACTGATTGTCGGCGACGTTGCGACAATCGGACCACCACTAGTTATAGCCATTTAAAGATTTTTACAAAAGTAGGTCAAATTTCAAGGTCAAGGTCACAAGGTCAAAAAGTTTTATATGGTTAGAAAGGTCTTGCCATGAGGAATACACATGCAAAGTATAAAAGGCCCAGGTTTAAAAATGCAAAAGTTATAGCCAAGGTTAAGGTTTTTGGTTAAAGTTTGATTAAATAGGTCAAAGGTCAAGGTCAAGGTCGCATGATCAAAGATGTTGGTATGGTTGGAAAGGTCTTGACACAAGAAATATACATACAAAATATGAAAGCCCTGGGCCTACTGGTTCAAATGTTATAGCTATTTAAAGATTTTTACAAAAGTAGGTCAAATTTCAAGGTCAAGGTCACAAGGTCAAAAAGTTGTATATGGTTGGAAAGGTCTTGCCATGAGGAAAACACATGCAAAGTATAAAAGGCCCAGGTTTAAAAATGCAAAAGTTATAGCCAAGGTTAAGGTTTTTGGTTAAAGTTTGATTAAATAGGTCAAAGGTCAAGGTCAAGGTCACATGGTCAAAGATGTTGGTATGGTTGGAAAGGTCTTGACAAAAGAAATATACATACAAAATATGAAAGCCCTGGGCCTACTGGTGCAAATGTTATAGCCATTTAAAGATTTTTACAAAAGTAGGTCAAAGGTCAAGGTCACAAGGTCAAAAAGGTTTGTATGGATGGAAAGGTCTTGATACAGGGAAGACACATGCCAAGTATAAAAGGTCCAGGTACAAAAATTAAAGAGTTATAGCCAAGGTTAAGGTTTTTGGCACAGACAGACGGACGGACGGACGGACGGTCTCACAGTTTGACATTTGTTGGGTATATTTTTTGTTTAAAAGTACCCAACAGTACACTTATATACCCAACAATAACAATAGGGCAATCACGGAATGAATGGAATCTATTGTTCTCCCTACCCAACAAAGGACCTTTCGTGCGCTCGGACGGACAGACGGACGGACGGACAAACCAACAGACATGACAAAAACTATATGCCCCCGAATCGCCGATTCTGGGGGCATAAAAACAGATTTGCAATTAAAATTTATAATAAAATAATGAAGTATCCTTCTCTTTGGTAGATTTAGTCTCAGCTTAGGTAAGCAGCCGATAAATACTGGTTCCAGTCAAAGGGAGACTACTCTGTCGGGCATGATTCAGTCAAGTGCATATGTTGAAAATTTAAAAACATCATAAAATGAAAATTCCAGCTTGGATCTTCAAATGCTTTTAAATGGTCATTTATATAGTCTAAGGCTACCTGCATGTGAAGTTTAAAGTAGATCTGACCAGTACTTTGGAAAATGAAAAAAATCATATAGGTGTCGGCCTGGTCTACTTTCGCCTTATTATATAATCTATAGTAAAATGCCTAACTTTCAGACCCAACAGCTCCCTCCAAAACAATTTCTAGGCTATAAAAGACATATCCTTCAATTCTATAGACATTTCCCTGTTGATTGAGGCCAGTATACCTATAACATCGCTGGCTACATTTTTTGCTATCAATGATTTGCTAAGGTCACTGTCAAAATAAAGGTAAACAACTTTCACTTTCATCCCATTCACTGTGTTTCTATATGCATCCGCCTGGACAAAAAGTCCTGAAATGAGATGCCTAAAAGAATGCCATTTGGGTGGAAATGACCACAAATAGCCAGTTTTCATCAAGAAAACCCTTCAAACTAGTGCTGAAACGATTACCAGAATTTTGTAACCGGTTAATCGTTGCTCGTAACCGGGGTTAACCGGTTAATCGTAACTTAAATATGCCGACTGACACATCATTTGTCAGTAAGAGTTGGACGTTACACATGTACACGGAAGACCGTTCAACTGTTTTACCTATACACATTTACAAATTTGGAGACCGTTTGCATGCGTGTGTAAACGATAATAAAAACAAGCACCTTAGAGCTGATATCCCCTGCCGCAGCGGTTGTCCAGAAGAAAGTGGCAAACTTTATTGTGGGAGGAAGGGGCAAATGGTGATCACCTGTCTTTAAAGATCAACATTCAAAAGCTTTTTACAAAGTTTTATAAAATCCAATCAATTTTGTACATTTTAAAGCCTAAACAATACAAAAAATAAAGCCGTTTGTAGCATTATAAATCTAAGTATGACAGGGGCAGGTAACTCTTGATTCAAATTCAACAGTAATTAAACACTTTCAAGAACTTATAATTGTGTGCAAGTATTATTAAAAAAAATCAGAACTGTAGAATTTACTAGAGTGTAAACACATTTTCAACTCATCAAGGGCAGAGTATTCTTGACTAATTTGCACATTTTCGATAATAATTGAACTCATTCTATAAATAATAGCCATATATGATTTATTTTTTTTCAAAATCCATTCACATTTGTACACAATAGCATGTAAACAATAAAGCCATGTTGAGCATTACTAAGTACATAAAGGGCAGATAACTCTTGCCACAAAGTATCCTATTTTGACAATAATTGCTACCCTTATATTTATATACATCATGTGTAAGTTAAATCAAAATCCATTAAAGACTGTAGTTTCTAGATGGTAAAAACTGTTAAATATGGGTTTTTTTACTCATCAAGGGCAGATAACTGTTGACTAGTTTCTCCGTTTTTCAAAAATGACAACAATTATTTGAAAACTAATAGCCATACATAGTTTAAGAATTTGTTTTATCAAAATTCATGCATATTTATAGATACTAGGATGTAAACAATTCTAAAATAAAGCATTTTCTATCATTTCAAAGTACATCAAGGGCAGATAACTATTGCCACAAGTATCCTTTTTTGACAATAATTGCACACCTTCAAGAACTTTTACTGATAGACATCGTGTGCAAGTATCATTTAAATCCATTCATAATTGTAGTTGCCAGAGAGTAAAAACAGTTAAATATGGCTTTTTTTACTTATCAAGGGCAGATAACTCATGACTAATTTCTCCGTTTTCAACCATAATCAAATTCATTTGAAAACTAATAGCCATACATAATTCAAGAAAGTTTTTTCAAAAATCCATGCATATTTATAGGCTCTAGTATGTAAACAATGCCAAAATAAAGCATTTTCTAGCATTTCTAAGTACATCAAGGGCAGATAACTCTTGTCAGAAGTATCCTTTTTTTACAATAACTGCACACATGCAAGAACTTGTACTTATAGACAATGTGTGCAAGTATAAACAAAATATGTTGAATACTGTAGTTGCTAGAGTGTAAAAACTGTTAAATATGGCATTTTTAACACAAAAAGGGCAGATAACTCATAAATTCCTAAAATTTTCTGAAAAAAATTTGATTTCCCACGGTGCTCCTATGATGACAAATAAGTATACCAAGTTTAATCCAAATCTGTTAATAGGTTTCGGAGATACAGTTGCGGACGGAAAATGTGACGGACGCACGGACGGCATTTTTAACACAAAAAGGGCAGATAACTCATAAATTCCTAAAATTTTCTGAAAAAATTTTGATTTCCCACGGTGCTCCTATGATGACAAATAAGTATACCAAGTTTAATCCAAATCTGTTCATAGGTTTCGGAGATATAGTTGCGGACGGAAAACGCACGCACGCACACACACACGCACGCACACACGCACGCACGCACGGACAGCCGGACGGACAGACCTAAAACAGTATCCCTCTGCCTTTCGGCAGGGGATAATAATAATATTGGTGCCAAAGAACTGTTTATTAATGTTATACTTTTTTCGAACTATTTTACCATGCATGCCGACGTAGGTCCTTCATAAATTGCAAAGAGAAGAGAAGTAGATCTATTGATCTTATAAAATGAACTTACACATGTATACTGCATGATTATGTTGATCAATAAATCGTTTAAAAAGCGGCCATTTGATGTCTTCTCTAAATAAGTTGCATTTGTAAAATAATAATAACTCCAACACACGGAATAATTATGCGCGGCCGAATATGAAGACTAATCCCACATTGTGTTATAGATATTAATTGGTCCCATTCTTGTCTTATTTTAAACCTTTCCAAACCGGTTGAAGTGTAGATTCAGCTAACCGGGTTTTATTATTTTATCGTTTTTGATTGGGTGGTCTAAAAATATATTTGAAATTGACATGCGGATATTCCTGGAAACCCTTGTTTACGTTTTCCCTACGCGAACGTCATATATAGCTACTAGGGTAGAAGTCCAAAGCAAACCGAATATTTTGAGGTCAGAAGGTTAGTAAGCGTGTCAAGTTCAACTGTCAAAATAGCGAAGGAAACAATATATCGAAGACAAGTTTGTTGTAAATAAAACTGTTCAATCGTCATTTATTGTAAAGACAAGTGAAATAAGGGTTCTTTAACTCATCTTCAAATAAAATGACACGATGCAGCGAGTATTCAGTGTTGAGAACACCTGAAAAGTATATTGAAATAAAATACTTTGTTAACGGCATGTTTTGTGTATTGAGCTCCGTGTACATGTTAACAAAAATCAGGAAACGCCCTACCCTTATCAATCAACATGCTACATGTATTTTAAAACTTAAATATCATGTACATGTACATCATAGAGTAAAATATTTCAACTTCAAGTGAACGGTAAACATATCTGAAGGTTGTAGCTCCCGTCATATGGGGCTTCATTATTGTTAAACAAAATGGCTTCCGAGTAACCGGTTACCGACTTTGTAACCGGTTACCGACTTTGTAACCGGTTAATCGGCAGTTCATAACCGTTAACGGTTACCCGGGTAATCGTTTCAGCACTAATTCAAACTCACCACAAGCAACACTAAACAGTGCAAATCTTTGAAATTGTATTTTTTCAAGGTACTACTTGCAAGACTACAATGACCCGGAAGTGATTCCTGACCAGGCAGACACCTTACTAGTTGTAGACACAGACCTTCCATACATTGAAAACACTGATTCCAACTTTTATGGCTGTTATTAATGTCATAGTCACCTGAATATGTCTACATAACCCTTTCCCCAGCACATGTTTTCAGTGTTCAACAGAAGTGATCGTTTAAAGCATGTCGACAGTAAAACAGAAATCTCTTATAGAAACTTGCTGCTTTTCTTTCAGCCAGATTTAAGCAGCTATTTGTCAAGATGCAGGAAAACGTTAGGAACATGAAAATAAATTTCTATGATGCATTTCTGTGGGGAAAGGGTAAAATAGAAATGGTGTCAAGACATCAAACTAACAAATTACAGATTCTCAGTCTATTATGCACATTAAAATGCTTGAAAAATCTGTGAAATCGGAAGCTTTGGCTATGAAATAAAATCCGCTCGCTCACTCGTACTGATTTTTAATCTAATTGGTATAACAAGCTGCAAGATACAGAAAACACCAGTGCTCCAGGTAAGGGTCATCAAACAAAGCATTTCCAATATTTTCTCCTTTATGTCGCTAAGAAGTCCAAGTTGTTTTTTCTTTTTATAATCATCTCTGAGACATTTCTAAAGACTAGTCATATCACAGCGCTTAGAGTAGACATGAGGATAATGGTATTTGAAACACATCTTATGTGAAGCAGTGTAACAATATTTCTTACCAATGCAACGGAATCAATCCAGGTATCGAGCATGTCACAGGCTACTCTCAGGTCAGACTCTGTGAACTCGTACTTCTTGGACCAGCCTAGTGGCATGTACCTCATCCTCTCCTGTACAATAGCATGGAACCAGGCCAACAGGAAGTAGAGTCGGGCACGCTCATTGGGCTCCTGAAATATATACAAACCAGTCATATAGCAAATAGACAGGCAATGATGAATATTCAACATAAAATACTGAGTTTAGCCCTGGCCTTAAGGTTATAAAGAGTTTGATACAAGTCTGAGATCATTCTCAACGAAGCATTTGATTGGTCAGATTTGAGCTTTTGCTCAGCAAAAGCTCAAATCTGACTAATCAAGTGATTGAGAAAGATCTCACTCCCTGATCTCTGTAACACTGGGCATCTTAGCCCCCTTCATTGCAATGATGTCTGCTTTAACAATCATTGTCATGTTCATAGTGAGCAGAGTATTTAGTTGACGAAGGGTTAATGGGTTAATATCAATGAAAAAAAACTCAGATCTAAATTCCATTGTTTCAAGAATAAAGAAAATGACAGTTTCCAGTTATTAACACATTCAACTCTAGCGACGAGTATACTCATCATTTACAAACAGTGTACCTGTGAGAATTACACTTGTCCTATGCAAACAGTGTAGACCCTGATCAGAGGGCTCCTTGAGGAGCCCTCTGATCAGTGTCTACACTGTTTGTCATTTTGAAATATATTGTTAAAATCAACCCTTAATAGTCAAAAATGCACTAGATTTATTCTGAAATTGGAATTGTCCATTAAAAGTTTCAGGGTGCTGAAATATCATTATTATTTTCACTCCTGTTTATCTCTAGCTGCCTTACCTTAGGGTTAATTTCCATGGTAAGGAGCAGTCTGAAGCTTGGGTGTGGGGTGAGGTTGTGAAGCTTCTTCTCCAGCTGTACTAGCCAAGATGGAGCTAAGTGAACATTCTTCAACATTACCCAACGACCAGTCTTACTTTGTCAGCCTGGGTGAAACCCTCAGCAGAACCTGTAAAAAAGGAAAATAGTAAGTATAAACAATGAACTTCTAGATATGTTTTTGATATAATTCTTTACCTCATTATGTAGTTTCTTGGAATAACAGAAGCTTCAAGCCAGTATATAGCCAATCTTGTGTCAACACCCTCTTTTACAAGATTCATATGAATTTCTTAAAATAGATCGCAGATAGAACTTTTATCCTGCATTAACTTACTCACACCTGAAAATTCAAATGGACAATTCCAGTTTCCAATAAAGTATAGGCCTACTAAGGCTTGTTTTAACAATATATTGCAAAATGACAAAACACTGTTTGCATAAGACAAGTGTACTCTTCATAGGTACACAGTTTGTAGATTATGAGTATACATGTAATAAGGGCTCAATGACTTAAGCAATCATGATTTTACATTGAATTGCTACCTCATACAAGTAAGATGTGTCTGAAAATCAAGCAACTGTTTATCTTACCAATAGCAATAGAGGAGATCTGTTTGCCAAGTTCAGCAACTAAATCATCTACACGGCCCCTGGCATCATATCCAGGTACAGAGCACATCAACACAGGATGCATTATTATCTCCCTTATTTTAGAATACTTTATTGTTGTTGGTCAGTCTGTGTGCGAGTGTGTCTGTCTGTCTACAACTTTAACCTTGGCCATAACTTTGGAACTACATGTGATAGAGACTTCATATTTGGCAGGTGTACTCAACTTAGGAAGTTCTTGAGCTCAGTACAAGTTAAGCCATTTCAGACAAAGGTCAATGTCATTTAGAGGTCATGGTTTCATCAGGGGACATAGTGATGTCTGAAATGGCTTAACTTCCTCAAGAACTTCCTAAGTTGAGTACACCTGCCAAATATGAAGTCTCTATCACATGTAGTTCCGAAGTTATGGCCAAGGTTAAAGTTGTAGACAGACAGACACACTCGCACACAGACTGACCAACAACAATAATTATGTCAGACTATATTATGCGGGGTCATAACAATGATCAAAACTATCCAAACTTTAGCAAGGAGGGAACTAAATAACAGTTCATTTATAAAATAGTTTATCAAACATCATTATACAAACTCTGGAGACCAAATAAGAACTCAATATTATATAAACAAATGTTTATAGTAACTTGATTGTTTCTTTCAAGACCCAAGTTTGAAGGAACATGTGTCTTTTAAGATCCATTCTTTCTTAGTAAAGTCACTGAAGAGAGAACATGCTGTATTTACCATGCACTACAGGAGACATACATCACCTAGCCCTTACCTCTGACTCCACAATTTCTACCAGGTTGAGTTCCTTGTCAGCGGCATGGGCGAAGGCAGAGCCGAGCACTTTCTCCACAAATATCCTGGCCATGGCAGTGAGACAATCAGGCCTCAGAGCCTGGATCACCAGTAGACCATTCACAGCCTTACCAACAGCAGCTGTTAATATGTCAACAAATAAACTACTGTATGTGTTTAGCCACAAATATCCTGGCCATGGCAGTGAGACAATCAGGCCTCAGAGCCTGAATCACCAGTAGACCATTCACAGCCTTACCAACAACAGCTGTTAATATGTCAACAAATAAACTACTGTATGTGTTTAGCCACAAATATCCTGGCCATGGCAGTGAGACGATCAGGCCTCAGAGCCTGGATCACCAGTAGACCATTCACAGCCTTACCAACAGCAGCTGTTAATATGACAACAAATAAACTACTGTATGTATGGGCGAAGGCAAAGCCGAGCACTTTCTCCACAAATATCCTGACCATGGCAGTGAGACGATCAGGCCTCAGAGCCTGAATCACCAGTAGACAATTCACAGCCTTACCAACAGCAGCTGTTAATATGACAACAAATAAACTCATGTATGTATGGGCGAAGGCAAAGCCGAGCACTTTCTCCACAAATATCCTGGCCATGGCAGTGAGACGATCAGGCCTCAGAGCCTGGATCACCAGTAGACCATTCACAGCCTTACCAACAGCAGCTGTTAATATGTCAACACATATAACTCATGTATGTGTTTAGCCACCACTCCATATTGAAGAAGGGCAATTCTTAGCTATCTATTACCATTCTTCTTTGTATAAAGAAAGATTTGTAGATACATCTAGAATCTTAATTCGTTATTGGATCATATAATATTTCAGGCAGGTGGCTGCTTAAATCAAGCTGAAAGTAAAGCAGAAAGTTCTTTTAAGAATTTTCTGCTATACTTTCTTCTTGCTTTAAGCTACCATCAGGATTTATAATAATCAGTGAATCTTCATTGGAGGGCCATTATCAATACTGGGTTGAGGTGTTCTATGGTAATTAGGGGTAAAGGTTTCCCATGTAGCTTATACTGAGAGAGGGGTAAAGGCCTCCTGTGGAACTTATGCAGAGGAAACGGTTAATCCTTTAGGCATTGTATAACATACTTACTCAGTGGTTTGTCTTCCTCCCACATCTGTGGTACGTCCTGTTCTGGGGCAGCTGAATCTAGCCATGCTTGTACCTCCTGAAATATATACAGTACCTGGTTATTAGCATACGGTTGGCCAAGTTTTAACTTTGAAATACAGTAAAACCTCTCCCTATTATGACCACTAAAAAAAAGACTAATTGACTGCATGAGAATCAGGTGACAGCTTAAAGCAAGGTGACAGTAAAACAGAAAGCTCCTACAGGAGCTTTCTGTTTTACTGTCACCTTAACAGTCACATGTCGTTAACACCTAATAATTAACAAAATTTAGTGGTCGTAATAGAGAGTTTTTACTGAACATGTTTGTTAGTATCTAGTGAGTTACAGATGTGAAATTTTATGTGAGAAAATACAGGTAAGATTGACTAAAGCTAGCTCTATTTATCAAGGTTTGACTGTGTTCTTCGTCTGCAATTTCAACATCAAGAACAGATGATAATTGACCATTCAATGCTTAAGATTGCAACAAACTATTAAGATATTTATATAATTCACATTTATTGATAGACAGTCCAACAACCAAGCCAGAAACCTGATACTGTCAAACTTCTCAGACGTATCCCAATTGAATGCAGGAAAAAAGAAAGCAGAAAGCTGCTAATTCAGTTTTCTGTATTTTTACTTTAAAATTCTGAATTTAGCTGATATTTGTTTTTCAGACAGCCTCATAATTGCTTCTTTAGAGAGATGCTGAACATTGACTGTATTCTACCTTTATCCCAATCAAAACAAGAGGGCAAGAACCAAGCAAGAAACCTGATACTGTCAAACTTCTCAGACGTATCTCAAATGAATGCAGGAAAAAAGAAAGCAGAAAGCTGCTATTGCAGTTTTCTGTATTTTTACTTTAAAATTCTGTATTTAGCTGATATTTGTTTTTCAGACAGCCTCATAATTGCTTCTTTAGAGAGATGCTGAACATTGATTGTATTCTACCTTTATCCCAATCATTTATTTTGTAATATTAGCTAATGAAAATAGCACCCTCATAATGATTAAAAAAATACCTAACAGCCTTTTCATATGATCTTATATTTTTAAAAACAGTAATATTTGCAAAATATACTTGTTACTATATAGGCTGACTAACAGGTAAGTGTTTACCCCACATTTTTATTGATGCAAATTGCAACCAGAGAGAAAAATGTAATAAGGGTGTTACCAGTTCTACAAAATAAAATATGAACATGCAAAAACACAGTGTAGATATCAAATATGTTGTGGTTCAGATAAGGAAATTAGTTCAAACACTAGCTTTCTTATGTCACCACCAAACGCTATGTCGGGACCACTCATTAGCATTGTCTCAGATTGTTCCAACAAGTGGTCAAAACACAGCAGGGCTGCCATTTCTCCGGAATTTACCTAAATCTTCGGATTTTTATCCTAGCAGATCTTAGCTTAAAACAGGCTGAAAGTAAAGCATTCTGCTTTACTTTCAACCTGTTTTAAGCAGTCATGTGTTTTCAAAACAAGAAACAAGACTATGGGGTAAAGGTACAATTGGTAAAATTGCGTCTGAAAAATTGAAATCTTAGGATTTTTATTATCAAATAATGGCAGCCCTGACACAGAGTTTGATGGGAACCAGTGTTCAATCCATCTTGGCAGCACTGGGGGACAATTGACATGGTGCTAAAAGTAGGGGGTCATTCATGAAATATGGGGGTCATCAAAAAAAAACTTGTCAAACTTAGATAGATTACTTTGGACCTTGCAAGGAAACAAACTTGCAGAGAACCTGACACACTCCTCATACAATCATATCACAAACTAAATGTTTTGTTCTTTTCTATATGTGGACTGAACCTTTCGTTTAATATTTATCCGCTCATGGGTGTCTTCCCTGCTACAAATCATAGAATGTGCTCCACACTCGCTCATAATATCATATGGCATTATGACTGTCAAATGATGACGTTCTAAAATTGGTACAACCAGTTGTAAAGGGGGGTCAGACTTCCTAGTGCCTATGTAAGACGAATATTTCATACTGTTTGACTTTTTGTCATAGCTTTGTTTCTCTCATTGGTCAACCAAGAGGTGAGAAATTTCCATTCAACTTTACCTTAAGTAACGGGTTTTTCAGGCTTTTCGGCATTTTCACTCGACTTTGCGATCGATGTTACCTCAAGGGGATCATAAGAAGTGTTTGTTGTGCTTTTAATTGGCCGAATTCGGCGTCAAAAGGTCCAAAATCTGCTTCTTTCTATCATTCCTTCATTGCAGACAACTTTTGGTTTAGAATCTAATGACACAAAAACAAAATGGCTGACAGGTTTACGTTGTATATGGTGTGACTCCGATCTAATTTGACCTTCTTTATTCTATATAAAACAGTCATTTTCCACATCGCTTGGATTCTCCCAAGAATAGTTCTGGGCTTAACTCATTAAACCCATTGATATTTGGTCCAAGCACTGCCTCTCCATCACTAGAAAACTAGGGCAAGATTGGCTACTTTTTTTGCTACTGAGAAAAGTATTTATGCACCGTCTACTTTCAGTTTAAATTTGACCATTTCCGACCTATCACCCTCACTTTCCCCAACAGCCACAAGAGGAAGTAGTTCTCCAAAAAGAAACAGAAAATTGCCACAATGGGCAGAGAATACACAAAATTACTTGAAAATATGACATTACAAGGCATGCCAGGTCTAACAGACACTTTTAGATCCATATTTGGACAGATGGCAATTTTAAAGAACTACTTTTTACTGTACTACGACCTCAGGAAGCACTTGCTCACCGGTGTCACACCAGTATTTGTCCCAAATCTTTTAAGAAACAATGTTTAATAGTCTCCTACAATTTTTGATACATTTCTGAGTAAAGTAAAAGCAATCACAAGTGGATCCAACCATTTTTAAGGGAGCTGGGCTAAATTGAAAAACTTACTGTCTCGGCCAATCTCACAGCTCGGCCGCAATGTTTTGAGGGTACTGACAGCTTCTACGAAAACTTGAATAACTCTTGGAATTGTCACTGGATTCTGGTCAAATAAAAAGTTTTGTAGTTCAATGTTCATGTATTATCTGGAAAAAATAAAACCAAATACACCAGTCTACCCTTTACACCTTTAACCTGCTGATAAACATGAAAATCCTTTAAAATTTGCTTTAAATTCTTACATTTCAAAGGTTTCTTTAACTGTAAAGGGGGGGGGGGGGAATTATTATTTCATCAGAAAAATGCATCTGCTTGACTCTTTTAACAAATTGACACAGGACCAGGAAGTAAAGTCAGTCCCCATTGATGTTGAGCCTCTCCATCCTGTGCTTAACAACATCACTTGAGATGCACACTTTAAAAATGACCAAATCCAGACGCCCTCCCAAGGGACCTTGTCTGCCTGGCTGATGTACACTGCAAGTTGTAACTGCATATAAACAGAGCCATCAATGGGCCATTTCATTAGCAGTCAGATTCTGAGAGTTACACTATACTCTACCAGTGTTTGCTCCAATTCCAAGCGCCATGACTAAGAAAGGAAAACTGAAATGCCAACGGGCCGGACATCTCTTCGGCAGCAACAACAAGCAGACGTCTCGTGTCACCAAACACACTTCAGCTGAAAAAGTCACACCTGTGCACATTCCTGTTCCAGTTCTTCACACAAACCATGGACAACAGGAGAATCTGGGGCCATGTCTTCGTCCGAGGGGAAACCTGGAAAACACGGGCAACCGAATAATCAGCCTAGATCAGCTGCTAGAGGTCATAAGTACTGTTTCGAATGACCACGGCAACCATCCGGTCAACTGCGAGTCCATGAAACTGAGACTTCTCAGCGAAAGGAAACTTGGCTTAGGCTCGGATCTTACATTTGCCTGTTCTACATGCCAGTTTGTGTCCAAGCCTTGCCAAACGTATAGGCCAAGAGCCGGGAAAAGACGAGGGGCTGCCGTCAACATGCTGCTAGCATCAGGCCTACAAGATACCTGTATTGGTGTGGAGAAAGGAAATACCGTATAAGTGGTTTTTTTGGCGAGAAGGAAATTTTCGCTATTTTCGCGTGTGTATCAAACTCGCGTAAATATAATCCGCCAAATATTCCTAGCTTTTTATAATTCATTTTCGACAGCAAAGTCCACTCAAGGAAATATACAGGTCTTTTTATAAATCTGTGGTCCACTCGAGGCAGTTTGTCATCTAAACTTCTCTTCATGATTTACATAATATGTATAAATACTGGTATCAGTGCATTGCCTGATAGTCTAGGTCAAGATTAATCACAACTCCAGCCTGTGCTCAACTAGAATTCAAAAACAAAACAAAAACACAGAATGGCTTATTTCATAAAAACAAAACACCATTTCTTCGTTCTCGTGTTCTTTTTCCGGTCGGCATGCTTGTTGACGTAATACAGAGACGGCTATATAAAACAGAATATTCTGGTACTTTAATCGAGTGTCCTCGGGTACTGTTACCTTTTCATGTGTGATTACTTTTGCAAATATCGAAGTTTGGACCCAGAAGAGACCTGAGTATAAACTTGTGAAAATAACCCAATACCCACAAAGCTCGTCAATACATGTAATTGGGACCAGACATGTATACACCTTCAAATTTATGCATTTTCCATTAAAGATATCTAAAGACGAGTGTCAAACAATTTGGATCCAGATTTCTCGTTGTACTCTGCGTATTTTCTATACTCAAACTGTTTGAAAATGCCAATCAAGTCGCCATCGGCAGACAAAGGGTTAATCGCTTTTACAGTTTGACTTACGATTTTTACTCGCAATTGACCGCTCGTCTGCCTGCGGCGTTTCTCCATTGTTTACAGTATATACGGGTAAACTTAGTGTGAAAACGTTTGGATCCTTTAGGGACATCAATTTACTCGGCATCTCATCTGGATCCAATGGTGACTTTCTGCCGCTTTAATAGTTCATTTACGGAGGAAAGACGGCAATTGTATCCGATCATATTGTTGTAAACAAGTGTGCCAAATACTTTATGAAGGGAGGATAGATATCCGTCATGATGAAAAAAAGTTACTTCCCTTAGTTTTGAATGCACCATTTACTTATGAGGATTTATTGACAAGACACAACCAAAAACGGTAAAATGGAATCGATTTTGATATCATATCCGCGAAAAATAGATTTGCAATACGCTTACGCGAAAAATGAATACGCTAAAAATTCATTTTCGGTAGAATCGCTAAATTTGCGTCTCGCGTAAAAAACCACTTATACGGTATACTGCTCTCTTCAATGGACATACCACCTCCATCCCAAAGCCACCTGCAGACATTGGTCAATGAAATGTCAGCGTCGACCATTTCCTTAACTCTTTCCTCCCTGAAACTTTAAATGGACAATTCCAGTTTTCATTTTAGTCTAGTCCATTTCTGACTTTTAAGGGTTGTTTTTATCAATGTTTGGCATTATTTCGGAGCCCTCTGATCTGGGTCTTCACTGTTTGCATAGGACAGGTGTACTATTCACATGTTCACTGTTTGAAAATGACGCCTATATGCGGGACTAGGGTTCAAAGGGTTAAATAAAGATGACATGTCAAAGAAAAGAAAATGGATTATTCAGCAGAACGAAGCTAAAGGTGCAAATGATCCGAGACAACTTGATCTTTCCTTTGACTGTCGGTACAATGCGACCCGGATGGTTTCTTCATACAAGCCAGGCCAATCAGGATCCAAGGCATATGGTGTGGCTATAGAGAACCACAGTGAGTATAAGTTTGTGCTTGCTCTTGCGATTGAGAACAAACTTTGCTTGACAGGAGCACTGTTAAAGAGGAAGCATAAGTACGAGGAGGTGAACTGTCCTGGAAACCATGCAGGTTGCACTGCCAACATCCCATACATGCAGCCCCATTCTGAGAGACGCATGGCGCATGATGTCGCTCAGCAACTATGGGAGGACGACATAGTGGTTCGAACCCTGACGACAGATGGCGATACGAGGTCATTTTTGGGCATGCTGGACTTTTACCGAGAACTAGGAGAAGCTTGGGATGTTACGCGGCAAGCAGACACACACCATTTGGGAAGCACTGTAGTCAGACACTCGAGAAAAGCAAAGTGGAGTAGAGACATGTTCCCTAACAAAGTGACACGACTGACCAAGCAGCAAGCCATAGCAGCTTTTGCAAAAGACATCAAGTCACGATGCTCTAAAATAATCAGTAAACTGCGGATTCTTGGAGATGGGGACCTCAGGCGAACATTACCTTTACTTCCGAGTGTTTGTTCTGCTACGGTTGAATGCTATTCTGGCAACTGTGGTCTATGTCCTCATCGATCACTGGTCTGCAATGGAGTTGGGGGCCAAGGCGACTGGTGGTTCCTCTCAGAGTTTTTGCCGACACACAACATAAACAGCCTGAAAATGACCGAACAGGACAAGGAACTACTCGGAAGCATTCTGCAGATAAGGCTGAGTGAGCAGGCTATAATCAATGTGGCCTCTAATACAGACACACAGAAATGTGAGGCATTCAACAGTGGTGTGCTGTCAATTTTGCCGAAGGAAGTGAATTACTGTCGGAACTTTGCTGGAAAACTAGCTTCTAAAACGCTTCAGCTAAACAACTCTCTAGTTACAGCTATTGAAGTCAAAGTGAGTTTGATAACTGGTGAAAGCCTCTCTGCGAAACCAAAGAGCTACTTACGACAAAGGTCTCGTGTGTCTGCAGCACGAAAAAGACTTCAGGGAACCACTGCATTCAAGGCCAGAAGACGTAAGCAGAGAGCTGAGCTGGAGCACACCTATCACACAGCTCGTACAGGTGAGACTGCTGAAAGACAAGACGAATATGTCAAAGGACTGTTAGACAAAATGGGCTGCTGACATGCTACCACACTGTGACACAGTGGGCGGGCGGATGGACAGAGCTTAAATTGAGTTACAATTGTTTTGGAAAAAAAAATCCGCCGTCTGATTCAATGGCAGAATCACTGATGAGACCTGGTGCACCGGTCGAAACGGGAATTTTTACAGACCGCCGAAATCAAATGTTGAAAAAATACCCCCCCCATTATTATATATGTAATACAAACACAGCTCAATTACAACCCCCCCCCCCCCCCCCCTCACACACACACTTACATGCACGCACAATTCCATTCTCACTTAAATACTTGAATATTTGATCTAAATGATATGAAACATAAACATTCAAAGAACTGTTACTATTTTTTCAGGTTAAGCTCTATCAGACAGTCTGGTGCACGGTTTCCTGCATCCAGCATGTGACCGATGCACTTAGACATTCGAAAACATGTACGCCTCTGGCAATTTATCCGACTTTGCTCAAAAACAAGATGATCTGTGTTCACACACAGCTTGTTATTGCACAAATGAGAGGCATGATAATGTCGGGAAACGTCCAAACTTCTCATTTTGACCATGAGAGCTGCACGATTCGCAGCACAGGTCTTATGCTAAGCCAGAAACCCCCCTCTCGGATCTTTATATCTAAATTGGCCATAGCCATTTACTCCTATTGATCCAGTCCACATTATGCACTGGCCATTTGCATGCAAGCAACTGTTTGCTGTCGATTTCTCAGTGCAAAGCTTCCAAAACTCTTCCATTTTGAGTTGAAACTGAAATTCTTGACTTAAAAAAGTCCAAATACTGAGCAAAAAAGTGCTTAAAAAACAGGGAATACACAAAAAAATCAACTTATATTTGAAATTCAAACAATGTCACTGAAGGGCTCCTGTTAGCAGACGATAGTTTGTTGGAAACAGTGCAAGGGAGACAACTCATCCTAATCTAAAACAATGATTTTTTTAAATTTTCAATAAATCAAAAAATACTCAAATCAATGCCTAGTGTCTCCAATTATAAGCTTCTGTAGCTAAAAATAACTTGCATGACAAGTTTCAGGCCTGTAAACCTTACCGTTTTGAAGATTTTCCATTTTGACAGATTTCAGATTAGGTGTGACTCCGGTCTAATTTGACCTTCTTTATTCTATATAAAACAGTCATTTTCCACATCGCTTGGATTCTCCCAAGAATAGTTTTGGGCTTAACTCATTAAACCCATTGATATTTGGTCCAAGCACTGCCTCTCCATTACTAGAAAACTAGGGCAAGATTGGCTACTTTTTTTGCTACTGAGAAAAGTATTTATGCACCGTCTACTATCAGTTTAAATTTGACCATTTCCGACCTATCACCCTCACTTTCCCCAACAGCCACAAGAGGAAGTAGTTCTCCAAAAAGAAACAGAAAATTGCCACAATGGGCAGAGAATACACAAAATTACTTGAAAATATGACATTACAAGGCAAATTTGCCAGGTCTAACAGACACAGTACTTTTAGATCCATATTTGGACAGATGGCAATTTTAAAGAACTACTTTTTACTGTACTACGACCTCAGGAAGCACTTGCTCACCGGTGTCACACATTATGCTCTGCCAGCCATGTAAACAGCAGGTTCTCATGGCGTACAGTGTCCACAGTTGGGATAACCACATCAGGGGAGGCAACTTTGTGAGTCTCAACTTCCACCTGGGGCACTCTCGTTTGCCATGGCTGCCAATCACCAGAAATAGCCATCTAGAAAACAAAGATTGAAGGCCTTAACCCTTTCTTTCATTACACATAACTTATTTAGAATCAAAGACAGGTGACTGCTAAATCTCCTTTTCGGAAGATTTCTGCTTTTCTCCTCCTAGTATGCTTTTGATCTTTTGTTATGATTGTAAGTTACTTCAACAGTATTTTAGTCATATCTCATCGTCCAGCTGATAACAGATTGAGGAAGACCCAAGATGCCCTTTATGCACGGTTTCAGGTACATATCGGCAACTTAGTAGAACCACAAACCTTCCACAAGCCAGATAGAAAGTTCCTTACATAAGTCTAACATTATTCAAAGACAATCAACAAAAGGAAATTTGTTTTTTCTTGATTACCTCATAATCTATGATCCTCATGTTGGTGCTGGGTGGGAGTGGTATAGTGGTAATACCCCAGATAAACAAACCCATGTCCTCTTGCAACTTCAGCTTGTCATCACCAGACAGGGACCACAGAAGACTGTGGATCAGATACTTGCTGACGTACGACTCCAGTTGGTTTTGATGCAAAAACAAATACAATTGACAAACCCACAGAATTTCACAGTTGACTGTTATAAGCCAATTGAGGACCACTATAGTTTGAGAATTATTGCATCTAATAATCTAGAAATGAAAGGAACAGGAACAAGGATATGTCAGAGCATATGGACAGAAAAGATTGGGGTTTTTTTTCACAATTTTGTACAAATAAAAAATATAGTTTCAACTTAAAGCTTCATTTAGTCTAATTTGTATTGAGCAATCAACTATGATTTGTCGTTCATACTGGTACAGTCTATTCGCGATACTACGATTCTCGTTATTACAAAATAACGGTCTTTCTACAACTTTTTTTTTACAACATCGCATTACGACAATGCCATTACACTTATGCAATTTCAAAACCGCTGTTCGGTAGATACATGTATGTTGATGCTACGGCAATACCATGAAGAGGAAAGGTGGAAATCTCATCGTATTCTCAAGATGCGTTGTTACGAAAATGCATTACTACGAACAATCAACGAGACCCGGTGCCGATTTGTAGTATTGTGAATAGACTGTAGTTGCTTAACTAACTGACACATTAATACGTCTTTTTATGTCTTATATTCTGGCAGATGGAAGTTTAAAGCAGTCTGAAAGTAGAGCAGAATGTGCCTTAACTCTTTCCAGTCCAATACCGCCAATAAGCGTGATAAAAATATAGGCTTTGCAGTCGGATCACGTCTGTGCGTGTGGTCTAGGCGTGATGTTAACATGCTACTTTTAAGTGTTTATTTAGTTATCAAAAAAAGTGATTTACAGCCTTTTTGTTTAATATCCATTTAAAATATACTTAATAATATTCCATTCTGAAAAAAGATTTCCGAAATTTTGCTTTATAAACATGTAATTCACGTTTCAAAACTGCATGTTACAATATTTGTGCGTAGACAGTTGTGGTAAATGGTTCAACGCCGATCGGGAATGAATTTGGAGAAATGAGCTACCAAAAAGCAATTAAATATAAAGAATATGATTAGAACTCAAATAATAATTCATTTCTTACCCCGAAAATAGCTATTCCGGTGATGATTTACGGTTAAAAGGGTTGAAAAGTCGTTCCCAATCCAACCTTTCATTACGAAAGAACGAGTGGGGGGAATTATGTCGTATAAACTCTGGCATATTATAATCTTAAATTTCTGCGAAAATATCCGTGTAATGAACATTTTTCATGAATGTAGATCGACAGTTAACTTCTTGAATTGTTTTTCCAACGATACACTATGAAAAATCCCATAAGAAAACAAAGAGATATGCCGAAATTGCGAAGCAGAATTTCTATGCACATTTCAACTAGCCCTATATGCCGTCGCGAATATTCACATTTTGGCATATGTGTATTGCATGTGTTACAAGTAAAAAAGATGGTTCTTAAGCGTCTTTTTTTTCGTCGGTTTAACAAAGTATTATTTCTTTCTCTACTTTGAACGACTGTGTTTTTAATAGGAGATATTGACATATAAAACGGCGTTAAAAATAGCGCTGTCATTTTTTAAATTGACTCGGAACAAAATGGCGGCGCGACAATGGTGGACATTATAGATGTGATACTAAATGTGGATATTTCTGGAAAGATTTACGTGTGAGAGAGACAACAAAGACAGACAAGAGCCGTATACGGCCCTAAATCGCTCACCTGGGACCGTTGATGTAAATGTAACATATCTTGGAAAGCTGAGAAATTATGACAATATGATTGTGCCAATTGCTGATCGGATGATGCTGTGTGCAAAATAGCTAAGCTTAGGGTACTGTAGTTTCAGAGGAGAAGATTTTTTAAGAAATCTACTTTTAGCTCCTGTGACCTAGATATGCAACGGACTGGAACCATTGTTCAAATGTAAAACTGTGACCCCAGGGGCGGAGACAATTTTGACCTCAGGGGCATAATTTGTACAAACTAGATAGTGGACATGTAGATGATGCTATGTGCCAAATATCTAAGCTCTGGCCTTTGCAGTTTTTGACAAGTAGATCTTTTAAGATTTCCTTATTTTTTTCACTTTGGTTGCCATGGCAACCAGAGTTCTGCATTGTTTTTAATTCTTTGAACAAATTTGGAAGAGCTTGACCTATGGAAAATTTCTGTAAAGTTTGGTTGAATTCTGTCAAGCGGTATAGGAGAAGATGTCATTTGAAGCAATTGTTAAAAACGACACACAACGCACGCCCCCGGACACAGGGCCATCCCAATAGCTCACCTTGAGCCTTTGGCTCAGGTGAGCTAAAAACAGGTGGCATATATTAAAGTAGGACAAATTAATATTACAAGAGCCGTATACGGCCCTAAATCGCTCACCTGGAACCATTGATGTAAATGTAACATATCTTGGAAAGCTGAGAAATTATGACAATACTATTGTTCCAATTGCTGAGTGTCAAATAGCTAAGCTCAGGGTAATGTGGTTTCAGAGAAGATTTTTAAAGTCTTTATTGAAAAAATCTATTTTTAGCTCCCGTGACCTAGATATGCAACGGACCGGAACCATTTGAACAATTTTGGTAAAGTGTCTCTAGAAATTACACCATGCCAAATATCAAAGCTCTTGCCATATTAGTTTCAGAGAAGAAGAGGTTTAAAGATTTCACTATATAACTCTATGTAAATTTGTGAACCCCTTGGCGGGGTCATTCTTGACCCCACGGACATACTTTGAACAATCTTGATAGAAGACCTGAAGATGATGCTTTGTGCAAAATATCTAAACTCAGGGTACTGTGGTTTCAGAGAAGAAGATTTTTTAAGTTTTTATTGAAAAAATCTATTTTTAGCTCCTGTGACCTAGATATGCAACAGCCCGGAACCATTTGAACAATATTGGTAACGTACCTCTAGAAGTTACACCATGCCAAATATCAAAGCTCTAGCTATATTAGTTTCAGAGAAGAAGACGATTGAAGATTTCACTATATAACTCTTATGTAAATTTGTGACCCCCAGTGCGGGGGCTATTGGAGTGAAAAAAAAAAAAAAAAAATCTATATGGGTTGACTATAGGCATCTACCGGTCTGCTATCTATTATTATAAGACCATGGTATGTAACCGATTCTACACTGTGTTACTTCGACCACACGAGTTACCTACTAAAATGCATTCAATCAAAACCAAATCTTTTGCAGTCCATAGATAAGATATTTTTCTATCCAAAATACATTTTTTCGATGGATGATTTGAATACGTAACTTCAAAAATCAAGAATTATATCGGTATTTTAAAATACAGGGTTTTCCTACACCCCCTAGCTTCCGGTTGACCTTTGGTCAAGTTAAAGCGTTTGTAAGCGCAAATGAAATAATAGTATTAGTATAAACACATTTATGTGAAAAGAATAACGTTTTCTCTACTTGACGTCATTCGCGCGAGTGTCTTCCCGCGCTTCTGTCAAACTGAATAAACTACTGATTACAGTGTCACATTGTAAAAAAAAGTAATATACCAAGTTAAAGTCTACACTCAGTCCGAATGACCGCTCAGCCGACTGTACATATACTCCCCTGATCATCGAGCCATCTTGCCTATGAGCACTGCTAACATATGGCGCAGTCAAATGCAGCCGCAGTACCGACTCAGACCCTTCACAGGTACCCATTTTAACCCCTGGGTGGAGAGGAGCAATTCGCAGTACATGTCTTGCTCAAGAACATTCCTGTACATCATCGGGGATTCAGAAAAATCCCCTAGTCAGACCGCTGGTCCGGCGGGGGATCGAACTCACGACCCCTGGTACCGTAGTCCAAGGTGTTAATCATTGGGCCACAATTGTGCTGAACTAATATTAATGCAAGACTTCAATCACTGCATGATTAACAATTTCAACCAAAAATCATGAGAACGATATATATTTACTAGGGATGTTAACGATTAATCGGTTAACCGGTTAACCGTTAGAAGCGCGGTTAATCGGTTACACTTTTCCTTCAAAAGGTTAACCTGAAAAAACAAAAATTTGGAAGTTGGATCATAAAATCTGCTGCACGTAATCAGCGGACGACATCTTCTTTGCTTGTTTCAACTGCCTTGACACCTTGTCGAATAACACGCCGTGGGCGTGTACTACCCCGTCTACAGAGGTTGCCAGGTAACCCTGATATAAAACCAGTGGGATGAGACAAGTGACAGGTCGCCAATTAACTGACGTTATTGTTGTGATTTTAGTTGATTAAGATTAGTGTCCTGTTATTAAGAAATGTGTAGAAAACGTTTGAACTGAATCCAATATCATATTGATCATATAAATCCAGCAATGAAATACAGTACTTTAAATTTCGGAGAAAATAGATTTACACATAACTGATGCAAGCTGAAAATGACATGTTTATTCGTTCAGCAGCGAAGCGGTTTGGATCTAGATGAGACACCTATTAACTCGGCGTATTTTATTATTCAGAATAACTTGCAAAAAAGTCAAAAAGTGTATTCCGGTGCGTTTCCGATTCGATTGTCAAGTTGATTAATTTTCATACTGTACCATTCACAAACCCGTCGTGTAAAAGCCTTTATAGGATTCTACACGTATTGATACAGAAGCAGGTTAGGTAACTAACGCTCCGTACTGTCGTCTGCTACTTTTCGTAGGAGTGACAAAATGTAATCTGCTGAAAATTTCTTCTTCTTACAAGTATGTATGTTAAACTGCTTCTGTTTGGCTTTACTCAGTTCAAAATGCCATAATGAGGGTTTAACGCCCTCACATTTACTTTAAAATCGAGTGTAACAATGAATGACTCAAGATCCAGATCGGATGCTTACCAGTGCATGTATATTCTTTGTATCAAACACAAATTTAGCGTGTAGATGAAAACATATAGCACTTCAGAACTGGAACATACTCTTTGAAATTCAGTTTCGAATTAGATCTAAAGCCTAATAGAACATCGCCGAATATGTCATACACGCATGTAAAGTCGGAGATTTTTAATGATTTTGAAAGCAGCCTGGACCCAGATCGGACGCAGTTTCACTCGGCGTCTGATCAGAAATCAGACTATTCGACATTTGTCAATAGGATTCTTCAAAGATTGGATGGCTTTCATTAACATTTAGAACTAACAGTAGGTAGACTTATTTTTTTCTCGGCAATACAATGGTTTAAGTTAATGTCAGGTTAACCGGTCGGTTAACCGGTGTTTGCTTACTATTAACCGGTTACAATATCCGTAACCGTTAACATCCCTAATATTTACATACCTTTAAAGGTAAAGGTAAAGGTGAAAGGTTTATCAAGTCTGAAATTTATATGTCATATTCTTCCGACTTTTACAATTACCTCCCTGTTCATCGAGTCACAAGTCGGCCATTTACATTCGGCGCTACTAGCAGCCATGACACATTGACTTATTTCCCTCTCAGGTACCCATTTAAATCACCTGGGTGAAGTGGAGCAATGTAGGGTTAATTTTTTGCTCAAAAAAATTTCAGTGATCCTGACAGGGCTCGAACCAGGAACCTCTCGCTTCCTACCATTGGGCCACCGACACCTTTCCGGTATACAGTCGAGACTGTCTTAGCGACCCCTTGTGTTCAGCGACGGTTTGTCTTTAACGACTCTTTTAGATCCCCCAAATGCGTTTTACACTGAAAAGGCTCTGTTTATAAAGACTCCATGCGAAATCCGTACAATGACCATGATTTTCAACTCCCGAAACGACAGCGACTTTCGCAATGGCCGCCATAAAATACCACATTATGTTTCGTAACGCTACGCTGGTAGAATGGTCAATCTACTGGCAATGATTAGCTGTCAATCAAACTAAGCTCCGCCTTCTTTTACTCAAACACTAGAAAATCATACATCAGCTGCTACTGAAAAAGTCGCCTATCGTCTGACCTAATTACACGAGACCGAGTGTTTACACAGTGAGACTGCTTCTACGACATATGTTTTCTTGATTACGCGATTATACGCATTAGTTATGAAATTTTGCTGGTTTATTTGCGTGAGTTATGTTCGCTGACATTCTTTACTGAGAGAATAGCTAGCGTTAACGGTTTACACATTTAGCTTGAAACCTTCCGACGAAGAAAAACGTTTGAATGATGGAGTTAAATTGTTATAATTGCAGATCGAGGCGGGATTTTTTATATGCAATCAAACTTCAAAGGCATACAAACAAGTGTGTACTGGCAATTATTATAATCCGTTAACGGTGATTACGAGTCAACACACAAAGCTTATTAAGTAGTGATAAGTGGGGTGTGTAATATGGATGGCCAGCGGTATCGTTCTGCGGAAACAATCATGATGAAGAAAGCAAACGTAAAAATTACATTCTGATGTCTGTTTATGGCAATGAACACTAATCAAATGCAGTTTATCACGATTTATTCTCGTTTTTCTTTTTTAACACATTTCATACTTACAATGACTACCTGTATAGTAATACACTGTAACCCTTCTTTCCATTTTGAATCAATAACTACAGGGGAAAACTTGGAATTTGTGTATAGCGACCGTTTGTCTACAGTGACCTTTTTTCCATTCTCCCTCGGAAGGTCGCTGAAGACAGTCTCGACTGTATATACATTCTTTTTTCAATCAGGCAATCATATCACTCGTCGCAAACTTTACTTTCATTTCGTCTAAACCGGAAGCTAGGGGGTGGAGGAAAACCCTGTATCTTAAAATACCGATTTCAATCTTGATTTTTGTAGTTACGTATTCAAATCAACCATCGAAGAAATGTATTTTGGATAGAAAAATATCTTATCTATGGACTGCAAAAGATTTGGTTTCGATTGAATGCGTTTTAGATAGTAAATCTTTATTTCTGCATTAAACCCTATGGTTACAAGAGTTGTCAGAGAGACAACAAAGCTCGCCAAACTTAAAAGCACACTCAAGGTCACAGAGGTCAACCTTTTTGCTGCATAGGAAAGGTCTTGTCCATATACACTGGCAAATCAAATATGAAAATAACACCTCAAGGGACATAGGAATTATAAGCATTTTTGAAACCTAAACGCAAATTTCGAAACCTAAAACCTTTCGCGACCTTAGTTCAAGGTCAAGGACACTGGGCTAGTTTTTTTGCATGCATGGAAAGGTCGTGTCCATATACACATGCATGCAAAATATGAAAGAAATATCTCAACTGATATATGAGTTAAAGTAATTTTGAGAAACCTAAACACAGACTTTGAAACCTAAACGCGGGCCCTAAGCTCAAGGTCAGAGGGCTCAAACATTTTGCATGCAAGGAAAGATGTTGTCCATATACACATGCAAACTGAATATGAAAGGAATATTTCAATGGACATAGGAGTAATAAAAATTTTGAGAAACCAAAACACAGATTTCGAAAACTAAACATGGGCCCTAAGTTCAAAGTCAAGGTCACAGGGGTCTAAATTTTGCTGTGCCTGGAAAGGTCTTGTCCATATACACACATAAACCAACTATGAAAGCAATACCTCAAGGGACATAGAAGTAAAAGGCATTTTTCAAAACCTAAACACAGGCCCTAAGTTCAAGGTCAAGGTCACAAGGGTCCAAATTTATCTGTGCATGGAAAGGTCTTGTCTATATACACACACATACCAACTATGAAAGCAATACCTCAAAGGATATAGAAGTTAGGCAATTTTCGAAACCTAAACGCAGATTTCGAAACCTAAACACAGGCCCTTAGTTCAAGGTCAAGGTCACAGGGGTCTGAATTTTTCTGTGCATCGAAAGGTCTTGTCCATATACACATACATACCAACTATGAAAGTAATACCTCAAAGGACATAGAAGTTACAGGCATTTTTCGAAACCTAAACACAGATTTCGAAACCTAAACACAGGCCCTAAGTTCAAGGTCAAGGTCACAGGGGTCTAAATGTTTCTTGCATGTAAAGGTCTTGTCCATATACACATACATACCAACTATGAAAGCAATACCTCAAGGGACATAGAAGTTAAAGGCATTTTTCTAAACCTAAACACAGATTTCGAAACCTAAACGCAGGCCCTAAGTTCAAGGTCACAGGGGTCCAACTTTTTCTGTGCATGGAAAGGTCTTGTCCAAATACACACACAAACCAACTATGGAAGCAATACCTCAAGGGACATAGAAGTTACAGGCATTTTTTGAAACCTAAATGCAGATTTCGAAACCTAAACACAGGCCCTAAGTTCAAGGTCAAGGTCACAGGGGTCTAAATTTTTCTAAGCATGGAAAGGTCTTGTCTATATACACACACATACCGACTATGGAAGCAATACCTTAAGGGATATAGAAGTTAAAGGCATTTTTCAAAACCTAAACGCAGATTTCGAAACCTAAACGCAGGCCCTAAATTCAAGGTCAAGGTCACAGGGGTCAAAAATTTTCTGTGCATGGAAAGGTCTTTTCCATATACACACACATACCAACTATGAAAGCAATACCTCAAGGGACATAGAAGATAATTATAGACATTTTCTTAAAATTGTTTACGCCGTTCACGACGACGACAACGACAACGACGAAGACTACACCGGGGGTTTTGCAATAGCTCGTCATGTACTACGTACAGGCAAGCTAAAAAGGATGTCTGCATCAGTAAATCAAACTTTTAGTGAAAAATATGAAGTATGTATTCAGATCTGGTGCTATGAAGTAAAACACTATATATTATAGTAGATGTTTCTTTTTTTGTCTGATATAGCTACCCAATCTCCCAATTCTTACCTTTCTAGGTTGGACAGAGAGCCAATGTTTCTCCTTCAGCTCAAAGATCTGGTCCCAGATCTTGTTCAGCTCAGACCAGACACCCTTCAGGTCCTGTAACTCTTCCAGAGATACTTGAACTCTCTCTTCACTGGGGCTCAGCTGACCTATGGTACATAAACACATGTCCTTTTAATATGTATACAGTGGAGAATACATTGTTTACCAATAAATGTTTGTGCTAGACAATAGTGTCCATTTCAAACAGTTTGGAACCAGATCAGACACCAGGTAACCTGGTGTCTGATCAGGTTCCAAATTTTTCACCACTAAGATTAAAATGATGGGCAACATTTTCAGGAGAAAAATGTCACCCCCACTGTACCATTCAGGGCAGCCTAGTTGTAAAGACTGTTTCAAGTGGAAGAGCTTCCTGTATATTTGAACAATGATACAGACTGTACAATACAAGCCTTACCTGGTTTAGCAAGTTCCAAGGCCTTCTTTGCTTTAGCAACATTGTCTTTCTCCTCTTTCAGTCTTGAAAACTTGCCCTCAAATATGGTTAAGACCTTCAGGGCTTCATTGGGGGGGGGGGGGCAATTCACCCTATAAAATGATAATTTGATGTTAAAACATTTAAACAAACAAATAAGAGCGCAGTTGACAAAGCAGAAAAGAAACATTTCCACACTGTACCAGTAGAGGCTGGCAGAAATGTGTTGGATAATACCTAAACCTTTTCATAAAAATACACATATAGACTATCAGAATCTATTAAATCCCTTGTAATTCTTATTTTCAAGCACTCTTGCGCACAAAAATATATGACTGATTTCAATATACCATTTACTAGATAGATTATGCAATAATAACAAACATTCAATATTTTTACATTCCACTTAACTGTGAAAAGGTATTTTAAATTAATAACCTATTCTATGTTAGAAACCAATATACTGGTATGTTTATTTTGAAAATAGTAAAGACCCTTAACCATTAACACCATAGCCTGTGTCTAAGTTTGAAGACATGTAACACTTTAAAGCAGGTTGAAAGTAAAGCAGAATGCGCCTTAAGGCACATTCTGCTTTACTTTCACCCTTCTTTAAGCTACAATCTGCTAAAATACAGAAAATATTTTGTATGATGCATATTCATGACTGTATAAAGTGAAACTATTTTCTTCAGTGGAGGAATATATCAAAGGTGTAAAAAGGCGTATTTATCAGGTAATATGGGTTTAATCAACTCTTGAATCAGGATCTTTACAGTTTGACTTATTTTCTCAAAACAGCCCTAAAATCAATCATATTTCAAAAGAGGTATTATCTATGTGAGCAATTCAGCATAGAATGGAGTACAGACCGTCTATAGCAAATTTACTTACAGCCACTGGTTTGTCTTTCCCCCAGTCCACTAACAAGTCTGAAGTCTTACTCTCCACAACCTTGTCCTCAGACACAATCTTCATCTGTAGACTGGCGACCTGTGTCTGTATAGATCCATCCTTCCTCTTCATGTCAGTGAAGGCATCCTACTCACCCTCAATGTTGTTAATTCACAGCCAGTTAGCTGGGAACTGGAACCTCTGTTGCTCCTGGATACGCTGGCCTTCCTTGAACATCTATATTACAAAAACATGTCATGTAATCATAAAGAACCATGTAAGGGCTTACGAGTGAGTAAACCTACACTTCCAAATTGTTTGCCGTAATGTCTAAAAAACCATAAACAAGAATGTTGTTACAAAGTAATACGTAACTATTAATTAGTTAACTAAGACTTCTTCATGTAGACAATAGTCTATGTAGTAATTATAATTGTGTGGCTATATGCATTATTTCTGTTTTGCACAATTCAAATTATTGCTTTATGTTTGTTCTCAAGTAAACTATCTGGCTAGATAGAACATGTCTACAGTAAATCTCTCTATTACGACCACTAAATAGATAGCTAATTGACGTGCCAGCTTAAAGCAAGGTGAAAGTAGAACAGAAAGTTCCTAATGGAGCTTTCTCTTTTACTTTCGCCTTGCTTTAAGTAGTCACCTGCCATTAACACCTAATACTTAACATAATTTAGTGGTTGTAGTAGAGGGGTTTTACTGTATTATAAGTTATCCTTTATCACAGACCAACTTACAGTTTAGATATAGGAACAATTTGTACATGTAATACTAAAATTTGATTTAACCAAAGCTGGGGCCCGTTTCATAAAGCTTCGTAACTTGCGAACTTCTTAAGCGTACGAAAGTCTCTTACGAAGTTCGTACAAAAAAGTTGAGACCGTTCCATAAACACGTTCGTACGAAGGGCAGTTGCGATTTTTCTTAGCTGCGAAATCGCAAGTTAGCTTCGTAAACATCCGGTTAAGCACGGACCGAATTGAAACCATTCGTGGCAGACGAACTCCACATAAAACAAGAGGGCCTGAAGGCCCTGATATCGCTCACCTCTTGTACTGAAACTTGATAGCTTTACATTTCTGTTTCACTCATTTTAATCTAAATCCATTCAAATTTGTAGGATTGTGTAAACAATTGTGGAATACAATCTCATAATTCTAGTATTGTAGAGTACATCAGGGGCTGATAACTAGAGCCTAAACAATACTGAAATGAAGCCTTATCTACCATTTCATAGTATATCAAGGGCAGATAACTATTGCCACAATGATTAGATTTCAACAATAATTGCACTGCTTCCAGAACTTATAGCTATATATACTTTGTGTGCAAGTATAATCAAAATCCATTGAAAACTGTAGTTGCAAGAGTGTTAACGCAGTTAAAAATGGCATTTTCAGCTATTCAAGGGCAGATAACTCTTGACCTATTGGTCTGATTTCAACCATAATCACACTTATTCGAACTCTTATGGTGATATACAATCTGAGGAAGTTTGATAAAGACTGGATAAAAATTGTGAGCGCTAGAGTGTAAAAACAGTTAAATATGACATTTTCAGCAATTCAAAGGTAGATAACTCCTGACCTATTCTTCCGATTTCAACCATAATCAAACTTATCTGAACTCTTATGGTTATATACAATCTGAGCAAGTTTGAGAACGATTGGATAAACATTAATTGTGGCCGCTAGAGTGTAAACACCCTTAAATTTTGCATTTTCAGCAATTCAAAGGTATATTACTCCTGACCTATTGGTCCGATTTCAACAATAATCGAACTCATCCGAAATCTTATGGTAATAATATACAATCTGAGCAAGTCTGAGAAAGATTGAATACATATTGTGGCCTCTAGAGTGTAAACACTGTTAAATATTGCATTTTCAGCAATTCAAAGGTAGATAACTCCTGACCTATTAGTCCGATTTCAACCATAATCAAACTCATCCGAACTCTTATGTTAATATACAATCTGAGCAAGTTTTAGAAAGATTGAATAAATACTGTGGCCTCTAGAGTGTAAACACTGTTAAATATAGCATTTTCAGCAGTTCAAAGGTAGATAACTCATGACCTATTCGTCACATTTCAACCATAATCGAACTCATCCGAGCTCTTATGGCAAGATACCATCTGAGCAAGTTTGAGAAAGATTGGATAAATATTGTAAACACTAAAATTGTTGACTCCGGACGACACACAACGGACATTCAAGGATTGCAAAAGCTCACCCTGAGCTAGCTCAGGTGAGCTAAAATTGGACAAGAATTATTCTGAAATTGGAAATGTCCATTAAAAGTGTCAGGGATGAATGAGTTCAAGGCATTTCCTATTTTTTTCGCAATTTAGATTTTGAATATGGCATCATTAAGTGTAGGTCCTGATGAGGATCCACAATGTTTATCAATTGTATGTGAGTTCCTATGAGAATCTACACTGTTTGTCAATTGGATGTAGGTCTGATGTCTGTTTATATAAAGATCACATAAATTGCAATAATTTTGCAGAGAGTGTATGCAAACAAAAGTGCATGTATACGAATAAAGACAATGCTTGATCAATTTGAGGGTTTTTTACCCTTTGATCTGGGTCTTTACTGTTTTCCTAGAACAAGTTTACTCTTCATAGATGCAATTTGTTCAAAGGATATATGCTTGACTAGGTTTCAAAGTATTAAAGCTGGATAAAAACAATGCGGTATACAGCAATTTATGAAATTTCTGCATTATTTATATTGTGCATTAAGCAAACAATATACAAGTATGTATAGAGGATCTCTCTGTTTTACTGTAATTTACAGCAATAGAATTATATGTGAAATATGTACATGTATATAAATGTAGTAAAAACTGTATTAAGAGATCATGCAAACATGCCATATTAAACTGTCTATTATACAGCTTATGTTAAATGCTGAATAAAAACAATGCAGAAAGACCATGCATAAGCTTTCTACATGATTTTTATTATGCATTTAGTGACATTTAGGTGTCGGTGGTCCAGTGGTAAGGACGCTCGACTAGGAAGCGAGAGGTTCCTGGTTCGAGCCCTGTCAGGATCACTGAAATTTTTCTGAGCAAAAAATTAACCCTACATTGCTCCACTTCACCCAGGTGATTTAAATGGGTACCTGAGAGGGAAACAAGTCAATGTGTCATGGCTGCAAGTAGCGCCGTATGTAAATGGCCGACTTGTGACTCGATGAACAGGGAGGTAATTGTAAAAGTCGGAAGAATATGACATAAATTTCAGACTTGATAAACCTATCACCTTTACCTTTACACGTACCTGTCAATGCTTTCTGTCTACTTTCTCAAGAGAGGTTTCTTAACCCATTGCCCTAAAGCCTGTTTCTAGTTTTGAAATAAGGTGACCACTTAAAGCAGATAAAAAGTAAAGCAGAATTCTCCTTAAGGGGCATTCTGCTTTACTTTCAGCCTGTGTTAAGCTACCATCTGCTAGAATTTAGAAATAGTTATTATCATACATGTTCACAATTGTATAAATTGATACTATATTTTTCAGAAGAGGAATATTTCAAAGGTGTATTTATTGGGTAATGAGTTAAAATAGTTTTGTCTGCATTTATTGTAGTATAAATACAAAAGGTGTCAGTGGTGTACTTAATAAGATTACAGGACTCATAGTAATTAACAGAGTATAAGCTATCCATACTGTATAAGGAATTTATACTGTACATAAAGCGTGACTTAAGTATGCCAAATGCTCTTTCCACCACAATTCTTGTTTTACTGTGGGCATGGTTGAATCTAACTTCAGCCTCAGTATTGGGATTTGGTTTTGAGGTGATACAGTACTGAACCTTATTTAATTAACATTTTTTGCGATTCGCTTGCAATTCGATGGCAATTCGCTTATGAATATTTTCCAACGCAATCAACGCGTTATGTTTACCTGAATTGTGTATCTCACCAATATTCGCAAATATGCATTCGTTAATGTTTTTCAATTCTATTTTTGTCAAAATCGCTTCAGAAAAATCGCGTGAAACGACTCAAGCACACGTTGTTTTTTTTTAAGCGCCCGATTCGATGGCGATTCGATGGCAATTCGCTTGAGATTATCAATTTAATTTAATAAGGTTCAGTACTATAAGATACCGCCGCAACGGGTAACCTGAATCTCCTAGGAGCCAACCGTTATCCGTTCTATCTAAAAATTCATTCTTCAAACCACATGACTCAAATATCGATGCGTCGTGTTGCGATCCAGGCCACTTTGTGACAACATCAGTGAATCTAAAATAAATGAATATTTTAAAAACTAAACTGCTAACACATCCCACTCTCATAATCTACATACACCCTTTGACACCCTTTTTTATTTCTCTGATATTGAAAATAATTCTATTTTTACTGTCATAAGTATGCCTTATAAGAAATATGTTCTATATCCAGTTGCAGATGTTAGCTTAAAGCATAATGAAAGTAAAGCAGTATGTGTTAAACTCAAATTCAAGCAGCTTAATAAGTGTTCATGGACACCTATATAACTGTCTTCAAAAATAGAAATTGGCTATAGGGTAATGGGTTAATAGCAAGTAACTATTTATAGCAAGATCCTTAGATTAACCCATTACCTCATAGCATGGTTCTAGTTTTAAACAAGACTGCGCGTTCAATAAACGCTTATGCCCCCGGTGGCATCCTTGACAATTAATATATTCTGAATTTTTTCTAAGTCCAAATTAGGTCAAGGTCAAGGTCAAACTGAGCTTGGGTATTATTGGTGAGTTGGTAATGGTCCAAGGCAATAACTGTATAAGTATTGAAGCATTGTAGTAAACAGTGTTGATGTATAATGAAAGGGTAAAATTTAGTTAACCGAGAAAGAGCCCATTTAAAATATTCTAAGGTCAAGGTCACGGTCAAAATCAAAGTTTGGTGATATTGGTGGATAGGGAATGGTCAAAGGCAACAACTGTATAAGTATCAAAGCATTGTAGTCAGATGTACTGATGCTAGACGAAACATTAAATCTTGTTAACCAGGAAATAGCCTATTTCAAATTTTCTAAGTCCAAATTAGGTCAAGGTGAAGGTCAAAATCAAAGTTTGGTGATATTGGTTGATAGGGAATGGTCCAAGACAACAACTGTATAAGTATCCAAGCATTTGGATAATCGGTGTTGATGCTAGACGAAACGGTAAATTCTACTTGGCTTGAAATCAATTCCCCGTATGTACAGACCCGAGCCAAACAATTGAAATTTAACTGGAACTTTTATTCCTTAACATAGAGCTCACACTTCGTGCTCGCTATTAGATCTTCGGCATACTTTCCTTGAACTTCTCTCACTCGTTTACGTGTAGGCTGAAAATAAATCAAAACACACAACATTATATACACAATTTTCACTGCAAATAAATAATGCCTGCTTTAAAACATTTTATTGGAACGTTTTTATCCTTTGCCTGCCAACTGTGATTTGATTAGATCCAGGTTATGCTGCCTTATGCAATGTTTGATCTGGATCCATACTGTTTGATGCATCTTCTCAAATCTTAGTTTAGCAAACTTTGTAGTGGACAATTTCAAAGCATACAATATTAGGACAGGCAAAAGGATAGGTTATTATTTAACCTGTTACCCCATAGCCTGTTTCTAGTTTTGAAAACTTGTTTTGAAAACCAAGTTGTTCTGAGTGAAAGGTTTCTTGGGTGAAGTAAACATGTCAAGTGTGAAGTCACTATCACATACAGTTCCAAAGTTATGACCAAGGTTAACCCATTACCCAATAGCATGTTTCTAGCTTTGAAAACAGGTGACTACTTAAAGCAGGTTGAAAGTAAAGCAGAAATCGCATTCTGCTTTACTTTCAGCCTGCTTTAAGCTATCATCTGATAGAATATAGGAAATGTTTCTTTTGCTACATATTCCTGACTGTATAAATTGGAACTATTTTCTTCAGTGGAGGAATAAATTAAAGTCGTAAAAAGACGTATTTATGGGGTAATGTGTTAAAGTTGTGGACAGACAAACAAACAAACTTGACTTGATCCTGAGTTTATTTTTCAACTGCTGCGGGTGTCCCAGGGACTGGGGTAGGCAGCAGGTGGACTAAAAACTATAACTATGCCCCTAAATTTCGATATCATGGGGCATTGAGGAAAGTAATCTTACCCCACAAGCTGGGGAGTGCCAGTCGCTCAGGGGTACGTGGAGGAGAGCAGGTCTGAGACAGAACATGTGGAAGGCCTGGTTACAAGCATCACATAGCAGCAACTTGTCCTCAGCCCCCTTCTTACGACAGATCTTATATTTCTAAACAAAAGAGAAAATATTCGTTGGTGTAGGATTACAATCTTTCACATCAGGCGAGTACAGTAAAACCTCTCTATTACCACCACTAAAATGAAGGTGTTTTGATTTATAAAAGACATGTGACAGCTTAAAGCAAGGTGACAGTAAAACAGAAAGCTACTTATGGAGCTTTCTGTTATACTGTCACCTTGCTTAAAGGTTTATGCCCGACATTAAAGGGATACTTGCGTATTTGAAAAATTCGACAGAATCTCATGAAAAGTTCTACAAGTTGAATTAAGGTCTATATAAGCAAATTGCTAAAACAAAAATTGAGGGGTTGCAAAGCTTTTTTCAGCTCTAGCTGGCTTTGAAAAGTGTGACGTTTGCCGCATTTGCTCATTGTCAGAGCAGAAAAGGTCATAAGGGACAAATGCACTTATATTACTACACAATAACATATTTTTAGTACACTTTTTAATTTTCTAGCATTCATTTATCCCAAGCAAGTGTGAAATAAACTTTTTAAAGCTCTTTCTTGTGTTTTTAATGAGCTTTTGGGCTAAAATGAATGCTGAAAACCGGAAAAATAAGACATTTTTTCTTGCCAATTTCTCACAAATACATCAATTATGTAAAATAATTCCGAATAAAATTCTTTAAACTTTCTAGGCATCTAGGTTAAAGTATTTCTTATCAAACGGTGTAAAGAAACCTAGGTGTCGCGTTGTTCATTTATGAAATATGGTCAAAATTCTAACCCTACCCCCTTATATTTTATGCAGAAAATATACCTCCCCCAATAGCCAAATTGGGTCTCTGTTGGCCTAAAAATGAGAAATATTCATCCAATATTTGCTTAAATTGGTAAATATATGAGTCACAGAATTATACACTGACGGAATCGAAAACTCGCGCTATATCGTAAATCTTGTGCGGCGCATAAGAGACTCATGAGACTTGATAAGAGACTGTCTATCGGTAGTCAATATGATAAATGTGTGTTTTCGAAGCATTGTTCACGGGTTTATATTCCCCTGAATTGATAGAAATGTCCACCAAGTCGTTTAAATCCTATAAAATGTCAATAAAAACACTCGAGTCGGTAAATTTCACGCCAGAAATGGCGGACAACGAGGCAAAAAAGTGAGGATGTTGTCACGTTGCACATACTCTAACAAAATTCAACCGCCGCGAGAGCTCAGATGCTCGCCTATTCAACTTCGCTTAGTTGCTATTCCGTTTTGTATAATTCCGTGTATGAGTGTATGTGAATATAACAGCATTTAATAAAGCTTTAGTTACTTAAAGCATTTACAGTGCTACTGATAAAAACATAAACATAATTTCTACAAGAACTGCTACTCGGGACAGTTTTTTTTCAAATCTTGAAACAGTGCCTGTATGGAAAGGTCAGGACTGTATTTTACATAATTTACCAAGGAGAACTTTTCAAAATTCATTTTTATGGTAAAAAATGTATTGCAAATCAGAAAATATATAGTAATCAAGGTATTTAAGAAGTTTATTTTTCAAATTTTTTAATATAGGCGAGTATGTCTTTAATAAAGATATTGTGACGTAAAGTCACAACAAGAGGGCCTGAAGGCCCTGATATCGCTTACCTTTTATAATGAAGCCTGATAGCTTTACCTTTGAATTTCATCAGTTTTATTCTAAATCAATTCAAATTTGTAGTATAGCATGTACACAACATTGCAATATGACCCATTCTAGTATGTATAGTAGAGTACATTAAAGGTAGATAACTAGAGCCTAAATAATACTGAAATGAAGCCTTTTCTAGAATTTCAAAGTATATCAAGGGCAGATTACTCTTGCCACAATGATCAGATTTCAACAATAATTGCACTCCCTCGAGAACTTATAGCTATATACATTGTGTGCAATTATAATTAAAATCCATTGAAAATTGTGGCCTCTAGAGTGCAAAAACTGTTAAATATGGCATTTTCAGCAATTCAAAGGTAGATAACTCTTGACCTATAGGTCCGATTCCAATTAGAACCCAACTCATCTGAATTCTTATGGTTATATACAATCTGAGCAAGTTTGAGAAAGATTGGATTAAAAGTGTTGCCTCTAGAGTGTAAACACCCTTAAATATGGCATTTTCAGCAATTAAAAGGTAGATAACTCTTGACCTACAGGTCCGATTGCAACCATAATCAAACTCATCTGAACTCTTATAGTCATATACCATCTGATGATGTTTGAGAAAGATTGGATAACAAGAGGCCCAGAGGGCCACATTTCGCTCACCTGAGAACATTAGAAGCTGACTGGGCAGGACAACATTTTGATATAGCTATGACCCAGGTGTCATAATTTGATCTCGGTAGAAGACCACAATGCGAAGCTTCATCTCAGATATTGATGATCTGGGCTTTACGGTTTAAAAGAAGAAGATTTTTAAAGGTTTTCCCGTAAAAAAACCTGACAAGCCCAGTGCGGGGCCAATTTTTGGCCCGGAGTCATAATTTGAACACACCGGGTAGAGAACCACATAGCAAAGCTACGTATATGTCAAATATTAAAGATCTGGGCCTTACAGTTTTAGAGAAGAAGATTTTTAAAGGTTTTCCTATATAAGTCTATGTAAAACTGATAAGCCCCAGGGCGGGCCAAATTTGATCCAGGGGTCATAATTTGAACAATCTTGGTAGAAGACCATAGGGCAAAGCTACATGTCAAATATAAATGATCTGGGCCTTATGGTTTCAGAGAAGAAGATTTTTAAAGGTTTTCCTATGAAATACTAATAACCCCAAGGGCGGGGCCATTTTTGGCCCGGGGTCATAATTTGAACAATCGTGGTAGAAGACCACAAGGCAAAGCCATGTGACAAATATTAAAGATCTTGGCCCTATAGTTTCAGAGAAGAAGATTTTTAAAGGTTTTCCTATATAAGTCTATGTAAAACTGATAAGCCCCGGGGCGGGTCCAATTTTGACCTGGGGGTCATAATTTGAACAATCTTGGTAGAGGACCATAAGACAAAGCTACATGTCAAATATTAATGATCTAGGCCATACAGTTTCAGAGAAGAAGATTTTTAAAGGTTTTCCTATGAAAAACTAATAAGCCCAAGGGCGGGGCCATTTTTGGCCCGGGGGTCATAATTTGAACAATCGTGGTAGAGGTCCACAAGGCAAAGTTTTGTGCCAAATATTAAAGATCTTGGCTTACAGTTTCAGAGAAGAAGATTTTTAAAGGTTTTCCTATATAAGTCTATGTAAAACTGATAAGCCCCATGGCTAGGCCAATTTTGACCCGGGGGTCATAATTTGAACAATCTTGGTAGAGGACCATAAGACAAAGCTACATGTCAAATATTAATGATCTTGGCCTTACAGTTTCAGAGAAGAAGATTTTTAAAGGTTTTCCTATATAAGTCTATGTAAAACTGATAAGCCCCAGGGCTAGGCCAATTTTGACCCGGGGGGTCATAATTTGAACAATCTTGGTAGAGGACCATAAGACAAAGCTACATGTCAAATATTAATGATCTTGGCCTTACAGTTTCAGAGAAGAAGATTTTTAAAGGTTTTCCTATATAAGTCTGTGTAAAACTGATAAGCCCCAGGGCGTGGCCAATTTTGACCCAGGGGTCATAATTTGAACAATCTTGGTAGAGGACCATAAGACAAAGCTACATGTCAAATATTAATGATCTAGGCCATACAGTTTCTGAGAAGAAGATTTTTAAAGTTTTTCCTAAGAAAAACTGATAAGCCCTAGGGCGGGTCCATTTTTGGCCCCAGGGTTAAACTTTGAACAATCTTGCTAGAAAATCATTAGGTAATGATACATACCAAATATCAAAGGTCTGGGCCTTTGGGTTTCTGAGAAGAAGATTTTTTAAGATTTTCTTATGCATTAAAAGTTGTCTATACGGTCATGTTAGAAAATCTGGTCCCACAGCAAGGGGTAAAACTCTAGCCAAAAACTTTGAACAATATTTCGTTCCCCCTTGCCACTGATGCTTCTGACAAAGTTTGGTTGAAAACGGGTCAGTGGTTTCTGAGGAGATGTTGTTTGAAAATGTGGACGTACGACGGACACCGGACGCCAGACACCGGACAACGGATGGAATGGTATCACAATAGCTCATCCTGAGCCTTTGGCTCAGGTGAGCTAAAAATTGTGGCCTCTAGAGTGTAAACAACCTTAAATATGGCATTTTCAGCAATTTAAAGGTACATGTATAATATATAACTCTTGACCTATCGGTCCGATTCCAACCATAATCAAACTTATTCAAACTCTTGTGGTTATATACAATCTGAGCAAGATTGCGAAATATTGAATTAAAAATTAAGGCCTCTAGAGTGTAAACAACACTTAAATATGGCATTTTCAGCAATTCAAAGGTAGGTAACTCTTTACCTATATGTCCAATATCAACCATAATCAAACTCATCCAAACTCTTATGGTAATATACAATCTGAGTAAGTTACAGAAAGATTGGATAACAAGGGCCACCATGGCCCTAAATCGCTCACCGGGTACACCATGTAAAACTTGACCTATAGTGACCTAGGTTATGACTGAAAATGACCCACAATCAACCTCTAGAGTTTTAACAAGATTTTTCTATGATTTGACCTAGTGACCTAGTTTTTGACCAGACACAATTTTGATTTTGACCTCGATTTGATGTAGGCAAACATTCTGACAATATTTCATTGGATCTAATGAGATTTGTAGCCTCTATTGTTAACACTGTTTTTCTTTGATTTGACGTAGTGACCCAGTTTTTGACCAGACATGACCCATATTTTAACTTGACCTAGATATCAATTAGGCAAACATTCTGACAAAGTTGCATTAAAATTCAATGGAATTGGTAGCCTCTAGAGTATTCACAAGGTTTTTCTATAATTTGACCTAGTGACCTAGTTTTTGACCGGACATGACCCACATTAACACTTGACCTAAATGTCAATGAGGAAAACATTTTGACCAAGTGTCATGAAGATAGGGTGAGATTTGTTGCCTCTAGAGTGTTAACAAGGTTTACCTATGATTTGACCTAGTGACCTAGTTTTTGACCCGACATAACTCATATTCGAACTTGACCTAGATATCAATTAGGCATTCTGACTAAGTTTCATTAAGATCCAATGAGATTCGTAGACTCTAGAGTGTTCACAAGGTTTTTCTATAATTTGACCTAGTGACCTAGTTTTTGACCGGACATGACCCACATTCGAACTTAACCTAAATTTCGTCAGGACAGAGGAAAGAGATGTACTTACAGCATGTTCTGAGGACTTTTCCCACTTGATACAGGAATCTAGTATACCAAGCAGCACATGCAGTCGGGAATATGTACTAGCACTCTTCACGGCTTCCCGCCAGTAGATTATCCCTGTCGCCATCTCTGGAATTTGTACCTCTTCGTCTGTGGACAAAGGTAAACAAAATAATCAATAAAGTTTAGATTTTTCAAACACTGACTGCTTCATATTTTTAAACTTTTTAATATGGATATGTTTTATTCATTTATGCATTAAACCCTTTGATGTGTTACTACCTATTAGAATCGTTCACAGAATTTCATGCTCTTATGAGAGAGAAAAATGTTGGTGTTTTTTAAATTTTACTCCTTATCTCTTTACCTGATAGCCTATTTCTATAATTGAAGATAGGTGACTACTTAAAGCAGGTTGAAAGTAAAGCAGAATGCGCCCAAAGTTTTGGGCGCATTCTGCTTTACTATCAGCCTGCTTTTCACTATCATGTGCTACAATATAGAAAATATTCTCTATAATATTATATTCATGACTGATTGAATTGGAACTATTTTCTTTAGCCGAGGAACAAATCATATTCGCTAAAAGGCGCTTCTATTGGGGAAAGGGTTAACTGGAGCCCTGTAATTACATGAGGACAAAGCTCCAGATAAGGGGGGTATTTCAAAAACTACGAGAAACCGCCAGTGTCGGTATGGCCGGATTGTCTGCACTTTTGCTTTGTATATATATATATATAATATAGTTACCCATGGCATGTGATGATGACCTCACTACAACTGCACATGCCAAATTTGGTTGCTGTAGGACTTAAATTTAACTAAAACTGACACTAACAAAAAGGTAAACCAAGACGCAAACGAAAAGGTTAACCAAGAATTCTCTAAGTCATTCGACCTTGAAATCTAGGTCACAGTGACCTAGTTACCCATGGCATGTGATGATGACCTCACTACAACTGTACATGCCAAATTTGGTTGCTGTAGGACTTAAACTTTGACTAAAACTGACACTAACAAAAAGGTAAACCAAGACGCAAACGAAAACGTTAACCAAGAAATCTCTAAGTCATTCAACCTTGAAATGTAGGTCACAGTGACCTAGTTACCCATGGCATGTGATGATGACCTCACTACAACTGTGCATGCCAAATTTAGTTGCTGTAGGACTTAAACTTTGACTAAAACTGACACTAACAAAAAGGTAAACCAAGACGCAAACAAAAAGGTTAACCAAGAATTCTCTAAGTCATTGGACCGTGAAATCTAGCAAAACAAAAAGGTCAACCAAAGTGAGGATGGACGGACGGACAGACAGACGGACAGACAGACAGACGGACAGACGGACGGCATTCGCCAATCTATAGACCGCATTTTCAATCCGGCCAAAAATCTTTATTTCTGCATTAAACCCTATGGTGTAACTACTCATTAGAATCGTCTCTTCGAGACGATTCTAATGAGTAGTAACACCATAGGATTTGGAGCTGAAATAATCAATGTTTGATTTGTTCAGTTTACTCTCTCTTATCTGGATTCCTGATGAGGGTATCAGCTTACCATCATCTGCCTCTTCCTTCTTGGGCTTCTTCTTGACCACCATGATTCCCTCGCGGAACTTCTCCAATACAAACTCCTGTGTCTCCAGCAAACATTCACCCTTAAAAACAAAATAACATTTCTAAGTATTCACTGATTCAGTGCCAAGCTCCACAACACTGATAAATTCAAAGTTTGAATCCAGGAAAAATGCCTAATGTGGCATTAGGTTAGGATCTAAACTGTTCAACACTCAAGTTATAAGGTTAGGATCCAAACTGTTCAACACTCAAGTTATAAATGCTTTTTAAGTCAAATTGCCTAAATATTCTTTACTTTGGAAATAAACGATATTATTATATTGCAAAAGTAAACTCCTGATTTCTAATTGGCTAACAAGCTGTATACATGTACTCTGTGTACTGACAAGAAACATAGACATTTCCCAAGACAGTCCCCTACAGTTTGCGTTACAGAAAAAAAGATGACAGATTGCTCAACAGGAATGTGTGCCTTCAACCGTGCAACCTCCGATATTTTAATCCTTAAGAAATAAATCCTCACATACCCTGGCAAAAACTTTAACTTATCATATATTTGAGTGCAATCAATAATGGTGAAATCAGAATAAAGCGAATCACGTACCACATCTGCGATATCTTCGGCTGTTTCTAGCCGTACACTCCAGGCTGAGAAATCATCCACACCTCCAAGACCGCCATTGCGTTATCGAGTTTCTGTCTCCAAAAACTCCTAAAAGCAGCAAAGTAATTCTTTAACCCTTTACCATATAGCCTGTTTCTAGTTTTGAAAATAGTTGACTACTTAAAGCAGGTTGAAAGTAAAGCTGCTTTACCTGCTTTAAGCTACCAACTGTCAGAATAAAGAAAATTTTCCTTATGAAACATATTCACGACTTTAAATTGGAACTATTTTCTTCAGCGGAGGAATGAAGTGAATGCGCTAAAAGGCGCTTCTATGAGGAAAAGGGTTAACACTTTCCCAAAAGCTTGCTTTCATTATCAAAGACATATGGTTGTTTAAAGCAGGTTGAAAGTAAAGGAGCATTCTGCTTCACTTTCAGCCTGCTTTAAACTACCATCTTCTAGGATATAGGACATATTTCTTTCAGTGCATATTCATGCCTGTATACAGTGGAACTATTTTCTTTAGAAGAGGAATAAATCAAAGGATCTATAATATTGACTAGTGGGGTTACTGTGATTTTCATTCAGTACAGCAAATTTTGTCTTTATCTCAAATTATGCCTTGATTTTCTTATGAACAATTCCATTGCATATGATAAGAGGACATTTTATCAATAAGAGGAATCATGTATGCTCTGGATATTTGCAAAAAGTTGTTCAGATTCTTCAGAACAATAGTTTTACAGTTACACTGGCTTAGCCAGGTATTTGGCAGAAGCTCCAATAAATTCTACCCAAACTGTTTAAGATGTCTTTCAGAAAAGTGTTAATGCTAGAAGATTTAACTATTAAAGTTAAATTGGGTTTAAGTTTGACGCATGCATGCATAGATGGATAGGACAATGGCTATATGCCTTTAACATCAGTAGGGATAAATACATCGTAAAAAGTATTTACCTTCTTGAAGGATTCTACTACTTCTTTATTGCCATCACAATCCCGTAATTCCTTGTTTGATCTGCAATTATATTAATACAGTAAAACCTCTCAATAAAGGCGTCAAAATAACATTCATCTATAAACAAGTGGTCATTTGATGGCTCTTAATTAATTGGTTGAAATAATACATTAGTAAACAGTAATTCATAGACAATAATGTGTATTAAACAATTATACTACGGTAAAACCCCTCTATTATGACCATTAAATCGTGTTGTTTATAAGTTGTTAAGGACAGGTGACTGCTTAAAGCAGGATGACAGTTAATCAGAAAGCTCTTTTAGGAGCTTTCTGATTAACTGACCTTGCTTTAAGCTGTCACCTGTCTTTATACCATTTATTAGCCTTCGTTTTAGTGGTCGTAATAGAGAGGTTTTACTGTATATTTAACCATCAAAGATATAGAGGATAATTGTTTTTTTCAGTATAAGATAGAAATTTAATCCATTGAGTGAACATCAGACGTTATATTTTCACGAGAGGCGAAGCCACGAGTGAAAATATAACAGTCTGATGTACACGAAATGGATTAAATTCGATCTTATACTGAAAAAATGCAATTATTCTATTTATTTATGCTTTTAAGCCACTTTTTAAACGAAATTGTTTGACAATTGAGAAAACGAAAGTAAATGATTTATCCCGTGTTGAGCCCCAACTTTATATCGAACACATTTTCGAAACAGTTTCCCGTACGATGACGTCACTTATTTATTGATTTGACGTCATCTGAATTACTTCCTTGCTCCCGAGTTTGGATTCGTGTTCTTCCGGTGAGTAGTTCGCGACAAATCGGACTGCAGGAATTTAACGATAAGACACGATTGACTACGATTCTTGGGGAGCCCTACGGGGAAAATTCATAATAAAAGCGATTGGTGATAATCCACTGCAGTGGATTACCAAGTGATAATCCACTGCTATTTCGTGGTAATCCACCGAAAAGCATAAATAAAAATCTATCATCAGTTCACCAAGATGTTTGATTATCGATAAATTGTTTGATTCCTATCACTTAAAAGAATACATCCCACCATTTATACTTGGTAACAGCAGATTTGATCTCAGAATGTCGTTTGATCAACTCCTTCTTGAGCTGACTCTCTCTAGCTCCCTGAGGATGGAGAGATTCTATCAGAGTGTCCACATCTTTTATACTCTCATACACAAACCACAGGTTCTGGCCTTCATGGGGAAACATAGAAATGAAGAACATATACAAAGATCCAGATAAGGGTGACTGTCTGAGTAAACCACTTTCTCCATTATATATTCATTAAACTCCATGTTGTGACTCCTTATCAGATTTGGATTTGTTATGATTTTACGCCGCTTTAACAGTATTTCAGTCATATCACAACGTCTAGCTAATTACAAGTAGAGGAAGACCAAAGAAACTCTTTATACACTGTTTCAAGCAATCAGCAACTGGGTACAACCACTGACCTTCCACAAGCCAGCTGAAAAGCTTCCCAACACGAAAATCCGAAGTGCCCAGACAGGGATTCGAACCCACAGTGGTGATGAGCTTAGCGATTGTAAGTCACAGTGGCTATAACCACTAGGCCATGGAGCCATGAAGACAAATGTGTTCTCGGGGTCAGGGCTCCAGATAAGAGGGAGTAAACTGAACAAATCAGACATTTTCTCCACATTTCAGCATCACATCCTATGGTGTTACTACTTATTGGAATCGTCTCGATGAGACGATTCCAATGAGTAGAAACACCATAGGGTTTAATTCAGAAATAAAGATCTAAGTTTTTGAGATACTCCCCTTATCTGGAGCCCTGGTTAAACACTAATTAAGTCATAGGTATCAAACTTTATGTGCTGTATCTTAACACAATACTTATCTAAAGTTTTAACCCCTTCAATTTAACCTAGAAAATGTTCTTCATGTCTTTTCTTTACCACATTACCCCATAAATGCACTTTTGTCCCTTTATTTTATTCTTCCATTGAAAAAGTAGTTTCATTTTATACAGGCATGAACACAGGTACTTGACACATACTTTATTATCTATTAACACCACCCCCCTTTTTAAACAAGAGCCCCATGGGGCATATTTCGCTCACCTGAGAAAATAGCTTAAAATGGCGATAATAATTTAGGTCCAGGACTGACCTAGATATGCAACAGACCCGAACAATTTGAACAAATACATGTATGTAAAGTATATTTAAAAGTGTCACCATACCGAATATAAAAGCTCTGGCAATATCAGTGTCAGAGAAGAAGACGTTTGAAATTTTCTTTATATAACTGAACTCTATGTAAAACTGTGACCCCAGGGGCGGGGCCAATTTTGACCCCAGGTGCATAATTTGAACAAACTTGATACAGGACCTGTAGGCGATGCTATGTGCCAAATATCTAAGCTCTGGCCCTTGTAGTTTCAGAAAAGAAGATTTTTTAAGTTTTCATTGAAAAAAATCTATTTTTAGCTCCTGTGACCTAGTTATGCAACCGACCATAACCATTTGTAAAATTTTGGTACAGGACATCTAGAAGTGTCACCATACCAAATATCAAAGCTCTGGCCATATTAGTTTCAGAGAAGAAGACGTTTGAAAATTTCACTATATAACTCTATGTAAAACTGTGAGCCCCGGGGCAAGGCCAATTTCGACCCCAGGGGCATAATTTGAACAAACTAGATACAGGACCTGTAGGCGATGCTATGTGCCAAATATCTAAGCTCTGGCCATTGTAGTTTCAGACAAGAAGATTTTTTAAGTTTTCAATGAAAAAAATCTATTTTTAGCTCCTGTGACCTAGTTCTGCAACTGACCAGAACCATTTGAACAAATTTCGTAAAGGACATCTAGAATTGTCACCATGCCAAATATCAATGCTCTGGCCACATTAGTTTCAGAGAAGAAGACGTTTGAAAATTTCACTATATAACTCTATGTAAAACTGTGACCCCCGGGGCAAGGCCAATTTCGACCCCAGGGGCATAATTTGAACAAACTAGATACAGGACCTGTAGGCGATGCTATGTGCCAAATATCTAAGCTCTGGCCATTGTAGTTTCAGACAAGAAGATTTTTTAAGTTTTCAATGAAAAAAATCTATTTTTAGCTCCTGTGACCTAGTTATGCAACTGACCAGAACCATTTGAACAAATTTCGTAAAGGACATCTAGAATTGTCACCATGCCAAATATCAATGCTCTGGCCACATTAGTTTCAGAGAAGAAGACGTTTGAAAATTTCACTATATAACTCTTTGTAAATCTGTGACCCCCGGGGCGGGGCCAATTTTGACCCCAGGGGCATAATTTGAACAAACTTGATAGAGGACCTGTAGATGATGCTATGTGCCAAATATGTAAGCTCTGGCCCTTTCCAGTTTTTGACAAGAAGATTTTTTAAGATTTCCTTATATTTTCACTTTGGTTGCCATGGCAACCAGAGTTCTGCATTGTTTTTAATTCTTTGAACAAATTTCAAAGAGCTTGACCCAAGGAACATTTCTGTAAAGTTTGGTTGAATTCTGTAAAGCGGTATAGGAGGAGATGTCATTTGAAGCAATTGTTAACGACGACGGATGACTAACGACGCACGACGCCGGACACAGGGCCATCCCAATAGCTCACCTTGAGCCTTTGGCTCAGGTGAGCTAAAAATAAATAAATCAATTTTTTTTTTTTTACTATACTTCTATTATAGATACAAGGTAAACAGCGCAATTCGACACCTAGTCTTTACTATCGACATAAACTGCATGCTAAAATAGACTCGATCGCCGATATTCTCTTGTGGTACCCCCGGGAAAGGATTAATTTATCAATATCTTCTTTTTATTTCATCAAATTCCGTCAAATAACGCCACAGTACATGAATTATAACGAAAATGTGCATCAAAAAGTTTTATGTCGTTCTCACGGTAAAGGTTTTATTGCCCAAAATAAGGGGTAATCTAGTATGTTTGCACATTTAACGGCCTTTACGGCTGGAATTTTTACCTAATTTCATTAGAGCAAACGCGTTTGTGTCGGAACATGACCCTATTCACTATCAGCTATATGAACAATACATGTAATTTGGCACGAAATTGACAAGTGAAAGACTCATTTCATTGTGAATGCCATTTTGAATACCTGAATGAATCGAATGAACGGAGCGATCTCATTGGTCAAAATTAAACAGCTAAAGTTTCTTTTAATTTTGCATTCTATGTAAATTATATAAAACTGATAATAACGAGCGAAGCGAGCTTCTACAGTTACGTATACAATAAATTTCAAGTTAAAATTCACATTTTTAGACCTGTATGTTAGACCTGTATGTACATTGAATAGATTTTTCTTCGTAGGTTTTTGTACTTCCGCCGGATCTACTTGCTACATTATTTTTCACAGATTGGTCGACCCTGCTCGCGTTTTATTTATGAACATGTTGAACAAAAAAAGTTTCGTTAAAAATTTTGCTTCCGGTTACCCATACGTTGACCCGGAAGTTATTGTCTATCACTTGCGACCTCAGCTATTTTTCACAGACTGGTCGACCCTGCTCACGTTTTATTTATGAACATGTTGAACAAAAAAAGTTTCGTTAAAATTTTTGCTTCCGATTACCCATAGGTTGACCCGGATGTTATTGTCTAACACGCGCGACTATTCTGACTGACCTCTCAGCTCTGGACGAGTCTATTTGAGATTTTTTAAATGCACATTTCCGGTTATCTCCAAAGAAAACATAATTAATTGCGAGAATCACACATCAAATTTAAATAAAAAAACCTCGCTCGTTAATACCATCCTACTGAAATTATCAACACAAGTCAAAACTGTTTTATTGAGTTTCCCCCCTTTGTTTATCAGTTGTGATGTTTATGACGTCACTTCCTAAGATTAGAAAAAGTACCATGTCACACACATTCGACCAGTTTCGACTAGGCCTAGATCTTTATTTCTGTGATATCAGATATGTTGTTTCTAAATCTTGTCAATATCAAAGTGCATGTGTATAATACACAGATGATTTCAACACTGTGCTCGATCATGCCAGGTGGGGTAGATTTACGTAGATAGTCTGGCAGTGTTGACAGTTTCAGCCGGTTTCGGAACACCTAGAAACCCAGGGCTATCCACTAATCTATTAAAACCCACCGTCCAATAGCCATGAAAAAAGTCATTTTCTGTAATAGTTTTCGTTATCTGAATGCCAGTCAGCTATATGGAAGTAATAATATACTTATCCTCATTCATCAATTCACCCAAAGTCACCCAAATCCACCCAAGTTCAACAGTGTTTAAACTCTAGAAGCCACAATATGTCTCCAATCTTTCTCAAACTTGGCCAGATTGTATATGACCATAAGATTTTGTATGAGTTCGATTATGCTTGAAATCAGATCAATAGATCTAGATCACATCAAGAGTTTTCTATCTTTGAATTGCTGAAAATGCCATATTTAACAGTGTCTACACTCTAGCAGCCACTTTTTCTTCAAACTTGCTCAGATTGTATATGACTATAAGCAGGGTTCCCACAGGCTTTTAGCTTTGAGGGTGCATGCACCCTCTATGTCTATTTTTTGGGGGTGCAGACAAATTTCAGAGGGTGCATATGAAAAGTTTTTCTGTTTCTTCTGATGCGAGGACGCCAGGGACAAAGTATGATGAGGCCAGGGCCGAAAGGCATATGACGTATCTACGACGAGTGGTCCCATAACAAAGTAGCAATCCGTATTCAAACAATGGAAATGCACCAGGGATGATCTTTGGAAATTTGTGGTTCCACCGCTAAATTTTTATATCATTTGTTTGTATGTGTACTGTTCGTATCTCTCATATATTTCTTAGCCGACATATTTGCAGACTACACTAATGCGTAGGCCTATGCTAAGACTGTGTCTCACTAAATCAGGCATTTTCCCCAACATTGTTAATAGACGGGATAAAATACATCTGATAACCCGTCCAACTGTGTTGTTTGGATTTCGCATAAAAATGGCGTCGCTGTTTTGAAATCGAAAGTGACCAGAATTAGACCTATGACCGGACTTTTTGTTTTAATCATAAGTCAGCATTTTTCAAACACATATTCCTCTAAATAAGTATTGAATTCTTATAAAAACAAAAATTGATAGAAAAAATAGCGACTTTATTAGGCACAGAGACGGGAAATCCCACAATCTATTTTAAACCGCTTAATCATCATATTCGCGATGCGGGTGAACCAGGCGCTTTACGTATTAAGAATGATAAGAATTGTCAAGCGTCTGATAGACACTATAAGGAAAATGAAAACAAATCTAAACTGACACGTCGGACTTTGACGTTTAACTTGTATTTTGTTGTTTGTTAATAAAACTGGTCTTCTTACATCCGATTTCGGCATTAACTGCAACAAAAATCTGTATGTGCATGCACGTTCAGGGCATTGATTTTATGCGTGATTTTTTTAAATTATACGTGAATCACGTACATCTGTGCGTGAATGGGAACTCTGTATAAGAGTTCAGATGAGTGTGATTATGCTTGAAACCAGACAAATGGGTTGAGAGTTATCTACCTTTGAATTGCTGAAAATGCCATATTTAAGGGTGTTTACATTCTAGAGGCCACAATTTTTACCCAATCTATTTTAAACTTGCTCAGATTGGATATGACCATAAGAGTTCATATGAGTTTGAATATGGTTGAAATCGGACCTATAGGTTGAGAGTAACCTACCTTTGAATTGCTGAAAATGCCATATTTAACGGTGTTTACACTCTAGAGGCCATAATTTTTATATAATCTATCTCAAACTTGCTCAGATTGTATATGACCATAAGAGTTTAGATGAGTTTAATTATGGTTGAAATCGGACCAATAGGTTAAGGATTATCTACCTTTGAATTGCTTAAAATGGCATATTTAACAGTGTTTACACTCTAGAGGCCACAATTTTTATCCAGTCTTTTTCAAACTTGGCCAGATTGTATATGACCATAAGAGTTTAGATATGTTTAGCTATAAGTTCTCAAAGGAGTGCAATTATTGTTGAAATCTAATCATTGTGGCAATAGTTATCTGCCCTTGATATACTCTGAAATGCTAAAAAGGCTTCATTTCAGTATTGTTTAGGCTCTAGTTATCTGCCCTTGATGTACTCTACTATACTAGAATTATGAGGTTGTATTCCAAAAAGTTTTACATGGTATACTACAAATTTGAATGGATTTAGATTAAAACGGATGAAACAGAAAGGTAAAGCTTTCAAGCTTCAGTACAACAGTTGAGCGATATCAGGGCCCTCAGGTTATTAAATCATTTGGTTTATTAACCCATTACCCAATAAATACGCCTTAATGGGTTATAGTTAAAGCGTACCAATGGTAAAGCGTACCAAGTCAAAACGTACCATTTTTGGTCGAAGCATACATAGGGAACATTTTCAATATGTTATTAGTCGATAATTTATTGTTTTTCTCACATTATATAACCTCGCGTAAATATCGTAATTAGATCTAGTGTATTAAATATATGTCTTGATGATTTCAGGACGTTTCGCTACCTGGATTTTCGCTACCCTAGCATGTTCGCTACCTTGTGGCTTTCGCAGCTGGTCTTTTCGCTACCTAGACTTTTTCTCTACCCTGTCATATTTTTACACCTCTTATTTACTAATATGCAGGCGCAGTGCGTACGCATAATTGGTTTTTATTTACTGATCTGGATACGAACTTACAAAAAGAAATGGAAGAGGTTTTATTTACTAATCTGGATCCATACTAATGGACAGAAATAAAAACATATTTTGACAAAAGACGTTTTTATTTAAATCAAAAATAGAATCATCATATTTAAAAGAGTGATTTTTTATTAATCTGGATCAAAGCTAACTGACAGAAGTCATTTTAATTTTGATCAAATATTTGCACAAACTCCACACATTCACATCATACAGTTTTATTCCTTAATCTGGATCAAAACCAATGGAATCACCATATAAGGGATTTAATTTTATAATCTGGATCCAACCTACGGACAGACATAATTACAATTTTGACGAAATATTTGCGCAGACGCCACACGTCCACATAATAGATTTTTATTCACTAATCTGGATCCAAACCAATGCTAGCTCAATATAATAGGTTTTTATTTTATAAACTGGGTCCAAACTAACGTAACATAGGGGGGTTATTTATTAATCTGGATCCCAACTAACGGACATAAATAGAAGAGTTTTTATATACTAATCTGGATCCAAATTAACCATGACAGATATAATTGTGACAATTGTCTCAATAAAAGAGAATTTTATTTATTTACTCTTCTCGATGCGGAAAATGATTTACTGAATGGATTTTTGCGGAAGTTGATCTGAACCACACAAAGAAATGTAATGGCATAAAATTAAAATTTCAGAATCCCATTTCAAAATTCAACAACAGCTTTTGCTAATTTCATTTTCAACTGCAACTTTCAGATTGTTAAACTTTTTAATTCAATCATTTTAAATGCACGTTTATTACACTGAATTTAAAGTACTAAGTGGGGGTAGCGAAAATGTACGGGTAGCGAAACGTCCAGGGTAAAAACACCCTGGGTAGCGAACTGACAGGCGAGAAAGCAACAGGGTAGCGAAACGTCCAGTAACCATCTTGATCACGGAATTATACAATGTATAATTCTGTGTCTTGATGTATAGTTTTTACCCAGACACAACAGTATCTTTGAAACTTTAGTCATTAGGAACAAATTTGCCATTATGATAATCAGTTCTCAAAGTTTCGAAATTATTAATATTAACATTAGTGCCAATAATTATGTTGATCCTGACCATGCGTCGCCGTACACATCTTCTAATAAGGATCCAAACTGCTTGAAAATAAATTGTGCACCCATGCACCACAGTATCTTTGAAGATTCAGTTCTCAAAATTTCGAAATATTAACATTAGTGTCAACAATTGTGTACGGTAGATCCTGATCATTCGCCGCCGTACGCAGCTCCTGATCAGGATCCAAACTGCTTGAAAAATAAATTTCGCGCCCATGCAAAATATAGTCTCTAATTACGAGGCTTCTGATCAGGATCCAAACTGTTCAAAAAGTAAATAGTTCCATTTGATACAGTCCAAAAATTGTACCATAAAATTATATTCTATATCCGGATCCTAGCAGATTCTGACTTAAGGTAGGTTGGGAGTAAAGCAGAATGCGCCGTAAGGCGCGTTCTGCTTTACTTTCAACTTGCTTTAAATAACCCTTCATTCTGTTTTCAAAACTAGAATTAGGCTATGGGGTAATGTGTTAATTTGTTAAAATGCTCCATTATTTAACAGCTTCGCTCGCTTGTAGGCTGTGCCTATTTCATATTATTTCATTTAAAGATGATTTATAATATTTGGTGAAAGTTCCAGTGGCATAGGCCGTTTATTGTGGACAAATAACAGATCACCCCTACATGTACATTCGTTGCGAAAAAAGGGGGGTGGTGTTAATAGATAATAAAGTATGTGTCAAGTACCTGTGGGCATGAATATGTACCATCAAAAATATTTTCTATATTCTAGCAGTTGGAAGTAAAGCAGAATGTACCTTCAGACGCATTCTGTTTTACTTTTAACCTGCTTTAAGTGTTCAATGTTTCTTCAATACTGAAACAGGCTAGGGAGTAAAGGGTAAACTAAAACTTTGTGATTTAACCATGCATTTAAGATAGGAAGGAGCTTACTGCTTTACTTCAACAGTCTGCTTTAAGCAGCAACTTGTCAGGATGAAGGAACTGTTTTCTATGGGTCTTTTTAGGCCAGAGTAGATGTACGAAGACTTAAAAAATACCAAGAGCCGCATGCGGCCCTAAGTCGCTCACCTGAGGAACTATTGTGTTATACTCGATGCATAATGAAGTTTATCACTGCATGTATATGGACTGTTGCATTAAACTGAAAAAATCGGAATAAGGTTTTCCTGTAGAAGTCTATGTAAAACTGATAAGCCCCGGGGTGGGTCCATTTTTTACCCTGGGGTCATGATTTGAACAATATTGGTATAGGACCATAAGGCAAAGCTAGATGCCAAATATAAAAGGTATGGGCCTGACGGTTTCAGAGAAGAAGAGTTTTAAAGGTTTTATTACATAAGTCTTTGTAAAACTTATAAGCCCCGGGGCAGGGCCATTTTTGATCCGGGGGTCATGAATTGACCAATCTTGGTAGAGGACCATAAGGCAAAGCTAGATGCCAAATATAAAAGGTCTGGGTCTAAGGGTTTCAGAGAAGAAGATTTTTAAAGGTTTTATTACATAAGTCTATGTAAAACTTATAAGCCCCGGAACAGGGCCATTTTTGATCCGAGGGTCATGAATTGAACAATCTTGGTAGAGGACCATAAGGCAAAGCTAGATGCCAAATATAAAAGGTCTGGGTCTTAGGGTTTCAGAGAAGAAGAGTTTTAAAGGTTTATTCCTATATAAGTCTATGTAAAACTGATAAGCCCCGGGACGGGGTCAATTTTGACTCTGGGGTCATGATTTGAACAATCTTTGTAGAGGACCATAAGGCAAAGCTAGATGCCAAATATAAAAGGTCTGGGCTTTACGGTTTCAGAGTAGAAGATTTTTAAAGGTTTTCCTATATAAGTCTATGTAAAACTGATAAGCCCGGGGGCTGGGCCATTTTTGACCCTGGGTCATGATTTGAACACTCTTAGTAGAGGTCCATAAGGCAAAATTACATGCCAAATATAAAAGGTCTAGGCAATACAGTTTTAGAGAAGATGAGTTTTAAAGGTTTTCCTATGAAAAACTGATAAGCCCCGGGCAGGGCCATTTTTGACCCGGGGGTCATTATTTGAACAATCTTGCTAAAGGTTCACAACATGATGCTACATGTGAAATTTGGTTGTCCTAGGACTTATAGTTATTCACAAGAAGATGTTTAAAGTTTTGACTTTAGTTGTCAATATTACGTAAATACTAAAAATGACCGCGCCCTCTGGCGGCCATGTTTTTTGACGGATCAAAATTCTTTGAACAAACCAAATTGAAATCGGTCCAGTCGTTTTTGAGAAGAAGATTTTTTTAGATATCGTGCATGCATGGTTGCCATGGCAACAAGACCGATTGCCCCACTCACTTTTTTTGGTCAATTTTTGAAGCTCACAACTACAGTATGTATCTGACCAAGTTTGGTTAAAATTGGGCCATTGGTTTCAGAGAAGAAGTTATTTGAAACAAATTGTGAACAGACGACAAGGACACGGACGTACGGCAACCGAACACAATAGGTGAGCTAAAAATGTAAATGCCGAAAAGGTCTTTTTATATAAGAAATTCATCAAGAGCTACCTACGTTGTATCAATACATTCCTTTATAGGTTGTACTTTATTTTTCTTTGAATTTGGTGGCTGATCCTCATTGCTGTCCTGTGCATCATCGTCGTCCGAGTCACTCTCGAACAGATCTTCCACATCTCTGTCAGGACAACACGAGTACTGCATCTCATCCCCAACCCAGCCTGAATATCATGAAAATAAAACATTAACTTCAGGGTTCCAGATAAGGGGAGTATTTCAAAAATTAAAATCTTTATTTCTGCTTTAAACCCTATGGTGTCACTACTCATTAGAATCGTCTCGAAGAGACAATTCTAATGAGTAGTAGCACCATAGGATTTGGTGCTGAAATAAGTGAGAAAATGCTGGATTTGTTCAGTTTATTCCCCTTTATCTGGAACCCTGATCACTTACAGTACAACCTCTCTATTACAACCACTAAATTGTGTTAATGATCAGATTCATGTGTTCAAGTGAGAGCTTAAAGCAAGGTGAACATTTTGTTTTGCTTTAAGGCGTCACCTGTCTTTTACAGTCAATCAGCCTTCTTTTTTGTGGCTGTAATAGAGTGGCTTTACTGCATTTCCCAATCTAGAATATGAAAGAAGCCTTTATGAAGCAGGATTTTTATAAATGTGATATTTTTTATATAGACAAGAGCCCCACGGGGCATATTCGCTCACCTGAGAATAGCTGGAAAAACGGAGATATTGATTTATGTCCAGGACTGACCTAGATATGCAACAGACCGGAACAATTTGAACAAAATATGTAAAGTATATTTAAAAGTGTCACCATACCGAATATAAAAGCTCTGGCCATATTAGAGTCAGAGAAGAGGACGTTTGAAATTTTCTCTATATAACTCTATGTAAAACTGTGACCCCCGGGGCAGGGCCAATTTTGACCCTAGGGGCATAATTTGAACACACTTAATAGAGGACCTCAGGGCTCCAGATAAGGGGAGTATTTCAAAAACTAAAATCTTTATTTCTGCTTTAAACCCTATGGTGTCACTACTCATTAGAATTGTCTGGAAGAGACAATTCTAATGAGTAGTAACACCATAGGATTTGATGCTAAAATAAGTGAGAAAATGTTGGTTTTCTGCAGTTTTACTCCCTCTTATCTGGAGCCTTGGGACCTGTAGTCGATGATATGTGCCATATGTCTAAGCTCTGGCCCTTGTAGTTTCAGACAAGAAGATTTTTTAAGTTTTCATTGAAAAAATCTATTTTTAGCTCCTGTGACCTAGTTATGCAATGGACCAGAACCATTTGAACAATTTTGGTAAAGGACATCTAGAAGTGTCACCATGCCAAATATCAAAGCTCTGGCCACATTTGTTTCAGAGAAGAAGACGTTTGAAAATTTCACTATATAACTCTATGTAAAACTGTGACCCCCTAGGGGCATAATTTGAACAAACTTGATAGAGGACCTGTAGTCGATGCTGTGTGCCAAATATCTAAGCTCTGGCCCTTGCAGTTTTTGACAAGAAGATTTTTTAAGATTTCCTTATTTTTTCTCTTTGGTTGCCATGGCAACCAGAGTTCTGCATTGTTTTTAATTCTTTGTACAAATTTGAAAGAGCATTTCTGTAAAGTTTGGGTGAATTCTGTCAAGCGGTATGGGAGGAGATGTCATTAGAAGCAATTCGTCGCCTTATTCTTATAATGAGCTATCTACATTTTTACAGTTTCGAGAAAAACGCCTTCAAACATTCAAAGTGTGTTATTTCATTAATTCTTTGTCTTTTTTTTCAAATTAAAAAACATATGAAAGACCTTGCACATTTCTATAACTAAATACAATAACAGCCTCATTCATCTTATAGTTTGTCCATAATTTAAATTTTTATTTTGGAGATAGCTCAAAATTCAAAAAATATTTTAATTTTTTTCAGTATTATACTGAGCTATTAACAAATATCTGGAAATAGAGTATTATCAAGTAGAATCTGTATGCTCTGATCACATTTACGGTTATGCCGTTATTCTTCATCTATTATACCTGACATGGCGTGGCACGGAAGCTGTGGCTCAATCTTTTAGTTTGGAGATAGCTCAGTGTAATATTACAAATATTTAGCCCATATGGAGATACCGCAAAATGTTTTTGTAAACATAACTGTCACTTGCTTAATGACTCAAACGTGATTGGGTAATACATCTAAGGTTTATAAATTAAGTATTATAGTGCTGCAACTCCAGGACATAGCTTAGTATAACATTGAAAAATGTTTGAGAATCATGGAGATAGCGCAAGTTGTGAGGCGGTAACTTTAAATCTAGGCGCCAAATCCATTTTCTGTTTGCACCTGGTGACAGTTCACTTTAAGACGAAAACAACGATGTATATATCTCCAAAAATGTAGATAGCGCACTGTAAGACTAAGGCGACGAATTGTTAACGACGACGGACGACGGACACAGGGCCATCCCAATAGCTCACCTTGAGCCTTTGGCTCAGGTGAGCTAAAAATGGGTTATACTGTGACAATTTTGTGTATGGTTTTTCATTGCATAAGGGCTCCAGATTGAGTTTAATAGTAAACTTTACATTTCCAATATTTCATCCTTTATGTCACTACCAAACCTTTAGTTGTCAATACTCATTAGAATCGTCTCTTTGAGACTGTTTAAATTAGTAACTACAATATAGGGTTTGATGAAAGCATAAAGAAGTTAGTATTTGTACACATCTGGCGCTCCATTGCCTGAGTTAAGTATAAGAAAATATGTACAGTAAAATCTCTATTCTGACCACTAAATTGTGTTAATTATTAGGTGTTTCACACAGGTGACTGCTTAAAGCAAAGAGCTTTCTATTTTAATTTCACCCTGATTTAACATGTCCCGTCTTTAATACAATAAACTAGCTTTCTTTTAAGTGGTTGTTATAGAGAGGTTTTAATGTTTAACCCTTTCACTCTCAATAACATCATAAAGTGCATTTGCAATTGCATAAGTTATACTGCCTTCAATCTAACTTTGAAATGATATTGCAGACAACAATATGGCGGAGAAGGGGTAAAAACCTCACGATAAACTTGCCCATGAAAGGTTTAATGCTGTTTACCTTTTTCCACGTAAAGTCCAGGTGTAACATCAGAGAACACCCAGTATCTGGAGTGATATCTGTCTGTGCCTATTGGTACCTGACGCAAGGAAATCTTGGCCAGGTTTATACCATCCTGTAAGACAAGTTAACAATTATACAGTTAGGTAATGATAAACAAAATAAGCAATTCTTCTCAACCAATTTCTTTAATGCTTTTTTTAGTGTTGAAGACATGTAGTTGCTAAAAGCAGATTTAAAGAGAACCAGAATGCTCCTGTAGGTATTCTTGCTTTTCTTTCAGTCTGCTTTAACCTGTTACCCCAATAGCCAGTGTCTAGTTTTGAAATAAGATTACCACTTAAAGCAGGTTGAAAGTAAAGAAGCATGCTCCTAATATATTCTGCTTTACTTCCAGCCTGATTTAAACTCCCATCTGGAAAAGTACTGGAAATGACTTTTACATTACATGTTCTGGACTTCCAAGCAGAGTACAACTTCTTAGTGCATGAACATCTCAGGGGTGTAAATTTTTTTCAAAAGCCACTCTCCCTGTAGGACTAGTAACTATTGAAATCCACTCGCCCTTCTGCAACTTTTGCTCGTCCGTGAATTTTCATATATAATTCATATGTACTAAAACTTTCACAATTTTCTTATTTATTTATCTAAACTAGAAAATATCAACTTATAGGAACATACTTAACTCTTTCAACACTTAAGTAATTCTTTCGTTTCGACATCCCTGCAGCGTGCTAACGCCGCTATTTTACTTCGACGAACGACTGTAAGACAGCTTTGTTAGTTTGTTTACATTTTGACATGCAGCAGGAAAACTAAAGGTGCTTCCGGTTTTTTTCGACATGTAAAATTTTGACTCGTTCAAGTTAGGTACGAAATCGTTGAAGCTTTATATTAAGAAATGTTTGCAGTTTGATGGATGATTGAACAATAAAACACGTTATAATACTGTTATGCATACTTTGACTTTATAATTTGAATAAATATTGGAACCATTGCTCGATACTTTTAACACAAATAAACCTTTTTGGGCCGAAACTTTCGTACTTCTAAGGCCGAATAAAGAAGAAACAAGCAGGTGTCCGTGAATCGGAATGCCTCTAACTTCTTCATTGATAATAGTGAAATGTACGACATTGTAGAAAATGTGTCTTTGATGTTGACACACGCGGAGAATTTCAGCCGTTTTAATTTGTACTCTAATTACACTGCGCAAAGTTATTAGTTAGGAAGTTACCAGACCAAAAGATCCACTAGCCCTGAACAGTGCTCCAGATAAGGTGCGTACGTGCGTTTTTCCGCATATATTTTGGAGAGAAACGCATTTGAAATGATAATCCAGGCGTACAAAAACGCACAAAGAAAATAAAACGCACAAAGAAAATTGCGTACGCATTTCAAATGTTAAGTTGCGAGTTTAATGTCCGGCGAAAAAGACCGTGAACAAGAAACAAACGGTAGAATGGGCCTCAGTTTTGTGTATTTGATGGGTTAGAACTAGTCTACGTTTTTTACTTAGAAAAATAACTTCAAACCAGCCCGTATTTTTAAGTGAAATGTTAACCCTAACACCGTTCGCTGTTTTAATTACGTTCGCACCCGCAGTGTCTCGCCTCAGTCTCGAACGTTAAAAGCAGCAACATTGGATCGGCCGGTTTATCTCGATTCCGTAGCCTTTCAGAAAGGATTGTGAATTCTAAAATACTCGGAGACCCGTATAAACACGCCCATGTAGTCGACCCCCAGCAACGAGGTGCGGGTCAACACATTATGGGACGAAATTGTCATTGCAAGCGTCGGCAGAAAAACATGTTTTGATGGCGTCGTCTGGTGTTAGTCGACGTAAAAAGTAACGATAAAACGCCTATACTATTCAATTTGAAAAAACGCGAGGATGCCGTGAGCGGGTATTCAAAATCTATCATTGAGTGTTTAATGATAGCGTCGTTAGCGAGGACAACCCCAGTGTAGAAAAATTCGCAAAAAATATCAAAAGAAAACACAACGGCGCTCAGGTAAATGAAAAAAAAAAAAGAATCTTGGCATAACCCTGCTTAAATATCAACTATAAAAGGACAAGATCGAGACACAGTATTGAAATGTCCTATATGCATTGAGGTAAAGTTAGACACCTTCTTGGCCATTGAAGGCTCAAAGAATCGTGCAAAGAAATACTGTTGACAGGCATGGGTACTAAAGGGCACAAGCATTGTGTTCAAATATGAACAGGAATGCACATATGGCCCAATGTCTTGCTCAGATGATGGCATTCACATATTTAGTAGTGTGTACATGCCTACATTGCTCAATTCAGTAAAAGTTAAATTTAGTTTTCCATTGTTTGTATTCTCCTAAGATTTTCAGCATTTGATTTCGATTTTCAGCATTTAAGTGAAAATAGTGTGAGTACGTACTCATTGCATGCAAAAATGATCTGGAGCACTGCCTGAAGGTCGAGCATATATTTGAAAGCACTCCAATTTTACACCCCTGCATCTTAAAGCATTAAAAGGAGTTTTTATGGAGTACAGAGTTAACCCTTTACCCAATAGCCTGTTTCTAGTTTTCAAAGTAGGCGACGACTTAAAGCAGTTTGAAAGTAAAGCAGAATGTGCCGTAGCCTGCTTTAAGTTAGCACCTGCTAGAATTAAAAAATATTCCTTCTGATACATATTCATGACTTTATAAATTGGAATTGTTTTCTTCCACGGAGGATTAAATGGTATGCGCTAAAAGGCACTTCTATAACGTAAAGGGTTAACATAATTTACTAGTCATAACAGAGAAGTTCTACGGTACTGTTCAGCAAACATACAAGTACTTACAGTAAATTCCTTCGTGAATGCTTCTGCCTCCTTTTTTTCTTTCATAACCTCTGCTTCTTTCTCTCGCCTGTAGATATATATAATATTGATACATTAAGGGCTTCTGAGTAGCTGAGTGTATGTGTTGGGGTTTATTGTCTCACCAACAGTTTTTTCAGTGTCTAGATATAGTAATGCTAATATGTGATGGCATGCTGTAGACACATGACATGATACTTCATCCAGTTACATTACAAACTGACACTGAATCAATTAGTCATAGTTAATACTTCCCTTCCCTATAATTAAAGAAACATAAAAACAACTGACAAACAGTTTGTACCAAGATCACATGCCGCTATTTGTGGCATCTGATCTGGGTTCAAACTGTTTGTAAATGTACTCTAAGGGTGTTTAGCTTCAATCCTTATAACAACTCCCTCTAAACAACACACATAATCTTTGTCTCCCATTGGGTGTTGTTTTAGATCTATAGGCAGCACTGTAGTACACACCTTTCAATGTCCAACATTGACAAATCAGCAACTATTTTCAAATTTTCTTGTTGCAGTCAAGAATCGAACACGCAACCTTTCTAACCCAAAGCAAGAAGCTCTGCCAACAGAGCTGACCCTGCCAGTACAAATAAATGCAGTGATAATTTTACCTGTGCATCCCGAGTCCTATACTCTTTAAATTTGCCAGCGACTCATTATTTAAAATGCGAGTCCCATGGACACAGAGATTTTCTGACCTTTATTATAAAACGTATAACTCAAATTATAACCAAAAAGTAGCTTAAAGTAGGTTGAAAGTAAAGCAGAATGTGCCTAAGGCACATTCTGCTTTACTTTCAACCTGCTTTAAGTGGTCAACTGTCTTCAAAACTAGAAATTATGGGATATTTGTCTAATTTTTCACCTCAAGGAATGTTTGTCTAAAGGACTCATTGTTTTACAGAATGTGCATCCCAAGGACTCATTCATCTGATTTCTAAAATTATCACTGTAAAAGTAAATGTATTTTCTCTTTGGCCATTGAGCAATTGTTCAATTACCACTTGTATGTGTACCTGATTCTATCCTCTATATCTCTCTGTCTTCTCTCCTCGGCTGCCTGAGCTGCAGTAACTCCTCGTCTTTTCACTGCTGTGATTATGTCAGCATCATCCAGATCCATTGGTGTCTCCTCATCATTCTTGGAGCTGTCGGTCTCCTTCTTGACCGCGCACTTGTCGCTGTCCTTCGGCTCACTTTTAATCTCTTCTTTCTTCCCATAGAAATGAGTGAGAAATGTATTGGCTGAAAAGAAACAAAATTGTAAAGTTACTCTATCCACAGTCAAATCTGTATTAACCCATTATCCCATAGCCTGTTTCTATTTTTGAAAACAGGTGACTACTTAAAGAAGGTTGAAAGTAATTCAGAATGCGCCTTAATACAGCACATTCTACTTTTCTTTCAGCCTGCTTTAAGCTACAATCTGTTACGATACGGAAACTATGTTTTAAGCAGTATATAAATGACTGTATAAATTGGAACTGTCTTCTTCAGTGGAGGAATACATTAAAGGTATATCTATGGGGTAATTGGTTAAGCAATCAAATATTGTCAAATGCAAGATATAGATAATGAAGAGCGCTCCTTCAGAAGTTCTCTGCATTGTTTTCATCTTGCATAAGTTTAGCAACAACCTGCATAAGAGACTATCGGCATTGTATTGAATGGTCAGTGAACCCATTACCCCATAACCTGTTTCCAGTATTGAAGATAGGTGACCATTCAAAGCAGGTTGAAAGTAAAGCCAAATGCCCCTTAACTCTTTGAACCCTAGTCCCGCATATAGGCAGCCTTTACAAACAGTGAACATGTGAATAGTACACTTGTCCTATGCAAACAGTGAAGACCCAGATCAGAGGGCTCCGAAAGGAGCCCTCTGATCAGGGTCTTCACTGTTTGTCATAATGCCAAACATTGACAAAAACAACCCTTAAAAGTCAGAAATTGACTAGACTAAAATGGAAACTGGAATTGTCCATTTAAAGCTTTAGGGAGGAAAGAGTTAAGGCGCATTTAGCTTTACTTTCAGCCTGCTTTAAGCTTGCATCTTCTAGTTTGTTTTGTTTGTTTAAGTCCGTTTCTGTCATCTATGGGCTAATTGGGGAATTAAAATTTGGAAATTTTCTTGTCTTATCATGATTGCTGGGGCCCTGAATACTTTTGTAGATTTTATGATTATCCTATGACAAGTTTCTAGTTTTAAAAAGAGTTGACTACTTAAAGCAGGTTAAAACTTAAAAGTTAAGCAGAATGTGTCCTAAGGCACATTCTGCTTTATGCAACCATCTGCTAGGATATAGAAAATGTCTAGTATTTCTAATGGTGAAATATTCATTATTGTATAAAAGGAACTATTTTCTTTAGTGGTGGAATAACTTAAAAGCATCAAAATGTGGATCGAGATTTTAATCGGTTAACCTATTATCCCATAGCCAGGTTCTAGTTTTGAAGATAAATGACCACTTAACTCTTTCCTCCCTAAAACTTTAAATGGACAATTCCAGTTTCTATTTTAGTCTAGTCCATTTCGGACATTTAAGGGTTGTTTTTGTCAATGTTTTGCATTATGACAAACAGTGAAGACCTAGATCAGAGGGCTCCGTAAGGAGCCCTCTGATCTGGGTCAGCGTTTTTTTTCCTTCTTTGAACGGGTCTGGGGAACGGACCCGTTCCCAATTGGAGACGGACCCGTCCCAATTTGACGACCGGACCCGTCCCAATCAAAAGAAATCAAATATCGGACCCGTTCCCAATCAAAATAAACATATTTCCCAATTGTCAAATTACTTTTTCCCTTTAAATCATAGCAAACCATCCATATTTCAACTTATCTTTTGCTACAATGAATGTCTCGTCAAGGAAATATACAGAAGTTTATAATTCCGTGGTCTCATGAAATGTAAACAAAGTTACGCAACTCCATTGACATTTTTGGGAGTATGTATAAAACAATACCAGTGATTACGGCCGAATATCGGAAACGGTCCGGGCGAAGATTTATACATGCCCCTTAATCGAGACTGGTTAATGTTGCGTGATCGCAAAATCCGCTGAAATTGATAAGAGTTTACAAACCCAGTCTGACTCTGTTTACCATCATTTATAAAATAGAAAACCTACAATTAAAACAATCATGAGCCATAATTCAAAGTATTTCAGAATTGTTTTGAGAAAGACGATAATGAAGAACTTGAATCTAGATCACTGCCTTAACACTCGCGAGCTTGATTGGCAGTATTCAGAGATAGATAAGATAAGATTTTGGATTTTACCAAGTCACCAACTCTGTCTCGGCCGCAACAGCGTCTACTGTGAGTAACACACCAAGCGTAGATTTAGTTTTTACACCATGTTTACCATCATAAACAGTTCTAACGGTTAAGTAACTTAAATTCCCAATTTCTGCATTGTCATCATTTCAAAACTCGTTTTTCCCAATTTGACTTGAAAAATTCCCAATCTGAGGGGTACCGGACCCGTTCCCAATTGGGTGAAAAAAAACGCTGTGGGTATTCACTGTTTGCATAGAACAAGTGTATTTTCACATGTATACTGTTTGAAAAGGACGCCTATATGCGGGACTAGGGCTCAAAGGGTTAAAGAATGTTGAAAGTAAAGCAGAATGTGCCTCAAGGTTTTAGGTGGGTAACGCCTATAGAAACGAATCCGCAAAAACTATACACCATCTCATTCAGTATCCAATTCTACATCATTTTCCAGAGTTAAAAGAATTTTCACCTCATATAACTGAAATTAGGGATATTTTTGTCTTGTTACCCTACTTTTCAAAAAACGTCCTGAAATGACTACCCCTTTTTTTTCTTTCCGAGGATAAAAAATTACAAATATTAATAAAAAGATCAAAACTTATTCATGCATTTATACCTAAGACATTGTTGTATACAAATACAAACAGAACAATTAAAATTTTTGCATAATACATTAAAAAAAATCTCTTATATTTCGGAAAAAATAATTTATGAGTAATTTTTTTCTCAAAAATCATTTTTTACGTTTTAGCAAAACTGAGATTTTTACAAAAATTAGGCAGGGGCATTCATACTGACTACATCTAAAATTATCTACCATGTCTATAGAACAAAATAAAATAAAAATTAGGAGGGTTGACCTCATGTAACTTAAGAAAAATGAAATTGTGTTTGAGAGGGGTCAACATTTGTGGGAAAGTAAAATCAAGGAAATTTGAGGTTTTTTGATAAAACATGCACTGTCATTTGCAAATAGTTGTGGAATTCACAATTGTCAATTTAATAGCTACTGTCTGTTTTACAAATTATTTTCTGCAAGATAAACAATATTCTCCAGCAAGAAATGTGAAAAATACAGTCAATCTTGTATAAAGCAACCACCTTGCGAATCAGTCTGCATACCTCTTCATTATGACACTTGACTAATTAACTCAGGGTAGAAATAGTGAAGGAAACTCCTACTGAAGCATTCTGAATTAGCTTTATCCTGCATTAAACAGACAGCTCAATACCAGACAAAATATGGGTATTCACTAGAATGATCGCTTAATACAAGATTGACTGTAAAAGTTGACAATGATTACCAAGTTTCATAATAAACGGCTGATATGTTGCAACCCAATAATTGCAAGAGATATTTAACCCTTTACTCCATAGCTTATTTTAAGTATTGAAGAGACATGGTTACATAAAACAGGCTGAAATTAAAGCAGGATTCATTCTGCTTTACTTCCAGTCTGCTTAAAACTATGTACAGTCTGCTTAGATAAAGGATTTTTATTATGCATATTGCCATATTCATGACTGTATAAAATTAAAACTATTTACTTTCAAGAGTGAAGGAATAAATTAAATGTGTTAACATGAGTATCAATGGAGTAAAGGGTTGATTTAGGAAAACATGTTTATCATGTACCACATGTTTGATTTACAGTCAGACCTGTATTTAATAGGCGGTCTGTTCCTCTACCTTTGTTGTGGTTTTAGGGCATATTTGTCATAGGGAATGTTTTCAGTTTATTAGACCGAGATGATCCCCTCTGCTACAGTGGAGAAAACGTTATTCTTTCCTTTTACACGCTAACGTAAAACACTAAAATGCAGATATATAAGGACACATTTTTGACAATTCTGACTTTTCATTGTTATCTGAGTGGCAAACAGTTAGGAGCCTGATCAGACGCTGTGTTTACCCGGCGTCTGATCAGGCTCCAAACTGTTTGCACTGGAAATAGTACTTTTAGCGTAAAAGCGTTTACTGGGAAAGAACAGCGTTTTCTCCACTGTAAGAGCTAAAAAGGAAGGCGGTTTGGTGGTTTTAATCCAAACAGGCTGCTTTGGAACAAATGAGATAAGCCGAAATCATCTTCCTGTAATCATTATCATGTCATCTCATCATGCATCCCTCATCATTTATGGGCGCTTGTCTCGCAGATCCTGGCAAATATAGCTCTTCGTTGGCAGAAAAAACAATTTTACCACCCGCACAATAGTTATGATCCAATAAAACATGTTTTTCTTTTATTTGCGCACCGGCCACTCGTCGATTTGCAAACTTTTCCACTCGGGGCTCGATATCTCACAGGGACCCGACACGATTGCTTTTTGAGAAAGAAAACGTCAGAAGTATATCGATTTTTTTCTCTAAAAATAGCAATCGTGTAGGGACCCGTGTGTGCAGTCAAGCGTTACCCGCCTAAAACCTTAAGGCACATTCTGCTTTACTTTCAGCCTGCTTTAAGCTACCAACTGCTAGAGAATAGAAAATATTTCTTGTGATACTCATTCTTGACTATATAGAATAGACTTAGTTTCTTCAGTGTAGAAATTAATAAAGGTGTAAAAGGCGTATTTATTGGGTAATGGGTTAATACTTACATGAATCATGAGGTTCCTCTTTCTTTATCTCTTTCACTGGTTTCTTTTCTTCCTTCTTTTCTTCTTTTGGTTGTTTTCCATCTTTTTTGTTCTTCTTGTCTTTGAACATTGCTACATGTAGTTTCCTCTTCCTATACAATGAAATATAATAGAATGATAAATATGCAACACTTATCCATTTTTGTAGCATATTAGTTGAACTCTTCATCATCTTCTGCTTTAAAAAATTGTCTGTTTTTTGTTTAACAAACTTAACTTAACCAATATTAAAATGTAATTTGAACATCTTCACTTGAAATTTCATTAAAATCAGAGAAGCAGTTGCTGAGAAATATTCCTTACACGAAAACTTAATGTTGTCGTTAGATGGCACCGCCAATGCCAAAGCAATTCGTCTCCCCTTTGCTCCTTCATCACAGCACTTGTACCAGGGCTTCAGACACTAGGGAGTAAACTAAACATCTTCAACATATTCTCTTTTATGTTTAAACCAAACACTATGATGTGACTACTCAATAGAATCGTCTCAAAGAGACGACTCTCTTGAGTAGTCACATCATAGTGTTTTGAGCAGGCAAAAAGAATAAGATTTCAACATACAGTCGAACTTCTATATCTCAAACTCACATAATTCGAACTATCCGATGTGTCAATACATGGATTGCATAATTTATTGCTCAGATTCGTTGAGCATACCCGTATTTCAAAGTTAAAATGTGGCACAGCCACGTTTTAACTTTGAAATACGGGTATGTTCGACTTAACCGAGTTTGAGATATCAAAGTTCAACATACTCTCTATATCTAGAGCCCTGTGTTGAGCACTGACTACGCCCTCTGTCCTACCATAGACTTGAGGCTTCCTGCTGTTTCTCCTCCATGTAGTCTTGTACTGAGTAAGTGCCCATAACCCTTGAGGATTTGGATCTTCTGTACTGTGTCCAGCTGATGTAACTGCTGGTTCTCTAACAGCTGTATAACCTCCTCAGACTAAAATGTCACACAGGTAGAAATATTAACAATATTTTTTTTCAATATTCCAGATAGGGACTTAAATTAATACATAAACTGCTTTTTTCTAATATTTCGACCTCTAAGGCCTTTTTTCAAAGAAAATCACGTCAAAACACACATCACATTTTTGTTACATGCATTCAGCCATAAAATCTCTCTTTGATTTTATGGCTGAATGCATGTAACAAAAATGTGACGTGTGTTTTGACGTGATTTTCTTTGAAAAAGGCCTTAGAGGTCGAAATATTAGAAAAGAGCAGTTTATATATTAATATAAATATTAACAAACAATGTCAAATGAACACAATAAATATGGTGTTTCTGCATATAAATAAAGGGTTGAAATTCACTAAATTAAGCACCAATACTGGTCATCTAGCGACAATCTGTATGTATCTAGTGAATGCATAAGTCACTTATTGGTGGAGTCTTACCACTTTGCCAGTAGGGTAGTGGGTGTATTCATATCCTCCCCAATCCCACTGGAGTAGGATAGTTTTTAAGACAGGTGAATACTTAAAGCAGGCTGAAAGTAAAGCCTTCAGGCACATTCTGGTTTACTTTCAGCCTGATTTATGGTACCATCTGCTAGGGTATGGAAATGTTTGTTGTGGTGAATATTCGTAACTGTATGAAGTTTTCTAAGATGGAGGAATAAATTACAGGTGTAAAAAGGTGTACTTATTGGGGTTATGGGTTAACTCTTTCCTCCCTGAAACTTGAAATGAATAATTCCGGTTTCCATTTGAGTCTAGCCCATTTCAAACAATCATTATTTTCCTACCACTTCATCCTCTGTAACTTCTGATTCATCCTCCCCACTGAAGTCACTCTTGTCATCAGATGTGTCATGTCTCCGCAAGCATAGTCGAACCAGTTCTGAGCATGTACAAGGGTTCACGGGTATGTCTGACAGGGGAACTTCAAGATCCTGGTAGTCCTGTAATACCATACTCCATAATTTAGAATACAGCCGAAACTCGATACTTCGAACTTGCGCTAGTTCAAACATATCCATATTTGAAATTTAAAACGTGGCTTAGCTAGTTTTAATTTGAAATAGAGGTATGTTTGACATCAACAATATGACTTTATCAAAATTCAATTTATGAAATACTGGTACGCTCGATTTAAACAATTTCGAAGTATAGAGTTTTGACTATACTTAGAAGTCAAAGCTCTACATTTGGGAGTATTTACAAAAGCTGAAGTTCTGACGTCTACACCAAACCCTGTGGTGTTACAACACATTAGAAATATGTAGAAGATACAGTCTTGTGACAAGAATACATATTACAGACCAACTGCACCTACCTGTTGTCACCCTTTTTCTTATTTGTATAGAAAATGTTAAAGAAGCCCCTTTAGTGTGAAAAGGTAGTCTTCTTTTACTAATGACCAAAACTGTAAATACCTTTGAAAAATGTTTGGATCCAGATGATGTACTATGTTACAAGGCAGCTCATTAAGATAAAAAATATTTGTTTCTCTGACCCTGTTTTGAAAACATGTTTTATATGATAATTGTTGCAAGTGACATAATATAATGAAACCATGACAACCTTTGCAAACAGTATGGATTCTCATGAGATGCTGCATTACGTAGGATCATTTTTTGACACTGTTTGGAACAAAATTTGAAAATTCTATTTCTAGACCTATAGCATACAAAAAATATATCCAGCATGCAAAGAGTATTTATTGGCTTATTTGGAGCCCTGGATATACAGTAAAATCTCTATTATGACCACTAAAACAAAGGTTAATTGACTGTATAAAAGACAGGTGACAAGATTAAAGCAAGATGACAGTGAAACAGAAAGCGAGCTTTCTGTTTCACTGTCACCTTGCTTTAAGCAGTCACCTGCCTTAAACACCCAATAATTAACAAAATAAAGTGGTCGTAATAGAGAGTTTTTTCTGTATTTCCTCTTACCTCAGCAATCTGGTCCTGAAGTAGGGTCTGTAACAATACATTCACCACTCTACACAGGTAGGTGAACCCATCTTTACCTGTTGATAACGCCTTCATAAGAGCATCTGAAATGAGAAGAAAATCAGGCCTAAACTGGAAATTATCTGTAATAGTCTCAATCAATCTCCATGTCAAATTTGTTGACCACCCAACAGAATCATCTCAGTGTCAGGCTTGGTGGAGCTATTTTGATTATGGTATTTGAAGTATTCTCTTTATATGCAGCTTATAATACACATATTAATTTTAAGATTCACTGCAGTTATATTCAGAATATTGCTCAAAACTACATAGACTATATCTTGTTTTTGTCAAAATCTATTATACAGATAAATATGCAACATAACTAGTTTCTATTTCCTAACATATAGTAGCTATAAAGCAAACAGAGAAGTAAAGCAGAATGCGTCAACTGCTTTAAGTTCTCACCGTCTTCATAACTAGAAACAGGCTATGGGGTAATGGGTTAAGTTTTAACCTTAAGAACATGAGTTTTGTCTCAAGTACTTGTTTTACAGAATGTGTATCTTGAGGAATCATTCTTCTCATTTCTAAAATTATCACTGACCTGTAGGTATAGTTCTTACCAGTATATATGGGATAATCATCATCCGGCATCAGCAGGCCTGCGTAGTTGGCAATGAACTCTGTTATCATGATCATATCACCAAACGCTTCATTCGGTATATTCTCAGGAGTGGGCACTAATTTAGGGGCGGGTAACTCTTTCAGATCCAATTTGGTGTCCTCATGACGCTAAATAATAGAAAAGTTCATAATACATTTGAGCCTGGTAATCTCAAACTAGCTTATGTCCAACTTGCTTCCACCTATTTCAAAGTTAAAGAGTGACCTTACCTTTTAGCAGGTATGCAGAGCTCAAGATAAGGGGAGCAGGGGTAAAAAGATCCACTTGCCCTGCTAGCTTTTCCCCTTCTTATCTAATGTGCAGGGCAAGTGCATTTTTTATATCGCGTTCATTGTCTTTTATGCAGGACGAGTGACAATTTTCAGAATTTTAGACCCCTGGGGAGTATTTCAAAATCTAAGATCTTTATTTCTGCATTAAACCCTATGTTGTTACTACTCATCAGAATCGTCTCTTCGAGACAATTCTGATAAGTGGCAACACCATATAATTTGGTGCTGAAATGAGTGAGAAAATGTTTGATTTGCTCAGTTTACTCCAGTTTATCTGGAGCCCTGAGTATGTTCATACCGCTCTACTTATCAAAACCTATCTGATGAAATATGGGTAAGTTCTGTAAAAGAGCTTTCTCATTTTCTATGTTAACCCATTACCCAATTAATACATCTTTTAATTCATTCCTCCACTGAAGAAAATTGTTCCAATTTATAGTCAATAATATGTTACATCATAAATATTTTCTGTACTCGAGCAAATAAAGCAGGCTGAAAGTAAAGCAGAATGTGCCTTAGGGCGCATTCTGCTTTACTTTCAACCTGCTTTAAGTGATCTCATATCTTCAATACTAGAAATAGACTACTCAGTAATGGTTTAAATGGTTCCTTCACATAAACTGATATGTAATTAATATATAAAGCAAATAATAATAAAAAAAAACACTTTTTGTTAAACAAAGAACATAGCTTGTGGAAGAAAAACATACCTTATTCAAAGCCTTTTTCATCTGGATTCTCTTCGATCTGTTTTCAGCTTTCCTAAGCTTTGCCTGTTTAGCAAGGTATTCCTTTTTCTCCGATTCACTCATTCGAGACCTATAAAACAGCAATGACAATATCAACTACAGACATGGGGTCAATTACTTAGCAAAGTAATTAATTAAATTACCAATTAGTTGGATAAAATGCAATTAAATTACCAATTAAATTACTGTTTTTCCCCAAAGTAATGATTAAATTCAATTACTTTATCTGATTAATTAATTAAATTAACAATTACTTTTCACTGTTACACTACATGATCCAAGTTTATAAGTTCATTGCAAACAATATAGACCCAGATCTGAGGATTTTGAAGGTGCCCTCTGATAAGAGTCTGCTCTATTCACTATTTAGCACAATCCTATGCATTAGAAAATGTCACTGCCAATCACAACCATGTAGAATAATGAAACCAGTGTGGAAACAGATAAAGACTCTGTGTTATTTTGAACCTGATCAGTATCGAAGCTATTTATGCCGAGCCAAGGTTTGTTATGAAATTGTAAAATTTAAGTATTTAGTTTTCAAAGCAGATGACACAACATGGCAGCGCCACACATAAGGGTGTGTAAACTAAATATTTCCAACATTGTGTATTTATGTTTAAACCAAACCAATGGTGAGACTATACATTAGAATCACAGGTGGGGTAGGGGGGGCCTCCCCGAAATTTTTTTAAAATTAACATCAAAATGGTGCATGCTGAGGGCATTCTAGAATGATGTAAACATCCCTATGAAACACCCAAAAAAGTGGTTTCATAAGACAGAAAGAAGATTCAAACGTAATCTTGAGAAGAAAAAAATCCTTTCTTAGAAAACTATAAGTAAGGGTCGGACATGTTTTTAAATTAATACCAAAAAGATACATTCTTGGGGCATTCTAAGAAGAAAGTTTACATCAATAGAATGATGTAAGTATCCAAACAACCCAAAAGTGGTATTATAAGACAGAAAGAAGTAATCAGGAGGGAAACATTCGGTTCTCAGAAAACAGTTACTATTACTTTCAACCATGATCATGCAAAGATTTTCACCACTCAAAATAGAACAGAATTCTGCTCCAACAAACTTAAAATTAATAACTCTCCTGCCAAGTGTCCTCGTCACAAGTATACTGTTAGCATATTCCAACAGAAATCAGACATAGATAACTTGGGTGAGACGTTAAAGAGGCTCGCAACCGGATTTAGCATTAAAAATAGTAATTTGTAAATATATGTCAAATGCTTATATAAATGGGTAAGATTTAGTTTAGGATAATAAATTCTGTTAAAAAATCCATTTCAAAAAAAAAGAAAAAAAGAAGCCCTGGTGGGATTCGAACCCGTGACCCTCCATGCGGAGAGAAACGTGAAAAAATGAGGAAGCTCCTATACTACCTCGGCTACCAGCGCTCTCTATATCTATAGTAGCGAATTAACGTACTTCACTAGAAGCGATCGATAGTACTTTTACTACTTTATTCGTCTCGGGTTTATGTCTGAGCCCGTGTAAAGAAGCAACAACAACAACTATACCGTTAGCTAACGCTATAGAAAAACGATGGAAAATATCTTAAAAAACTAAGATTCGGTGCCGATTCTTGAGACTTTTTTTGGACTGATCATATTTTTTTAATGTCAGAAGCCAAATAATGCCACAAATTTGCTTTTATTTGAGTATTTTATTTTATTTTGACAAGTACACCATCCGGTTGCGAGTCGCTTTAAAATGAATCAAGTCATTCCCCACTGAATCATCAAATGTATAACTCCAATTCCACTATAGACCACCTTTAAAGATTTTAACGACAAATGACAAAGCCTGCTTCAAACGGTACATATATTATACACCTTTCAGGGACAGGGATACACCAGATAACATTCCGACGTTGGCCCAACGATGATCACTTCATTGGGTCAACGTTGGCAAATGACGTTAACCCAATGTGGTTTTGCTCGTTGTGTACATGCCAACGCCAACGTCGTGCAAATATGCCAACCATTACCCAACGTTGGGCCAAAGTCACTCTGCTATCTGGGACTATATTTTATAGTGTAAACTGTGTACCTGTCAGGGAGAATGCCGTAACTCATGGGGAAGTTGATGAGTTGTGACAACCATAAACTCAATGTGCAGTTCATCAAAACGATGTTATATACCAAATTTCAGCTTCTTATGTCAAAACATGTATGAGAAAGGTGCGAAAAAAACTGGACGAACACCACCATGCCTGTCACACGATCGTATAATGACAAAAAGTGCCGACACTAGTCATTCTGGGTAAATCTGGATGTACACTGTTTGTTTAGAGCACATTTTTCAGTCACTGGACCGTGGTAAACTGTTAGCACATTCAAACTTAGCTTATTCTCATTTGAAGCACCAAATGGACAATTCCAATGGTTAATGAAATTATACGTTATTGCCATAATTTACTATGATTAAAGGTTTTGCTTATTACAATACGAGCGTATTGGAGCAAAATTGACACTCAATGTGTGCAGTTCATCAAAACAATTTGTAAACCAAATTTCAGCTTTAAAATTCAAGGATAAATGTATCATAAAGGTACTGCGAACAAACCTCGATGAACATTACCATACCATTCAAACAACCTGTGTAGTGACAAACAGTGCAGACCCTGATCAGAGGGATCATTTATGAGCACTCTGATATGGGTCTACTCTGTAGATTGCAAGTTTTCTACTAGCACGCTGTTAGCATTTTCAAACATAACTCATTATCCTTTGAAACATCAAATGGACAGTTTCAATGTTTGTTTAGATATAAGTCGTACCCATTTTTACTATTAAATTGAAGGTTCTGTTCTTACTATATACCACAAAATGACAGTCCACCTTGAATGACTCTCCATAGAAATATCAAATGGCAAATTCCATTTTCCAATTTAAGCAAGTCCATTTTTATACGCCCACCTCTAAAGGTGGTCGTATATTGCATAGCTTTGTCCGTCCGTCCGTTTGTTCGTCAACATTTTTTTGTCCGGAGTTTTTCTTTCAGATATTAATGACACCTCACACAAATGTTCTATGCATAAAAATCTGAAGTTGAGTCAAGTTTGAGGTCCATTCGATTTGTCGTTATAGAGTTATATGCCCTTGATATACTCAAATTTGCTATAAAAAGCTTGTCCGCAGTTTTCTCGGAAAACTATTTGAAGAGTTATATGCCCTTGATATACTCAAATGTGCTATAAAAAGCTTGTCCGCAGTTTTCTCGGAAAACTATTTGAAGAGTTATATGCCCTTGATATACTCAACTGTGCTATAAAAAGCTTGTCCGCAGTTTTCTATTTGAAGGATCTAAAGCTGAGTGAAATTTAAGGTTAATTTGATTTGTCGTAAGTTCGTAACATAGTTATCTGCTCTTGATGTACTCAGATCTGCTTGAAAGGCTAATTTAACAGTTTTTACCACTAAAGCAACTACAGTTTTGAATGGATTTTGATTATATCTACCCACAGTATAGTTATACATGTATAGAAGTATAAGTTTATGAGAGTGTTTGATTATAATTGAAATTGGATCATTGTGTCAATAGCTATCTACCCTCGGTGTGCTCAGATATGCTAGAAAAGGCTTTTTTTCAGTATTGCTTATTCTCTAGTGTCTACAAATTGGAATAGATTTTGATAAAGTTATATATTTCTTTGCTAGTGGACGTATTATATACCATTCGCGGTGCTCTAGTTTACTTTGGTGAAGGTTTGTTTTTTTGCAATTTCTTACAAAATGTCAAACAGTGCAGACTCTGAGCTTTCATTAGCCCTCTCAGGGTTTTGGTCCACACTGTTTGTACAGAACAGGGTTTTCAAGTCACTACTACGCTGATAACATATTCAAATACAAAATGACAAAAAATTGCAAAGCCTGGCCAGACGGCTCATTTACGAATCCTCTGATCTTGGTCTGCATAGTTTGTACAGGACACGAATTCTTGTCACTTTATAACACACTGTAATTAAATTACAGTATATTCAAACATACATGTACCATTCTCCCTTTAAACATCAAATGGATAATTCCAGTTTCCACTATAAAAATTTGTTTGGACAATATATTATATAAATTGACAAACAGTGTAGACGCTGATCGAGAGCTCTTGTATGAGCCATCTGATCTGAGTGTACACTTAATCACAAATTTACCAGTCACTAGTGCACTCTTAACCATTTAGCATCTGCAAATTTAACCCATTCGCTCTCAAATATCAAATTACAACAAGTTCATTTTTTTACTTTATAAAATGTGGTTTCATTACAAAATGACAAACAGTGCAGACCAAAGCTCCCCCGGGGAAATTTTATTCCTAGATGGTCTTAGGTACGTTATGAGGGCGGTTTGTGCCTTCGACTCAAAATAACATAAATTATTTAATCTAGGATAATAATTTTCGACTGTATGTTATCAAGTCGTTAATCTCAAACCTATACACCTACCCATTCGGATTTATTTATGTATCTCTTATAACACGGGATTCCTAAGACATGCTTCATTCGAAAACTTTTTATTCAAATATGGTCTCTGGTGCGTTCTGAGGTTGTTTCACGCATGCAAAACGGGTAAAATACTTACATAAAAATCAAGGTTAGGGACCTGTTAAAACAATGATCCAATTCCCATAAATGCTTGCTAGGTAGATATAGTTGTGACACCCTAAAGCGCTCATCAGGCATGATTAAGTGTATTGGCCACACTACCAAACGTGTGCCGCCAGCCCCACTGAGTAAAGGACCCCTGAAGTTGCCAGACGTGTGATTATCTAAGGGGCTTAATAAGGGGCACACACCAACAGCTAAATTAATCAGAAGTAAAAACAAATACATGTATGAAAATCGGCTCAGCTGGGGGGGGGGGGGGGGGGGGGGGGCACGTGCCCCAAAATCCGGGACTGAATCATCTCATTGAAATAATTATAATGGAAAGTACTTATATGCACTATATGGTTTTGAGCAGGCATACAGATTTTAGTCTCCAAAATACTCTCCACTTTGGTTACCATGGCAACCAGAGTTCTGCATTGTTTTTAATTCTTTGAACAAATTTGAAAGAGCTGGACCCAAGGAACATTTCTTTAAAGTTTGGTTGAATTCTGTCAAGCGGTATAGGAGGAGATGTCATTTGAAGCAATTGTTAACGACGATGGACGACGCACAACGCACGTCGGACACAGGGCCATCCCAATAGCTCACCTTGAGCCTTTGGCTCAGGTGAGCTAAAAATAGGGTACGAAATGACTATAACGTACGCTGTCAAAACCACTTGAAAGTAGACAAAATTGTCATATTTTGACCTCTAGTGACTCTACAATCAAGGTTTAGCAACATATTTATACAGTATAATGTATAATTGATGATTAAATTAACAAATATTCCACTAATAATAAGTTGAATGAGAAAACTCAATAAAATTTGGACATAGGATACCCCACCCACTTTCAAAAGTTATGAACCCAAACTCATCCATATTTATTTTATAATAGTTGTACATATAATGTTTACTTATCAACCAACTGTCTTAAATGAACTGAAATCTGTTGCTTTATACGTTTTGTGTATATGTATTTCATGCAGATATACTCACATTTGGGTGGAATTTTTCGTCTGCATACATGTGCAAATTTCTAAAATGGATAGGTATAAATAGGCCTACACAGCCGAATGGTACGGTCGATAAAGAATACAGTGTCGTCTCGCACAGAATACTTTTTTCCCCGCTAAAATCTAGAAATAAATTTAATGTAGATCTAGATCTAGTTAAATTAATTATTTTTTTCCTATTTTAAAGAAATAATAAAGAGCTCTACTTGTTATAAATAGAATCTAGTATATAATACTAGATTTTATAGCAATATTAGGATACTAGTCTATCTGGGTAGACATATTGCTATAAATCTAGCCACAGAATTAAACAACACGTGTTTTAGAATTCCGTGATCCAGCATTGTTCACAGTGCATTTATAGGCTTACAATTACAAAGTTTATTTTAAGTCGGATAGGCACGTCAGCAAATGAAAACTTAAGCATATGGATAGTTTTTATGACCGACTTTAAAAAAAATAATTTAAAAGTCTTTACACAAGAACACTTTTATCTCAGATTTTTATCTAGATCTATGCGACTTTATAAAATACACTAGGAACGAAGACTCTATATAGATCTAGATCTATAATTATCTAGATCTATCTCCTGAATAAATCTAGATATCCCTCTCTACAACGGTCCTCCGAACAACGACTCCCTCCTTACAAGTCAACGACCCTTACCGCAGTTCCCTAAACATGACAAATATGTTTAAACGCTTTAATACTGCTGCAATATCATCTGATTGAAATTGTCGTCTGCTCACGGGATAATACAAGAGTGTATAATTCCGTGGTCTGCAGTTGATCTCAAAATGACATAGGCTTATTTAGTAAATCTACTCTCAAGTATTAAAAATCGATTATAATCGTTCCAACCCGTCTTAAAAATAGTATCTATATATACTGAAATAAAAAAAAGATTTTAAACTTTATTCTATGTTCATATAGATCTATCTGATTTCCGAAAAATAAATTTCCATTTCGCCATGGCGAAATGGAAATATTCTTCATATATAGAGCTATATCTACCCTCAGGAACGTAGATATCTATGTACGTTCCTGCTACCCTCAAGTATTAAAAATCGGGTTTTTGTCATTGCAACCTGTCTTAAAACTAGTTTCAATATATACTGAAACAATCAATCTTGATTTAAAACTTTGTTATATACTAATATAACTGATTTCCAAAACATAAATTTCCATTTCGCCGTGGCGAAATGGAAATATTCTTCATATATAGAGATATATCTACTCACAAGTGTGAAAAATCGGTTTTAAATTACTGCCACCTGTCTAAAACTAGTATCTGTATAAACAGAAACAATAAAATTTGAATTAAAACTTAATTCTATGCTTTTATATCTGATTTCCGAAAAATAAATTTCCATTTCGCCATCAAAATTTCCATTTCGTCCATTTCGCCAAAATATTTCCATTTCGTGTTTTAGGCCTACCGCCCCCGTGATGTATGTGAGCGAGAGTTCACTTTGCACGTGTACATAACTGCCCATTGACCAGATACGTTGCTGGTAAGTTCCAAAAAAATGAAGATCGATTCAATATCGTCTTTCCGTAAACGCTTAAAACTTCAGTATGAACAATCAAACATGAATAAGAATGGGTTATCCATGTAGAGTAAAGTACCCTAATTTCGACACCTTAAGACACATTTTCATTGTAACGATGAGAGTTTGTAGTTATCCTAACTTCGACATAGCAACAAACAAAACAATACATTTACCCACGTTTTCTAATTACTATTGCTTATGAAAGTCCTTGAGAATGCAGTGCAATAGTGTTACTAACTTGAGCTGCTTTGGGTTCCTTATTTCGACAGGGGAACCCCAAATTCGACACCCAAACATAGTTTTTTAAAAAAGACATAAAAACATACACTCCTTTCAGATTTAACATTATCTAAATGATTAATCATTTAAAAGCACATTTTTGTCATATCTGTTTTGTGTTACTGGCATAAAAGTTCAAATTTAACAGCATTCAACTGTTAAAATTTAAAACAAGACTATTCCAATGATTTTGTCAAATCTGTTTGTGTTAATTGGCTGCAATTAAGGATCGTAGGATACCCGATACGCTAATTAAACCACCATAAGCTTTGGAATAGTCCTATATAACTGTACGCTTTGTTTAACCTTCTGCATGCTACCGGTGAATTCATGATACTGGTGCAAACATTTTCGCGTATCTCGCTGTCTGATTTGGATCCAAACTTTGTTTGCCTATCTGATGATTTTTTAAATGAAAATGTAATACAAGTCGAGAACTGATGTAGACTACATAACTTTGCATAGCATGTAATAGTAGGCCTATGGCGTTCACATGTATACAAAGTAAGCATGCAGCCAGTGGCGTCCTCAAAGGCTATGATAATAATCCACACAACACCAAAGACACAAGGAAACGAATCAATGGCAATCTTTACAGATGATATTTCAAGCAATATTTCATCTCTATAATGCACTTGATATGTCATCCAAACGTACGACATGAAGCAGATCCACTCTTTAGGGCTATCTTCATCAGATTGATAGCCGGTGCACATTAGCTGTAGGACTTTGTCATCAATGTCTATCAACTGTTGCGCACCCTCAGACAGTCTTCAAGATTGTGATTTGTTTTCATTAAATCTACAATATCTTAGTGACACCTATTCTGCTTTAATTTGATTGATATTTTCCTTTGATCTTCACCTCTTTGGACTCTTTTTATTTTCCCTACTCTTCAAGTTTCTTTTCCTTTTTGAAACCTTGACCCAAACGGAAATCCACCTCACGGGCTGCCCCCACCCCAAAAGACCCCCCCCACCCCCCCCCCCCCCCCCCAAAAAAAGAAAAACATAAAAAATCTGTGTCTGCCGTGATTTGAACCACTAATCACCAATTATCGAAGGCGTTAAGTGCCCTGTCTTTGTACACGCGACCATTACCGCCAACGTTATTTAGCATGTATATAAATATATGTTTATAGTGCAATGTGAATCTAAAATTAGGGGTGTCGAATTAAGGAGCAATCAATTATTTTGGCACCTTATTTCCGACACCCCTAATCTGAAGGTCAAATCGCCTAACAGACAAGCAAGGATCAGTCTACATGATAAACAACAATAAAAATGAGTTTCTGGAGTCCGTAATGGCTAAATTTTACAAAAACTAAAGCACCACATTTAGGTTCTGGTATGATGCCCCTTAACAGTTTCCGTAAGACACACTTTTTAGGTCTTTGAAAATTTTCGAAATTTTTTTCGACAGACCTATGTCATCAAACATACGCCTGTGTGAATAGATTTTTTTCGTGACGTCAACATTTAAATTTGACGTCATTAAATTATCAATCATAATATTGATTTAAACATTTAATCAGGAGAAATGGATATGGTTGTAAGAAGGTGTCGAATTAAGGGGCCTGTCGAATTTAGGTGCCATTGCTCTAGTTCAAACCACAGGTTTTCGGCGTGTAAGCTATGACCCCCCCCCCCCCCCCCCTCGCTGCTACCCCTCATAAATCTTTCAAAATGAGTCAAAATACATCCATATGTTCAACAAACATCCTTAACAAATGTTTCAAGAAGTTTAAATAAAAAAAAAAAATTCGTATCATGTATGTATACAATGAAAAGGTGGATGTGTTTTCAGAGCCATCAACTTCCTAACCTTGTCATTTTGTCATTTTTGGGCCGATTTTGACAAATGATGGCTTATTATTTACATTTAACAGTTCTGTTAAAAGAAAGTTAGCTCACAGCCCAAGCAAGACAGGAGCACAAGTGAAGAAATAAAAAGTTCGATAGGCACCTTATATCGGAATCCTTCTGTCACCTTAATTTTTGGACTTGTTCGTCAGTCATTCACTGATTCAGCGATTAACAAATGCATTTGCGACCATGCATTACACCATGGTACGGGTAATTAATAGAAAATGAAATATATAATAAATACCTTTTGAATTATCGGTAAATGAGCATTTCTGTTACGAAATAAATTTCTAGATAACTTTCGTTTAGTTTCGGTTGACAAACGGATATGATATCATTAGTCGTATTCGAATCATTCAATTTGTTGTCAACGAAAACTAGGCAGAGCAAATGCTCGAAGATTTACTGATGACAACGTTTTTGACCCGACTCAAATCGAAATTGTGGTCAACGATTTGATGGTTTGACAACATTTTGTCAACGGAAAACACCAAGTGGTGATTCGAATAGAACCTGTTGACAACACGTCCAACTAATGCTAAGGTTGTCCTGATTCGAATACGACCAATTGAGGCGCTTGACTTTTGCGTCATTTCCTGCTTTGAAGCTGGTTCTCGGGTTCGCTAGAATGATAATAGTTTGACTGGGCAACCAGTCGTTTGTTTGGGAAAATTTTGCGTGACAGATGGTTTCCGAATAAGGGGTCTCCCCACCCTTCGAGTCCCCATGCGCGTGTTCGCCGATTGCTTTGAATTTTTTACCAATTATCGTCAAAGAAAACTGTTTGCTGTAAACAATGAGCCATGATCTGTCCAGATCGTCCAAGATTTGACAAAATGACAGGGTTGGGAACTTGAGGGTTGCTTCTGCAAGGCGCTTTTTCATGGCAGCCTTTACTATTTTACTTATAAATTAGCAAAAAAAAATTATTTTTTTTCAATTTCACGAAACTTCAGGAAATGTTCTTATATGATGATTATTGAATGTATGGATAGATTTTAGGGTATTTTATCCACGTTTGGTGGTGGTGGAGGGGGTTATAGCAGCTAGGGGTAGTGGCATAGCCAACGGGCCGAATGCCTATGAATCTGTCCACGCATTTTGCTATAAATTAAATTTTATTGAGGCCACCCACTGGTGCTTCGATTGAAGATCGATGCAATATCGTCTTGCCGTAAACGCTTAAACTTCAGTTTAAACATTCAAACATGAATAAGAATGTGTTGTCCATGTAGGCCATATTAAGATACAGTTATGGCGAAATTTTCATGTCAATTTGTCCACGCATTTTGCTATAAATTAAATTTTAATGAGGCGACCCACTGGTGCTTCGATTGAAGATCGATGCAATATCGCCTTGCCGTAAACACTTAAACATCAGTTTGAACATTCAAACATGAATAAGAATGGGTTGTCCATGTAGTTCATATTAAGATACAGTTATGGCGAAATTTTCATGTCAATTTGTCCACGCATTTTGCTATAAAATAAATTTTAATGAGGCCACCCATGGGTCCATTCACACCTTCGTGCAAACTGCCGTCATTTTTCATTCAATCGGCATTTTCCAAACACTAATTAACGTGTGTGCGATGCGCGGAGGGGTTAATTGATGCTCGGACTTTATTCTTATTATTCTTTTGTGTTAAATCTCGACCAAGAGGCTTTTTTAAGGAATGTTTGTATTGTAAAATAACTGTAGACCGTATTAACGAAGCAACTGATAAGTAATTCCAAATATCGACTTTTTCCCCGATCGTCGCTAAAGCTTATATAACTCGCGAGGACCTGTTCTCGCAAAATCTCGCTCAACGGTCTCGCATGTATAAATCATTCGAGTCGTGAATCTCTGGCTTTATACTGTCTCTGATGTACCATTCTGCTTTACTTTCAACCTGCTTTAAATGGTCATCTAATTTCAAAACTAGAAACAGGCTATGGTGTAATGGATTAACAGTGTTTCTTCTCTAGTAACTACAGTTCTGAATTTATTTTGTTAATACTTGCACACAATTATACTATAAGTTCTTGAAAGTGTTTAACTACTGTTGAAATTGAATCAATATTAACTTGCCCCTGTCATACTCAGATATGCTACAAACGGCTTTATTTTAGTATTGTTTAGGCTTTAAGTTTGTAACAATGCATTGACCCTATCACTTCTCTTCACATAGATTCAATTGTACCCATCATAAATATTTTCAATATCCTAGCAGATGACTTTATTAGCTTGAAAACAGGCTGAAAGTGAAGCATAATGAGCCTTAAGGCATTCTGTTTTAAATGGTCGTCTGTCTTTAAAACTAGTTATTGGGTAAGGGGTTAATTGAATTAGATAACAGGAAAAGTAAGTAAATTTTATATTTTCAGAAAATGGTCCCCAATTTGAATGGAATGTTATGTTAGGTCAAAAAGTGATAAAGTCTAATTAAAACTTGGAACTTTATACTCTGGTGAGCGCCATTGGGCTTTTTTTTGCAAATAAGGTTCATTTAAGCGTTTAAGGGTATGAATTGAACTGTTTTAAGCTTGATCCTTTGGAGGAAAACATTACAAGTGAGTGTTTTGGGTTATCAACTTTTTTTAAAATAGCATAGAAACATGGAATTCCAAAATATCACGCACATTGCTTCTTTATAACAATAGATCGTGTATAACTTGTGTTGCATAAAAACCTTGACGTCATCCGATACAAACCATCTGATACAGAAAAAGAGTTGTGTGTCTGTATTTGCTTTCATTTGTGAATAGGTATATAATAAAAACATGTATTCATGACTGTACAAATTGGATCTATTTTCAATGGAGGAATAAGTTAAAGGCGTAGAAAGGCGTATTTTTGGGGCAATGGGTTAAATCAGATTCAAAGTTTGTATTTTACTTTCAGACTGCTTTATGTTTCCAGGTAGAAAAGTACTAGAAAGTACATTTTCAGGATTCTCTAGCTTGGGGCTACTTTTCTGAGGGTCACTGTGTCCGTCTACATGTAACTGTCTTTCTGTTTGTTTGTCTGTCTGTCCACAACTTTGAATATATGGACACGTTTAAATTCAAATTATATGTCCATATAGCTTTACAACTAAAAGTAGGTGAAACTTCATATTTAGCATATGTTCTCAACTCAAGACGCTCTTTAACTTGGGTCATGCCTGGCAAAGGTCAAGGTCATTTAGAGGTCAAATGGACTGGTTTTTATTTTGGCCAGAACTTGGGAACTATGTGTGGTACAGACTTCATAATTGGCATGTGTGCTCAACTCACAAAGCTTTCAGCTCAATACACCTCGAGTCATGCCAGACAAAGGTCAATGTAACAGAGAGGTCAAATGGACTGTTTTTTATATTTGCCAGAACATATATTGTTTTCTAGACACGTAAAAAGGTATACCTCAGTTTATAACAGAATATACCTTCGAACTTTCTGCATCACTTTTGTTGCAAAATATCTCATTTTCAAACTACACTCTTGACCTCTTTGAAGTTCGAAAGCATATACATTTGTATGTCGCTTGAGATATATTGACAGCTTAAAGTAGGTCAAAAGTAATCTGTATAATTATTGTTTCTGATTCCCTTTTGTTTTTTTATCTGTTCATTAACCCGGGCGTCATAACTGTGACACATTGACTCGAAAATAAGGTCAGTCAAGACTTGACTGTTCAGAATGATCATTCAATCGTGTACGACTAGGCACTTTCCATGACGACGTAATAAAATGCTTCTGCAGAGATACTAAATTTCGAGATTTTTGAAGAAGAACCAATCTTATGAAGAAAGTAGCCTATTTAAGAGAGAGATCACTGTACTGTCTATTACAAAACCACTTTGACTTCGTCGAATAAGGTCTGTCAGACTTTTGACTGTTCAGTATGCGAACACTGTATCCAATTCTTTCATATACCAAATTGTTTACCACAATACATACACTCAGTGCAAGAAAAACCAAAACTGTACACCGTGCCATGGGGCAGATTAATATGTTAGAATACTAAGACCATGCACATATCTCAAGATGTATTTAATTCTGCAACAAGTTCAGGAAACAAAATACTCAAAATCTTCATGCAGTACAGAATTCATTCAACTTTGTAAATACTGTCAAACCCGTGTATAACGGACACCTATTAAACTAACTACACTATATTTAATTGGTGTATACAAATTTTCATTTTAAATGTACAGTAAAGCCTATTTTAAAGAAAAGACTAAAAGAAGATTGACACAATCCAAAACTGTCCACAATGTGTTTACGTGGCCACATGTAATGTAAATGAGTGAACAAAATTTTCCCAAAAGTAACCACACGGTGACTTTTCTTAAAGTCACCGCATCGCCATGAGTCATTTCCGTGAGTCAAGAAAACATTACGTGAAGGGTCATGCCATCTTAGCTCAGCAGGCAGTCATTTCCATGATCTATAATCATCAAAACTCACCCTAAAGTTACCAGGCAGTGACTTTCCCTAGACACCAAACGTACTGTGGTTAAACCTGAGCGTGGTACCTATCGCTGGATAAAGTTCAGGTTAAGAAAACTTTGAACCTGTCTTTATGACCCAATCAACACTTAAAAACAGTCTCTAACATATAAACAAGCATTAAGCAGCATTTTACTTGTTTATGTTATCAGTTTGCCTATATGTTATTGACCCTTTAGCATACCCTCTTTTGCAGTGTAAGTGTATACCGGTAATACACATGCACTTTTTAGCTCACTGAGCCAAAGGCTCCAGGTGAGCTATTGGGATGGCCCTGTGTCCGGCGTCGTTTACAATTGCTTCAAATGACCTATACCTATACCGCTTGACAGAATTCAACCAAACTTTACAGAAATGTTCCTTGGGTCAACAGGGTTCACCCTGGCTTAAAATTTTCTTGCGCCAGCGCTTGCGCCGAATGAAAAAAGTTTGCGCCAAAATAATATTTTTGGAGCCAAATTTTTCGCCATTTTTTTATGTTTGTTATACATACATGTGATATTTTCTTGGACCCAAATAGGGAGATTTTGTCATTTTAATACGGGGATTGGGGTGCCAAATAGGGAGCTTTTTTCGCTACACCTTTTTCGCCATTTTTTTTTAAATCAGTGAATCTAGATAAGTCTATAGACCACTAAGACAGAGACAATTTTCACCCAGAGATATACTTTTTATAATACTGATTCTAGCATCTAGGCTGAAAATTAAGCAGAATACTCTTCAGGAGCATTCTGCTTCAGTAAAAGTTTAAGCCTGCTTTAAGCTAGACCTTACATCTGCTAGGATATAAGAACTATATCTATTTTCTTGAGAGAATAAATGAAGTAGTTCAAATGGTCTAGATTTCTATCTATGGAGTAGATCTAGAAAGAGTAAGCAACTTAACAATCTGTTATTCATTAAATTATGCAAACAGTATGGATCAAGATGAGACGCGCATCATCTTATATAGATACAAACTGTTTGACACTGATATTTTCTGAAAAAAAAATGCACAAAAATTAACTCAGAGAATTGTTGCAGATGACAAAGGTTGCAGACTACAAATTCTGCAGACGATATTTACTAGCGCCATAAAGTGGGTGTGGTTTTAACAACGAAATAACGCGTCTTAATTTTCTACCGCGAAAACTGATTGCAACTCAATTTTACGAGCGTAATTGGTTGTAAAACCTAACTTAATAATTATACATTTGCACAAATCGTATGTAACAAACAGAAGAATTTAGGTCCAATGTTTAATTTTAATTCATTGTTAGAAAACGGCGCTGGGGAATACTTTTTAGACTAACAAAATATACGTAGTTCTCGTAGCAAATGTTACGGCGCCCCGTCATTTTGTAACGGTATCATTTTCGAAGTATTTTGCTGTTACGTGAATATACAAAGTTTTTTTAGGTGGAAATCAATCCATGAATGATAAATTCTGATCAGCTTTCATATAAAATGTGTGTTTGTCCAGAACTTACGGATAATTATCTGATTTTAATCCGACCCGTATCTGCGACATAGATCTTATCCGCATCACCGCTTCTAAAAATTGTCGTTGAAAAGGTCTCCGATTCGGGGCGAACCTGTCAATCACTTATTTTGATAACCAATTAGATCTACAACACATTAAAAGCAATCTCGGCACATGTGGTCAAACATTGTTTGGCAGCCTGCCATTACACATGCCGTTATCGACGATTGCGTAATGTGTTTACACGCATCAGTAGCGTTTGGTGATAGGCTAAGCGTGTGTATGGATTAGCCGAACTCTGAAGCCAATTTTAAGATTTTTAGAGTCGGCGAGAAAATAAACTGTACTATTATACGGCGACAATTCTGAAATATCTCGGCGCCAGACACTTTCGCCGATTCGAAATTTCTGTCATCAGAATTATTTTTTTTGCGCAAATGGCGCCGTTGGCGATGCTCAGCGGGAACCCTGATTTTCGGTTCGTTTGTCTCGGTTCGAGTTTCGGGTCGGCACCGCAAATTTTCGGTTCGGTGCACCGATGTATGGTAAATTACACTAGACCGCTAATTTACCAATCAGCGTGCAGTCTGCGTGAATATTTTTGATGGTCAGACGTTCCAAAATGTAAGGTTAAATCACAGTTCTAACCTTTTCTTCTTGCAGTAATTAAAATAGCTCGCTTCTCGTCCGTCTCATTCTTTTCATATCGGCTATTTATAATTCCGGGAAACCAAGCACTTAACGCATGCGCACGATTGATAGTCCGGCTTCAAAGGTACCAAAGTCGAATCAGCATCAGAACAAGGGCCACTATGGCCCTAAATCGCTCACCTGTTACGACATGGCAAACTTGACCTATAGTGACCTAGATTATGACTAGACATGTATACCCACTATCAACCTCTAGAGTGTAAACAAGATTTTCCAATGATTTGACCTAGTGACCTAGTTTTGACCAGACATGACCCATATTCAAACTCGACCTAGATATCAATGTGACAAACATTCTGACCAAATTTCACCAAGATCCAATGAGATTTGTAGCCTCTAGAGTGTTCACAAGGTTTTTCTATGATTTGACCTAGTGACCTAGATTTTGACGGGTTATGACCCACATTCGAACTTGACCTAGATATCAATGAGACAAACATTCTGACCAAGTTTCATCAAGATCCAATGAGATTTGAAGCCTCAAGATAATTCACAAGGTTTTTTTTATGATTTGACCTAGTGACCTAGTTTTTGACCAGACATGACCTATATTCAAACTTGACCTAGATATCAATGAAGCAAACATTCTGACCAAGTTTCATCAAGATCCAATGAGATTTGTAGCCTCTAGAGTGTTCACAAGGTTTTTCTATGATTTGACCTAGTGACCTAGTTTTTGACCGGACCTGACCCACATTCAAACTTGACCTAGATATCAATGAAGCAAACATTCTGACCAAGTTTCATCAAGATCCAATGAGATTTGTAGCCTCTAGAGTGTTCACAAGGTTTTTCTATGATTTGACCTAGTGACCTAGTTTTTGACCGGACATGACCCACATTCAGACTTGACCTAGATATCAATGAGGCAAACATTCTGACCAAGTTTCATTAAGATTCATTGAGATTTGTAGCCTCTAGAGTGTTCACAAGGTTTTTCTATGATTTGACCTAGTGACCTAGTTTTTGACCAGACATGACCCACATTCGAACTTGACGTAGATATCAATAAGGCAAACATTCTGACCAAGTTTCATGAAGATCCATTGAGATTTGTAGCCTCTAGAGTGTTAACAAGGTTTTTCTATGATTTGACCTAGTGACCTAGTTTTTGACCGGACATGACCCACTTTCGAACTTGACCTAGATTTCATCAAGACAAACATTGTCATGGAGTTTCATGAAGATAGGATGAAATTTGTAGGCGCTAGAGTGTTTACGAACAATTGTGGACGGACGACGGACATTCAGCGATCCTAAAAGCTCACCTTGGCACTTCGTGCCAGGTGAGCTAAAAAGGGTAACCAGTCTATTACTTAGCGACCGCAAATTGCGAATGACGATGTAAATAATTAAACTAAACTATTAATGACTTTTTCAGTAAAATAATAATATAATTGGAGCTTGGTAGTTCTTCTAGCGCTTATAAATAGAAGGCTGATGAGGCATTTAATGAAGACCAGCCATAATGACAAACAAAATAGGCTGAAAGCTTAGTTACGAAACTTCAATGAAAAACAGGTCGGGACGAACCACGCCTTAAATTCGCTACAATCTGTCCTAAAATGGTAGAAAAAAATGCACATCTTTCTCGTACATATGATAAAATTATAGATGACAGTGATAGCGTTTTCGAAAAAATGTGTAGATCTATTGTCTGCGTAGACATGTGCCAGTAAATGAAAAAAAATTTCTGGTTGATTTTATCAAGTTCTCATCCTAATACCCGAACCGAAATAACCGAAAACCGAAGGGGTCTACTCGAACCCGAACCGAACCGTGAAGTACCTGAACCATTGCTGCCCTATGGCCCATCATCTATATTTTTTTTATGTGACATTGCAGGGTCTTCCCCAGAATAAATGGAAAGTTTTAATGTATAAATGGTGTTCCCTGAGCCACTTTAAGCATTATTTCAATGGTGTCCTAAAGATAAACAGCCTACTAAAACCTTTGTTTTTATTAATCAATTTAAATTTCTTTATGACAAGAACTTGCTAAAATCTATATCATAACGGTAGATACAAGGAGTAGAATTACTGATGTGTTATTTTGTTTACAAAAAACTATACATTTTAATTCTTATACATGTAGATGAAAGGGTTTGACAGAAAAATATAGAAAGACACATTACCTACATTGGTTAACTTGCTTTCTGATGTTATAATCTATAAATGAGCATTAGATTATAATTTGAAGCAAAAAATATTATTTTTTAAAAATATGTGTGTTTGCTTTATATGTTGCCAACTTGCCACGTAATTATGTTAGCATTATGCTTTTATGATAATTTGAAGAAGAAAATTGCAAACATCGCAGTACTAGTTCAGAGGGCTTTTATAAATAAGAGTTCTCAAATCTTGATCTTCACTGTTTTCCTATATGTAGATACTTTTTGGAGTTTTTGTACAGTTATCCTGAATGTCATTTGTATTTCCTGTTATTTTTTTTACTTTATATCTTCATTTCTATCTGCTAGATTAAGTTCTATCACAATAATTCTGTTGCATATCTTATAATCTAGGTCACAGGAGCTAAAAATAGTTTTTTCAATAAAAACTTAAAAAATCTTCTTCTCTGAAACCACAACACCCTGAGCTTAGATATTTTGCAAAAGCATCATCTTCAGGTCTTCTATCAAGATTGTTCAAATTATGTCCCTGGGGTAAAAAATGATCCCGCCCCAGGGGCCACAAATTTACATAGAGTTAATCAGTTATATAGTGAAATCTTCAAAGCCTCTTCTTCTCTGAAACTAATATGGCTAGAGCTTTGATATTTGGCATGGTGTAACTTCTAGAGGTACTTTACCAATATTGTCCAAATGGTTCAGGTCCGTTGCATATCTAGGTCACAGGAGCTAAAAATAGTTGGGTTTTTTTCAATAAAAAATTTAAAAATCTTCTCTGAAACCACAGTACCCTGAGCTTAGCTATTTTGCACTCAGCATCATCTAATCAGCAATTGGCACAATCGTTACTGAATCGTATTGTCATAATTTCTCAGCTTTCCAAGACATGTTACATTTACATCAATGGTTCCAGGTGAGGGATTTAGGGCCCTATACGGCTCTTGTTTATTTTTATGTGACTATGGCGCATGGGTTTCTAGGTCACTGTTGGTACATGCATTTTTTGGTAAGAGTAGTAAGTGGCTTTTTGAACCCTTACAGTTGTGTCATTTCTGACTGATCAGCTTGTTTCTTCACATTCTCATGTTCTCAGTTCTAGATATTGACTTTTCATTGTAATTTAATTCAATTTTTACAGATGAAATAATGGATCACCATAAGAAGCAGGTCCTCCTGAAGTGGGTATGTTAAATCAGTCTTTTCAGCTCCTTTTGGAATAACATTACCTATTATCTAATAGCATATCTTTTTAGTTTTGAAGACAGGTTAAAGCATGTTGATGCAAAATCAGAATGGCTTCATAAAACTAAAAGACACAGACAGAATAGCTTCATAAAAGACAGTTAGACTTAGTTTTGGGGTAATCATTAATGGGTTCAGTTACATTCTGTTTTACTTTCAAACCGCTTTTGGTTTTCATCTGCTAGTATAATGTAATTGACATTAATTGAGGTTATGTTGCAGATTCATGACTCAATCAGAACTATTTTCCAGGGCTCCAGATCAGGGGAGTATATCAAAAGCTTTTACATAAATCTTATTTCTTCACTAAACCCTATGGTGTCACTACTCATTACACTCGTCTCTTTGATACAATTCTAATGAGTAGTAACACCATATGATTTGGTGCTGAAATAAGTGAGAAAATGCTGGATTTGTTCAATTTACTCCCCCTTATCTGGAACCCTGCTTATGGTTTTGAATTATTGTTGTTTTTAACCCTTTCTTCCATAGCTTGTTTCTAGTTTTGAAGACAGGTAACCACTCAAAGCACATTGAATGGAAAGCAGAATACATCTTAACGTGTGGTGCATTTTGCTTTACTTTCAGTCTGCTTTAAGTTACCATTTGCATGGATGAAATATTTTGTATGGTGCATACTCATGACAGTATAGTGGAATTTCTTCTTTGAACAGTCAAATTGACAATAAATAATTTGTGTTAAAATTCATGAAGTTCTATGGAGTAATGGGCTAAACTCTTGTTAACCCTTAGCCCGCCAAATAAATTGTCGTCTGCTATATTTCTCGTCTGCTTCAAGTTTCAAAGTGCTTCAAAGTTGCTCAAAATTGCTGAAAATGTTGTCCGAGTGGCAAACAGCTTGGATCCGGATGAGACGCCGAGTTACTCGGCGTCTCATCCGGATCCAAGCTGTTTGCATATGGAGCTATAGTCGTGACTGGCAGGCTAAGGGTTAAGGGATGGTTTAGCTAGTTAGCTACACATGTGATGTGATATTTAACAGTAAACTACATGTATATGTATTAATTGCAGTGGAATGAACTCAGTGGTCAAAAAGTCCATCATTTACGAGAGTTGGGAAGTGGCATAGATATAGCCAATGTGCTCCTCAAATGGTAAAACTTTTAAGCTTTAATTGAAAAACAAACACTTATTTATCGCTCTGTCTCAATTATTTATTCTATTTGAAGTGAAAAATATCTGGAGTAATGAATAAAGCCTAGTTTTCACGGTTCCAATTTCTCATGACAAGGGTCAATGCTATATGTTTCTAATCTTGAAGACAAGTAATGACAACTTAAAGCAGATTGAAAATCGAAAGTAAATCAAAACGTGCCTGAGGTTTATTCTGCTTTACTTTCAACCTACTTTGATGTACCGTATTGTAATAGAGTATAGAAAATATTTGTATGATACATGTTGATTCCTGAATAAATTGGAATTATTTTCTTCAGTGCAGGAATAAATTAATGTGTATCTATGAAGTAATGGATCAGTGAGCCTAGTCTGGCACTGAACAGCATGTGACTATTCAACATAGAAGTATACTTGCCTCTATAGAGTCTATTAGACAGGCACATACTATAAATATGTAGATAATTCTATATAGAGTTTCTTTGAAGAATTTAACAGGGCTGTACTCCATTATCCATAGCCTGTTTCTAGTTTTGAAGACAGGTGAGCACTTAAAGCAGGTTGAAAGTAAAGTAGAATGTGCCTCAAGGCGCATTCTGCTTTACTTTCAGCCGTCTTTAAGCTACCATCCTCTAGAATTAAGAAAACATTTCTTTTTGTTCATGTTTATGACTGTATAAATTGGAACTATTTTCTTCAGTGGAGTAATAGAATTGATGTGCAAAAAGGTGATTCTATGGGGGGAAAGGGTTAATATGACTTTTACCCATTAAAGTAAAGGTGATGGCCGATTGCTCTGCTTTCAGCCTTCTTTAAGGATTCTAGATTCTGGTCAGTAATGTTTAGATAGATAGATAGAATTTAAGAAATATTTCTTATGTTGGCACAGTTGAGTTGTATATATTATGGATCTAAGTATATATATGGGTCTGTAACTTTATTTCAGTGGAGAAGGACTAATTCCAACAGATCTGGATGTAACCTCATCAAAGAATTGTATATCGGCCATAAAGACATACCTCGAGAGTAAGTTGCTGAACTATAGTTTTTATGGCTGTTTTACTTGTTAGGATAGAGGTTTAGGAGTGAACAAAATGCAATCGTTTGTACAGCACATTACATGTTTAACCCATTAACATGCCTTTTATGCCTTTAATAAATTCATCCACTGATAAAAATAGTTTCAATTTATACGGTCACAAATAAAAATCATAGGAAATATCTTCTATATTCTTGCAGATGATAGCTTGAAGCAGGATGAAAGTAAAGCAGAATGCTTTACTTTAACCTGTTTTAAGTGGTCACATTACTTCAAAACTAGAAACAGGCTATAGGGTAATGAGTTAAGGCAAAATAGATGTGTAAAATTTGCTGGAGGAGGGCAAACACTCCCCCCCCCCCCCCCCCCCCCCCCCCCCCCAATTCAAACCTGGAAGTATTAACACATTGATTAAATCATAAAGCATTCATTGTATAAAACTATTTGTCAAATATTTTACAGTCATTGTCTTAATCTTACTAAGTAACCGCTGAATGATGAAGAATCCTGGGGCCCGTTTCATAAAACTTTGTACGAAAAGAACGGTCGAAAGTCAAAACTTTAAAATACATATAATTTCTAATTTCTCAATCTAATCCTGTCTTGTGACATCTCTTTGGAATTGTATTTTCAATACGATTTCAAAGAGATGTCACAAGACAGGATTAGATTATAAATAAATAATAATTATTGAGACTTTTATAATCTGACTAACGACAACATTTGTCGTACCAAGTTTTATGAAACGGGCCCCTAAAAGAATCTAAAGACAGGTGACTACATAATGCAGGATAACAGTAATGCAGAAACAGGGCTCCAGATAAGGGGAGTATTTCAAAATAAAAATCGTTATTTCTGCATTAAACCCTGTGGTGTCACTACTCGTTAGATTCTAATATAAGTAGTAACAGCATAGGATTTGGTTCAGTATAAGTGAGAAAATGTTGGATTTGTTCAGAATACTCCCCCTTATCTGGAACCCTGCAGAAAGCTCCTATGGAAGCTTTCTGCATTACTTTTATCCTGAAATATACAATCTCCTGCCATAAAAGCTATAAATAAATAATTTTTGATTGGTTCCTTAATACACACTGGATTGCAATCGATAGTTAGTCAACAGACTTAGGGGTTACACATGTGTGTCTCTGCATTATGCAGTAATGTTTCAAGAATGTTAACAAGAGTTATGGGCCTTGATGCTTCTTTTTTGTCCTCGAATATTAGTGTTTCCTTCTGACCTGGCTGTTTTATTTTTAGATTGAAAAATTCTTAAACAGAAAATTAGATGATCCTTGTAATCGAATTTCGGCAACCTTGAGCAACAGCCAGTTAGGGATAGGGATAGCTGTATTTATTGTGTGTAATGTACACTGAAGAAGACGTTATTCTCTCCCCTTTAAACGCAATGCACTAAAATGTAGAAAACTTTTTGAAATGTCTAACTATCTATTTATTGGAAAAGAATAATGTATCTGCAAAATTAGTGCAGCTGTTTCGTGCTGCATGAGGATTATGCTTATCTCAAGTACGAAATTGTATGAATATATATCCGATATCACCTTGCTTAAAATAAATTTTAACCATTATAAACTGTTCTCTTCTGAGAATAAATAGGCCAGGTCGGAAATATCGGACAATACTTTATACTGTGAAAATAAGCTTATCACTACACTGTCTTTTTTTGCAGGCTTTTATCAACAATCGTTAGATGATGGAAACCTGATCAACTTCCAAATAATAGCCAATAATGGAGCCCCAACTGATGCAGTTGAAATGGAGATCGGCAAAGTAAATTTAATATATTGAATTTAACTATTTTTTTGCTTGAACCTTTCTCTCCATATGAGCATCTTTGACCTATTTCTTTGACACATCCACTCTAGAGATAAATATATCAGTTGAGAATTCACAGAAGACTGGAGTAACATGTTAAAGCTATACAGTGACCCTGTTCTGAACTTCTGATTGACTCTGAGGGCAGTGAATCTCAACTGGTTACATAGGTAACTGTTGACAAATCCTGACTCACTTATTTTGCTTTGCAATAGTTCCAAATGTGTACATTGTGTTATAGTCCAGCGGATAAGTGCCCAAAAGTGGAACAATCGTGCATTTTATGATAAAAGCATGAAACTTGGTACACTGGTACTAGACATTATGAGAAACATTTTAAAGATTGGAGGCATTCTGGATCTGTCCTGTGTTGACCATGGCGGCCATTTTAAAAATGGCCGCCAATTAGAACAGTTTTCTGCAGTCTAGTGGCAATGTGTCTTGGTTTATCATATTTCAACAGGGCCAAATCACTAAATGCAGCTGCAAGTATGATGACTTATTGCAGAAAGGCAATATAAGAATAGTTTTGATTTATATATGGGTCATTTAAGGTAATTTAAATCCTCAATACACTCCCCCCCCCCCCCCCCCTCCAAAAAAAAGAAAAAATAATAATAATAATAAATTCAAGACACAGAATTTAAAGTACAGTGGCGAACCCATTATTCTTTCCAATAAAGGTGTTTATGCTTAAACATTATGTCTATTGCAAACAGTTTGGATCCAGATCAGACGGGTCTCAACTGTTTGCCGCTCAAATATAAATAAATCGTCAGAATTTTAATAAAGTTGACACTTTCTACATGTCATTGCACTATTGAATTTGCATTTAACTTCCTTTAAATGAAAAGAATATCCTCTTCTCCACTGTATGACAATTTTAAAAGCTTAATGACCATCATAATATCAGGTGCATTTGGGGGATTTATTGTCTTCATTTGTGAGACACCAAATTTGGTGGCACAGTGGAGATGCGCTCACAACCACCGCATTTGCTAAGTCATGTACAGGGAATGTTTTCTTTCGCATATCTACATCTTCTTCTGCAGCATATATGATAACAGGGCAGTATGCTGAACCAGCAGGTGGCAGATTCACCTAAATTACTTCCAAATCGACCGAATCATTATTTAATGTTCAACCAAATTCTGCTGGATCTTGAAGTTGTGGTGCTTTCAGCAAGCTCTGATCCCATACGTGACCAGGCTGGTACCCTTCACTTGTGAGATATTGATAGAGAGCATCCAGTGTGAGCGGTATATGTTCAGTACTCGTGCTTTTTGGGCGAACACCATCTGTTTGGCCATGTAAACATTGTTTCAGAGCTTTGATACATCAATACGACGTACCTGTTGTGACACACAATCTGATCAAGCTGTTTGTTTTCATATACCACCAAAACATGATGTAAGTGTCACTGTCACATACTGTTAGAGCATGAACGGTAGGAAGCGAGCTTGTTACGTCCTGGAGTCTGTGCCATTGACTTAATGTCAAAGTCTCCATTTCAAAGGTAACACACAGCTACCTACCTCCGATCTTGTGAGCAAGACTGCTAGCACAACTTTTTCTGTGTCAACAGTTCTGAGTAAGATGTTTTGCAACCTTGTTTGGTCCAATCTGCGGCATGAAACAACATTTTTGTATCCGTTTCCTTGTGTTTAGAAGGAATTAACGATTCAGCATCAAGTGTCTCTCAACAACGCAGCTTCCCCATGAGTAATGACAACTATGCATGGAAATTGTTCTTCTATCACTTGTTCACTGAGGAGATTAAATAGTTATATGTTATTACCGTCTTCCTGCAGGAACTGATGTCAGTTTCCGGGCAACCTTATGCTTCCCTTGCTCCTAATGTGTGCGCCCTTTCCCCTCTTTTTACGCGTGTGTTGCTTTGGCAATTTCCGCACCATCAATGGTGACCAAGTCCATTCCAGATCCTATGCTATCAGCATCATCACTTCTGGTACCAGTGTTCTAGGCAGTGGAGAAGGTCTGATTTTTTGCTAATCTCATTTCACTAAATACGCTACAATAACGTACATGGACTTCAGCGGCTCCTGGTTGCATGATTTTCCCACACTACGGTATCTATTCCTTCGACACTATCTTGAAATAAATTACCCTAAGCCTGATTCGAATCCACATCTAGGAGGTGAGAGGCTAATGTGCAAGTAACCTCGACCAAGTGCCCACCATGATCGCTAAAGGTAAAGGATACCAAAGAAGCTTAGGGTAACACTCATAACTCACAGTCTCAAGGGAAAAACAGGATGTTGGCAATGTCATAAACATGAATCTCTGTGTAGGTGCCCAGTAAGGGTAAGTATTTACTTATGGACATTATAGCAACATGCTATTGATAAGACCTGCCTGGTTTTTCCTCGTTGTGACATAAATGTGGTGCAGATGATGATTCCATCTTGACTAATCCAGTAATAAATTCATTTATTTCATGACTGTAAACTTACCTTACCCTTACCAAAAGATGAAAATTCCTTCCGGATGTTTGTCTGGAAGTGCCATCACGTACCGCTGATGTATGGATACTGCTTTGGCAAATTAGTAGATGAAGTGACCCAAAGCGTGAACAAAGCGTTGTTTAAAACAGTGCCTCAACTTACACTAGAAAGATGTCTTCATGGATAGCTCTGTTCTAGGTCAGCACAATTAACTTTGTCTCTAACAGGTGTGAGAAAATTAGGTGTTACTTGCCACTGGGGTTTGCTCTACTAGACTACTATTCCATACTCGCATGTCATAAACGAATCATGTGTAAATGGAACAATAAACTCAATTGTCCTTACTTTTCCATTATAAATGACTGAATCATCAAGGCCGTTTTGTGTCACTTAATCGTAAACTATATGACAACCAACTGTTATTTTCAGGAGCACTGTTACAATTTTCCCTTGTCAAGATCTCGACCACAGAAGGAAAAATTACACAGCAAGGAGCAGCTGAAGTCCATATATATTATTGTAGTTTATTTTCAATACAATATAATTGTACATGTATTGCTAGTCGAATATATGGCACTGACTCTTTGTTTTACAAGATGTAACCAACATGAAACCCCATGCTTTCCACCGTCACTCTCAGACTGCGGTGAAATGAGGTTGTGCAAAACGGCAGACATTCTCCAAGGCCTAGAACCATGGTACAAGAAAGTGATGCTGCTGATAGCATAGCATCTGAATAGGACAGGGTCACCATTGATGGTGCGGAAGTTGCCAACGCAATCAAGCCTTATACATCCATTCAATGAGTATGCTCTTGAATTCATGAACAACATACGGAGACAATTGTCAGATTCTGTTTCCCGTGGTGATGTAGTTTTGATGTTAACAAATCTGAGTCTTAAAGCGAACAAACTTAAAAAAGGGAATTGGCGCACTAATTAGGAACGATGAAAACAAAAGGTTGCCCGGAAACTGACATCAATTTCTGCAGGAAGACGGTAATAAAACATATCTATTTAATCTCCTCAGTGAACAAGTGATAGAATAACCATTTCCATGCATAGTTGTCATTACTCATGGGGAAGCTGCGTTGTTGAGAGACACTTGATGCTGAATCGTTATTTCCTTCTACACACAAGGAAACGGATACAAAGATGTTGCTTCATGCCGCAGATCGAACCAAACAAGGTTGCCAAAATATCTTACTTAGAACTGTTGACACAGAAAAAGTTGTGCTAGCAGTCTTGCTCACACGATCAGGTGTAAGTAGCTGTGTGTTACCTTTGGAGCTGCATGTGGTACATACCTTATATTTGGAATGTTTACTCAACTCAAGAAGTCCTTGAGCTCAGTACATCTTGGGTCATGTCGAACAATTGTCAAGGTCATTTAGAGGTAAAATCGGGTGAATTAAACATTGGCCATGACTTTGGAACTACGTGTGATACAGACTTTATTTTTGGAATGTGTACTCAATTCAATAAGTTATTGCACTTGGAACAAGTTGGGTTACGTCTAACAAAGGTCAGGGTCATTTAGAGGTCAAATATGATTAATTTAACATTGTCGTGACTCTGGAACTACATGTGATAGAGACTTCATATTTGACATGTTTACTCAATTTAAGAAAACTCTTCAGCTTAGTAGAGTTGGGTCATGTCAAAGATCAATGTCATTTAGAGTTCGAATAATTTGGTTGAACATTAAATAATGATTCGGTCGATTTGGAAGTAATTTAGGTGAATCTGCCACCTGCTGGTTCAGCATACTGCCCTGTTTTCATATATGCTGCAGAAGAAGATGTAGATATGCGAAAGAAAACATTCCCTGTACATGACTTAGCAAATGCGGTGGTTGTGAGCGCATCTCCACTGTGCCACCAAATTTGGTGTCTCACAAATGAAGACAATAAATCCCCCAAATGCACCTGATATTATGATGGTCATTAAGCTTTTAAAATTGTCATACAGTGGAGAAGAGGATATTCTTTTCATTTAAAGGAAGTTAAATGCAAATTCAATAGTGCAATGAAATGTAGAAAGTGTCAACTTTATTAAAATTCTGACGATTTATTTATATTTGAGCGGCAAACAGTTGAGAGCCAGATCAGTCACCAGGTGACCCGTCTGATCTGGATCCAAACTGTTTGCAATAGACATAATGTTTAAGCATAAACACCTTTATTGGAAAGAATAATGGGTTCGCCACTGTACTTTAAATTCTGTGTCTTGAATTTATTATTATTATTATTTTTTCTTTTTTTTGGAGGGGGGGGGGGAGTGTATTGAGGATTTAAATTACCTTAAATGACCCATATATAAATCAAAACTATTCTTATATTGCCTTTCTGCAATAAGTCATCATACTTGCAGCTGCATTTAGTGATTTAGCCCTGTTGAAATATGATAAACCAAGACACATTGAACCTAGACTGCAGAAAACTGTTCTAATTGGCGGCCATTTTTAAAATGGCCGCCATGGTCGACACAGGACAGATCCAGAATGCCTCCAATCTTTAAAATGTTTCTAATAATGTCTAGTACCAGTGTACCAAGTTTCATGCTTTTATCATAAAATGCACGATACTTTCACATATCTGCTGGACTATTATAGATTTTGATACATAAAGTAGAAATGTTGGAAATATTTTGTTTCATCACTCTTATCTGCCCCAAGGTTATAAAGCTTTTGAGTTGAGTCTGAGTTCATTCTCAAGCATTTGATTGGTCAGATTTGAGCATAAGCTCAAATCTGACCAATCAAATGCTTGAGAACGATTTCAGACTCGAGTCAAACTCTGTATAACCTTGAACCCTGCTGTATTTCAGCTGCTGCTTGCCTTGCTCGGCTGTGTTATACAGGACAGAGCTCGTGACAACTTCATAGCCCCAGCCTTAAAGCTAGATGTGGTCAGCCAGAACGTGATGTTTGGAATCTTGTCTGTGTTCATTGGGGAGAACTCTGAGACTAAATTGTATCCCGGGTTTGAAACCGTTTTAAAGAACAAACAAGGTAGGTAAAAAGCTGTGGCTTCATTTGTTTTTCTTTCAGGGTAAACTTTTCTGGAACTTGTTTAAATGTTGAAATGAATACCTCAGGTGTTTGTTTTTTATCGGAAATAGAAATTTACCATGACTGCATTTAAATTATCTCGTTTCTCCACATATGCCACATAGTAAGCCTTTAACCCATTCGCCATAGCCTGTTGGTAGTTTTAAAGAAAGATAATTACTTAAAGCAGGTTGAAAGTAAAGCAGAATTAGCCTTATGGCAAATTCTGCTTTATTTTCAGCCTGCTTTAAGCTATCATCTGCTTGAATATAGAAGCAAATTCTTATGATTCTTATTTGTAGCAGTATAAATTGGAACTTCTTACTTCAGTAGATGAATAAAATAGAGGCGTATTTATGCGGTAATGGGTTAACCTTTCCTCTATAGCCAAGAATATCTATTGATACTGTTAACCTTTTCCCCCTTATGGCTTCCTTGGCCTAGTGGTAAAGTCACTGTGACTTACATCACTAAGCTCCTCACTGCTGTGAGTTTGAATCCCAGTAAGGTCGTTCAGATTTTTCATGTGGCGAAGCCTTCCAGCTGGCTTGCGGAAAGTCGGTGGTTCTACCCAGTTGCCAATTTGTGCCTAAAACAGTGCACAAAAGGCTTCTAGGGTCTTCCACTACCTATAATTTGCTGGACTTTGTGATATGACTGAAATACGGATAAAAGCGCCGTAAAATCATAACAAATCAAATCAAATCTTGTTGGTTTATATAACCCTTTTGGACTCTTCTAGTACAGGTATTTTGAACCAGATTACTGTTACATTTTTAGTATGGCAAAAAAAACCAATGACAATATCAAACAGTGTAGACCCTGATCAGAGGGCTCCTAAAGGAGTCATCTGATCTGGGTCTACACTCTTTGCATTTATGTAATCAGAAATCTCTACAGAGGGCTGTAGGGTTGAAAGGGTTAAATACTGTTTGCAGCTGAAAGTCATACGGTCTTAAGTGTTAGTACACGTGTTGCTGCTATAATAAATGAAATCTCAACCCGCTTTTCTAACTCAAAGATAAGGTTAACTATTTGAGAATATAAGTAATTAGTAAAAGTTTCTAGAACAAACAAAAATAATGGTAGTTTTATTGCTACCTATCCTAGTTTGAGTTTTTCTTTGTGTTCTGTATAAAAGAAAAGAGTCTCGTCTGTACATCTATAGTCAAACATGTGTTTAAGTGTTTAAACCCCCCCCCCCCCCATAAATATGCTTTTTTGCACCTTTGAATTAATCATCCACTAAAGAATATAAATCCTTTTATACAGCCATGAATAAGTGCCATAAAAAACATTTTCTATCTCCCATCAGATAGTAGCTTACAGCAGGCTGAAAGTAAAGCAGAATGCACCTAAAGGCACATTCTGCTTAGCTTAAAGCAGGCTGAAAGTGAAGCAGAATGCGCCTAAAGGCACATTCTGCTTTACTTTCAACCTGTTTTAAGTTTTAAGTGGTTAACTATGTTCAAAGTAAAAACAGGCTATGGGGTAATCTGCACTAATGGGTTAAGTGACAACCCTGAATGATTTTAATTACAGTAAACCTCTCTTTAACAAGCACTTAATTGTGTTAATTATCAAATTTGTAAGACAGATGCTTGCTTTAAAATAGTTAATAAAAGTAAAACAGAAAGTTCCTTGTGGAGCTTTATTTTAACTTTCATCTTCCTTTAAGCTGTCACTTTGTCCTGACTTATACAATTAATTAGCCTTCTTTTAAAAGGTCATCATAGAGAGTTTTTCTGTATTTGTTTTTTGCTGCAAGTGACAGCTTTATGCAGAATGAAGCAAAGTAGAAAGTTTTAATGGAAGCTTTCTACTTTACTTTGTTTTGAATTAAGGAGTTACCTGCCGTTAGATAGTCCCTTTGAACCCTAGGCACGTGCATACACACCCTTTGAAAACAGTGTACTTGTAAAGAGTACACTTATCCAATACAAACAGTGAAGACCTGTTCTAGAGACATCCTAAAGGAGCTCTCTGATCAGGGTCTTCAGTTTGTTATATGCAATACAGTAATAACAACATTGGCTATATCTCAATATCTGGCCATTAGTCTCAGTCACCACATTTTCTTTTACAGTTTTGTAAGTGTCCCCTGACCTAGCAGGGTGTAAACTTTTCAGAATTACTCGCTCTGCTAGGTCATAATGACATCTTGTTTATTAGTTTCTGTTATAAATTATCCAAAATCTGCTCACCCTGACAAAATTTTAAAGGTATGAGAAGCAGGTGAGTAGAATTTTAAACCCCTGTCTGGATCTACACTGTTTGCAAAGTAAATGTGTACTCTTCACAGGTACACTGTATTTAGAGACAGGTATACACACCACTAGGGTTCAGTGGGTTAAGTTAACCCATTACCCCATAACTACGCTTTTTGACGCCTCTAATTTATTCCTCCACTGAAGAAAATAGTTCCATTTTATTCAGTCATGAATATGAATCATATAAAAACATTTCTTTATTCTAGTAGATGGTAGGTTAAAGCAGGCTGAAAGTAAAGCAGAATGCGCCTCAAGGCGCATTCTGCTTTACTTTCAACCTGCTTTAAGTGGACACCTAACTTGAAAACGAGAAACCTAGTATGGGGTAAAGGGTTAAGACAAGTTTGACTGCATACATGTATTTCCTGTTTTGACTAACTAGATGACTGGATGACTTCTGCAGCGTCCCCTATCACCCCATTCCCATGCATTGGTACAGTACCTGTTAAACCTTCACAGCACATTGTTCCTTATAATAATTCAGTTATATGTTATTGAAACAATGGTCTAACCCATTCACCACAGAAATTTTAAATGGTTATTCTAGTCTCCAATGAGGTGTAGTCCAGTTTAGGACCATTAACACTTTGAGCCCTAGCGAGGGGTATACTCGTCATGAACAAAGCAAATACCAATCAAGAGTACACTTGTCCTATGCAAACAGTGTAGACTCTGATCAGAGTCTACACTGTTGGTCATTTTGTAAAATATTGTTAAAAACCACCCTAATTATTCAAAACTGGACTAAGTTTAATTGTAAACTGGAATTGTCCATTCAGGGGTGAATGAGTTAATGAGTGTTTATAACAAAATAGGCTGCCTACGATATATTGCAAAATGACAAACAGTGAATAGTACTTAATACCCTAATCAAAGGACTCCTTAAATAGACCTCAGATCAGGCTCTACACTGTTTGCATAATACAAGTATACTCTTAACAGGTTAAATGTTTCTTATATGAAAAGTATATTTGTCGATTGTGTTGAATTTGTTAACCCTTATCCTTTTGCAATATCATCTACTTTTAAATTGTCATCTGCAAAAATCATTCAATTATATTTTTTGCATTTTTTTTATTAATGAAATGTCAAACAGATTGTATCCAGATCAGACAACAGATGTGGTATTATGTGGGGTCTGATCTGGATACAAACTGTTTGCAAAACCAAACAAGACATGTTTTGAGGAGACTGGAATTTCAATTAGTCCCTGCATCCTGACAGGTGTCTGTATCAAACAGGCCGACAGCAGAAGTGGATTTCTGCTTTATTCTTGGCCTGTTTCAGCCAGTTAAACACCCGTTCGGATGAGAGCTATATACATGTGTATTGTGTTCTGAATCATAGAATGGTCCCTTACAGGTGTAAAAAGCCACTGAAATATTTTAACTCATGTTGTTTGTTCACTTGTTTGTTTTCTTTCAGTTTTATATGTAACAGTTGTTCCCCCTTACATCATAGGTGATGCAGTTCACTTCCTCAGGAGACAAATTTCTTACTAATACTAATATAAACACTTCTCCTGTGACTATATACTTCTCCTGTGAGTATATGTACAGTCGGCTGAGCGGTCATTCGGACTGAAAGTAGACTTTAACTTGGTATATTACTTTTTATGCCCCCGGCATCGACAGATGCGGGGGCAATAAGTAATCGTCCTGTGCGTGCGTGCGTGTGTGTGTGTGTGTGTGTGTGCGTCCGTAACAAGGTTAAGTAGATTTTACCGTTTCGTCTAGCATCAACACCCCTTACTCCAATGCTTGGATACTTATACAGTTGTTGCCTTGAACCATTCCCTATCCACCAATATCACCCAACCTTGATTTTGACTTTGACCTTGACCTAATTTGGACTTAGAATATTTTTAATGGGCTATTTCTTGGTTAACTAGATTTTACCGTTTCGTCTAGCATCAACACTACTTACTACAATGCTTCAATACTTATACAGTTATTGCCATGGACCATTACTGACCTAATTACCCAAGCTCAGTTTGACCTTGACCTAATTTGGTATTAGAAAAAATTCAAAATATATTGTCAAGGATGCCACCGGGGGCATAAGCGTTTATTGAACGCGCAGTCTTGTTTTATTACTAGGCTTGGTAGGGTAATTGTTAAATTTACATAAAACTCCTTCACTTATGTGACGTTATCTGCTTAACCCATTCCCCCATAAATACGCCTTTTTACAGTCATGAAAATGTATCATAAGATATATTTTCTTTATCCTAGCAGATAATAGCTTAAAGTCTACACTGTTAACATAGGACAAGAGTTTTTATTCCCAAATTTAAATTTTAGGTATTTTAGCTAAAGAACTATTAAAGAGACTGTCATGCACTTTGTATCCTGAACAGGTACTGCGTTAGCTTCATCTGATCAGGATCCAAATTGTTTGCAATTTGAGTTGATGTAAATTTATCAATCACCCTACCAATGTCCTTCTTAATATCTATATGAAAGTAAATAACAGGAAGTTGAGTTGCTGCTTGATTCTATCAACTGGTCTTGAGATGACAGGATAATAGAATAATAGCATCTAGATTTGTTTTTATTATTCACACCTCCTTTGTTTACCTGTAAAACAATGATCTAGGATGTCCCCAGTCACTTCCTGTTGCTCAGTTTATCACCAAATTATGGTCACATCTCATTGACCACCACACAATACACCCACTCAGCCATGACAGACTGTGTCAGAACTCAAGTTGTTTTGTTACATTGAGCAGACAGTCATGTCTCATTATTGCACAACATAAGCAAGTTGAATGCGGGTCAACTCGGCCTAAAACCAACTCGGCCTAGTCCAACTCGGCCCAGTCCAACTCGGCCAGATAGTATGGTCAAACTCGGCCAGAAAAAAAATTGATACATTTGTATGGGAAAGTTAGTGATATGAATAAAGTTTATCAAGACTAACAATATAATTTTCACTAAATATATGGTTGTTGTTATGTCTCCATGTTGAAATTCGAAAATTTGAGTCATAGTACTGTAATAGTAGTTTTAGCTAATGTATTGTAGTAGTAGAACTAGATCTTATTGTTGATATGTGTACTTTTATAATTGTTAATTAATACAAGTGAACATTATCTCTACAACTTGGTCATTATTAATATGTTGTTGTTTGATTAAACTGTTTAAACATTCCATTATTGCCATATTCACACATAATTGAAAACATACTTTAATGTGTTAATGTGACGACAGTTTGTACCCATCTCAAACGTAAGTGTCAAAGCAATTAGAACGTCCGAGGGCAATAAAGAATGTCCAAGGTTCCATCAAACAGGTGTTAATTTGCGTTGTTATTTTGCATATTGTTTGACGAGTATCTTTGAACTTTACTGATTAATTACGGATTATATAACTAGGAAAACCTAAACCTGTTACTTTCATCAACATATTTGAGTGGGTGTTGTATCATTGGCAATGATATTAGAGTAAAAAGAATGTGATTGGTTTTGTAGATAATTACAGGTGTAGAAGAAAATTCACTAGAAATTATTCGATAAAATTAGAGTAAATCGTAATTGATTGTTTATTTTGATAATCATAGGTGTAGAAGAAATATTATTGGAAGGTGGGAAATAAAGACACTTAACATTACAGTGATGCTCACTTATAACGACTTGGATAAGATGAAAAACTGCTTAATACAAACTAAAAATAAATCCCCGACTGCTTCCTTCTTTATTTCAATGGCCTCATGCTTGCTTAAGATGAAAACTGGATATAACGAAAAACTGGATAAGACCTGTAAAATGGTTCTGTTAATACAACATGCCGGTCATTATCACAGTTTGGCAAGTGGCTTACAAAGGTGACAGTACTTAATTGCTTAGCTGCTCATCACCCCAGATAACAAAACATTACCCAACCAACATGTTTTGTATATATGCTATTGAAGTATTGATAGGATGTTCAAACAACTGGAAATAATTAGTTTAGTTTGCACATTATTTGTTTGGATCCAGATCAGATGCCTTATAACTGGGTGTCTGGTCAGACTTCTTGCTGTTTGACACCTGTATTCTGCAAAAAGATAACAACCACTGATGCTTTATCAACATAGTAGAACTTTTTTATATTAATAAAGTTTATTCATAATAGGTTGAGTTTTCTATTAATACAAAAACAGGGAACAGGTTAAATTTTCAAGACGAAAAATGGCATTTATTATGTCATAGCCAATCTTATTTTGTTATCATTTAATTATTCTATTTGGTACAATTAAAAGAAATATTTAAGATTTAATTTCTATGCCTTTCTATATTTCTTTCTTTCTAATCAATTATGTACTAGAAGTATATTGAGTAAAAATTTCTTTATATGCAAACTATTCACAAAGAAATTTTCGATAAGACGAAGTTTGGATAAGTCGAACTAATTTGCAAGATCCCCTGAATTTCGTTATAAGTGAGCATCACTGTAGTTGGTTACTAATGATTTCCTGGTTATATTGCTCTCAATAGTGGATAAACTTTACACGTGTGAATTCTGGAGTAGTTTAATAATTGTGAGACTTAATTAATAGATCGAGAGTGTGTGTTGTTCTTGTATAAGTTAAATATTGGACGTATAAATCGTGAGCAAAAAGAGTCTAGTTAAGTAGTGTGAGTCGTATATAATATTTACACAAAAAGTAGCTGTATAAGCCCTTTACTGTTTTGTCCCAAATACAATTGAATTTGGCAAATAGGTTTGACTAGGAGCATATGCATAGTAACTCGGCGTATGATCAGGATCAAAATTATTTGGCATTTCCTGACTTTACTCAATGTACTGAAATAATATCAGGATAATATATATCTTATCATTAAGACATAAATATTGCCACAGAATTTTTAAATTAGATGTCAGTGAAATAATTAGAGAATTTATTAAAATTAATCACATGGTGAACTTACAGCACGTGCATTAAAACTTGTGGGTAAGATGTCAAGAGGTGTTTAGCAAATTGAGTCAAATGTATTTGTTTAAGCACTTTACCGAATCACCCAAATTACAATTGGTTTGACTATGTTCAGCTGCAGAGTAACTCGGGCCGGCGTATGATCAGGATCAAGCCTATTTGACAATCCTTCCTTGATTCTATTCACTGTACTTAAATGTTATATGAATAGTATATATTATTATTATTAAGACATACATATCGGCGCATAATTTTTAAATTAGATGTCAGTGAAATAATTACAGGAATTATCAAATTTAATCGTATAGTGCACGTACAGCGGGAGCGCGACAAAACGTCGACAGACAAAACGCCGACACGACATATCATCGACAAGACAAAACGCCGACGTGACAAAACATCGACAAAAAAGACCGACAAACATCGACAAACGTCGACAAAGTTTATTTACCTGAAACTCATCTTTGAATAAACATGTATATATGTTACAGGGATTAAGTGTAATCATGGATTAGGAGTAATCCCTGAACATTTTAGAGGTTACGCGTAATCACTTGGCGTTTTAGGGAATTGATGAAATGTCACATTTTTCATGGAATAAATAGATTTGTTCTATTATAACATTTCTATTGGTTTTAAACATCATGCTTTCTTGAAATATCATGGTCTAATGAATATTCATACAAAGTTTCTTGCACAATAAGTTAACAGTGTGTATTTTAGTCAGGGCAATTAAAAACCCAAGACATCTGTCTTGTTAATAAGGTTAACAACATATTTTATAGCGTGGTACTTGCCTTTGAACTAAATGAACTAAACGAGGTTAGATTCATTATTTTAACCAAAAGTAATTACCAAATATTTATAAACACTCAACGAAAAGCTTCAAAATTACAGGAAGAATACCTGTAAAATATAGTTACATGTACCTGTAAAAATGCGACAAAAGATCGACACGACAAGTCGTTGTTTTGTCGTATCGGTGTTATGTCGCGTCGGCGTTTTGTCCTGTCGGCATTTTGTCGTGTCGGCGTTTTGTCTGTCGACGTTTTGTCATAGACCCCGTACAGCACGTGCATTAAAGCTTGAGGGTAAGATGTCAAGAGGTGTTTAGCAGTTTGAGTCGTAATATATTTGTTTAAGCACTTTACTTAATTACCCCATTACAATTGGTCTGAATATGATCAGATGCAGAGTAACTGGGCGTATTATCAGGATCAAAACTATAGTGTACTTAAATATTATATGGTATATTCTTCGATGCCAAATCTTCGAATAAAGAATATATGGTTCAACATTAGGAAGCATTTCAGTACATGAATTTCAATTACTTTTTTTTTTACATGTATGTAAATTATATACTCTTTATTCGAAGTGTGTAAGTCTAATATCAACATATATTATTCACCCACATTTATTTATATTCAGCAATAATAGTTTCTAAAAATTGGCCGAGTTGGTTTTAGGCCGAGTTGGACCGTGGCCGAGTTGGTTTTTGGCCGAGTTGACCCGTTACCAGCAAGTTGCACCAGTTGTACTATGACATTCTTACAAGAATATCTACAAGGCTGTGGTGTTTTATTGCTGGCGTTTATACAACAGTATAAGCATTACAGAGTCAAGTGATTTCTTATTATGCCCCCGGCATCGACAGATGCGGGAGCATATAGTAATCGTCCTGTCCGTCCGTCCGTGCATCCGTCCGTCCTTCCGTCCGTCCGTAACAGGTTAAGTAGATTTTACCGTTTCGTCTAGCATTAACACCGCTTACTCAAATGCTTTGATACTTATACAGTTGTTGCCTTGGACCATTCCCTATCCACCAATATCACCCAACCTTGATTTTGACCTTGACCTTGACCTAATTTGGACTTAGAATATTTTGAATGGGCTATTTCTTGGTTAACTAGATTTTACCGTTTCGTCTAGCATCAACACTACTTACTACAATGCTTCTATACTTATACAGTTATTGCCTTGGACCATTACCAACCCACCAGTAATACCCAAGCTCAATTTGACCTTGACCTTGACCTAATTTGGACTTAGAAAGATTCAGAATATATTGTCAAGGATGCCACCGGGGGCATAAGCGTTTATTGAACGCAGTCTTGTTTTCAATATTATTTTGAGGTTAGTCTCAAGTTCTTTATTATCGTTAAGCTTCTATTCTGAAAGGTTGATAAATCTGTAATATTATATAATGGTAATTACTTCCATGTAGAATAATACTATAATTGTTATGTGTAAAGTTCTACAGTGGCAGGGCTGCCATTTCTCCGGATTTTTCCTAAATCTTGGGATCTTTTTCTGATACATTGTAGCTTGAAGCAGGTTGAAAGTTAAGCAGAATGCGCCTTAAGCGCATTCTGCTTTACTTCCAGCCTGCTTTAAGTAGTCACATGCAAACATAACTAGAAAAAGGCTAAGTGGTAAAGGTACGATTCATAAAATAGCACTTGAAAAATGCTCATTTGAAAATCTTAGGATTTTTCATGCCAACTTATGGCGGCCCTGCAGTGGAGTCTGCTAGTTATTGTTATTCAGTTTGCAATGACCTGGTTTACATACTGATACTGCCATGATTATTTACTGTGTGGCCAAACTAATGAATTATTGTTCTCTGTTACATTTCTTAACAAATTGCTGCACATTTATATTAACCCACATCACTGCTGTTTAGATCTTGATTAGATGCAACATCACACAGTATCAGATTAGGGTCCAAGCTATTTGAAACTCATATCATTATACTGTTAGGCAAGTTCTTCTGACGTTATCTTCATCCAGATGAAGACAACAGATTATGACGTACAAGAACATAAAACTTTAAATTTTAGAAATAAATGCAGATGACAAATATTCAATGCAGATTACATTGTTGCCACAAAACACTGGGTTGATTTGATTTACCAACATTTGGTTACTCCATATAACATGGTTATTTGTTCAGTTGACTACGTAGTTCACCCTTTCCCTCATAGAAACGCCTTAATGCTGGCAGAAAATAAAGCAGAATGCGCCTTATGGCGCATTCTTCTTTATTTTCAACCTGCTTTAAGTGGTCACCTGTAATCAAAACTAGAAACAGGCTATGGGGTAAAGGATTAACTCTTTCCTCCCTGAAACTTTAAATGGACAATTCCAGTTTCCATTTCAGGCTAGTCCATTTCTGACTTTAAAGGTTTTTTTTTGTCTATGTTTGGCATTATGACAAACAGTGAAGATCAAGATCAGAGGGCTCCTTTCGCAGCCCTCTAATCTGGGTTCTCACTGTTTGCATAGGACAAGTGTACTATTCACATGCACACTGTTTGAAAAGGATGCATATATGAGGGACTTGGGTTCAAAGGGTTAATACAACTTAAAGTTACTTTAGAAAGAGTTTGGCAATAGAAACATCAATTCACCTTTTTATACGCCCGTCTTCAGACGGGACGTATTATGTCGTGGCGCTGTCCGTCCGTCTGTCCGTCCGCCCGTCCGTCCGTCTGTCCGTCCGTTAACTTTTTCATGTCCGCTCTCTAACTCAAACAAATTTAGTCTAATCCTTTTGAAACTTGGTCAGAACGTGTATGACCATAATATCTCGGTCAAGTTCGATAACCAGCAAGATTGCCCCAGACATTCAAGAGTTATGCCCTTTTTTGTCAAAAACGGGCATATTAGTTTGTCCACTCTCTAACTCAAACAAATGTTTTTTAATCCTTTTCAAACTTTGTCAGCATGTGTATGACCATAATATCTCGGTCAAGTTCGATAACCAGCAGGATTGCACCAGGCATTCAAGAGTTATGCCCCTTTTTTCGTAAAAAACGGGCATATTTTAGTTTGTCCGCTCTCTAACTCAAACAAATTTATTTTAATCCTTTTGAAACTTTGTCAGCATGTGTATGACCATAATATCTCGGTCAGGTTCGATAACCAGCAGGATTGCCCCAGACATTCAAGAGTTATGCCCCTTTTTTTGTAAAAAACGGGCATATTTTAGTTTGTCCGCTCTATAACTCAAACACATTTATTTTAATCCTTTTGAAACTTGGTCAGCATGTGTATGACCATAATGTCTCTGTCAAGTTTGATAACAAGCAGGATTGCACCAGGCATTCAAGAGTTATGCCCCTTTTTTCGTAAAAAACCGGGCATATTTGAGTTTTTCCGCTCTATAACTCAAACACATTTATTTTAATCCTTTTGAAACTTGGTCAGCATGTGTATGACCATAATGTCTCGGTTATATTTCATAACCAGCAAGATTGCCACAGACAGTCAAGAGTTATGTCCCTTTTTTCATCTAAAACGGGCATTTTTTAGTTTGTCCGCTCTCTAACTCAAACAAATTTATTCCAATCCTTTTGAAACTTGGTCAGCATGTGTATTACCATAATGTCTCAGTTATGTTCTATAACCAGCAGGATTGCCCCACACATTCAAGAGTTATGCCCCTTATTTTGTCAAAACGGGCATTTTTTAATTTGTCCGCTCTCTAACTCAAATAAATTTATTCCAATCCTTTTGAAACTTTGTCAGCATGTGTATGACCATAATGTCTCGGTCAAGCTTCATAACCAGCAAGATTGCCTTAGACATTCAAGAGTTATGCCCCTTTTATCGTCAAAAACGGGCATTTTTTTGTTTGTAGCTCTCTTTCTCAAACAAATTTATTCCCATCCTTTTGAAACTTGGTCAGCATATGACCCCTAACTTTCAGGGTTCTTCCCCTTTTGTTTTTACCTTGATAGGGTTTTGGTATGACTACATTCTAAGATCGTTTTGACGGGCGTATAATGTGCCCGGCTTGCGGTGCTCTTGTTATAAACCCGAAGCAGTGCGTATGTATAACAACTGTTGATATTTGTATAACTTTCATTGACTTTTGTCTGATATTACAGACAAAGCTGAACAAATTGGCAAAATGCGTTAACCGTCTTCTACATTGTAGAAACATATTTAACTTGTTGAATTTTCAAGGGTACATTATTACTAAAAACTTGTTATTCTTTTCTCCACAGATCAGCCAAAAATAACGATGTTCTCCTACAGTCCCCAGGCCATAGTTGGAAGCATGGTTCGTGACATATCCTCTCCATTCAGACACATGTCCCTGGCCTCTCCTGTCACTCCACTCGAAGTTCTCATGGCATCGCCAAACTTAAAACAGCGGGTAAGAAAATCATTTAACCAGCAAATCTGTTGTAAATATACTTTCTTTTGCATAAGCATTATATGACACCTTGACCCATTGCCCCATAGCCTGTTTCTTGTTTTGAATATTGGTGACCACTTAAAGCAGGTTGAAAGTAAAGCAGAATGTGCCATAAGGCACATTCTGCTTTACTTTTTACCTGCTTTCAGCTGTTATCTGCTAGAATAAAGAAAATATTTCTGAAGAAAAAAATTGATAACTATAATAGTGGACCTATTTCTTCAATGTTGTAATAAATTAAAGGTGTTAGAAGGCTTCTTTATGAGGGCATGTATTACATGAACATTTCTTGATGGTGTTGAATACTGGTAACAGTCTGCAGTACTATAAGTTTACATTAGTCTCCCATCTACTGGGATATAGACTTATATATTTTCTAATGATACATATTCATGATTATATATAGTGACTGTTTTCTTTAGTAGAGGAATACTTCAAAGGTGTAAGAAAGAAGGCATATCTGTACTGTTCTTTGTTAAACTGTAATGAAATTAACTTTCAGATCTATAAAGGTAATACGTGTAGTTACAAATTTCTAGGCAGACAGTTCTTCACAAGAATATGACATAGTCATCTTTTTATTTCTTTTCGAATATTACAGGCTGCAATTAGGCAGAAGAATTATGAGTGTCGCAGGTTGGAATCTCAGCTCAGGACAGAACAATATCTGCGGGAAGAATTCGAGCTCACTCTTAAAGATAAAGAAAACAGCTTGAACGAAAAAGGTATTGTCTAATGTCCAGTTGGCTATGGTACCATATATGGGTCTTTTGAGTATTTTTTCGTGTCTTTGTAAGAGTAATTAAGCAGTTTTAAAGTTCTGCTTTTGCCTTAATGTATGCATGAAATATCAAATGACAGAAGTGTTCAACTATCAATGATTCTCACAACTTCTAGCTGGAGATTCACTGTTTTTACTTTTGAAAGCCCCTGGCATGCCGTAACTTATTCAACCTTAGCAACTAGTATACTGGTCATTTACAACGACTGTAACTGTGCAGAGTAAACTTGTTGTATGCAAACAGTGAAGAATCTGATCTGATCTGACAATTACTGAAGGAGCCCCCTGATCAGGATCTACACTGTTTGTCATTTTGCAATGTATGTCAAGCCTAGAATAGGGCTAGACTTAAAACCACTATCCTACATTGTTTGTTTTTAGTCTTGAAGACAGGTGGCCGCTTAAAAAAGGTTGAAAGTAAAGCAGAATATGCCTTAGGGGGCATTCTACTTTACTTTCAGCCTGCTTTAATCTACCAGCTGCTAGAAAAAACAAATTATTTCTAACGTTAAATATTCACCATTTTCATCAGGGGAGGAATATATTAGAGGCGTAAAAGGGTGGTTTTATTGGGTAATGGGTCATTTGGAGCTTGTAAACATGCATTTATTAACCCTTTGAACCCTAGTCCCGCATATAGGTATGCTTTTAAAACAGTATACATTTGAAAAGTGCACTTGTCCTATACAAACAGTGAATACACTGATCAGAGGGCTTCTTACGAAGCCCTCTGATCTGGGTCTTCACTGTTTGTCATAATACCTACATTTTGTCTACCTTTTGTCTTCTAGGGAACTTCTATAGCCCCTTACGCTAAATAAATCCCTTTAAAATTCTTCTTTATAATGCTTAACATTGAAAAAAAAAACACCCTTAAAAGTCAGAAACTAACTAGACTAAAATGGAATCTGGGATTGTCTATTTAAAGTTTTAGGGAGGAAAGAGTTAAAAGTTTCAGGGATGAATGATTTAAATGTGATATTTATTTTTGACCCATCAGAGAAAACTATTAGAGATCTGGAGAAGAAGCTAGCAGAGAACAGAGATCTGAAGTACAAGCTGGATGACATGGAAAATATTCATCAAACCAACCAGTCACTATCAACGGAAAATGATAGGTACCAACCTTTCACTTTAACATGAACCCTGGGCATTCAGCCTAATATATATCAAGAGACTGTTTAGTGTCTTTTCACAGCTCTTTTCGCAGTGTTGCCTATAGCAGGAAAAAACTTTGCAGAAAGCTAATGAAATAACTGATTAAATTCGTTTGCTGTAAACAGTCATATGTCCACACAGAAAAGATGAACCTTTTATTGTTATATTACTCTATAAATTCTTAAAGACTACCTGTGCAATGCGTCATATGTTAACTCATTCAACCCCTGGGTCCAAGGTTATAAAGCGTTTGAGCTGTGTCTAAGTGTATTCTCAAGCATCTGACCAATCAAATGCTTGAGAAATACTTTAGACTCAATTGAAAAAAATAACCTCTGACCTGGCTATCAGCACCCAATTGTATAAACGTTGGTTAGTTTAACCCTGGGTTAACCAAAGTAGTTAAAATTTAACCCAGGGTTATTTTAACCAAAACGGCCCACAATGCACCATTTGTCTCATTCCGGTAACATCATTAACAAATTTTAAAAAAGAGAAAATAAGATCCAAGACAAAGTATATGGGCCTAAATCTTGTTTATGCAAGCGATTCTTCGTTCGACCGGGGATCAAAACCACAATTGAACGATAGACAGAATTTAACGGAGATCGCCAATATGCATAGGTGTAATAAAATGCTCTCGAGATCTGTGCCGGATATTAAAAACAAAGTAGACCTAGACAAAAATTGAATTAAACTTAATAGATCTATCACAAGATGCGTAGATACGTAGATCCATCAAGGCCCAATTGACATCGGACACCCTTAGATCGCCAGCACAACACAATGTGATCTATCTCAGATCGCTATTACAACGGCGCTTTTCCTAGAATCTATCTCATTTCATGGTGATCTAGATCTATTCAAGGGACAATGGGCACGGAAACCAGTAATGCTGTCATTCCCAGTTAAAACAAATGTTTTCTGTCTCATTTCGTGGTCGTATTAATGGGGTTATTCTGTACATAGATAAGTGTTTGCCCAGTGTCATAGTAACGGCTGTTAGGAGTTACTTCCCTTAATAGCGCGGGGCTCCTTGTGGGGTATTTTAGGTGTGTGTTACAAATGACAGAGAGTGTGGAAGAGAGGGGAGATTTAAATAGGTTGACTGAACAGATATCAAACGAACTTTCTTTCATCATATATTTATTATTTTACAGTTTTTCATTGATATACATGTAGATCTAGACCTATGCATGTAACAACAGTCGATATAGAACCCATAACAATGTATTTGCTGATAGATTATAGATCTAAATAGATTTTGTCGGTTGTTTCTCTCTCTAGCCAATGTGGACATGGTTTAAATCTATATTTACACAGAAGACTTTTATGTTATGCTAGAATCTAGATCTATGTATATAAACAGAAAAAACACTGGGTATTGCATTCACCACAATCTCCTGGTTTCTAATTCTAAAAGTTGTGAAAATTTGATTTTTTTAGTGTCACTGTTGTATTGAGTGACCACTAACTGAAATGGCAGGAAGATGATTGAAGGCAGATGACTGCAACCATCTGTACTTGAGAATGCCTAGCTATGTCTTCTATTGATTGGTTGCTTAATGAATGATTGACTGGATTATATTAAGCAACCCCTAAGTGACTGAGGATATATTTGAATGAAGGTGAATGCTGAATGCAGGATAAATGTAGTGCAGAAAGCTCATACAGGTTTTTTTTGTTCATACTTTTTATTCTGACTGCAGTAAACAACAACCTGTACTTAAGATTGCATTGTGATCTTCTACAAAGTGACTACTCTTGTATGCAACTAGGCAAAAGCATTTCACATGTGTATCAGTTCTAATTTATTTCCATATATTTAAAAAAAAAAATTGTCTAAACAATAGACTGGGTAATTTAAGTGACTGTGTCCATATATATTTTTTGAAAGCAAACCCCTCTCTTGCATGTTATACATCACCAAGTAGTATTTAATGAATGTTATTTAGATTCAAGTTTGAATAAAAGTCAGTAGATCTACATATGACATTTATATTTGTTTTTTAAAGATCCAAAAGAAATAATTGTAAGATCTGCAAACTGATTTTTTCAAAATACTTTAAATAAGAATCTAAAACAGATAAAACAACAATCCAGTTTGAAGTCTCAGCAAAGTGAACCCTACAGCTAGCAGCAAGAGATGTTTCAATGAAAATAGATTATATAACAGTGTATAGTTTTAAATCATAACAGCACTCTATCATTAGCTTTAAGTTAGGAGGATATTTCAATACTATTATAACAACTGTCACAAAGTTCCCATTGTTTCATCATGAATTATTCTGCTACTGAGTTTCACTAAATTGTATAAACAACTCTTATAATATTCTTTAAACTGGTTGTGCAACACAAGTATGACAACAGGTTGATAATAAAAGGACACTTAATATTTATTATGACTAAAGTTTACTCCTTTTTATTGAAAACAGCAATTCCACCATTATTCCTTCAACATATCTAGTCAGTGATACAATAAAACTTCTCAAAAGTTACTCTTAGACAAATACTATGATAAATACTATGTTTTACAGTAAAATACTGCTGAACTTAGGTAAAAGGCAGAGCAAAGGTAATGAAGGCAGTTCCTTGATAAATTTTCTGAATCATATCTTTATCCTAAAGCAAGCTGACATTTATCTTTAAGAACCCAAATGCATCAATGTTGAAGGTTGCTTAACACATTGATTACTGTAGGCTCAAGGTGAAAAAGCTGGTACCTTCCTGTATATGATAAGAGCAAAAGATAAACAGTATTTAAACTCCCAACATTCTGAAGTCTCCACATTTGTTGTGACTTTATATTAGAATTTGTCAAAATCAGCCACTTTCAATGTTCATTAGAATTGTCAAAATCAGCCACTTTCAATGTTCATTCTCATATAGTCTTTATAGGGATTTTTCAAGGCATAAATGAAAACATTTTGTAAATTTCCTATTTTAAATAGGAGTTGGTTTAAAGCTGATTGAAAATAAAGCAGACATCTTCTTTGGGGTGGAATTATGCTACACAGGACTGCAGAGGCAATAATCATCTGAATGGCCCTTTTTGGTTTCATCTAAATCTGAAAAATATAAAAAAAAAAATCTGTATAAAACAGGCCAATATTCAGTACATGGCTCATTAATAGTGTCTTACACAGGTGTTTGCTTAAACTGGTTTTAAAGCTCCTGCAGGAGCTTCCTCATGTGTTATATTCTGTATTTATTAGTCATATGTCTGTGATTTCTAAATTGAGTAGTGATCATGATGGCTGTGTATGATATTCTTGTACTTTTGCATCAGTATGAGAAAAAATGGTCAGTATATCTCTTTGATTGATATTAAATGTAGAAATGAATGAGGTTCAATTTAAGTTTTACATTCATTGGATTTATGTAACTATGCATACCTTATTTTAAATGTTGTTTATGGTGGCACACCATCCTCTGTTGAATCTGTTCATCAAGGAGGGAGGGAATAGAATGGCAATACAAAGCCCCAGCATGGACAACTGCTATCCTCCAATAGAACACCTAAAAACAAAATACATTATAATAGATCTATATTTTAATTGAAAATCATAGTAAAAATAATTTACTTATAATAAAAATATAACATAAAATATGTGACAATGGTCTTAACCCCATAACCTTTTTATGGCATAGAAAATAGGTGACCACTTAAATGCAAGTTAGAACTAAAGCAGATCTGACCTTTATGCACATTCTGCTTTATTTTCAGCCTGCTTTAAGCTTCCATCTTCTGATTGAAAGAAAATATATCTTATGATGCATAGTCATTATAACTGTAGGAATAAAAAAAAATTGCAAAGTGGAGGAATAAATTAAAGGTGCGAAAAGGCGTATTTATGACACAAAAGATAAAATAAAATGGAGCGCAACTTAAGCATAAAAATATATAGAAATACTTGGTATTTGATGCCTTTGGTTAAATATTGTGTTGTCAACAAAAACACTATAGATAAACTTTTGCAAGCATAGATCTATAACATATTATGGCATGTAAAACATTGTTTTCTTGAAAAGGGATTAAATGCAATAAAACATAAAGAAACTTCAAACAAGATTTGTGTTTTGGGGTAGATGTTGTTGAAACGCCCTACGCCAAAAATAGGCCGAAACGACTCGGGGCCGAAACGCCCCCATTGCTTGGCAACTGGCTCTCAATGTAAACATAAATCAAAACTTATGAACTTTTCGATCAATTAAAAGCATATTAAATCGTGGTAGAGTGGGTTAAAATGCAGTAATATAGATCTACCACGAGTTATATATTCTTTCTTGGTTCTTTGGTGTGTTCTTTTGGGTTTGGGGGTAGACAATCTAGATCCAGATCTCAATCGAGCGAGTCGGAGCGACCGTTTAGTAGGAGATCTTTTAAAACGTTGTCTAAAGTCTTTTGTGTATAATTCAATTTTTCTGTTTCGAGTAAATACAGCTTAATATTGTCCGTTTTAAGCTGAATAGATCTAGATCTACTTACTTTATCTTGAGGACATGTAGATCTAGATCTGTTATTGTTGTTCTCAAATGTATAAGCGCCAAATAAACTGTTTTATCCCTTCGGAGGCCCCAATTGCATTTATAGACAAATCTTAAAATAAACATAGATTCTATACATGTAGGTTACAGGGGGGAATCACTCTCACTCTTAACACGGAGTAAATACACTCCATGCTCTAAACAAAACAGAAACTTACCGCTCGATATGTTTACGGATGCTTTTTAGATGTTGTGACGTTGATAGAATTCATCTCCCAGTGACATTTGACCTGTCATCAGCCTTCATGGAAGTCTGTACCCTTATCAGGATGCTATCTATGCACCGAACTGCCCCCGGAAAGCGGTGCATATCGTTTAACACACAATTTGAGATTTGAGTCGAGCTTTCGGTAACCTAAATCAGCCATCTTGGGTTTTGGTTAAATATTTAACCCACCTCAGGGACCAGGGTTAAAATTAACCGAAAACACGACTCGGTTAAAGTTAACCAATCTTTTATACAATCGCTAACCCAGAGTTTAACCACAAAGTTAAGATAACCAAACTTTTAACCCAGCGGTTAACTTTAACCAACGTTTATACAATTGGGTGCAGGTATACAAACAGTGTACATGTGACAGGTACATTTGTCCTATGTTAAGGTATAAACCCTGATCAGAGGACTCTCTGAGGAGTCCTCTGGTCGGGACCTTCACTTTTAACCATTTTGCTATATATTGTTAAAATGAACCCTTACTAGTCAGAAATTAATTAGAGATTAGTGGAAATAGCAATTGGCTATTGAAACTTTCAGTGGTGAATGACTTTTAAAGCCTCACTTGCTTTTGAACTTTTATCAGGGCTCCCGATAAAGGGGAGTATTACAAAAAATAAAACCTTTATTTTTGCATATAACCCTATGGTGTCACCACTCATTAGAATGGCCTCTTCAAGACGATTCTAATGAGTAGTTACATCATAGGATTTGGCGCTGTAATGAGTGAGAAAATGTTTGATTTGTTTAGTTTACTCCCTCTTATCCAGAGCACTGTTTTATGTTTATTTTGATAGACTGCGTAACCGTATACAGGAGCTGCATACTTTACAAGAGACTAATAGAATGCTGATGACAGAGAAAGCTGATATGTTAGCAGAGCTGGAGGAAGCGAAAGATAAGGTAAGTTTTACAGTACAGAGTCCATGGTTATAAAGCCCAGTCTTAGCTTTTCAGTTGAGTCTAAAGTTGTTCTAAAGCATTTGATTGGTCAATTTGAGCCTGACTAATCAAATGCTTGAGAACACACACAGATTCAGCTCAAACGCTGTATAACCCTGGACCCAGATGGTTTACATTCCTTTCTAACCCACTACCACATAAATAATCATCGTCCTAAAATCACCATCCTGTTTTGGTCCAATGCGTTGTTTTGCAGCAAATGGGATTGGCCAAAATCATCTTCTTGAAATCATCTTCCTGCAACCATCCTCATGAAATATTAATCCTGAAATCATCACAATCTAATCTTATCATCCCTCATCATTCCTTGGCGCTGTATAACCTATAATATCTTCTCTTATTACGATCATCATTTTATTTATTTTTTACTTTTTATCTTATAATTATTTCCATTATTTTTTAACTGCTTTGATTCTATTTCGTTGTACAATGCCTTTGAATACATGGTTTGTAGTTTAACCAAATTATTAAGTTTCAAAGTTTCAAAGACCAACTTTTGTATACAAAAACTGCTTAGCATTAATAACCCATTACCCTATAGCCTGTTTCTAGTTTTCAATACATGTGACCTCTTCAGGCAGGTTGAAAGTAAAGCAGAATGCGCCTAAATGCCCATTCTGGTTCTATTTCAGCCTGCTTTAAGTTTCCAATTGCTAAGATATAGAATAGAGTTCTTATGGTGCTTTTTCATGACTAAACAATGTGGGGCAATTTCCTTAACTGATGGAATAAAGTAGAGGGATAGATATGAGGTTTATTGAGAAATGGGTAAAACAATGAATGTTTATTCTGAAACATGTTTTATAATTTCAACAGCTGAGGCCTTTAGAAGCAATCAAAGAACGGGATGATATATTCGAAGTGAAATACCACAAGTTAAGGCTTACCTTGCCTGATCTGGAAACAGCTCTTAATGTTGAGAAGGAAGACAACAAAAGCCTTAAAAGTGAGGTGAAAGAATTGAAGGAAACATGTGAGATAATCCGTAACAACTGCAAAACCTATAAGGACAAGATAAAAGACCTAGAAGAGCAGCTAGTAGCAACAACTGGTGAGTTTATATTTTTTCAAACATTTTGTCATTTTTAACAAAGCACAATGCAATGCACTAACTCATTACCCCATAGCCTGTTTCTAGTTTTGGTTATATGAGACTTCTTAAAGCAGGTTGAAAGTAAAGCAGAATGTGCCTTATGGCGCATTCTGCTTTACTTTCAGCCTGCTTTAATCTACCATCTGCTAGAATGTAGAAAATATTTCTAATGATATATATTCATGACTATAAACTGGAGCCATTTTCTTTTGTGGATGAATGTAAAGGCATATTTATGGGGTAATGGGTTAAAATGTAGAACACTTGTAACAGCTTCCTATCAATGTAAAGAATGGATTTAACTCATTAACCCTTAGTCTGTTTCTAGTCTCAAGACAGGTGACCACTTAAGCCAGGTTGAAAGTAAATCAGAATGCTCAGTTAGATGCAATCTGCTTTTCTTTCAGCATGCTTTAAGTCACCATCTGCTAGGATATAAAGAATAGTCTTTTAAGAACATATTCATAATGTATAAAGCAGAGAATTTATGTAAATGGATGAATAAATTGAAGGCATAAAAGGATGTTTTTATACAGTTTGTGGTTAATTCTGACAAGAAAGCAGTGAGTCTGTTACGATGCACAGCTCCAAGGCTTAGGGGGCCTCTGTGGCCTAGTGATTAAGGTCACTGTGACTTACATCATTATGCTGTGGGTTCAAATCCTGGTCTGGTTATTGGGATTTTCATATGGGGGAAGACTTCCAGCTGGCTTGCAGAAGGTTGATGGTTCTACCCAGTTGCGGATTTGTGCTTGAAACATTGCATAAAGGGATTCTGGGGTCTTCCTCCACCCGTAATTATCTGGATGTCATGATATGACTGAAATACTGTTATGGCGACGTTAAATCATAACAAACAAACTGTTACGACAAATGTCTACTAAAAGAAGGTTAGAAATAACGATTGAAACTCCAAGGAGCTTGTTTGATTTATCAAGCTTAAGACTGCAGCCTGTATTTAACACCGTCATTGAATTGTTCCTGTAGAGAAAAGAGCTATAACCTAATTTGTCTTAACTTTTTCACTTTCAGAAGAGATGGTGGACTCTTGCCAGCCAACTTTAGGAGAGAAACTGAGTGTCATCACAGAGAAAAAGTATGCTCAGTTGAAAGCAGAGACGGAATGTATCCAAACTGACCTGACTAGCAGAATTACTGTATTGACCACAGAATGTGACATGCTTAAAGAGGCACTTGAAACAACACAGGTAAGTTCAGCAGATGGCTGCAGGTGAACTTTTGATTTCCGCGATTTTCATTCATTACTTGCCATCTACTGTGTTTAAGACTACATGGCTCCAGATAAGGAGTGTATTTCAAAAACGAAAACAAGGATTTGGTGCTGAAATGAGTATGAACATTTTGGATATGTCCAGTTTACCCCCTCTTATCTGGAGCCTTGCGTCTATATAGTCAAGTCAAGTGTTAAAGTAAGTTCATATGTTTTTCAATTATTTACAGAGCTACAGATTAGGGGAGTATTTCAAAAACTGAATTCTTTATTTCTGCATTAAACCCTTTGGTGTCACTACTTCTTCGAGACGATACTAATGAGTAATAACACCATAGGATTTTGTGTCGAAATGAGTGAGAATATGTTGGATTTGTTTAGTTAATTCCCTCCTATCTGGAGCCCTTATTTACTTTCTTATTTCTCTACAAAAATCCTATGTTGTGATTATTAAACAATCATCAGATGGCTGTTATAAGAAGTCACAATATAGGTTTGGTTGAGATATTATTGTTTAATTAACCCTTAGCCCACCAAATAAATTGTCGTCTGCTATATTTCTCGTCTGCTTCAAGTTTCAAAGTGCTTCAAATTTGCTCAAAATTGCTGAAAATGTTGTCCGAGTGTCAAACAGCTTGGATCCGGATGAGACGCCGAGTTACTCGGCGTCTCATCCGGATCCAAGCTGTTTGCATATGGAGCTATAGTCGTGAGTGGCAGGCTAAGGGTTAAGTACTTTATTTTAGCTTCATTGGCTAATCTATGAAAATGACAAGAAAAAGAATTGTGTAAGTACCTTAAGTACTCCAAAGGTTCTTCTATGGAGAAACACATCGATATTGCTTTCTGCCTAACACATATCTCATTGGGTGATATATTTCCATGCGATACCTCTTTGCATGCAAAGTCTTTGCAGTTTGTCATTTTGAAATTGGTGTGGAAAAAAAATAAATATTTAAAATTGACTTTCAAGACTTCAATGGAAATTGGACTTGTCCATTTGAAGGTTTTGAGGTAACCATCTTAAGTTTCTTTGTTCAGGAACAAGTGGAAGCTGAATTCAAACCAGAAGGAAAGCAAGAAAATTTCTGCTTTACTTTAGATTTACATTTAGCTGCTTTCTGTCTGGAGAGATATCCTTGCTTATATAAAGAATTGCTCCATTGCACACGTTGTACTGCGACATCTTTTACCCATTATCACATAAATACACCTTTTTACACCTTTAATTCATTTTCAACTGAACAAAAAATCACTTTTTGCAGTCATGAATATGCATCATAAGAAATATTTTGTATGCCCTAGCAGATGTTAGCTTAAAGCAGGCTGAAAGTAAAGCAGAATGTGCCTTAAGGCACATTCTGCTTTACTTTCAGCATGCTTTAAGTGTTCGCATATTTTCAAAACTAGAATCAAGCTATGGGGTAATTTGTTAACCTCCCCTTTCAGGTCAAGTGTCAGGAGAATCAGAAAGGACTGCTGATTAAAGAAGAACTGCTGGAACAGTGCAGAAATGAGCTACTCAACTACAAATCTACAATCGCTGCACAAGATACCAGTCTGAGGGAAGCCGGTGAACAGATAACCAGTCTACGGACAGAGGTGTTCACCTTGACAACATCACTCGAGAGTGTCAGGCAGAACGAGTTAGAGTTACTAGCCAACTGTGAGGAGAATGAGGCAACTCTGGTTTCACTAAGAAGTACACTTGGTACCTGTCAGGCTGATCTCGAACTTAAAATGAAAGTAGGTGTTTCAGTATAATACACTTTCGATTCGTTCTGTCAGAATTTCTTTGACATCATCAAATTATATGATTTTAATTCAACAAAACCTGTTTATAAAAACCTGCCAAAATGTTGTAGTAAAATATTCATATCGACAAGAAATTAAGGGATGATCGATATTTAAATGTGATAAAAAGTATTAGTATACCCTTGTTGTTCTGGAACACGCTTATCCATACTTGGTGAATTGAGAATCAATGTTAACAGGTCATTTAACAGAAAAGGATACATCCATCGGGGTTCCAGATAAGGGAACAAATCCAACATTTTCTCACCCATTTCAGCACCAAATCCTATTCTGTTACTCTTCGAGATGATTCTTATGAGTAGTGACACCATAGGGTTTAATTCAGAAATAAAGATTTTAGTTTTTGAAAAACTCCCTTTATCTGGATCACTGATCCATTTTATCCATCCAGGGTTATACATGTGACATCATTTGATTAGGGGAACTTGTTTGATTTCAAATCACTTTATGTTGGATGTTGTACATTGTATATTGTTACATTTTGTGTTGGCATTGAGTCATCCTGTACTTTACTGTTACAGTGCTCCTTCCCTTAAGTGGTTCTCGTAACACTTCCCTCCTACAACAATCCTTGAAGCTGGTACTCAAACAGGACCATTATGTTGAAGGCTTTCACTGTTGCAATATCGTCTGCTTAAAAAAAAAATGTTTTGTATTTGAAATTTAAAAAAGAAACATCAAGGCAATTAACAAACAGTTAAAACCCAGATCAGATGCCACATTATTAGGCATCTGATCTGGGTTCAAACTGTTTGCAAATGTTCTCTAAGGATATTATTCTTTCCTCCCTATAACGACTCCCTCTGAACAACACACAATATTTGTCTATCATTTGGTGTTGTTTAAAGAGGGAACACTGTATTTATTTTCAATACTAAAAAGTATGATTTTATTTTGCAGGAGCTGAGAGATGTAATTGAAAGACACACTTCACAAAGTGAAACAGTTTTTCAGCTTGAACAGAAAGTGAACGAAATGGAATTGTGTAAGACACAACATGAACAAACAATTAATGAACTAGAACTGGCCAATTCAAAAAGTGAAGAGTTGCAAAAAGCACTGTTGTTAGAGAAAGAGGCCACAGAAGGGCGATTAAAGGACTCGCAGGAGGAGATCGAGAGAGCAAACAGAATGCTCCAAACTGAGAGGGAAGAAACTAGTGAGACGATCACTGACTTGAGAACACAGCTACAGAAAGAGGAGACTGAAAATAAAGTAATTCAAGAGACAAATCAGAGACTTAATCAGGAGATAATAGATATGAAAAAATCAGTTGAAAAAGAAAAGATAAAACTGGATCAGGCAGAAGAGGAGAAGAGAAATTCTGATGAACAAATACACAGACTCTCAGAGGAGTTATCATCTACAAAGGAATGTAGTGAAAAGATAATACAGGAACTTAAAATTAAGTTTGAAGAGAAAGAATATTCTCTTAATCAAGAGTTAATACAAATGAAAAAATCAGTTGAAGAAGAAAAGACAAAACTGAATGAGGCACTTGATGAAAAAAGGAAATCTGATGAAGAGATTCACAGACTCTCCAAGGATATCTCATCAACGAAGGAATGTAGTGCAGCTACACTGCAAGAACTTAAAACCAAGTTTCAAGAGAAAGAAAACTCTCTCAATCAAGAGATAATAGAAATGAATAAATATGTTGAAGAGGAAAAGATAAAACTGAATGAGGCACTAGAGGAGAAGAGCAAATCTGATGAAGAAATAAACAGACTCTCAATGGATCTCTCATCAGCAAAAGAAAGTAGTGCAAAGACTCTACAGGAACTTAAAACCAAGTTTCAAGAGAAAGAATATTCTCTTAATCAAGAAATTGACAGTGTAAAATCTGGAAAGAGAGAAAGCTCAATAGAACTAAACCGTATGTCTGAAAAAATCAGCAATTTGAATAAAGTAATAGAGGCCCAGCATAAAGAGATAGCAGACTTGACTGAACGATTGAAGTCTGTTAATGCTGAACTGATTAATTCAATGCAGAATACAAAGATTGTGACAGTCCAATACGACAGTGAATTGACTGCAATTAAAGACAAAATGGAGCGTGATCAAAGGCAAAGCGCTAATGAAAGACAGGAACAGAATGAAATAATAGAAACACTGCAGTCCAAGCTAGAAACAGGTGACAACCAGTGGAGAACAGAAAAACTGCAGGTTACAAATGACATGCAGATAGAAATAGAGAAAAATAAAGAATATCAGGAATATATTGTGTCTTTAGAAGAACAAATAGCAGGTTACAAAACACAGGTGAATGATCAGAGCTCTGACATTAACAGAATAAATCAAGAATTGAAAGACGCACAGAATGAAATAAAAACTGGTGAAAATGCTAGGTTTGAATTAGAAGAGTCATTGAGACAAAAGGCGACATTGGTACAGTCTCAGTTGGAAAAAATGGAGTATTTGATGGGAGTAGAAACATCTCTGAAGGCCACTATAGAAATGTTACAAACTGACATTGATACTACCAAAAATCTTGTGGCAGAAAGAGATGATATTAAGGCAGAGAAAAATAAGAAAATTAAAGAGGTCGAGGAAGCTCTGGAATCAGAACAAAGAAAAGTTGAATGTTTGGTTGCAGAACAGACTAAGCTGACAGCAGAACATGAGAGTAAGATGTCTAGACTGAATGAGGAGAATGAAAGGTTGTCAACACTAACAGAAACTCTACAAATCACAGTGGAAGAAGTCTCTAAAAAACATGAAAATACTGCAGAAGAATTGAGAAGAGTAACTGAGATCTTGAACAAGGAATCCGAGGCTCATGGAAATCTTACAAAGGAGAAATGTACAATGCAAGATCAGTTAGACAAATTAGTGGAAGACAAAGCTGTAGTAGAAAGAACTTTAGAAGAATGCAAGAAGGACCATGAAAAACAAGTGAGTGAGCTTAAAGAAAAGATAAGTCAGAATGAACAGTACTGGGTAGAACAGTGTGAACACTTGCGGGAAGGGTATGACAAACAAATCAGCCAACTTATTGAAATTAAAGACAATCATTTACAAGTGAATGAACAATGTAACAATCAGATTGAAGAATTGAAGAAAGAAAATGCTGAGAAGGATGAACACATTCAACGACAGGCTGAGCTCAAGCAACAAGAGATTGACATGCTAACAGGCCAGAGAGATCAACTGAGACTACATCTGACAGACACTCATGAGAAAACACTGAATACAGTAGTGGCCGAGTATCAGGCTAAAGTAGAGAAATTACAGTCAGAGGTTGAGGAACAGAGAGTCAGTTATCAGCAGATGATCAGTGGAATGGAGGAGAAGTTAGGAGGAGAGGCTCTCGAGCTGAGAGAAAGACTCTCCCAGATGAAATGCATGTACGAGACTCTCATAGAGACAAAAGAGAAAGAAACAGCTGCAAAGATCAGTGACATGGGGAAACAGAGAAATGAAGTAGAGACAGCACATAAACAGTTAATAGAGGAAAACAAGGAATGCACGGAGCATCGTAAAGAACTTGAAGAAAAGATTGGCTCTGTTAACAGTGAGCTTGAGAGTCAAAGAACAGAGTCAAAGCAGTCAATGGAGGAAATGAGGCGACAGAAGGGAGAGGTGGAAGAAATGAAGAGACAGCTGCAGTATAGCCGGGAAATAACAGATACTCTAACAGCGGAGCTCTCTAGTAACCAACAGCAGGTAAAACTAATACAGTCTTAACCCTTTACCTGATAGAAGCGCCTTTTAGCACATTTGATTTATTCCTCCGGTGAAGAAAATATTTCCAATTAATACAGTCTTGAAAAGGAACCATAAGAAAAAAATTCTAAATCCTAGCAGATGATGGCTTAAAGCAGGGTGAAAGTAAAGCAGAATGTGATTCTGCTTTACTTTCACCCTGCTTTAAGTAGTCACATGTTTTCAAAACTAGAAACAAGCTATGTGGTAAAGCGTTAACTCGATAATTCAAACTCAAGTTAGTTTGAACATAGCCATAATATTTCAAAGTTAATCTGTGGCTAAGCATCAGATTGATTTAAGCGAGTTTGTAGTATCGAGTTTTGACTATAGTTGTGGAAAACAGTCAATATACCCTCCTCCAAATGAATATTTAAAAAATATTAAATTCATACCAGTGTTTTATTATCAAATACTGGTAGGAGTTGAGATGCGTAGTATTTGAATCACAAGGCCTTTAGGCTGAGTGGTTTAATTACAAGCATCTCAATGAGTTCTGGTGTTCAATTGCAAGATAAAATACTGGTTTTAATTTATTATTTCGATTCTAACACATAATTTAACCTTTATTTGCCCCAAAGCAACGGCGCTACATTTCTTGGCGTACACCTTTTCGAAGCCATATGACATCAAGTTAGAACTTAGTATTTCTTTGTAATACATAGGTATTGTCTTTGCTTTACCCAAGATATCTCATTCTTGTGAACTCTTCTCTAAATTCAGCTGGCTGTAGTTGAGGAAGAAAAGCATGTCCTAGAGTTGGAGGCACAGTCTCTTGAAGAGAAACATAATCTACAGCTAGAAGCCCTTGGTAAACGGTTAGACGAGAGAAGTCTTGAAGTAGAGGAACTAGAGCGACAGCTCCAGGCCAGTCACAAGTGTTATGTGAGTAGCTTAAAGATATCTAATACAGGATAAACAAGTAATGCACAAAACTCCAGTAGGTGCTCCTATATGTATTCTACAGAGATCTCGGAGAAGTAGGACAGTAATAACATTTATTTTAATAGCAATGAATGCTATTTCCGCCATAGCCAATATTTGAAATCACCTGTAGATGGTCAGCAGCTTTGCCTGCTTAAAACAAGATGAAAGTAAAACAGAAACTCCTTTCTGATCTTTCTGCTTTACCTTTATCTTACTTTAACCCGTTTCCCCATAAATACGAGGGCTGTCCCAAAACATCGTAGACTTTCATTATAACATTGGTATTTATAACAGCAGAGACAAACGCTCGTCAGGGTTTATAAACATAGGGATTAAGTAAGCCTGTGTGAATTTTTAACGCACTATCTTAAAAACTGACTAGGACGGAGTAGTTTGAAACACCCTATCCGTGCAACCTCGGCGCACACTGTAGTTACGTAATGACGTTATCGACGTCAACGTTACTCGTTTTCAAAATTTTCGCCGTGTTAATCGATGCATTCGCTGTGAAACACAACCAACGTGTCAAATACGCTGACGTATAATGTATTTCTTCATTCCCCATACGACTCTCATTGTTTCTTGTTTAAGCTCCTCAAAGTTTTCAACCTTAAGTTCAAATAACTGAAAGTTCAGGCATTTTAAATCTAATGGGGCTATGTCACTGCTGTATGGCACATGTTCAAGCTTTTGAAAACCCTCTCCGGCAAATTTGAATTTTGTATACGGGAAGTGTGGCACCGAACGTTATACTGGTGGAATATGATGCTTTCTAAGTTGTCAATTAACCCTCAGTCGTTTCTTTTATATCGAAAAGCGGCATGCAAGAAATCTGTGTGATGAATATGTTTCGAAATGCTTGATATATCGCATACCGTCTCAAAAAGAGGTTGCATACCTGGACATGTCTTTCTTTTTCTTTCTGCACTTAGCAAGCATACATCTATCTAGTATAGCCTCTCGTGATGTTTAGTTTCTCACGCAATATCCGATGTACAGACGAGTTGCTGACCCGACGATGTTAACAATTTTTTTTCACCGCAAGATGCTGAACACCATGATTGATGACGCTCCGCACGTTTTTCTACAATGAAACCCTCAATTTATATCGGTCGTCCCGTCTTTGTTATTTTTTCTCTCAATCCATCCTTCTGAAAAACGCGTATGCTGTTTGGAGATCAGAGAGAAAGATGCTGCTTTATACCTATCTGTTGATTGTAGTTGTTTAAACGTCTGTGTCGGGGCCATAGTTAACCTAACACAGAATTCTATAACATTTTGCTGCGCCGCATTTTCCTTTGACGTCGTCATTTCTAGCGTTTTCCGAACACGGTACCATTCGCGATAACTCTATAGATGTTTTCAAAATACCGCTACGTTAATGAAATTTTCCAAGATGACGTCACATATAGCAACGTCAACGTTCATGACGCAATTTAGCGCGAATTCAAGCTCGAAGTTGCATTGTAGGAGGTTGAAAAATGCACACCTTTAAATCTACCTGTAAGATTTTTGCGTGCGCCGCACAATCTAACCAGCAATTAATATTTGCTAATAAATAAAGGTGAGGTGTGTTCATGAGCTTCATTATTTAGTCTACAAATGTGAAAATGTTTGAAATAGCATCAGTAAAAAAATCATAGAAAAAACACGTTGGGTTCGTCAAAAAAATTATTTGTCCACGGTGTTTTGGGACAGCCCTCGTACACCTATTTACGCCTTTAATCATACCCCCACAAACAGAGTTTGAGGGGGGTATACTGGAATCAGTCTGTCGGTCGTCGGTAGTCAGTCGGTCGGTTGGTCAGTCTTTCGGTCTGTCTGAAAAATCTTGTACTTTGAACTCCTCCTTCAATTTCAATCTGATTCACTTGAAACATGGCATAAATGTACTCAGGAGTAGTATATGTGCAAGACACAAATTTCAGGTCTCTGTGATTTTGACCTTGACCTTGACCTTTGTCTTTGAAATTGGTTCTAAAAAATTGGCAGACAAAATCTTGTACAGTGAACTCCTCCTTCACTTGGCATAACTCCTCCTTCACTTGGCATAAATGTTACTCAGGAGTTGCAGAAGGTCATATACCATTTTTAAGTCATTTTGACATTGGCTTACACCTTTGACCTTATTGTAAAACCTTATTGAAAACGTCTGCAGAGTGTGACTGAGTGCTGTATAGTGGGGGTATTTATCACCTTTAGTGATAGCTGTTCTAGTTAATTCCTCTACTGAAGAAAATAGTTCCAATTTACACTGCCATTAATAAAATTCATAAGAAATATTTTCTATATGACAACAGCTTAAAGCAGACTGAAAGTAAAGCAGAATGTGCCTCAGGGCACAGTCTGCTTTACTTTCAAGCTGCTTTAAGTGGTCACATATCTTCAAAACTAGAAACAGGCAATGGTGTAATGGGTTAATTTGCAACCTGTCCTCAACAACATCAATAAGCATTCATTTCTGATTGTTATATAAATATATGAGCCGCGCTCCAGGAAAAGGGGGTTTAATGACAAAAATATCGATTTTTGAGTGTTGGCTTTTTTTAAAAGATCAGATATTTCTGAGAATATACTTGAAAACGGTTTCTCAAAATTCCTTTTAATAACGGAGTTGCGCTCTGTTTACTGACTAAGGTGTTTGAACAACATGACGTCATTTTCAGTTCTTTGCATCAGTTTTATTTTAAAACGACGTCATTTGATATAAAAAGCACTCGGGCTTTCCAAAAGTGTTGTACGAGACCAGCCATTGATAAACACATTTTATCAACACTGACATAAAATAATATGCTTCAATCGTAACGGTTTGCCTGTCTCGTTCAAAACTATTTGCAAACCCGGGCTGCTGTTACCTTTACTTTGCGATACCACCCGTGTACCTCTTAATCCACAGTATTGCCTCTCTTTAACAACACTTGCATTAATGCTTTCCATTATAATTCAAGACGAGTGACGGGTTCGTTAGGAACAAAAGTTATGCACAAAGCATCTTCATGACCTTTCTGCATTGCTGTTGTCCTGCATGAACTGACATTAAGCATTATCATGTTCTCTGAATTCCAATTCTAACCTAATAGTATGTTGCTTAAGAGAGGAAGTGCTGTAGCCTCATTCTTATGTTTCCTATGGATAGTTAACTATGAAAAACAAAAAATAAACAAATCTTGATATTTTAATTTTGTTCACACGTATAAAAAATTACTCTAGAGTGGAGGGCAAGTGATATCCTGATACGCTGGTCTTACGAACGGTCGTATGGTTCTGAAAAGGTATGTCTGTCGTTCCGAGGAGAGCCCAGGGGCTTGAATCTCTGACGGCATATCATTTGTATCAAACACAAATCCCTCTGTTTTAAGGATGTTGACAGAAATTTCTTCCTCGTCTCGACCCTTGCGCACTGTAACTACCCCAGGCATAGTTGCTTCGAACCTGAAGTATTGGTATTCCCTGAAGTCAGAGAGAAAAAGATCATGCACTGCGTGAAGTCTTTATTAGGAGCTGTTCCGCAAAGTACGGTTTAACCGCAAGACATACGTGCATAACAAACACTACAGATTCAGTTTTGCCACCACATTTGCAATGCGGCGTCAGATCAGGATCTGAAATGTTTGCCGTTGTAGCTTTTATTTATTTCCACTCTGATGAGTGCCAAACAATGAACACCCTGATCAGACGTGGGTAGCAGGTATGTGTCTTCACTAAAACTGCACTCAAAGATTTTGTGGAAGGGAAACGGCCTACATGTGATTTCTTATAATTACTATTGACCCATTCGAGATCGTGTTAAAAACGTAGCGACTTGCAACTAGATCAATCATCACGCATTTTAATCATTTTTGTTTTGTTAGCTCACCTGAGCCAAAGGCTCAGGATGAGCTATTGTGATACCATTTCGTCCGTCGTCCGGTGTCTGGCGTCCGTCGTACGTCGTACGTTCACATTTTCAAACAACATCTCCTCTGAAACCACTGATCCGATTTCAACCAAACTTTGTCAGAAGCATCAGTGACAAGGGGGAACGAAATCTTGTTCAAAGATTTTGGCTAGAGTTATTCCCCTTGCTGTAGGACCAGATTTTCTAACATGACCGTATAGACAACTTTTAATGCATAAGAAAATCTTAAAAAATCTTCTTCTCAGAAACCAAAAGGCCCAGACCTTTGATATTTGGTATGTATCATTACCTAATGATCTTCTAGCAAGATTGTTCAAATTTTGACCCTGGGGCCAAAAATGACCCCGCCCTGGGGCTTATCAGTTTTTCTTAGGAAAACCTTAAAAAATCTTCTTCTCAGAAACTGTATGGCCTAGATGATTAATATTTGACATATAGCTTTGCCTTATGGTCCTCTACCAAGATTGTTCAAATTATGACCCCCGGGTCAAAATTGACCCCGCCCCAGGGCTTATCAGTTTTACATAGACTTATATAGGAAAACCTTTAAAAAAAATTTTCTCTGAAACTGTAAGGCCCAGATCTTTAATATTTCACATATAGCTATGCCTTGTGGTCCTCTACCAAGATTGTTCAAATTATGACCCCTTGATCAAATTTGGCCCCGCCCCGGGGCTTATCAGTTTTACATAGACTTATATAGGAAAACCTTTAAAAAATTTCTTCTCTGAAACTGTAAGGCCCAGATCTTTAATATTTCACATATAGCTATGCCTTGTGGTCCTCTACCAAGATTGTTCAAATTATGACCCCCGGGTCAAAATTGACCCTGCCCCGGGGCTTATCAGTTTTACATAGACTTATATAGGAAAACCTTTAAAAAAAATTCTTCTCTGAAACTGTAAGGCCCAGATCTTTAATATTTCACATATAGCTATGCTTTGTGGTCCTCTACCAAGATTGTTCAAATTATGAACCCCGGGTTTAAAAAGGCACAGCCCTCGGGCTTATCAGTTTTTCATAGGAAAACCTTTAAAAATCTTCTTCTCTGAAACTGTCAGGCCCAGATCATTTATATTTGACATGTAGCTTTGCCTTAAAGTCCTCTACCAAAGTTGTTCAAATTATGACCCCGGGTCAAAATAGGCCCCGCCCTTGGGGCTTATCAGTTTTACAAGGACTTATATAGGAAAACCTTTACAAATCTTCTTCTCTGAAACTGTATGGCCCAGATCTTTAATATTTCACATATAGCTTTGCCGTGTGGTCCTCCACCAAGATTGTTCAAATTATGACCCCAGGCCAAAAATGGCCATGCCCTTGGGCTTGTCAGTTTTTCATAGGAAAACCTTTAAATATCTTCTAAGCCTAGATTATTTATATTTGACATGTAGCTTTGCCTTAAAGTCCTCTACCAAAGTTGTTCAAATTATAACCCCTGGTTCAAAATTGGCCCCGCACCGGGGCTTATCAGTTTTATATAGACTTATATAGGAAAACCTTTAAAAATCTTCTTCTCTGAAATTGTAAGGCCAAGATCATTTATATTTGACATGTAGCTTTGCCTTATGGTACTCTACCAAGATTGTTCAAATTATGACCCCTTGATCAAATTTGGCCCCGCCCCGGGGCTTATCAGTTTTACATAGACTTATATAGGAAAACCTTTAAAAATCTTCTTCTCTGAAATTGTAAGGCCAAGATCATTTATATTTGACATGTAGCTTTGCCTTATGGTACTCTACCAAGATTGTTCAAATTATGACCCCTTGATCAAATTTGGCCCCGCCCCGGGGCTTATCAGTTTTACATAGACTTATATAGGAAAACCTTTAAAAATCTTCTGCTCTGAAACTGTAAGGCCCAGATTCTTAATATTTCACATATAGCTTTGCCTTGTGGTTCTCTACCAAGTGTGTTCAATTCATGACCCCGGTGTAGCAGTCAATTCTTTCCCCCCTCAAAAGTTTCCCCGGAGAAAGAATTGGCTAGCCAAAACCTTCCCCGGGGAAAGAATTGGCTAGCCAATTCTTTCCCCCCCTAGTCAAAAACTTCCCCGGGGAAAGAATTGGCTAGCCAATTCTTTCCCCCCCCTATAATTTCGCAAGTGGGATACTTTTAGGTAGCTAATTCTTTCCCCCCCTTAGTTGAAACTTTCCCCGGGGAAAGAATTGGCTAGCCAATTCTTTCCCCCCCTATAATTTCGCACTGTAGGATTTCTTTCTCACTATCTGGCGGAATTGTATGGTTTGACTATCTTGGAGGGGGGAAAGTTTTGGCTAGCCAATTCTTTCCCCCCTTTCTGACAGTGTGCGAAATTGTATGCTTTGACTATCTCGGAGGGGGGAAAGTTTTGGCTAGCCAATTCTTTCCCCCTCTCTTTCAGTCTGTGGAATTGTATACTTTGACTATCTTGGAGGGGGGAAAGTTTTGGCTAGCCAATTCTTTCCCCCCCCCCCCCCCCCCCCCCCCCCCACCTATCTGACAGTCTGTGGAATTGTATACTTTGACTATCTTGGAGGGGGGAAAGTTTTGGCTAGCCAATTCTTTCCCCCCTATCTGACAGTCTGTGGAATTGTATGCTTTTACTATCTAAGCGGGGGGAAAGTTTTTGCTAGCCAATTCTTCCCCCCCCTCTCTTTCAGTCTGTGGAATTGCATCATTTGACTATCTTGGAGGGGGGAAAGTTTTGGCTAGCCAATTCTTTCCCCCCTATCTGACAGTCTGTGGAATTGTATGCTTTTACTATCTAAGCGGGGGGAAAGTTTTGGCTAGCCAATTCTTTCCCCCCTCTCTTTCAGTCTGTGGAATTGTATACTTTGACTATCTTGGAGGGGGGAAAGTTTTGGCTAGCCAATTATTTCCCCCCTATCTGACAGTCTGTGGAATTGTATGCTTTTACTATCTAAGCGGGGGGGAAAGTTTTGGCTAGCCAATTCTTTCCCCCCTCTCTTTCAGTCTGTGGAATTGCATCATTTGACTATCTTGGAGGGGGGAAAGTTTTGGCTAGCCAATTCTTTCCCCCCTTATCTGCCAGTCTGCAGAATTGCAACATTTGACTATCTTTGAGGGGGAAAGTTTTGGCTAGCCAATTCTTTCCCCCCTATCTGACAGTGTGCGGAATTGTATACTTTGACTATGTTGGAGGGGGGAAAGTTTTTGCTAGCCAATTCTTTCCCCCCTATCTGTCAGTCTGCGGAATTGCATCATTTGACTATCTTGAAGGGGGGAAAGTTTTGGCTTGCCAATTCTTCCCCCCTCTCTGACAGTGTGCGGAATTGTATGCTTTGGCTATCTCGGAGGGGGGAAGTTTTGGCTAGCCAATTCTTTCCCCCCTATCTGTCAGTCTGCGGTATTGCATCATTTGACTATCTTGGAGGGGGGTAAAGTTTTGGCTAGCCAATTCTTTCCCCCCTATCTGACAGTGTGCGAAATTGTATGCTTTGACTATCTTGGAGGGGGGAAAGTTTTGGCTAGCCAATTCTTTCCCCCCTATCTGCCAGTCTGCAGAATTGCAACATTTGACTATCTTGGAGGGGGGAAGTTTTGGCTAGCCAGTACTTTCCCCCCTATCTGTCAATTCTACAGACTGTAAGATATGGGGGGGGGGGGGAAGAATTGGCTAGCCAAAACATTCCCCCCTCCAAGATAATGAAAGGATGCAATCTGCACACTGTCAGATAGGGGGGAAAGAATTGGCTAGCCAAAACTTCCCCCCTCCGAGATAGTCCAAGTATACAATTCTACAGACTGTAAGATATGGGGGGAAAGAATTGGCTAGCCAAAACTTTCCCCCCTCCAAGATAATGAAAGGATGCAATTCCGCAGACTGACAGATAGGGGGGGAAAGAATTGGCTAGCCAAAACTTCCCCCCCTCCGAGATATTCAAAGCATACAATCTGCACACTGTCAGATAGGGGGGAAAGAATTGGCTAGCCAAAACTTTCCCCCCTCCGAGATAGTCCAAGTATACAATTCTACAGACTGTAAGATATGGGGGGAAAGAATTGGCTAGCCAAAACTTTCCCCCCTCCAAGATAATGAAAGGATGCAATTCCGCAGACTGACAGATAAGGGGGAAAGAATTGGCTAGCCAAAACTTTCCCCCCTCCGAGATAGTCAAAGCATACAATCTGCACACTGTCAGATAGGGGGGAAAGAATTGGCTAGCCAAAACTTTCCCCCCTCCAAGATAGTCCAAGTATACAGTTCAACAGACTGAAAGAGAGGGGAGGGGGGAAAGAATTGGCTAGCCAAAACTTTCCCCCCTCCATGTCAATTCAAAAGGGTACAAGTCCTCAGACTGACTGAGAGGGGGGAAAAGATTGGCTAGCCAAAACTTTCCCCCCTCCAAGATAGTCAAAGTATACAATTCCACAGACTGACAGACAGGGGGGAAAGAATTGGCTAGCCAAAACTTTCCCCCCTCCGAGATAGTCCAATTATACAATTCTACAGACTGTAAGATATGGGGGAAAGAATTGGCTAACCAAAACTTTCCCCCCTCCAAGATAATGAAAGGATGCAATTCCGCAGACTGACAGATAGGGGGGAAAGAATTGGCTAGCCAAAACTTTCCCCCCTCCGAGATTTTCAAAGCATACAATCTGCACACTTTCAGATAGGGGGGAAAGAATTGGCTAGCCAAAAGTTTCCCCCCTCCGAGATAGTCCAAGTATACAATTCTACAGACTGTAAGATATGAGGGGAAAGAATTGGCTAGCCAAAACTTTCCCCCCTCCAAGATAATGAAAGGATGCAATTCCGCAGACTGACAGATAGGGGGGAAAGAATTGGCTAGCCAAAACTTTCCCCCCTCCGAGATTTTCAAAGCATACAATCTGCACACTTTCAGATAGGGGGGAAAGAATTGGCTAGCCAAAAGTTTCCCCCCTCCGAGATAGTCCAAGTATACAATTCTACAGACTGTAAGATATGAGGGGAAAGAATTGGCTAGCCAAAACTTTCCCCCCTCCAAGATAATGAAAGGATGCAATTCCGCAGACTGACAGATAGGGGGGAAAGAATTGGCTAGCCAAAACTTTCCCCCCTCCGAGATAGTCAAAGCATACAATCTGCACACTGTCAGATAGGGGGGAAAGAATTGGCTAGCCAAATCTTTCCCCCTTCCAAGATAGTCAAAGTATACAATTCCACAGACTGACAGACAGGGGGGAAAGAATTGGCTAGCCAAAACTTTCCCCCTTCCATATATAGTCAAAGGATACCAAACCACATACTGAAAGAGAGGGGGGAAAGAATTGGCTAGCCAAAATTTCCCCCCCTCCTAGATGGTCGAAGTATACAATTCCACAGACTGAAAGAGAGGTGGGGGGAAAGAATTGGCTAGCCAAAACTTTCCCCCCTCAAAGAGAGCCAAAGTATACATTTCAACAGACTGACAGATAGGGGGGAAAGAATTGGCTAGCCAGAACTTTCCCCCCTCCATATAACGTCAAAAGGATACAATTCCGCAGATTGACTGAGAGGGGGGGAAAGAATTGGCTAGCCAATACTTTCCCCCCCCTCTGAATTGCGAAAATATAGCTGGGGGGGAAAGTTTCAACTAGGGGGGAAAGAATTGGCTAGCTAAAAGTATTCTCAATTATGAGTTTTTAGGGGGGAAAGAATTGGCTAGCCAATTCTTTCCCCGGGGAAACTTTTGACTAGGGGGGGAAAGAATTGGCTAGCCAATTCTTTCCCCGGGGAAGGTTTTGGCTAGCCAATTCTTTCCCCGGGGAAACTTTTAGCAGGGGGGAAAGAATTGGCTGTTACACCGGGGCCAAATTTGGCCCCACCCAGGGGCTTATCAGTTTTTATAGGAAAACCTTTAAAAATCTTCTTCTCTTAAACCGTAAGGCCCAGATCATTAATATCTGACATGTAGCTTCGCATTGTGGTCCTCTACCAAGATCAAATTATGGCACCTGGGTCATAGCTATATCAAATTGTTGTCCTGCCCAGTCAGATTCTATGGTACAGTGTCCTCAGGTGAGCGAAATGTGACCCTCTGGTTTTTGTTTTTAAATCTTTCTTTTTGTTCGGGCTCATTGCGAATCTTAATTGGGTTTTTTAATGTGCTGACCTTAAGTTTTGAACATTCCTTACTTTTGAAGTTGAGAAATTGCATAAATCAATTGGTTTAATTTATCTATGTACCACAATTTTAATAGTTTACCTTATTCCACGTATTGGGTGGAATACTGGTCCTAAGAATGCCTTTCAATTTCGCCATTTCCAGGAGGGGTATCGTACGGCCTCATTCGATACTGAAGATGTCTGAACAACAGCCTCAACTTCAAGTTTGTCCATACTGGCACCTGCATCATGTACTCTATGGTCTGATGTTGTCCAGTCATAACACGCCACATAAAGTAGCCGATCACAAACTGGTTTTTATTCTGCCCTGAAACGATATGAATTCAACAGCTGAGACAGGGCTCCAGATAAAGGGGTTATTCGGAAATGAAATGTCGTTGCCAAACTCTATGGTGTGACTGCTCACTAGAATTGTCTCGCAAAGACGATTATGATATAAGCAGTCACACGGTAGGATTATTATAATTTTAAACCCGATTTATATAGCGCTCTTTTCACACAGGAGGTGTGCGTTCAAAAGCGCTTCTTAGATAAGACATTATTTTGATAGAAAATCTAGAAAAAAAATTCATTTCACCCTATCTTATCTGAAGATTTGCTGAGACTTCTGGTCTTTATGAAATTCTCCAAAGTTCAAACATATAGATAAAAGTGAATACATTGCAACAATAAGCATCCTTATTTTGCCAGTCGCGACCGGGACAATAACTACAATCATTCTTAACAAAGATATGACGCTAAAAAACTTAACATATTTACTCGCTTTGGGGGCAAATTACCATATTGATGTTTGGGGTTACTTTTTCCTGCCAACGAAGACAAAATGCGAATTTGCAAACAGTTTGGATCCTACTCAGACGCAGCGTCGCAGGGCGTCTGATTAGGAACCAAACTGTTTGACACTAGTGACTAGTATCGACATTTCTTCATTGAAAACATTATGACAGACGACTCTACCAATGCAGACGGTATTTTGACTGTAAGAGGGTTAAAGCAGACGATTTAAACTTGGCAGTGAAAGAGTTCAGTTTAACAAAAGTATACTAGAAGAATTAACTCCTTATAATTTCATACCTGGACAATTGAAAAACAAGGCAAAAACAAATAAGACAGTTTCATGTTGCCGATTCATTTATGTATAAGTAAATATCATCTAATGCTCGGGGCAATGACATTGCAGTTACGGTAACCTATACAACATTATGTTTTTGTTCTTTTATGAAACAGCATGATCAGTGACTTTTCAGACTGACATAACAGACTATCGCATCTCCACCGCGGTGCCTAATCAGGGTCTACATGATATGTCACTAATTAATAAAAGCGCTTTCAACTGCAATGACAAATCTAGGTCTAAGGGAAAGGGTCGACTTTAAGTTGACAGCGTGTGGCCAAATCCCTTTTCCTGTGTAAATCTTGAAATGAAAGGTTTAAACTGAATAATCTAGATCTACACTATGCGTTACACTGTATTGTAAGACAGTTTTTCGTATGAATTTATCATGTATGTATTCAATTAAATTCAATCTGTTTTTCCGTAGTACAGATACAACTTTTATTTAGAGTCGGCATGCCATCACAAATAGCATTTCAAAACCTACGCTATGTAAACTTTAAAAGCTTTTACCGACATTTAAAAAAAACAATTAGGCCTAGATCTAAACATAAACTAGGTTATATAAGAAAGGTCATCATGCTTATAAATTAAATTGCACGTAGATCTATACCCGCAATATATCATTCATACAAAATAATAAGATTTAGATCAATTGTCTGGTAGAATGAGGATGACATGTAGATCTAACCTATAAATATAATCGGTGGTGTGAGACCTCTACTTTGCACAGCATCTATGACGTGTTTTATAGGATGACGTAATATGTATAGAAATGGATTACATGTACCTACCTCATACACGGTAAATTAAACTTAAACGTTTACCGAGTTTGGCACGTCGTGTAAAGTAAAAATGAGTAGATTGGATTTATATATACTAGAATAGATGGTGAATCTCTGACATCGGATTCCCCTATATTGTTTGTGGTGAAAAATTGAGACTCGTTTCTAGCGGCCACTCGATCTAGATCTAGGTCACACCTGTCATTGTTGAACACTCGTTTAATCTACAGAATATTTTCTATAAACTAGTTCATGTTTCAACAGATATTCACAATGTTTGAGACCATGGTTCATTCTATTTCACTGATCTATACTGACAAGTGAAGATCTGTGGTTATTGATTGAATTGATACAGTCTTGATAGCCAGCATCGATGCGATGCGATCATGCCAATGTCGCAGAAAACGGTGTTTAAACCGTATTTTGGTTTTCTTCCTGTTTACCGGTAAAACAGAATATAATACTAATATAATAGGTTAAACAAATGTTTCTTACCTCTATTTCTGAATCCATATTCAAACCATCGCAATAACTCGCATCAAAAAGACTTTTAAACACGTCTCCGATCAAAAGAAAACATCAACAAAGCACATGTTTTACACAAATAGTTTTGACGTCACTTTGTGGTTGTTTTTCTTACGTCATTAGCGATGTCACTAAACCCCCTTTTCCTGGAGCGCGGCTCATATATGAAGGAGTAAAGGCGTCCTACAGGGCTTATGTTGAGAAATGGGTTGACAATGATTGTCTGTTTTAAACTCCTAATATATTCACAGGAAGCTGTACAGAAGACACAGGTAGATTTGGAGAAGCAGGTGAAATTGGACGCTGAAGACCACATGTCTCAAGAGAGAAAGTGTCATGAATTGGAAAAGCGCTTATCAAACTATCTTGAGCGAGAAAATAAAAGAGCTGCCGATCATCAACTACAGATGGAAAAGGCAGCAGAACTGAATGGAAGGCTGCAATGCCAGGTAGGTGTTTAACCCTTTCCCGCATAGAAGCGACTTTTAGCATATTTAATTTATTCCTTCGCTGAAGAAAATAGTTCCAGTTTATACCCTCATGAACAATAACAATAACCATTACAAATATTTTATATAGCCTTTCAGATTTTAGCTTAAAGCAAGCTGAAAGTAAAGCAGAATGTGCCTTTAGGCACATTCTGTTTTACTTTCAACCTGTTTTAAGTGGTCACCTGTCTTCAAAACTAGAAAAAGGCTATGAGGTAATGGGTGAATGTGTATTCTAGACAGATAAGACAGTTGGGTGGGTGGGGGTATGTTTTGGTATCTTCTTTAAGCAATGTTTTTACTTTGAAATGAGGACATGTTCGACTAAGCGATGCAATAATAATAAAATACAATGTATAGGTATAGAAATAAAAACAAACTCAAATTAAGCTGGCTGAAGACATAGAAGTTTGACTGTATATATAACATGTTGTAGTTACAAGCACTGACAGAGGAAAAGCACGGTTTTGAGAGGGAGATACATTCACTCAAAGAAAGGGAGGCAGAGCATCAAAGAGACAATGTCAAACTAAACCAGGTATGATCATCTGTTTTACCCCTGTCTGTCCTTCCATCTGTTTGTCTGCTTGTCTGCTCATTCGTCTATCCACAAACAGTACCTATTTTGTCTGACTGACTACTAGTTTTCCTGCTACAATCTTATTACTTGGCAGATTGTTTGCAAATATACTATAGATGTGCATGTGAACAGGATTTTGATATGCTTTAATTCAAAATAACAGTCTGTTGAACTTAGTCAAATTGTTGCTGGCGGTGGCATCATATTTGTGTTACAGACAAAGCCATCCCTCTAGTTTTTTTGCCAGATTAGGGTTACATTGTAAAGTTTAAGTTTCCTCTGTTTTGTTTTGTAGATTTAAGTTTCCTGTTTTGTTTTGTAGATGCAGAAAAAACTGGAAGAGAGCGAAGAGGCGATCAAAACCTTAAAGTCAGTACAGCTAAAGTACAAAGTCAACTATAATGCAAAGAAGATGAATATTGTAGCTCTAGAAGAAAAGCTGAGTGCATATGAATTGAAATTCACTGAACTGAAAACTTTAGAGGGCAAACTTGAGAAGGAAGAAAAGAGGAACATCTCACTCAGTAAGTGTCTATGTCAGATTTACATTTCTACCCTGATAATGTGTTAACCCTTTCCACCATGGAAGCGCAGTTTAGGTTCTTGAATTATATTAATGGTGACTTAAGTTAATAGTAGACTTGGCTATAGGTTCTTGGCTAATATGAATGGTGATTTAGGTTAATAGTAGACTTGGCTATAGGTGTTTGTGTTTTACAGTGAAAGAAAACCGCATGCTGGCTGAGATGAACGACTTCGTGGACAGAAAACTACGGGAGTATAAGCAAGAAATGGAGAAAAGAAACACTGTGTTCCTTGGAGATAACTCTGAATTTAAGAGAATGATGTTACAGAGGGAAAGTGCAGAGGACGCCAGCTTCATGGGTAAGAGTTACTTCCCCTGTTATGTGAAGTAAACACTCAAGTTGCCGATGTGAAATTCTTCTCTTCTGTAGGAAATCTATATTTGAGGCCAAGTCAGAATAACCTTGTACTTCCATGATGTGTTTACATATTACTGATAGAGTCACCTTATGTTCCTATCCGTTCTTAATGAGAAACCATATGTCAACTTCCTCTATCCTAATACATGGCAGCTTATAGTTAAACTGAAAGTAAAGTGGAATATAATCGTAAATCTTTGCTTCTGTTCTCAGCATGTTTTAGCCACCAATTAATTGAATGCAATGGGAAATGTACCCTATTTGTCCATAAGAAACTTAATGCTTTCTGCTTGACTTTCTGCGTGTTTATATCAACTGTCCATGTAAACACCAACAACATTCTTGTAATTGTACTTAATACTCTTACCTTGTAATTTCACTTTATACATTTACCATGTTATATTTCACATAATACTCTATTCTTGTAATTGTACTTAATACTCTTACCTTGTAATTTCACTTCATACATTTACCATGTTATATTTCACATACTACTCTATTCTTGTAATTGTTCTTAATGCTCTAACCTTGTAATGTTTTACTTTCTTGTAGAGGGAGAATCGTCAATGCCACATGATATATCCGTATTTGAAAGACATGATACAGACCATAAGTCTGAATTCTATGATGATTCAAAGAGCCTATCAGAAACTCTAATGCCCAACACACGCAGCAGATCTCAGATGAACAGGTCCACCAGTAGTTCTACAGTGAGCAGGTTAGTAAAAATAACAAGGGCATCAGGATTCCAGATAAGGAGTAAAACAACCCTTGTAGCATTATATTGTCACTAAACCCTTTGTAATTAAATACACATAACCAGTTGGCGATGTGATACAGGTTGATATATTCAGCTCAAGACATTCTGGACAAAAACAGTTACTCTAACGAATCAATTCGGCGCGAGTATGGTCGGCTATTTCTGTCAAGAACATACAGAGCTGAATACAACACCCTGTAGAGAGCTTCAAACTGGTAGTTTTCGAAAGATTTACTTCAGGCTCCATAGGAAGTTTTCCCATTATCCCATCCCATATTTCTAGCCCATAGCCTGTTTCTAGTTTTGAACTTTTGAAGACTAGGTGACCTTAAAGCAGGTTGAAAGTAATGCCCTAAAGCGCATTCTGCTTTACTTTCAACCTGTTTTAAGCTATCAGTTGCTAGAATATAGAAATTATTTCTAATTTTAAGTATTCGAAACTGTATTATCCTGAGAATTGCTCCTTTGATCATTTGTTTAAACAAGTGCATATTATGACAATTTGACACTGTTGTGTATATATGATCTTTCATGGCCCAAAGCAGAATACAGTAAAACTCTGTTATAACGAATTCCAAGGGACCTGAGGATTTACTTCGCTCTAAACATTATTCGCTATATTGATAGTACGAAATTCGTTATAAGTTATCATCCTGGTTTGTGACTGAACTTTATATTCATTGCCATATTGAAATACGTCGTCATTATACATGTACGCGGTCACATTCTATATTCATACACTGGTTATTATTTACCTTGACTACCATTTAATCTTGGAATGCAATTCACGATCTATGTCACATCTTCAAGCGAAAAAATGGAAAAGAAAAATATGCAGCGATAACGCTATTTGTTAGCGCATATGCCGTGTATTCTCTTAAACTTCCATGATGCCAAACACGTAAATACACTAGTGTGTACAGTTTGATTAACACGCGAGCCGTCATATGCTCATTTCACTCGAGTTGTTATAAATATCAAGGATTTAATATTCCGTGATAATATTACCGACCTCTAATTTTTAAATCATTGAGATTTCGTTTACTTAAATCTTCTGCTTCACCGGTTGAGAGTTATCATGTTTTTATTTATTCTTTTAAACATCCAATCAAACAAGTCGAAATAATCAGACCCGGTTATGTAAATGGCACGACAATAAGATTACTTCATCTTTTTCGTCTACACGTAGGAAATGGACAAGATATGGGGCCAGTTACTTACGCATATCTATAATTCGACACGGATAAAAATAAACGTTTACACGAGAACTGAAAGAATATTTGCATAGTTACAACACGTACAGTGAAGCGCACATTATGCTTCCAGGACTAATGGAGTTAACAAAGCATTACGATTATACAGTAATTATACCGTATCGTAATTACGGATCAATTCACAAGTCATCCAGATCTTATTGTGCGTTTTAACACCTATGCGTCAAGGTGTTTATCGCGAGAATTACATAGGTGACTGAAGACTGAAGCAAGATGAGACTTCGCTTTAACGAAGGTATTTTACACTGTTTTGTGAATAAAGGTACTTGAAAATCAGTTCGCCATAAACGAGAATTCGCTATAACCGAATTCGTACTAAACATGATAGTCAACATAGAATTAATGCTGAGCTCGGCCGGGGAACGAAAATAAATTCGCTATAAGCCGAAATTCGCTGTATCAGAGTTCGTTATAAAAAAGTTTTACTGTACCATGTTTTCTGTGTGTTGACTTGTTATTATAGTTGTATCATTATGTGTATGTTTATGTTGTAGCCTACCTGAGAAGGATGTTGACACAATAAGTATTGGATCAGCGTCATCACTGGCATACAGACTACGATCTCGAGAGTCTGCCATCAGCTTGAACAGAAGTTTTAGAAGCATTGATTCCTGTAGATCAAATGCATCTGTCCCAAGTAAGTAATGTCTTTATAATGTAGTACAATTGAAGATATTTACTAGTAAACGGTTTAAGTGTGGGACAAACAGTTTTGATCAGAATCATTGTACAACCTCCAGGCTAATAGTCTGTGAACAACTTGAAGCACTGTCTGAAGAAGCTCCACCATGTGTCAAACAACTACGTTTCAAAGTGTTGGTTATAGTGAATCTAACACCACCGTGAGTGTCAGATAAGAATATCCCACCCGAGTTTTGAAGACATTTTTGGAACACGAGGCTTGTCTGTCCGGACAGATAAGGTTATCTCACACCCCCTAGATTTCGGGATACCTCTGTCTGAGAGGTGAGAAAAGGCTTTCTATTATGTCTTACAGTCTGTGAACAACTTGAAGCACTGTTTTAAGAAGCTCCACCATGTGTCAAACAACTACTTTTTAAAGTGTTGGTTCACGCTTTCTATTATGCCTTATAGTCAACCAGATTATTTCATTTATAGACCAACTCCGCTTCTGTGTAAAGGTTAACCGTCTATTCGTTTTGCTCTTTAAGGCTGTTGGTTTCAATTCCAGTTTGGACATTTCAGATTTTCTCCTTTGCCGAAGGTGGTTGAATCCACCCAGTCACTGATTTGTGCCTATAAAGGGCATCTGGGGCTTTTCCTCCGTCTGAATTCGTTAGACATCACAATAATTTATGATTGGAATACTGTTAAAAAGCTGATATAAAATTGGAACAAGTACATAAAATCCATTATTTATTCAAACTACCTTTTATCATCGTAACTTTGCAAACACAATCATTAAGACAGAAAACTGTTAAAGCAGACAGTAACTTGGCCAAGGTTAATGTAAAGCTTTGCTACTTTCAGAAGGAACTGGAGGTATATTCCATTGTGAGGATGAGCCAGTCGAGATGCAATGGGGTCGTCTAGACGAATTGAAGCGACGAAACACCATGTGCCCCGCCCACTTGAAAACCTCATACCCTGTTGAGACACAGACATGTAAACCAGATAAGTTTCAGGAGCGTGCTCTCCGGGAGAGCACCGTGGGAAATACTAATAAAGATGGGCTCACAGGAAGTAGACGTAAACGAAAGCAGGTGTCCAGTCGAGACTCCAGCGACAGTGATTCAGCGGAAGGAAAAGGAAAGCAGGTAAAATCCTATTTCATCGTAGTCATGACACTTTATACCCACAATTAATATAGTGGAATAATCAGCATCTGATGTTGCATCACTGGAACAAAACGAATATTATTATTGTTTTAAATAATCAAACTTGAATTCAAAGTGCATTCACTGCATTGACAGTTTATATAACCGATGGATACTTATTGCAGGACAAAAATAATGCAGAAACCTCCTAAACAGGCTTTCTACATTATTTTATCCTGTTTTAGGTCATTCAGTGTTGGACAAGTATACTCGTCCGTTACTTACAGTGTACCTGTAAGGAGTATATATGTTGGATCCATGCAAACAGTGCAGACCAAGATTAGAGGGCTAGGGTTAAACAAACTTAGTCGAAATGTAAAGGAGAACCTTCTAGAAATGTTTCGATGCCAACCTCAAATGTTTGTTGTTGACTATTTCAGAGTAAGGCAGGCTGTGCCTATCACAAGCCTGGACCACCAACTCCAGCTAACCAAAGGAGGAACTCCGACAGGGTGCAACAATCACCAGGAAGCAAAAGTTCGAGGTCGCCCAAAACCCCAACGAGTTTGCGGTGCAGAAAATACCCAAAACGCACTCCAAGGCGATCACCAAGCGCTACAAATGTTGAGAATTCTGGCTTTGCCAAACAGGTAGTTCTAACAGAAAAACTGACTGATCAAGTGTTTGCTTTTGATTCCCCTTCAACAAGATCGTGGGCAAAACTACTCTTGAGAGGCGCTGTCATGCTAAAATCCTCTCTTGATCAACACTTCTAAGATAGAGTAAATGACAATAAGGCCCTGTTATAAAGACCTAATGAGAAAACTCACTGATTTTGTCACAGAGATACTAATGAAGGGCTATTGAAAGTTTCATACCTGTTAAACCATGTTTAAGTAAAACACTAACATATTGATCCACAGCTACCAGTATACTCATTCTTTATAAACAGTGATCCTGCAAAGAGTGTGACTTTGTCTTCGCAAATGTTGTAGAGTCAGACCAGAGGACTCTTAAAGAAGTCCTGTGGCCAGGGTCTGCACTGTTCATCATTTTTGAAAATGTCACTATAAATTGTGAACATTGGATAAGACTCTTTTAGTATTATTTCCAATTCTTAATTCGGACCATAAAAAGTCAGCTTAAGAAAAGTTAAGTACTTTTGATAAAATTGCATGTCTTGCCTCCATGTGCATGAGCTTTATAAAGCCCTTTCTTTCAGACCTCATCGCAAAGCAATGTTGCTTTCAACATTGGCTTCAGTCCTGAAACTACTGGCAGTCAGAGACCTCTTCGCAGACAGCAAGCCTTTGTGCAGAAACAGCCCCAATCTAGTGGAAAGGTTAGTAAACTGCTAGATTTTTTTGAAACTAAAAAGATTTCAAGTGAAAGTCCAGCACTTTCCTCTCGACCACTTCCACAGACACCCATTGTCAACAGTGCTAATACAGTAAAACGTCTCTATAACAGCCACTTAATTGTGTTATTTATTTGGTATTTAGGGCAGGTGGCTGCTTAAATCAATGTGAAAGTAAAACAGAACGCTCCAAAAGGAGCGTTCTGTTTTACTTTCACCTTGCTTTAAGCAGTCACCTGACTTTAACATAAACTACTATATATTTTAATGGCTGTTATAGAGAGGTTTTACTGTAGACTTATGGTTTACAATCCACAAATCAACAACCTTCAACAGTTCGAATCCAGATGAGAAGCAGAGTTACTCAGTGTCTTACCTGGAGCCACACTGTTTGCAACAGTTATCAGAATTCACCTACAGCATGCAGAAAGTTGTAAAGAGTGTGAAAGATGTAGATTTAATGTTTAAAATATTAGAGACAGAAGGCAACTAAATACAGAGTGGAACTGATAAAGCAATCATCTTAATCCATTGTATTTAGTTCTGTGTGAATGTGCATGGATTATATTTTAAGTTATTTACATCCTTCTAGCCTGGCCTTATAAATTAAATGTAGTAAATCTTTTCTCTGCGATTTTTTTCCTTCTATAACTGGTACCCATAAAAGGACCCTTCACAATTCAGAAGGGACCCAAATTGATTCACAATTTGAAAATGCCTTTTTAATAAAAACATTGTTTAAGCCCTCTCTACTCTGCTGGCTTAATTATAATAGTGTTTGTCTTCCACTAAATATCTGTTCCTTTATAGTTCCCCACCATTTTGCAGGAAATTACAAGATTTTCTCTGTTAGTCCAACATTTCTTGTCACAATATCAGCAGAAGCCTGCTACTTTTGTTCACAATTTTGAGTAAAACAACGCAAATTTTCACAATCTAAGGGGTACCGGACCCATTCACAAATGAAGGAAAAAAATCACTGTTTCTATATCCTTAAAGCAGACTGAAAGTATTGTAGAAAAATCCTTCATGTACAGCCTGTTTTAAGCATCCACCAATATTAACACCGTCAAGCTCTTTCAAATTTGTTTGTACCAAACAGACAATTTATAACATCAGGAATAAGGTAAACATCGTCTGGTCTGTCAGAGGTATTCCAAGTTCAGGTATTCCAATACAAGTCTGTCGTCCATTTACTGGGATACACTTTTTGCAGATAATGACGTTATCGTCTTGTCTCGCCCCGGGTTGTCACCCAATTTAAACACAGTCGAGCACATTTGGGATCAGCTGGTTTGACAATTACGGTCAAATCACGACAATAACACTGTTGGTGACCTGTAAAATGCATTCCAGCTGGAATAGCAGTGCCTTGCTAATAACGTAATTCAACGTTACCTGCACTCCATGAGGCGACTTCTGAGATGTAGTTACATGGAGGCCACGGCGGTTATAGACAATAAAATGAACACATAAAGGACTTCTGGGGTCTTCCTGTAATTAGCTGGACGTAGGGATATGAATGAAATACTTTTGAAAGCGACGTCAAATCAAAACAAATCAAATCAAATTATTCGGCATTTCCAACCTTTCTGGGTAAATTCTGACAAAACTGTTTTTTTGCTTTTTTTTTGTTTTATACCCATATACATTTTAATGAGTGAAAAAGTAATAAAAGGATGATATGACATTCACACCAAAGTCACATGCTTCCATTTCAAACTTTAAGGTGTTTCGACAGCGGGCGGCCCGCATCTCGAGTTCCGGAAATGCTGATGACTTTCACCTGATCTTTGCGGCACATGCTTATAGTAGTAAATTTAGATAAAGAAAAGTTTGATCTGCTTCAGTGTCTTCTTTGTTAGCGCAGTTGTACGGTGATTGACTTGCAATCGAAAGGTTCTAGATTCGATTCCCACTCACTTCAAAACTTTTTTTTAACAAATTGTCCGATTTAGTGACTAATCAATTCATAACGCAGTGATCAAAGGACAGGCTATGTTTAGTCTAGTAATAATGAATAATATCAGATGCAAGTATAGTCAAGGGACAGCTAAATTTGTGAGGATTTATAGCCTATATAACAAACGGCAGCTTAACACAGGACAAAAGTAATGCTAAAAGATAGATCCTAAAGGAGCTTTTATGCATTACTTTTGTTATGCATTAAGCAGTCACTTGCCTTTAAAGATCTACAGGCTACCGTATTCAATGGTCCCTTATTACAGGTTGACTTATGGTATTATTTAGAGTTGACGGCATTTTAAAGCTGAACTCAAGGGTGGTTACTCGTTTTGTGTTAACATTTTGTCAGAATTTCAGGAAATCATGTCTAAAATGTAAATTCTACTGTAGATTTTCATGAAATTTTTGTGACTAGTAGAATTAAGTTATATCTAGTGTATGTTAAACAGCTAGATTTTTGGTAATTTGAGATTTTCAGAATTTGACTTTTTTAAAATATTGATATTTCCAGAAAATATGTCATGAAATACTTTTGTTTGCCCAATATCTTATAGTCTATGTACAGTTTACTTGAATGTACAGAAATTATTGAGTTATATCATTCTATAAAGAAAATATTTCTGTTTATTAAAAAAGGAGCTTTTCTCGACAAAAGGTCCTGTCAGAAAAAAACGGCACTGTAACTGTTTTTTTAATTTAACGATTTTTCACTCTCCATATGGTATATTTCAATTTAATCAAGGTTTCAAAGAATTCTGACACAGAATAAGCTGACCCGTGAACCACCTTAAATCTTTTTTTAATAACCTTCTAATTATCGATAGAGAGGAATTATAAATGAATTAATGAGATGTAAAGGAACTTTTTTGGGTGAGTAGTTTAAGACAAAACTGTATCCAAATAAGGTTATATACATAATCCGTTCCAGTATCTTTCTCCTTCAACTTCTTGATGACAACAGTATTATACACTTTCCTACTTGAGATTATTAAAGTATGATCCTCGTGCTGATAGTTTATTCTTTTGCAATAAACGCATTCATAAACTTATTATTTTCATTGCAAACTAACAAGACGCTGAAAGGGATTTATGTAAAGAAGACAGGGAGAAAGAAGCCAACCATCTGCCATTTTTTAGCTCACCTGAGCCGAAGGCTCAAGGTGAGCTGTTGTGATCGCCCGCCGTCCGTCTGTCCGTCCGTTCAAATTTTACTTCAAGCGACATCTCCTCTGAAACCGCGAGTTTGAGGGAAAAACCTTGTATGGAAACTAAGCGCACCTGCGAAGTACCTTAAGCCAGTCCATTCATTGATTGTATTCACTAGGTGTCAAAATACAGGTATGACGGTATAGAGCATGAGAAAATTGTGGAGGTAACGGCTTTGAATAGAGGCCCTTACATAATACATGTAGAGCTCAATAGGTTTTCAATGGGTTTTACTAACCAAGCTATCAAATATTAGGTGCGGGCCTCACATGAGACGCCTGAATGATTCTTTGCCTAGCCGCTAGCCGAGTAACTGCATGGGCTCCATGCTTTGACTCAAACTTTCTACCATGCTAGGTGTTAGCACCCAAGCTTGGTCATGTAATGTCTTTAAACCTTGGTTTAACTCTTTGAACCCTAGTCCCGCATATAGTCGTCCTTTTCAAACATTATACATGTGAAAAGTGCACTTGCCTTATGCAAACTGTTTGTCATAATGCAAAACATTGACAAAAACAACCCTTAAAAGTCAGAAATTGGCTAGACTAAAATGGAAACTGGGATTGTCCATCTGAAGTTTCAGGGAGGAAAGAGTTAAGGTCGTAGGCTTGGACACAACAGAATCAAATAGATTCCTATCCACTGAAATATCGAATGATAAATTTTAGCTCAAGTCAATCAATTCGGAGACAGACCCAGCCATAAAACAAACTGTCACAATCAGGTAAATTAAGCAGAGAAAATCAATCAGTTAAATTAAGCAGAGAAAATGTTCTGAAAGAAGTATGTGCTGTGTTGGAAAGAAATAATGCAAAACGACCACGATCTATGTCTTCGCATTTGGCATCGGTAAAAAGAGAGTAAACATTTTTATACGCCCACCTCTAAAGGTGGTCATATATTGGCGTGGCCCTGTCTGTCTGTCAATTCGTTCGTTCGTTCGTTTGTCCGTCAACATTTTGTTTGTCCGGAGTTTTCTGGGAAAACTATTTGAGGGATATTAATGAAACTTCACACAAATGTTATATGCATCAAGATCTAAAGCTGAGTTGAGTTTGAGGTTCATTTGAATTTTCGTTACAGAGTTATCTGCCCTTGATGTACTCAAATTTGCTATAAAAAGCTTGTCTGGAAAACTTTTTCAAGGATATTAAAATGAAACTTCAGGAAGATTACATGCATCAAGATCTGAAACTAAGTTAAGTTTGAGATTTATTTGATATTTTGTTACAGAGTTATCTGCCCTTGGTGTACTCAAATATGTATATAAAAGGTTTATTTGACAGTGTTAACACACAATTATAGAAGTATAAGTTCATGAAAGAGTTAAATTATTATTGAAAGCGGATCATTGTGTCAAGAGTTATCTGCCCTTGGTGTACTCAGATATGCTAGAAAATGCTCTATTTCAGTATTGTTTATGCTCTCAGAGCTCTAAGTGTCTACAAATTAGAATAAATTTTGATAAAACTATATATTTCTTTGCCAGTGGGCGTATAATGTACTGATTGCGGTGCTCTCATTACAGCAATGTAATACAACCTGCGGAACTTGTATTAATGATAGCAAACTAGACTGATGTACATGTACCAGGGATTGTGAGTTTAATTTCTGTCAGACCAAGTCCTTCGGATGAGACTATAAACCTTGGTCCATGGCATCAATGCTTTACATTAGGTGTCTACAAGAATTAGAGAACTATATATGTTGATAAAAAGAGTAAAGGGCATGGGACTCGGCGTCTAATGCTAGTCCTAGCTGTATACAGTGGGACACTGTATATTCCTTCATCTAATATTTTGAGAAATTTGTTGTGTTGAAGCATATACAGTTGGTTTTGTTTTCTCCATTGTAAACAAATGTATGAAGTCAACTGCAATTTTAAACATTTGAATAATACGCCATAAAACAACCAAACTGGTAAGAGCTTTCATTATTAATTTTGATCTGCATTTAGCTGCCACCTTTCTGAATGTGCTTACAGTTTAAACATGTTTTATATCGGAAATTTCAAAATGGAAATTGGGTTGGTCCAGAAGTTCCAAAACATTAGTTAGGGGCCTTCCCTTAAGGTGTTTTGATGCCAGAAATCCTTGAAGACTAGTCCTATAATGCATTCAAGGGACACAACCATTCAATTAAACAGGTGTAACCCACTTACCATAGCGCTTGGTTGGTTTCCTGGTCCGAGAATGAAGAGGAGTTATTGCTAAAGAAACAGAAACAAAAGGGAGAGAATGACTGTTTGCGAGCCTTGTGGTTTTGGGCAGCCCACCACTGGACTCCAGATACCGTTTTGATCTCTACTATAAAGTATAGTATAAAGTTTAGTAGATTTCTGTTCGACAGGGAAGGCGCAAACTAAGAACCTGATCAGATGAAAGGAGTAGAAAGGACAGAAGTATATACTCAGCAATAAAAAAAACTTTACATGGGATGCTGACACATATAATTCTGTCTACAAACACAATTTTGCAGAAAGTTCATTGTTATTCAAAGCTTTGGATCAATGTTCTCGACAATGGTGATGAAAAAATTCCAAATGTCACATCTTAATTTGCCATCAAAATGCATAGGGGTCGATTTCCAAATTCGCAAAATGTTCATTCATTTTCCAGTTTCATTTTAAGTGCCTTTTGGCATAGTCACTTCAGTTGCCAGCATGGCCACCGTCACGCCTAATGTAAGCAACGCTCCATCTCTGGGATGCCATGCCATACTTGCAATAGAGCCTGTCTGAGGTCTTCTGTCATGTCAATCTGGTACAGTGGAGAAGACGTTATTCTTTCCAATAAACGTGTTTAGGCTAAAACTATTATTTCCATTACAAATAGTTTGGAGCCAGATCAGATGCCAGGTAACCCAGCGTCTGATCAGGCTCTAAACTGTTTGCCAATCTGGTAAAAATGAAAAATCAGAATTGTCAACAAGTTTTCCTTTTCTACATTTTATTGTTTTGCATTTGTGTTTTGCTTACGTTTAAACAGGAAAGAATAATGTATTCTCCACTGTAATTGTTCCGCATTCGTCACCAAGTATACCCAATACATGCTCTATTGGTTTCATATCTGGGGATACTGCAGGTCAGGGCATGATGTTGGTGTTATTCTGGACACTGCGTGCAGTGAAAATCTTCCCAGTATACGGTTTACGGGTACGGATAGGACCTTAACTTTGCCTCAGATGATTCCTTATTGTCTCGGCAGTGATCCCAACCTGTCGAGCAGTAAACGTTGATTGGATGAAATCGTTACGGCACTACGTTAACGTAATAGTGTGGTCGTCTCTACGTAATGTCAACAATCTCGGACGATCTTGGATTTACTCCGTAATATTTAAACGAGTAGTCAGGATATGAATTGTCTACTGTTTGCGCCCCAAATGAATCCTAACATCAGTTACTAACGTGTCCGCTGTAGGCATGCCAAATAACTTGATTTTGGTGACTTTCAGAGAGCTGTTGCATCTCAGTTTTGAAACGCAAGTTTTTAATTTTTACTTTTGGGCGTTTGGCTTAAGACTGCGTATGTCTGTGATATTGAATAAACTTGAAATAAACACTGAATATGTCAACTTGCCGTCGGTGTTAAATACCGGAAGTTGAAAGCGTGCTACGTTGTTTACGATACAACTTAGCGAGAGTGAGGCTCTTTATAGTCTTTATCAATTAGTCAATTATGAAATGTCACTAAAACTTCGCTTAAACAGGCACTAAAGTATGTAAAGTTTCTATTCTTGTTATATATCTATTCTTGTTATAGATCAAACGAACTGAGTAGCAGCATGGTCAGTGGTGCTAAGAAGGCAAGGAAACAGAACTCCTGGCATTGGATTTGATTCTCTTCTGAGGGATGATATATTGTTCGACAATATTGACCTGACGTTGGTGACCTCTATTAGCATAATTTCACACTTTGTTGCATTTCTAAATATAGCTTCGGAACACTTCGTTATCATTTATATGAGAACGCACATTGTAACCACATCGGCACCGAGAAAATATAGCATTGCCCGGTTCTACAAATATCGACAGGTATTTAGCGCAAGTGGTAAGGAAGATGACTATAGATTATTTTTCCGTACAGTCAGTGGTTCGAATCCCATGCAATACTCGTACACTTTTTTTTTTTACTATTTATGCTGTTTCTTTTAAGTAATCATACAACATATATATCGATTGGAACACGATTCTTTTGTTATTTTTAAAAACATTATGTCATAGCGTCTGTTTGGTCTATAAAATAACATTTTATAAGATAAAAATATTTTGCCCTCTATCGGGATTCGAACCCGGAACCTCGATGTTACAAATCCCTTGATCTAACGACACACCTATTGCAGATTAGTTACATCTGGGGGTTGTAAATTAGGTATATATTGGCAAGAGTGGCAGGTGAGAACATCGATGATCTTACCTGGATTAAAACCCACTCGAAAGCGCAACATGATGCGTTTTAGTAGATGCGATTATACTAGGAGACTTGGGAATAATAGTTTATCAACAATAATCGTTTGAACTTGCTCAATGTGGAGTGTTACATGTAATCCACTGCGGATTACAACTGTAACAAGTTTCACGTAATCATCCGAAACAACCCGAAATTGTACGTAAGCTATCGAATATTGATTTACCTGGTATACTGCGTCATCTTTTTATAATTTATTCATGCATAAAATTCAACGTCAGGTCAATATTGTCGAACAATACCTTGGTATAGATTCATCCGAAGAGGCAGAGGTACCGTAATTTCCGGCAATAAGCCTGCGGGCTATCTCATTTTTCAATGGTCAAAAAGGTGCCTGCGGGCTATCTCACGGAGCGGGCTATATGACGAATCTTTTTACTCATCGGGATTGCAGATAAAATCAAATAATACAGCTAGTAATGAGGAGCTAACTGTTACTGTTACTTTCAAAATTGTATTGTAAGAAATACTTAGGAAAGTCAAATAATTTGCATTACTAAACAACTTCCCTTACTTTTTAAATAAGGAAGTTACATCAATAAGAATGTAAAACGGTTTGGATCCTGTGTAGACGCTGATTTTCTCGGCGGTTAAAACTGTTAGCAACTTTTACACAAGTAGCAATTAGCCAGCAATTTTGCATTAACAAACACAAACCACAATAGGTTCCATCAACAACAATACAAAGAAAACAACCGACAATGCTTTTATTGTTCTTCAATAGTTAACAGACTGCATTGAGTAAGTTTTCACGGGTTTATCAAACCGCGAATGAGATGAAAATATGGTCATATCCGACACTGTCGATGTATTCAACAAATACAATCATTTGGATCCATGCTGTTTTCATAGGTCACTAACGTTCTAACTTCTACCTTTGTCAGTAGAACTGAGAGCCTAATAAAATAACATAGAATAATGCTTTAGCACTATCCAGCATTTAAATATGATAACGCTTGGAAGTTAGTACATATTACTCCTTACGACGTGTAAGTTGCACAATATGCCTGCGGGCATATAGAAGGTGCGGCATATTCGCCGAAACTTTTGTCATTTTTCTGTTATCTGCGGGCAATATGCCGGATGCGGGCTGTTTAAAGATGCGGGCTGATTGCCAGAAATTACGGTATCCGAACTGCTGCCAGAACCGAGTCTGTGCCTCTGTCTTGTTGGGGAACACCTTGTTTTGAGACCTTCGGTTGAGTCAGAGGATCGAAAGGGCAAGGAGCAGGAGGTAGTACACTGAATTGCAACAACATATTCCTATGGAGCTTCCTGGTTTGGCCTTGGTCATCTTCTCGCTGAACCTCAAAGACTGGCAAATCTGGGCTAAGGATGCACATAACCCGGTCGGGAGATTGCTCCCACCGGTCCGCCTACCTATGTTTTCCCTGAAATCACTGATCGGACAAGTATTGACTCTCTGACCTCAAGCTAGTAGCTTCTTTGGCAGGCGAAGCGGCGGTGAAGAAGTTAGCTACCGTAGGTCTGCTTCTTCTGGCTGCCATTCTTGGGACCTGTGCCCATGAGGATGTCTACAGCCAACTTTAGATGCCATCCATACATCAGATAGTGTGGAGAAAAGCCAGTGGCATCACTGCGGTTGGCATTGTATGCCTGAACCAGGTCCTACAAAAGAACTCAAGTCAGCTTTCTTTTCTGCCTCGAGCATCCTCAGCATCTTGAAGCGACTGGTTAAATCGCTCCCAAGATCTATTGCCCATCGGGTGATAAGGTGTGGTGTGAGACTTTGTAGTGCCGGTGTGAGATATTAATTTTACCCGGATGGTGAAATAGCAAAATACCATAGCAGAAAAAAATGTATTTTAATGGTCAAGTCCTGCAATACCTTACAATAAGTTTCCTTAAAAAATTATGAATGATTATGCAGTAGAATGTTAATTTTTAGTCTTTTAAAAAAAATTTAAAAAAAGTTAGGGGGGGCAGGTCAATACCCCAGGGGGGATCATTTCACCATAGCGGTGAAATGACCAGCGGGTCAAAATAATTTAAATCATATCAAAATTCACCCAATTAAATTTGACCCCCAGGTAAAATTTTGATATCAACTATTCACCCGGGGTGAAATGTTCGCTATCAAATTTTCACCCCACCTGTGCAAGCGTCAACCCCCATGTAAAAATTTAGAATATTTTAACCCATTACCCAAAAAATATGCCTGTTAATGCCTTAAATTTATTCATACATGTGTCGCGGTGCCGTAAAACCCAACTCAGTCATTATGCTCTTAATTTATTGGGGGGTGGGTTCACTTAGGTTTCATAGTTGGGTGTTTACAAGGGAGGGAGGGGGGGGGGGGTAATTTTAACAGCATCAAATTTTCACCCTTTCCCAAAATGAAATTATTATTTGCTGGGCATAATACCTTAGGGATAGGACACATGGTGAACCGGACACATCACCAAAACTAAATAACTAATTGAAAATGATTATAGTTAATGTGTAGATCAAATGACCAGGTTTGATGGTTTGGGGTTGACGTGGGAGGGGAAGAAATCTTAATGCCATCAAATTTTCACCCCCCTCTCAAATTGAAATCATTTGCAGGTCATAATAACCTAGGGAATCTAGGAATAAACTAATTTTCAGAAGTATTTGACTCATTGAAAATGATTACAGTTGATGTGTAGGTCAAACAACTTACGGTTTGATGGTTTGGTGTTGCTTAGGGAGGTGGTGAAATTTTAACACCATCAAACTTTCACCCCCCTCTCCAACTGATATTATTTGCAGGACATAGTAACCTAAGGATAGGAGTAAAACCGAGGGCGGGGTTGAAATTTTAACGTCATCAAATTTTCACCCCCTCTCAAATTGAAATCATTTGTAGGGCATAGTAACCTAGGGATAGGAGTTAGCACATCATCAAAACTAGATAACTAATTGAAAATGATTATAGTTGATATGTAGATCAAAAGACTTAAGGTTTGATCATGAGGTGTTGAGGGGGGTCAAATTTTAACGCCATCAAATTTTCACCTCCCTCTCCAACTGAAATTATTTGCAGGGCATAGTACCCTAGGGATAGGCTTAAACTCACCATCAAAACTAAACCAATATTTGAAAAGAATTTTAATTAATGAGTAGATCAAATTACTAGGTTTGATGGTTGGATGTAAACGAGGGAGGGGGTGAAATTTGAACGCCATCAAATTTTCACCCATCCCAAAGTGAAATTATTTGCTGGGCAAAGTACCCTAAGGATAGAAATAAACTCATCATCAAAACTAAACAACTAATTAAAGATAGTTAATGTGTAGATCAAATGACTGGGGTTAATGGTTGAGTGTTGATGAAGGAGGGGGTGAAATTTTAACGCCATCAAATTTTCAATTCCCTCCCCAACTGAAGCACCTTAAAATGAAAGTATCTATGATACATAAATACAAAATAATACCACAATAATCATAAAAGAACATACGTAACCAATAATTTGCATTAGGGAGAAGTACTGCCAAACTTTGAGAGGGTGGGGTGAACATTTTAGCAGTGGGGTCAATATTTCGCTATTTAAAATTTGACACGAGGGTGAAAATTTGATCTGACACCTGCAATCCTACAAAGTTCCTATCACCTTGCTTTCAAAGTTTCTCCCCTGATCACTATGTAAGAGATCAGGAAAAGAATATAACTTGATAGAGAGCTTTAGCTTAAACCTTCCAAGTGTGAACTTGTCATGGAGTCGGTGACCTATCTTGGACCCCATATTTCCATTGACAGTATTCATACTGATCCTGAGAAACTTTCTGCCGTTAAGTCCTGGCCTGAGTGCCTACAAATGTCAAAGAAGTATGTAAATTCCTTGGCTTTGCAGGCTACTACAGTCACTTTATCTCTCACTATAACACCGTTGTGGAGCCTTTAAACTCTCTTCTGGTTTGAGTGCAGTTCTTTATCAGGTCGAGGACAGCGCAGAGCGGGTAGTTGCTTAAGTGGGCCGTCACTGAAAAATTTAATGATTACCTTTATGGTAATAGTTTCAGTGTTGTTACGGACAACAACCCACTTACTTATGTTCTTACATCAGCTAAGCTTGGTTCTACTGGTCACTGGTGGGTAGCTGCTTTGGCTAACTACCATTTCACCATTTCTTATCGACCACCCAGGCAAGCTTAATGCTGATGGCCTATCTAGACAGGCCTTTCCAGATGCTATTGAGGCTATCTGCTATGCTTCACTGCTGACATTCCCATGGCAGACACTGTTGCCACTACTCATTCTCCTCCTTCGGCCGGGGAGGATAATTGGGTCAGTACTCTAGTCTCAATGTCGACTGGAAATTTGAACATAGTCAGGACAGAGCTATTGCTAGGGTTATTTTCTATTTGCAACGGGAGTTCTTGCCAGAGATGGAGAAATCTTGGGAAGGAGTTACCTGATATTCAGAAACTCCATAGAGAATGTAATTAATTGTCTTTCTCTTGAAGATGTCATTCTCTACAGAACCACGTCGCTGAATGGGGAAATTTCAAAACAGTTAGTCCTCCCTGAATCTTTCCGGGGTCATTTAAGCCCTGAAGCATATCCATGATATTGGGCTACCCGATAAGGAAAATAACCTTTGGCTTGCTCTGGCCATTCCCTGCAGGAATCAAACTGTACAGAAAACAGCTAAAGCTCTCTATGAAAACTTTATCAAGTTCTATTTTCTTGATGGCTTACATAGTGATTAGGGGAGAAACTTTGAAAGCAAGGTGATTAAGGAGCTTTGTAGGATTGCCGGCACTACAAAGTCCCGCACCACACCTTATCACACCATGTGCAATGGATCTTGAGTGATTTAACCAGTTTCTTCTCAAGATGCTTGGGATGCTTGAGGCAGACCAAAAAGCTGACTGGAGTTCTTCTGTAGGACCTGGTTCAGGTCTACAAGGCCATCCGGAGTGATGCCACTTACTTTTCTCCTCACTAATCGACGTTTGAATGGAATCCCAAGTTGGCTGTATACAGGGGAGAATGTGTTATTCTTTCCCAATCAACGCGTTTACGCTAAAACTATTATTTGCAGTGCAAACAGTTCGGAGCCAGATCAGACGCCTGGTAACCCGGCGTCTGATCAGGCTCCAAACTGTTTGCCATCAAGATAAACATGACATATCAGAATTGTCCAAAAGTTGTTCTTTACTACGTTTTAGTGCTTTGCGTTTGCGTACGTTTGCGTTTAAACGGGAAAGAATAACAGATTCTCCACTGTACATCCTCACCAGGGCACATGTCCCAAGGATGGCAGCCCGGTATAACAGTCCATTTCTTCCCCCGGGCCGTTTCTTCCCCGGGGGAAGAAATGGGCCGGCCCCTTCCTTCACGCGGGAAAGAAACGGCCCAGGCCATTTCTTCCCCCCCTAGGCCATTTCTTCCCCGTGGGAAGAAACCCTGTGTGTTATATAAGTAAGTGAGGGGGGAAAGAATGGCCAAGGCTATTTTTCCCCCCCCTATGTCTCAGTTAAGTTAGTAAGGGGGTGAAAGAATGGCCTGGGCCATTTCTTCTCCCCTGTGTGTCAGTTAAGTTAGTTAGGGGGGAAAGGAATGGCCTGGGCCGTTTCTTCTCCCCTGTGTGTCATATAATTTAGTGAGGAGGGGAAGAATGGCCTAGGCCATTTCTCCCCCCCCTATGTCTCAGCTAAGTAAAGTAAGGGGGGGGGGAAGAAATGGCCTGGGCCGTCTCTTCTCCCCTGTGTGTCATATAAGTAAATGAGGGGGGGAAGGAATGGCCTGGGCCATTTCTTCCCCCCTGTGTCTCAGTTAAGTTATAAGTAAGGGGGGAAGGAATGGTCTGGGCCGTTTCTTCCACCCTGTGTCTCAGTTAAGTTAGTATGGGGGGAAGGAATGGCCTGGGTAGTTTCTTCTCCCCTGTGTGTCATATAAGTAAGTGAGGGGGGAAAGAATGGCCTGGGCCATTTCTTCCCCCCTGTGTCTCAGTTAAGTTAGTAAGGGGGGAAGGAATAGCCTGGGCCATTTCTTCTCTCCTGTGTGTCATATAAGTAAGTGAGGGGGTAAAGAATGGCCTAGGCCATTTCTTCCCCCCTATGTCTCATTTAAGTTATTAGTAAGGGGGGAAGGAATGGCCTGGGCCGTTTCTTCCACCCTGTGTCCAGTTAAGTTAGTAAGGGGGGAAGGAATGGCCTGGGCCGTTTCTTCCCCCCTGTGTCTCAGTTAAGTTATTAGTAAGGGGGGAAGGAATGGCCTGGGCCATTTCTTCTCTCCTGTGTGTCATATAAGTAAGTGAGGGGGGAAAGAATGGCCTAGGCCATTTCTTCCCCCCTTTGTCTCATTTAAGTTATTAGTAAGGGGGGAAGGAATGGCCTGGGCCGTTTCTTCCACCCTGTGTCTCAGTTAAGTTAGTAAGGGGGGAAGGAATGGCCTGGGCCGTTTCTTCTCCCATGTGTGTCATATAAGTAATTGAGGGGGGAAGTAATGGCCTGGGCCGTTTCTTCCCCCCTGTGTGTTAGTTAAATTAGCAAGGGGGAGCTTCATCCGCGCTTGCGCTTAGCCTTTGACAAGGCTAGCCAAGAAGCTGCTTGAGCTGCAGAAAAGGGAAATCCCCTTTACGACCACAAGGTCGCTGCAGCCAAACTTGAGGTTAGTTAGAGAGTTCCGGCTTGTCCGATCTGTTGGGTTTCAGGGAAAACACAAGTTGGCGTACCAGTGGAAGCAATCTCCCTACCGGATGTGCATCCCTAACCCAGATTTGCCAGTCTTTGAGGTTCAGCGAGAAGATGACCACGGCCCAACCAGGAAGCTCCATTGTTGCAATTTAGTGTACTGCCTCCTGTTTCTGTCCCCTCGAATCCCTGACCCAACTGAAGGCCTCCAAACCATGGTGTTCCCTAACCAGACAAAGGGACAGACTCGGCGCTGACGGAGGATCGGCTTCCTCTTCCTCTTGAATGACTCTATACCACTGTATATCATCCCTCAGAAGAGAATCGAATCCAATGTCAGGAGTTCTGTTTCCTTGTTCTCTAGCACCACTGACCATTAGCGCGATCAAGTACTGTATCGGAGAACGCGGCAACATTAACCGATGCAAACAACCCTTATAGTACAGTCTATTCACGATACTACGAATCGGCACCGGGTCTCGTCGATTGTTCGTAGTAATGCATTTTTGTAACAACGCATCTTAAGAATACGATGAGATTTCCACCTTTCCTCTTCATTGTATCGCCGTAGCATCAACATACATGTATCTACCGTACAGTGGTTTTGAAAGTGCATATTGTCGTGATGCGATGTTGTAAAAAAAAATTGTGGAAAGAAATATTTTATCAACTTTTTGGTCTGATTTATATTTCGTGTTTGCCAATCAAATTATACATGTATGAAAGTCCACTCACATTTAATCATATTACATGTGTATAGTGGAATGTCGTATGTCATAAGGGGTTATGTATAAAAGAAGAAACAGTAAGACCAGCTAACAGAGGGAGAAAGCGAAATATTTCCGACATTTTCTCCGTTATGTTGTCATCAAGACTTTTGTGCTTTAACCACCCTTAAGCATTCTCTTTTAGCGAGATAAAACGTTTACACAACGTATGCATATAAAATGAATTAAACACGCGGCATAGAAATGTGTCGTAAAATCGACTTGTATCTTCTTCATAGTTGCAGATGTAATATCGTTGATAAATTAAACGTATGTTAGCAGTGTATTAGCAGAAATTATGACCAGTGTGTTGTTGCTGCTAAGGTTTATAGGCCCGCATAAGCTTTATCAGATGCGCCATCCCATTTTAAAAAGCCTACGGCCACCCGATATTCCCAGACGGTCACATCCAAGTACTAACCGGGCTTGACGTTGCTCAACTTCAGTGATCGGACAAGAACCGTTGTTTTCAACGTGATATGACAGTAGATATGTAGGAACAGTGTACATAAACGTTGCGCATTTTATATTCTTTGCGACAATGACATAATTCACTCTAACAAACAAAGCCGGCTTCCGCTGATCATAACACGATGTGTGATAAAACTTATCAGAAATCTCAGATAATTAAATAAAACATTTCTTTTTATCATTTGGGACATGCAGTCAATCAGTTTAATCTTGCTACAAACACTGATTCTAACACGCTGCGTGTTAAAGCGTATCGAGCAGTCGGGTATGTAAACAATAGATAATTATGCCGACTCGACCATCGGATGTCTTTGTTGACGTAAGTGTGAAAAGCCCACAGGGGCGATTCGTACCAATGCATCTTTTTACTACTGCTTAGGTGTTTAAGGGGTCACGAAAACCTTTCGTTATAACGTGTTTTTCGTTCTTTTGCATTTTCGTAACAATGCATCTTTTAACCATTGAAAGAAGAACAAATTCGGCCGGGACCGGCGGTGTTTTTCGTAGTAGACCGTTATTTCGTAATAACGAGAATCGTAGTATCGCGAATAGACTGTACAACATCTAACCTTCTCCAATAACTCATTGCGCCCCAATGTTTATTTACTTTTCAAGGGTACGAAAGATTTATGTACCAATCGGAATAACACACGCAAAAGTTTAATAATCAACTGAAATGCGTCAATTTTACCACATATAAAAAGAAAATTTAAGCTACTTTGTTTGATACATTAAGTATCGGAAAATGTTGGTTTATTGATGAGAAATTAACTCGGGACTGTTCGCGGGCTCTGTTTTTTGTAAACTCATTTGGTCGCCATTTTGTTTTCTTGTTCGTGTTGGCCAACTACCTCTGAGGCTGTCCGTGCTGTTTGCAATCGATATCGTGCTAACAGGTCGCTTTAGTTAAATTGTTTCGTTTCTGATGCAATCGTAACTGAACGCGCTACAGGCTGGTACTCAGTCAGTTCCATCTTCTTTTGTCCTTTCTACTCCTGTATCTGATTAGCTTCTAAGTTCCAGCCTTCCCAGTCGAAAAGAATCTACTATACAGTCCACTCTCTTTATGTCAAACTCGCCAGAGATTTATAAAAAGTTCGACTTAACGAAAGTTCGACTTAACAATTTCAGATTGGATTCAGCTTTTTATGAACCTGCAGACTTTCGTATATGCTTTGTTGATATCGATGATGAGGGTGCGCATTATTATATGTTACGTCGTTAGTTTCACACTGTATACACAGTGTTCATGTATTCAGTGTGTAATTTACAGTGTAATATTTAAGCAACATATTTGGATATTTGGAACATATCAATTATACTTTGCAGAAACGCAGTCGAAACAAATGTTTACACTGTAAATTGCTGCCCCTGCAGGGCCCGTTGCACCTACTGTCTTTGGACCCACTATTCTTAGACCACTTGCCCTTTGGATTGAAGGGTCGCAGTAACGACTGCGTTATCCATCAATGATGACAGGGCACCAAGATGTCCGAAACCTCAGTCGATGTTGTGAGCGAAAATCATAAGTTTATGAAGTATAAAATCCCAAAATTCTTTTGAGAAAAGGGTTTTCGAGTGATTCTGAGTAAAAGTCTGCTGAAAAATGAATATCAGAAAGAAAAGGCGTATCCTGTTATTGGTTTTCACTTTCAGTACCTGCCAACAGCAAAGATAACTTTAGATGAAACGAAAACTACGTTTTACCTGGCCTATGGCCTAATGCACCCTTGGCACAGGCTAGTAGACATTTTGAGATAGTCAAATCATTCTCATTGACTATTTGTTCGCATCAAACGTCAACATCGGCATTGGCATAAGTGACAAATATGCAAGGCAAATAAAATGTATTCCTACAAAATATTACATGGTGAACACATGTGATCTATGACACGTTTCAAAGAAAACTTGGCTAACCATTGATAAGGTGGTTCGACAGCGGTCGGCACACATCTCGTGTTCCGGAAATGCTGATGACTTTCACCTGATCTTTTCGGCACATGCTTATAGTAGAAAATTTACATAAAGAAAAATTTGATAAGCTTCAGTGTCTTCTTTGTTAGTGCGGTTGGTAGAGTGATTGACTAGCAAACCAAATGTTCCAGGTTCGATTCCCACTTGCTTAAAAAAATTTTGTTAAATAAATTGTCCGATTTTTATTGACTAGTCAATTCATAACGCAGTAACCAAAAGACAGATCGTGTTTAGTCACGTAATAATGAATAATATCAGATGCAAGTATTGTCAAGTGAGGATTTATAGCGTATATGACAGATGGCAGCTAAACACAGGACAAAAGTAATGCTAAAAAATAGATCCTATAGGAGCTTTAATGTATTACTTTTGTTATGCATTAAACAGTCACCTGTCTTTAAAGATCTACAGGCTACCGTATTCAGTGGTCTCTTATTACAGGTTTGATTATTATGCCCCCACACCACCGGTGGTGGGGGGCTATATAGGAATCGTGTTGTCCGTCCGTCTGTCCATCCGTCGCGTTTTTCCGGGACATTTGCCTTTTTCTTAAAAACTGTTTATGACACCATTTTCAAACTTGGTATACATTATCAATGTTATTTGGGGACAGTCATTGACAGGTTTCATAACTCTTGTACCAAATTTGACAGAATTATGCCCCTTTTTAACTTGAAATTTTGTTCTATTTTCTTTAAACATGCCATTTTCTTGAAAACTATTCATGATATTGTCTTCAAACGTGGTAAACATTATTAGTGTTGTATTGTGAGACTTTTCTTTAAAATCTGACAACTCTTGCATAAAATTTGACAGAATTGTGCCCCTTTTCAACTTGAAATTTTGTTCCTTAATATGCATATATTATTCTTTCTACATGTCATTGTGCTGTTTGTGACAGGTCAGTTGGACTCCTCACTCCTGGAGTGAGGGTATTTATCACCTTTAGTGATAGCAGTTCTAGTTTATAGAGCTGACGGCATTTTAAAGTTGAACTCAAGGAAGGTAACTCGTTTTGTGTTATCATTTTGTCAGAATTTCTGGAAATCATATATAAAATGTAAATTCTACTGTAGATTTTCATTAAATTTTTGTGACTAGTAGAATTAAGTTATATCTATCTAATTGGAGTAAAATTAGTGTATGTTAAACAGCTAGATTTTTTGTAATTTGAGTTTTAGTGACTTTTTCAGACTTTGACTTTTTAGCTCACCTGAGCCAAAGGCCGGCGATCGGCGTCGTTAACAATTGCTTCAAATGACATCTCCTCCTATACCCCTTGACAGAATTCAACCAAACTTTACAGAAATGTTCCTTGGGTCAAGCTCTTTCAAATTTGTTCAAAGAATTAAAAACAATGCAGAACTCTGGTTGCCATGGCAACCAAAGTGAAAAAATAAGAAAATCTTATCAGTTTTACATAGACTTATATAGGAAAACCTTTAAAAAGCTTCTACTCTGAAATTGTAAGGCCCAGATTCTTAATATTTGACATATAGCTTTGCCTTGTGGTTCTCTACCAAGTGTGTTCAAATTATGACCCCCGGCCAAAATTGGCCCCACCCAGGGGCTTATCAGTTTTTAGCTATTGGGATGGCCCTGTGTCCGTCGTGCGTCGTCCGTCGTGCGTCGTCGTTAACAATTGCTTCAAATGACATCTTCTCCTAAACCGCCTGACAGAATTCAACTAAACTTTACAGAAATGTTCCTTGGGTCAAGCTCTTTCAAATTTGTTCAAAGAATTGAAAACAATATAGAACTCTGGTTGCTATGGCAACCAAAGTGAAAAAATAAGGAAATCTTAAAAAATCTTCTTGTCTGAAACTACAAGGGCCAGAGCTTAGATATTTGGCACATAACATTATCTACAGGTCCTCTATCAAGTTTGTTCAAATTATGCCCCTGGGGTCAAAATTGGCCCCGCCCCGGGGGTCACAGTTTTACATAGAGTTATATAGTGAAAATTTCAAACGTCTTCTCCACTGAAACTAATATGGCCAGAGCTTTGATATTTGGCATGGTGACACTTCTAAATGTCCTTTACCTAGTTTGTTCAAATGGTTCTGGTCGGTTAAATATCTAGGTCATAATTCACATTCAAAATATGTATAGCAGACAGCAATTCAGCATTATAAGAGTTAGACCCTAGCCAAATTTCCTACTGGCAGAGTTACATAACTGAACTCGGGTCAGCTGGTCAGCTGATGAGGTTCACAGCATATGGTGTTGTCTGCTATATTTTTATGCCCTGTTTTTGTCTGTCTGCTTTTTTGTCTGTTTGCGATTTGTTTGTCTGTCAGTCCACAACTTTAATCTTAGCCATAACTTTGTTAAAGTTAGAAACTTTATAACTTGGGTCATGTCCTACAAAGGTCAATGTCATTTTTGAGATATTTCCCAGTGTCATATTTTCTTGTCTTTGAGATAACTCCAGTTCTACTGATGTTAACCCATTACCCCATACATATGCCTTTTTACGCCTTTAATTTATTCCTCATCTAAAGAAAATAATTCCACTTTATACAGTCAAAAACATGTAAGATATAAGAAATAGTATCTATATCTTAGTAGATGATAACTTAAAGCAGGTTGAAAGTAAAGCAGAGTGCGCAATAAATAATCATATGGAAATACATGTAGCTTGATAAGAAGAAGTGTCATGGATAAGGGCCATAACTCTGCCAACAATATTTTTTTAAGTTATTCCAATTTGTCATGTTTTTTTTTTGTCTGGAAGATAATTCCATTTACAGCTATATTAAAATGTTGTCTTGCCTATTAAGATAAGGCACAATGACCTCAGGTGAGCGAATTAAGGGCCATGGCCCTCTTGTTATAGGAAAACCTTTAAAAATCTTCTCTTAAACCATAAGGCCCAGATCATTAATATCTGACATGTAGCTTTGCATTGTGGTCCTCTACCAAGATCAAATTATGGCACCTAGGTCATAGCTATATCAAAATGTTGTCTCTATGGTACAGTGTCCTCAAGTGAGCGAAATGTGACCCTCTGGGTCTCTTGTATAATTTAGAATGGTAAGAAAACTTGATAAAAAGCTAATCACAATGAAACCAATGAATATTTTAACCCATTACCCAATAAATATGCCTGTTAATGCCTTAAATTTATTCCAACATTGAAGAAAATAATTCCATTTTATATACAAACATTTACTGTACGAAATATTTTCTGTATCCTTGAAGATGGTAGCTTAACCCATTACTCCATGAATATGCCTTTTTATACCCTTAATTTATTGGGGGGAAGGGGGGGGGGTCAAATTTCAATGCCATCAAATTTTGAACCCCCCCCTCCCCCTCTCCAACTGAAATAATTTGCAGGTCATTATAAGTAATCTCAAGATAGGAGTAACATCACCAAAACTAAACTTATTGAAAAGAATTAAAGTTGATGTGTAGATCAAATGACTTAAGGTTTAATGGTTGGTTGTTTACGAGGGAGGCGGAGGGAGGAGGGTCAAATTTTAACCATCCTTCTCGAGGGAACTGTGTCTCAGAATATTGATGAGGTTCTCTGGCCAGCTGTTCACAGCAAAGGGTTACGTAATAGAAATAGACTTAAAACGGTAAAAAACTTTGATGTTACATAATAAAAGTTGGAAGGGGAATTTTAAAAAGCTAAGACACAGATCCCTAGATATGTTAATGAAGTGTATAATGGGCAATTTTAAAAATGTACAAATTAAGACGGCTTTGAAATCGCTGTTTGAATTTTTTTTTAATTTGTCTTTTAAAAAAAGACATTTTATGGTGGCATGTGTACCACTTAAACCATTCAGCAAAAAAATGGGGGAATAAATTATAAATCATGATGATAAATTAGAAAAATCCGCTTGCAGTATCAAAACCATCTCGCTACCTTGAAGAGCGTCTTGAGTTGAGAACATATGCTAAATATGAAGTTTCTACTACTTTTAGTTGTAAAGCTATAGGCAAGTTTCAAATTGTAGACAATGTCAGGGGTTGCGAGTTTGATCCCCAGCCGGACCAAGTGCTTCGGATGAGACTTTATAAACTGAGGTCCGATGTATGAGTGCTTTACACTTGGTATCTAAAAGAACCAGAGAAGTCTTTTGATAATAAGAGTTGCAGACGATGTCATGGGTTGCGAGTTCGATCCTCTGTCGGACCAAGTCCTTCGGATGAGACTTTATAAACTGAGGTCCGATGTATGAGTGCTTTAGACTTGGTATCTAAAAGAACCAGAGAACTCTTTTGATAATAAGAGTTGCAGACGATGTCATGGGTTGCGAGTTCGATCCTCTGTCGGACCAAGTCCTTAGGATGAGACTTTATAATGAGGTCCGATGTATGAGTGCTTTACATTTGGCATCTAAAAGAACCAGAGAACTCTTTTGATAATAAGAGTATGGCATCGTGCTAGAGTTCTTGGTATCCGCTCCCCTCTCTTTGGGGCGTACAATTAGCCTATAGATGGCAGAAAAGGATGTTTTGTTAGTGTTAACGGAGTTACCGTGCCAAAGTTTTACAGGGATAGTCAGAAAAATCAATTGGGGATTATCTTTCTTGTTGCCACGATAAGAAAGTATGATAGGAGTCGCCTACAATAGGGGAGTATGTCTTTAATCAGTTACCTTTTCAAACATATAAACATGCTTACAATAGAAAAGACTGTTTGTTTCCAGTAAACATGTTGGTGCTTCAACAATTATAGTGTTTCCTCAACTTTAGTGGGGATACATATTGTTTTTGTGCTGTCTCTCCGTCCGTCCGTCTGTCAAGCTTTAGTTTCCGGTCAAGTACCTTTGTTCCCATGTTTTGGTGTACTGGTTGCTTATGACGAGGGGGTGCTTATTATTGCATTTGAGGTCATTCGGCTCTAAATGACCTTATTGTGTCAATGGGTCATAAAACACCATTCATTCATTCATTCATTTGAGGTAAGTTCGTTAAAGGTCACATGATCTGTAACTAAAACTAGAGTTTTGGTTTTTTGGTTTCCGGACAACTTTTGTTTGTTCTAATGGGGCCCATATTTTGGTGTTTTGCTTGCTACTGAGGAGACATTGGTTAACGTCTAATCATGACCAATGCTGTTTGCCACTCACATAAAAACAAACCATCAGAACTTAACAAAAGTTGCCATTTTCTACATTTATTGCATTGCGTCTGCTTTTAAAGTTTCATTGTTACATCTTCACCTTTTGGGGAGCTGGTTTCTAAGATGGACCCCTAGATAGCATATCGGTTTATTCCTGACAATGAAAGCAAGGAAAGGTGTCCCTGAGCTGCCAAGTCTAACTACATGTATAGTTTTTATCACGTAATGTTGTTCCACAGAATAAAACATCAACATAGATCTACATCGTATGTTGACTATTACACAACAGTCTAGAGCTAGATCTAGGCTATAAGTCTAGATATTATTCAAATATTGCATTCACATCTCAGACGCGCAGTGCTTTTTTAGCTCACCTGAGCCAAAGGCTCAAGGTTAGCTATTGGGATGGCCCTGTGGTCGTTGTCGTTAACAATTGCTTCAAATGACATCTCCTCCTTTACCCCTTGACAGAATTCAACCAAACTTGACATAAGTGTTCCTTTGGGCAAGCCCTTTCAAATTTGTTCAAAGAATTAAAAACAATGCAGAAATCTGGTTGCCATGGCAACCAAAGTGAAAAAGTAAGGAATCTTAAAAAACCTTCTTGTCAAAAACTGCAAGGGCCAAAGCTCAGATAATTGGTGCATAGCCTTGTCTACAGGTCCTCTATCAAGTTTGTTCAAATTATGCTCCTGGGGTCAAAATTGGCTCTGCCCCGGGGGTCACAATATAGTGAATTTTTCAAACGTTTTTTTTCCGAAACTAATATGGCCAGAGCTTTGATATTTGGCATGGTGACACTTCTAGATGTCCGATGCCAAAAATTAAATGGTTCTGGTCTGTTGCATATCTAGGTCATAGGAGCTAAAAATAGATTTTTTCAATGAAAACTTAAAAAATCTTCTTATCTGAAACTACAATGGCCAGAGCTAATTTGATTGTTGGCACATAGCATCATCTACAGGTCCTCTATCAAGTTTGTTCAAATAATGCCTCTGGGGTCAATATTGGCCCTGCCCCGGGGGTCACAGTTTTACATAGAATTATATAGTGAAATTTTCAAACGTCTTCTCCTCTGAAACTAATATGGCCAGAGATATTTGGCATGTTGACACTTCTAGATGTCCTTTACCTATTTTGTTCAAATGGTTTCAGTCTGTTGCATATGTATACTAAGGTCACAGGAGCTAAAGATAGATTTTTTCAATGGAAAATGTTCTTGTCTAAAACCCTACAAGGTAAAAAATGACCCTGTCCTGGACATAAATCACTATCTCCATTTTGTCAGCTATTCTCAGGTGAGTGAAATATGCCCCATGGGGCTCTTATCTTATTGAGTTGTCATGGAGTCGTAGGGAGCCTATAAGTTAGATATCAACAGATTCTCAACAAAGCTCACAAGACTTCCCTGAGCTGTAAATGACTGAAAACGTTGCTATGGAGAAGCGGTTAAAACAGCAGACCAAAAGACAAAGAGTTCCAAGTCAAATCTCCTAGATCTACAGACAGTCAATTCGAACTGATACAGACAGAAGTGAGTGGTCTTTATTCAGTAAAACCTCTCTATTACGACCACTAGTCTGCAGTAGATTCTAAATTGTGGTAATAATAAGTTGTTTACAACAAGTGTGTCTATTGGAGTGCTTAAAGCATTGAGTGACAGTAAAACAGAAAGCTCCTTTCTGTTTTAGATTTACTGTCACTTTGCTGTCACCTAGCTGTCTTTTATAAATCAATCAACCTTTGTTATAGTGGTCGTAATAGAGAGAGTTTACTGACATGACTGTACAAAGATATATGTAAATAGTGTCTAGATAAAGTGCTAAATATGTACTGTATGTCTTAAGTTTATATCTCCTTTTGGCTAGGGTTTACTGGTCCGCCACCAAAAACTAAAATTAACGTTAAGGTAAACTTTAGAATCTGTGCGTAGGTCTTTTTCGTATTTTTGTAGAAATGAACTGGCCATCTCTTGTGACATTAATCTGGCCATTTATTGTGACATTAATCTGGCAATTTCTTGTGACATTAACCTGGCCATAAAAAATGATGTTTTTTGTGGCGGACCAATTGTAAAAGTGCTCCATAGAATATATGATCTAGTTACTATATTACATTAGGCTATTTAACTTCTAGTATAAGGAGTAGACCAACATGGATGTATAGATCTATACCAAAATGAAATATGCGAAGTTAAATGCATCTTAGTGCTGTTCCTCAGGATAAACTTTTAACCCATTACCCCATAATACGCTTATTCCTCCACTGAAGAAAAAACAGTAAAACCTCTATTACGACCACTAAAAGGGATGCTAAATCATTGTTTTAATGACAGGTGATGACAGCTTAAAGCAAGATGATGCTGGAGAAGCTTTCTGTTTTACTGTCATCTTGCTTTAAGCAGTCACCTGTCGTAAACGCCTGATAATTAGTACATTTTGGTGGTCGTAATAGAGAGGTTTTACTTTAGTTCCACTAGATATACAGTCATTAATCTGCACCATAAGAAATATTTTCTATATCCTAGCAGATGATCACTTAAAGCATGCATTAAATGATCACCTGTCTCTAAAACTAGAAACAGATCCTGGGGTAATGGGTAAAAGACTTGTGCACAATGGTTTACTTTTTTTTCATCAGGACTTTATTTCTCTCTAATTATGGCTGTATTCGAATCATCAATTTCATTGACAACAAAAAGTTGGCGCAGCAAATGCGCCAAAGATTAGCTTTGACAACGATTTTGCAGCGACTCGAATAGAAATTGTGGTCAACGAAAACTTTGTAGTAACTTCCGGACAAACTGAAATGAATAAACCCTGTTAAAAACAGTTGTAACGCCCCCAATTTTTATATACGCATATAATGGCATGCAATCTGGATCCATTGGATTGATTGAAACGGTTTTCATTAATTATCATTTGTTACTATAAGTACATGTACATAATTGCTGTTAATCCAAAGAAGTTTTTCATAGAAAATAATGAAATCTTTAAGCTCATTGATGGCTAGTCGTTGTTTTCTAGCACATGCTGCTAAGTTTCTAATTCTGCAAAATTGGATAACATGTACAGAAACAAATATCGGACAGTTTGGATCCTGATCCTTATCAGACACGGTGTCTGACTGTTCAGGATACAATCGCACATGATGCTGACAATTCTGTATCAATTAAGCTAGCTGCACGTGCCAATAATTAAGCAACCCATTAATCGCGGACTGCATTGAACTGCATTCTAAATGAGTATGACTGTAATGTTTCAAATTCGATTGAAAATTGCAAAAATTCTTACTAAAGAAATAGCTGTAGGAGTGTCAAACAGCATTGCACCACCCTGATCAGACACCACATGCCGGTGGTCTGATAAGGATAAAACACGCAGACTTATGACGGTAATACGGAAAAAAGGCCTGCCTTTTTTCCGTTCTTAAGTAATGCATGATAAAATCAAAGGTATTCCAATTCTATTCAATCACTGACAGACTTTGAAAAGTGTTTGATTTGCGCGTGAATAATTTCCTCAAAACTAGGCAACTACAAAAACATGGGAGCTGACATCTTGGATGATGACGTCACGACTTTTACGAAGAGTTGTGCGTGACGTTTCAGAATTCCCGATTTCGGTGATATTTTTTAACCATTTTAAGAATGAATAACCCACAACACTCACTTGTAACATGGAGAAAGGACATCCTTTCTCCATGCTTGTAATGATTTCCTCCAAATGACAAAATTTCAAACAGTTCAATTCATACCCTTTAACGCTAAAAATGAACGTTATTTGCAAAAAGCTACTTCTCAATCGAACCGATAAAAATAACGGATTACCAATACGTCATCAATATAAATAATGACGTCAATATTGGTGGTCATATGACTTCCAAAAATAGTTTCAGATTGCATTATAATACAGGGCTGCCATAAGTTGAAATGAAAAATCCTAAGATTTCCAAATATGCATTTTTCAAGAGCGATTTTACGAATCGTACCTTTACCCCATAGCCGATTTCTAGTTTTGTTGGCATGTGACTACTTAAAGCAGACTGGAAGTAAAACAGAATGCGCCTTATGGCACATTCTGCTTTACTTTCAGCCTGCTTTAAGCTACCATAACCTGGGGAAAAATCCGGAGATTTAGAAAAAATCCGGAGAAATGGCAGCCCTGATAATATAGCTGTACGGAGGAGTTTTAACTTACACGGATGCTTATATATCTATTTGATTATTGGGTAACAACATATATAGATCTTGTCCCAAACAATTTAGGTTTATAATAAAAGTTCGAGTCGGTTGTGTAATCCAGATCTCAGTCACGAGAGGCGTAGCCTCGAGTGAGATCTGGAATACACAACGAACTGATACAAGAGCGCTGATCACACACTGGCGATAGATCTATTCTGTTTTCATTAGTACAATTTTGCTTTTTTCCGTCCATAGGCAAAGCCTAAATACATATTATTTGCATGATAGGCTGAACAAGTTAACCACTTATTTATCACAAGTAATAAGAGGATGATATGACATTGACACTAAAGTCACATGCTTCCATTTCAAAGTCTTTAAAGTGCCAAGGTGAGCTATTGTGATCGCCCTGTGTCCGTCGTCCGTGGTCGTCCGTCAGTCCGTGCTCACAAAATGATAGTTGCGTGGCTAAAATTGTTTCCATAACCTAGACACATAATTGAAAAACATTAACCTGGCAGTTTCTTGTAACATTAAAGCCAGAATGTCACCCAAATCTATGTTTAAATCGCGCAATTTCTTATATAAGAACATTTTCTATGTATTAAAACTAAGCGAAATCCGTTGTCAGGTGCCTGAACCATGCCCCCCTTTCTTAAAGAACCATACATAAATGTGCCGATTTCTTATCGAGATGGTTGGAAAAATAAGCTTTTTGTTTACATAACAAATCTTCGTGTCGGCTTCCGAGAATTTCCGCATGGTCGAATAAGAGTCACGTGATCGATCCGATTTTTCTGACTTGTCTGTGTTACTTTAGAACGGAATAGTTAATAATGGTAAATAGGTAACAGTGGAGAAAACGTTATTCTTTCCCGTTTAAAACACAAACGAAACGCAAACTCATCACAATAAAACGCATAAAAACACAACCTTTAGACAATTATGACCATTCATGTTAGTCTGAGTTGCAAACAGTTTGGTGCCTGATCAGACGCCGGGTTACCCGGCATCTGATCTGCTCCAAGCTGTTTGCAATTGAAATCATGGTTTTAGCGTAAGCGCGTTTATTGGGAAAGAATAATATATCCTCCACTGTAAGGAAGGTAACATCGAATACATAGTCGTACACATTCCTACTTGAGATAAGTATGATCATCGTGCAGCACGAGAACGCTGCGCTAACTTTACTGATATTTTGTTCTTTCAAATTAAACGCATTTATAAACAAAACGATTATTACCATTGCAAACATGTTGGAGCCAGATCAGACACACCGCGTAACCCGGCGTCTGATCAGGCTCCAACCTGTTTGCTACTCAGATTAAAAAAATAGTTAAAATTTCTAAAAGTAAATTTCCACAGTGTAGTGAATTGCGTTTGCGTTTAAACCGGAAAGAAAAATGTATTCTCTACTGTATATTGCGCACAATAAATACAGCTATCAATGTCTCTTGCTGAATGTAGGGAATACTCATCCCTTTTAAAGTTTTAGAATGTTCCAATCTAAAAATAACTAGATCTATGTCAAGTAAGAAGAAAACACTATGAAAACATCTTTACCGGGCGCAAGCAGAACGAACTCAGAAAATCTCCGCCGTTGATCGGATGTCAACAAACCGATTTAAAAATCGACTTCTTTCCACCAAATTCATGGGTTTGTAAGCAATGTTGCCTCCATATACATAGCGGATTACTTCTTTTTAGCTCACCTGGCACGTAGTGCCAAGGTGAGCTTTTAGGATCGCTGGATGTCCGTCGTCTGTCTGTCCGTCCGTTCACAATTGTTCGTGAACACTCTAGCAGGTTCAAATCTCATTGGATCTTAATGAAACTTGATCACAATGTTTGCCTCAATGAAATCTAGGTCAAGTTCGAATGTGGGTCATGTCCGCTCAAAAACTAGGTCACTAGGTCAAATCTTCGAAAAACCTTGTTAACACTCTAGAGACTACAAATTTCATTGGATCTTCATGAAACTTCGTCAAAATGTTTGCCTTAATAAAATCTAGGTCAAGTTCGAATGTGGGTCATGTCCGGTCAAAAACTAGGTCACTAGGTCAAATTATCGAAAAACCTTGTTAACACTCTAGAGGCTACAAATTTCATTGGATCTTCATGAAACTTCATCAATATGATTGCCTCAATAAAATCTAGGCCAAGTTCGAATTTGGGTCATGTCCGGTCAAAAACTAGGTCACTAGGTCAAATCTTCGAAAAACCTTGTTAACACTAGAGACTACAAATTTCATTGGATCTTCATGAAACTTCATCAAAATGTTTGCCTCAATGAAATCTAGGTCAAGTTTGAATGTGGGTCATGTCCGGTCAAAAACTAGGTCACTAGGTCGAATCATCGAAAAACCTTATTAACACTCTAGAGACTACAAAATTTCATTTGATCTTCATGAAACTTGAAAAAAATGTTTGTCTCATTGAAATCGAGGTCAAGTTAGAATGAGGGTCATGCCCGGTCAAAAACTAGGTCACAAGGTGTACATGGTTACATGGTTACCAGGTGAGCGATTTAGGGCCATAGTGGCCCTTGTTATATGTTTAGATTATGTATGTGCCTGAAAGTTCAGGTTTGAAAAATGCGCTATGTTGGCTTACATACTGCCTTTAACCTGGCGATTTCTTGTGACATTAACCTGGCCAGTTGTGGGACATAGGGTTAGGGGTAGGGTTTAAGCCTCCAGATCATTCTATAACAAAGTTAGACTTCATTTACGTAGGTGCGTCAACGTAATCGTGTGATCCTCAATTAACCATAATAATTGTTACACTGGGATGACCAGATCTTGGAATAACTCTGACAGATCAAAAGATGTTGACCTTATTCCTGAGGTAAAAAGTTGTCTGTTTGGTGCAACAAACGTCCCGGGCGACGTCAGTTATACTTAACCCCGCCTGTAGCATGTCAACAGCTTGGTTTCCCTCTGCATCACTTTGACATGTTTTTTTGAACATGTCAAATTTGTAAGTTTTCTTTTCTGTACTGATCGCTTGTTAAGTTATGCCGGTAATAGAACCTCTACCTGAAGCATGCACGCTTGTGCATGTGCAACGCTATGAATACTTTTTATCTGTCTAGAGGCTAAGGTAAACAGGTATGGTTATGCTTGACTACACAGTTATAAACCTCGAAGATAGCCCAACAATATAATGTAACCAATTTAAAAAAACGTCTACCAGTTACTGATATATTCTCTAAATAAAAGTGTAAAGGAACTTTTTTGGGTGAGTGTAGTATCTTCATTAACTTTTTTAGCTCGCCTGTTCGTAGAACAGCAGAGCTAATGTCATACCCCCGGCGTGAGCGTGGGCGTGAGCGTGGGCGTGAGCGTGGCCAAGGTTAAAGTTTTTTGGACGGGTTGTTTTAAAGCTTAATATTTGTGCTAGGGTGCTGAAATTTTGTATGGAGGTTTATGTGGGGTTAAACATTGATGTTATGAAGTTGGAATTTAAAAATGATTTAAATTTATGTCAATATTCAACATATTTTTGACTTAGGAGTTTTGCTACAAAACACCAGGTTAAAGTTTTTGGACGGTTTGTTATAAAGTTTAATACTTGTGCTAAGGTGCTGAAATTTTGTATGGAGGTTCATTAGGGGTCAAACATTGATGTTATGAAGTTGAAATTTAAAAGTAATTTAAATATTTGTCAATTTTTGACAAGTTATGGACTTAATTGTTTTGACTACAAATCACCAGGCTCAAGTTTGGACGGGTTGTTTTAAAGTTTAATATAACTAGACTAAGACTCACCATTCATTTAACAATCTTTCTTAACTGAAAATTGATTTTCTTATGATACAAGATGTTTTTTAGACTTAAACTTTAAACAGGCGAGCATCAGGTGGCTTTGACACCCATTTCTGGTTTTATACAGTCGAACTTCGAAAGCTAGAATGCTGAAAGCTAGAACACGATCGAATTCTCGAACTCATTTCTCGGTCCCGTTCCTTTTTCTATATAATCCTTATTGTTCTACTTCTGTATTCTCGAACACTGAAAGCTGGAATACTAGAACTGATGTGCGATACCGGTGAAGCAGTTTGTTCTATAGTTCACACACAATGGTCGAACTGTCAAAAATAGTTCGCACCTTATGCTCGAACTGTCAACACTATCAGTTTGGGTCCCATTGTATCATGTTATAAGTAAACAAGCGGCGCGTGCAATTTTCACACCTCGTCAGATCAGCAATCGTTACACAAATGTATCAGTGTGTGTTTGCTTTAATTAGTATTATTATTTGATTAAAAATAAGAGAAAAAATACCCACATTTCTTAAATAAGAATAAGAGAGGTAAAAACTTTGGTGTTTTTAAAAGGGAATTAACTTAATGTTCAGAAATCGTAATGCACAACGATGAACTTTTGAAATATTGCTAAATGCTTCTTTTCAAGCGATAATAATGCGAGCATAGCGATTTTAAAACAACTTATGTTTTTCTATTCATGTGTATATAATCATTATTTCTATGCTAGTTGTGCATTAGGTATATAATGACCATGAATGAAAACAACAGTTTTTATGCCCCTGGCATCTATAGATGCGGAGGCATATTGTAATCGTCCTGTCCGTCCGTCCGTAACAGGTTAAGTAGATTTTACCGTTTCGTCTAGCATCAGCATAACTGACTACAATGCTTTGATACTTATACAGTTGTTGCCTTGGATCACTACCAATCCACCCATATTACCCAATCTTGATTTTGACCTTGACCTAATTTGGACTTAGAAAAAAATCAGAATATATTGTCAAGGATGCCACCGGGGGCATTAGTGTTTATTGAACGCACATTCTTGTTTTATCTACGTTTTAATTGCAAATGCATATAATAAGCAAGTTGACACCGAACTATTTCTGCCTGTTGTAGATCTATGTGTATGATGTAAATGTTAGAGATCGAATTAGTTATCTGTCCAATTATTGTATTTAAAACGTACACGTTATCCTGATATACCCAACACACAAGCTGTGTGTCGCCATCACAGTACAAAGTCAAACTTGAAGTTTCCAACTTCATACACCACCTGAATCTTTAACAACCCTTTTCCCGAACAAATTCTAATGCCCCCAGGGTGTTCGAGGTTTCAAAGTTTGACTGTAGTAGGAATTACATCGCCGTTTTGAACATGACATTTAACGGCACATGAACTAGTCTTGTCCTTTGTCTGATATATTATTAGTTATACAGTTTCTTCACAGTATACATGAGGATTTCTTCCCGGCTGAGGTAAATCATGTTGCCCGAGCCGTTAGGCGAGGGTTACATGATTTTACCAGCCGGGAAGAAATCCTCATGTACACTGTGAAGAAACTGTATAACGAATTTATTATACTGCAAAGTTTTCACTGTTCAAACGAAATATTTCGGAATTTGTAGTGTACAGCGCTCATAATAAACTATAACAAAATTGCGCCAAAGCAGATAGCGTTGAGCGTAAGTGATGTCATGTCGTCACGTCTGATGGTTGTTATTCAAAAGAAAAATGGGCATACTCGGCATACTTCGACGTCAAACTTTCCCAGAAATAATGCGACTGTTGAAAGATCCAAACACCTATTGGTTCTTAGCCAAAATGGACTTAAAATGGAGGATGCACGATTGAATGCACTCAGTCCTGTCGAGCAATCGGCCATCTTATTTTCTGCAAATCAAGACTCAGGGACCAGTCAGCCAATGAAAACAGCTGCATTTCCATGTACCCTGTCAGCTCACAGGGTACATGGGATTATGTCTAGGATTCGTTGACCAATGAAAAGTAAGGAATTTACTTTGCAGTATAATAAGATATAATATGATATATGCAAAATGTATGTACAAGTAAAATGCTGGTTAATGTTTATTTGTATGTTAGTGACTGTCTTTTAGTGTAGATTCGGGTTGTAAAGACAGGTTCAAAGTTTTGTTAACCTGAACTATATTTAGCGACAGATACGGCGCTCAGGTTAAATATCCACTTGGTCTCTAGGGAAAGTTTCCGCGTGGTTACTTAAGGGAAAGGTTTGATGGCTAGAGTGTCTAACACCCAATCTCCACTCCACTCTATTCAGTGGATCAATGTCATCAAGGTTGCAAACATCAATGTAAGCCCAGACACATCCAGACCATTTCTGTCTCGGTCTCCGACGCTCCCTGGAACGAGGAATTGTCAAGCTTGTAATTGAGCCTATGCAAGAGGTGGCATGTGCAACACGACCGTACCATCTCAGAGGGCTTGTGCCTAAAGCTGCGGTTACCTCATGAATATCTAATTTGGCACAGAGTATACCCAAGGGGACATCATCATCATGGTTTTTTTTACCACAGATCCAACGGATCATTGACCTGTCATTTCTGTGAATCCGCTGTATGTCTGATGTGGTGGGAGCCCATGCCCTAAATGACACGCACTGCCCAATCCTCAACACCCAGACTTCTCAATGCCCACCATAGGACTGTCCTAGGTACTCGGTCAAACGCTTTTTCCATGTCCACAAAGACAATGTGAAGTGGCTTGTTGGCAGCAATGTACTTCTCCTGCAGTTGGAGTACGATGAAGATGGACCAGGCACAAAGCCATACTGCATTAAGTCAATGTCCACCATCTCACGAATGAAACCATCTAACACATGCTCCAGTAATTTCATGGCCTGGTCAGTGAGCATGAGCCCAGGATAATTGCCACGGTCAAGGGCTTCATCTTTTCCCTTTTATAGGTTTATTATGTAGCTCTCCTCCCAGTCTTTTTGGATAACACCATTGCTGAAGACTACCTCTGTCAAACATCTTATCAACTCTACGCCCTCTTCCCCCGCCACCTTCAATATCTCTGCACAGATGCCAGAGGGAAATGGAGCCTTCCAACATTTCATTTTGCCAAGAGAACCGCTGATTATGTCCATGGTGATTGGCTGTTGAGGGCCCTCTACAGAGAAACCTCAGGAAGTGAAGTGAATTGCTTGGCCACTCAAACTCAACATTCAGAAGTCGGGAATAGTGTTCTTCCAATGCTTTCATCTTCTGGTCATCACTGAGTGATAGCTCACAATCTTAATTCCTGACAAACTTCTCATCAATGACATCTTGGTTCTTTCTGTCCATCCCCTGTAAGTCTATAGTTCTACCCAAGCCTTCTGCTCATCACTGAGTGATAGCTCACAATCCTATAGAAACTTCTCATCACTGACATCATGGTTCTTTCTGTCCATCTGCTTCCCCAGCTTGAAGATGCTTCCATCAGTGAGGGAGATGTTACCAAACCTTTACTGTCATGGGTAAGACGTTACACTGCACCCAGCTGTGGCACTCCTGAATGGAGTGTGGGAATGTGAAGCTACCCTTTGCCACAGTTGCTTCCGGACTCCCCTTGATCAAGGGTCAGTACCCGTTTTGTGCCCTCCTTCTCAGGGTAACGAGCTGCCATAACCTGGATGGCAGTATATGGCCTTTGTGGCAGACATCGACAAACTGATGTTTTAGTGCAGATGTCTCTGTGGCTCAGCGGACGATCCCTTCTTAGAGGACAATGGTGAGGCACCCAGCCCAAGTTGGGGAATGGCGTTATTAGTCTCATGACACCGCAAAGAGCTGAGTAAATCAGTTGGATGACAGCTAGAGCACTCTACGTAGAGTACCGATATTAACCTGATCTCTTTAGAGAGGTTCTACCGTAAGGTATGTGTAAAATACAAAGCTGTTAAGGACATACGCTACCAATTCATGCGACACGAAGTCGGATAAATCAAGCTTCGTTACTTCAGGAAATGTGTGTATCGGTTACTCTTAGGTAATATCTGTTTCAAACAATCTCCATTAATCACGTGATATAAACATTAAATACATGTACATGAAATTGTACTTGGTAAATGAAACTTGGCAAACTTGGCCATTGGTATATGTATGAAAGTGCCTATAGTTTCAAAAGTAGCATTACATAGAGGATAATTGTTTTTTAGCTCACCTGAGCCAAAGGCTCAAGGTGAGCTATTGTGACCGCTCACCGTCCATAGTACGTCTGTCCGTCTGTCCGTTCACATTTACTTCAAACGACATCTCCTCTGAAACCCGCCGATTGTAGGGAGAGTTCAAACTGCTCATGATGTTCCTTGGATGCTTCTCTACAGAAGTTGTTCAAAAAAAAGGAAAAAAAGCACAAACTCTGCTTGAAAAAGCAAAAAAAAAAAATCTTTAAAAAATCTTCTTGCCCAAAACTACTAGGCTCTAAGCTTTGATATTTGTACAGTAGAATCTCCTGGTGGATCCCTCTATAGTTTGTTAAAATGAAATCCCTAGGGTCACATTTGACACCATCCTGCACTGTTTAAGTGCTGCTCTAGGCAGGTTTTACAGTATTTTTGATTTAGGCAGAACTGTATTTACCTGAGTTACCCTTAATATACTATGGGCAAATAACCAATATTTGCAAACAGTTTGGATCCAGATCAGATGCAACATAATGCTGCATCTAATCTGGATCCAAACTATTTGCCACTCATTTACCAACTTAACATTTTCTAAAAAAGAAAAATGTACATTTTTTACACACAGAAGGTATTTAGCAGACATCATTTCAGTCTGGTAAGGGTAAGCCACCAGCAGCAGTGCTGCTATACTACAGTACTCTTGCATAATAGTTGACCTCAGTGATCAGGCCAACAGAACTGAACATGTTGTCTGCTAAAGTTTAGAAATGGTTCAGTCTTCTTCATACTTAGAGAAACAGGATCTGGAAGTGATCCACTGACAGTTATGTAATTATGTCTTATGCCATATTTATACATATGTTTAATATTGGTTTTGTCACAGTTATCTGCATGTTTTGCCATTTTTTCTTGTCCAGGATTCAACCCTTTTCTCCAATAAATACTGACGTTTGTTAACCCATTACCCCATAAATGTGCATTTTTAGGCCTTTGATTTATTCCTCCACTTAAGAAAATAATTCCCCTTTAACCCTTTCCCCCATAGCATATCTCTAGTATTGAATGTAGGTGTCCACTTAAAACAGGTTGAAAGTAAAGCAGAATGCGCTTTAAGCCTGACATCATTGTTTTTTTAGTTATTTCCCTTTGTCATATTTTCTTGTCAAGAAGACAACTCCAGTTCTACTGATGCTATTGTAATGAAATTTTATGTATGGAAAGAAACTGATGAGAGAAAATGCCATTCATAAGGGCAGCAATATTTTGTTTTCCCCTTTGTCATATTTTATTGTCAGGAAAATAACTCCAGTTCTGCTGACGCTAGTGAAATAATTATCATTTACCGGAAATGGAAATAGCTTGATAAGAGGATGTGTCATGGTTAAGGGTCATAAGCTTGGCAACAAAATTCACTTTTGTCATGTTTTCTTGTCCGGAAGATAACTCCATTTATAGCTATATTAAAATGTTGTCTTGCCCAGTCAACTTAGGTACAAACTTCAATGTCCTCAGGTGAGCGAATTTAGGGCCATGGCCCTCTTGTTTCAGTATAAGATAGAAATTTAATCCATAGAGTGAACATCAGACGTTATATTTTCACGAGTGGCGAAGCCATGAGTGAAAAGATAACAGTCTGATGTTCACAAAATGGATTAAATTTGATCTTACACTGAAAAAATACAATTATTCTATTTATTTATGCTTTTATGCCACTTTTTAAACGAAATTGTTCGACAATTGTGAAAGCGAAAGTACATGATTTACCCCGTGTTGAGCCCCAAGTTTACATCGAAGTTTACATCGAACACATTAACGAAACAGTTTCCCGTACGATGACGTCACATATATGTGACCCGCCACGCGAAAAGGACTCTTCTGGGTGAGAGCGTCATTTGGAGAAAAACGACATTTGTGCACCTAGTCTTTATATTTAACCCACATGTTTGTTGTGATTTAAACTAATGCAAAGATCAGAACATTGACGCTATGATCAGAATTTTAAAATTAGTGACACTCATAAAGCATCTAGATCTACTCAATTTTTTTAATAAACAGTTCATTTTCCCACTATTTCCTGTTGTGATACCTTGTTGCAAACTGGCATCTTTCAATGAATGTCGTGTCTAGTAGATCTATCTCTCAAATGTACATCCTACTATGTATAGTCTTTTTTTTTTAGATCCATATCTAGATCTAGATCTACTGTACTTGATTATTTCAAGATTCTAGGGATCATTCATATGGTGGAAATGCCTATCATCAGTAAATGGAATGAAATAAAAAAACGTTCACATGTGAGAAAAATTAAATGAATAACAAAAATGTGAAATGCCTGTTAAATGCACGTAGAGCGGGTGTAGTACATGCGAATCGTTCAAAACATTACGTGAACCATAAATCTTTGTTCCATTGGCGATAAAAGTACACAATAGCATGTGCTTGTTAAAAGGAACTTCTCTAGCGCAGTTTAAAACAATTTACTTTCTAAAAGTGACGTTGACGTCACTGGCAAAAGCTGCATGATCCTTCAGATATTTAGATCCATCGTCTACACTGCCATCCTTTCTTTAGAGCTACTCCTTATAAATTTAGAGGTTTTTTCACGGTAAATAAATCTAAATTACAACATCAGATGCAACATTATGATGTCACTACATCAACACGCTTTGTTTACTTACAATACCACAAAGACCTGAAGTTGCTAGTGAATTCTATTTATTTTTTAAAATCATAAGCTGAGGAATGAATGCTAGAAAATTAAAAATGTTGTTTTGTTATATAAGTGTATTTGTCCCTTATGACGCTTTCAGCTCTAAAAATGAGCAAATGTGGTTTATGGTCGAAACGTTCCACTGTCACAACATACCAGTCGGACGTCTCAATTATCTAGATGGAATGTACCACTATATAAAAATGAGTTACAGTAGAACTTCGATGTGTCGAACTTCGAAGAGTCGAGTTTCTCGATGTGTCGATCTTTTTTTATAGTCCCAACTTTTCTCCCTATATAACCTTATTTAAAATCTATGTTTGACTTGAGTTTTTATAAGTCGAGTTTTTCGCTATATCGACTTTTTTTCTCGGTCCGTACGTACTGTTTCACTCAAAATTCACTACACATGTGTCGATATTCGACTGTACGATGGACCGGAATTTTGCGTGTCGAGTTTTTCACACCTCCGTGACCATCTTAACTCGATTGATTGCCGTGAATGAAAATTACCTGACTGCCCAATTATCCAGGACAAACAGGCCAACACCTTCTCATTGTGTCAACGGCCCTGTGTATTCCTTGATTCATCTTCTCTTTTCCATATTATTCGTCACGGACTTTATTGTAGCGCCCTTATTCAGTTTCGTGTAAAGTCAAATATAAACCGAATGTTAAGGCATATTCGTAGATCGGTCGCTGCTTTTGTTATGCCGGAAGAGAAATGTGTGTGTAAAAGACAAAGAACAACTCACACGGAACCTATCCCGAAATGTGTAGCATCAATAGTTATGCAATTATCCTTATCCCTCTAAGGATATATTGTTACTATTTTAAGAAAAGGGTTTCCCCTGAATATGGTTCCAGCGTTTCGAGAGAATGTATATGCTGAAATGGGTAAAAGAACCGGTGCGCAGATAAAAAGCGACTTCCGTTCATACCGCTGTGTTGTTATTTTCTGAAAATCGAGTTACGGCAAACGTATTTTCGCCTGACGATTCGTTTCAAGTTGAAGTTTTTGTAAAATGAGAAAATATGCATCCAGTTTGGATGCGATACGAGCGTTACATAATTGCATTTTAATGTTTTTAATTTGAATAAATCGATATAAACAAGTAACATACGGACGTGTCGGCTATATTTTTTGAAAAAAAAATTGAGGAGCATAAGGTAAAACATGAGTCGAGGCTTCGATGTGTCGAGTTTTTTCTGATGGTCCCTTCAAACTCGACACATCAAAGTTCTACTGTATATGAAAGCAGTATTATTATACTATTTTTGTATATTTTATTCTTGTTTTGTGATTATTCACGATATATAACTTGATTGATTTAGGATATTTGTAATTAAAAAAATTCAACACCAGATCGTAGAAAAAATGCAGATATTACACTTGGATGACCGTGGTTGCAGGATGAACTCCTGGGCCTGTTTTCTGAAACATTCTAAGTATTTTACTTAAGAATTTTCTAACTCTTACATTTTCAACAAAGACTTTTTTATCTCTAACTTAAGTATGAAGTCAGAGAAAAACATTCTAAGTATTTTACTTACCGGTAAGAATTTTCTAACTCTTACATTTTTTCTCTAACTTTTACTCTAAGAAAATACTTAAGTATGAAGTTAGAGAAAAACAAACTAAGAGTAAAATATGGCTACAACAATGTAGATTGTTCTCTTGCTCTGGATTGTCCATCATATCGTCTCAACAGAGACGAAGGGTTGGTGTTGCCGGCTGTTACAAATATACAGTATACAGCCCTCTCCTGGTATCACGTGACGACTCAAAGTCATGTGATACCCACTGACTACTTCTCAGTGTGTTGATGAAGGCTTTGCGACAAAGCCGAAATATCCAAGGTACGAATCAATTGCTCTAAGTTAATTTACTATAAAATATGGCTGTTGTCAGGGACTACCCCCACGAAAATGACATCACTCTTCTTGTACACTAACATGCATGACTGCTTATTTGCGGTATAGTTTGCGGGTTTGTTTTCTTCTAATTTCTAAATTATCATTTACAGAATGCTAAATAGTTGCTGATAGTTCTAGAAACGACTTTCATGTTTCTACTCTTTCTTGCTATTTGAAAAGCTCTACGAAAAATGTCCTGCAGGCTGCTGTTTAACCCTTGTCATGCCCAATTATCATCTGCGGCAAACACAAAACCACAAAATATTTTGAATATTCACGTAACAGAAAAATACTTCAAAATTATACCGTTACAAAATGCTACGAGAACCACATATCTTTTGTTAGTCTAAAACGTATTCCACAGCGTCGCTCTCTAACAATCAATTAGATTAAACATTGGACCTAATTAAATTCTTCTGTTTGTTACATAGGACTTGTGCAAATTTATGTATATTAAGTTAAATTTTACGAGTTACGCTCCTAAAATTGATTTGCAATCAGTTTTCACGGTAGAAAATTTAGACACATTATTTTGTTGTTAAAACCATGCTTACTTTATGGCCGAAGTAAATGTCGTCTGCAGACTTTGTCTTCAGCAACAATTCTCTGAGTTAATTTTTGTGCATTTTCTTTCAGAAAATATCAGTGTCAAACAGTTTGTATCTAGATGAGATGATGTGGCCTCTCATCTGGTTCCAAACTGTTCTCTACATTAATAACAGAATAATAACGACAATTAAGTGACTAAACTCAGAGAAGACTTACTATCTATAGAACACTCCAAATAAGAGCTATCACTTGTCTTAATCCAGTGTTAAAAGAATCCCCCCCCCCCCCCCCCCCAATTATACCGTTACAAAATGACGGGGTGCCTTAATATTGCTACGAGAACCATATATCTTTTGTTAGTCTAAAACGTATTCACCAGCGTCGTTCTCTAACAATCAATTCGATTAAACATTGGACCTAATTAAAGTCTTCTGTTTGTTACATAGGACTTGTGCAAATTTATGAATATTAAGTAAAATTTTACGAGTCAATTTAGACGCAAGTCAACGACAATAGAGGCTGCGAATCATTTTCAAATTTTATTAAATGATATAAAATGGAAAATGTATTGTGCCGTATCCCATTCAAGCACCGATGAAAGACACATGACCAGAGATATATGATGTCACATATCTCTGGGTCATGCATATTCAACAGCCTCTATTGTCAAGACCAACATTATGCTCCTAATGGACTGTACTTTACAACTTTGCACTTTCCAAGATTTAGGGGTTGTTCATCTCACTGAGCTGTCGATATGCTTACAGCATGCTGACTCCCCTCAAAAGTTGACAGGTTGAAATTTTATGTTTCACTGCTCTTTTACTTATACCTGAGAAAGAAAAACGAAAAATAAAGTAAAAAAAATTGAAAAATAAGAAAAAACAAATTAATGTGATAGGTGAACAACGAGCAGTGAACCGTGAATGTACTTTACAACTGCACTTTCCAAGATTTAGGGGTGATTGCATTATTGCAATTCATCTTACTGAGCTGTCGATATGCTAACAGCATACTGACTCCCCTCAAAAGTTGACAGGTTGAAATTTTATGTTTCACCAGGGCTCCAGATAAGGGGTAGTTTTCTGAACAAATCCACCATTTTCTCACTAATTTCAGCACCAATCCTATGGTGTTACTACTCATTAGAATCGTCTCGAAGAGACGATTCTAATGAGTAGTGACACCATAGGGTTTAATACAGAAATAAAGATTTTAGTTTTTGAAAAACTACTCTTATCTGGAGCTCTGTTTTCACTCTTCATTGTTTACTTATACCTGAGAAACAAAAACGAAAAATAAAGTAAAAAAAATAGAAAATAAAGAAGAAAAAAAATTAATGTGATAGGTGAACAACGAGCAGTGAACCGTGAATGTACTTTACAACTTTGCACTTTCCAAGATTTAGTTAAGGATAAGAAATTCTGTTTAAAAAATGCATTTCAATAAAAAACATTATTGAGCTCTGGTAGGATTCGAACCCGGGACCCGACATTCGAGGACAGAAAAGCAAAAGCTAAAGTCAACCCCTTGGCCCACTCAACCATGGGCTATTCATATCTTAACGTACTTCAGTGTGTAGCGATGGAGAGTACATAATTGGGCTCAGGTTTATTTGTGAGCCCTTGATCAATTTCTGTTGCGTCTTTTGAAGCAATTGATAAAGCGATGGAAAATATCTAAAAAATGAAGATTTAAAGACTTTTCTTATGGATGTTTTTAGACTGATCATATTTTTCTAATGCCAGATGCACCATAATGCTACACATTTGGTTTTATTTGAGTATTTTCTTTTATTTTTGCAAATACAAAATAAAATTAACATCTGGTTGCGAGTCGCTTTAAAGGTTTAACACAGAATTCTGCACGCTAGCTGCAGATATGCACCTGTAAAATACCACGTAAACCACATGAAAAGCATACAATCCAACATGCACTGGCTAAAATGGAGAAATACTTCAACCATTGCCACCAAAGGTCTACAATTTATCAGTAATAGTTTAGTTTCAGATAAAACTGAATTCCCTAGTAAAAGTGCAAGTTGAACGACCATCTGCATCTCTCTCCATCTCTCTCTCTCTCTCTCTCTCTCTTTCTCTGTCTCTATCTCTCTCACTCTCACACTTTCTCTCTCTCATACAAGGTGATCAATATAGGGCCATAGTGGCCCTTGTTATGTATTTTGTCACTGTAGAAAATAATTGCATTTTATACAGTTATGAATATATCTATCCAAAGAATTATTTTCCATATTCTAGAAGATGGCAGCTTAGTAAAGCAGAATGTGCCTTAAGGGGCATTCTGCTCTACTTACAACCTACTCTAAGTGGAAACAAGTAATTCTGTCCTTGTCTTTTAGCTCACCTATTCAGAGAATGGGTGGGCTTATGGAATCACCCCAATGTCGGCGTTGGTCAAAGTTTACGGATAAGTGTTGAATACTACATAAGATATTTGAATTGGGAAGCTGATCATCAGAATAGATGTTCCCTGTGGGTTGAACATTGATTTTGCATAGTTAAAACTGTAAGCAAATTTTGATTTTAGTCATAATTTTACCTGTTGTGAATTTTTGAAACTGAAATTTCAAAGTTAGTAATGGAGAAAGTGTTAGAATTCCCTGTGGCTTGAATATCAATGTACTAACACACTCTTCTATTGATATTTTCAAAGAACAGTTCAGTCTCATCACATGGCCTGTACCCTTTGGTGAGTTCAGGTAGCTTTTCAGTCCAGCTATCGACACAAGTTCCTTAGTATTAGAAACACTTGCGCTTTCTCCACACACATTGGCAAAGTAAATTATGTCGCTGTCTTAACTGACACAGCAAACCAGTGGTTAGTTTGAACATAGTGATGCTGCATGTAGAGCAAAGCTTTCTCTTGTAGCATTGGACCAGACACAGACAGTGTGACCAGGATATTCTTGTCAATATCAGTATCTGGGTTTTACTATGTTTGTAATTTATTAAAAATTCCAAGGATTTCAAAGCATTAAATGTTGACAAATACATTTCTTACATTGTTTTATATTTTACAAACATATCAGTGATGAGTTCAGTTAAAAAATCGCTGGCCATCGATTGCGAGTTGGCTACCTGTGTGAAATACAGTGGAGAAAACTAATTATTTCGTTCAAACACAAACGCATTCCAATGAAATGAAAATGAAAACATTTGACAATTCAGACTTAATCTAATCTGAGTGGCAAACAGTTTGGAGCCTGATCAGACGCAGGGTTACCCGGCGTCTGATCAGGCTCCAAACTGTTTGCAATGAAATTAATATTTTAAGCGTAACTGGGGTTATTTGGATTGAAAACGTTTCTTCTACTGTCCTCTGCAGGCTGCACACGGGGTTTAAACTGCTAACTTAACCAGCAAACAATGGTAATTGAACGCACTACAGATAGTCATTAATTAGTAATTACGTCTGGGTCTAAAATTAAGCGCCAATGCACTTAAATTTGAACTCTGGCTTGCGTTTCAATTTCACTTAAGGTACTTCGCATACGGAAGTCTTCTTGACGACAGACTTTTTCGGCACGTGCTTATACAAGAAAATTTTTAGAAAGGAAATGTTGATACGATTCAGTATAGTCCTTCATAGCGCAGTTGGTAAAGTGATTGACTAGCAATCCAAATGTCATAGGTTTGAGTCCCATTTGCAAAATAGCTGATAACATCTTTCTGAACGGTATGACTACAGCAAAAGCAAGGTTCCTTCCCCGGAGGTTGTTTCCGGGAAAGGAAGATGTTCAAACAAAAGGAAGATTTTATATCTCCGTGTGTACCCATATCCGTGTGTACCCATATGAACAAACAAAACATTATTTTGAATAAAATTATTATTAATTGCTATATTATATCAATACACAATATTAAATGATAAAATCAGTTGTTTAAGAATTCCTTCCTCGACATAAGGAAGCCTTATAGTTCCTTGACGTAGATGGAAGATTTTCAAACAAAAGGAAGATTTCATTTCTCCGTGTGTACCCATATGAAAGAACAAAACATTATTTTGAATAAATTATATTATAAATTGCTATATTATATGAATACACGATAGTAAAATGATAAAATCACATTATAAACATTCCTTCTGCAGAAGGAAGATTTTCAAACAAAAGGAAGATTTTATTTCTCCCTTGGTACACACATGAACAATAAAAACATTATTTTGAATAAAAATATGTTATTAATTCCTATATTATATGAATACACGATATTAAAATGATAAAATCAGTGGGTGTCAGTCCTCTTTGGTTAAACCGAATATACCACAAGGGATGTATATAGCCAGAGTTTCAATACACAGATTTAATAACCACTACTTTTTCCTAGTAATCCACCGAATAGCTTCAATAAATTATGTTAATAATTGCTATATTATATGAAAACACAATATCAAAATGATAAAATGTTGAAAGGAATACATGTATACTGGAAAAGATGTATGAAGCCGTTATATACCCGGCTTCGTTAATATCGTTTTTTTCATAAGCAAAAGGAAGATTTCCATTCAAAAGGGAGACTGCTATAATGATATAATGTCTAAAGTGTTGATACTCTCGGTCTTGAAAAGATATTCATTTTGGGGAAGGAACTTTCGTTCCGGGGAAGGAAGATTTTCCAACAAAGGGAAGATTTAATTTCTCCGTGTGTACATATATGAACAAAACAAATATTATGTTGACTGAAAGTATGTTATTCATTTTTATATCATATAAATTCACGAGATCAAAATGATAAAATCAGATGTTAAAACAAATATACCGGAAAAGATGCATAGCCAGAACGTCAATACCCAGCTTAATGTTATATGAATCCACGATATCAAAATGATAAGATTAGATGTTAAAAAGGAAGATGAACAACTCGGAAAGCTTCACCTGTTTTCATTTAGGCAAAAGGAAGATTTTCCCACGAAAGGAAGATTTTATTCAATTACCCATTACCTCATAGCCTGTTTTTGGTTTTGATGACAGGTTTCTACTTAAAGCAGGTTAAACATAAAGCAGATCGAATGTGCCTTATGTCACATTCTGCTGTACTTTCAGCCTGCTTTAAGCTGATGTCACACCTTCATAAAATACCCCTGTTTAATTCTGGATAAAAGTAATATAGAAAGCTCTTATTTAGAAAGCTCCAATAGGAGCTTTCTGCATCTCTTCTGTTGCAGATTAAGCTGATTCCATTTTATTGTGTCACCTGCTGTGCCGGCATCTGTCCGTCTGTCTGTCCCTCACGCTTTTTGTGTCACGCCTCATAACTCCTGTTCTTCTGAAGCTTTTAACATGAAACTTAACATAACAAGTTGTCCTTAACTTTTGCTGAAGATTTTGAAATGAAATATTTATTTTTATGGAGAGAATGTTAAACCGATACTTGCCGCTGGCAGGTGACACATGTGTTCAGATGAACGGTTAAACCCATTTATTTTCTAATCTTAAATGACTTGCAAGTGTAGGCAAATGAATTAAATTACATAGATGTTCTCCTTTTAAAGTGTTCAATCAAAGCAGGCTTTGCTTTCACAATAGACTTATATACATATTCAACAATTAAAGAAGAGACACACATATTCAATTGTTGTATATAGACCTGCCTGTTTTAAAGTTGGATGAAAGTAACGTAGAAAGCTCATGGATTTGCTTTCTGTGTTACTTTTTGCCGTCACTAAACTGACGTCACACCTTTATAAAATACCTGTTTAAATCTGGATAGAAGTAATGTAGAAAGCTCCAATCAGAGCTTTCTGCATTTCATCTGTTACGCATTAAGCTGATTCTTTATTTTTTCAAATTTTAAATGACTTCAAGGGTAGGAAAATGATTTTTAAGATATCATAATATACATGTATAAATAAACAATTTAAATAGTGAATGGTTGAGGCGTTTTTGGTAAAACAGTAAATTATATTAATTAAAGGTGTATTTTGCAATATGTTCTGGTATACCACACCGGTGGGAGAATATACATTAATAAATTATTATAGTAGTGTAGTGAGTTGATCTCTATTACATTTTCACAATATATAATACATAAATTATAAAAGTAATTTGCCACCTAATGAATATTCATATTTTAAGTTATCCCGCGTAAACAAATCAACATGGAGCCGCTACTTCTATAGCTCTGCCCATGATGGATGTAATTGTCAATAGGCATGTCGGTGACCTCCGCTTCGTGCCATGCTATTGGCTTGTAGCGGGGAGATTGTCGGCCAACTTACATCCTGTTATTATTGCAGAATGAAGAGGCCACAGTAAAGATTTGGACCAGTAGTTTTTTGACAAGATGATTTTCTAAGTTTTTTCAATTGGTTGCCAATGGTGATCAGTCCTTACATCGTCTATGCTAGCTGCCATGCTCTATGGCTTCGTCTTATCCAGAGCCAACTGGACGCTCTCTCCACAGCTTTTCTAAGAGCATGGACTGCTTTTTTGCCGTCTGCCTTTAAAGGCCACTGCTCCCATCATCTTCCATACTGACTGTGATGGAAAGCCTCTACACCCAATTTCAAGTCTTCTATCCTCTTTCCTGCAGCTGTTAGCTAAGTTAACTCATTACCCCATAGCACGTTTCTTATTTTGAAATAAATGTGACTTCATAAAGCAGATTGAAAGTAAAGCAGAATGCGCCTTAGGGCGCATTCTGCTTTACTTTCAGCCTGCTTTAAGCTATCATCTGTTTGAATATGAAAATATTTCTTATGCTGCATATTCTTGACTTAATAAATTGCAACTATTTTCTTCAGTGGAGGAATAAATTAAAGTCGTAAAAAGGCGTATTTATGGGGTAATGGGTTAAGGTATGTTACTTGACTGCTAATCCGTTTCATTAGGGTCCGGAGATCTGCTCGGATCTTCTTCCTCTTTACAGGCCCTTCTGTTGGGAGCATATGAAATTTTCTTGGAGTTGTGTTAGACCTGACCAAATCTCTCATTCCCCAAGGCACATTATGTTATGGAGGTTATCTTTTGTCTTTTGTCAGCAGAAATTGGTTGTACTCTTTCCTTGACCCCTGGCATGTCCTCTTGCTTACTTGCTTGTGATCTGCACCATAACTCTCTCCTGAATATTGGTGAATCTTCTAGCACCTCTGTTCTTGGTTCCTCAGTGATTGTATCTGGTACACTCCCCTGCACTGGGAAGAAATCCTCAATTGGCCGAGACCCACCTCCTCCTAGCCACTCCCAAACAGCCAAATAACAGAAGCTGAAAGACAACTAGTACTGTGGTTGGGAACCAGACTAGTTGTCTCCCTCGTCTCACCAGGTAAAACTGTGCATTACTTATGCCTTTCATGTGTTTGACAGTCACTCTTTGTCTGAATCTTTCAGCCCGCTGTGGTTCTTGCAGACCTTTCCACAGTCACACACAATAGCTGCTCCTGCAGTCAAAGTCCGTTGTGATTGCCTGTTTGTTACCTTTAAATCCGTCCTGTTGAGCCTTTCACCCCCCCTCCCCCCCCCCCCCCACACACACACACACACCCCACCCCCCTCTCTCTCTGAAGACACGAGGGGTGCTTTTCTTTATGTTCGTCTGTAGCAATCTGATGGTTGTTTCTTCGCAGGAACAGTACAGCAGGGAGCGGACCCACTGTAAACCCTTTCTAGTCTTTCCCAGATGTCATCTGTCTTTCCAGCGTCACCATTCTTTCTTGGTTGAAATCGAGCCTTTCCTGGAAGTCACTGGTATACCAGCTATAGTGTTGATTAATACAGTAGTATTTCTATTTCTATTTATTTCTTCTATGCCATCAATTCTGATGATTATGAGAAGGGGCACTTTTTAGGTGCACCAATGGGACTGTATGTACCCAGCCGGTCACTTTATCCTGACACCGACGAACCAGTTGTAATGCTAACCCGAAATTCTGAGTGCCAAGGAGGGAAAGCTATTACTACCAATTTTCTAGTCTTTGGTTTGACCCGGCCGGGGATTGAACCTGCAACCTCCTGCACTGCAAGCGGACGCTCTACCACTAAGCCGTGAAACATAGAGGTCATCAGCCAAGTGGCCATCAATCGTCAACTGCTTCGCCCCTGAACTCTGAACACTCTCCGGATTGGAAGGGGGGCATTTAGTTGTGATCAGTCATTACCTTACCTCGTCTATACTGGCTGCCATGCTGTTTGGCTTCGTCTGATCCAGAGCCAACTGGACGCTCTCTCCGCAGCTTTTATAAGATCATGGACTGCAGTTTTTCTGTCTGCCTTTAATGCCCACTGTTCCCATCATCTTCCATACTGACTGTGATGGAAAGCCTCTACACCCAATTTCTACTGGGAAGACCTAACTTTTCCATCTTGTTTGCTAGGTCAAGGTATTTTGCCTTCTTCAGTTCAAAGGCTTCCTCTGCCCGCTCTTCCCAGGGCACAGTTAGCTTCACCTTTATCACTTGCTTTGGGAGTTTTGACCAGATTACTGTCTGGACGAAGGTAAAGTATCTTTTAAAATTCACAGAAATTGCAATTTTCTACATTTTATTGCATTCATAAGATTTCTTAGCAGTGTGCAGGGCTCCAGATAAGAGGAAGTAAAATGAAGAAATCCACATGTTCTCACTTATGTCATGAAATCCTATGGTGTAACTTATAAGAATTGTCTCTTCGAGACGATTCTAATGAGTTGTAACACCATAGGGTTCAATGAATAAAAAAGATTTTAGATTTTGAAACACTCTCCTTATCTGGATCTCTGACTTTAAGTAGTGCCTTTGTTCTATGTAGGGGCCTCCGTGGCCTAGTGGTATAGTCATTGTGACTAACATCACTAAGCTCCTCACCGCTGTGAGTTCGAATCCCAGTAGGGTCGTTCGGATTTTTCATGTGGGGAAGCCTTCCAGCTGGCTTGCGGAAGGTCGGTGGTTCTACCCAGTTGCTGATTTGTGCCTGAAACAGTGCATAAATCACTTCTGGGGTCTTCCTCCACCTATAATTAGCTGGACGTCGCGATATGACTGAAATACTGTTGAAAGCGACGTAAAATCAAAACAAATCAAATCAAAATTGTTCTATGTAAATATCAACTACACTATAGGGTTCCTTAGCAGTGTGGTGATAAAATGAAAACATGTTCTCTTTGGAACTGTTGTCACAAATCAGTGACCTGTGCATCTCGATTCCTATACTCATTACATTTGCCAGGAACTCATTATCTAAAAACTTGTGAGTCCCATGGACCCATAGCTTTTCTGGCCTTTATTAACCTATTACTCATAGGCAAAAAGTAGCTTATCTAATTGCAACTTAAAGCAGTTTGAAAGTAAAACAGAATGATCATAAAGGAGCATTCTGTTTTACTTTCAGTCTACTTTAAGTAGTCACATGTCTACTAGAAACAGTCTATGGGGTAATGGTTTAATTATCCCATTGTCCATTATTTGTATTGAAGATAGGTGACCACTTAAAACAGGTTGAAAGTAAGGCACATTCTGCTTTACTTTCAACCTGCTTTAAGTGGTCACCTGTCTTCAAAACTAAAAATAACTTATGTGATATTGGGTTAAATTTTCAACTCAAGGACTCAATGTATGTCTCAAGGACGCATTGTTTTACAGAATGTGCATCCCAAGGACTCATTCATCTGATTTCTAAAATTAACACCGCAAATATCATGTATTAGGTTTGGAAATTTGTAATGACCAAAACAAATTATTCGAAAAACCTATTAAGATTTTGAAGCAAGACATTTTTAGCTTGCCTGTTCGTAGAACAGCAGAGCTAATGTCATACTCCCGGCGTGGGCATGAGCGTGAGCGTGGCCAAGGTAAAAGTTTTTTGGACGGGTTGTTTTAAAGCTTAATATTTGTGCTAGGGTTATAAAATTTTGTATGGAGGTTCATTTGGGGTTAAACATTGATGTTATGAAGTTGGAATTTAAAAATACTTTTAATTTATGTCAATTTTTGACATGTTTTGGACTTAGGTTTTTCTACTACAAATCACCAGGTTAAAGTTTTTTGGACGGGTTGTTTCAAAGCTTAATATTTTTGCTAGGGTGCTGAAATTTTGTATGGAGGTTAATTAGGGGTTAAACATTGATGTTATGAAGTTGGAATTTAAAAATAATTTAAATTTATGTCAATTTTGGACATGTTTTGGCCTTAGGTTTTTCTACTACAAATCACCAGGTTAAAGTTGTTTTAAAGCTTAATAATTTTGCTAGGGTACTGAAATTTTGTAAAGAGGTTTATTTAGGGTTAAACATTGATGTTATGAAGTTGGAATTTAAAAATGATTTTATTTTTTGTAAATATTTGACACGATTTGGACTTAGGTGTTTTCCTACTAAACACCAGGTTAAAGTTTTTTGGAGGGGTTGTTTTTAAAGTTTAATACTTGTGCTAAGGTGCTGAACTTTTGTAAGGAGGTTCATTAGGGGTCAAACATTGATGTTATGAAGTTGAAATTTAAAAATAATTTTAATTTTTGTAAATTTTTGACACAATTTGGACTTATTTGTTTTGACTACAAATCACCAGGTTAAAGGTTGCAGGGGTTGTTTAAAGTTTAATATAACTAGACTAAGACTCAACATTAATTTAATAATAGTTCTAAACTGAAAATTGATTTTCTTTTGATACAAGATGTTTTTTAGACTCAAACTTTAAATAGGCAAGCATCAGGTGACTCTGACACCCATTTCTGGTTATAATACAGCATAAGGGTAAGTTTAGTTTAAGCAGTATCTTTAAGTTTAGTTTAAGCAGTATCTTTGTTCTATGTTAATATCAACTACCAGGGCTCCAGATAAGAGGGAGTAAACTGAACAAATTCAACAATATCTCCCTCATTTCAATTCCAAATCCTATGGTGTTACTACTCATTAAAATCTTCTCTTCGAGACGATTCTAATGAGTAGTGACACCATAGGGTTTAATTCTGAAATAAAGGTTTTAGTTTTTGAAATACTCCCCTTATCCACCCTGAACTACACTTAATAGTTTCTTAGCAGTGTGGTGATAAAAAGATGACATGTTCTGTTTTGAACTATCGTCACAAATATATTGTTTACTTACTGTATTATGAGTTATTTGATATTTAGTTTATACCTGATGACTGTATAAATAAGGCCATTAATCTTTATCCTTCATTTTGATTATAATTTGACACTTTCAAGAGCCTTTTGATCCAGATTTGAAGAAGAAAACTTGAGACTGATCAGGATCGAAGTTGCTTGTTATATTTTTGCTTGGACAGTGTGAATAAATTAATTCAAATATTTTGATAAAAAATGTAGATGACAAATTTGAAGCAGACTTAATTCTGGATAAAGATTAAAGCAAATCTACCCTTATCCTGTTAATCTTGAATTGACTGGACTGAGAAACAGTTTGGAAGTAGATCAGGAATTGATTTGTTCTAGATGTACAGTAGAGAAGATGGTATTCTCCCCAAAAACCACTTTATGCTTAAAATATATGTCCACTGTAAACAGTTTTGAGCCAGATCAGACACCAGGTAACTGGAATCTTATCAGGCCCCAAAATGTTTGCTAACCAGATGTAGGGAATTGCAACGTTTGAATTTTCAATTATTTCACATTTTATTGCATTGTGTTTGCATTTAGTTTGGTTAAATGGATAAGAATAACATTTTCTCAACTTTATCTGATTCATGTTTGCATTTCATGTGTTTAAGTTTGGAAAGTTGTTATAACCCAAAAACAAGTTATTCAAAAACCTTTTTGAAGCAAGAAATGTTTATAACACAGCATATTAGGGTTTAACCCATTACCCCATAGCCTGTTTCTAGTTTTAAAGATAGGTGACCACCTAAAGCAGGTTGAAAGTAAAGCAGACTGTGCCTAAAGGCGCATTCTGCTTTACTTTCAGCCTGCTTTAAGCTATTATCGGCTAGAATATAGAAAATATTTCTTATGGTTCTTATTTGTAACAGTATAAATTGGAACTATTTTCTTCAGTAAACGGATAAATTAAAGGCGTAAAAAGGAGTATTTATGAGGTAATGGGTTAAGCAGTATCTTTGTTCTTTGTTAATATCAACTACACTAAATAGATTTTCTTGGTTGAGGCTGCGATAATCTACAAGGTAAAGTTAAGTGCTTCAGTATTAAAGATGTGTGGACTAACAAGATACTCTTACATAGTAATCAAGAACCTCGAGTCTTACCTGGTGAAAATAGGGGCAAGTATTGCTGAACTAATGATCGAATTCCTTGAAAGGGCCAGTAAAATTCCGTCCGAGGGAGCAGATATTTTGGCACAGGCTGTGATAAATGACACACAGAATGACCATAAGAACGAGAAAGCTCGAATCTGAGCCAAAATAGAGGAATTTGAAAAATTCATAATGAACATAAAATGCCTGGCAATTAATAAGAACACCTATAGAATGCTAAGGATGTTCGGGTTGTTTTGACTGATGGAAGGAAACAGTTTACAAAAGTGATACGTCTGGAGAAAACGCTGCCTATATGTCTGGTTGAGAGATGTTTATACATGCTTACACCTGTTGTTGCCGCTCGAGAAGGCGAAACTTCGACAATTGAACAAATGATCTGTGAATTTGTAAAGAAAAGCGTCCCAAGCGCCTTGAGGTGAGGACCGACTCAAAAGGACAGGGTCTTTTAATGCCAGATGCTGTTGATAACACCAAGGTTTGTGACGGCAATGGGTTCCACTGGTTATGAATTGGTATGGCAGGTTTGGCAAAGGGGTCCCTTAATCCACGCTGTTGATAAGATGAGGCAATGTGGTCAAGACTGTAAAGGCTGGAGTAAAAGTTGATGACATATGTACCAATAAGGATTATAACTTAGTTATTAGCATGTCACGAGGAAAGGTGCATAAAAATTCTTCACGCTAATAACAAAAGTATCAAAACAATCAGCATCCAAAAAGTTCCACGAGGCCTTCAGATCAGGTCACAGAATCAATTAGTTGTGTGCAGAACTTGCATCATCGAAATGGTGACTGTAGCAATGTGTGAAAAGTTCGGACAGATGGGGACGATATGAATGAGCTAACCAACGGGAACAACACCCTCATCCAGCCATGGCGATTAGCTGTGAATACAAATGGGGACATTTCTGTGTCTGACACTGGAATAGGGGGGCGGTAATCATATTTGACAATCAAGGAGAAGTGAAATCCACTTACAGTGGATCGGCAACATCAATTAGACATGCATTTGCCCCGCAATACTATGGACAGATCTTTGATGTTGACTATAACAACCATACAGTACACATTATGACCCACTAGGGAGATTCAGAGGTTTTCTCATTATGGACACTGAACTGAAAAAGCGTGCAATCTCCATGGGCGCAAGCTCCCCGTTTTCGATTGCAATAGACACTGTAGGGGATAGTTGGGTTGGAAACTTTACCTTGTAGATCATCGCAGCCTCATAATAGAAATTATGTGTTGATAGTTAATATATACATGTACTCTTAAAACATTCAACCCTAGCGATGAGTACTCATCAATTTCAAGTAGTAAAACTATTGTCCAATGCAAACAGTGAAGACCCTGATCAGAGGGCTCCTGTAGGAGCCCTCTGATCTGCGTCTGCACCATTTGTTATTTTGCAATATATTCCAGATAACAACCGTAAATACTTTTATTTAGTTGTAAATGGAATAGGCTTAATTGGAAATTGGAATTTGTGTATTGAACCTTTCAGGGATGAATGATACATGTATTCTAAATAGACGCACATAGAACTGTAACTATGCTAAATCATTGACTAGCTTTTATCGATGTTGAACAAAAGAATATTCTCGTTTCAGACATCATACCTTATCCTTTTCATTTTCAACAATGAAACACTAATACAAATGTCAAACACTATGAATCCTGATCAGACGCAGAGTTATTCGGTTTCTGATCAGGAAACATACTGTTTTCACATGCAAATCAAATTGCACCCATCAGGATAAAGATTTTGGCATTTTTCTGATGTACGTACTCATGGTGAAAAGTTCCAATGAGTCCCTGGAAATCTAAGCTAGGTTATTCTGTCTAGTAGAGTGATAATTTAGCACATATGTACTGCTAGTTCGTCCGCGTTGTGGTGTACTTCTGTCGAGTTGAATACTCTACTTGTGTTAAGCTACATATACTGAGCAGAAAAAGTTTAGTCATACATTAACCCTTTGAGCCCTAGTCCCGCAAATAGGCGTTCTTGTCAAACAATGTAAATGTGAATAGTAAAATTGTCCTGTGCAAACAGTGAAGACCCAGATCAGAGGGCTCCGAAAGGAGCCCTCTGATCAGGGTCTTCACTGTTTGTCATAATGCCAATAATTGACAAAAACAACCCTTAAAAGTCAGAAATGGACTTGACTAAAATGGAAACTGGAATTGTCCATTTAAAGTTTTAGGGAGGAAAAAGTTAAGGATGCAGACCACGTCTGCGTGGTACAATTTATCACTTATCTTTCATTCTGACATAAGAAACCCAACGTCACAGATCAGAGAAAGATGTTGAATGTGCTTTAAACATCTCTGTACAGGGAAGTAACTCTCCTTGTAGTGTAACTGATTTACTAGTCATAAACGAGATGTCAGTCATGGTTTCCTCATGAAAGTTAACAGTTGTGTTGGAAAAGTAACATTAAACAAAAATCCAGCACTTTGGAGAAATTAGTCATTCTTTACAACTGTGTGTACAATCGTTCTTTGAAAAAGCGATATTTTCGAATTACCTCCCTTTGCATTGATATTGCTTTCCAGACCTACAGAAAACTGGGAATGCTGTTTTTCGGAAATCCCTTGTTACACAACTGTCTAAACATTTTTCCCTCAGTATATGTTATGGCTATGTCTGTATAATTAAATTATCCTATTTTGGAGAATAATAGTGGTTTTGAGAGATATTTAATGCAGGATAACGGTAGAGCAGAAAGCTCCTGTAGGAGCTTTCTGCTTTACCGTTTTCCTGCATTAAGCTATAACCTACAATAACAAATGCTTTCTTGCATGTACTTTTGTTTGAGTAGCTGCTTAACCCATTACCCCATAAATACGCCTTTTAACGCCTTTAATTTATTCCCCTACAAAAGAAAATAGTTCCAATTTACGCAGTCACAAATGAGAATCATAAGACATATTTTCTATATTCTAGCAGAAAATAGTTTAAAGCAGGCTGAAAGTAAAGCAGAATGTGTCTAAAGGCACATTCTGCTTTACTTTCAACCTGCCTTAAGAAGTCGCTATTTTCAAAACTAGAAACAGGCTCTGTGGTAATGAGTTGAGGCAACTTCAATTGTATATTAATTTCAAAGATGTATTAATTAGCACTCTCATTGTGATTCATTTCAGAGACATATAAATCTCTGAAAAATAGGTTGTAGCCTGTGCAACAATTGTAGTGCTAATTTTAGATAATAGTGTTAGATAAGTCAAATTGTTTCTTTAAGATTGTTTCTTCACACAGGTTTGACTGTATAAGACATAACACTGACAGGCATACAGTGGAGAAAACATTATTCTTTCCCAATAAAGGCATTTACGCTTAAACTATTATTTTCATTGCAGACACTTTGAAGCCAGATCAGAAGCTGGGTAACCCGGCATCTGATATGGCTCCATATTGTTTGCCACTCAGATCAAAATGAATGTTCAGAATTGTCATCAATCTGTCATTTTCTACATTTTAATGCAATGCGTTTGCGTTTCGTTTGCATTTAAACGGGAAAGAATAAAGTTTTCTCCACTGTACAAATCGTACCTTTAACCCTTAGCCCACCAAATAAATTGTCGTCTGCTATATTTCTCGTCTGCTTCAAGTTTCAAAGTGCTTCAAAGTTGCTCAAAATTGCTGAAAATGTTGTCCCAGTGTCAAACAGCTTGGATCCGGATGAGACGCCGAGTTACTCGGCATCTCATCCGGATCCAAGCTGTTTGCATATGGAGTTATAGTCGTGAGTGGCAGGCTAAGGGTTAATCTTAGTAAAGAAAATTAGTATAAAAAATACTTTCCCTCAATAATGGAGCTAACTTAAGTCAATATATATCTGTATTTTAATGCTCAAAGATGGCTAAACCACATTTTGACTTTGAATTATGGATTATGTTTGACTTTAATGTACTGAAGTGACCGAAAATCAATTATAGAGTGCGTTATTCTTTCCTGTTTAAACGCATACCAAATGCAAATGCATGGCACTTAAATGTAAAAAATATAAACCCTTATGAAATTTCTCACGACTTATTTAAATCTGAGTGTCAAACAGTTTGGAGCCTGTTCAGACGCTGGGTTACCCGGCATCTGATCTGGCTCCAAACTGTTTGCAATGGAAAATACAGTTTAAGTGTATACATGTTTATTGGGAAAGAATAACATTTTCGCCATTATATATACATGTGTGAAATTGTATGTTTGATGATAGGGCAACAAGTAGTTCACTTGGGATAAATTCCATAGTTTCAAGATATTTTTATATATTCTATGTTGTCATGTATCTTTTAAGATGTACAGTAAAACCCTGATATACAGACCACTCCAGTGAAGACTCGTTTTTTGACTGTTTTAGACATTACCCTGACAAGCATGCAGTGGAGAAAACGTTTCATTTTCATTGCAAACACTTTGGAGCCAGATGAGACGCCGGGTAACCCGACACCTAATCTGGCTCTGGCTCTAAATTGTTTGCCACTCAGATCAAAATGAATGTTTTAGCGTAAACATGTTTATTGGGAAAGAATAACGTTTTCGCCATTATATATACATGTGTGAAATTGTATGTTTGATGATAGGGCAACAAGTAGTTCACTTGGGATAAATTCCATAGTTTCAAGATATTTTTATATATTCTATGTTGTCATGTATCTTTTAAGATGTACAGTAAAACCCTGATATACAGACCACTCCAGTGAAGACTCGTTTTTTGACTGTTTTAGACATTACCTTGACAAGCATGCAGTGGAGAAAACGTTTCATTTTCATTGCAAACACTTTGGAGCCAGATCAGACGCCGGGTAACCCGGCACCTGATCTGGCTCTAAATTTGTTTGCCACTCGGATCAAAGTTCAGTTTTAGCGTAAACATGTTTATTGGGAAAGAATAACGTTTTCGCCACTGTATATACATGTGTGAAATTGTATGTTTGATGATAGGCCAACAAGTAGTTCACTTGGGATAAATTCCATGGTTTCAAGATATTTTTATATATTCTATGTTGTCATGTATCTTTTAAGATGTACAGTAAAACCCTGATATACAGACCACTCCAGTGAAGACTCGTTTTTTGACTGCAATAGACATAACCCTGATATACATACAGTGGAGAAAACGTTTCATTTTCATTGCAAACACTTTGGAGCCAGATCAGACGCCGGGTAACCCGACACCTAATCTGGCTCTGGCTCTAAATTGTTTGCCACTCAGATCAAAATGAATGTTTTAGCGTAAACATGTTTATTGGGAAAGAATAACGTTTTCGCCACTGTATATACATGTGTTAAATTGTATGTTTGATTATAGGGCAACGAGTAATTCTCTTGGGATAAATTCCAAAGTTTCAAGATTCAGTCGAACTTCGATATCTGGAACTTGTTTAACTCGAACTATCCTATAGTTCCACATAGGAACTGCATTACTTCATGCTCAGTTAAGTCGAACATACCCATATTTCAAAGTTAAACGTGGCTTAGCCACGTTTTAACCTTGAAGTACAGGTATGATTGACAGAATAGACTTTGAGATATCGAAATTCGACTGTATTATTATATATTGTATGTTGACATGTATTTTTAAGATGTACAGTGAAACATGTATTTTTAACATGTACAGTAAAACCCTGATATACAGACCACTCCAATGAAGACTCGTTTTTCATGTTAATGACAAATTTCAAACAGATAGAGGTTCCTTCAAGGCAGCTTAAAGCAGGATGAAAGTAAAACAAAAGGAGCTTTCTGTTGTACCTTCATTCTGCTTTAATAAGTCGCCTGCCTTAACAAATTTTTATTTAGTGATTACAGTATCAGGTTTTTTCTGTACTGTTTGTATTTTGTTATTGATTCCAACGATTTCAAAGCATTAAATGTTGACAAATACATTTCTTTGTTTTATGTTTTACAAACATATCAGACCAACTCTAACATACAGAGAAGAAGACGATATTATTTCCCTGTAAACCCCTCTATGCTATATCAATTATAACTTTTGTAAACAGTTTAGAACCAAACAGAGTAATCCGGCGTCTGATAAAGCTCAAAATGCCATCCTGAGAATTTCCAAAGTTCTACCGTTGTCCTTATTTTATTGCAATGCGTTTGCACTATTTCAAATCTTTCAAACGGGAAAGAATAACATCTTCTCCTCTGTAGCTGTTATTGTTTACACATTTTCAGCTCACCTGAGCTAGCTCGGGTGAGCTTTTGCAATCCTTGAATGTCAGTCGTCTGTCGTCAACAATTTTAGTGTATCCACTCTAGAGGTCACAATTTTAATCTAATCTTTCTCACACTTGCTCAGATTGTATATAACCATAAGAGTTTCAGTTGGGTTTGCTTACGGTTGAAATCGGACCAATAGTTATCTACATTGTACCTTTGAATTGCCGAAAATGCCATATTTAACAATGTTTACATTCTAGAGGTCACAACTTTTATCCAATGTTTCTCAAACCTGCTCAGATTGTATATGACTGTAAGAGTTCAGATGAGTTAGAAAAGGGTTGAAATCGAACAAATAGGTCGAGTTATCTGCCCTTGAATTGCTGAAAATGTCATATTTAACAGTGTTAACTACAGTTTTCAATGGACTTTTAGCTCACCTGAGCTAGCTCAGGATGAGCTTTTGCAATCCTTGAATGTCCATCAACCAATTTCAGATTGTATAACACCATAAAAGTTTGAATGAGTAAGATTATATATTACCAAAGTGATCTGATGAATTTGATTGTGGTTGAAATCGGACCAATAGATCATAGAGTTATCTACACGGTTTGCTAATTTGCTAAGTTTTGGTAACTAAAAAGATCCACAACGGAACCCACAAGAGTTATTTAGTGTTGAAAGAGTTAAGACCGCTGGGTTACTGTTAACTTGTTAACTCAATCTAGACAATTACATCTACACAAAAGTAGACTCTTATTTAGAGATACGAATATAGCTTAAAACAGGATGAATGTAAACTAGAAGCTCATAAAGGAGCTTTCTGGTTAACATTCATCCTGCTTTAAGCAGAATACACTATAAGCATATTTTTCAGAATCAACATTCATTATCTATTGAAATGTAAAACTAAATTGATTTTCAGTTATGAACAACACATCGCAAAAACACTATGAGTGGGACAAATAAAGAAATATTAAATATGGTCTTTGAATTGTTTTAATGCACCATTTTCAATGTGATACCATGGCAATTTCATACATACATATTTTGAAAGCTGGGTAATTTTTTCGTCTGCAACAAATGTAATCTGCCACATTACGACTCATATTGATTCAAACTGTTTGCACAGATAATGACGATTCAGCCACAAGCATGCAAAGAGTTAACTCTTTGTACTCTCAGTTAAATTCAAGCATTATCTTGATCCACATCAGTTGAAATTGATGTGTATCCAGACTTTGTAAACAACATCATAAATTCGTAACCTTTTCTCCATAGCCTGCTTCTAAATTTGAAGATAGATGACCACTTAAAACAGGTTAAAAGTAAAGCAGAATGTACATTAAGGTACATTCTGCTTTACTTTGAGCCTGCTTTATTGAGCTACCATCTGCTAGGATATAGAAAATGTTTCTTATGGTGCATAGTCAAGGTGGAACTTTTCTCTTCATAGGAGGAGTTAATCAAAGGTATATCTATATTGGTTTAAAGTTCACTGCCAGCTTGCCAAGAGTTAAGCTGCTTTCTGAGATCATTTGACATTGTGGTGAGATTCTTCAGGTTCCTGTGTCCACGCCTCAGGTTCCCACCTGCCATGCCTTCAGTAGTTTCATCAGAGTGCTCACATGCAGCTGGGGCATGGCACTGTACAAAGACGGTAAACTTGGGGTTCCTGAAAAAACACCAGTTAAAACAGGCATGAGTAATAATCTTGAATCCATAAAACAAACAAACACTTCCAGACTGGGCGAAATGTTCAGATAAGATAAACTTCTTGGAGGGGTAGAGGTTTAGTGAGTAATAACCCCTGAAAGTTCAGTCCACTTATGACTTTTTATGGTCCATTTCTGCAATATACTGTAAATTGACATACAATGCAGACTCTAATCGGAGGGTTAACTCTGATCTCAGTCTACACTGTTTGCACAGGAAAAATGCAACAGGTACATGTTCGCTGTTGGTAAATGAAAAGTATACATCTAATGAGTATACAGTAAAAACTCGCTATTACGACCACTCAAACGAAGGCTAATTGAGTGTATAATAGACAGGTGACAGCTTAAAGCAAGGTTACAGTGAAACAGAAAGCTCCTATAGGAGATTTCTGTTTCACTGTCACCTTGCTTTAAGCGGTCACCTATCGTAAACACCCTAATAATTAACATAATTTAGTGGTCGTAATAGCGAGGTTTTACTGTACTTCAAAATTTTATCTATATTTTACCAGATGCTAGCTTAATTAAAGCAGACTGAAGTAAAACAGAATGTGCCTAAAGGCACATTCTGCTTTTCTCTAAACCTGCTTTAAGTGATCTTCAAAGCTAGAAACAGGCAATGGTAATGGGTGATTCCATCCTTTTGCCAGTACAGCGGTCAACCAGATTTTACTTTTTCTTACCCGATGCTAGCCTAATTAAAGCAGGCTAAAGGCACATTCTGCTTTACTTCAGCCTTCTTTAAGTGATAACCTCTCTTCAAAACTAGAAACAAACTATGAGGTAATTGGTGATTCCATCCTTGTGCCAGTACAGCGGTCAACCAGATTTTACTTTTTCTTACCCGATGCTAGCCTAATTAAAGCAGGCTGAAGTTAAACAGAATGTGCCTAAAGGCACATTCTGCTTTACTTCAGCCTGCTTTAAGTGATAACCTCTCTTCAAAACTAGAAACAAACTATGAGGTAATTGGTGAATCCATCCTTGTGCAAGTACAGCGGTAAACAAGATTTTACTTTTCCGCCGACACCGCTTTCAGTAAGGCCTCTGTTAAGTAACCACTGAATGGCATAGTATTGTTAATGACAGGTGATCGTTAATGGCATAGTATTGTTAATGACAGGTGATTGTTTAATGCAGGGCAAAAGTGATTCTATAGGAGCCTTCTACAATACTTTTGTCTTGCATTGAGGCGTCATTGTGTTCAATTGGTGTTCTGATATTAACACCAGGTGTTCAAATATTAACGCATCCCGTTCAAAATTGAACACCATGTGTTCAAAATTGAACGCATTTTGGTGTTCTATTTATAAAAATTGAACACCATGTGTTCAAAATTGAATGCATTTTGGTGTTCTATTTATTAACGTGTGACGCGTTCAAAATCAATGCAACAGATATTGAACATGTAGACGTGTGTTCAAAGGAGTTATTTATCATTTACAAAGGAACGAATGTGTTTAAATTTGAACATCCTGACATTTGCATTTTGAAAACATTCTTGCAAACATTTGAACGGGTAGTGTTAAAGTATTGATTGTGCAATTTAAAGCAACTTTTAAGCTTTAAATTGCCTGCCTTCTACTTCCGATGATGTTTCAAAAATAGTCTCCTCCCTTTTTAGCATACAGCCCTTAGAAACTAATGTGGAAAAAGAGTAGTTTTTTTATTGACCATTATTCAGCATTTTTCTTTTTCACAACTTAGAGTAGATCTCTTTTGAAAGTTGATATCGTACATTTTTATCAACAACAAAATAAAATAGCGATTTCCTTAAAGTTTGTGCACTGCAGATTTTATCAGCAGGCCTAGCGCTCATAAAGCGTTTAAGTTGAGTCTGAGTGCGTTCTCAAGCATTTGATTGGTAAGATTTGAGCCTAGGCTCAAATCTGACCAATCAAATGATTCAGAACGACTCCAGACTCAACTCAAAACCCTTTTCAGCAAGGACCATTGCTCTTCATACAGACATGAATATGTATCATAAGAAATATTTTCTACATTCAATAATATGGTAACTTAAAGCAGGCTGAAAGTAATACAGAATGCACCTTTAAGGCGCATTCTGCATTACTTTAAACATACTTTAAATGGTCACCTGTCTTCAAAATTAGAACAAGCTATTGGGTAATGGGTTAAAATGGAAACCTGGATAAACCTACAGACATGTTTGAGAGCTTCCTGCATTACTATTGACCTGCATTAAACTGCCATCTATCTGACAGACAGCCCATGCACAGTAAAACTCTCTAGTAGGACCACAAAACAAGAGCCGCATGCGGCCCTAAATCGCTCACCTGAGGAACTATTGTGTTATACTCAATGCAAACTGAAGTTTGTCATTGCATGTATGTGGACTGTTGCATGAAGAAATAACTCGGAATCCGTTTGTCATTATTACTATTTGAGCAAAAAGGTAAAATATACAGAAATTATATATGGGGGTCATGATTTGAACAATCTTAGAAGAGGGCCATAAGGCACAGTTACATGTAAAATATCAAAGGCCTGGACCTTACCGTTTCAGAGAAGAAGATTTTTTAAAGTTTTTCCCATATACAAGTCTATGTTAACTGATAAGCCCTGGGGCTGGGCCATTTTTGACACGGGGTCATAATTTGAACAATCTTAGTCTGGGCTTTACGGTTTCAGAGAAGAAGATTTTTTAAAGTTTTCCTATATAAGTCTATGTAAAACTGATAAGCCCCAGGGTCATAATTTGAACAATCTTAGTAAAGGTTCATGACATGAATCACATGATGCTTCATATCAAATCTGAATGTCCTAGCACTTACGGTTATTGACAAGAAGATTTTAAAAGTTTTGACTTTGGTTGTCAATATAATGTAAATGCCGAAAATGACCACTGGCGGCCATGTTTTTTGACGGATCAAAAATCTTTGAACAACTTTGAAAGTATATAAGTTGAGAAACATTTTGGTGAAAAAACCAAATTGAAATCAGACCAGTTGTTCTTGAGAAGATTTTTTAAGATATTGCCTTGGCAACAAGCCCGATAGCCCCACCCACTTTTTTAGCTCACCTGAGCTAGCTCAGGGTGAGCTTTTGCAATCCTTGAATGTCCGGCGTCCGTCCTGCATCGTCCGTCGTGCGGCGTCAACAATTTTAGTGTTTACTATAGAGACCACAATATTTATCCAATCTTTTTCAAACTTGCTCAGATGGTATATTGCCATAAGAGTTCGGATGAGTTCGATTTTGGCTGAAATCGGACAATTAGGTCATGAGTTATCAACCTTTGAATTGCTGAAAATGCCATATTTATCAGTGTTTACATTCTAGAGTTCACAATTTTTATCCAATCTATCTCAAACTTGCTCAGATTGTATATGACTATAAGAGTTCATATCACCCCTGATAACTGTTAATTTTGCTATCATTTATAAGTGTAAATATTTAGATCTTTACATAGATTAATGTAAGTATTTTACCTTTTTTGCATTGCGAAACGCCCTCAGAATGTACCAGAGACCATCTATGAATATTTTTTTTCACAGGGGAACATGCCCCTGGAACCCCTAGTAAGAGTGTGTACACTATTCGGATTTGGTAGGGGTAGGGATTAAAAATTAATGGCTTGAAGGCAACCTGTCGACATTTTTCCCCTATATTAAATATATAATATATTATATGTTATTTTAAGTATTTTTAATGTCTTTTTGTATTATACGTGTATGGAACGCACGAAACGCCCTCAGAACGCACCAAAGACCACATAGAAAAAAAATCCGAAGGGAGCATGTATGATGTAAATTTGAATTCTAAATCAGAGTGCAGTCAAAAGCAAACGGCGTTATTGCGGTAAAAATATCAATGTAAACAAAATTATTGGCGATGAAAGGGTTTATAATACAAGCTTAAATTATCTTTATATTGTATTTAAAATGTATTGATACCCTTTCCAGTTTATGTCTCATATGTTGTACAACCAGTGTAACATGTTGTACAGCCAGTAACAATTGAACAGAAAGTGTTTGTTCAGTTTTGTCGGAGATATTTTTATTAAGGTACTTTTACATACTTATATACTTTAATTTAATTCAACTTTCACTTTAGTTATTTGTTTAAAATCCAGTATAGTGAGTAGCATTTAAATAATCACAAAAACCACACAAGTAATAATTACGTGTCCTAATAATTAACGGTTACTCGGTAATACACATGCGTACATTTAACATTGCTGAGATTAACTCATTGAACCCTAGCGACGAATATATTCGATATTTACAAACAGTATTGTCCTATACGTATGTCACAAATGTGAACCCAGATCAGAGGGCCCCCAAAAGAGCCCCCTGGCCAGGATCTGTACTGTTTATTATATAACAATAAATTGCGCCATACTGCTAATAATATAACGTAAATACATTATATTAGGAATAACATACAGGATTAATCAACAACACAACAATGAGAGTGCACTTGGCAAGAATTCAGTAAATGTTGTTGTCCTGGAAGTCCAATCAAAATGGGGGATGCAATAATGCAGACGTAACTGTTGCACGTATTCGGAAAAACAACTTGCATCAATAAGCAAAAACTCATTTCGCACTGTACGAATAAGTTTCTTTCTCTACATGTACTTTATAAACTTTTTAACCTTATTCTATGCATCAAACTTTTTTATCCAGTAGATCTACCTCGGAAGGACGTCAATGGATGTGACTCTATAGTTCTGTACTTTTTACATTCTTATAGATACCTATGTACATCTAATAATAGATACTTTCCTGTATATTTAATTCCTATTTTATATTAGATTTTAAGTAGGATCCATTTACATTGACAGGTCTGAGAGTTGCTGTTAGTTTACGAGAGGAGCCAAAATTGGATCACTCGAACAAAACCGTATTATAGATCTAGATCTATTTCCTAAAACAAACAAGGCTTACATTTTCCTTTTAACAACATCAGAAAGTTGTGGGATCTGTTTGTGAAACACTATGGCCCCTTATGTGACCACCATGGCCTTCAAATGACCTTGACCTTTGTCTGACAGGAAGCTCTCAAGAGCTCAGCTGAAGTTAAGTCATGTCAAGTGACTTAACTTCATCGGAGCTCAATAGCTTCCATTTATTTGACTTTTAAATGACATTGACCTTTGCCGGACATAACCCATGTTGTACAAAGCTCTAGACCATTCTGCGCTCAGTAAACACGCTAAATATTACGTCTCTATCACATGTAGTTCAAAAGTTGTGACCAAGGTTAAAGTTGTAGACAGAGACAAACAGACACACAGACAGAGCAAAAAAACGATAGTCCCTCGACTAAGTTATAATATGAGTTGGATGCATGAAAACGAGCAGCTATTTATAATTCTATGCTCCCTCTATACAACAATACCCAATGAGATAGTTATAGTGAGGGAAAATCAAGATTTGGATTACATTTACCAGCAGCTTAAATCCGGATCAGACGCTATGTAATGCGGAGTCTGATCAGGATGCAGGCTTTTTGTTCCTCGTCATTATATTTCTTCTGTTAAAATGTCCACTACTACGTAACTTTGAGAAAAACAGCAGACGACAATCTCAAGCAGACAATATAGCAGCGGTGAAAGAGTTAGACATGAAAACATCTTGTTTCGGGAACAGCGGCTACCGTCGTTGTAAGGAGGGAGCCGTTGTTCATGGTGCCGTTGTAGGGAGGGAGCACTTTTGTACCGATAAATCCAAATTTCTAGATTACAGTTTTTCTCCAGACCATCTTATCATTCTATTTCATTCACGTTGCGTAATTACTGCCAAAACAGTTTGGCAGGTGACACGATTGTTTGGATAAGATTTTAAGACGTTTATCACCTATCTTAAAGTAATTTACTTGTCGCTTCTTGGTCACGTGCTCTCTGCAGTCTCATTGGGTCACTGCGTGTCACATGGCTCACGAAGGGGCGTTACTAATTATTTCTTATACCCGTTCCTATATTTTGGAAAAATGAAGTTTTACAGGAGAGTTTAGATTTTAGGCCAGTCAAGATGTCAATAGTTTAACACGGGTGGCTACTGTCCCCGGCGTTCGCTCAGGGATTTCCCGGCGTCATGTTAAATGCAGTTTCGGACATTATTCTGAGGATTACCTCACCAACTAAAATTATTGAACAGTTGTTATTTTATATTCTTATGTGGATAACCACATGTGTTATAACATACTCTGGATAACCAGGACGATTATTAAAATTACCAGAAACTATATCAACACTATTTTTATTTCCAACCTCTACCACGAAAGTTGCTAAGGAGAAACGACCCTTAGTACAGTTGGTGGAGAATCCGGGTACATTTATATATTTTATTTGTGCACGATCTTGGACTTTCATAATCAAGCGAGTGAACTCTACTACTTGGAGCTAGATGACATTCCCCATACCACTTGGAGCTAGATGACTTCCCCATACCACTTGGAACTAGTTGACATTCCCCAGATATTCAAGTCATGTCGGATAACCACATGTGCTATATTGTTGAATGTAATCTCGGAAGAATGGAGAAATCTACAGCTTGGAACTTGGTGACATTCCTAGAATTTGAGTCATGTCGGATAACCGCATTGAAAACTTTGTTGGATAACCATCAAACAACATTCCACTCTGACTCAAGACATGGGGATATCTGCTTTGGAATCCCAAAGCGAAGTAATGTGAACTCTGTAAAATCGTTTAGTTAAAAAGGATTCACAAAAGGAAATTATAGATACATTTGGATAACCTAAAGTTAATTTCACTGAGTATCTATTTTCGTTTAAATATTACAAAATACATACTTAGTTAATTTTTAACTTAATCAAAATTTTAAAAGACCTTCTTTCTAAATAATATCAGAGTTGCACAATTCAAGGCTACTTATCATTTTCATGTTGATATGAATTATGTCAAAATTATGTAATTTATAAGCCTAAATATGCGTTTCCTATTAACTTGACACGCATCACACAAATTGACTTATATAAGTTTTAAATACTAAAATTGAAATTCTGTTTTAAACTTCTCTTTTTCTCTGCTATAAATTTATTTTAATTTAATTTATTTAAAATTTAATTTGAATAACTAAGAATTATTAAGGATACATTATAGTTATAAAAGTTGTACTAGATCAGTAGATGTATCAGTACAACAATCCACTGATCTAGTACAACTTTTATGACTATAATGTTAATATCAGTCCGAAAGAAGTCGTAAACTTCCGTAAAATTTCAATTAAGGAAATCTGATTGGTCAACATCTACCCAGGTCACGCGATCCGTTGTCCCATATCAATGTGGATCCAGAAGAATTCATCACTTCTGCTTACACATTGATTTGAACTAAACATATTAAATTGGTAAAGGACAAATTGGATCGATTCTTCTTACATGTCAGTTATTTTATTTGGTTTTCTTACCTTTATTTAATTTGCTTAACTCCATGTTTGAAATAGTCTATTTTTCGAACAGGCTAGTACCTCTAGCACGGAATTAGCTGTGTGTATAATTGAATTATTCCATGGCTCTCATTATTTTAGGATGATTTAATAGCAAAGAACTTAAAAGACTTATTGAATTATTGATTTTATTCTATTTTATGTATTGTTTTGAACTTGGAACACATTCTGTAACTGAATATGCAAATCGGACGTTGTTACCATTTCCTACTCGCTGATTATCTCCCTTGTTTAATTGTGCAGCAACGATCGACTTCTGTCAGATTTGCATTCCAAGTTAATTAAAGATGATCAAGTAAGATTATTGTGTAGTAAGATGCTTCTTTACATTTATCAAGTTGTCTTATACTTTTGACTGTTTCCGAATTCTCATAATTTAATGCAACTGAAATTTCATGAGAATTCGCGTTGACATCGTCTGCATCTTACGGTAATACAGGATCCCTTTACAACCGTTATTCGAACACAACCAAAAATCGAACACCTGAATCATTTCGCGTGACATCTATAGTTACAAACAAATTTGCATAACCGCGCGTGACATTTTGACAGTAACACCGGTAGAAAGGTCAAGAACACAAAATCGGCAAAAAAGATCAGTAAATAGATCTAAGTGAAAGGGCATTTGTTGAACTTATCTGACTATAAATATTGTATTTACATCTAATCCCAAATTTCCAAATGCATAATTTAGCCACAAACTACATTTTCTGTTATCAAAAATGACCAGTGGTGTATCGGCTGCAAAACTTTTACATTTACCTCATTCCTAATGGTCCGGATAAATTATATTGAGGGTTCAGACCACTAAATTTGATCAAATCTCAAACTAGGGGTCCTTATCACTTTTTTCACTTTTTTATTTCCTAATTGTGTTTCATATAAGAAATAACAGGGAATAAACAAAATATTTTGTTTATCTAACAGGTTCCAGTACACTAGTTTTATTTTAGAAAAATATGTTCAACAACTTTTAAGAAATTTCTTCTTTGTTTTAGATGCATTTCACATCAAAAGGGAGACCCTTCTAAACATCATAAATGCCCTGTCTGTAGCCATTAACAATCGATACCTTATGTCTAAACTACTGTAAATTACTTGTAAAAAAGTTGACATTTACTTTTTATGAGGTTACAGACACTTGTTTTATGTTTTATCTGACATTTTATGAACAAACACTTACCCTGGGCTACATAAAGTAAACATTTTGTGGTGTCAAGCCTGCTGTTCGAATTTAGGTTGGCATTCCACTGAGAATGAGGTTAGCGGGCCACTTTGCTTTATTTACATTGTTAGAGAACCGATTTTAGTTGCAATAACTTACCCATCGTATTATAAGTTGAAAATACAGTAAAACTCGGTTATAACGAATTCCAAGGGACTTGAGGATTTACTTCGCTCTAAACATTATTCGCTATATTGATAGTACGAAATTCGTTATAAGTTATCATCCTGGTTTGCGACTGAACTTTATATTCAGTGCCATATTGAAATACGTCGCCATAATACATGTACGCGGTCACATTCTATATTCATACACTGGTTATTATTTACCTTGACTACCATTTAATCTTGGAATGCAATTCACGATCTATGTCACATCTTCAAGCGAAAAAATGGAAAAGAAAAATATGCAGCGATAACGCTATTTGTTAGCGCATATGCCGTGTATTCTCTTTAACTTCCATGATACCAAACACGTAAATACACTAGTGTGTACAGTTTGATAAACACGCAGGCCGTAATATGCTCATTTTACTTGAGTTGTTATAAATATCAAGGATTTAATATTCCGTGATAATATTACCGACCTCTAATTTTTAAATCATTGAGATTCCGTTTAGTTAAATCTTCTGCTTCACTGGCTGAGAGTTATCATGTTTTTTATTTATTCTTTTAAACATCCAATCAAACAAGTCGAAATAATCGGACCCGGTTATGTAAATGACACGACAATAGGATTACTTCATCTTTTTCGTCTACACGTAGGAAATGGACAAGATATGGGGCCAGTTACTTACGCATATCTATAATTCGACACGGACAAAAATAAACGTTTACACGAGAACTGCATAGTGACAACACGTACAGTGAAGCGCACATTATGCTTCCAGGACTAATGGAGTTAACAAAGCATTTAGATTATACGGTAATTATACCGTATCGTAATTACGGATCAATTCACAAGTCATCCAGATCTTATTGTGTGTTTTAACACCTATGCGTCACGGTGTTTATCGCGAAAATTACATAGGTGACTGAAGACTGAAGCAAGATGAGACTTCGCTTTAACGAAGGTATTTTACACTGTTTTGTGAATAAAGGTACTTGAAAATCAGTTCGCCATAAACGAGAATTCGCTATAACCGAATTCGTACTAAACATGTTAGTCAACATAGAATTAATGCAGAGCTCGGCCGGGGAACGAAAATAAATTCGCTATAAGCCGAAATTCGCTGTATCAGAGTTCGTTATAAAAAAGTTTTACTGTAACAAGTTTATCCAGTACCTATGTAAAAAATAACTTTTATTCACATAGAAATTTGTAATTGACTGGAAGATGCTTAGGTGTTCGAATAATGGTGGTACCTGGAGATATATAGTCGAATGTTAAATCTACAATACATCGCCTTAATATAGGCTAGAAACTATTTTGGGCTAAAAGAAATATTCTTGTATACCTGTATTGTCAGTTAGATCTATTTTGGATCTAGATCTATATATTGTAGATCTAGATCACTTCTGCTTACACATTGATTTGAACTAAACATATTAAATTGGTAAAGGACAAATTGGATCGATTCTTCTTACAGCCCTCCTTAACGTTGGACACCGGTATCACTCACTAAAGCGGGTTTCCCCACCCAAACACAAACTTAGCCAGTTGAACAACCAGTCCAACAGCACTGTATATATGCTTCTGTCTCCTATTACCGGTGGTCTTAGTGAAATCGAAAACTTAAATAATTACAAAGACCTTTTATACTTGCTTCCCTGATTATTTTCAGTTGCTGGACGTTTTATTTATGAAATGCAAACGTCAAAACAGCAAGAAATTAATCCATAAGTTTTCTGATGTTTTACCTAACTTCAGCCGATACACACTAAAGGGTAAACATCATTTCTTATGTATTACCGGTGCATCAGCCGAAAATTCCTATAGAAAAATGTCTTCCTGTAAAATAATGTCCAAGATGTTGCGATTGTAGTCAATGACCGGAAACAGTTCCGTAAGATGCGCAGCACAGACAGAACTTGTATGCAGAGAATTTCTAGCATAAAAACAAAATGGACACTTGAAAATGTTAGAAACGTGTTGGAATTTCTTTGCAAATGTGAACTTTTATCGAGAAAAATGTACATTTACATGTAAAAGCTCATAATAGACACTTTTGATGGATTTGGCAGTTGACGCGGGAGTTTTACTGTTCTCTGTGTAAATTTCCGGTATGTAAATGAGGTGACGTCATTGCTATTTGGATTTTTCGGATTACACCGGTATAACATATACACCGGTATTAGGTTGCTTGACTATATATATCGTTCAAGTAGATTAGATTAACGCATTAGTACTTGGTTTCCTATTAACCTATTCACCCCTTGAAACTTTTAATGGACGATTTCAGTTTCAAAATAAGTCTAGTCCATTTTTGACTATTAAAGGGACTCGCAACCGGATGGTGTACTTGTCAAAATAAAATAAAATACTCAAATAAAAGCAAATTTGTGGCATTTTTTGGCTTCTGACATTAAAAAAATATGATCAGTCCAAAAAAAGTCTCAAGAATCGTCACCGAATCTTAGATTTTTAGATATTTTCCATCGTTTTTCTATACCGACTAGTAGACGGTATAGTTGTTGTTGTTGCTTCTCTACACGGGCTCAGACATAAACACGAGCCGAATTACGCAGTTGTATGCACTTTCGATGGCTACACATTGAAATACGTTAAATCGATCCGAGATAAACGGATAGTTCCGTGGTCCATTGGTCTAAGCGGTATCCCCTATTTTGCCTTCTGTCCGCCAATGCCGGGCCCCGGGTTCGAATCCCACCAGAGACCAATATTTTTTTTTATTGAAATACATTTTTTTAAACAGAATTTCTTATCCTAAACTAATTCTTTACCATTTATATAAGCGTTTGACACATATTTACAAATTACTATTTTTAATGCACCATCTGGTTGCGAGTCGCTTTAAGGGTCGATTTTAACTATATTTCTCAAAATGACAAACAATGTAGATCCTGATCAGAGGGTTATTTAAGCCCTCTGATCAGTGTTCACACTGTCTGCATATGACAAAGTAACTGAAAAAATTACGAGTATACTCGTTGCTAGAATATCAATATATGTTCTCAATCTCGCGAAAACGGAGAAAGAACGGGATCTAGATCTACAAATGTTATTTAGATAAGGGTGCCATTATATTGCAGGTATTGTCGTGCGGATAAGGAACAGTATCGGCACGACGGTCGTGCGGATAAGCAGTATAATCGGCACGACAGTCGTGCGGATAAGAGTTCTTATCCACATGACAGTCGTGCGAATAAGAACTGTTATCCGCACGACCGTCGTGCGATAGACAAAAATGTGTAGTCGTTTGCTCAGAAGAGACTTTAACGCAAACTCTTAACGTTGACCCTAGAGGTCAAGGTCAAAGGTAAAGGCTACCAAACTGAGGTGTATCGTGGTCTACTCATTGAGGCACAGCACATCAAGTTTGGTAACCATATCGAATGGAGTTAAACCCATATCCCCTTATCAAACAATTAGCGCAAACCATTTATAGCCATTTGTCCTCAACGGGCATGAGGTGGGTTGAAAGCAGAGCTTTGCTATAGAAGGTGTTAACCCATTAACACACACATACTCCTTTATATAATTTATTTTTCACAGCATGTTATAGTTTTTGCACAGAATTATACAATGTATAATTCTGTGGTTTTTGTATTAAAACTGTGTATGGTGGATCGTTTTGATCCAGGGGCCGTTTTGAGCCGAGGCCGTTTTGACCACTGGTACCCACGTGATAGGGGGCGCTACAGATTGAAGGTATTTGTGTATTTCCCGCTAAATTGGATGAATTTTATTCCAACAAACAGATTATCACTCTCTACACTATCGGCTCGCTATCGCATTCACCTCTGTCACAGGCTACAGTGGAGAATCTGTTATTCTTTCCCGTTTAAACGCAAACGTACGCAAACGCAAAGCACTAAAACGTAGAAAAGAACAACTTTTGGACAATTCTGATAATTCTTGTTTATCTTGGTGGCAAACATTTTGGAGCCTGATCAGACGCCGGGTTACCCGGCGTCTGATCTGGCTCCAAACTGTTTGCACTGCAAATAATAGTTTTAGCGTAAACGCGTTTATTGAGAAAGAATAACAGATTCTCCACTGTACGCACTGCTTTAGTACAGTCTAGCGACATTCCCGAGATTTTGAGTAGAAACTACTCCCCCCTTTTTCATATCAAATTGCTGTGGGTCAGATTGTGATAAGAGTTCACGATCAACCCATTAATATCGTGGTAAAACAACAAGACTGCCGAGTTGCTTCAGCAAGATGTGGTGTTTTGATTATTATTTAAAGACCAAGGCATTAACAAAATATGGTTAGGTTGAAGTTATAATTTACTTAGAACTTACGTCTTAGAAAAATGTCTCATTTTAATTACAGAAAAACAATTCTTATTGTACAAAACTGACATCTGCTTCAATAAATTTTAGCTTTAATTTTATTCTCAAACTTTAGTTGGGCGAAAAATGAAGTTGTGTTGCAACATTTAAACACATTAACAATTTAATTATCAATGATGCCAAAATGTGCATTTGTAAACAGTTTGATCAGAATATCTCATAATGCGGAATCTGATCAGGATCCAAACTGTTTGGCATTAGTTTCGAAATGTTTCAGTCTTTAAATCTAGCTTTGAAAGGATATTGCAGACAACAATATTTCAACAGAAGACAGTGTAGTGGTACAAACCTCACAATAAAATTCACAGGCAATGAAGGATTTAACTTATTTACCCCATACAATCTCAATTGGACAGTTCTTGTTTCTAATAAAGTCTAGTCCAATTTTTATTATTTAGATGTAGGTTTTATTTCAATCTAGTGTCAAATATTGCAGTTTCTGATTAGAAGACTCTTTAAGTAGCCCTCTGATATGGGTTCACACTGTTTGCATAGGGCATATGTACTTTTCACAGGTACACTGTTTGTATATGACATATATACACGTTACTTGGGCTCAATGGGTTGAACAGTTTGCAGTGATCAAGCATACAAGTACCTGCAGTATCAGACTTATTACAATGGGAAATAATGAAGACCATGCCCAGTCTTCATCTCTGTCCTTTCACAGACTGTGATTTATGTTCGTTAAAAACCATGAAATGTTTATTGCATATAATTTCATATTATAGAAGACTTGGTACTTTATGATTACTTATCAATGAAAAGGATCAAATTGTGTATAAAACTTGTTTTGCCATTTGTTTCTAATAGAAAGTACAATTGTTATACAATAAGCTATCCTTTAGCGTGCTTATTTTAAATGGATAGACTAATATCTTGTCTTTCTTGTTTACTGATTGGTTGTAATCAAAATGTAGGAAATAATAATTTATGTGATTATCTATTGAGAAGGAAAATGGAAGACGTACAGACAAAAAGCTCATGGGACTTAAAGTACATGTATGATTTCAATTATTCATTACAGTAGAGAAAACGTTATTCTTTCCCGTTTATATTCAAATGAAACGTAAACGCATCGCAATAAAACATAGAGAAGGTCAACATTCGAAATTCACAATGTTGCCTATTTTATTTTAATCTGAGTGGCAATCATTTTATAACCTGATCAGGCGCCGGGTTATCCGGAGTCTGATCTTGCTCCAAACTCTTTGCAAAGGAAACAGTAGTTTTAGCGTAAATGCGTTTCTTGGGAAAGGATAACATTTTCTCCACTGTACATGGGCATATTGAGAATGGTGTTCCTAAAACACACCTGTCACCTGCTGTTAGCAAGCTGTTTACATAATGCAAAAAGGAGAATAACTCTCACAATATTGAAGTAGAGTTACAGCCTTACCAGACACTTTGACCTATCAAACTCTTTCCATAAACGAAATGTCATCTCAAAAGCTTCAGTATAACTGAAGTTATCAGCCAGAAAAGAATAATGTGGAAAAGGGCAATACATCTCACAGTAATGATGCAAGAGTTATGAACCTTGTGCATGATACTTCCTCTCATCAGGTTCTCTCCAAAAATAACATTTTTCATCTGTAAACAATCAAACAGTAGATGAGAGCAAAACTGCATGACGTAAAAAATGTGACAAACTGGCAGATGGACGAAAAGACAGACATACGACGAAAGAGTGAGCTCTATGTGTCACCTCTGCATAAAGCAGGTGACACAAAGCATTCCTCATTACTGTACATAACTTTTTCGGCCTCCAGTATACAATAGTTCAGGTATCTTGGACTTTGAAATAGAATTTAATTACTAAATTATGCATCACTGATCATTGAAATATAAACTTACAGAGAAGAAGACAACCTTAACACTGAATGTTTATATGATTTTTACGTCAGTTATAAAAGAAAGTATATGTTGGTTTTTTCTATGGTTGATTCAAAGAAAAATTTACTGTATGCTTCTGACACTCTGTTTATAATATCAATTTTGGGGCTGAACTTTTTCCCTAATCTTCTCCATGATTTATAATGAAGGAATGCAGAATAATGTCAGATAGATCTTTAAGCAAACAGTGCAGAAGTCTGGCGTTTCACTGTTTCAACAAGAGTTTCTGAAGACAGCATGCTTAACTACGTATTTAATGCCTTGTATAGTATTTAATCTGGGCACAAGGCCAGTAAATTTGGTTTTTTCCATAAACAAAATCAGCTGGCCAAGCTTCTAAAAAACTGTCGAAACAGTGTGAATGTTTTCAGCAGATGCTTAGTCAAAAATCTGTGACTTGTTCTTAAGACCATGGCAATGTAGATATTAACCTTATGACATTGACTTGTTAACTCTTAGTTTGAAGATTTATGTTTTTTGAAAACTGATTTATAATTGTACTCCCTAGATAAGGAAATGAAAAAGTTTGTATATAGATCTAGTTTTATGAAAATCAATTCAAACATTGAACTCATTAGAGCAATAATTAAGTAGACTTCTATATCAACTCTACCGGTAATAATGTGAAAAGGGTCAGGATTAGAAAGGGTTTTGCAAGATCTATGGATCTAAAGATCAACTCTAACCATATAATCCATTAATATCCCTTAGCAAAATGAAATGGTATAAAGACCATTTAAAGAGCCTTGACTTAGCATTGAAAGACCATTTTTTCAAGAGAAAACCATTGAAACAGCCTTTAAACAAACTGATTTAAAGGTTTTAGCGCACTGATCATTGAAATAGAAATGGTCTCTAAATAGTAGAATAAATGGTCTGAGTGAGGACATACCAGTTAAACAACATTGATGTAGCATTTATTCTCCTCAACCATTTTCTTGTCTGGGAATGTGCATACAAGACCATTGAAAGCCATTGAAAAAACAATGATTTACCATTTAATTTAGAGAAGTCAGTGTTTTAGTCTGAACCATTATAACCAAGATGTCCGCCGCCATGAATTTGAATCTGGCACATGGTTTTATTGTTGTGGATTCACTAGTCTTCATCTGTGTGTTTTTGATACAATTAATGAGGTAAATGATCACTGTTTGTTCCAGGGTTTATGAGAAGGTGTTCAAATGCTTAATTAAGTATTTCAAAATATGTGAGAAATATTTTATGCAGATAAGCACAGAAAGGCATTGCAGAAAAGTTCTGGTGAAGATCACACGATTGCCGGACATGAGTCCCCCGGAAATGAGCCCCCCGGCCGATTTTGCGCGGGCGGTTTTGCGCGTGCGGACATAAGCCCCCCTGGTCGGACAGATAATTAACTAATGTTTTGTTATTATTTTAAGCAATAAATGAAGTTTTTCTTCGGCTGCAAATATTGTCTTGCTTGTTTGTAATAATTCACCAATTATTAATTGTTTCATTTTAATCATCATCATACCTCTTAGGAAAAATATAATGATGATAGATCTAATCATTTATATTGTCAACTTGATTACACGATAGCGACAAAATAATATAATCGTAGCCTGTTAGCGAAGCAAACTGTCGGTAACACTATGATAATACATGGAATTAATTGTTAAATTATATATGTCCGCCTACCAGATCACACTGATCAGAAGACTCCTTGGTCTGCATTATTTGTATCTGGATCTACACTCTATGTATAATAGGACAAGTGTACTATTCACTGGTATACTTGTGAAGTATATTCATTGCTAGGGTTTGATGCTTAGCCCATCACTCCATAGCTTGTGTTTTGAAGGCAAGTGTCCATTAAAAGCAGGTGAAAGTAAAGCACAATATTCATTTAAAAGCATTCTGCTTTACTTTCACCCTGCTTTTAGCTACCCTATGGAAATATTCTAAACATTTACAGGACTTCATGGGGACTACTTTCCCTAATTCACGTACTAATAAAGTGTAAGAGGTCATTTATATGGAGAAATGGGATAAAGCATTAAGTAAACCATTGAAACAACATTGAATTAAACAGTTTTTTGCCCAAATTTAATGCTAGTAAACCATTGAAAAAACATTTAATCAACCATTTTTTTCCCAAATTTAAATGCTAGTAAACCATTTAAACACCAGTTTTTGGTCAATGCTAATTTACATACATGTAATGCTAATTTACATAATTCGGCTTTTTAAATGCCCTTTCAATGCTGTATCAATGGTCGTTAAATGCTGTTTCAATGGTTTGTATAACTGAAGAAGCATATTGGAAAATGGGTTTCCATTATTTTTTCAATGCTCATTCAATGGTTTATAAAAATGCTCTTTCAATGCTCTTTCAATGCCATTTCATTTTGCTAATATTGAGAACATGCATTTGAAGGAAACATTGAAAGTAAATATTAGCAATGGGAATTACACTTATGATTATGGAACTTGTCGCTGAAGATGATGAACCTATGAGGCATAGGTGATACTTAAAGATAAGATACGTAAGTTTGTTGAGAAAACCCTTAACCTTAAAGCAATGAAGTACAATAAAGGGGCATACTTCATAGTTATTAGTTACAATAACTTCATGTGTGACAAACTTGGAACTTGTGTCATTTTATGTGGTTAGTAATGAGGAAAAACAATAAGTTGTAATCAAATTCATTGATAAATAACAGAGCAATAGTATTTATTTTAAGTTACATTGAAAGGGCTAGTATTAGTAGAATTTAAGGGGCATTTAACTTGTTAAATATTTGATTAAAACTTATGGGACTTGTTGCTGTATGTAGGCATGTAGTGTTTTTGACAAAATCTTACCCTTACGGCTTTTTAGTTCACCTGGGGCTCATTTCATAAAAGTTTGTACGACAAATGTTGTCGTAAGTCAGATTATAAAAGTCTAAATTATTATTTATTTCGCCATCTAATCCTGTCTTGAGACATTTCTTTGGAATCGTCGTTTCAAGACGATTCCAAAGAGATGTCACAAGACAGGATTAGAATGAGAAATCTGGAATTGAATGTATTTGAAGGTTTTGACTTACGACCGTTTTGGCGTACGAAGTTTTATGAAATGGGCCCCTGGCACGTAGTGCCAATGTGAGCTATTTTGATCGTCCTGTGTCAGTCGTCGGACCTCAACAGTTTCTTCAAATGACTAGTCCTCCTACTGGATGTGTTTTTACCAAACTTGGAGCTATAAATAGATTTGTTTTATAAGAACTTCAAAAATCTTCTTATTTGTAACCACAGTACCCTGAGCTTAGATATTTGGCACATAGCATAATCTACAATCTATCAAGGTTGTTCAAATTATGTCTATGGGGTAAAAAAAAGACCCCGCCCCAGGGAACACAGTTTTCATAGAGTTATATAGTGAAATATTCAAACATCTCTAAACTAATATGCCCAGAGTTGTGATATTTGGCATGGTGACGATTCTAGTGGTACTTTACCTATAGTGTTGAAATGATTCAGGTCTGTTGGATATCTGGATCATTTTAGCTAAAAAAAATAGTGTTTTTCAATAAAAAAAAAAAAAGTCTGAAACCTTGTTAAAAGTCATGAGCTTAGATATTTGACAGAACATTTCATTTGCAGGTTCATCAGCAAGAATTTTAAATTATGTCACTGGGATGAAAATGAACCCACCCAGGGGCCATGTGACCCTTGTCTGGGTTATCCAGGTGAGCGATATTAAGGCCCGAATGGGCCCCTGTTTCCAAATCCCGAGCTACATGTTTTGTTGTCACATACAAACAGGCGTTGGCACCCCTTGCTGTGCTCTTGTTCACCTTTGACCCCGGACTGTGACCTTGATCTTGAAGCTACAGATCTGGGTATCTATCTGTTCATACTGCAACACCCTCATATGAGTATTACGTGCAGCTGCGCGTCTGTGCGAATTAGTTAAGAAAAAAGTAAAAGTAAGACAGAAGAAAATGTTGTAATATAGTTTAAAAGTCTTGTTAATTATTAGCAAGAATAGAATGTAGAGTTAAAAGAGGATAAAAACACTGCTGCTTAATTAATAGAAATGCTGCACATTGCCTACTGCCTGCTTGAACTGGTCAAGATCAGGCAATAGGACAATGTGCGCAGGTAACTTATTCCACTCAGACAAATGAACCATTGGCGACCCTCTACCAGGTTTCTTAAAATAATTTTGCTACTTTAAAAACATAGCCACCAGAGGGTGGGGAAAGAATACAAGTTATAAATTCTGTTCCAAGAAAATGTGTAAGTGGAAAATTCCGCCTAGAATGAAGAGAGAGTTGAAAATTCATGTGCATTTAAAAAAAAAAATTAATTCAAGTATAAGTCTGAAATTCCACCCAGAATTAAATTCGGCATGAAAGTTTTGGTGGACACACAACTTTTTTGTATTCCTGGTTATATGTAATTTTCTAAGTCAGAAAAAACCAAGAATTTAATATTTTTAAATTCCTGGAAACCAGGAAATAACAAGAATTTTACTTTTGTGGCTAATGTTTCTGTTCCAAGCAAAAAGTCTTGGAAGTTCCTGGTCTTCAGGTATTTCTTTTTGATAAAGTCCTGGGAAATCCTGGGAAATTCCTGGAATTTATTCAGCATTACTTAAATAAAAGAGAAGTCTTGAAAAATCCTGGTTTTCTCCTGGTCCTGGTCTCCAGGATAAACCAGGATATTTGTATACCTGGTATACCAGGAGTCTCAAACCAGGAATTCCTGAGATTATCCTGGGATATCTTTCATACCAGGAAAAACTTCTGCACGGGTTTATTGGTATAAATTCATTAGATACATAATGTGTAAAAATATTATGGTAATATTCCAAGTAGTTCTGAGAATATTAATATTTTAAAAAAATATTCTATCTCAAAGTGATAATAATCTTGGTGCAAAACTATTCTAACTTGAGTTAGAATAGTTTTGCACAATAAAATTTTGAAAATGGTTTGCGGTTTCAGTGCAAAACTATTCTAACTTGAGTTAGCATAGTTTTGCGCTTTAATTCAGTTTGAATAGTTTAGATTCAAAGTGTAAGACTATTCTAAATTGATTTTGAAGACATAATTAAAATGTTGGTGACATAGTAAATCATGTTTCTGGCATCATAAAACTGCTTCTAAACTGCGCAGCCATTATATTGAATGGAATTTATTGATTTTTAGCCCACTGAAGGGGAGATAAGCAGATGAGAAATGTTTTTGGTGGTACATTTGTACTAATTTTTCTTGAAAACAAGGCTTGACATCACATTCAAATTGTCTCCAAAAGAGACCTGGTGATTTGAATTGCAGTTTCAACACATGTTTTTTATAAAAGCACTATGAAAAAAATTCAAAATGTTTACATTCCAACTCAGCAGAATAACGGTTAACTTTAAGTACAATGTCATGTTAGAAATTAACTGTTGTGTGAATTTTCGATGCCTTATTAGTTTTCCCGAACTTGTTGTGTATAATTTTTAGGCTTTTTAAAAGTGTTCTTTCTTTTGCTATTCTATTACACATTATACGGCAAAGTAAATTCCTTATTTCTGATTGGCAAACGAGCCGTAGACGTGAGCCGACGTACACTGTGAGCTGACAGGGTGCATAGAAATCATAAGAACTAAGCAACTATTTCAATGGTTGACAGGTCCCTCAATCTTGTATTACAGAAATAAAGATGGCTGACTGCTCGACAGGGGTGTGCACCTTCAATTGTGCAACCTCCGTTATTTAAAGTCAATCTCGTCTAAGAACCAATAGCGGTTTTGATCTTTGAACAGCCGGCTGTTTTTCTGTTCTGTAAAAGTTTGATGTCAACGTCTACGAGCATGCACATTTTTCTTTTCAATAACAACTTTCAGAAATATGACGTCATCTACACACATCTTCTGTTTTGGTGTTGTGAGGTAAACTCTGCCTACGATTTAGGAGAAGCGGCCAACAATTTACGAAATGGCCCACGAATTTTTAATCGGCCCATGATTTTGAAATAAATCTTATAAACTTATCCTTCCTATAGTATCAGAGCCTCTTCAACATATCACAATTTAAATATGCGATATTTTAAATGTTTATACTGAGCGCTTTCTAGTGACACGACAAATGCCAAAATGAATTGAAATTATTCACTTCAACAGTGAAAACTTTGCAGTAAAATAAATTCATTATGCAGTTTCTTACCAGGGTACGTTAGGATTTATTCCCGGCTGAGGAAAATCATGCAACCCTCAGCTAACGGCTCGGGCAACATGATTTTCATCAGCCAGGAATGAATCCCCGAGTACCACTAATATTATACTGTACAAAAATTAGCAAGGACAAATTACATGAACCTGTCCATTAACTGGCTGTGGACCTCTGCCCCACCCCCTCCCCCTCAACTTATAGAGACAGGGGGTATTTGTTTGAGGAGTTTACAGGGGTAAACATGATTTATTGGTGATTTAAACATACTTTTATGACTCAAAGGAACCTGTCTTATTGATGTGTTTTAAAAGAGCCTCAAAAGCTCTATGTTTAGAGCATAAATTCAAAAATATTCCAGCATTTCATCAGAAAAATGACATTTTTCAAGTCATGTTTAGGATGAGCATGTTACAGAACAGAACAGAACAAAACTTTATTTCATCTCAGGCATGGTTACATGCAGCATGAGGTAAAGCATATAAACAAGATGAATATAAACAATGGTACCTAGCATGGCTTATTCAGAGTCTGAGTATTTCAGTATTTGGTGACGAGTACTGACGACCAATGTAGAGCCAGACCCTATGCAAAGAATAATCGTTTATGGTCTGATTCAACAATATTCGTCTTGCGGTTGATAAAACCGATAGTTGGTAAATGATGGTGGGGGGTCTAAATATTATTAAATAGAAATAGATACTTTTTCGGAATACAGTGTTCATATAAGATTTTATGCAGACGATGAAGACCCGGATCAGTGTGTTCACAATTGAACTCGCTGGTCAAGGTCTAAACCGTCTGTCATTTTGCAATTCATCGACCAGGAGTAATCCAAGATAGTATAATAACAACATACAATAAAAAGAATTATGAAGATTTAAACTGTCCATATGCTGGATATTCAGAGAGGGAAAAGTGAATGTTATGGTTATCAGATTATTAATATTATGATTTTCTTATATATATACATAAAACATAATTTTAAGTGTCGAAAAGTAGATCTACTCGTGCAAATAGTTTGGATTCCGACAAAGCTCCACATGGGCCTATCTAGGATCCAAACTATTTGCGTGTCAGGTACAGTTTAATACTAACTTTTATATATAACCTTGCGTTAACCCATTCCCCCATAAATACGCCGTTTTACACCTTTAGTCCAGTCCTAGACTGAAGGAAATAGTTTTACTTTTCACAGTCAAGAATATGTGTCATAAGAAATTTCTTTTTATTTTCTAGCAGATGTTAGATCTAGCTCAAAGCAGGATGAAAGTAAAGCAGAATGCGCCTTAAGGCGCATTCACCTTCACCTTCAAACCGCTTTAAGTAGTCACCTATATACACTACTAGAAACCGGCTATGGGGTAATGGGTTTAACAAAGTGAAATTTCTGCTATACTAACATGACGACTAACATAAAACCTTGGGACATTTTACATTCCAATTCGTGTCATAAACTGATATTGTGACGTCACAGTTAGTTGGTGACATCATGACTGCAAAGTTTGGACCCATACCAGACATATAAATAGTAGTCATGTGACCACCTACAAAATTACGTCATGCAACACGTCATCATGTATATTGATGACGTATTGCATCGTTCATTAAAATATAAAACTGTTATTATTATGTGCAGGGCTGCCATAAGTTGATCTTTAAAAAATCTTAAAATTTCAAGTTTTTCTATTTTCAAGCATGATTGCTTGAAGCAGGTTGAAAGTAAAGCAGAATGTTCCTTGAGGCACATTCTGCTTTACTCTAAGTCCGCTTCAAGCTACATTCTGCTAGGGCAAAAGTCCAAAGATTTCGGAAAAAATCCGGAGAAATGGTAGCCCTGTTAGTGGTTATCTTTTATCTTATCTTCATACATTATAAAATGACAAACGGTGCAGGCCCTGATCAGAGGACTCCGTTAGGAGTCCTGTGGTCTGGGTCTTCACTATTTACATAGGACAAGTGTACACTTAACATGTACACTTTTCAAATGCTAAGATACGTTTCTTTACAATATCCTCTATTTACCAAATGAGCTCTCTCATTAAATGAAGTCTTAATTATTATTATTATTATTATCATTATTATTATTATACAAGACCTATGCGTATGTATCGATGATGCTTAGCGTACAACCTTCTTAATCAACACGGAGACAAACTGACTAAATAAATGAAGGTTTGGAAAGGATGTGAGATTGAAAATACGTTGAAATGGGACTGGCGTATGTGCTATCAGTGGGGCAATTATTTCTCTCTCACACGAGAAGTGATCGCAAGCAAATAAATAGTGATTTTCGTCACCAATTTGGTTTCTATTACACAGTCTACATAGTCTGTCAGTCATAGCCGTTCCATTCCAACGGCCTGTTTCTATTGGGAAATAATGGTTAGCAGTGCGAATCTTAAAAATAGACATTGCTTGTGAAAATGGGAGAATTTTCAGATATTTTTCAAATTTTAAGTTATGTTTAATCGTTTTGTAAAATTTGCCTTTGTTTGATAGGGACATGGTATCATTCCAGCGCTGGATATTCTGATCTAGCAACGATAGTTTTACTTTTCTATTAATTGATTTTGTTGTTATAATATCTTGAGATAGCCAGTAATTAGAGTTACCTGTGTTATCAAGAAAATTTTTTATTTTCGTAATCCATTTAAAATTATAATTATTGTCATGTATCATATGTTTGTATATTTTTTTTGTATATTTTTCTTCTTTGCTTAGTAGTAATCGATTCCAGTATCCAATCATTCTTGTATAGATAGTGACCGAGAGCGGATATCTTCCTAATTCGCCATAAAGCATATAACTTGGAGTGCTTTTTCTAGAGTATGTCAGTTTCCTAAGAAATTCCCTGTGTATTTTTTCTAGATTATCAAAATTTTCGTAGCACCATATCTCGCATGCATAAGTAAGTATTGGGATAATCGTGTGAACAAACAGTTTCAGTGTTAAGTCTAGCGGAAGATCTAAGTTAGTGGATCTGATGTATAATAGGTTCATCGCTTTCTTAGCTTGTTCTAAATTATGTTTTCTAGTTTTAGCAAACAAGCCATATTGCTGGAGAAGATAACCCCTAGATATTTATATTCTTGTTGTATTTCAATTTCTCCTAGGAAGAACTTATGATTGCTGCTTTTGGAGCCAATTATAACAATTTTTGTTTTGTTTACGTTGACTTTAAGTTTCCATAGATCACAATAGTTGTTAAATTCATTTAGGCATGTTTGGAAATCTTTTTTATCGTCTGAGATCACAATGGTATCGTCGGCGTAGAGTAATACTAGTAGCTTCAGCCAATTAAACGCCATCCTAGGATCTTTTAAGTGGACTCCTTTGCAATTATTAATGGACATGTGTGACTCCAGGTCATTCAGGAAGAGAGAAAATAATATAGGGGAAAGATTTTCCCCTTGTCTAACACCGGTTTGGCAGGGGAAGAATGCTGATGTGATGCCATTGCTGAAGATGCATGATTTAATATTTTGGTACATATTATATATTACATTGTATACCTTTCCATTTATAGAACTTGCAAGTAATTTATACCAAAGGCCGTGTCTCCAAACCTTGTCAAAAGCCTGTGAAAAGTCTATGAAGGCACAAAATAGCTTCTTTTTGCTATGGCGGAGAGTTTCTATTAGGGAATGCAGAACAAATATGTTATCTAAACAAGAGTAGTCTTTCCTAAAGCCGGATTGAGTTTCGTTTAGTATGGAGTTATCGTTAATGTATTTTGTAAGACGGTTATTGATTATGGATGTGAATAACTTTCCGAAGCAACTGAGGATAGTGATTGGCCTGTAATTACCGGGGTCCATATGATCACCTTTATTTTTGTATATTGCGTATATATAGTGCCCTCTAACCATGAGTTTGGAAGGTGTCCTACATCTAATATCATATTAAACAGTTTAAGGTATACGGGCAAAAGAATGTCTTTGGTTGTTTTCATAATTATATTCGTTTAAAATTTGGTCACCAGGACTTTGAATTTTTCAGCCTATTTATATTAGTGAGTATTTCAGATTCAGTTATGGGCTCATTTAAGTCGTGTGGCGTATAGCAGTACATGTTTTCTGCAAGATTTGTCATATGTATATTTTCGGGATCATTTTTATTCATATCTTTGTTTATATTTTTGAAATGCTCGTATAAAATTTCATTTGAGGGTGTTTTAGTTTGATTTTTTGGGTTTATACTGCGGATGTATTTCCAGTACTCTTTTGGGTTGTTTGAATGCATTTTACGTAGTTTTTGTGCTTTGTTATGCTTAAATTCATCATGATAATAATTCATTGTACGTTTGTATTCCTTACTGGCATATTTTAAGCGTAATTTGTTATTATCGGATTTGTCTAAAGAGTACTGTTTTTTTGCGTCATGGTAGTTTGTTCTAGCATTGTGACATTTAGATCCAAACCATTTTGAACTGTACGTCTGGTGAAATGTAGTTTTTTGGGGGAAAGTTGCATGGGCTGAACTTTGCAAAAGATCAGTAACTTTACTTGTCACAATATCAATAGTATGGGCAGAGGGTGGGGCAGTTTGGCAAATATCTATAATTTCTTGTAGGCGTTTCTCGTTAATATTGTTAACAAATGCCGAACTTTCAGCATGGTTCCATTTTGGACGACCATCGCTGTGTACCTGTGCGCGATCTTCTTTGAGTTTACAACAACTGTCAAATCGTAAGCTAACATTCAATATTGCATGTCCATAAGAGTATATAGCGTCATGCAGTCTCTATCACATCAAAATTGGTTATTAATGATAAACATTCGGCAGAAGCGATCGTATAATCGATTACGGAGTTATTTCTAAATGTAAAATTGCCGATTGAACAGTCCTTGCCAATTCGTCCGTTCAGTATAAAAAGAGTATTACTACGGCAAATATCAATTAGAGCCAGACCATTTGCGTTAGTTTTCGTGTCTTTCGAGGATCTTTGGATAGGGATGTTTAACTGTTTAAGTATTTGCGATTTGTTCAAGTCAGTGGGGGCTCCGTTTTCTATATCGAACATCTCGTTAAGAAAACTGTCTGGTTCATTGAAGTCATTAAGTAACGCCGTTCTTGCATTCATGTCTCCTGTTAACATCAGATATTTATAACTTTGACTATAACTACCAATTTCTCTTTCAAGTTTAAAAAATTCTTCATCGTTTAAGAATCTGGATTTGTCCGGTGGCACATATAATACGCCTAACATCATGTCTTCATCACGTTTTGTGATTGTTTTACTAATTTTAAGCCATGAAATATATTCGTTTGGGGAGCTAACATGTTCAACGTATGACGTCAAATTGTTTTTAATGAAAACACCAATTCCGCCCGACTTCCTCAATACAGTTTGTTTTCTGTGGTTAGCTAAGTATTTATAATCTGGAAATTCTATAATGTCACATTTTTCTGTATGAGTCTCTGTTAAGCAAATAATGTCATTTCTAAGTATTAAATCTGAAATTTCAGGGAAAATGAGTCTACGTTTGAGACCACTGACATTTAAGGTGGCTATTTTAAGGTCCAATACATGTGTACTATTTACAGTCTTGTCACAATCACTAGATACCCCCCTTGGATGTTACATGTTAGGCTGGTCTTCTTGGGTTACGGGTCGCCATGGCTGAAACTGTGATGAACGGTTCTGCAGATTATTGTTTATGAAAGGGTTTCTGCCAACTGGAGTATGTACTCTGCTTCTGTGGGAGGCGCCCCTTGAGCGTACGGGAGACCGGGCTCTTCGTTCAATTCTTGCAGGGCTGACGCTGCGCGTGCAAGTCTGCGTGTTGCTAGGGGCAACAGGTGCTTGGGCTTGGTTTTCACGGGGTCTGTTGAATGTAGGAGTTTTCCCTTGCTGGTTTATGGCGGCTGACAGTTTTATGGCGGATATCTTCTCAGCATCGGCCTGAATATTATCTGGCATTGTGTTAGATCTACTGTCTTTATTTGACGTGCTGCCACTGTAGTCATTAGGTTTACGCGTTTGCACAGGAATCCCGGGTAAGCTCAAGTGGTCAGACGGACGGTTTGCTGTATGTTTGCCGTGGTTATTTGTGTTGTAGTTTTGTACACGGGAGCCTTTCATAACACTGTTCCAATGTGGAAACATGTCGCGTATAACCTTGTTACCAGCTATGAGTTTTGCAGGGTAAATAATGCGAACTGGCGTAAGAGGGTTTTGCTGTTTAAGGCTTTTGTATTCTGGCCAAAATGCTTTCCTTGCCGACGTTATTTCTGGCGGATAGTCACGGTTGACATTATAGTGTGTGTCTCGTAGACGTGAAGTGTTCGACAGGATAAGTTCGGTGTCTGGATAGTCTGGAAATCTAACTATAATACGGCGTTGCTTTGTGCGATCAAATCTTCCAAGTCTATGAGCTCGATCAATAGCAATTCTATCTTGGATACCTAGACAGTCACGCAGAAAGCTCTTGATGGTTTGTTTACATTCTTCGCCGTACGACTCTTGAAATCCACCAAAAATGAGGTTGTTCCGCCTTGATCTGGCCTCCAGGTCGATGGATTTGAGTTCAAGAAGGGTAAGTCTATCGTTTATTTGGCCATTGAATTGTTCAAGATCGTTTACCCTAATATTTAAACCCACAACTGTGTCGAGTTTACCTTTGATATGCGCCATGCTGGATTCATTTGACGCCATTTTGGATAACACTAGACCAAGCTTATCGTCTACTGAAAGATTTTTCAAGTCATTAGGGAGAGCTTCACTGACCGATCGCTGCGTTGAATCACCATAGTCATCATTTGTGTTCATACGTTGACGTTTTTTGTGACGTACCTCCGACTCTGTAAGTGCAGTGCTTTCTTTGTAGTTTTGGTCGCCATCTTGGTTGGTCGACTGGAATCGATTTGGGAAAATCTGTTTAAAGTGTCTATTTCTTGTGAAAACTCACAAAAATCCTGATTTTGTGATGGCATAATGGTTTCGTTCATTTCAGAACCAGTTGAGTGGAATGATTCATTCATTTTTGTGCCGATTTTCATTAATTTCTCATATTTTTTCTCAGAGCTTAAATTTTAAAAGCGCCTCGTGTCATGACGTCATCCGATCGCCACAGTAATGCAGAATTAACATTTCTACAGTTAAGATGGAGTAAAAAAGACATGAAACGAAAGAGTGGCACTGGGTTTCCTACCTAACCTTAGACATACTTTTTCAAATTCCTTTTAAAAATCCTGAAAATACTTTAAATTTCATAAGTCAATCTTGATTGTTTTTGTATTACACGAGTAGATTGGAACAAATACAGATAGATACTAATTGGACTTTACTATTTAACAAATGTCAATCACAAACACTTAATTACTAGATGCTTTCCATTACATGGCCTATATTGATTTCATTTATTTATTTTTCTTGCCTAGTTTGTAAAACAAGTGTCACTTGCAAACAAATATTTAAAAAAAAAAAAAAAAAGCTTGCAAATACATGTAGCTAAATAATCAGTTTGGTAGCAATTTCAACATGCTTTGTTCTGAATACAGTTGTCAGAAAATTTGTTTTAACAGGAATCAATTTCGTACAAAAAGGGAAAAAAAATATGTAAGTTTTGAATTAAAGCGACTCGCAACCAGATGGTGCATTAAAAATAGTGATTTGTAAATATGTGTCAAACGCTTATATAAATGGTAAAGAATTAGTTTAAGATAAGAAATTCTGTTTAAAAAAATGTATTTCAATAAAAAAAAATATTGGTCTCTGGTGGGATTCGAACCCGGGGCCGGCATTGGTGGACAGAAGGCAAAATAGGGGTAACCGCTTAGACCAATGGACCACGGAACTATCCCTTTATCTCGGATCGATTTAACGTATTTTAATGTGTAGCGATCGAAAGTGCATACAACTTCACAATTCGGCTCGGGTTTATGTCTGAGCCCGTGTAAAGAAGCAACAACAACAACTATACCGTCTACTAGTCGGTATAGAAAAACGATGGAAAATATCTAAAAATCTAAGATTCGGTGACGATTCTTGAGACTTTTTTTTGACTGATCATATTTTTTTAATGTCAGAAGCCAAATAATGCCACAAATTTGCTTTTATTTGAGTATTTTATTTAATTTTGACAAGTACACCATCAGGTTGCGAGTCCCTTTAAAGTGTGCTGACAATCTATTGAACATTTCAAGCATCTCAGTAATTTCACTTATTTGGGTATCATTTTAGGCCACATTTAGTTTAGTACAAGTTCTTTATGAAAATGAAACATTGATGAGATACTTGTAGGTAGGGCTGACTATATTGTGATCAATATTGCTATCATGATAGTTATCGATAGTTGAAAACACTATCATGATAGACTATCAAAAGTTGGATTCACTGTTGCAGTACTGTCACGATAGTTTATCTCATGTACTTTATGAATGTAAACCATGAAAAATGATACTTCCTATATCCTAGTGGATGGTAGCTTAAAGCTGAAAGACTGAAAGTAGAGCAGAGTGTGTCTTATCGCACATTCTGCTTTACTTTCAACCTGCCTTAAGCAACCATCTGTCTTCAATATTGAAAACAACCTGTAGGAAAAAGTATTAAAAGAGACTAAAACACACACTGGGAACAAAATCTAAATTCTGGTACAACTCGTGGAGAGAGTTAAGTCCAACTATAGATAGTGGCTCAAACTATCGCCGATAGAATCAATAGTTTTATTTTACAATCGAAAGTCAGCTATCATGACTTCATCAATCACGATAAACCGCTACTATCGACTATTGTACCATCCCTACTTGTAGGCTTGCCATTCTGCGGAAATATTGATGATATAGATCTGTCACCCAGAGATTGGTTAGGAACTGCGATGAAAAAGGTTTGTGACAAACTTGTCTGGAACATTAATGATATCCAAAGGTTGCTCTTGAACATTGATGATATAGGTCTGTCATCCAAAGATTAGTCTGGAACATCAATGATATAGGTCTGTCATCCAAAGATTAGTCTGGAACATTGACTATATAGGTCTGTCATCCAAAGATTGGTCTGGAACATTGATGATATAGGTCTGTCATCCAAAGATTGGTCTGGAACATCAATGATATATGTCTGTTCTGGAACATCAAAGATATCGGTCTGTCATCCAAGGATTGGTCTGGAACATTGATAATATAGGTCTGTCATCTAAAGCGAACTCTGGAAGGTCTCGTCAGATTGGTCTGTTACAAGGAATCACATATTCTATCAAATCAGCAGAATAAGTTAACTGAAGATATTGCACTGCTGACATTCGATGATACCTTTGAGAAAATAAACCGATGTCCGGTGTATCAGTGCTTTACACTGGGTTTCCGAAAGAACCAGATACACTTGGGCACTCCTCTCACTTGGGCATCAAACTTGTCCATAGATTGCAGAAAAGGATGTTAACAAACCATCCTTTGTTTTGAGAAGCACCAAGTCAATAAATGTTGACAAAATGTTAAAGCAAACATATTTTTTTTAAATTGGGTACTGAACTGTAGTTCATTACAGTGTTTGAAACCAAACTGTGTGAATAGGCAAGCAGCAATTGGTCATTCTTTAAAAACATGCAATTTTTAACAAAACCTTTTCTTGCAGTCCTATAAGATTTGTTGATAAAATAGCAAACCGACAGCCTAGTATAAAAAAACTCCCAACTAATATTGAACCAAGATATCAAAAAATGCTGCAAATTTGTGATTGGATTTACTTTTGGAAGCATTGAAATGCAACACTGCTTTCAAAATGTCAAACATCCCAGACAATTTTAGGTGCTTATTTAACACATGTATTTTTGTTTAAAAAATTGTCAAGTCTTTCAAACAAGAGCACCCCATGTGAGTACAATGTACTAACACTCCTCTGTTTTTGAAGATCAGTGAAAAATACAGTAAAATTTGGTCAAAGGTGAATGTGAATTGGTACAATAATTTGGTATGTATGAATAGGACTTGACAAGATGAATAAAAGTGAATATGCATACCAAAATTGAAGACTGTAGATTAAATTTAACATTGAAGAAGTTATGGCCAATTTTATGATTTCGGAAAAAATAGCGTAAAATTAGGTCAAAGAGGTCAAGTTCAAGGTCATTTGGTAAAACATTTTGTATTTATGGATAGGACTTATCAAGATTAGCATGCATACCAAAAATGAAGGTTGTAGATGAAAAATTAAAGAAGTTATGGCCTATTTTAAGATTTTAAAATTAATGTTAAGATTTTTCAGACGACAACACCAATGACGAGTGCCTGAGTGACGACAAAAGCTTCTTTTTTTCTCTTCGAAAAACAGATTAGTTTAAAATGGATATTTCTTACATCTAATTCAATATACAGCACTTTTACATCTGGAATATCTGAATTCATGTAGGCAAGTGCAGCTCTGAAAGTTTTAGCTTCATTTATAATAAGGGAAACTTCGCATGCGAACTCGGCAGGCATATTGTTTGTTTGTTAGTGCACCTGTCAATCAACACAGCGGGATGACACACGCGCAGTCCACAGATGATGATAATTGACACTGATTACGCAATTATAGCGATCTGTTAAAGGAAGATATAATTATTAAAGACACAGAAATGATCGCTACTCGGCTTTTATTGACTTTTAGTATACATAAAGAAAAAATGGGGTCCAAGCCGCGACCGCGATATATTGGCTTTCGCGAAATAACGGACCGCGAAGTAATGGAGCTACACTGCATGTATTTACATGTAGATTACATTGTATTTTACATATGTATTTTACATGCACTGATGTGCTAGGTTTTTAAATTTTAATTGTGTTTTAAATACAACCTGTTTAAAAATAAATGTTTTATTTATCAATTCATCATTTTTTAAGTTTATTTTGTAAGGATATAATTTATGTTTTATAGATGCTTTTAATAATAGATTCACATGAAGCAGACAGGGTTGGTATATTACTTGTTCCCTTATGTAGATTTCTTAATTTGTGCAGCTTTGGTCTGACTATAGCCTAGGTCTGTATTAAGAGACCCCCTGTCATATGTGACCTTTTTTATAAGGTCCTGCAAAAAGTCACATATGACAGTTTCAACTGTAATAACTTTGATAGTGTTTATTCGTTGAAAATGTTCACCAAACTTATTGAATTATGGAATTTTTTATATATGGGTACGAAATGACCACGTACGTGGGTATTTGATAGAGGCCATGATAGAGGGAATTTGATGGGGGTGTTTATATATGGGTACGAAGTGACAACGTACGTGGGTACGAAATGACCATGATAGTGGGTACGAAATGTCTTGGGTACGAAATGGTTTGGTACGAAATGACCAAGATGTGGGTACGAAATGTCTTGGGTACGAAATGACTTGGGTACGAAATGACTTGTATCCGTGTAGATCCATGCCAAAGGACTCCTAATAAAGTCCCTCTAATAAAGGTCTTCTCTGTTTGTCACATTGCAATAAATTGTAACACTCATTGAAATCTAGTGTCGAGTCTGTCGACCCACATACATGTAACAGTGTATCTGTGAAGAGTATACTTGTCCTATGCAAACAGTGTAAACCCAGATTAGAGAGTTCCTAATAATGGCTTAAATAAAATGCTGGGGAAGATCTTTGGTGGTGGTGGTGGTTGGGGTTCAAGTTACGGGGGTATTTATGAATCTAAAGTTTTCAGTGGTAGAATAAAGTTAAAGTATTTATGGCATTATGGTTACACCTTTCTGTCATATACACCATTACCTATTCCACCTCAGAAATAATTTTCCAGATAAAGAACCATTACATACTAAGAGCCCCATGGAGCATATTTCGCTCAACTGAGAATAGCTGACAAAATAGAGATAATGATTTATGTCCAGGATGGGGTCATTATTTACCCGAGGGGCATAATTTGAACAATCTTGACCTGTAGATGATGCTATGTGCCAAATATCTAAGCTCTGGCCCTTGTAGTTTTTGACGAGAAGATTTTTAGCTCACCTGGCACGAAGTGCCAAGGTGAGCTATTAGGATCGCTGGATGTCCGTCGTCTTTCGTCCGTCCACAATTGTTGGTTAACACTCTAGTGGCTACAAATTTCATTGGATCTTCATGAAACTTGATGACAATGTTTGTCTTGATGAAATCTAGGTCAAGTTCGAATGTAGGTCATGTCCGGTCAAAAACTAGATCACTAGGTCAAATCATAGAAAAACTTTGTTAACACTCTAGAGACAACAAATTTCATTAGATCTTCATGAAACTTGGTCAAAATATTTGTCATGTTGAAATCTAGGTCAAGTTCGAATGTGGGTCAAGTCTGGTAAAAAACTAGGTCACATCATAGAAAAACTTTGTTAACACTCTAGAGGCTACAAATGTCATTAGATTTTCATGAAACTTGGTCAAAATGTTTGCCTCATTGATATCTAGGTCAAGTTTGAATGTGGGCCATGTCCAATCAAAAACTAGGTCACTAGGTCAAATCATAGAAAAACCTTGTTAACACTCTAGAGACTACAAATTTCATTAGATCTTCATGAAACTTGGTCAAAATATTTGTCATGATGAAATCTAGGTCATGTTTGAAGTCCGGTCAAAAACTAGGTCACTAGGTCAAATCATAGAAAAACCTTGTTAACACTCTAGAGGCTACAAATCTGATTAGATCTTCATGAAACGTGATCACATTGTTTGACTTATTGATATCTAGGTCAAGTACGAATATGGGTCATGTCTGGTTAAAAACTAGATCACTAGGTCAAATCATTAAAATACATTGTTTACACTCTAGAAGCTACATTTATCATTTGATCTTGATGTAACTTGGTCAAAATGTTTGCCTTATTGAAATCTAGGTCAAGGTTGAATATTGGTCATGTTGGGTCAACATCTAGGTCACTATAGGTAAAGTTTTACATGGTGTACCAGGTGAGCGATATAGGCCATAGTGGCCCTTGTTTAAGTTTTTATAGAATAAATCTATTTTTAGCTCCGGTGACCTAGATATGCAACGACCGGAACCATTTGATCAAAATACCTAAAGGATATTTAGAAGTGTCACCATGCCAAATATCAAAGCTCTGGTCTTATTGGTGTCAGATCTTACGAGACACTCCCGTAACGAAGCATAGCAGAAAAATCCACTTTGGATATTGAGAATCCCCGGGCGGGGATTGAACCCGGGGCGCTGGCGTGACAGTCCAATACCGTAACCTCTGAGCCAAAGAGTCAACTCCCTAGCGCAGAAGCTAGGTATTGCATATGTCATTCGCCGCGTCGCTACATGTATGCTATGCTATTTATAGTACACAGTGAGGACAGTGTGTGGGATGTAACACAGAGAAGAAGACGTTTGAAATTTTCACTATATAACTCTATGTAAAACTGTTACCCCTGGGGTGGGGCTAATTTTGCCCCCAGGGGCATAATTTGAACAAACTTGATAGAGGACCTGTAAGCGATGCTATGTGCCAAATATTTAAGCTCTGGCCCTTTTAGTTTCAGACTAGAAGATTTTTTAAGTTTTCTGTGACCTAGTGTAACGGGCCGATGGTCGATCTCAATGTGAATTCCCCGAACTAAATAATTTAATTCGAGGACAGGTAATCGTTCATTTATGTCAGGATATCACCTGGGTTTATCTTTTTAACTTGGGGAAATTGAAGGAAAACAAGTCGAGATTAAATTTAAACCTGTCGAGCAAGGTTTATTATTTAGACCAATAATTTCTTTTCATTGGTCTAAATGTCTATCAAACTACTAATTTCTAATTAACTTATGTAAAATATTATTATATTCAACTAGACCTAGATCTATTAGATCTAAATCTATGAGTTCTATCTACAATTCTCGTCTTTGAATTTACGGGCTACGCCAACATAGACCCGTCCATACCTAAATAGCGTCCGCTCAGAACTCCAGAATGTGGAGCTCAAGGGCCTTATATACCCACTCGGGATCTACCAGCAATCCGCTGGCACCAGCGGATGGCTGGCGCCAGCAAGCCGCTGGTGCTGGTGTTACCAAGCAAGAATAGAACGAAATCCGCTGGTGTCCCTAAGCAACACCAGCAAGAAAAGAACGAAAATAAACAACTGTTAGAATGACGTCATCAAGTTCGATATCGACGAGAGTTGTTTACAAAAATAGAACGTGACATTTCCCCATCAATATTTTAAACTTACATTTGATTGTAGAGATCAGATTGCGTATTAAGAAAACTTGAAATGGTTTTCGTCTGCAGGCTCTTTAAGATTGCAATTTTTACAGTGTAGTGAATATCATGAAACACAGGAAATGATGAAATAGTACATGTTGCCATTTGGTTCAAAGTTAAAACGTGATTGGATCCAAAATCAATGACTCCAAGCCAGTTTAAACTTCTCACATCAGGTTTTTGGTGAGTACTCAATCTGATCTTTATGCTGTTTAAACATGACACAATGTATTATAGAAATTACAAAGACAAAATCGATCACATGTGCTACCCCACCCACCATTCTACTAAGTCAAGTAGATTGGGTTTAAATACTGAAAAGCCTCAAGTGTTACAATACACCCCTTCCCTCAAAGCGAATGTCCCCATGAGCAATAACACCATTCAAAATTACAAGTAATTTTGCTATAACATAGAAGTTTATAAACAATCTTTATCAAATCACAACTATTAATTGGCAATTAAGATTCTATCTGAGATTTCATAATTTATGAAACAACAAATAGTTGCCAATTAATTGTAATTAGAATTGTATGATATGCATATGGCAATACTAGTCGATTTTGTCTTTGTGTGAAAAGAATTCACCAATTAATGTGATTTCTACAAGAAGATATTAGATCTGGGCTTAGACCATAAAATCCTAGGCCTGTCTGTGAGTAATCTGACACTTTGCAAATTTTTGAAACATAGTAGCTCTAACAACAAATAACAAAGAGTAAGTGTCAGAGTACTTACAGTGGATTTGTTTGACAAAATAATGCATCGTCTAACTCTATAACAATAGAGTTAGAAAACACCTTGTGCAATGGAAAAAAAAAATTACCAACTTTGAAGTTACAATATTTAGTACAATTCAAATGAAATGTTATGGTTTTTTTTCATTTTTTTTTTTAAACATTTCCACAAAATTACCAATATTTATCATTAATATACATGTATACTTAATCAAAGAAATTATGTCAAGTGGATGATTCATATCATCTCTCAATAGTTAAATTCAGAGGTCATATGAATAAGATTCTTGACATGTGCCACTGACATGAGTAAGTATTAACTTTTGAGGAAATCTATATGAATCCTCAAATCTTCACAACAAACACTACAGAAATAGGTATGACATGCTTAAACGTCAAAGTCTATGTATGAAATAAAATTGTGTTTTCATATTCAAATGAAATACATTAATTCATATTTCTTCTAATGAAATACATTAATTCATATTTCTTCTAAAGGTATAGTATTTCCACAATTAGTATGAATATTGATAATGGATATACACACCAGTAAAAGAAAATCAAATGCTGTCAAGTGGATGATTTATATCACCGCTTAATAATAACATTAATTATTAAGGGAAAATATAAAAAAATCTTGACGCATGAATTCAGTAACCACACTTAATGTTGAGGACATCCAATGTGTACCTCGTAACTTTTAAAGTGAAGCACCTCAACAAATGGGTGTATCAAATTGTGAAATATTAAAATGACACCTTAATTAATGTATGAAACCACAGTGTTTTCATATTTATTTGAAATGCTAATTCATTTTTCTTTTGAAAGTGATATTGTCATAAATATTACTACTGTTTATAATGAATAATTATCATTCTTAAAAGAAATAGTTGTAAGTGGGTTCTTTATATCATCTCTTAATAGTGATATTAAGGGATAATATAAAAAAACAATTCTGACATACAACCTAAATATGTACTCAACGTCAAGAAAATTCAGTAATTGAATTTTAAAAACATTAAATACTTACAAAAGTGTATGAAAGAAACCTAACTTTAAGACTACGCTAATTTATCTGACTATTTACTACCGGTAATACTTAATTCCTTCTCTTCTTTGTTGGGACGTAGACTGAGGATGGAAGCGGGCATTTTGGCGATGGAGAGCGTTGAAGGTTTAGGGATGGTCGTCTAGGGGAATAAGGTTGTTGTTTTCGTTCTGTCCTACGTAGATGCGATGATAGAGTATCTCTAAGAAGAGAAATTTCCTTGGTCTGTTCCTGAATGGCGTTGCAGATTGAGGCTGACATCGTGTTGATTGCCTCCACCATAGATGGTGGGTCTGGAGAGGTTACAGTTGAAGTTGAAGTTGCGGCGTTCGCAGTGGTAGTAGTCGTAGAAGTAGAGGTCACAGGCAAGTTATGAAAAGAGGCTGGCTGTGGTGAGATGGTCTCATCTGGATCAAAAGAATCCATTATTGCACTGAATATATTTTCTGACATATTAGTGCGTGTTATCAAAGGAGGAGACGGTATGTGGAGAACAGGAATGGGTTGGCTGGAAGTAGATGTACTGGTCTTTGTCTGGATCAACGGTAGAGGTTTGGCGGTGAAGTCTGGAGAAGATAGAATGGTACATGTAGCTATAGATGGTTGTCCAGATGGCTGGTATACAGATGTAGGTTGGTAGGTGGCAGGAAGTTGAGAAGAGACTCTCGAACGCTTCCTCCACAAATCCTCCGACTCCCTCTCTGACAGTGCAGAAAAATCTTTACCTTCTGTGAGATGGTAGGGAGAAAGGGATTGCATTAGATATGCATTGTCCTCGATGGACTGGCCTGCCGCCTCTAGTTCTGCCATCTTCAAAGAATGGTTGGGATACACCTTTGGAGACACATGCTTCTCTAACGAGTCTTGATCCTGGGACCTGAACAGGCAAAGTCTGCAGTAAAAGGGGGCTCTGTCCAGTGGAATATGGTCCTTGTAAATATGTGAGATAAAACGACGCCTCTCTCCCATATTGACATCAGTGTTGACATCTGAATGCCCGGCCCCTCATCTGAACGTAGCTCTTGACTGTAATTTGTGCCATCTTGAACTGAAAATATATATGAGGTTGTTGTACTGGCAGTCTGAACTGAATTGAAGACCTACTGGGATCGACTTAAAATTACATCTTTCATCCATTTAGGATATGAAGAGGAACCAGAAGAGGAATGATATGGTTTCAATTTGTCATGATGGATAATCTTTTCACTGTCCTGATGTAACATCACCTTGTATGTTAAATCATTAAGTTTTTGTGTCACTAAGCATGGTCCTCGATAGGCACATTGGAATTTTTGTGATACTCCTGGTTTATTGGTATGATTTTCCACCCATACAACATCACCCTGTTTATATCTTTTGATATGCAATTTGGAATCATAAACAGATTCCTGACGGTTAGTACTATTTCTTAGGTGTTTCCTAGCAATATCATGGGCATCTTGCATACGAGATCTCAGAATGTTTATGTAGTCCCCATAGCTTGTTATTTCTTCACGAAAGTTTGATTGGCTGCCATATATGAGTTCAGAAGGTAGACGGACTTCTCGCCCCAACATTAATAGATTGGGTGTGAGTCCAGTAGATTCATGTGGAGTAGCTCTGTATGCAGAAGCCAGACAACCGAGATGGAGGTCCCATTCTTCTTGCTCGCCGCGCAAGTATGATTTTACCATTCGTAAAAGTGTTCTATTAAAACGCTCTGCGACACCGTTACACCGCGGGTTCCTTGCAGAAGTACGAGTCTTCTTAATTTCAAGCATGCGACATAGTTCGGAGAAAACGGAGCTCTCATAGTTGCGACCTTGATCAGAATGTAAAGTATAGGGACAGCCATATCGAGCGATAACTTCATTTAGAATAACCCTGGCGCATCTCTTAGCCTTTTGGTCAGGTAATGCAAATATTTCTACCCATTTGCTGAAATGATCTGTTACTAAAAGAATATACCGGTTTCCACGGGGTGTTAGAGGAAGTGGTCCTAGGAAATCAGTCGCTAACCTGTCAAGGGGAGACCCAACTTGCATTCTCCCCAGTGGAGCTTTTGGCTTTTTATGTGGTCTTTTGTTTCTCTGGCAGGTTACGCAACGTTTGATCCAAAGATTTACATCCTCTCTTAAGCCATACCAGAAAAACCTTTGGAGTGTTTTTTCAAGTGTTTTCTTTGTACCTAAATGCCCTGAGAGGATTGAATCGTGCATTTGGAAAAGAATCTCTGTCTGAAGGGACTTTGGGACAACAAATTGTAGGTGGGAACCAGAATCGTCTTTCTTGTGGAAGATTTTGTAAAGACATTGATTGTCTATTACAAGCGAATCCCATATACTCCAGTAGTACCGAGTTGTTGGACTTAATGAAACTATTTCTGCATGTTTAGGTTTGGTCCCTGCTATCAAAGCATCAATAATAGGCTTTAAATCTTGATCAGTGTATTGTTGCTTTTGAATCTTACTAAGGTCTTGGGAAGATATCCATTGATTGAGGTGTGTGTTAGTCTTACATTGTGTTTTTGTGGTGAGGGCTCTAGTATGATGAGTACTTGTGTGGACTGGTGTATCTCTTTGGTTTGCAACAGCTCTAATGCTTTCTGTATTGACAAAATTGTCATGATGGTCAGAGTATCTGTTCTGACATTTCTTGCATGGACCACATTTCAAAGATTCCAGATTGTCTGTGTCTGGACATTGACAGTCCCATGGATAGGGGCAACGAGAAAGAGCATCAGCATTACCATGCTTATTGCCTGGTCGGTATTCAATGCTGAAATCATAGGATGAAAGAATCTCAATCCATCGTGTTTTGAAGATCGTGTATAATGGGTCTTATAGTTCATTTTGAGCTACAAGTAAATACTTTTGGGTGAATCCCGCTAGGTCCCAGAGATTTATTGGACTTTAAGGATTTCAACGTTTCAAGAACATCTTCTGGCGAGAAGTCAACTGCATCCAAGACGTTTTGCAAACAGTCATTAGTTAAGTGTTCCCAAGATGAAAGTTAATCAGCAAAAACTAACAACTCAAAATATTACTGAGCATTTACTGAATTTCATTTGGAAATTGATTTTTTGATCTACACAAACACTTCATGGAGACGTAGACCTACAGGAGCATAGGACTGACTTAATTTAGTCCGAGTCACTCAAAGTACGAAAACGTTAGGCGAATCCATTTCCATGTCGTATTTTTAGTTTTTATAAGATGCTCGACAATATATGGATATACAGTGATGCTCACTTATAACGAAATTCAGGGGATCTTGCAAATTAGTTCGTCTTATCCAAACTTCGTCTTATCCAAACAACGAAATTTCTTTGTGAATAGTTTAAATAGAAAGACATTTTTACTCATCATACTTTTAGTACATAATTGATTAGAAACAAGGGCCACTATGGCCCTAAATCGCTCACCTGGTAACCATGTAACCATGTACACCGTGTGACCTAGTTTTTGACCGGGCATGACCCTCATTCTAACTTGACCTCGATTTCAATGAGACAAACATTTTGTTCAAGTTTCATGAAGATTCAATGAATTTTGTAGTCTCTAGAGTGTTAACGAGGTTTTTGGATGATTTGACCTAGTGACCTAGTTTTTGACAAGACATAAGCAACATTTGAACTTGACCTATATTTCATTGAGGCAAACCTTTTCATCAAGTTTTATGAAGATCAAATGAAACTTGTAGTCTCTAGAGTGTTAATAAGGTTTTTCTATGATTCGACCTAGTGACCTAGTTTTTAACCGGACATGACTCACATTTTAACTTGACCTAGATTTCCTTGAGGCAAACATTTTGATGAAATTTCATGAAGATCCAATGAAAGTTGTAGTCTCTAGAGAGTTAACAAAGTTTTTCGAAGATTTGACCTAGTGACCTAGTTTTTGACCGGACATGACCCACATTCGAACTTGGCCTAGATTTCATTGAGGCAATCATATTGATAAAGTTTTATGAAGATCCAATGAAATTTGTAGCCTCAAGAGTGTTAACAAGGTTTTTCGATAATTTGACCTAGTGACCTAGTTTTTGACCGGACATGACCCACATTCGCACTTGACCTAGATTTCATTAAGGCAAACATTTTGATGAAGTTTCATGAAGATCCAATGAAAGTTGTAGTCTCTAGAGTGTTAAGGGTGTATCAATGTCATGAGCCATTTTTTCAAAGTATTAAACTTTTTTTCTATCATTGTTTTTTTGGAAGAGCTATTTATGATGAATGAAAAAATGAAAAAAAATATATATGGTGGTTTCCTTTTTTTTTTAGCTACAGCGATTTGAAAAAGGTATGTCAAATTTGGATTTTTTTCTTCAAATTTTACCCATTCAGAGTACAAGCTTCAGTAAAATCTATTTCAAAACAAAACAAAAATGTTAATTTGGGTTTTCTTTATTTATTTCAGTTCTATGGTGGTATGTTCACATATATAAACCAAATTTAGACAAAGCAGGCACCAGGTTTGAACCATATGGATCCTTGAATATAAAAAATATGCTTTATATAGGGCATGATTTTATTAGATTTTTTATTTTATGAAAAAAAGTAAAAACGTTTGAAAATGAAATAGCTCTAGTATTTAACTTTTTCTTATATTCTACCAGATGAAAGCCCATACTAAGGCAGTTCAAAATATGAAAAGAAATTGAAAGGTCAGTGTTGAAATTTTTGAGTTATTAAAGTAAAAAGAGTTATCGCCCCTTACAAAATTTACAAAAAAAGTACCATACCGATGATATTTAGAGCTTCATAAATTTCACATTTGGTGCCTTTTTTCTTAAATTAGTTTTTGTATGAAGAAATACTACCATAGATAGGAAATAAATAACACAAAACCAAATTATCAGTTTTGTTTTCATTTAAAATGGGTTTTATTGAAGCGGGCTGTTTGAAAAGGACAAAATAAGAGGAAGTGGGTGGGGTAAATTTTACATGGCCGTAGAGCCAACTGTTGTTCACCAAAATGTACACTTTTTCTATTTTTTCATTCATCTTAAATAGCTCTTCAATACAAAACCATCATAGAGTGTTGTCATGTACTTTAAAAAGTTCCCAAATTCATGACATTGATACACCCTTAACAAGGTTTTTCGAAGATTTGACCTAGTGACCTAGTTTTTGACCTGACATGACCCACATTCGAACTTGGCCTAGATTTCATTGAGACAATCATATTGATGAAGTTTCATGAAGATCCAATGAAATTTGTAGCCTCTAGAGTGTTAACAAGGTTTTTCGATAATTTGACCTAGTGACCTAGTTTTTGACCGGACATGACCCACATTCGAACTTGGCCTAGAGTTCATTTAGGCAAACATTGTGACCAAGTTTCATCAAGATCCAATGAGATTTGAACCTGCTAGAGTGTTAACGAACAATTGTGAACTGACGGACGGACAGACGACGGACGACGGACATCCAGCGATCCTAAAAGCTCACCTTGGCACTACGTGCCAGGTGAGCTAAAAAAGAAAGATAGAAATGCATAGAAATTAAATCTTAAATATTTCTTTAAATTACACCTAATAGAATAATTAAATGATAACAAAATAAGATTGGCTATGACATAAGAACTGCCATTTTTCTTCTTGAAAATTTAACCTGTTCCCTGTATTGTATTAATAGAAAACTCAACATATTATGAATATTTAATAAGTAAACTTTATTAATATAAAAAAGTTTTTGATATAGATCTACTATGTTGATATAGCATCAGTGGTTGTTATCTTTATGCAGAATACAGGTGTCAAACAGCAAGATGTCTGATCAGACACACAGTTATTAAGCATCTGATCTGGATCTAAACAAATAATGTGCCAAGTAAACTAATTATTTCCAGTTGTTTGAACATCCTATCAATAGCATATATACAAAACATGTTGGTTGGGTACTGTTTTGTTATCTGAGGTGATGAGCAGTTAAGCAATTAGATATACTGTCACCTTTGTAAGCCACTTGTCAAACTGTGATAATGACCGGCATGTTGTATTAACAGAACCATTTTACAGGTAAAATCCAGTTTAGGGACCTAAAAATCCTTTTGTCTTATCCATTTTTTCGTTATATCCAGTTTTCATCTTAAGCAAGCATGAGGCCATTGAAATAAAGAAGGAAGCAGTCGGGGAATTATTTTTATTTCGTATTAAGCAGTTTTTCATCTTATCCAAGTTCGTTATAAGTGAGCATCACTGTACTAGCATATATCACACAAACAATCACATGGCATTGGGAAGAATACTGTTACTAATGGTCTGATGTAAGATTTACAACACGGTTTTAGGGACCTATGTCTTGTGAGACTCAACTTGCCATCTTGCTAGAAATACCAGCAAAGGTAAGCAAAGTGATCTTATCCTCCTTGATTTTAGCAAGGCTTTTGACATGGTCAGTCGTGAGAGGTTGTTCCTAAAGCTGAACAAGTATGGTATTGGGGGTACGAGTATATGCTGGATATGGGCATTTCTAAGCGGTGCATTGCAGACTGTTTTACTTGACGACGAATCTTCTGATACGGTACAAGTCTCATCCGTGTACAGCAGGGTTATATCCTAGGCCCTATTCTGATCTTGGACTACTGGAAGAAAACATCAAATTCAAATTGAAGGATACATTTCATCATGGACAAATGTTATCAGTGGCGTGCCACAAGGAAGTGTCCTAGGGCCCATGCTTGTTTTATGTTTTATATATGATCTTTCAGATGTCACAGAAGGAACTGTACAAAAAGTTGCCGATGACAGTAAAATTTACTCGTCGTTTCAGAATATATCTGATTCTGAAATTCTAAAAAGAAAATAAATTGAAATATCAAACAGTTTAACCCAACAAATTAACTAGTACTTTGCAAAATGAACAAAGAAAGGATATAAGTATTCTGAACATTAATGAAGAACTTAACAAGAGGGTCGAATTTTTTGGGGCAAACAGTTAGCACGGAATGTTGAATCTGTTAAAAACTAGGCTAAATACAGTGTAAGGGTTAGCGTAGTTTTGCGTATATACCTAGATAAGAGGGCTCTTAACTGTTTACAATGCTATGCGCAATGAAGATCATTAAAATACAAAAGGAAAATGATAGGGATTTGTGATTTTTTTTAAACTTAAGATATGAGATTACTGAATTTGCTGTTGATTAGTGTATCCAGAAAATTTGTTTATCCTGAAATGTTTTCTGCAGTCAATGTGTCCGGATTATCGACACATCATTGTTCATGATATACACCCACAACTTAGCTCAAAACACGGGGGGTCGTGTTGTTTACAATAGATTTAATAAAGCTAGTAATCAGTACATACACAAACCAAGTGTCACATCATAAATATAGAATTTGACCTCTGTTTACAAGTTTTGTGCTTCAATACAATAAATTGTTTTTTAAACAATAAACAGATGACTATTTACTGTGAGAAATCGGTCAGCTTGTACATCTTTGTACAAACCCGATTTGCACGTTAAAAATAATAGTTGTTGTGAACATAAATTAATAGGCTAAAACCACTTTTGAGAATATACATGACAGCTGTGGGTCTTATATGTTTCAATTTCCAGGGGGAAATACGACGTATGTGTCTTTAGATGCTGTAATACTGCATATGTTAGTTGTCGGTTAACCTTAACCTAAATGCACCCAGAATTAGGGTGAACCTTAACCACCAAATTTTAAAAATGCGGTAACCTTAGCCATTCGAGCATCAATTCACTACACGAAAATACTTGTCACTACCTTGATTTTGAACAAAGCAATATGAAATTCATAGGATGGACAGAAAAATACTTTGATTTACCTTCGACATCGTTGAGTTAACTAGAGTTTGTCATATATCGGAGATATTCAGTCGCAAAGAAAGAAAATTGGTGTTTTGGCATATTGATTCACATTGATTCACTGATTTAATACCCACAGTTTTATCGATGCGGTAACCATAACCGATTGGACGGTGTGGTCATGCAACATCACGGCTATTCTTGTCTGAGATGGTACCATTGGTACGGATTTGATACGGTAAATTGTTAAACGAAATTTGTGTCTAATGACGGTATAATTGGTATTCAATGTGAAGAAAAAACATTTCTCTTTCTACCGTTACCGTGATTATTTAGAAGTTCTGCATGATAAGCGAAAAAAGTATGACAGACTCGTCCCGGTTAGGGTCGCCCTGCCCGTGAAGAAGTTATAAAGGTTTCTAGCACTATCTCTAGATTCTACACCAAAAAAAAAAAAAAATTATTTTTTTTTGGAGCCTGACACCTATGTGTGATGGAAAAGTTTATAATGATGTTAACTGTTACAGTGGAAAAACCGCGTCTGATCAGGCTCCAAGCTGTTTGCCACCAAGATAACCATGCATTATCAGAATTGTCCCAAAGTTGTACTTTTCTACATTTTAGTGCTTTGCGTTTGCGTTTAAACAGGAAAGAATAACAATTTCTCCACTGTTAGTGATGATAACCGATCAATAAATCCATATTACCTGTCCTAATTTAGTAAAAACACCAATATCTATATCATTGATTCTCATACATCAGAACCCTCCCATATAATTTTCCTTAGTCAACTAATTTTTCACTTTGAAATGCTGGTAATGTAATAATGGTTGTTTCTGTCTGGCCAAATTGAAAGTCAAGAGTCAAAAAAGAGAATGCATGAGTCATATCACAAGAAAATTATTATTTAAAGACCTTGACAAAATTCAAAATAAAAAATCAAGACCATGCAGCCATTGTGAATGCCCAATCTGGTCATGACACCATAACTGTTTCAGTCTGTTAGTCACTTTTATCCACAGATATTGATCAGTCTTTCCCTGTAACAACACCATTCAAATGTTATTTCAATGTCTGTTAAAACTAAAAATGCAAAGCTTTCTAAGTAATCTTATACATGATTATTCCATGAATATCTATATTATCAAGGAATATGAAATATGTCACACTTTGACTGATATGTACAGTCAATCTTGATTAATAGTTGACCACTCACTGAAGTAGATCTGTGTGATTGTTTCATCAAGTTATTATTGCAAGATAAAAAAAGAAAGAAAGAAAGCTCCTTCTGGAGCTAGCTTTCTGCTTAATTATTATTCTCACACCCCTATTTTGAAAACAAACCTATGGGGTAACCTACTGAATGGATGCCTAATATAAGTACAGTCAGTCTTATATTGAAAACAACCTAGTATGGGTCACCTACTGAATGGATGCCTTATATAAGTCTGACTGTTGAATATTGTAAATTATGCAAAATAAAATCAACATACTGTCATAAAATGATGCATTACATGTTGATGGATCCAGGATCTGTTTCATAGGAATGAGCTACCGATCTTTGTGGTCAGATAAACTCAAAGTTCAATTCCAAGTACATGTTGATGTTATGCCTTTTTTATGTTCATGTAGCTGTAAAATGAATGACAAAATGGTATGTATAAATACATGTACATGAATTATACTAGCAATTCATAGTTAATTTGCTGATCATTTCCTATCTTTCAGGGAAAATGAACGCAGAAAAAAAATTCATGATATTTACAATATTGCTTGTAATTTCAAAATTAAAAAATAAACATTAATTTGCAATTGTGAATTCTAATAGTTTTAGTCTATTTGTAAAAACTTGATTTTACACTCCAAGCTTTGAAGACACGTTCTTGGGGTAGAACCGTCAGCGGGGTGTCAGTGCGTGTGTTTTACATGGTGTAGATCTATATAGTGTTCAAGAGTTGCTTTCTTTTGTATTATAGCTAAATCTTATTAGCTGGATAATATTCACAGTTCTTGTTAATGATATTAAAACAATTTGCTATTTTTGATTATCTTAGTACCGACATTCATACGTTCTGATCTGCTTATAACTGAAGACTGCAGTGACAATGGATACTTTCCAATTACCAATTAAGTCTAGTCCATTTTTGAATATTTAGGGTTGATTTTAAAAATATATTGTAAAATGACAAACGGTGTAGGTCCTGATCAGAGTGCTCCTACAGGAGCCCTCTGATCAGAGTCCACACTGTTTGCATGGGCCAAGTGTGGTCCTCACAGGTACACTGTTTGTAAATCACAAGTATATCTGTATTCGTCGCTAGGGTTAAATGTGTTAAAAAATATGGTGCTCAATATAACTGCAGCAGGTGCTGAGGCACTCAGGGTCTGCTGTGTTGGTGAGCTGTTTGCATAAAAAGTGGTCTGTCGTCTTGTCTTATTTGGAGCTCGAACATATATTGATATATGACAGTTACACGTCTGAAATCTGGACATCTCTGTGAGTGGAAACAGGGAAGTAATGACTAACTATTGCGTTGTGGGTTATGATGGTGTTGCAGAGAGCTCTTACATGAGCTTTCTGTAATACTATCGTGCTGCTCTGGGCGTCAGCCTGTCGGGGAACCGTTGGTGTTTGTGTCCGGTTTTCAGATGTGTTACTGTATTTCAACCTATTTCTACATACGACCGTGGGATATTTCTACATTCCGATAGCGTCATCATTATGACGTCATATAACTACGGTTATGTGATGTCATAATTGTGTACAAATATATTGCATGCTTTGCTTAATCTGGTTCCCGTTGTGCTACAATAAACGGCGTTTTAACTTCTATATATAGACTCGAACTCAGTTTGTAATATATTTAGACTGAGTAGTGAGTATTTAATTTTCATTCTGGATCTAGATATATTTCGCTTTTGCTGTTTTCAGGGGTTTCTAGCCTGCCCTGGAATATCTGTTTAAGTGTTGGATATCTTGATGATTCTTCTGCTGTGGAAATCTCTCACTGCGTCATGCAGGTTTCATAATATTTTAGTATTTTAAAAGCCTATGTTTCTTTAATCTGCTATTGAGCTGCTTTTGTCTGTACATATTTAACCCTTTACCTGCTAATCCCGAATTTATTACAATCTGCAAACGGTTCAGATCCAGATAAGACGCTTAGTCAGGTAGCGTTTCATCTTGATACAAACTGTTTGACACTCGTTTTTGGTTTTCTATAATTAAAAATTGCATAGAAATCTGAATGTTACGAAATTTGTAAACGACAATTTCAAAGGAGTCGATAATATAGCAGGATAAGGGTTAAAACTATAGAAATACTTTAATGGAGGGCCTCATGGAGGATTAGTCATTAGACTAAATGGGCTACCCTCTTTAAATAAAGTCTTCATTCATTCATTCATTCAATATTAAATCATCACTAATTGAAATAGCAGAAATATTTTAGAATACAGGTGACTGCTTAAAGCAGGGTTAACATAATTTAGACAGCAACCATCTGTACTTAAGATTGCATAGTGATCTTCTATTGATTACTGTCTTGATGAATGGTTGACTACATATTACTAATTGAAGTTAAAGTTTTTTTTAATTAATGCAGGTGCTATAAGGCAGCAGCTCATATAGGGTTTTTCTTCATTCTTAAAATTTATTTCTTGCATTAAACAACTATCTGTGTTTAAGATTGCCTTGTGATATTCTATAAAGTGACTGCTTAATAAATGATTGACTATATTTATATTAAGCTGGTCAGTTCAGAACCTCCTTGTGTATCCAAAACAATAAACAGTCTCAATGTCAAATTACAGGGAAAGCAACAATTACAGTAGTACAACAAATCTTCGTGTCGGCTTCCGAAGAGTCACGTGATCGATCCGATTTTTCTGACTTGTCTCTGTTACTTTAGAACAGAATAGTTAATAATGGTAAATAGGTAATAGTGGAGAAAACGTTTGTCTTTCCCGTTTAAACGCAAACGAAACGCAAACGCATCACAATAAAACGCATAAAAACACAACCTTTAGACAATTATGACCATTCATGTTAGTCTGAGTTGCAAACAGTTTGGTGCCTGATCAGACACCGGGTTACCCGGCGTCTGATCTGCTCCAAACTGTTTGCAATTGAAATCATGGTTTTAGCGTAAGCGCGTTTATTGGGAAAGAATAACATTTTCTCCACTGTAAGGAAGGTAACATCGAATACATAGTCGTACACATTCCTACTTGAGAAAAGCACGAGAACGCTGCGCTAACTTTACTGATATTTTATTCTTTCAAATTAAACGCTTTTGAACGCACAATCCCTGTGTGAAAAGAGCGCTATATAAATCTGGTATAATAATAATAATTGTGTAATATTAGAAAATATTCTTTATCCCTTAAAGCAGATGATAGCTTAAAGCAGGCTGAAATTTAAGCAGAATGTGCATTCAGGCACATTCTGCTTTACTTTCAACCTGCCTTAAGTAGTCAAATGTCTTCAAAACTTAAAAATCAGGCTATGTAATGGGTTAAGGATTTTTTTTGTAGTGGAGGAATAATTTCAAGTCATAAAAAAGGCATATATGTTGGGGAGAGGGTTATTAGAGGCCTCTCAACGGAAAATCCATGTGTTGAATTTGATACATGTAGTTGCTAAAATACAGGATGAAAGTAATGCAGAAAACTCACAAAGGAGCTTTATCATTTCTATTATTTGAAGCTATCTTTCTATCTTGGATTTAAGAAGACATTTTCACACTTTTTCACTGGGTGGTTAAATTGCTTATTGTACAATAATTATGTTGACTGTATGATTTTATAATCCCGGAATATTCCATTCTATACAACCCATTAACCCCTTGAATAGAGTGAATGGACTTGCCCAAGGTTTCTTGACAAGTGTTCATCATGCACTCTAGGCCTATCTTCACAACAATACAGTGCTTGACCTTTACATCTCAGGGGTGTGAAAAGAGCATTTGAAAGCCATTGTGACTGTTATGCTGTACAGTTACACCTGTATTAATTCATTTTTCTAAAGTTGGTGCCCTAGCAGTCTAAGACAGGCGGCTTCTTTTTGCAAGACAACTGTAATACATAATGCTTCTTTAGAGATTTTCTCAATTACCTAATTTTCCTCTATAAATTTGAAACCCTTGTCTTTAGAAAGTTGGATCCTTCTGTGTTGACTGGCAGCTCAATAGGGTTGACTGTACAATCTTGGTCTGTGCTGTCAGTCCAGTTGAGTGAAGATTACTGTCTAAAATGGTGGCAAGTTAATATACTAGTGCATTTATATGACTCTAAATAAGGGAGTATTTTGAAAACTAAAATATTATACCTGCTGAAAGCCCTATGGTGTGTCTACTCCTTAGAATCATCTTTCAAAGATTCCACAGGATGTTGTCAAAAGAGAAAATGTGAGATATAGTTTTATTACTCTCTCTTATCTGTAGCTCTGTTCATTTCTAACTCTTGCTATTTCTATGATAATTGATTTGATGATGATCATGACAGTAGGTTTGGTTTGTTAGTTAACGTTAACCCATTCCCCCATAAAAACACCTTTTTACGCCTCTATTTTATTCATCCACTAAAGAAAATAGCTCCAATTTATACAGTCATGACTATGTATCATAAGAAATATTTTGTACGCTCTAGCAGATGATAGCTTAAAGCAGGCTGAAAGTAAAGCAGAATGCGCCTTGAGGCGCATTCTGCTTTACTTTCAACCTACTTTAAGTGGTCACCTATCTTCAAAACTAAAAACAGGCTATGGGGTAATGGGTTAATTGCTGCCATCTATGGTCTATTTGAACTCACAACCTCTTGTATCGTTAGTGTAAGTCAAGAGTTTTATAGACCGATTTTTTTCACCTGGGAGGGCGGAGCTAACCTTTGGCAAAGATAAACTAATTTGCATTTGATTTTAGGGGTGGTAGGTATAGTTCCGTATTATATCGTTATTGTCCAATACTTGGAGAAAGACAATTAATGTGTGCATCTATATCCACGTGAAAAGGGTATAAACATGTGCCCTCTCTCTATAACAACACCCAATGGGAGACAAATATTGCATGACTGTGTTGTTCGGAGGGAGTTGCTATAGGGAGGTAAAATTAAGACTTGGATTACATTGCATACAGCTTGAATCCAGATCATAGGCCGCGTAAAGCGGCGTCTGGATTCAAGCTGTTTGTCCCTCGTCGGTTGAGAAAAAACGCAGACGACAACGGTAAAAACGATAATAAAACGAAAGTGCTTCCACCTCAATGCAATAGTCCTCATCGAAACTCCGCCCTGCCAGGTCAATAAAATCGGCCTTTACAACTGGATCATGCTGCTAGACCTGACAGTTACTAATGACTGTCCTGCATTCACTGCAACACAGGGCTGCCATTTCTTTGGATTTTTCCGAAATCTATGGATTTTTATCATAGCAGATATTATCTTAAAGTAAGTTGAAAGTAAACCAGAATACACCTTAACCCTTTCCTCCCTGAAACCTCAAATGGTCCTTGCTAGGTTTTACAGTGTTAGTTCAAATTGGATGATCATAGTTTTTTCATCACCTTAATTTGGTATTTCAAGTTTGATGCAAGTAAAAAAGAGGTGAAATTTTTACCGAAAATTAAATTGTAAAAATGTGACTGTATGTTGACTTTATATTGATAGTATTTCTGTTTCAGTTGGATGTTCAGTTGGTGATAACAGGTGTTTGTCGTCATGCCGACAAGGGAGTGCACTCTTACCAGCAGTACCTTGATCATCTGTGGCAGGTAACTTATAGAATTATACTTTGTCCCCACATATGAAATATTAAACCTTACTGTGTCCGAAATGAGATTATACATCAAGATTGACATTTAAGTGTGCAAACTCAGGTTAGACAGATTCTGTAGGCTCACATTAGACAGACCTTGTAAGAAAATTGTGCAGACCCTGATCAAAAACTCACACAGGAGCTTTCTGATCTGGATCTGTTCTTCTTTTAAAAAGGTTCAATATACACTAAAAGCAGGAAAAGTGTTAACACGTCCAACCTTCATGACGAGTATACTCATCATTAACAAGCAGGGTAACTTTGAAGTGTACACTTGTCCTATATTCAAACAATATAGACCATAATCAGAGCCCTCTGATCAGGGTCTGCATTGTGTCATTTTGGTATACATTGTAAAACAAATACCCTAAATATCCAAAAGTGGACAAGATTTAATTGGTAATTGGAACTGTCCTTTTAAAGTTTCACAGAGTCAAGGGTTACATGCCTAGTTTACATTGTATTTCTTGTTTTCTCATTATAGACCATGCCAGTTCCAGACACAGTGACTCAGTTTGCCAGGGGCTATGAAGATTACTTACAGTGTCCCCTACAGCCCCTAATGGACAACCTAGAGTCGCAAACATATGAAATTTTTGAAAAAGATCCAATCAAATACTCACAGTATCAAAAGGTGAGACAGTTCTTGTGACTTTTCATCTGTGGTTCTATTGTCTTTCCACTGTAGTCTGCTTTCTGCTTTACTTTAATTCTGCTTTAAGACTTAACCCTTTACCCGAAAGCCAGTTTCTTGCTTTAAGCTATTATCTGCTACCATATAGAAAATATTACTTATGATACATATTTATGACTATAAAAGGGAACTATTTTCTTCAGTAGAGGAATAATTTATAGGCATATTTATGGGGGAATGGGTTAAACACTGAAAAATATATGTTGCATTGTCTTTATATTTATCGATTAATGAAAATTAAAAACAAATGACTGTAACCAATTGGACAAGTTTTTTCTTTGGACATCTGTTTTGCCCAAAGGGTAACCAAATAAAAACATAATACATAAATTAGTGAACTGTCCTAAATAGAATAGGTCACACATTCTATCCTCTCGATTAGTAGACTTTTCATTTACTAACAGTGTACCTGTGAAGAGTGCACTTGTTTTATGCAGACAGTGTAGAACCAGGGTCTGCACTGGTTTGTAGCTCACCTGGCACGTAGTGCCAAGGTGAGCTATTTTGATAGTTCTGTGTCCGTCGTCGTTCGTTCGTCCGTCATCAACAATTTCTTTAAACGACATCTTCTCCGGAACTACTAGATTGATTTTTACCAAACTTGGCAGGAATGATCATTGTATGATCCTCTTTCAAAGTTGTTCAAATAGATCCTGTCCGTTACATATCTAGATCACAGAAGCTAGAAATAGATTTTTTCAATGAAATCTTAAAAAATCTTCTTGTCTGAAACCACAGTACCATGAGCTTAGATGATCGGCACAAAGCATTGTCTTCAGGTCCTCTATCAAGATTGTTCAAATTATGTCCCCTGGGTAAAAAATGACCCCGCCCGGCGGTCGTAATTTTACATAGAGTTATATTGTGAAATCTTCAAACATCTTTATCTCTGAAACTAATATGGCAAGAGCTTTGATATTTGGCATGGTGATACTTCTAGAAGCCCTTAATCAATATTGTAACTATGGTTAGGGTCCAGTGCATATCTAGATTACAGGAGCTAAAAATAGATTTTTTCATTGAAAACTTAAAAAATCTTCTTTTCTGAACCCACAGTACCTTGAGCTTAGATAATTCGCACAAAGCATCGCCTTCAGGTACTCTATCAAGATTTGTCTAATTATGGCCCTGGGGTAAAAAATGACCCTGCCCCGTGTGTCGTAATTTTACATAGAGTTATATAGTGAAATCAGCAAACATCTTTATCTCTGAAACTAATATGGTTCCGGTCTGTTGCATATCTAGGGCACAGGAGCTAAAAATAGATTTTTTCAATGAAAACTTGAATCTTCTTGTCTGAAACCGCAGTACCCTGAGCTTAGATATTTAGCATAAAGCATTATCTACAGGTCCTCTATCAAGGTTGAACAAATTATGCCCCTTGGGTCAAAACTGCCAAGGCCCTAGGGGTCGCAGTTTTACATAGAGTTATATAGTGAAATATATTTCTTTGAAACTATTATGGCAAGAGCTTTGATATTTAACATTGATGATGAAGTGACACTTTTAGATATTCTTTACCAATATTGCTGAAATGGTTCAGGTCTGTTGCATATCTGGGTCACATTAGCTAAAAATATTTTTTCAATGAAAAGTCTTCCTGTCTGAAACCACCCATGTACAAAATATTTGACAGAACACTTAATTTTCAAGTTCATCAGCAAGATATTTGAAATTATGTCTCTGGAATAAAAAATGACTCCAGCCCAGGACCAATGTGACCCTTGTGTTAGTTTTTCCAGGTGAGCGATATTTAGGCCCGCATGGACCTCTTGTTTAAATATAAAGTTGATTCTGTTATTTTTTGTATGTTTTTATAAGGATCATGCATGGCTATAATTGTGTTTGGAAAAGATGGTTTTTGATAACATAGCACACGAATAGCGCATTCCTAAATTTGCGTTTAGAAAATTTGGAATTTGTAAGATTTTTTATGAGAAACTTATGGTAACTCTTTATGTATTCTCTTGAGATCTGACTCGTTATTGACAATATTTCAGTTCTACAATAATTTTTACAATATTCCAGATAGGGAGTTAAATTAGTAATAATATATAAACTGCTCTTTTCTAATATTTCAACCTCTAAGGGCCTTTTTCAAAGAAAATCATGTGATTTTCTTTGAAAAAGGCCTTAGAGGTCGAAATATTAGAAAAGAGCAGTTTATTATATTATTAATGTTTTTATTGTTTTTGTTGTCAGATCAAGAGTATAGCACTGGAGAACAATCTTGTAGTACACACAGATGGAGCTCGAGTACTGAACAGTGCTGTAGCCCTTGGAGTACAGCCATCTGAGATCTTACAGTACACAGACAGTGTCACTGGAGAACAATCTTGTAGTACACACAGATGGAGCTCGAGCACTGAACAGTGCTGTAGCCCTCGGAGTACAGCCAGTTGAGATCTTACAGTACACAGACAGTGTCACTGGAGAACAATCTTGTAGTACACACAGATGGAGCTCGAGCACTGAACAGTGCTGTAGCCCTCGGAGTACAGCCATCTGAGATCTTACAGTACACAGACAGTGTCAATCTCTGCTTCTCTCAGGTGACCAGTTGGTTGTTAACCCATTACACCATAAATACGCCTTTTTACGCCTTTTATTTATTTCTCCACTGATGAAAATAGCACCAATTTATACAGTTATAAATATGTATGATATGAAATAATTTCTATATTGTAGCAGATGGTAGCTTAAAGCAGGCTGAAAGTAAAGCAAAATGTGCCTTATGGCACATTCTGCTTTACTTTCAACCTACTTTAAGCAGTAACATATTTTCAAAATAAGAAACAGGCTATGGGGTAACGGGTTAATTGTTATTGTTGTTGTCATCTTTAAGCATGCAATTAAAAAGGACATAGAATCATCATTTGTACAGTAAAATCACTCACAATTACGACTACTGAAAAGAAGATTTATTGTTACAGTAAGCCTTTCTATTACGACTACCATGATAATAATAATAATGTGTTACAAATTAAAAATTAGGTGTTAATTAGGTTGCTTTAAGCTGTCACCTGTCTTTTATACAATCAATAAGACTTCAATTTAGTGGTCGTTATAGAGAGGTTTTACTGAAGTATTAAAGACAGAATAACATTGAAGTAAAGCAGAAAGTTTTCTTCTACCTGTAATTAGCTGGATGTTGCGATATGACTGAAATACTGATAAAAGCAATGTAAAATCATAACAGATCAAATCAAAAATCAAACAATATTTTCTCCACTCATTATTAATTATACCATCAGTGTTGTTCCCCTTATTCTATCGGAGTACATGTATTTATAACTTCAGTTCTTTTCTATAAAATTACCACCCTTGTTTCTTAACCCTTTGAACCCTAGTTCCGCATATAGGCATCCTTTTCAAACAGTGTACATTTGAATAGTACACTTGTCCCATGCAAACAGTGAAGACCCAGATCAGAGTGCTCCGAAAGGAGCCCTCTGATCAGGGTCTTCACTGTTTGTCATAAAGCCAAACATTGACAAAAACAACCCCTTAAAAGTCAGAAATGGACTAGACTAAAATGGAAACTGGTATTGTCCATTTAAAGTTACAGGGAGGAAAGCGTTAACCAGTATTGTGTATTGTACCTTCAGGGTCTTGCAGCACCAGTGGGATCTGTCATTGCAGGTACTGCAAACTTCATCAAGATGTGAGTACATTTTGCATGTCAAATGTTTCAGGCTTTGTCATAATTCTCACAAGTGCACACTGTTATGTGAGCGGAAAGTACAGTCAAATCACGATAACTAAAACTCACTTAATCCCTTACCCTATAAAGATGCCTTTTTACACCTTTAATTTATTCTTCCACAGAAGAATAAAGTTCCACTTTAATTCATGAATATGTGCTGTAGGAAATAATGTTTATATCTTATCAGATGGTAGCATAAAGCAGGCTGAAAGTAAAATAGAATGTGGTTTGAGGCACATTCTGCTTTCAACCTACTTTCAACCTGCTTCAAGTGGTCACCTATCTTCAAAACTAGAAACAAGGTATGGGGGAATAGTTTATGTTACACTGCCTTAACTTGTGTACAACGGCTATTTGCGTGGAATCTGAACTATAAACTGTTTCACCCCTCATTATGATATCACTTTATCCAATTTACCTTAAATCTTTCAACAATAAGTTACTCTAGTGGGCTATTAGGTCCCCTTGTGGATCTTTTTAGTTACCAAAATAGTTGCCAGTCTACTTGGAATTTTGGGTAGTTTAATACATACTACCCTTAAATAGCAAATTGAGAACGGAGAACCTGATCAGAGGCCTCCTATAGGAACCATCTGATCTGGGTCTACACTGTTTGCAACTGTAATGAGTGTATTTTCAACAAATCCGTTGTGTTGAAAGAGTTCAGTTTGAATTTTAACAATTAAGAGCAGATGATGTCATGATTGAGAAAAGGTAAAGGATGACTGTTAGCAATTATACTTATCAAAGAACAAGATGCTACAAAAGCTGAAGAATATGACTCTATCAATATGCTTTATTTTTTACACCTTTAATTTATCCTCTATTGAAGAAAACAGGTCCACTTTATACAGTCATAAATATGTAATATAAGACATATTTTCTATATCCTTGCTTAAGGAACATTCCGCTTTACTTTCAATCTGCTTTAAGTGGTTACCTGTCTTCAAAACTAGAAACAGGCTATGGAGTAAAATGTTAACAGGTAAATTTCAATCAGTGCTCAAAGTGATTTAAAATGTTTATCATTCACGTGTAATGTGGAAAATACATTATTCTTTCCAGTTTAACCCTTTCCCTGATAGAAGCAACTTTTTGCGTGTTTAGTTTATTCCTCCTCTTCAGAAAATAGTTCCAATTTTTAAAGCCATGAGTATGCCTGGGTATACAAATGGTTGCAGCAGTGAGATATCCTTTCCACGCCCATAACATATTAAAACGTTTTTACGTTTATGGCACATTTTGGCTTCCGTAGAATGAAAAGTTATGATTCGCACATCACGTTGAAAAACTTTTCTGAAAGGCCAGGTTCGGCTCTTCCTATTTCTAGAATATCAATGGTCTCCTGCAAAATGTGACACTTTCAGGCAGCATCGAAAATGGATCCAGACACAAATTTGCAAGACTGGAAAAATGCGAATGCCAGAGGGACCGAAACGGTCCATCTTTCTACTTTCTGTTTAAAATGTACTCGATCCTATTTTTTTTTTTTTTTTTTTTTTTTAAGTTGTTTGGGTATTGCGTGAACGCGATTTAAATATAGCGCTTCTAAAAATAGATCGTCACTTTCGGTTTCGTGTTGACACGTCAGAGTAGTTTTGAGATGTCAGAGTGTAGTGTTTATTCAGAAAATGAGCTCAAAACTAGTCCGGTAGTATCTGTGTTATATGTACAGATATGTTATATCGTTTAGGCTTGCTAAGGATATGGGGCGACATCACCATCATCCCCAGATCAATGTAGTATTGTCTCTGCCCTTAGGACTGCCATGTGAGCAGGATGACTTTAGGGATGAGGTCAAAAGAAAAGGGGGAGAAATGGGATGAAAACAGAAAAAAAGAGTAACATATTAGTAAAATTAGTGCAACGGTCTCGTGCTGCACGAGGATCATGCTTATCTCAAGTAGGAAAGAGTACAAATATATATCCGATATTACCCTATTACCTATTTACCATTATTAACTATTTCTGTTCTTAAAATAACTCGGACAAGTCAGAAAAGCGGATGATACTAGGCGACCATGTCACACCACTCACCAATTCAGTGTGAATGGAGCTGGTGACAACTCATACAGATCTGCGCCTCTCTCTCTCTAATGTCTTGCTCTCTTGACTGTTATGTTAACTGCAAATAAGATGAGCGATAATGAGGGTGAGGAAAGATGTTAATGTTAACGATTTTGCTGAAAAGGAGCATTAAATAATGGAAACATACCCTTAACCTGTGACAATTAATAATGTAAAATTTAGACAGTAACACTCTTAATTTAAAACCTGGTAAATGAGCTGAACCAAAATGACACTGCTAAACATTAAAACCATATTAGAATTAAACAGAAAGGTAGCCAACTTACATAATTCCCCATCCGAATCCAGATGTCCTTTCTCTAAGATTGACAACAAACTAATGACTACCCTAGACTGGGTGCTCTCCCTTGACTTTCAGACATAGAGACAGGCAAAGGGCAAAAATGGCGGCACCCATGAAAAAGAGGAAACCGGGAACCATAATGATAAATGGTGGGTGAAGTTATATGAGCTTATTAGGGCGTTTTCTTATTTTAGGTGGTTCACGATAAGCCATTGTAGCGAATGGGAACAGTTTTATACAAAATTACATTATCAATTCAAAAACACGAGCGAACCAGTTGAATTCAGTATTAATTCGGGCAATGAATTTATTTTGAAACTAGCCCTATTATCGGATATAATATAGGTCCGTTGAAATTTCGGGTACATAAATACTCGCCAGATTGTATGATTATTGTATTAAGGACATACACGCCAAATCAAATCTATGTAGGATCTCTCTGAAAATTTCTACATAGGTATTTCAAACATACCTTAGTACCATGGTAAAAAGAAAAACATAGATTATAATGTTCTTTTTTGTCTATTATAGCCATTCTCGGCAAAGAGTTGGCATGCATTATTTTGGCTTTCTGAAATAATGTTAAGTGATAATTGGCACAAACAGACATTAAAACAGTTAAAAAGTGATGCTTACTAAAAGCATGATGCAAAGTGTATACATTGTAGTATGTTGCCTGAAGTATGTGCATTTTTAGCTCCCCTGTTCGTAGAACAGCAGAGCTAATGTCATAACCACGGCGTGAGTGAGCATGAGCGTGGCCAAGGTTAAAGTTTTTTGGACAGGTTGTTTTTAAGATTAATATTTGTGCTAGGGTGCTGAAATTTTGTATGGAGGTTCATTTGGGGTTAAACATTGATGTTATGAAGTTGAAACTTAAAAATAATTTTAACTTATTTCAATTTTTAACATGTTTTGGACTTAGGTTTTTTGCTGCAAAACCCCAGGTTAAAGTTTTTTGGACGGGTTGTTTTAAAGCTTAATATTAGTGCTAGGGTGCTGAAACTTTGTATGGACGTTTATTTTGGGTTAAACATTGATGTTATGAAGTTGAAATTTAAAAATAATTTAGTTTATGTCAACTTTTGACATGTTTTGGACTTAGGTTTTTTTATTACAAATCACCAGGCTAAAGTGTTTTTTTGGACGGGTTGTTTTAAAGTTTAATACTTGTGCTAAGGTGTTGAAACTTTGTATGGAGGTTCATTAGGGTTCAAACATTGATGTTATGAAGTTGAAATTTAAAAATAATTTTAATATTTGTCAATTTTTGACACGTTTTGGACTTATTTGTTTCGACTACAAATCACCAGGTTAAATGTTGCACGGGTTGTTTTAAAGTTTAATATAGCTAGACTAAGACTCAACATTAAGATTTTCTTTCGATACAAGATGTTTTTTAGACTTAAACTTTAAACAGGGGAGCATCAGGTGGCTTTGACACCCATTTCTGGTCTATATTTCATTGCAATGCGTTTGAATGAAAGAACCACGTTTTCTCCACTGTATGTCAGTCCGGTTGCCAGCCCGTAATCAATGGCCATCCATTTCTTTACTGAACTCATCACGACTTCAGCTTTGCGATGCACCTTACAAGCATTTCGGCCAAAATGGCAGGTCATCAAGCTCCCAAGGTACTCCAGAAAGGAACTCTCTCGAAAGCCTCTCCAGCCCCCGGAGGATGAAGAGTAGCGGACTGAGCACAAATCCCTGATGCACCCAAACTTCGATCCAATCCTCCACACCCAGACTTCTGCATGCCCACCATAGGACTGTCCTAGGTTCTCAGTCTAACGCTTTCTCAATGTCAACAAAGGCAATGTAAAGAGGCTTGTTGGCAGCAATGTACTTCTCCTACAGTTGGTGACTGGGGGTTGAGGGCCCTCTACAGAGAAACCTCAGGAAGTGAATTGCTTGGCCACTCAAACTCAAAATTCAGAAGTCGGGAATAGTGTTCTACCAAAGCTTTCATCTTCTGCTCATCACTGAGTGATAGCTCACAATCTTAATTCCTGACAAACTTCTCATCAATGAAATCTTGGTTCTTTCTGTCCATCTGCTTCGCCAGCTTGAAGATGCTTCCATCAGTGGGGAAGATGTTACCAAACCTTTACTGTCATGGGTAAGACGTTAAACTGCATCCAGCTGTGGCACTCTTGAATGGAGTGTGGGAATGTGAAGCTACCCTTTGCCACAGTTGCTTCCGGACTCCCCTTTGGCAAGGGTCAGTACCCGTTTTGTGCCCCCTTCTCAGGGTAACGAGCTGCCATAACCCTGATGGCAGTATAGCCTTTGTGGCAGACATTCACAAACTGATGTTTTTAGGCACAGATGCCTCTGTGCCTCGGCGAACAATCCATACTTAGTGTACAAGGGCGAGGCACCCAGCTCGAGTGCGGGAATGGTGGTATTAGTCACCACAAAGAACTGAGGATGACAGCTAGAGGCCACTCTATGTAGAGTACGGATATTAACTGTCATTGGCCTGATCTCATTAGAGGCAGTACACTAAATTGCAACAACATATTCCTATGGAGCTTCCTAATTTGGCCTTGGCCTCGCCCCTCTTAACCTCAAATACTGGCAAATCTGGGTTAGGGATGCGCATAATCCTGTGGGGAGATTGCTGCAACTGGTCTGCCTTCTTACGTTTTCCCTGAAACCCAAATCGGACAAGTACACGCTGTTTGACCTCAGGCATGACTGCAGTGACTTTGTGGTTGAAAGGGATTCCCCCTTTTCTGCAGCTCTAGTAGCTGCTTTGCCAGCCTTGTCATAGGCATAGCGCAAGCACTGAAGAAGCTTGCTACCATAGGTCAGCTTGTCCAGACTGCCATTCTTAGGACCTGTTCCCATGAGGATGTCTACAGCCAACTTTGGATGCCATCCATACATCAGATAGTGTGGAGAAAAGCCAGTGGCATCACTGCGGTTGGCATTGTAGGCCTGAACCAGGTCCTACAAAAGAACTCTAGTCAGTTTTCTTTTCTGCCTCGAGCATCCCCAGCATCTTGAGAAGAGACTGGTTAAATCGCTCGCAAGATCCATTGCCCATCAGGTGATAAGGTATGGAGCCTAAGTTAAACTCTCTTCTGGTTTGAGTGCAGAGTTGCTTAAGTGGGCCGTCACTGAAAAGTTTAATGATTACCTTTGTGGTAATAGTTTCATTGTTGTAACAGACAACAACCCACTTATGGCTTTGGCTAACTACCATTTCACCATTTCTTACCGACCAGACAAGCTTAATGCTGATGGCCTATCTAGACAGGGTTTTCCAGATGCTATTGAGGCTATCTGCCAAGGGAATGTCAGCAGTGAAGCATAGCAGACACTGTACTCATTCTCCTCCTTCGGCCGGGGAGGGTATGTGTCAGTACTCTAGTCTCAATGTCAACTGGAAATTTGAACATAGTCAGGACAGAGCTATTGCTAGGGTTATTGCCAATTTGCAACGGAGTTCTTGCCCGAGATGGGGAAATCTTGGGAAGGAGTTACCTGATGTTCAGAAACTCCATAGAGAATGGAATCGTCTTTCTCTTGACGATGACATTCTCTACAGAACCACGTTGCTGAATGAGGAAATTTTGAAACATTTAGTCCTCGATCCCTGAATTTTTCTGAGGTAAAACCCTGAAGTATATCCATGATGATATTGGGCTACCCGATGAGGAAAATACCCTTTGGCTTGCTCTGGCCATTCCCTGCAGGAATCAAACTGTATAGACAACAGCTAAAGCTCTCTCTCAGAAAACTTTATCAAGTTTTATTTTCCAGATCGCTTACACTAAGTGATTAGTGGAGAAACTTTGAAAGCAAGGTGATTAAGAAGCTTTGAAGGATTTCTAGCACTTCAAAGTCTCGCAACACACCTTATCACCCCATGAGCAATGGATATTGCGAGTGATTTAACCAGTCTTTTCTCAAGATGCTGGGAATGCTCAGGGCAGATCAGAAAGCCAACTGGAGTTCTTTTGTAGGACCTTGTTCAGGGATACAACGCCACCCGGAGTGATGCCTTTGGCTTTTTTCCACACTATTCGACATTTGGATTGCATCCCAAGTTAGCTGTATACATCCTCATGGGCTCAAGTCCCAAGGATGGTAGCCAGGATAAGTCAACCTATGTCAGCAAGCTTTGTCAGTGCTTGCGCTTAGCCTTTGACAAGGCTGGCCAAGAAGCTGCTAGAGCTGCAGAAAAGGGGGAATCCCTTTTTGACCACAAGGTCACTACAGCCAAGCTAGAGGTCAAAGAGCAAGTACTTGTCCGATCGGTTGGGATTCAGGGAAAACGTTAGTTAGCAGTCTCAGATTGGAGCAATCTCCCTGCCGGGTTATGCGCATCCCTAACCCAGATTTTCTAGTCTTTGAGGTTCAGCGAGAAGATGACCAAGGCCCAACTTAAGGAAGCTCCATAGGAATATGTTGCTGCAATTTAGTGTACTGCCTCCTGTTTTGTCCCGACAAATGTCTGACCAAACCGAAGGCCTCGAAACCAAGGTGTTACCTAACCAAACCAAGGGACAGACTCGGATCTGACAGCGAATCGGCTACCTCGATCTTCCTCTTCGGATGACTCTATACCATGGTATCCCTCAGAAGCGAATCCAATCCAATGTCCGGAGCTCTGTTTCCTTGTCCTCTAGCACCACTGACCATGCTGCTACTCAGTCTGTACGTTCTATCTACTTCTGTCCTTTCTACTTCTTTTTCGATTCAGCTTCTTAGTTCCAGCCTTCCCAGTCGAACAGAATCTACTATACAGTCCACTCTTGTTATGTCAAACTTGCCGGGGATTTATGAAAAATTTGACTTAAAGAAATTTTGACTTAACAATTTCAGATTTGATTCAACTTTTAATGAACCTCTGGACTCTCATATGCTTTGGTGATATCCATGATGCTGGTGCGCATTACTATATGCTACATGGTTACTTTCATACTGTATACACAATTTACGTGTAGTCATGTATTCAGTGTGTAACTTACAGCCTCACACTGTATAAGTTTTTTTTACGCCAGACGCAAATTTAGCAATTCAACCGTAAATGAATTTTTAGCGTGTTCATTTTTCGGGCAAACGTATTCAAAATATTTTTTTCATGGATATGATATTGAAGTTTGTTTTGCTTAACCGTTTTAGGTTGTTACTTGCCAATAAATCCTCATAAGTAAGTGGCCCATTCAAAACTAAGGGAAGTAACTATTTTAACATGCACTGCAAAGGATATCTATCCTTCCTTCATAAAGTATTTGGGGCATTTGTTTACAATATGATTGGATACAATTTCTGTCTTTACTCTGTTCATGAACTAAAGTGGAAGAAGGGCACACTGGATCCAGATGAGACGTGTAAATCGATGTTTGTCTCAAGGATCCAAACTTTTTCACACTCAATCTTTCTAAACTGAAATTGTTTTGCTTTCAATACAAGATGTTTTTAGACTTTAACTTTAAACAGGCGAGCATCAGGTGGCTTTGACACCCATTTCTGGTTAGCTTGCCTGTTCGTAGAACAGCAGAGCTAATGTCATACCCCTGGCATGAGTGAGCGTGAGCATGGCAAAGGTTAAAGTTTTTTGGACGGGTTGTTTAAAAACTTAATATTTGTGCTAGGGTGCTGAAATTTTGTATGGAGGTTTATTTGGGGTCAAACATTGATGATATGAAGTTGGAATTTAAAAATAATTTTAATATATGTCAATTTTTGACATGTTTTGGACTTTAAACTACAAATCACCAGAGTTGTTTGGACAGATTGTTTTAAAGTTCAATATAACTAAACTAAGACTCAACATTCATTTGATAATCTTTCTAAACTGAAATTGTTTTGCTTTTGCTTTCGATACAAGATGTTTAAACTTTAAACAGGCGAGCATCAGGTGGCTTTGACACCCATTTCTGGTTCTTCTTTGTTTTTTTTGGCTTAAATTCAATGAAAACACTTACTAAATCAACATCTATCCTTAAAAAATTGAAAAAACTTCACAAATAGATCTAAATGCTTTAGGTGTGAATGATAAGAAAATGGTAAAAAAGCATATGTTATAAAAAAAAAAAACGCCCAAGAACGCACCAAAGACCATAAAGATTTCTAGGGAAGCATGCACCGGACACCTTAGTAAAAGTGAGTACACTTATCGTAGGAGATAGCGGTAGACTAGGCTAATAGCTGGAAGACAACGTCAAAAATATGATCCTATATGATTATCAATTTGTTATTTTCAGTTGAACATTTACACGAGTTTTTATTAGTAATATACTGGTTTTAAATGCGCAGCACGCCCCCTGAACGCACCAGAAGCCATCTGAGAATAAAATTTCCCCAGGGAAGCATGCCCCCAAACCCAACTAGTTAGAGGGAGCATACTAATATGAGTATATATATAGGGTAGGGGTTGGAGCTTAATATCTGGAAAGCAACCTATCGAGAAATGTTGTCCATTATTTAAATATTTTGGGTCATTTGGAGTATTTTTTACATAATGCTGAGCAAAAGTAGAAACGTCATACAGGATTACAGGAACATTTGCTGGAAAGTTATAATAATGATGGTCTGAAATCTATACCGAAAATGAAGTTTATCATTTTTAATCCATAATTCTGAATAAATGTTATCGGGTTTTTTTAAAAAAATGTTTAGGTGTTTAATGAATTATCATAAAAAGTCCAAAGTTGTACTCAGTATGATTAATATCGTGAATGGCCACTATTTGCACCAACACACGCTACATTTCTGTTAAGCCTGACTCAAACTTGACTGCTGAATATTTGCGTAGCTTACCATCTGCATTGCTCGGTGAGATTCGTCAGAAAAGAAATCTCTGTGCCATTCAGCCTGCTTCCAATTCAAATGACGCCGTGACCACAATTTAACCTAGCACCACGCGTCTAAATTTTGACCGAAATATGGGCGTCGTGCTCTGATTGGTTGAGCTTTGGATCGCAAGTGATTACTAAGGTCTGTGTGTCTGTATGTGTTCTCGAGTTCACACTAAATTAATAGAGATTGTTTAAAACAGAAAGTATCCACGGGAGGTAACCGACAGGCATGATTTGGTTGAGTAACGATTCTTGAATTATCGTACTTTGTTATCATAAATTGGGCGCATATGCCCTTAAATTGTCTTATTTGTTTGAACATAAGCCTTATTTTCGGCTTTTATATATTTATCAGTTTGATGTAACATCTGCCTTAAGGCACATTCTGCTTTACTTTCAACCTGCTTTAAGTGGTCAACTTTCTCTAAAACTAGAAACAGGCTATAAGTTAATGGGATAATCACGAGGGTTACCCAAGGTGCATTTAGAAACACTTGAAATTCCAGAGACAGGTAAAGGGAAAGAACTCAGCATGTGAAATAATTAAAACCAAACAACCCTGACTGAATTAACCCCCTTTAAAATAAACCTTTGTTACATGTTTATGACACATGAACAGCACTTCATACACATTGAAAATGGCTTTCTCATTATTCTCATTAGAAAGTAGAAAAAAGACATGTCCTCAGTCCTTTGATGTACTCTCCCCCCCCCCCCCCCCCCCCCATTTGTTCTGGGTAAGCGTGAAGGTAACTATAAAAGTATGCAGTGTATGCCATACCAATCTCAGTTTGCCTAGTGAGTCCTAAACATACTCATACTATTCAAGAGGTTTTTCAATGGTTATTTCTAATAAAACTATCAAATATAACAGCTCACATGAGACACTTCAGTGATTCAGTTATACAGGTATGCTCAAAAAGCATGATTTTTGCAAAGGATCTGCCTGACTAGGCGTTATCACCAGAAGTAGGTCAGGAAATGTCTTTCAGGAGAACCATAAGGCATGTCTTTCGAATTCATATTACATCTTTTCTCGTTGGAAATTGATATGATTTTGCATACTTGCTGGATCTTGTCATGATTTTTATGTTACACTCTTTGTCATCTTTATCTATCACCAGACCTTTATGCCATCTTTCATCTTATACTGTACTGCTGCTACATAATCTGAGACTTTGTTTTCAAGCAGTTCATTCTCTGGCTGACTTTTCTTTTGAATCATATCTTCTGCTTTCTGCTTTGCACCTTCAGGTCTCTTCCTTTTCAAAGAATACAGGTCCTTTTTGTCCCAGCATTCAGTTTCACTGTACCAGGGATAGCAACAACCTGTTGTTTGTTCAGTTGTTCTGTTCATTTGATGACTCTTCAATACCATCTTGGGTGTACTTATTTTATTTCACCTTTGATTTCATCTGGCCTGTTAACAGTCCATTCAAAGAATTCTTTAGCGTCTTGAATGGAACAGTACTTCTGTTTCACGGCCATGTCAGCCATTCTCTTCACACTTGCTCCGAGCCTGTCACAAGGGCCCTTTCCATGTCTGATTTCAAGGTACAGTGCTCCCTCTCTACAGCAACACCCAGTGGGAGACACAGATTGTGTGTGTTATTTGGAGGGAGTTGTTATAGGGAGGGAAAATCAAAACATGGCTTACATTTGCAAATGGCTTGAATAACTCTTCAATACATATCTTCTATCAAAGTGTCCACTTTGAGAAAAAATAGCAGCCAACAATTTTAAGCAGATGAGTAAAAGGGTTAAACATAATTGAACTGTTAACCCATTACCCCACAGCATGTTTCTAGTTATTAAACAGGTGAACACAAAAAGCAGGTTGAAAGTAAAGCAGAATGTGCCTTAAGGCACATTCTGCTTTACTTTTAGCCTACTTTAAGTTTCCAGCTGCTAGAACAGAAATTATTTCTAATACTGTAAAACAGGTATTTTTCGCGTCATCAATATTTCGTGTAATGCGATTTTGTATTAATTCGTGACATCATACAATATTTCTAGCAGGTGGTAGCTTAAAGCAGGCTGAAAGTAAAGCAGAATGTGCCTTAAGGCACATTCTGCTTTACCTTCAACTTGCTTTAAGAAGTCACCTATATTCAAAACTAGAGACATTCACGAATTAACGCATAAATTATAATTATTCTCGCTACAGTATTAAATATTCACAACTGTATAAATTGGAACTATTTTCTTCAGTTGAGAGTTAAATTGGAGGCATAAAAATGGCCGTTGTAGGTAGAGAACACTGTAATTCCACCAAGCTGAAACTCTGAAATCATCTTCATCATGTCACACACAATTTTCTTTTATTCCAGTTTTGGCTACTAGGAGAATCAGTAAAATTAGTGTATTCGTTCAATTTCAGGTAGCTTTGTCCAGTTTTATTGTGGCCTTCTGGAAAATAAGCTAGCATAGTATGTAGTGATATCATAGATTGTTCCAGTAAGCAGATAGAACCTCTTCTATCGATGTACAATTTTACAGGGCTCTAAATATTAGCGGCGTATTTCAAAAGCTTAAATCTTTATTTCTGCATTAAACCCTATGTTGTCACTACTGATTAGAATCGCCTCGAAGAGACGATTCTAATGGGTAGTAACACCATAGGATTTGGCGCTGAATGAGTGAGAAAATGTTGGATTTATTCAGTTTACTCTCTTTTACCTGGAGCCTTGATGATGGTTTTTGGCAAGTCCATCCATAACAGTATTTGGTTTGGTGGCAGTTTCTGATGGAGTACCGTAATCGCATTTCACGGTATCGGTGCCTTACTCTTTCAGTGTTCTGCCAAGACATCCAAAAGTTGGGGACACATGTCTCGGTGGGCATGAAAAGTTGGCGACATTTTTAAAAAAAAAGGGGGACAAAGGAGAAACATTCAAAGTAAAGTGCCTTAATGCATGGTATAACCTGTCATTGAAAGAGCTTTCTTGCTTTGGATGATTTCAATGTTTCAGAGCCCTGTTTAAATCAAAGTTTCCAATCTCCCATCCCACTATCTTCACTGAATAATCGCGTAACCCCTTATCTTGAAACTGACGATGAGCCTTTTTAGAGGAACCAGGTTACCATTTTCCCCTCGATTATTGCGGTTCTGCATGCTTTAAAAGCGAAGATGGGGATTCGGAAGTAGTGGGTGAGGGCTCAAAAGTTTTTCCGGACGATAAATCGGCATTATCTGACTGTCCGTTTGAAGAAACTTAAAATTGTTTTCGGCTTTTTCTTCACGGGAGACACCATTTTTAAATTTCCTGCGCTTGACGACAGACACGCTTAATAATATGACTGGTTTATCCATTGCAGTGTCGCGTACTATTTATTTCAGTAATGATTATAGAACCAGTCGAGTAAATTTGATGCAGGCACCGTGAAAATCGCTAACTCGTGAGAATTTCACGCCCAGTCAATATTCGGCCCCAAACATTTCGACCGCGACAATTGTCGCCCCGGGACGAAAATAAAAGCGACAATGGTAATTTTTTAGAAACAATGTCGCAGATACGCGGCCTCGGCAGAACACTGCTCTTTTCACATGGTTTCCGAAGCTTTTAAGCTTTTCACATATTATCTTCAAGTCATCAACACTCGCACATTCTTCAATTTCTTTCCATCGCTTTTTTTCTCCATCTTGTATTTTCTTTCATTATCTGTAATTCTCTGTTTCAATGTTCTTGTAAATGTCAGACAGCATACACTTTAATACATTTTGATCGTGAAATTCTGACACAAAAACATTAGGGTTTATACACTGCATTTCAATTCATCTCTCTTAACCCTTAGCCTGCCACTCATGACTATAGCTCCATATGCAAACAGCTTGAATCCGAATCCAAGCTGTTTGACACTCAGACAACTTTTTCAGCAATTTTGAGCAACTTGGAAGCACTTTGAAACTTGAAGCAGACGAGAAATATAGCAGACGACAATTTATTTGACGGGCTAAGGGTTAAGGCTATTAATTTTTCAATGCAAAGTTTCGATGGTAGTTGCACAAACATGTAGGCCTTGATGAAAAACATGTAAGGAGAATGCTGAGGTCATAATTTAGCTAACGAGCTTCTTGATATCTTGGCATTAGTGTTTTCAAAATGATATTTTTCTGTAAGTTTGATACATATATAGTCAGACAAATTGCAATTTCCTACATAGCATAGATCCAGATAAAATTACTTAGTAAATTGACATATAAGCATTGGTGCAGATCAGATGCCTTGTAATTTGACATCTGATCTGGTTCCAAGCATAGATCAGACAGTTACTCGGTTTGATGGTATGTGATTTTTGGGAGCCATTATACTTACCTGTTTGTATTATGTTGAATTGTATTGTTATATAAAATCAAACAGCAACCAATGTTGACTCCCATGTCAGGGCCTTTTTTCCAAAATTTGGGAAGGGGCCTTAGCCTTTCATTTGGTAAATTCAAACGCGAGATTTGGCCAAATTGGGAAAGGAAACTGACTTTCAAGACACTTAAAAAACTAAATGAAAGTCTACATAAATACAGAAAATAGAAAGTTGTTTTAATTTAATAATCGAAAACAAAGTTATTTAACATTTAAAACAGGGCTGGTAATTGAATAGCACCATTCTAATGTAGTTGTATCCCAAAAATATATGTGCTTTCTTCCATGAGAAGCACATTATGCATTGTGTTTTTGGGGAAATTCTTTACAAAATTGGGAAAAAAAGAGGCTTTTTGCAATTGGGAAGTCATCTGTTATGGGCCCCTGTTTTAGAAGGTAAAAAAGCCCTGCGTGTATTATTTGCTAGACGATGTGCAACCATTTTAGTAGATTCACAAGGCAGAAACTTTTTAAGCCTGTTCTCACATTGTCTAACAAATATGCTGAGTGCAATTATTTGATAAATAATGATAATAAATCATTTTTTAGAGCTCCAGATAAGGGGAGTTTTTCAAAAACTAAAACAGAGTTGTAGATAAGCAAATTATCTGAGTACTTACCCAATTGAAATTGGTGAAATACCCAATTATTTCAAAACTAATGGGTGACAGTACCAAACAAAAGCAAAAGGAAACCCAATGATTTGAAAGCGATTGCGTAAAAACCAAACGAATACTCAATTGCTTTTTAATTTCATCAGGTTATCAACTGAACTTTTACTTTAGTCAAACGTGTGTTAACAAAAGTTGCATAATTTTATAGAACTATGTAAGGTAAACACTGAAAATCATTTTAGACAGTTAACAACAATACCCTGAATGCACTGTTGAAAGGACAAGGATAGGAAATCCATGTTTATTTTCCTACTGATATCTAATTATATTACAAATCATGGGGTTCTGGACTGTGGATACCCAAATGAATTAGAAACCATGGGGATACCCAATGAATTTTCAAAAAACCCTATTCCTTTAAAATCTGTGTATTGATACCTAATTCCAAGACAAAGCTTATCTACAACTCTGCAAAAATCTTTCTTTCTGCTCGAAGAGACAATTCTAATTAGTAGTAACACCATAGGATTTGGTGCTGTATGTGTGAGAAAATGTTGGATTTGTTCAGATTACTCCCCTTTATCTGGAGCCCTGATTTTTTCACTTTTACTAATATCTTATAGTAGTCTTTGTAGTAGTGCAACTGCTCTAACATTCTTATTACTGTGGCGAATATGTTATTCTTTCCTTTTTAAACGCAAACGAAATGCAAACGCAAAACACTAAAATGTTTCAAATAGACTTGAAAAGGGTGTGGTCATTTTCCGTCTTCGGAAATATAAAATTGAAAGTTTAAAACCTTCTTGAAGTCATATTTTTGGTTATATCTTACTGAGATTTTGTCAGTGTCCTTGATCAAATTTAGGTCATACTTGAATATAGGTCATGTCAGGTCATATTGAAGGTCAGTAGCAGCATTGCCCATTCACGCAAAATCTTACTTGAATCACGTAAGAATTCAAGCTGTACCCCATTCTGAGAAAGTGCTCGGGTACATGCACGCCAGATTTCCCATTCACGCACAGATGTAAGTGATTCACGTATTATTTTTTTAAAAATCACGCATAAAATCAATGCCCTGAACGTGCATGCACACACAGACTTATGTTGCAGATAATGACGAAATCAGATTTAAGAAGACCACGTACGTTAACGTAAGAGGGCAGTCATCTTTTTGTGACGTCAACGGTCTCAGAGGATCCTAGACTTACCCTGTAACTCTGTAACAAGTAGTTAGGATATGAATTGTCTACTTTATGCCTCCAAAATGATGCGCAACATCAGTTACTGAGGCGTCTGCCGTAAGTATGCCAAATCACCTGATTTCTGTGCTTTTCTGAAAGCTGCGGCATCTCAGTTTTGAATCGCAGGTGTTTACAATTTTGTTTTTTCATTGTTTGAATAAGGCCTGCGTGTGTCTGTTGCATTAAATACACCTTAAGTAAACCCTGAATAGGTCAACTCACCATCTATGTTAAATACTGGAAGAGTTACGGAGTAAGTCCAGGATCGCCCCAGATCGTTGACGTAACGTAGAGACGACCGCACTCTTACGTTAATGTATCCACGTAACTGTTTTGTCCCAGCAACAGTTACTGCTCACTGCAGAGACAATAAGGAATCGTCTGATGCAATGTCACTGTCTTATCTGTACCCGTTGACTGTATACTGGGCATAACTTAACTGCACCCACAAGGCCAAGAATAACATCAACGTCATGCCCTGGCCTGCGGTATCGCCAGATCTGAAACCAATTGAGCATGTATTTGGTAAACTTGGCAATGGATTGGGAAAATTACCAGATTGACTTGACCAACGACCTCAGACATCCCGATTACGAAAATGACATAGCATCCCAGATGAAGTCATTAGACGATACATCAGAGACAGATTGTTGCTTGCATTAGGCGTGATGATTGGCATGCACGCTTCTGAAGTGACTTTATGCAAAAAAGGCACTTAAAATGAAACCATAGAATTTCGCCTACACATGCACATCTTTGAGAATTTTGAACTCGACCCCTATGCATTTCGACGTCTAATTACGACGTGACTTTTGAATTTTTTTCATCACCATTGTTCAGAACTTGCAGACATTGATCCAAGGTTTTGAATAACAGTAAGTGCTCTGCAAAATTGTGTTTGTATACGCATTAGAATCCCGTGTAAAGTTTCTATTTTTGCTAAGTATACATTTAACAATTTTAAGTAAAACCTTTAGATGAGGGCCTATGTTTTCTTTTCTTTCTTTGGTTTTAATCTAGATTTCAATTGGATAAACACTGTTTCCTGCACAAACAAACGTATGTAGAAAAAGAGAATGAGAATACAGGATTTGTTTTTGATCTGGGAAGATAGACTGAATGACTGATCTCTTGGCACACTGGGAGAGTCTATTTAAACTGATCAGGATATGGCTGTCATTAAGAATTTGAAGGGAGTCTGTCCTGTTTGAAGGAAACAGACCTGTACTCAAACGGATTGGTGGGCTATAAACTAATTAAGATACAGTTTAGTCTTAAAACTAGTATCTTTGATATTTAACAGCTCGGCACTACGCATAAAACCAGAGTAACCAATCAAAATTGCACAAATCACTCTCTGCGACTTGATATTTCCCTCTTGATACAGTCTATTGTATACTGCCGAAATAATGTCTACATTAATGGGTTCTTTCTTAACGGTCTTTTTCGCTAAGATGCACTTCCCTGATTTCCAAAACATTGCGCACAAGTTTGGACTCAGTAGGAGATTCCAAACCATAAATATCATGATACCACTTGATTGCATAAAATGCAGACACGACTGAACTATTCATATTTGAAGTTTGTATTAAAGAAGCCAAAATATATGGCGAAATATATATATCTGCCTAGCAGGCAAAACGTCCCCTGCACTCCCTAAACCATTACACAAAGCCCATTTATGATACCTTACAAAAGCACTTTCGTATTTCTTTGTGGTCTGCTGAGTGAGTGTCTGCTCTTGAATTCTGTAACAGCTCCGGAAGCAGGCATGCCTTGTCCACCAGTACTTCAGGCAATTTTTGTAGATCAGATTCATGGATCTGGAAAAACATATGTAAAAACAAAAACTGATAAGAAAAAATTTCCCCAACACTCACAAGAAGAACTGTACAGATTTTAATCAACTGAAGATCCTTCTAAACGTGCAAACGCATAATGTTTGAAATAAGCATCTTCAACATGGACAAGAAAGTATACACTTATCATAAATCCGGTAAAGCCCTTGACAATGCTGTCTGGCTATAACAAAGCATTGCTGCTTTATATCCTGGCAATGCTGCCTTTTAACTAATAAAAAGCAATACTGCTTTAAATTTCTGGTAATTATGCATGTTTTCTAACATAACAAAGCAATGCTGCTTTATACACGGCAATGCTGCCTATGTACTTAATAATACTGTCTCATAATACATAAAATTTCAAACATGTTTTCTGTGTCACAAGGCAATCCTGCCCAAAAATTACATAAAAATTGATTTTATATACTATGCACAAACCCACATTAAGCAATACTGCTCTACATAATAATAAAGCACTGCTGCTTTATATGGCTTTAAAGCACTTCTGCTATATTCAAATATAGCAAAACTGCCACAAAATACATAAAATTTCAAACAAGTTTTTCTGTAGCCTATCTCAGGGCAATCCTGCCCTAAAATTACATAAAACAATGATATTATATACTATACACAAACCCACATTAAGCAATACTGCTCTACATGATAATAAAGCACTGCTGCTTTATATGGCTTTAAAGCACTGCTGCTTTATTCCAGCTATGAAAGAACAAACAATATCTTAACAAGTAAAAGGGGAGCAACTCTTACTAAATATTACCAAACTCCAAGCAGAGTTACTTCCCTTGAACAATCACTGAAAATCACATTTCAATGCTTTCATGCTGAACTGAAGATCTGCATTTCCAAAAATGCCTTTTCCGTTTTTAGCTCACCTGGCACATAGTGCCAAGGTGAGCTGTTTTGATTATCCTGTGTCCGTTGTTGTGCGTCGTTCGTTCGTCGTCAACAATTTCTTTGAACAACATCTCCTCTGAAACCACTGGATGGATTTTTACCAAACTTGGCAGGAATGATCCTTATATGGTCCTCTTTCAAATTTGTTCAAACATTTCCCGTCCGTTACATATCTAGGTCACAGGAGCTAAAAATAAATTATTTCAATGAAAACTTAAAAAATCTTCTTGACTGAAACCACAGTACCCTGACCTTAGATATTTGGCACAAAGCATTGTCTTCAGGTCCTCTATCAAGACTGTTCAAATTATGTCCCTGGGGTAAAAAATGACCCCGCCCCGGGGGTCATAATTTTACATAGAGTTATGTAGTGAAATCTTCAAACATCTTTTTCTCTGAAACTGATATGGCCAGAGCTTTGATATTTGGCATGGTGACACTTCTTGAAGCCCTGAACCAATATTGTAAATATGGTTCCGGTCCACTGCATATATAGGTCACAGGAGCTAAAAATAGATTTTTTTCCAATTAAAACTTTAAAAATCTTCTTGTCCGAAACCACAGTACCCTGAGCTTAGATATTTGGCATAAAGCATTGCCTTCAGGTCTTCTATCAAGATTGTTCAAATTATGTCCCTAGGGTAAAAAATGACCCCGCCCTGGGGGTCGTAATTTTACATAGAGTTATGTAGTGAAATCTTCAAACATCTTTTACTCTCAAACTAATATGGCTAAAGCTTTAATATTTGGCATGGTGACACTTCTAGAAGCCTTGAACCAATATTGTAAATATGGTTCCGGTCTGTTGCATATCTAGGTCACATGAGCTAAAAATAGATTTTTTCCAATTAAAACTTAAAAAATCTTCTTGTCCGAAACCACAGTACCCTGAGCTTAGATATTTGGCACAATGCATTGTCTTCAGGTCTTCTATCAAGATTGTTCAAATTATGTCCCTGGGGTAAAAAATGACCCTGCTCCGGGGGTCATAATTTTACATAGAGTTATATCGTGAAATCTTCAAACATGTATTTATCTGGAACTATTATGGCCAGAGCTTTGATATTTGGCATGGTGACACTTCTTGAAGCCCTGAACCAATATTGTATATATGGTTCGGTCCATAGCATATCTAGATCACAGGAGCTAAAAATAGATTTCTTCAATGAAAACTCAAAAAAATCTTCTTGTCTGGAACCACAGTACCCTGAGCTTAGATATTTAGCACAAAGCATCATCTTTAGGTCCTCTTTCAATGTTGTTCAAATTATGTCCCTGGGGTCAAAACTGCCAAGGCCCTAGGGGTTACAGTTTTACATATACTGTTATATAGTGAAATCTTCTTCTCTGAAACTATTATGGCCAGAGCTTTGATATTTAGCATAGTGACACTTTTTGATGGTTTTTTTTTACCAATATTGCTGAAATGGTTCGGGTCTGTTGCATATCTGGGTCACACTAGCTAAAAATAGATTTTTTTCAATGACAAGTCTTCCTGTCTGAAACCATCCATGTACAAAATATTTGACAGAACACTTAATTGTCAAGTTCATCAGCAAGATTTTTGAAATTATGTCTCTGGGGTAAAAAATGATCTCACCCCAGGGGTTATGTGACCCTTGTGTTGGTTTTTCCAGGTGTTGGATTTGGTACCCTGATTGTCTGTAAACCACTTGACTTTTTTGATTTTTCAAAATATGAACTAATCAGCTCAAAACCCTGTATACAGCAACCAGTTCCCGCCAAGTTGAAGACTTAAGCGACTCTTCCTTAGACCACATACCATGACTAACTCCTTTTAAAGTGTTCACTTCAAACCCTGCGTAGCCAGTCAAACTGGCCTCTGAAAAAACAACTTTGCTGCACTTATATAAATCATATAATGTCTCTTGAATTTATTGATCTTAAATTTGAAGCCCAAAAATTAAGTTGCTTCAAACTCTCATCTGAAAGCGGTATAAACTGATCCCAGTGACGAACTGTGAGTACATCTATGCTCAAACACCTAGTCATAATCTGTGAAATATGACCTATAACCACACTCATAGAAATGAGTTGACCAACAATACTAGCGACTGTCCGAACTGATACTCTTCTGTGACCTTTAACGCTAAAAAATTATTCTCTATTGTGGATAACGCCTTACCAACCCTTCTGTCTGTGATAGAAACCTTACCATTTAAAGAATCTAGAAGAACACCAAGAAATTCTAGCATCTGAACCGGGATCCAGATTGATTTTGATACATTTGGGACAAACCCAGACTTTAACAAGTCTGTTTTAAGCTCTCTGCTAAGATTAACCCTTTACCCAATAGAAGCGCCTTTTAGCGGATATGATTTATTCATCCGCTGAAGAAAATAGTTCCAATTTAATCAGTAATGAATATGTATTATACTGAATATTTTCTATATTATAGCACATGATAGCTTAAGGCAGGCTGAAAGTAAAGCAGAATGCACCCTAAGGCGCATTCGGCTTTACTTTCAACGTGCTTTAAGTAGTCATCTATCTTAAGTACCATAAATAGGCTATCAGGTAAAGGGTTAACAGTGTTATCATAACCATTAGCACATCCGTATTCGTCATCGAGAAACATAGGGACATGTTTACCCTCTCCCAGCCACTTGTTTATCAGTGGCCGAGTCAATTTTGTGAAGAGGTAACAAGCACTTGAGATATCGAATGGCAGGACTAAAAACTTGTAATATTGAAGGTTCCAAGAAAACACCAGATATTCAGTATGTGGACCGAAAATCTCTACAAAATGATATGCACTGGTCAAATCAAATTCAATTTGAAAATAACTCTTCTCAACAAAGGAAAGTGCAACTTTGATATCCTCAAATTTTACTGGCTGTTTCCACAATTGCTTGTTTACCTCCCTGAGGTCTAAAATTAATCTCTTTTTCCCTGAATTTTGTTCAGAAACGGTCAAAGGGTTCACCACATATGGCGGATCCTCACATTTTTCAATTAAGGCCCTATCTAATAAGTCTTTGATAGCTTCTGAAACAAAGGCACCATTTAAACGTGCTGATCTGTTGTTTTTAATAAACAATTTGTTGGGCTGTGTGAATAGCGAGAGTTTATAACCATTTTCTATTACATCTAGAATAAAATCGCTAGCACCTATATCTCGCCAAAAAGAGATCTTCTTTTTTAACCTGTTTCTGACAATTATGCTTTTTTGACCTTGTTCAAATTCATAGAAATCAGGTGTTAACCCTTTCCCCCATAGAAGCGTCTTTTAGCGCATTCAGTTTAAATTATTCTTGCCCTGAAGAAAATAGTTCCAATTTATACATTCATAAATATGTATAATACAAAATATTTTCTATATTCTAGCAGATGATAGCTTAAAGCAGGCTGAAAGTAAAGCAGAATGCGCCTAAAGCGCATTCTGCTTTACTTTCAACCTGCTTTAAGTGGACACCTATATTCAATACTAGAGATATGCTATGTGGGAAAGGGTTATTGTATCTAAATCAAAATACTCATCTTTGACAAGTTCTTTATTTCCTTGTCGGCATGGACCCTTGTTCTCCAGTGGATGTTGACCTGGTATAGGGATAATTCTGGCGGAAATGAGAGAACTCTCCCCAAGCAAAGCATGGCCCCGGGGCTGGTCTGTAGGTGCATGTGCGCCCTGAAGCTGGTCCGTAACCGCTGACGTTACTGTAGCTGTTGCTGTAGCTTAGGCCACGAAAAAGCCGCCCTCCAAACGTCTGCTGACTGCCAGAACTTGATGCTGGAGGAAACCATGAGTTGGAAATGCCAGCACCAGAATTAGAAGTGCCAGTTCTGCTCCTACCACGTGACGTTTTGCGCTTCTTAAGGGTTCGGGTCTCTGTAGATTTTAGACTAATCCTCACTCCCACTGGCAATGGGGTTGGATTCATATTGCCTCACGGTCTCCCAGCCACCGGCAGAGGTATCAGCTATGCGAATATGCTTGTTTCTCAAGCGTAGCTTCTCGTCAGCCTCCCTCAACTGCTCTACACAGTAGTCTAGTTTCTCGTGCTCAACGGCCCACAGTGCTTGCTTTACAGTGTCCAAGTCATATTGGGTTTTATTACCTTTAAACCGCCACTGTACGTCTTTCTCAGTCTTCAGCTTTTTCACCTCACTTGCCACATTTACATTTGTACCCCTCAACTCCTGCTTTAAGTTACTCAGTTCCGACAGAATACAAGAAAGCTGATTCTGTACGTCGTTGTTACCCTCGGCTCTAGCTAAACAACACGTCTTAAGTTACCCAGTCAGGAGTCCAGAGCTGAATGACCACGTCGGCAAAAACTTAAAAAATCTTCTTGTCTGAAACCACAGTACCCTGAGCTTAGATATTTTGCACACAGCATCATCTTCAGGTCCTCTATCAAGAATGTTCAAAATATGGCCCTGGGGTAAAAAATGACCCTGCCCCGGGGGTCACGAATTTACATAGAGTTTTATAGTGAAATCTTCAAACCATTTCTCCTCTGAAACTAATATGGGTAGAGCTTTGATATTTGGCATAGTGTAACTTCTAGATGTACTTAACCAATATTGTTCAAATGTAGGGCCGTAACAATACACTCGAATATTCCAATATTAATTTTGGTGAATACGTATCGTATTCGCCTGGTCAAGAACCGAATATTCGCCAGTACAAAAAAGAAAACTGTAAAACAACTAAAAGGGTGAAAACTGCAGCCTACAAACAACCTCCAGTACCATATTTGTCCTGAAAATCCACCTAGGGCCCTTCACATGTTTGAGCTGACAACACAGCTGATTGCTGTAGTTTGTATAACAAAGCTTTTAGGACATCTCATAACGCGAGAGAATACTTTTAAAGGATAATCAGTAGTAATAAAATATTAGAAGAAGTTTCACATAAAGAACTACAAAGAAACTATTGCATTATTATTCATATTCGTCACCCTATATCGTGATGTGTATTCGTATTCACTACATGGTGTATTCGTTACAGCCCTATTCCAATGGTTTGGGTCCGTTGCATATCTAAGTCACAGGAGCTAAAAATAGCTTTTAGCTCACCTGAGCTAGCTCAGGGTGAGCTTTTGCAATCCTTGAATGTCCGGCGTGCGTCGTCCGGCGTCAACAATTTTAGTGTTTACACTCTAGAGGCCACAATATTTATCCAATCTTTCTTAAACTTGCTCAGATGGTATATTGCCATAAGAGTTCAGATGAGTTTGTTTATGGTTGAAATCGAACAAATAGGTCAAGAGTTATCTACCTTTGAATTGCTGGAAATGCCATATTTAAGGGTGTTTACACTCTAGAGGCCACAATATTTATCCAATCTTTCTAAAACTTGCGAAGATTGTATATGACCATAAGAGTTCGGATGAGTTTGATTGTGGTTGAAATCAAATAAATAGATCAAGAGGTATCTACCTTTGAACTGCTGAAAATGCCATATTTAACGGTGTTTACAGTCTAGAGATCACAATTTTTATCCAATCTATCTCAAACTTGCTCAGATTGTATATGACTATAAGAGTTCATATGAGTTTGATTATGGTTGAAATCAAAATAATAGGTCTAGAGTTATCTACCTTTGAATTGCTGAAAATGCAATATTTAAGGCTGTTTACACTCTAGAGACCACACATTTTATCCGATCTTTCTTAAACTTGCTCAGATTGTATACTATCATAAGACTTCAAATGAGTTCAAATATGGTTGTAATCAGATCAATGGGTCAAGAGTTATCTACCTTTGAATTGCTGAAAATGCCATGTTTACACTCTAGAGGCCATAGTATTTATCCAAGCTTTCTCAAAGTTGCCCAGATTGTATATGAACATAAGATTTAAACAAAAAAAGAGTGATTATGGTTGAAATTGGACCAATAGACCAAGAGTTATCTACCTTTGAATTGCTGAAAATGCCATATTTTACAATGTTTACACTCTTGCAACTACAGTTTTAAATGGATTTTGATTATACTTTTACACAAAGTATATAGCTATACATTCTCGAAGGAGTGCAATTATTGATGAAATCTAATCATTGTGGCAATAGTTATTTGCCCTTGATATACTGTAAAATTCATTTCAATATTGTTTAGGCTCTAGTAATTATACATGCACACAATGTATACAGCTATAAGTTAGTTAGGCTCTATAGTTATCTGCCTATGATGTACTCTACTATTCTAGAGTATAGGTTGCATTCCAGTGTTTACATGCAATACTACAAACTTGAATGGATTAAGAATAAAACTGGTGAAATTCAAAGGTAAAGCTATCAGGCTTCATTACAAATGGTGAGCAATATCAGGGCCTTCAGGCCCTCTTGTTTCAATTAGAACTTAAAAAATCTTCTTGTCTGAAACCACAGTACCCTGAGCTTAGATATTTTGCACTCGGCATCATCAAATCAACAATTGGCACAATCCTTTTGTCATAATCTCTCAGCTTTTCAAGATATGTTACGTTTACATCACAAGTTCTAGGTGAGCGATTTAGGGCCATATACAGCTCTTGTTTACAGACCCCACGGGGTTAACGTGACACAATTTGACAAATTATCGGATCCTACGATAATTTCGGTAAACGTTACATAATGTACTCTGGAGATCACTCAAACACGCCTGAAATAAAAGGGTAGACTGGTACTAGAAATAAGATATTTATAATACCTAATGTTACTTAATTTACTGTAAACCGGCAAAAGCAGGTACCCGCCATAGACTGTGAATTAAATTAGTATATCAACACACTTTTACGATACATGTCAGCCATTTTGTTAGCGTCATTAGATTATAAATCTAAAGTTGTCTGTAATGATAGAAAGAAGCAGATTTTGGACCTTTTCACGCAGAATTTGGCCAATTAAAAGTAAAACAAACACTTCTTATGATCCCCTTGAGGTATACAAGGATCGTAATTTCGAGTGAAAATGCCGAAAAGCCTGAAAACCCCATTACTTATGTGGGGTTAAAACCCCCTACTGCCGTGCCCATGCCGCTTAGCCATGAGAGATGATATAGAGTCATCTGAAGAGACGGAGGTATCCGATACGCTGTCAGAACTGAGTCTCTGCCTCTGTCTTGTTCAGGAACGCCTTGTTTTGAGACCATCGGTTGGGTCAGTTTTGACTGGACAGAAACCGGAGGCAGTACACTAAATTGCAACAACATATTCCTATGGAGCTTCCTTGTCGGGCCTTGGTCAACTTCTCGCTGAACCTCAAAGTCTGGCAAATCTGGGTTAGGGTTGCACATAGTCTGGTAGGGAGATTGCTCCCATTGGTCTGCTTATTTGCGTTTTCCCTGAAACCCAACCAATTTGACAAGTACTCTCTTTCTGACATCAAGCTTGACTGCAGTGACTTTGTGGTCAAAAGGGATTCCTCCTTTTCTGCAGCTCTAGTAGCTGCTTTGCCAGCCTTGTCATAGGAGTAGCGCAAGCGCTGAAGAAGCTTGCTTCCATAGGTCTACTTGTTCCGGCTGCCATTCTTGGGACCTGTGCCAACGAGGATGTCTACAGATAACTTTTGATGCCATCCATACATCAGATAGTGTGAAGAAAAGCCGGTGGCATCACTGCGGTTGGCATTGTAAGCCTGAACCAGGTCCTACAAAAGAACTTCAGTCAGCTTTCAGGTCTGCTTAGAGCGTCCCCCCCATCTTGAGAAGAGACTGGTTAAATCGCCCGTAAACTCCATTGCCCATCAAGTGAAAAGTTGTGAAAAAATTTCGCTATCAACTTAACAACAACCTCCCTCCCCCAGGGGTCAAGTTTTAACGGGGTGAAAATTTGATCTGACACCTGCAATCCTACAAAGTTCCTTTATCACCTTGCTCTCAAAGTTTCTCCCCTGATCACTATGTAAGAGATCAGGAAAAGAATATAACTTGATAGAGAGCTTTAGCTTAAACCTTCCAAATGTGAACTTGTCATGGAGTCGGCGACCTATCTTGGACCCCTTATTTCCATTGACGGTATTCATACTGATCCTGAGAAACTTTCTGCCATTAAGTCCTGGCCTGAGTGCCTACAGAGGTCAAGGAAGTATGTAAATTCCTTGGCTTTGCAGGCTACTACAGTCACTTTATCTCTCACTATAACACCGTTGTGGAGCCTTTAAACTCTCTTCTGGTTTGAGTGCAGTTTGTTATCAGGTCCAGGACAGCTCAGAGCGCAGGTAGTTGCTTAAGTGGGCCTTCACTGAAAAGTTTAACCGATTACCTTTGTGGTAAAATTTCAGTGTTGTTAGGGACAACAACCCTATTACTTATATTCAGACATCAGCTAAGCTTGGTTCTTCACCTGGTCATTGGTGGGTAACTGCTTTGGCTAACTACCATTTCACCATTTCTTACCAACCAGGCAAGCTTAATGCTGATGGCCTATCTAGACAGGGTTTTCCAGATGCTATTGAGGCTATCTGCCATGGGAATGTTAGCAGTGAAGCATAGCAGACACTGTTGCCTGTACTCATTCTCCTCCTTCGGCCGGGGAGGGTATGGGTCAGCACTCTAGTCTCAATCTCAACGGGAAATTTGAACATAGTCATTTCCAGTTTGCAAAGGAGTTCTTGCCCCAGATGGAGAAATCTTGGGAAGGAGTTGCCTGATGTTCAGAAACTCCGTAGAGAATGGAATTGTCTTTGTCTTGACGATGACATTCTCTACAGAACCATATTGCTGAGTGAGGAAATTTCAAAACAGTTAGTCCTCGATCCCTGAATCTTTCCGGGGTAAAGCCCTAAAGCGTATCCATGATGATATTGGGCTACCCGATAAGGAAAAAACCCTTTGGCTTGCTCTGGCCATTCCCTGCAGGAATTAAACTGTACAGACAACAGCTAAAGCTCTTCTATTTTCTTGATGGCTTACATAGTGATTAGGGGAGAAACTTTGAAAGCAAGGTGATTAAGGAGCTTTGTAGGATTGCCAGCCCTTCAAAGTCTCGCACCACACCTTATCACCCCATGGGCAATGGATCTTGCGAGTGATTTAACCAGTCTCTTCTCAAGATGCTGGGGATGCTCTAGGCAGACCAAAAAGCCAACTGGAGTTCTTTTGTAGGACCTGGTTCAGGTCTACAAGGCCACCCGGAGTGATGCCACTGGCTTTTCTCCACACTATTCGACGTTTGGATGGAATCCCAAGTTGGCTGTATACATCCTCACCAGGGCACATGTCCCAAGGATGGCAGCCCGGATAAGCCAACCTATGTCAGCAAGCTTCGTCAGCGCTTGTGCTTGCATATAGCCTTTGACAAGGCTGGCCAAGAAGCTGCTAGAGTAGGGGAAAAGGGGAAATCCCTGTACGACCACAAGGTCACTGCAGCCAAGATTGAGATCGGAGCAAGTACTTGTCCGATCAGTTAGGTTTCAGGGTAAACGTAAGTTAGTGGACTGGTGGGAGCAATCTCCCAACCGGGTTATGCGCATCTCTAACCAAGATTCTCCAGTCTTTGAGGTTCAGGGAGAAGATGACCACGGCCCAACTAGGAAGCTCCATAGGAATATGTTGTTGCAATTTAGTGTACTGCCTCCTGTTTCTATCCCCTCGAATCTCTGACCCAACTGAAGGCCTCCAAACCAAGGTGTTCTCTAACCAGACAAAGGGACAGACTTGGCTACCTGTTCCTCTTTGGATGACTCTTTACCACGATTTATCATCCCTCAGACCCACAGATGAGACTTAATAAACAGAGGTCCGATGTATGAGTGCTTTACACTTGGCATCTAAAAGAACCAGAGATATTTTTCGATAATAAGAGTAGGGCATCGCGCCTGGGTTCTCTGTATCCGTTTCCCTCTCTCTTGGGCGTCCAATTAGCCCATAGATGGCAGAAAGGGACGTTGACAAAAAACAAACAAACAAACAAAAACGTGCTACTGATAAGACGTCATTTAACTCTAGACATGCAAGGCAAATAAAATGTATTCATTGTAATCCATATTTCTATGCACATGTCACAATTGCTACAGATGAAATATTGCTTGGTGTGCAAAGATCTATGACACGTTGCAAAGAAAACTTATTATAAACAGTTTGGATCCAGATCAAACCACATGAAACGTGGCGTCTGATCTGGATCAATACTGTTTGTAATTCATTTTTCTTAAGCATTTAACTCTAGACCTGCACGCTTATTAGTATTTCTGATCTGAATTTACACAGCTACAGCAGCTACAGTCACTTATTTACATTAACACCCTCTGTGTGTTTGTATTGTATGCATGTACACAATTTTACTACACAAATCACTTACTCTTAAAAAAGTCTGTAATGTCTTTCTGCTTGGCACAGACTAATTGGGTAAGAAATTGCTCCTGGATGAAACCCTCGACGTCGCTGTTTTTGTCTTGAACTCCGTTGCTGTTTCGTATTCTCCCTAAGTAGCGTCTTATCATATCACATGCTTTCAAAGCCTGGTTCGCTGAGATGGGGTCTTCTCTCTGTTCGTCTTCTTCGTCCTCACTGGCATTTGTAAACCCTTAGGAAAAAGAACTGCTAAAGAAGGCAGTTTTTTTGCAGTGAAATAGCAGTTTGTGTTGTTTTTTTTAAAAAAAACTGCCTTCATTAGTAGGTTTTTTTTTAAGGCCCAGAGTTGTTGGTGAGCAGTAAACTGCAGTTTTCATATAACTGCTAAAAACTGGATGTAAAGCTGAGTCCATTCTTTTGTGGCAGTTTTTAACAGTAAAATATAACTGCTACCTGAAAAGAGGCTTAATTTGCAGTTATCAGTGCTCAGTCTTTTTCTTGGAGCAGTTTTCTGGTTACTTTCATTTGGACAGAAGAACTAGTTTATAGCAGTTTTAATTTCACTTATAAAAGTTTTAAGCCTAAGGCAGTTTTTTAGCAGTTTTTTCCAGTATTCAGTGGCGCAAAACAGTTTTGCGCCATTTTCTCTATTGCATCATGGGAGAAAGCAGATTCAAATTTGAAATTCATATGATTTTGGTCATGAAGACAGTAAAGCAACACAAATATCCATGTTTGACTAAAAAATTGTACCTAGTGTTTAGTTATTACTTTATATGGTTAGTACACATATAGTGGATAATTTGGCTTTCATCTGTGTGTTGTAATGGAATGCTTTTAAAGGTAAAATTGACATATTAACTTCTTGAAATATGCTGTGATCACTTAAAAATGTTGAGGTTTTTTTTTTGTCAGACAGTTGAAATTTACTAGATTTAATCATGCAGATATTATAATTATAGCTCTTGATTTTATGCAGATCTATTTAGATTTATTTCAAAATGCTCAAGAAGCCTGTTTCTAGTTCTTAAGTTACTTAAGTTTTAATTTACTTAAAGCAGGTTGAAAGTAAAGCTGAATGTGCAGTCTACTTTATTTTCAGCCTGCTTTATGCTACTATATCTGGTTTGATATAGAAAGTGTTTCTTATGGTGCTTAATGCTTATTCATGACTGTATAATGTGGACTATTGTATTATAGTTGTACTATCTAAACTGTAAAGTGAATAATTTCTTATGTTCTTTTGTGTCTTTTTAAGACGGGTCCCTAACTGTGTTTTCTAAATTATTTCCTTCAATAAATTGTGGTAGAAAGCATCATTGTCGAAATCCTTGTCTTATTTCAAACATCTTGCAAACTAAGCAAAAATGGTGAACCTTTTGCAGACTCTTGTGATGGGTTTCTTTTTATAAAACTGTGCCTCTTTGTTAACTATCAAAGCTTGACGAATATGTATACTAGCTGCATTGAGTTACACTTTCTGTACATATACTTACTTTCCAGTAACTGTTGTTTACTTATTCTGAAAAAAAAGAAGCTAAATGACTGCAAATTAACTGCCTTCCTTTTTCCTAAGGGAAGCTGCATGAGCCAATCTGGCATCCAGCAGATCGCTGATGAAATAGTCTTCTGTCACAGGCTCCGGTTATAGACATCAGATTAATGTCAAAACTGACAAAATGATTCATGTTTCCTGTCCTACCCACATCTCTGATGAGGTTAGCAAGTGAGATGTCGTTGTCTAGATCTGATTCTTCCTCGACTATGATGTCCACGTGCTGTTGACTAAAGCCAGCATGAGAATAGCAGTTGGCAATCGTCGTTGGTGTTACTCTGCTCCATGCTGTCTTCATCATGTGCATGACATCGAGTACGATGATGACGAGGTCTTCCTGGTTTTCAATTGCCATAAACTTTCTGGTGACAACTTGTCTTCTGTAATAGACTTCAGGTTTTTGATGATTCCCTTAGCTAGGTTATCGTTATCCATCGCCAAAATCGCCATTGGCGATTACTTTTTACCGTCGGCAACTAAAAAGTTCAATATCACCAATTTGGCGATTGAAAATTTTGGACAATCAAAAAATGAAAATTGGCAAATTTAGTCGCCAGACCCGCCAACCATCACAATTGTCCAACACGCTAGCAGGTAGTAAAACTATTCTTATCAGTTTGCTAATTAATCCGTGGGGGTAATTGTTACAGTTATCTGCGTACCGCTTATTAGGTATGCCCTAGAGGCAGGGATTCATTTTGCTTTAAAAAACAATGTGAAATCAAGACCATCACAAGATATCTAACAAATTGTCAAGCGTACCGGACCTTAGAACAATAGACAACGAGTTTCAACAAGATCAACACCTTCACTGCCATGCCGTCATCTGCTTTAAATCTTTTCTCCATCAAAAGAATCTACCAATTTTTATGCATTTACGAAATACTTTCTATATCACTGCAGATGATTGCTTAAAGCAGAATGCGCCTTTAGACACAGTCTGCATTACACCGAATCTGCTTTAAGTGGTAATCTGTCTTCAAAACTAGAAACAGGCTATGCGTAAAGGGTTATAACAACTGTCGTTTGCTTCTATATTTCTCACTTTAAAAGTTCTAGGTTAGGTTACTTAAATAGAATTCATATCTTTATGAGTGTCAAACTGTTCGGTTCCTGATCAGAAGCCGAGTTATGCGTCTGATCAGGATTCAAACTGTTTGCAAATAACCTTTGTATAGATTTATTCAGGGTAAAGCGGTAGTGATTGACCCTTTATCGATTTCGTTCGTTGCGCAGCGTATTAATGGCGGACGGAGATATTGAAGAGTAGTTATCAGGGGAGATAAATCATGCAAAACTTTTAAATAGAATCGTCTATACAACCAAGTTATAACAAACTTAACTAAAACCTCAACCCAGCCGATACCGGACTTATGGGGAGGATATGCTCGACATAAAGCACATAACACATATACTGTGTGTAGCGTTATCTGTACAACCAAGTTATAACAAACTTAACTATAACCTCAACCCATCTGATACCGGACTTATGGGGAGGATATGCTCGACATAAAGCACATAACACATATACTGTGTATAGCGTTATCTGTACAACCAAGTTATAACAAACTTTACTATAACCTCAACCCAGCTAACACCGGCCTTATGGGGAGAAAATCTTGGACATAAATCACATAACACACATATACCGTGTATAGCGTTATCTGTACAACCAAGTTATTACAAACTTAACTATCACCTCAACCCAGCTGATACCAGACTTATGGGTAGAATATGCTCGACATAAAACCCATAACACACATATACCTTGTATAGCGTTATCTATACATTCCAGTTATAACAAACTTAACTATAACCTCAACCCAGCTGATACCGGACTTATGGGGAGAATATGCTCGACATAAAACACATAACACACATATACCTTGTATAGCGTTATCTATACAACCAAGTTATAACAAACTTAACTATAACCTCAACCCAGCTGATACCGGACTTATGGGGAGAAAATGCTCGATATAAAACACATAACACACATATACCTTGTATAGCGTTATCTATACATCCAAGTTATAACAAACTTTACTATAACCTCAACCCAGCTGAAACCGGACTTATGGGGAGAATATGCTCGACATAAATCACACAACACACATATACCCTGTATAGTGTTATCTATACAACCAAGTTATAACAAAAACGCTTCACATCTCAATTTCCAAACATACCGGTACCATCTTTACTAAACTATTCAGTCTACAATGAATGATCTTAATCCAATACAATTGTCAATCAAAACAAAGTTGTTATTAATCAAACGCCAAAAATAAGCAGATTTCCACTCTGGAACTACTAGATTTAAAAAATAAATAAATCTAGGACCAAAATGCATCTTCCTTATTACTCTGCTCAGCCGAATGACCTGGGAACAAATAATTTTAAATTACCAATCAATCGTTAAAGAACCAAGACTTGCGGTGTTAGGACACCAAAATCGACTTTAGACTTAATGACTTAAAGACATCTCATGACGACCTTTTGGTCATAACGCCTTGCCAGAAAATTTCCTTGCAAACGCATGGGTCTTGTGGACATACCGGTAGCCGGCTGACAGCTTATGCTGCATGCTTTTCCACGCCTATCCAAAACAATGGGGGACTCCATAAATGAACTGAGGAAATATCTTTAAGGACGCTGTAAACCTCATAAAGTTCACACTCAGCTGATGATTTAACCAACTCCTCATCGGTCACGTTCCATGGGAAATCAATGAACTGTGCCAACTTCATATCCGCTTATTGAAGGGTGACTGTATACAACATTTAAGCAAGCGGCAGGCTGACAAGGAATTTAAACACTCAAGGCATTTGCACAACGACAACTAATCTAAAGTTCCATGCTCCACTTTCTTATCAGAATTATAAGAGCGTGCTTACAATATGTTTATACTTAAATATCTAATCTGGCCATTAACAGTACTCATCAATATGATTTGACCAACAAAGCTGGCGACATATAGCACAGCAACTCACCTTTTGCTTTTCAACCCTCGTTATAGCTAATAACGCTTTATCTATTCTTCTTGAGGTAAAATAACCATAAAAGCTCAATAACTCAACAGAGCAAAAAGCCATGCTAGAATTTTAACAGAGATATGTTCCTGCTTTGATAATAAATCAAGAATGAAGCAAGCCATGTTTACTTCAGCAGACGTTTTTGTACATGTATATAAACCGACTTTAATAAATAGTCGTCTGAAAACACAATAACTTTCTTTACTTTCCCCTCTCAACTTAGCAGTGAGAAGACGGGTGTTGCTTTTTTTTTCTTTACACCTTTTGTAGAAAACCCTAAAAATTCTGTTTAGGGGTAAAATATCAGGTATATAACTAGAAAATAATAAGCAGAAAGAATATTAAACATAAATCATCCACCCATCTTTCTTTGATGTGTAATCCTAATATTTCACACACTGCTTCCAAACATGTTTGTTAAAGCATGCACATCTGAAATAAGGCGTTTTTATCGTTGTTTAGAATTTAAACAGACAGTGGGTTAACAACTGTAGATACATGCGAACAGCATGGTTTCTATTAAGCCTTGTGTAATAGATATGCTAGCACTCATTAATAAATGCAATGCTGACTCTGTTTCTGCCAACTCAGTGTTCGTATTAGCTTTGAAATACAGTGAGTCCCTGGGACTCAGAGGGTTAGGAAAAGTTGAGTCCCAGGCTAAAATTACTGAGTCCTGGAATTTTTTTCCAATTATGAAGGTTTCTTGCATTGTTTAACTCTTTAAAACTGGGCAAAACAATTTAAAAGCATTAAACAAGTTAATAACTTTTAATGTTGAATGATCATAATACATTCTAACCTCAAACAACAACATACAGTAAAACTTCTCTATTTCGACCACTAAATTTTGTAATTAATGGGGGCTTAAGGCTGGTAACTGCTTAAAGCAAGGAGAAATAAAAGAGAAAGATCTCAATCTCTGTTCATTGTCACCTTGCTTTAAGCTGTCACCTGTGACTGTCTTGTATACAATCAATTACTCAAAAAAGTCAATGTCCGATGACAGGTGTCAGACGAGTGTACTGCGTTGGAAATCGCAGCTACCTGTTGTGAAAGTATTTTTTGCATTTGATTCTGTGCACAACAGGCAGCGCATTAAATTTGGTTTGTTTCAGGGTGGATGTCTTTCACTAGCCATTCTTTAAAAGCAGCGTCTCTAAGCCAAGCGTCTTGGAAATTCCTTGTATGTTTCGCTTTTTTCTGTGCAGTCGCCATGATTTTACACAATAGAGAACTTCCGGTCTGGGTACCGACTGCTTCTCGATTGTTTACGAACACGCGTGCCGCGAATCGAAGAGGAAAATTGCTACCAGTCTGATAAAGACAGTGACGATACACGTCACGTGTTTTGATTATTTTGGGAAACCCGGATTTTTCATATTATTAGACTAGAGTGACAGCCTCGTTTTCATTCTGGAGCGTTGCTATGAAACGTCGATCGAGACGTAGTCAAGTAAATAACAACGGAGAGTTAATTTTTAGATTGTTTTTCTTTAACTTCTTTTTATGGTTATTAAAATCACTCTTTTTTATCTTCCGTCCCAGGGACGTAACGGACTTTGTTATTTTCCGTCCCTGGCATTTTCGTTACGTAATTAGATATGAATACGCCGTAAATAGGAATACTGCAACTTATTGTTTTTCAAAACACTTTTCCAGGACAAAGAATAGTACTGAATCTTATAAGCATTCTGAATAGTATCTATAGAATAAATTTATAAGCTCTGATGGATTTGCTCTCTTAACTTAGTTTCCACAATAATTTCCTTTTGACCTTGTTTGCAAACATAAAACTTATCTTTAACCTCATTATATTTATCATGAAAATACTTATCTTTCATGCATAGATTCGTAAGGTTACACCGCCTTCCGTATCCCATAAGCAGCAGAAGCCCTGGACTTAGGCTTGGAACTGAGTTCTGGCAAACTTTCTCTCCTAAAATACCTATGTTGCCCGGCGTGAATGTACATGTCCTTCTTCAGTAGACTACCTAGCGACTAACACGACTTCAGTCGGCTGTTCCTAATAGTTGTATGATATCTCCCCTCTACATGCATGATATCCTTGTGCATGTACAGTAACAACTCTCAGTCACTACATATCCAAGGGAAAGAAATTTTCGCCTACTTCACTGCGTTCAAACATCGAAAATTATATATATCGATGATGCCGTGCGCATTACTATATGTTACATAGTTATTTTCACACTGTATACACGGTGCAAGTGTACATGTATTCAGTGTGTTACTTACAGCGTAATATAAGCAAAGAGTGCAACCCAAAGCATTTGGTTCCAGATCAAACATGTGGAACGTGGCATCTGATCTGGATCAACACTGTTTGTAATTCATTCAATTTAAGCGTTTAACTCTAGACCTGCACGATAATTAGTAATTCTGATCTGACCATTTACACAGCTACAGTCACTTATTCACATTAACACCCTCTTTGGGTTTGTTTTGTATGTACACAATTTTACTACACAAATCAATTGCTTAAAAAAGTCTGTAATGTCTTTCTGCTTAGCACACACTAATTAGCTAAAAAATTGCTCCTGGATGAGACCCTCGACATCAATGTTTTTGTCTTGAACTCTGTTGCTGTTTCGTATTCTCCCTAAGTAGCGTCTTCTTTGTCCTCTCTGGCATTTACTAATTAAGCTGGTGTCAGCCGATCTGGCATCCAGCAGATCGCTGATGATGTCATCTTCTGTCACAGGCTGGGTAGATGTCAGATTACTGTCAAAACTGACGAAATCGTCCATGTTGCCTGTCCTACCCCCTAGCTCTGATGAGGTTAGCAAGTGGGATGTCGTCGTCTAGATCTGATTCTTCCTCGACCGTGATGTCCACATGCTGTTGACTTAAGCCAGCATGAGAATAGCAGTTGGCGATCGTCGTTGGTGTTACTCTGCCCCATGCTGTCTTCATCATGTGCATGACATCGAGTACGTTGATGACGAGGTCTTCAATTGCCATAAAATTTCTGGTGACAACTTGTCTTCTGTAGTGGACTTTCAGGTTTTTGATGATCCCTTGGTCCAAGGGCTGTGTAACCCTTGTTGTGTTATGTGGCAGAAATATCAGATTTACGTTTGGATGGGTGGGGCAGTTGTCAATAATGAGCACAATCTTTCGCCTCTTTCTTGCCATGTTCTCGTCTAATTTCCTTACCAATTCTGTAAAGAGCTGGGATCCATGCTATTTTGTTGGCCTTGTATTCTGTTGGAAGACTGTGGCTGTTGCGGAAGCAGCGTGGCTTTGCTGATTTTCCAATGGCCAGCAGGGGGAGACAAGTTTCTCTGTGCCTGTGTCATATCAAAATTGGACCCCGTTAAAACTGGACCCCTGGATCCAATTTTGATATCAAATATGGATTGACCCCTGGTCAAATTATCGCTATGAAAATTTGACCCCTCCCCCCATAATAAGCTTAAAAATCGCAATGAAACCAATGAATATTTTAACCCATTACCCAATAAATATGCCTGTTAATGCCTTAAATTTATTCCTACATTGAAGAAAATAATTTTATACTGTTACAAACATTTACTGTAGGAAATATTTTCTGTATCCTAGATGGTAGCTTAACCCATAACCCCATAAATATGCCTTTTTACGCCATTAATTTATTCCTCCACTGTAGAAAGTAGTTCCATTTTGTACAACCATGCATATCTTTAGAAATAATTATTATATATCCTATCAGATTATAGTTTAACCCATAACCAAATATCCTGTTTCTATTTTTAAAGACAGGTGACTACATAAAGCAGTTTGAAAGTACTTTCAACCTGTTTTAACCTGCTGTAAGCTAAAATCTAGAAAATATTTCTTATGATACTTAATATGAAATAAGGCATGGCCTTCAATGGGGTTTACCCACGATCGTTTTTAAAATCTGGAAACATATTTAAAAATACAGATCTCTAATAATTGTATATAGAGGCTACTCAGCCCAAAAAGAATTTACCCACTTTTGTATTCTAAATTATCAGTGTTACATGTACATACATACTGTATTTAATTTTTGTTTTATAGAAAAGTGGCAGACGACATGACAATTTTTGTGGCTTAATAACTGGAACATTGTAGTGATAATAAAAGGTCTATAACTCTTTTGTCTGAAAACAGCATTTTTAATTAGTAATATTTTTCATAGAAGAAATACAATGGTGCTTATATTTAGCAGCTAGAACTTTTTCTTAAAGGAAGTAAAATCACAATAGACTATCATTCATCGCAATATTCATGGCGTAATCAAGACTAGAAAGTCTAATAAAATCACCTCTATTTGAATTGAAATAAGAATGAACTTAAGTTTTTCAATTTCATTACATGTGTCTTTTGATCTGATCGTTTTACTGGGATACATTGGTGAACATATGGGTCTTTACAACCACAAACCAAACTGGAGTTGATATTACTTTAAACGATACAGAGCTTTGAAATTTATTCTTGTTTATGCTAAGCAGTGAATTATAGTTTTCTCAGTAGATTATACTGATATAATTTACAGTGAATTTTAGCTTTTAGGAACTATTTCTTGCCCGAACTATTTTTTTCTATTACCTCCTTTTAATTTGAATATGCCATACACTATTATTTCCCTTGTAAAGGGGCGTATGCTTCAAATTGTTGTTCAATAAGCTGTGATTTGCTCTTGAATGTAACTAATTAAAGCAAAAGCATAGCAAAACGGATATTAATGAAATGCATTGACTTCTCAATGTTATGTGAGATGTTCGAAATGAAAATAAAACAGTTTGCCAAATTTGGTAATAGATCCAAAACAGCAATGTTGAACATATCAATAATATTTTTCCAATAAAAAAAAGAAAAACAAGACCGTGTCCCAGATACACGAATGCCCCCATGGCACAGGGATGCGAATCCATACTATCTGTGTGGAGAGCACCATAAAATATGCAATTTTGATAAATTCAAGGACCAGAACTCCAAAGGCCCTAATGTGAATTGGGCTAATTGGCGCCACTGGTTATCTAACTAATGGTCTCAATTTTTGTCAACAAACAATATCAGAAGTTTGGTTAAGATCAGATGAAAAGCAATGTGTTTGTGAAACACAAGTGCTCCCAGCCAGCATCATGCTATGCACAAGTTATAGAGATGGAAAGGTTTTTTGGTTAAAGTTTAATTAAAAAGGTCAAAGGTAAAGATTAAGATCACAAGGTCAAACACATTGGTATAGTTGGAAAGGTCTTGACACAAGAAATATACATACCAAATATAAAAGCCCTAGGCCTACTGGTTTAAAAGTTACAGACATTTTTTTTTATAATTTAAGTAGGTCAAAGGTCAAGGTCTTAAGGTCAAGAAGTTTTGTATGGTTGGAACGGTCTCTGCACAGGGAAGACACATACCAAGTATAAAAATATACATGTGCAATAATACAAGAGTCACAGTCAAGGTTAAGGTTTTAGATTATTTTCTTATTAAATAGGTCAAATGCTAGGATAAAGGTCACAAGGTCAAAAACATGAACATAGTTGGAAAGGTCTTGACACAAGAAATATACATACAAAATATGAAAGCCCTAGGCCTACTGGTTCAAATTTTATAGAAATTTAAAGATTTTTGCAAAAGTAAGTGAAAGGTCAAGGTCACAAGGTCGAAGAAAGTTGTATGGTTAGAAAGGTCTTGACACAGGGAAGACAATTGCCAAATTTAAGAGGCCAAGGTGCAATAATGCAAGAGTTATAGCCAAGGTTAAGGTTTTTAGTTAAAGTTTGATTAAATAGGTCACAGGTCCAGGTCAAGGTCACATGGTCAAAAAGTGTTAATTGGTTGGAAAGGTCTTGACACAAGAAATATACATACAAAATATGAAAGCCCTAGGCCTACTGATTTAAATGTTAAAGACATTTAAAGATTTTTACAAAAGTAGATCAAGGTCACAAGTTCTTAAAGGTTTGTATGGTTGGATAGGTCTTGCCACAGGGAAGACATATAGCAAGTATAAAAGGCCAAGGTGCAAATAATGCAAAAGTTATAGTTAAGGTTAAAGTTTTTGGCACAGACAGACAGACGGACAGGTAAACAAACAAAATAATATATTATAAATAAATAAAATAACAAAATGATACAGTTTTTGTCCTGTCTGTTTGTTTGCTTTGTTTGTTCATTAGTATATGCCTGCGAATAGTAGATTCTGAGGGGAAAAAAATGTGAAATGGTTATTGCCATCTCACTATTCAAGATATCCTTTCATCTTTCTCTATGATGTGATGAAGAATCTGATATCATATCATGCATTGTCAGACCTGTCTAGTGTACTTTACAGACAGTTTACTGACAATACCATTTTGAGAATGTTCATAATATGATAACAAAACAATATCTTTAAAACAGCAGCTTTAAGTGTCCTTTGTCTCAATTCCTTTACTTTATCCTCCTTGATCCACTTGTCTCATCGTTATTTGTTAAACTGCTGTCATCAGTTTCATCCATTTATTGTCATTCATACAATTATTTTGTCATTTGCGGGTGTTGAATTCATTTCGCTTTGCCTGCAACCATCCAAGCAGAAACACACATCAAAGAACTCATCATAGTGCTATTTACATAATGAGTTACTAAATGCATGTTTCTGAAAGGATAGGCTATCTCTCTTGTCCAATTACACTAAAACAAAATCAGGTTTATGTGTTTATTATATGGCCGAAACAAAGCTGGCCTTAGGCCAGCTTTTTGCGCAGGTCGCCTTTAGATAATGTGTATGCGTTGCGTGAATAAAACAAGGAATTAAGAAATAATTCTCATTAACCGGTCGACCTGAGAAATTATCGTGCAGTTATGGGCGCCACCATTTTGACTGCCATGATTTCACTTCCGGCAAGGGAATGCCTAATTCACCAACCAACCGAGCATTCGGACATTCCGTAGCGGCGGCTCATCAGGCTCTCCTCTATTGAAATATTGTATTATAATCGTACATAATTTACATGTGCGCACGGGATGGACAAGATTGAAAACGCAGGCTTAAACCGATAAACATGTCCCTACCATGGTGACTGGCGGTAGAGGGCCTTCTACAGAGACACCTCAGGAAGTGAATTGCTTGGCCACTCAAACTCAACATTCAGAAGTCGGGAATAGTGTTCTACCAAAGCTTTCATCTTCTGCTCATCACTGAGTGATAGCTCACAATCTTAATTCCTGACAAACTTCTCATCAATGACATCTTGGTTCTTTCTGTCCATCTGCTTCGCCAGCTTGAAGATGCTTCCATCAGTGAGGGAGATGTTACCAAACCTTTACTGTCATGGGTAAGACGTTAAACTGCATCCAGCTGTGGCACTCCTGAATGGAGTGTGGGAATGTGAAGCTACCCTTTGCCACAGTTGCTTCCGGACTCCCCTTGGGCAAGGGTCAGTACCCGTTTTGTGCCCCCCTTCTCAGGGTAACGAGCTGCTATAACCTGGATGGCAGTATGGCCTTTGTGGCAGACATCGACAAACTGATGTTTTAGTACAGATGTCTCTGTGGCTCGGCGGACGATCCCTTCTTAGTGGACAATGGTGAGGCACCCAGCCCAAGTGGGGGAACGGCAGTAATAGTCTCAGACACCCTAAAGAGTTGAGTTGGATGACAGCTAGAGCACTCTATGTAGAGTTCCGACATAAACAGTCATTTACCTGATCTCTTTAGAGACATTCTACTGTAAGGTATGTGTAAAACACAAAGCTGTTAAGGACATTCACTACCAATTCCTGCGACAGGAAGTATGATAAATCAAGCATTGTTACTCAACGAAATTATGCGTATTGGTTACCTCTCTTAGATACTATTGGTTTCAAACAATCTCCATTAATCACTTAATATAAACATTAAATACATGAAATTGTACTTCGTAAATGAAAGTATGTGAAACTTGGCTCCACCTATAATTAGCTGGAAGTCGCGATAAGACTGAAATACTGTTGAAAGCGACGTAAAATCAAAACAAATCAAAATCAAAGACTGGCAAATCTGGGTTAGGGATGAGCATAATTGGGTAGGGAGATTGCTCCAATTGATCTGCCTACTTACGTTTTCCCTTAAACCCAAACGATTGGACAAGTATTCTCTTTCCGACCTCAATCTTAACTGCAGTGACTTTGTGTGGTCGAAAAGGGATTCCCCCTTTTCTGCAGCTCTAGAAGCTTCTTTGCCAGTCTTGTCATAGGCATAGCGCAAGCACTGAAGAAGCTTGCTACCATAGGTCAGCTTGTCCAGACTACCATTCTTAGGACCTGTTCCCATGAGGATGTCTACAGCCAACTTTGGATGCCATCCGTACATCAGATGGTGTGGAGAAAAGCAAGTGGCATCACTTCGGGTGGCATTGTAGGCCTGAACCAGGTCATATAAAAGAACTTCAGTCAGCTTTCTGGTCTGCCTCGAGCATCCCCAGCATTTTGAGAAGAAACTGTTTAAATTGCTCACAAGCTCCATTGCCCAGTAAAGTAATAATTTGTGGTGCGAGACTTTGTAGCTCTGGTGTCATATCAAAATTTCACCCCATTAATATTTGATTTGATATCAAATATTCATCCCCGGGTGAAATTTTTCGACAAAGGAGGGTGGTGAAATTTTAACACTATCAAATTTTCACCCCCTCCCCAATTGAAGCCCCTTAAATTTAAGTAATACTATGTGATAATATCACAATAATCATAAAAGAACACAAGTGACCAATATTTTGCATTAAGGTAGGGAGAAGTTAACTGCCAAACTTTGAGGGGGGGTGGTGAACACTTTATGAGGGGGGTCAATATTTCGCTATTAAAATTTGACCCAGTGGTAAAATTTAAAGGGGGGGTGAAAATTTTACCGGTTCCGGCTGGAAACGAAGGCCTGAGCATACCTGGTAAAGTGGTCAGTTATGACCAAAATATGCTTATAACCACCATTGGGTAAGGGAAAACATGTCTTTTCCACTGGACCCAAGGGTATTTGTTGCAAATGTCAAGGAAATGCCAAGGAAGTATGTCAATTCCTTAAAATTGGCTTTGCAGGCTACTACAGGCGCTTTATCTCTCACTATTTCACGGTTGTGGAGCCTTTAAACTCTCTTCTGGTTTGAGTGCAGAGTTGTTTAAGTAGGCCATCACTGAAAAGTCTCACAATTACCTTTGTGGTAATAGTTTCAGTGTTGTTATGGACAACAACCCACTTACTTATGTTCTGATATCAGCTAAGCTTTGTTCTACTGGTCATCGGTGGGTAGCTGATTTGGCTAACTACCATTTCACCATTTCATACCGACCAGACAAGCTTAATGCTGATGGCCTATCTAGACAGGGTTTTCCAGATGCTATTGAGGCTATCTGCCAAGGGAATGTCAGCAGTGAAGCATAGCAGACACTGTACTGTACTCATTCTCCTCCTTCGGCCGGGGAGGGTATGTGTCAGTACTCTAGTCTCAATGTCAACTGGAAATTTGAACATAGTCAGGACAGAGCTATTGCTAGGGTTATTGCCAATTTGCAACGGAGTTCTTGCCCCAGATGGAGAAATCTTGGGAAGGAGTTACCTGATGTTCAGAAACTCCATAGAGAATGGAATCGTCTTTCTCTTGACGATGACATTCTCTACAGAACCACGTTGCTGAATGAGGAAATTTCAAAACAGTTAGTCCTCGATCCCTGAATCTTGCCGGGGTAAAAAGCCCTGAAGCGTATCCATAATGATATTAGGGGAGAAACGTTGAAAGCAAGGTGATTCAGGAGCTTTGTAGGATTGCCAGCACTACAAAGTCTGGCACCATACCTTATCACCCGATGGGCAATGGATCTTGTGAGTGATTTAACCAGTCTCTTCTCAAGATGCTTGGGATGCTCGAGGCAGATCAGAAAGCCAACTAGAGTTTTTTTGTAGGACCTGGTTCAGGCCTACAACGTCACCCGGAGTGATGCCACTGGCTTTTCTCCACACTATTCGACGTTTGATTGCATCCCAAGTTGGCTGTATACATCCTCATGGGCACAGGTCCCAAGGATGGCAGCCCTGATAAGCCAACCTATGGCAGCAAGCTTCTTCAGTGCTTGGGCTTAGCCTTTGACAAGGCAGGCCAAGTTGCTGCTAGAGCTGCAGAAAAGGGGAAATCCCTTTATGACCGCAAGGTCACTGCAGCCACTATTGAGGTCGGAGAGCGAATAATTGTCCAATCAGTTGCGTTTCAGGGAAAATGTAAGTTAGCAGACCAGTGGGAGCAATCTCCCAATCGGGTTATGAGCATCCCTAACCCAGATTTGCCAGTCTTTGAGGTTCAGCAAGAAGATGACCACGGCCCAACCAGGAAGCTCCATAGGAATATGTTGTTGCAATTTAGTGTACTGCCTCCTGTTCAATGTCCCCTTAAATCCCTGACCCAACCCAAGGCCTTCAAACCAAGGCGTTCCGGAACCAGACCAAGGGACAGACTCGGCTCTGACAGCGGATGGGCTACCTCTTCCGCTTCGGATGACTCTATACCTTGGTTTATCTTTCCTTAGAAGAGAATCAAATCCAATGTCAGGAGTTCTGTTTCATTGTCCTCTAGCACCACTGACCATGCTGCTACTCAGTCTGTTCCATCTACTTCTGTCCTTTCTACTCCTTTATCTGATCAGTTTCTTAGTTTGAGCCTTCTCAGTTGAACAGAATCTACTTTAGGGTCCGCTCTGTTGAACTCGCCAGGGATTTATAAAAAGTTTGACTTAACGAAAGTTCGACTTAAAGACATCTCCTGATGACCTTCGGTCATAACCCCTTGCCAGACAATTTTCTTGCAAAAAGCATGGGTCTTGTGGACATGTGTGGGTAGCAAAGAATCATTGAAGCGTCTCATTTGAGACCCGACCTGTGTATTTGATAGTTTGGTTGAACGAATGAATGAATGACTTTATTTAATGAGGGTGTCTCATTTAGTCAAACAACTATTAACTAGATCTAAACCCAAACTGACCAACCCAGTCTCTAGTGTAGACTCAGATTTGAGAATTTCCAGAAAACCCCTCACATCTGTGTCCACACTGAACGAGTTCAAGTTAGTGAAACAGGTCCTACACTGAGCTTCGTCAGGATTTAAAACAAGATAAACTGCAAAACGCACACAGAAGCTCTGCTTTAACCCTATACCCCATAAATACGCCATTCTCCAGCACTGAAGAAAACAGTTCCAAATTATACAGGCATTAATATGCACCATAAAAAATACTTTCTATATCCTAGCAGATGACAGCTTAAAGCAGACTGAAAGTAAAGCAGAATGTGCCCTGCTTTCAACCCACTTCAAGTGGGCAACTATCTTTAATACTATTAAACCTGGCTATGAGGTAATGGGTTAAATATGTACTTTTTGTGTAGAGACGAAAAAGATTCATTGACAGCAGATTAATAACAGATTATTTTAAAGAAACATGTAGTTTTAAATAGATCTAGATCTACCAAAATAGTTTTAAGATAACCCATATGACGCCGTGAGAGATTTACACATGAGCAAAATCAAATATCCAACATACATATCTACAACCCCCAAACACTGAAAATAGCAAAATTGAAATCTATCTAGATCTGGAATGATCATGAAAATAAATTAAATAAACAAATTACACACTAGATCTATCTAGAAGTTAAAATGCCGGTTTCTCTTTTTACTATATTTACTTTAACTCGATGGGAACCAGACTAAGCATTGCACATAATATCGTTACATGACGTCATAACAATGACGCATCAGAATGTAGAAATTTCCCACGTTCCTTTATGGAAATACAGTAACACATTCGAAAACCGGACACAAACACAACCGGTCCCCAACGGGCGGTCGTCCAATGGAGCATGATGGTACCATAGAAAGCTCATATAAGAGCTCTCTGCAACACCACCGCAACCCACAAGGCAACCATTCTTCGTTAGATCCCTCTTTCAACATACACAAATGCCCGAATTTCGGATGTATAACTGTAATATCGATCAAACATAATAAGACCCGTCAGAGCCCCAAATAAAAGAAGACGATCGACAGACCTCGTTTTATACAAAATAGCTCACAACGACACCCACTGAGTGTCTCAGTCCCTGTTGTTGTATTATTGAGCAGCATATATATTTTCGAAAGATTGATTGCCGCAGTCTTCTTATATAGGCAGCACTGAACGAATGAATGGCACGGCCCTAAAATAGATCTCATACAAAACAGCAAGTTATTTAAACCTCAGAGAAATGAACAAGAACAGTGAATATAAAACCGACGAGAACAACACTTAAAACACAATATATTGTATATATACATTAGAAACACATGCATGGGCACCTTTCTGACGGTTTTGGTTCCAGAAGGTGTATCCCGACTCGAACCCAACTGCCAACCAGATGCTGGGTAAAGAGGGTAAATCCCGAGAATCAGCCTGGCAAAAATCCATGCTACAGGGCTGCCATTTCTCTGGATTTTTTCCTAAATCTTAGGAAAAAAATGTCTCCACTTTATAGTAGCTTAAAGCAAGCTGAAAGTAAAGCAGAATGCGCCTTTAGAAGCCTGTTTTATGAAGTCGCATGTCAACAAAAGTAGAAACAGGATATGGAGTAAAGGTGCGATTCGTAAAACACACTTGAAAAATGCAAATTTGGAAATCTAAGGATTTTTCATGTCAACTTATGGCAGCCCTGATGCTAGCTGACCAGAATTCATGCAATCACCGTAAGGGCTACAAAAAGTTCATACTTATAGTAGACCGTACATTATATACATAGAAATCTAGAACATTAGAGCTCTAGATATGGGGAGTATTTCACAGGATAAAATCTTTATTTCTGTATTAAACAGTTAAACCCTTTGGTGTTACTACTCATCAGAATCGCCTCGAAGAGACGATTCTTACGAGCAGTTACACCGTGTTGAATTGAGTGAGAAAATGTTGGACATGTTCGCGTGTACACCCTCTTATCTAGAGCCTATAATAAATGTGTGGGTAAAGGGATAATCAAATTAGGTCCTCTTTGCTTTTATCCATTCAATTATTTTCACGGTGAAGTTCTCAATGGTCTTTAGATCTCTGATGGAATCAGGTATTGCATTCCACAACGCTGGACCTGAATAACCTATGCTTTCTTTAAATTGGTCCAATCTTGGTATTGGTATTCTTAAATTCGTATGACTAAAGGATCTTAAGTTTGATTTGTAAGATCTGTTGTCTTTTTCAAACATATTTGAGATATAAGAGGAACACAATTCTTGTGAACTTTGTACATAAATTTTGCTTTGTTTAGTAGAATTCTTTCATAGATGTTAAGGCAGTTCATATTTTCTAATGCATCTGCAACAGATGTGTACTCATTGCCAAATATTATCTTGGAGGCCCTTTTTTGTAATTTGTATAGTTTAAGAAGATTAGACGAAGTTGTGCCACCCCAAACTATATTGCAGAAATCAAAATGCAGTTGGATATATATATTCTTGAATTGAGAGGGATAAACATTTTGATACGAGACAACAGCCAAATATTTGTTGACACTTTCTTTTTAATTTTGATGACATGATCGTTCCATTTTAAATTTTCATCAATACAGACGCCTTATAGTTTTTCTCCTTTGGACGTCTTCAATTGGGCATTTTTGAAAGTAAGAGAGAAAGAGTTTCCTGGAATTTTAGACCTTCTGTGTGGAGTTGTTATTAATAACACCTTAGTTTTATCGGTATTTAGAACCATTCCGTTATTTTTGCACCAGATTTGTAAAACATTTAATGAAAGTTGAAGATTATTTTCAACAACAAGTTTTGATCGATGAATGTCACATATAGTTGTATCGTCTGCATACATATCAGTGCTACTTATAAGATTTGAAAGTGCGAGAGACATTAATGAACTTTAATGAACATGATAAAAAGGAGAGGTCCAAGAATTGAGCCCAGAGGAACGCCACATGAAATGTTTTGCTTTGTTGACATACTACCATTTAGACTAACCATTTGTTTTCTATCGCTTAAATAAGATTTGAACCAGCTTACCGTTCTGTTCGAACATTTATATAACTCAAGTTTCTTGATAAGAACACCATGATCAACAAGGTCAAATGCTTTTTAGCTCACCTGAGCCAAAGGCTCAAGGTGAGCTATTGTGACCGCTCACCGTCCGTAGTACGTCTGTCCATCTGTCCATCTGTCCGTCTGTCCGTTCACATTTACTTCAAACGACATCTCCTCTGAAACCCGCCGATTGTAGGGAGAGTTCAAACTGCTCATGATGTTCCTTGGATGCTTCTCTACAGAAGTTGTTCAAAAAAAAGGAAAAAAAGCACAAACTCTGCTTGAAAAAGCAAAAAAGCAAAAATCTTTAAAAAATCTTCTTGCCCAAAACTACTAGGCCCTAAGCTTTGATATTTGTACAGTAGAATCTCCTGGTGGATCCCTCTATAGTTTGTTAAAATGAAATCCCTAGGGTCACATTTGACACCACCCTGCACAGTTTAAGTGCTGCTCTAGGCAGGTTTTACAGTATTTTTGATTTAGGCAGAACTGTATTTACCTGAGTTACCCTTAATATACTATGGGCAAATAACCAATATTTGCAAACAGTTTGGATCCAGATCAGATGCAACATAATGCTGCATCTAATCTGGATCCAAACTATTTGCCACTCATTTACCAACTTAACATTTTCTAAAAAAAAAAAATGTACATTTTTTACACACAGAAGGTATTTAGCAGACATCATTTCAGTCTGGTAAGGGTAAGCCACCAGCAGCAGTGCTGCTAATGCTACAGTACCATACTCTTGCATAATAGTTGACCTCAGTGATCAGGCCAACAGAACTGAACATGTTGTCTGCTAAAGTTTAGAAATGGTTCAGTCTTCTTCATACTTAGAGAAACAGGATCTGGAAGTGATCCACTGACAGTTATGTAATTATGTCTTATGCCATATTTATACATATGTTTAATATTGGTTTTGTCACAGTTATCTGCATGCCTGCCATTTTTTCTTGTCCAGGATTCAACCCTTTTTCCCAATAAATACTGACGTTTGTTAACCCATTACCCCATAAATGTGCATATTTAGGCCTTTGATTTATTCCTCCACTTAAGAAAATAATTCCCCTTTAACCCTTTCCCCCATAGCATATCTCTAGTATTGAATGTAGGTGTCCACTTAAAACAGGTTGAAAGTAAAGCAGAATGCGCTTTAAGCGCATTCTGCTTTACTTTCAGCCTGCTTTAAGCTATCATCTGCTAGAATATAGAAAATATTTTGTATTATACATATTTATGAATGTATAAATTGGAACTATTTTCTTCAGAGCAAGAATAAACTGAATGCGCTAAAAGGCGCTTCTATGGGGGAAAGGGTTAAACAGTCATGAAAATGTAAGATGTGAAATAAGTTTCTATATCCTAGTAGATGGTAGCTTAAAGCAGTTTGAAAGTAAAGCAAAGTGTGCATTAAGACCCATTCTGCTTTACTTTCAACCTGCTTTAGGTGGCCACCTATTTTCAAAACTAGAAACAGGCTATGGGGTAATGGGTAAAATGAAATTGCCTATTTGGAAAGAGCCTAATGAGAGGAAGTGCCATTTGCAAAGGCCATAACTCTGACATCATTGTTTTTTTAGTTATTTCCCTTTGTCATATTTTCTTGTCAAGAAGACAACTCCAGTTCTACTGATGCTATTGTAATGAAATTTTATGTATGGAAAGAAACTGATGAGAGAAAATGCCATGCATAAGGGCAGCAATATTTTGTTTTCCCCTTTGTCATATTTTATTGTCAGGAAAATAACTCCAGTTCTGCTGACGCTAGTGAAATAATTATCATTTACCGGAAATGGAAATAGCTTGATAAGAGGATGTGTCATGGATAAGGGTCATAAGCTTGGCAACAAAATTCACTTTTGTCATTTTTCTTGTCCGGAAGATAACTCCATTTATAGCTATATTAAAATGTTGTCTTGCCCAGTCAACTTAGGTACAAACTTCAATGTCCTCAGGTGAGCGAAATTAGGGCCATGGCCCTCTTGTTTAAACAATTTATTAATTAAATGAACAAAAGCTGTGTCACAGCTATGCTCTTTCCTAAAACCACTTTGTTTTTCAACAATTAAATTGTAATAATTTAAATAATTTATTAAAATATCATGTACATGTTTTTCTAGAAGTTTTGATAGAGTAGGTAGGATAGAAATAGGCCTGTAGTTATTAACATCATTCTTAGACCCAGTCTTGAATAATGGGATTACCTTAGCTAGTTTCCATGCATCTGGAAAAATACATTGTGATATGCTCTGATTAAGAATGTAGTGAATTACAGGGAAAGTTATATGAGCCGACAGTTTTAACAATTTCTGACCGACTTCATCAAGGCCTGTAGCTTTAGAAGTGTCTAAGTTTAGAAGCATTTTTCTCACTTTAGCTCTGTTTATAAGTGGAATATTAAAATACATAGGTTTTGGAACATGACAGTCAACAAAGTTCTTCACGTCTTCAAATCTGCACGGTGTAATATCTTCTTTAAGATTAGAAGCAACATTAGTGAAAAAAGAATTAAATTCGTCCGACATTCTTTTTTTCATCATTTATATCCCTTGACTCACTTACATGTCCTTAATACAAGACTAATAAGACTATTAACATATTTCAACCCCTTTATTGAAATGCAGTAAAGCACCTGGACAGCAACTGATGCGTGTTAGTCACGTATAACATGTAATCACATCTCAAAAAACAGATTCCACAAACAGAGAAAAGAACTACAGTATGTCAATTTTGCACTGTCAATCAAACTACTGATGAAACAAATAGATCTACTCATGAATAAAATTCAAAACTACAAATGGGATGCCCAAATCATAAAGTGCTACAGTGCTTAAACAATAATCTGCTTTCTCAATCTGTTCTTGGAATCCACTCTACTTCAAAATATCAAATTACTAATACACAATATAAATGTGCTCGTTATTCAGTTATCTTCTCTCCAATAATCATAATTATTAATGATTTAAATGCAAAAATACTATTCGATCCAAGGACAGCGGACTATATAAAACAAACTAACTAAACAACACATCTTAACCTGTCAGGAGTCCAGAGCTGAATGACCACGTCAGCAATAACTGCACGTGTTAGACGTGCACCGATACGCCACATATCGGACATTACAACCAGTAAAGGGAAATCAATTTTCTTCTAATTCATTTCAATCAAACAAAGAAAATTACATTTCCCTTGACTCACTTACATGTCCTTAATACAAGACTAATATTAACATATTTCAACCCTTTTATTGAAATGCAGTAAAGCACCTGGACAGCGACCGATGAACTAAAAGAACGGGAAATTAGACAACTGTCGTTGGATCGAATAAAATTTAAACTAAACTTAACTCATTATTCATTATTCAGATATACATAGAGTTCTATAAACACAAGAGTTACAGTCCCAAATTTAACGATACTGCAAGTCTTTCGTGTACATTGTCTTTAACGTAACCATCCTTAGTACTCTCACTTGTCCAACGACCATGTCTCTTAAACATTCTGTCTGGAACACCATTATTGGCTACTGCAGTGGCACCACCTGAGCGTAGCGAGTGCAAGGCAAACTTTGTAATATCTTCAACATGAGGACTTAAAAGCCTCCAGAAATACTTCTCTTAAATGTGTGTAAGACATCTTAATACTATTCTTCCTAGCTTTATATCCAGATTTGGTTGAACATATGTTACAAAATACAAAGTTATAATGCACTAGCTCAGCCCAGGTAATAAGCTTTAACACATTTTCCACAGGACATAATTTAGTGCCCGTCTTGGCTATCATGATCCACGAACCATCTCTGTATTTATCAGTTTTATCTGTAGTTTATCAGTTTTACTGCTCTCTATGAATATAGACATATAAGTGGATTGAAAAATAATATCAGAGACTTTGATATTTAACAGCTCGGCACTACGCATAAAACCAGAGTAACCAATCAAAATTGCACAAATCACTCTCTGCGACTTGATATTTCCCTCTTGATACAGTCTATTGTATACTGCCAAATACTGTCTACATTAATGGGTTCTTTCTTAACGGTTTTTTTCGCTAAGATGCGCTACCCTGATTTCCAAAACATTGCGCACAAGTTTGGACTCAGTAGGAGATTCCAAACCATAAATATCATGATACCACTTGATTGCATAAAATGCAGACATGACTGAACTATTCATATTTGAAGTTTGTATTAAAGAAGCCAAAATATAATTATGGCGACTGTTAAAGGCCTAGCAGGCAAAACGTCCCCACTCCCTAAACCATTACACAAAGCCCATTTATGATACAATGTACCTTACAAAAGCACTTTCGTATTTCTTTGTGGTACTGTCGGCTCTTGAATTCTGTAACAGCTCCGGAAGCAGGCACGCCTTATCCACCAGTACTTCAGGCCATTTTTGTAGATCAGATTCATGGATCTGGAAAAACATATGTAAAAACAAAGACTGATAAGAAAAAATTTCCCCAACACTCACAAGAAGAACTGTACAGATTTTAATCGACTGAAGATCCTTCTAAGCGTGCAAACGCATAATGTTTGATATAAGCATCTTCAACATGGACAAGAAAGTATACACTTATCATAAATCCGGTAAAGCCCTTGACAATGCTGTCTAGCTATAACAAAGCATTGCTGCTTTATATCCTGGCAATGCTGCCTTTTAACTAATAAAAAGCAATACTGCTTTAAATTTCTGGCAATTATGCCTGTTTTGTAACATAACAAAGCAATGCTGCTTTATACACGGCAATGCTGCCTATGTACTTAATAATACTGCCTCATAATACATAAAATTTCAAACATGTTTTTCTGTAACACAAGGCAATCCTGCCCAAAAATTACATAAAACAATGATATTATATACTATGCACAAACCCACATTAAGCAATACTGCTCTACATAATAATAAAGCACTGCTGCTTTATATGGCTTTAAAGCACTTCTGCTATATTCAAATATAGCAATACTGCCTCAAAATACATAAAATTTCAAACAATTTTTTCTGTAGCCTATCTCAGGGCAATCCTGCCCAAAAATTACATAAAACAATGATATTATATACTATACACAAACCCACATTAAGCAATACTGCTCTACATAATAATAAAGCACTGCTGCTATATTCCAGCTATGACAGAACGAACAATGTAAAAGGGGAGCAACTCTTACTCAATATTACCAAACTCCAAGCAGAGTTACTTCCCTTGAACAATCACTGAAAATCACATTTCAATGCTTACATGCTGAACCTGCATTTCCAAAAATGCCTTTTCCGTTTTTACAATTCACATAGAATTCTTTCTGAGTAGGCAAATATATCCATGGCTTTACTTCTGTAATGAACAAACCATCAGGACAAAGCAATGGCCAAAAAATAGCAGACTTCCAATTTGGGATGACTAAAACCCTCGCATTATCGGCCTGCATTTTCTTCAAAACTTTGTGAATAATGGAAATAGGAGGCACAAATAAACCAAATCTGTCTCCCCAAAACTCTAAAAAAGGATCTACCCCTTTTGAGGATGGGTTCCAAAAGCGAGAATAAAACACTGGCAGTTTTGCGTTACCCTCTGAAGCAAACCAATCTAACTCTAATGTGCCAAATTCTTTTTGGATAATATGCAAAGTTTCAAATGAGATTCCCCAATCATCAAAATCAACAATCCGAGAAAAATAATCTGCTTACTCATTTTGTGTTCTTGGAATCCACTCTACTTCGAGACATATCAAGTTAGTCAAGCACAACTCTAAAATACTATATGCAACCGCCTGCAATTCTGCTTTCATAGAACCTTTGTTCACAATGGATTTGGTACCCTGATTGTCTGTAAACCACTTGACTTTTTTGATTTTTCAAAATATGAACTAATGAGCTCAAAACCCTGTATACAGCAACCAGTTCCCTCCAAGTTGAAGACTTAAGCGACTCTTCGTTAGACCACATACCATGACTAACGCCATTTAAAGTGTTCACTTCAAACCCTGCATAGCCAGTCAAACTGGCGTCTGAAAAAACAACTTTGCTGCACTTATATAAATCACATATGTCTCTTGAATTTATTGATCTTAAATTTTGAAGCCCAAAAATTAAGTTGCTTCAAACTCTCATCTGAAAGTGGTATAAACTGATCCCAGTGACGAGCTGTGAGTACATCTATGCTCAAACACCTAGTCATAATCTGTGAAATATGACCTATAACCACACTCATAGAAATGAGTTGACCAACAATACTAGCGACTGTCCGAACTGATACTCTTCTGTGACCTTTAATGCTTAAACAATATACTCTCTATTGTGGATAACGCCTTACCAACCCTTCTGTCTGTGATAGAAACCTTACCATTTAAAGAATCAAGAAGAACACCAAGAAATTCTAGCATCTGAACCGGGATCCAGATTGATTTTGATACATTTGGGACAAACCCGGACTTTAACAAGTCTGTTTTAAGCTCTCTGCTAAGATTAACAGTGTTATCATAACCATTAGCACATCGGTATCCTTCATCGAGAAACATAGTGACACGTTTACCCTCTCCCCGCCACTTGTTTATCAGTGGCCAAGTCAATTTTGTGAAGAGGTTTCAAGCACTTGAGATACCAAATGGCAGAACTAAAAACTTGTAATATTGATCGTTCCAAGAAAACACCAGATATTCAGTATGTAGACCGAAAATCTCTACAAAATGATATGCACTGGTCACCCCGGGGGTCACAGTTTTACATAGTGTTATATAGAGAAAATTTCATACGTCTTCTTCTCTGACTCTAATATGGCCAGAGCTTTTATATTCTGTATGGTGACACTGTTAAATATACTTTACATATTTTGTTCAAATTGTTCCGGTCTGTTGCATATCTAGGTCAGTCCAGGACATAAATCAATATCTCCATTTTTTCAGCTATTCTCAGGTGAGCGAATTTGCCACAATGGGGCTCTTGTTCAATTAAGGCCCTATCTAATAAGTCTTTGATAGCTTCTGAAACAAAGGCGCCATTTAAAAGTGCTGATCTGTTGTTTTTAATAAACAATTTGTTGGGCTGTGTGAATAGCAAGAGTTTATAACCATTTTCTACTACATCTAGAATAAAATCACCAGCACCTATATCTCGCCAAAAAGAGATCTGGTTGAAGCTGGTCCGTAACCGCTGACGTTACTGTAGCTGTTGCTGTAGCTTTGGCCACAAAAAAGCCACCCTCGTCCAAACGTCTGCTGACTGCCAATACCAAGGGAATACCAATCTGGGATTGGAATTAAATCAAATACTTCTATGAAAAGTCATTTGGGCCATCTGAGTGCTTTACTTTTGTCCTGTATTTAGCTAAAACCTGTATCAAACACTGACTATGATGCAGATTTTCAACCATTTGAATATTCTTCATAGCATTAGATCAGGTTTTCTTGCAGAATATGTTCTATAATAATTATATACACCTTGTAAGTATTAAATTTGAGTTCTAATCACTCATTGATCAGATAAAAAATTATTGAAGCTTTTCTGCTTGACAACTTTCATGCTGCTCTCTAAGACTAAGCTATCATAGTATCAGATGCATTATATAATTATACACCATCAGTGGGTCTTCATTGCCATGCATTTAACAACAAGAGGGTTGATTGAGGTGTATGGTGTCTAGGAGTGTAACAATACAGTAATATAATGTTATATTGCAATACGCCTGTTGGAAATACATATTGCAATATATCAATATTAAGAGGGTTGATTGAGGTGTATGGTGTCTAGGAGTGTAACAATACAGTAATATAATGTTATATTGCAATACGCCTGTTGGAAATACATATTGCAATATATCAATATTAAGAGGGTTGATTGAGGTGTATGGTGTCTAGGAGTGTAACAATACAGTAATATAATGTTATATTGCAATACGCCTGTTGGAAATACATATTGCAATATATTAATATTAAGAGGGTTGATTGAGGTGTATGGTGTCTAGGAGTGTAACAATACAGTAATATAATGTTATATTGCAATACGCCTGTTGGAAATACATATTGCAATATATCAATATTAAGAGGGTTGATTGAGGTGTATGGTGTCTAGGAGTGTAACAATACAGTAATATAATGTTATATTGCAATACGCCTGTTGGAAATACATATTGCAATATATTAATATTAAGGTCTTTCCATTGCAATATTCTGTACATGCTCGTACATATTATTTGAGCAGACTTCAGGATGTTTCACTAACTGAGCATATTGGCTACCTGGTTGCTTTCGTGGCTGGTCTTTTAGCTACCTAGACTTTTTCGCCACCCAGTATTATTTTTCACATCTCTTATTTACTAATAATGCAGGCACCTTGAGCCCACAGAATTGTTTTTTATTTACTGATGTGTATCCAAGCTAACGTACAGAAATAGAAGAGGTTTTATTTACTAATCTTGATTCACATGCACTTACAGACAGAAATAAAAATAAATTGTGACCAAATATTTGCACAGACACCACACGTCTACATGCAATCTTTTTTAATTTATTAATCTGGATCGAAACCAATGGAATCTCCTTTTAAGAAATAATTTTTTTTTACGATGAGTATTTGTGCAGACACCACACGTCCACATCAGACGTTTTATTTATTAATCTGGATTCAAACCAAGGCAAACTCCATGTAAGAGATTCTTATTTAACCAATTCCCTTATAACTACACCTTTTTACGCCTCTAATTTATTCCTCCACCTAAGAAAATAGTTCTAATTCATACAGTTGGGAATATGTATCAGTATGATAAGAAATATTTTCTATATTCTAGCAGATGGTAGCTTAAAGCAAGCTGAAAGTAAAGCAGAATGCACCTTAAGGCGCATTCTGCTTTACTTCCAAACTGCTTTAAGCCATCATATGTCTTCAAAACTAGTAACAGGCTATGGGGTAATGGGTTAATAATTTAATTGTATCCAAACTAACGGAACATAAGGGATGACAGTGATTGGTTGCAAACCAATGGAATATCCATAAAATAATGTCTTTCTTGCATCTGTTTTCACACTTCTGTTAACACGTGTGCTCAAAGAAACTTCTTTCAAAATTGACAACTGCTAATTCATATTTAACAACTTTCAGATCATTAAAACTTCTATAATTTTTTATTTTTTTTACATATTTGTATATTACGCTAAATTTTAAGTATATGTCATAAATAAACAAAAATAGGGTGAATAAACTAAGATAGAAATAGGGGTAGAGAAAATGTATGGGTAGCAAATCGTCCAGGGTATAACACCCTGGATAGCAAATTGACAGGCGTGAACGCAACAGGGTAGCGAAACATCCAGTAACTTTTGATCACATACGAGAGGGGTTGCCCTGTTATTTTAAATGTTATACTGTGACAATTATAACATTCACAACAAATATATTTGTTAATTTGGACTTTCCCTTGTATTTTTAGCACACATTTTATTCTTTTAATGCTTTAAACAAGCTTTCAGTGCTAATTTCTATCCAATTTTTTTTACTTACAAGTTGCCACAATATATTGCAATACGGATATATAGCAATACAGTTTCTGTATTTTAATATATTGCAATACGGTTTTCACCATATTGTTATACACCTTATGGTGTCTGGTTGGTGTCTGACTGTCTTTCTGTCGCAAGAGACAGAAGCTTCCATTCTTCTATTTGAACAAAAGGTCTTACTCATAGGATAGACAATTCATATCCTAACTACTCGTTACAGAATTATAGGGCAAGTCTAGGATAGTCTGAGATTGTTGACCTCACAAATAGACAACAGCCCTCTTACATTAGCGTATGCACGTAACTTTTCCATCCCAGAACGGTTACTGCTAGGCAGTTTGAGATCGCTGCCGAGACAATAAGGAATCGTCTGATGCAATGTCACGTAGACTGTATACTGGACAGATCTTAACTGCACACACAAGGCCTGGAATAACATCAATGTCATGACCTGGCCTGCTGTATCACCAGATCTGAAACCCATAGAGCATGTATGGGGTAAACTTGGCTACGGATGGGGGAAAATTACCAGATTGACACGACCAACGACCTCAGACATGCCCAATTACGAAAATGACATGGCACCCCAGATGACGTCATTAGACGGTACATCAGAGACAGATTGTTGCTTGTATTAAGCGTGATGATTGGCATGCACGCTTCTGAAGTGACTTTATGCAAAAAGGCACTTAAAATCCAACTGAAAAATGATTAAACACATCTTGCGTACACATACACATCTCTGAGAATTTTGAAATCGACCCCTATGTATTTTGACGTCAATTTACAACGTGACTTTTGAATTTCTTTCATCACCATTGTGGAGAACTTGCAGACATTGATCTGAAGTTTTGAAGAACAGTAGGCGTTATGTTTGTAGACAAAAGTATACGCATTAGAATCCCGTGTAAAGTCTATTTTTGCTAAGTATACATTAAACACTTATCTTACTGTAATATCCTCTGCTTTGTGATTGTCGTCTGAAAAATGTGTTGCATATAGTTTTATACAATTTTAAGTAAAACCCTAAGATGAGGACCTTTGTTTTCTTTTCTTTCTTTGTTTAAATCTAGATTTTAATTGGATAAACACTGTTTCCCGTACAAATAAACATATGTAGAAAAAAAGAATAAGAAAACAGGAATAATTGTTCTTTGATCTGGGAAAGTATAGACTGAATGTAGAACTCCAAATAGAGGGAGTATTTCAAAAGTAAAAATCAGCGTCTGATCAGGCTCCAAACTGTTTGCCACTCAAATTAAAACTGGTATTCGGAATTGTCAAAAGGTTGTCATTTTCTATATTTCATTGCAATGCGTTTGCGTTTGAACGAAAGAATTACGTTTTCTCCACTGTATTTCAGACCAGTAGCCAACTCGCAATTGATGGCCATCGACGGCCATCGATATCTTTTCTGAACTCATCACATGCAATGCACTCTTCAAGTGCGGTGGCCACGATGGCAGATCATCAAGCTCCCAAGTTACTCTAGAATGGAACTCTCTTGAAAGGGCCGCCAGCACCAGGATGAAGAGTAGCGGACCTGATGCACCCCAACTTCGAACCCAAATTCTTCACTGTATTGCCCTGAATGACTTCTCAATGCCCACCATAGGACTGTCCTAGGTACTCAGTCAAACACTTTCTCCATGTCAACAAAGGCAATGTAAAGTGGCTTGTTGGCAGCAATGTACTTCTCCTGCAGTTGGAGTACGATGAAGATGGACCAGGCACAAAGCCATACTGCATTAAGTCAATGTCCACCATCTCACGAATGAAACCATCTAACACAGGCTCCAGTAATTTTATGGCCTGGTCAGTGAGCTTGATAATTGCCACGGTCAAGGGCTTCATCTTTTCCCTTGTATAGGTTTATTATGTAGCTCTCCTCCCAGTCTTTTGGGACAAAGGTCTCATCAACTCTACGCTGTCCTCCCCGTGGCCGTCAACATCTCAGCACAGACGCCAGAGGGACCCGCAGACTTTCCAGATTTCATTTTGCCTAGAGAACTGTGGATTGTGTCCATGGTGACTGGCGGTAGAGGGCCTTCTACAGAAAAACCTCAGGAAGTGAATTGCTTGGCCACTCAAACTCAACATTCAGAAATCGGGAATAGTGTTCTACCAAAGCTTTCATCTTCTGGTCATCGCTGAGTGATAGCTCACAATCTTAATTCCTGACAAACTTCTCATCAATGACATCTTGGTTCTTTCTGTCCATCTGCTTCGCCAGCTTGAAGATGCTTCTATCAGTGAGGGAGATGTTACCAAACCTTTACTGTCATGGGTAAGACGTTAAACTGCATCCAGCTGTGGCACTCTTGACTGGAGTGTGGGAATGTGAAGCTACCCTTTGCCACAGTTGCTTCCGGACTCCCCTTGGGCAAGGGTCAGTACCCGTTTTGTGCCCCCCTTCTCAGGGTAACGAGCTGCTATAACCTGGATGGCAGTATGGCCTTTGTGGCAGACATCTACAAACTGATGTTTTAGTACAGATGTCTCTGTGGCTCGGCGGACGATCCCTTCTTAGTGGACCCAGCCCAAGTGGGGGAACGGCGGTAATAGTCTCAGACACCACAAAGAGCTGAGTTGGATGACAGCTAGAGTACTCTACGTAGAGTTCCGACATAAACAGTCATTTACCTGATCTCTTTAGAGACGTTCTACTGCAACAACATATTCCTATGGATCTTCCTGGTTGGGCCTTGCTCATCTTCCTACTGAACCTCAAAGACTGGCAAATCTGGGTTAGGGATGAGCATAATTGGGTAGGGAGATTGCTCCAATTGATCTGCCTACTTACGTGTTCCCTTAAACCCAAACGATTGGACAAGTATTCTCTTTCCGACCTCAATCTTGACTGCAGTGACTTTGTGTGGTCGAAAAGGGATTCCCCCTTTTCTGCAGCTCTAGAAGCTTCTTTGCCAGCCTTGTCATAGGCGGAGCGCAAGCGCTGAAGAAGCTTGCTACCATAGGTCGGCTTGTCCAGACTGCCATTCTTAGGACCTGTGCGCATGAGGATGTCTACAGCCAACTTTAGATGCCATCCATACATTAGATGGTGTGGAGAAAAGCCAGTGGCATCACTTCGGGTGGCATTGTAGGCCTGAACCAGGTCATATAAAAGAACTTCAGTCAGCTTTCTGGTCTGCCTCGAGCATCCCCAGCATTTTGAGAAGAAACTGGTTAAATTGCTCGCAAGCTCCATTGCCCAGTCAAGTAATAATTTGTGGTGCGAGACTTTGTAGCTCTGGTGTCATATCAAAATTTCACCCCATTAATATTTGATTTGATATTCATTGTTAACTGCCAAACTTTGAGGGGGGGTGGTGAACACTTTATGAGGGGGGTCAATATTTCGCTATTAAAATTTGACCCAGTGGTAAAATTTAAAGAGGGGGGGGGGGGGGGGGGGGTGAACATTTTACCTGACACTGGCAATCCTACAAAGTTCCTTTATCACCTTGCTCTCAAAGTTTCTCCCCTGACCACTATGTAAGCAATCAAGAAAAGAATATAACTTGATAGAGAGCTTTAGATGTTGTCTGTGCAGTTTGGTTCCGGCTGGAAACGAAGGCCTGAGCATACCTGGTAAAGTGGTCAGTTATGACCAAAATATGCTTATAACCACCATTGGGTAAGGGAAAACATGTCTTTTCCACTGGACCCAAGGGTATTTGTTGCAAATGCCAAGGAAGTATGTCAATTCCTTAAAATTGGCTTTGCAGGCTACTACAGGCGCTTTATCTCTCACTATTTCACGGTTGTGGAGCCTTTAAACTCTCTTCTGGTTTGAGTGCAGAGTTGTTTAAGTAGGCCATCACTGAAAAGTCTCACAATTACCTTTGTGGTAATAGTTTCAGTGTTGTTATGGACAACAACCCACTTACTTATGTTCTGATATCAGCTAAGCTTTGTTCTACTGGTCATCGGTGGGTAGCTGATTTGGCTAACTACCATTTCACCATTTCATACCGACCAGACAAGCTTAATGCTGATGGCCTATCTAGACAGGGTTTTCCAGATGCTATTGAGGCTATCTGCCAAGGGAATGTCAGCAGTGAAGCATAGCAGACACTGTACTGTACTCATTCTCCTCCTTCGGCCGGGGAGGGTATGTGTCAGTACTCTAGTCTCAATGTCAACTGGAAATTTGAACATAGTCAGGACAGAGTTATTGCTAGGGTTATTGCCAATTTGCAACAGAGTTCTTGCCCCAGATGGAGAAATCTTGGGAAGGAGTTACCTGATGTTCAGAAACTCCATAGAGAATGGAATCGTCTTTCTCTTGACGATGACATTCTCTACAGAACCACGTTGCTGAATGAGGAAATTTCAAAACAGTCCTCGATCCCTGAATCTTTCCGGGGTAAAAAGCCCTGAAGCGTATCCATAATGATATTAGGGGAGAAACTTTGAAAGCAAGGTGATTCAGGAGCTTTGTAGGATTGCCAGCACTACATAGTCTGGCACCATACCTTATCACCCAATGGGCAATGGATCTTGTGAGTGATTTAACCAGTCTCTTCTCAAGATGCTTGGGATGCTCGAGGCAGATCAGAAAGCCAACTGGAGTTTTTTTGTAGGACCTTGTTCAGGCCTACAACGTCACCCGGAGTGATGCCACTGGCTTTTCTCCACACTATTCGACGTTTGGATTGCATCCCAAGTTGGCTGTATACATCCTCATGGGCACAGGTCCCAAGGATGGCAGCCCTGATAAGCCAACCTATGGCAGCAAGCTTCTTCAGTGCTTGGGCTTAGCCTTTGACAAGGCAGGCCAAGTTGCTGCTAGAGCTGCAGAAAAGGGGAAATCCCTTTATGACCGCAAGGTCACTGCAGCCACTATTGAGGTCGGAGAGCGAATAATTGTCCAATCAGTTGCGTTTCAGGGAAAACGTAAGTTAGCAGACCAGTGGGAGCAATCTCCCAACTGGGTTATGAGCATCCCTAACCCAGATTTGCAAGTCTTTGAGGTTCAGCAAGAAGATGACCACTGCCCAACCAGGAAGCTCCATAGGAATATGTTGTTGCAATTTAGTGTACTGCCTCCTGTTCAATGTCCCCTGAAATCCCTGACCCAACCCAAGGCCTTCAAACCAAGGCGTTCCGGAACCAGACCAAGGGACAGACTTGGCTCTGACAGCGGATGGGCTACCTCTTCCTCTTCAGATGACTCTATACCTTGGTTTATCTTTCCTTAGAAGAGAATCAAATCCAATGTCAGTTCTGTTTCATTGTCCTCTAGCACCACTGAACATGCTGCTACTCAGTCTGTTCCATCTACTTCTGTCCTTTCTACTCCTTTATCTGATCAGTTTCTTAGTTTGAGCCTAATCTCAGTTGAACAGCATCTACTTTAGGGTCCGCTCTGTTGAACTCGCCAGGGATTTATAAAAAGTTTGACTTAACGAAAGTTCGACTTAAAGACATCTCCTGACGACCTTCGGTCATAACCCCTTGCCAGACAATTTTCTTGCAAAAAGCATGGGTCTTGTGGACATGTGTGGGTAGCAAAGAACCATTGAAGCGTCTCATTTGAGACCCGACATGTGTATTTGATAGTTTGGTTGAACGAATGAATGAATGACTTTATTTAACGAGGGTGTCTCATTTAGTCAAACAACTAATCTCCCATGAGGCCCTCCATAAATGTTTTACATTCATATAGCATCTATAGATCTATAAACAGAACAAGTTACAACAGAAACAAATAATAGTAAATATATATATACATGTTCACAGGTCTCATAGAGTATTTACTAGATCTAAACCCAAACTGACCAACCCAGTCTCTAGTGTAGACTCAGATTTGAGAATTTCCAGAAAACCCCTCACATCTGTGTCCACACTGAACAAGTTCAAGTTAGTGAAACAGGTCCTACACTGAGCTTCGTCAGGATTTAAAACAAGATAAACTGCAAAACGCACACAGAAGCTCTGCTTTAACCCTATACCCCATAAATACACCATTCTCCATCACTGAAGAAAACAGTTCCAAATTATACAGGCATTAATATGCACCATAAAAAATACTTTCTATATCCTAGCAGATGACAGCTTAAAGCAGACTGAAAGTAAAGCAGAATGTGCCCTGCTTTCAACCCACTTCAAGTGGGCAACTATCTTTAATACTATTAAACCCGGCTATGAGGTAATGGGTTAAATATGTACTTTTTGTGTAGAGACGAAAAAGGTTCATTGACAGCAGATTAATAACAGATTAAAGAAACATAGAGCTAGATCTATGTAGTTTTAAATAGATCTAGATCTACCAAAATAGTTTAAGATAAACCATATGACGCCGTGAGAGATTTACACATGAGCAAAATCAAATATCCAACATACATATCTACAACCCCCAACTACTAAAAATAGCTAGCAAAATTGAAATCTATCTAGATCTGGAATGATCATGAAAATAAATTAAATAAACAAATTACACACTAGATCTATCTAGAAGTTAAAACGCCTGTTTCTCTTTTTCTATCTTTACTTTAACTCGATGGGAACCAGACTAAGCATTGCACATAATATCGTTACATGACGTCATAACAATGACGCATCAGAATGTACAAATTTCCCACGGTCCTTTATGGAAATACAGTAACACATTCGAAAACCGGACACAAACACAACCGGTCCCCAACGGGCGGTCGTCCAATGGAGCACGATGGTACCATAGAAAGCTCATATAAGAGTTCTCTGCAACACCACCGCAACCCACAAGGCAACCATTCGTCGTTAGATCCCTCTTTCAACATACACAAGTGCCAGAATTTCGGATGTATAACTGTAATATCGATCAAACATAATAAGACCCGTCAGAGCCCCAAATAAAAGAAGACAACAGACCTCGTTTTATACAAAATAGCTCACAACGACACCCACTGAGTGTCCCAGTCCCTGTTGTTGTATTATTGAGCAGCATATATATTTTCGAAAGATTGATTGCCGCAGTCTTCTTATATTAGGCAGCACTGAACGAATGAATGGCACGGCCCTAAAATAGATCTCATACAAAACAGCAAGTTATTTAAACCTCAGAGAAATGAACAAGAACAGTGAATAAAAACCAGCAAATAAGATCAGCTATAAAACCGATGAGAACAACACTTAAAACACAATACATTGTATATATACATTAGAAACACATGCACGGGCACCTTGCTGACGGTTTTGGTTCCAGAAGGTGTATCCCGACTCGAACCCAACTGCCAACCAGATGCTGGGTAAAGAGGGTAAATCCCGAGAATCAGCCTTGCAAATCCATGCTACAGGGCTGCCATTTCTCTGGATTTTTTCCTAAATCTTAGAAAAAAATTATCCAGTTTATGGTAGCTTAAAGCAAGCTGAAAGTAAAGCAGAATTTCGCCTTTAGGAACCTGTTTTAAGTAGTCGCATGTCAACAAAAGTAGAAACAGGATATGGAGTAAAGGTGCGATTCATGTAAAACACATTTGGAAATCTAAGGATTTTTCATGTCAACTTATGGCAGCCCTGATGCTAGCTGACCAGGATTCATGCAATCACTGTAAGGGCTACAAAAAGTTCATACTTATAGTAATCTAGAACATTAGAGCTCTAGATATGGGGACTATTCAACAGGATAAAATCTTTATTTCTGTGCCCTGAAGCTGGTCCGTAACCGCTGACGTTACTGTAGCTTTGGCCACGAAAAAGCCAATCTCGTCCAAGCGTCTGCTGACTGCCAGAACCTAATGCTGGAGGAATCCACGAGTTGGAAATGCCAGCACCAGAATTAGAAGTGCCAGTGCTGCTCCTACCACGTGACGTTTTGCGATTCTTAAGGGCTCGGGTCTCCGCCCTGTAGATTTTAGACTCATCCTCACTCCCACTAGCAATGGGGTTGGATTCATATTGCCTCACGGTCTCCCAGCCACCGGCTGATACAGCTATGCGAATGTGCTTGTTTCTCAAGCGTAGCTTCTCGTCAGCCTCCCTCAAATGCTCTACACAGTAGTCTAGTTTCTTGTGCTCAACAGGCCACATTGCTTGCTTTACAGTGTCCAACATTTCACCATTAAAGTAATATTTGGTTTTATTACCTTTAAACCGCCACTGTACGTCTTTCTCAGTCTTCAGCTTTTTCACCTCACTTGCGACATTTACATTTGTACCCCTCAACTCCTGCTTTAAGTTACTCAGTTCCGACAGAATATAAGAAAGCTGATTCTGTACGTACTTGTTACCCTCGGCCATGTCCATAAACTCTAACTAAACAACACGTCTTAAGTTAACCAGTCAGGAGTCCAGAGCTGAATGACCACGTCGGCAATAACTGCACGTGTTAGACGTGGACCGATACGCCACCTATTGGACATTACAACCAGTAAAGGGAAATCCCCCCCCCCCCCCCCCCCCCCCCAATTTTATAGCTGACGGGTGAAAATGGTACACATCCCATCAGAATATGCCAATTTACAAAAATATTTTAATTTTTAACGATTTTATAAGTACATTTAAAAAAAATATTTTACATACTTGGTCATTTGAGGCTTATATCTTACTTCAAACACGTTTCTGAAAACATCAAATAATTCAATGAAAGTCATACATTTATATATAAAAACCTTTATGTAATAATTTAATATTTTCTTGTTAAACTACTACTGCTACTATCTGATTTTTGATAAACCTGCTGGCTCAGGGGCAAAATCCACATCTGTGGGCCCCCTTCCAGGTAGCTGACTTACTGCACGCATGGCAGTTCTTACACCTGATCTCACGGTGTCTCTCTCTCAAGGGTCGATTGCAGTAAGGTTCCAGTCTCTGCAATCCCTCTCTGTCATCTGTTTCCATGTCATTCTAGGCCTTCCAGGCCCATGTGTGCCAGCAACATGTGTGTTACAGGCTGCTTTCAATGTCCCGCTGAATCTCTCCACGTGACCGTACCACCTCAGCCTTCTCTCCTTCAGGATGATGTCTAGGCCATCCAGGCCAAGGAGCTTTTTTGACCTGGTTGTGGCAATGTCCTGTGGCTTGATGTTGCAGATTTGTCTGACCATAGCACGATCGTTTCGCAGGAGACGGTGGGGATTCGGCTTTGACAGTCACACTCCTAATACAAGTGCTGTATACTTTGCCACATGTCTTGGTTGAGAGATGGCGTGATGTGAGGATTGGTAGCAACTCCTTGAATTTTCTCCATGCAGCCTTAGCTCGGATAAAAGCAAATTCATCAGTTGATAAGATATAACCCTATTGATCCCCTAATCCTTTACACCGTTGTTCAGCCCTGTAAGTGGTATACGAGGATCTTGATTTGCACGTGCCCTTTGTCTCGGTAATATTGCATTGCTTCACCTCATAAATACGCCTTTTTACGCCTTAAATGCACTGAAGAGACTAGTTCCAATTTATACTTTTATGAATATGCAGCATAAGAAATATTTTCTATATCCTAGCAGATGATAGCTTAAAGCAGGCTGAAAGTAAAGCAGAATGCGCCTTGATGCGCATTCTGCTTTACTTTCAACCTGCTTTAAGTAGTCACCTATATTCATTACTAGAAACAGGCTATGGGGGTAATGGGTTAACATAGTGGAAAAGTTTACAGTAAATTGCATATAAATGAATCGGAAAGAAGCATATCTACAAGGGAAGCCAAATTTAAGCTTCCTCAAACTGTGTAGACCCTACACAGTTGCACGGTTTGTCAGAATTGCAACCCTTTTCGGGCTTAAATAACGTCTTCTTTAAAACTGGCATTTGCTTAAATATTCACCTCTGGATAAGTATTCGAACAAAAGAAACAGAAATCCTGCTACACAGACCCATTATTTTACAATTTGTACCATTTTACGTTCATCACTCATTCTATTGAGTAGTAACACCATAGGATTTGTTGCTGAATGAGTGAGACAGTATTGGATTTATTCACTTTACTCCCTCTTATATGGAGCCTTGATTACCGGTATAGTTTTCGGCAAAGTCCATCGTAACAGTATTTGGTTTGGTGGCAGGTTCTGACGGAGTAATAGCATTTCGCCGTATTGGTTCTATACTCTTTTCACATGGTTTCCGAAGCTTTCAAGCACTTCACATAATTACAATCTTCAAGTCATCAACACTCACACATTTCTTTCCATTTCATTTTTTCTCCATCTTGTATTTTCTTCCATTATCTGTAATTCACTATTTCAATGTCCATGTAAATGTCAGACAGTATACTCTTTTAATACATTTTGATCGTGAAATTCTGACACAAAAACATTGAGGTTTACACTGTGTTTCAATCCATCTCTCTTCAGGCTTTTAATTTTCAATGCAAAGTTTTGATGGTAGGTGCACAAACATGTACGCCTTGATGAAAAATTCTACATCATTTTCCAGAGTTTAAAGAATTTTCACCTCATATAACTGAAATTATGGATATTTTTGTCTTGATACCTACTTTTCAAAAAACGTCCTGAAATGACTACCCCTCTTTTTTCTTTCCGAGGATAAAAAATTACAAATATTAATAAAAAGATCAAAATGTATTCATGCATTTATACCTAAGACATTGTTGTATACAAATACAAGCAGAACAATTAAATATTTTGCATAATACATTAAAAAAATCTCATATATTTCGGAAAAAATAATTTATGAGTCAATTTTTTCTCAAAAATCATTTTTTACGTTTTAGCAAAACTGAGATTTTTACAAAAATTAGGCAGGGGCATTCATACTGACTACACTTAAAATTATCTACCATGTCTCTAGAACAAAATAAAAAAAAATTAGGAGGGTTGACCTCATGTAACTTGAGAAAAATGAAATTGTGTTTGAGAGGGGTCAACATTTGTTGGAAAGTAAAATCAAGGAAAATTGAAGTTTTTTGATAAAACATGCACTGTCATTTGCAAATAGTTGTGGAATTCACAAAACTGTCAATTTAATAGCTATTGTCTGTTTTACAAATTATTTTCTGCAAGATAAACAATATTCTCCAGCAAGAAATGTGAAAAATACAGTCAATCTTGTATAAAGCAACCACCTTGCGAATCAGTCTGCATACCTCTTCATTATGACACTAGACTAATTAACTCAGGGTAGAAATAGTGAAGAAAACTCCTACTGAAGCATTCTGAATTAATTTATCCTGCATTAAACAGACAGCTCAATACCAGACAAAATATGGGTATTCACTTGAGTGATCGCTTAATACAAGATTGACTGTAAAAGTTGACAATGATTACCAAGTTTCATAATAAACGGCTGGTATGTTGCAACCCAATAATTGCAATAGATATTTAACCCTTTACTCCATAGCTTATTTTAAGTATTGAAGAGACATGGTTGCATAAAGCAGGCTGAAATGAAAGCAGGATTCATTCTGCTTTACTTCCAGTCTGCTTAAACTATGTACAGTCTGCTTAGATAAAGGATTTTTATTATGCATATTCATGACTGTATAAAATTAAACTATTTACTTTCAAGAGTGAAGGAATAAATTAAATGTGTTAACATGAGTATCAATGGCGTAAATGGGTTGATTTAGGAAAACATGTTTAGCATGTACCACAGGTTTGATTTACAGTCAGACCTGTATTTAATTGGCAGTCTGTTCCTCTACCTTTGTTGTGGTTCTAGGGCTTATTTGTCATAGGGAATGTTTTCTGTTTATTAGACCGAGATGATCCCCTCTGCTACAGTGGAGAAAACGTTGTTCTTTCCTGTTTACACGCAAACTTAAAACACTAAAATGCAGATAAGGACAATTTTTTGACAATTCTGACTTTTCATTGTTATCTGAGTGGCAAACAGTTAGGAGCCTGATCAGACGCCGGGTTTACCCGGCGTCTGATCAGGCTCCAAACTGTTTGCACGCTTTTAGCGTAAAAGCGTTTACTGGGAAAGAACAGCGTTTTCTCCATTGTAAGAGCTAAAAGGAAGGCGGATTGGTAGTTTTAATCCAAACAGGCTGCTTTGGAACATTAAATGAGATAAGCCGAAATCATCTTCCTGTAATCATTATCATGTCATCTCATCATGCATCTCTCATCATTTATGGGCGCTTGTCTCGCAGATCCTGGCAAATCTAGCTCTTCATTGGCAGACTCAACAATTTTACCGCCCGCACAATAGTTATGATCCACTAAATGTTTTTCTTTTATTTCCGGACCGGCCACTTGTGGATTTGCAAACTTTTCCACTCAGGGCTCAATTTCTCACAGGGCCCCGACACAATTGTAAAAAACCGTCAGAAGTATATACCTTCTCGCAATTTTTTTCTCTAAAAATAGCAATCGTGTCGGGGCTCCTGTGCGCAGTCAAGCATTACCCAGCTAAGACCTTAAGAAGATATCTTTGCTGTAATTTTGATACATAGTCAGCCTACATAGCATAGATCCAGATAAAATTGCTTAGTAAATTGACATCTAAGCATTGGTGCAGATCAGATGCCGAGTAATTTGTCATCTGATCTGGTTGAACCGTTCCAAGCATAGATCAGACTTCTACTCGGGTTTGACTGTATGTGTCGCTGCCTCTTTTTCTTTCATATACTCCAATGACCCATTATACTTACCTGTTTGTATTACCATATGTTGAATTGTATTGTTATATAAAATCAAAAAGCAACCAATGTTGACTCAGGCGTATTATTTGCTAGACGATGTGCAACCATTTTAGTAGATGCTCAAGGCAGAAACTTTTTAAACCTGGTCTCACATCGTCTTACAAATATTATGCTGAGTGCATTTATTTGATAAATAATAATAATAATAAACCATTTTTCAGGGCTCGAGATAAGGGGAGTTTATTTTTTTTATTTCTGCTTTAAACCTTATGGTGTCACTACTCATTAGAATCGTCTCGAAGAGCTGATTCTAATGAATAGTAACATAATAGGATTTGGTGCTGTATGAGTGAGAAAATGTTGGATTTGTTCAGATATAACTCCCCCTTATGTGGAGCCTTGATTTTTTCACTTTAACTCATATCTTATAGTAGTCTTAGTAGTAGCCTAATATGCACTGCTCTAGCATGATTATTACAGTGGAGAATACGTTATTAACGCAAAACACTAAAATGTAGAAAAGGGCAACTTTTTGACATTTCTCACTTTTCATTTTTATCTGAGTGGCAAACAGTTATGTCATGATAATGATCTGAGAAATAAAAGTTATTGTTGTTGTTATTGCTTAGTAAATTGACATCTAAGGTGCAGATCAGATGCCGAGTAATTTGACATCTAGTCTGGATTGAAACATATTCTTAGTAACTTCACGGCTATGAATAAAGTATGTTTTCCTTTCATATTAAGACTTCTGTTTTTAGCATGACTTTTTCGAAAAGTCGAGCTATTGTATTCACCCTGTCGTCTGCGTCAGCATCTGCTTCTGCGCCTGCAGGTTAAGTTTTTAGAATAAGGTTTTTGTAAGACATCATTTCTCAATAACTATCAGAGGTATCCATTTAAAACTTGGAACACTTGTTCAGTATCAAAAGGGCAACTCATTACAACAAGGCAGGTAACCATGGGATTTGTCATTCGAGAGTTCTTGCCCTTGTTTTATTTACTTAAAAATTGTAAATTGTAATATCTTAATATCTATGTAAGTTATTAACCTGAAACTTTGAATACTTGTTAAGTGTCAAAAGGGCAACCCATTACAATAAGGCAGGTAACTCTGTGATTTGTGATTTTAGAGTTATTGCCCGTTGTTTTAATTACTTAAAAAATTGTAAAATTAACATATCTAAATAACTATGAAAGATATTAACTTGAAACGTTGAACACTTGTTAAGTGTCAAAACGACAACTCAGTACAAGAAGGCAGGTGACCCTGGGTTTTGTGATTCCAGAGTATTTGCCCTTGTTTTTGGCTCAGAATTTGTATATGAAATTTTTCAGTAACTGTAGAAAGTTATTAATTTCAAACTTCCAATATATTTGAATACTTGTTTAGTATCAAAATGGCAACTCATTACAACAAGGCAGGTAAAGCAGGCAAAGATATTATCCTTCTTTTGACTTACAGTTTGACAGTTTGACATATGTTTGAGATGTTGTTGCTCACAAACTTCTATGATCAAGAGGGCATTAAACGCCCATACATACTCTTTAAATTTGGAAAATGTAGCCGTCTCAAGTATATGAAAGTGGAGCGTCCAGCAGCCGCTTGTTGTGCTCTCGTTAGTACTACTGCTGCATTTATTCCATAAGCATTGTTTGGCTGCAACCTGTTCAACTTTTGTTAGATTCATCCATCATATTTGTATCCGCACACACAATTTCATTATGATTACAAGTTACAAGGATTACTTCCATTATGGTATAGTATAGATCCAAATTAGCGGATGAGTAAGAAAAACATGACTGATCTGGGTCTACAATGAAATAGTTAACCCTTTACTCCATAGATACAACTTTTTACACTTTTGAATAATTCCTCCATTGAAGAAATTAATGAATGTGTTACATAAATATTTCTTATAGCCTTGCAAATGGTATCTTAAAGGAGGCTGAAAGTAAAGCAGACTGCAACTGAAGGCACATTCTGCTTTACTTTCAACCTGTTTTAAGTGGTCATCTGTCTTCAAAAATAGAAGCAGGCTATAAACACAAAGTGTTACAGTGTAGATCTTGATCTGCTGCCAAGTTAGAAAAACAGTGTCTGGTCTGGTTCTACACAATATAAATATAAATCTGGGGCCATGTCAGAAAACCTGTGTCTGATCAGGGTCTACAATGTTAAACACCAAGCAACATTGTAGATCCTGATCCTTGAGTGGTCAGCCCACAAAGTATATGCAGGATGTTTACAGGGCTGCCATTTCTGCAGATTTTTCCTAAATATTCGAATTTTTTTCTAGTACATGGTAGATTAAAGCAGGCTGAAAGTAAAGCAGAATGCGCCTTAAGGCGCATTCTGCTTTACTTCCAGCATGCTTTAAGCAGCCACGTGTCAACAAAACTAGAAACAGGCGATGGGGAAAGGTATGATTCGTAAAATCGCACTTGAAAAAATCCAAATTGGAAATCTTAGGATTTTTTATGTCAACTTATGGCAGCCCTGTGTTTATTCAATTTTCTTCTGTGACCACAACTTTGATCACCCTAGTAGGGGCCTCAGTGGCCTAGTAGTATAGTCACTGTGACTTACACCACTAAGCTCCTCACCGCTGTGAGTTTGAATCCCAGCAGGGTTGTTTGGATTTTTCATGTCGAGTAGCCTTCCAGCTGGCTTGCAGAAGGTCGGTGGTTCTACCCAGTTGCCGATTTGTGCCTGTAACAGTGCATAAAAGGCTTCTGGGGTCTTCCTCCACCTGTAATTAGCTGGACGTCGCGATATGACTGAAATACTGTTAAAAGCGACGTAAAATCAAAACAAATCAAATCACCCTAGTACTGTTTATATTATGCAATAAACTTCAAAACTGTTCTTGCATTATTCAGTTTAGATTACCCCATGTGGTTCTGGGGCATGCCAGCTCGGTCAACTGGCAGATAAGAATGGGAACCATTGCCATAGCCTGGCATGACACAGTAGAAGGCTGCTTAAAGGTGTAATATTTTCAATGATTTGATTGATGGATGAATTCATCATAAATGGATGTATTTGTATACCAGTCCAATTACTGAAAAGGATAAAATCCAGAATATCTGGTATTCTGGTCAGGGTTTAAATTTCTAGATCAATACCTCATGTTTGAGATCAATGTAAATGAGATGCTGATCTGGCCACTTGTCCCCTGGAGTTGCAATATGACTGAAATACTGTTATAACAACTTAAAACCCTATTTCAACAACAACATCAGTTTAGTTTGTTGTAAGCTCGACTTTTTCGTAAAGTCGAGCTACTGTCGTCACCCTGTCGTCTGCGTCGTTAAGTTTTTAGAATAAGGTTTTTGTAAGACATCATTTCTCAATAACTATCAGAGGTATCCATTTAAAACTTGGAACACTTGTTCAGTATCAAAAGGGCAACTAATTACAACAAGGCAGGTAACCATTGGATTTGTCATTCCAGAGTTCTTGCCCTTGTTTCATTTTGCAGCAAACCCTATGGTGTCACTACTGTTTTTGACTTTGACAAAACTCGCCTTACGATGAGCCTAACACCACTTGTCTCGTCAGTTTGAATGGTATCTATGACGCTAGTAAGAAGAGCTTTATGCTCATATGATTTAACTTAAGTTTGCACAAAACCCTATGGTGTCACTACTGTTTTGAATCGTCTCGAAGAGACAATTCTAACGAGTAGTCACGCCATAGGGTTTAATGCTGGAATAAAGATTTCAGTTTTTAATGACCAGCCAATTGAATACCATACCGGGGTTTATAATAGAACGGACGCGGGGACGGACGCGCGTTATGCCATGGTCTGTTATTTTAATTAGATAGGAGAGTTATTCAATATATTCAAGCAGACATTTTTAAACCCCCAATGGTATCAACGGCTCAATTTTATACACAAATGTTTTCACGTAATTTTGCAGCAAACCCTATGGTGTCACTACTGTTATTTACTTTGACAAAACTCGCCTTACGATGAGCCTAACACCATTCGTCTCGTCAGTTTGAATGGTATCTATGACGCTAGTAAGAAGAGCTTTATGCTGAATATGATTTAACTTAATTTTGCACAAAACCCTATGGTGTCACTACTGTTTTTTACTTTGACAAAACTACTGTTTTGAATCGTCTCGAAGAGACAATTCTAACGAGTAGTCACGCCATAGGGTTTAATGCTGGAATAAAGATTTCAGTTTTTAATGACCAGCCAATTGAATACCATACCGGGGTTTATAACAGAACGGACGCGGGGACGGACGCGCGTTATGCCATGGTCTGTTATTTTAATTAGATAGGAGAGTTATTCAATATATTCAAGCAGACATTTTTAAACCCCCAATGGTATCAACGGCTCAATTTTATACACAAATGTTTTCACATAATTTTGCAGCAAACCCTATGGTGTCACTACTGTTATTTACTTTGACAAAACTCGCCTTACGATGAGCCTAACACCATTCGTCTCGTCAGTTTGAATGGTATCTATGACGCTAGTAAGAAGAGCTTTATGCTGAATATGATTTAACTTAATTTTGCACAAAACCCTATGGTGTCACTACTGTTTTTTACTTTGACAAAACTACTGTTTTGAATCGTCTCGAAGAGACAATTCTAACGAGTAGTCACGCCATAGGGTTTAATGCTGGAATAAAGATTTCAGTTTTTAATGACCAGCCAATTGAATACCATACCGGGGTTTATAACAGAACGGACGCGGGGACGGACGCGCGTTATGCCATGGTCTGTTATTTTAAATAGATAGGAGAGTTATTCAATATATTCAAGCAGACATTTTTAAACCCCCAATGGTATCAACGGCTCAATTTTATACACAAATGTTTTCACGTAATTTTGCAGCAAACCCTATGGTGTCACTACTGTTATTTACTTTGACAAAACTCGCCTTACGATGAGCCTAACACCATTCGTCTCGTCAGTTTGAATGGTATCTATGACGCTAGTAAGAAGAGCTTTATGCTGAATATGATTTAACTTAATTTTGCACAAAACCCTATGGTGTCACTACTGTTTTTTACTTTGACAAAACTACTGTTTTGAATCGTCTCGAAGAGACAATTCTAACGAGTAGTCACGCCATAGGGTTTAATGCTGGAATAAAGATTTCAGTTTTTAATGACCAGCCAATTGAATACCATACCGGGGTTTATAATAGAACGGACGCGGGGCGGGCGGACGGACGCCCGAGATGCCATGGTCTGTAATTTTAAATAGAAATGTTATTTTAAGTAGAAAGGCGGGGACAGATTGTAAGAAATAAAAGCAGAGAGATAGTATAAGATCAAAATCAAAGTCAAACTTACCAATTTTCGCAGCGATTATATGGTGGCAGCAAGTCGGAGTCCGGTCTGTCAGCGTCCTTTTACCTTAAAAATAACCAAGACTGGAAACAGTTAGTGGAGAGTTATTCAATATATTCAAGCAGACATTTTTAAACCCCCAATGGTATCAAAGGCTCAAGTTAGACGGGCTATTTATACACAAATGTTTTCACTTAATTTTGCAGCAAATCCTTTTTATAAAGAGAAACTTCAAACATGTTTTCCTGAAACTAAGATTTACTGAACTTTGATACTTTGCATGGTGTGACTTCCAGAGGTACTTTACTAATTTTGTTCAAATGGTTCTGGTCTGTTGCTTATCTAGGTCACAAGAGCTAAAAGAACGATCGTTTCATTAAAAATTAAAAATTCTTGTTCATGAAATCTTTAAAAAAATTCTTGTCAAATTTTCCAGCTTTCGTCCGTCACAAATTTTACTAAATTGTTTTCTTAAATGTTTGTTGTCAATATTGTTCAAATGATTGCCCTTGGCATATACTCAGTGATTGGCTAAATCATATTGTCATAATTTCTCACCTTTCCCAGATATTTTACGCTTTTTTCAGTTGTTCCAGGTGAGCGATTTAGGGCCGTATACAGCTCTTGTTTTTTATTTAAAATGATTATGGTGGAGTGTGTACCATTTTTACCACTCAGCTATAAAATGGGGGAATAAATTATAAATCATGAAAATAAATTAGAAAACTCCACTTGCAGTATCAAAACTCACATGCTACCTTAATGGGTTGTTTTTAGAAAACATTTCACAAATAATTATAAAACAAACAGGATATCCCCCTGATCAGAAGCCTTCATAAAAAGCCCTACGGTCACGGTCTACACTGTGTGAAAAAAAAATGAGCTAGTTTTCATAGCAGCATAGAAAGGATTAACTCCATAGCCTGTTTCTGATTTCTAGTTAAGAGGTTTTTTATATTTATCAAGGGAGATGATCACATAAAGCAGGTTGGAGGGAAGGCAGAATGCACCTTTAGGCACATTCTGCATTATTTTAAGCCTGCTTTAAGCTATCATCTCCCTTGATATATATATATAATAAAAAAAACTCTTAACATACATATTTTATGACTGGAACTATTTTCTTTTTTATGTATACTAATGCACTGCTTCATACAGTGAAAACTATGCTATTATTTCCCCATAAACATGTTTATGCTTCAACTATTACTTCCATTGCAAACAGTTTTGAAACCAGATCTGAAGTGTTTTAACTGGCATCTGATCAGACTAAAAATATATTTAGTGCCACTTAGATTAAAAAAATGGTCAACATTTATAAATAACATACCTACCATTTTCTACGTTTTAGTGCATTATGCTTGTTTTATTTCATTTAACCTTTTAGCTCATAGCCTGTTTCTAGTTTGATAGACAGATAATCACTTAAGGCAGGTTGATAGAAAAGCAGAATGCACCTTTGAGCACATTTTGCTTTACTTTCAGCCTGACTGAAGCTACCATCTTTTAAGATATAGAAAAAAAGTTTCTGTGATATAAATTCATGACTGTATGAACCGTTTTCTTCAGTGGAGGAAAAATTTAAGTATGTTAACGTAAAAAAACGTATCTATAGAGTAAAGGGTGGAACAGGAAAAATAAACTCATCTTCACTGTTATAAGATATTATAGATGTTGCAAAGTTAGCATGGAAGTTGAAGGTGTTTAACCCATTACCTCTTAGCCTATTTCTAGCTTTAAAAACAGGTGACCACTTAAAGCAGGTTGAAAGTAAAGCAGAATGTGCCTTAAGGCACATTCTGCTTTACTTTCAGCCTGCTTTAAGCTACCATCTTCTAGGATATGGAAAATATTTCTTTTTGTACATATTCTTGGCTGTATAAACTGGAACTTTTTTCTTCAGTGGAGGAATAAATGAGAGGCGTAAAAAGACGTTTTTAAGGGGTAATGGGTTAACACTGTTATTTTAGGAATATCCTTCAAACTGCCTGTAGGAGCCCAGCAGCAAAGTCCAGGAAAGACTTCTGCAGAAAGGCAACACTCCACTTAGGAACCCAGTGTGACAGTGTGACTAGTGTGGCTGAGAAAGGGTAGGACATATCCAAGTACAGTCAAACCTTTGTAAAACCGTGTTGATCTCGACACAGGGGAACCGTGCAACACTGATCATAAAGTAAACCAGAAAAATCCAATTGTAGCAGTTATACTGTGAGCATAAGGCACACAATTAGTATATTGCTGATGTTTAATTGATCTGAAAATGAAGAAGTAAAGCAGAGAGCTCTGTTAGGCTTTTTGTCTTGCTTTTAGTAGTCACTAACCTTAACCCTTTTCCCCATAGCCTGTTTCTAGTTTTAAATGATAGATAACCACTTAAAGCAGGTTGAAAGTAAAACAGAATGCGCCTTAAAGCGACTCTCAACCAGATGGTGCATTAAAAATAGTAATTTGTAAATATGTGTCAAACGCTTATATAAATGGTAAAGAATTAGTTTAGGATAAGAAATTCTGCTTAAAAAAATGTATTTCAATAAAAAAAAATATTGGTCTCTGGTGGGATTCGAACCCGGGGCCCGGCATTGGCGGACAGAAGGCAAAATAGGGGAAACCGCTTAGACCAATGGACCACGGAACTATCCGTTTATCTTGGATCGATTTAACGTATATCAATGTGTAGCGATTGAAAGTGCATACAACTTCGTAATTCGGCTCGTGTTTATGTCTGAGCCCGTGTAGAGAAGCAACAACAACAACTATACCGTCTACTAGTCGGTATAGAAAAACGATGGAAAATATCTAAAAATCTAAGATTCGGTGACGATTCTTGAGACTTTTTTTGGACTGATCATATTTTTTTAATGTCAGAAGCCAATTAATGCCACAAATTTGCTTTTATGTGAGTATTTTATTTTATTTTGACAAGTACACCATCTGGTTGCGAGTCCCTTTAAGGTGAATATCTGCTTTACTTTCAGCCTGCTTTAACCCATTACCCCATAGCCTGTTTCTAGTTTTGAGAAGAGGCAAGCACTTGAAGCAGGTTGAAAGTTTAGGTTACACAGTGTGCACTATGTCTTAGACTACTGGGCTGTGATTAATACTTCTTATGTTGAATATTTAATATGGGCTATTCCATCTAGTGCAAAAGGACCAGTTTATGTCAATTTTAAGGCTGTTTCTAAATATAGTTCAGAAAGTTAAAAGTACATGTATGATACTGTGCAGGTCCTGAGGAGATGGCTCCTCATGGTGCCTTCTGATCAGGGTCTACACTGTTTGCAAAATATACATACACTGGTTTCCAGCATGGAAAGGGTTACATTTGTCAGTGAATCATTTGTTGAAAATATATGAGTCCCACTGTATCATCAGTATCCCTTTCCCATATAGAAATGTCTTTTCACATATTTATTGGTTTGTCATTAACCCTTTGCTCCTTAGCCTGGCTGTTTCCAGTATTGAAGACAGGTGAGAGGGCTCCCTCTGATCAGGGTCTGCACCGTTTGTTATTTTGCAATATATTCCAGATAACAACCCTAAATACTTTTATTTAGTCATAAATGGAATAGGCTTAACTCTTTCCTCCCTGAAACTTTAAATGGACAATTCCAGTTTCCATCTTAGTCTAGTCCATTTCTGACTTTAAAGGGTTGTTTTTGTCAATATTTGGCATTGTGACAAACAGTAAAGACCCTGATCAGAGGGCTCCTTTCGGAGCCCTCTGATCTGGGTCTTCACTGTTTGCATAGGACAAGTGTACTATTTACATGTACACTGTTTGAAAAGCACGCCTATATGCGGGACTAGGGTTCAAAGGGTTAATTGGAATTGTGTATAAAATGTTTTAGGGGTGAATGATACATGTACAGTTTAACTTGGATATCTCGAATAAGTCGAACATACCCCTATTTCAAAGTCAAAACGTGGCTATAAGCCATGTTTTAACTTTGAAATATGGGTATGTTTGACTTAACCTAGCATGAAATAATGCAGTTCACGTGTTGAACTATCCGATAGTTCCAGTTAAGCGAGTTTGAGATATCAAAGATCGACTGTAGTCTAAATAGAATCAATGCACATAGAGCAGTAACTCATAATGCTAAATCATCGACTACCTTTTATGGATGTAGAACAAATGAATATTCTCGCTTCAGACATCATATCCTTTTTATTTTCAACAATGAAACACTAATACAAATGTCAAACACTATGAATCCTGATCAGACACCGAGTTATTTGGTTTCTGATCAGGAACCATACTGTTTGCACATGCAAATCAAATTGCACCCAGCAGGGTAAAGGTTTTGGCATTTTTCTGAAAAGTTCCAATGAGTAACTGGAAATCTAATATAGGTTATTCTGTCTAGTAGAGTGATAATTTAGCACATATGTACTGCTAGTTTGTCGGCTTTGTGGTGTACTTTATTTTGGAGAATAATAGTGGTTTTGAGAGATATCTAATGCAGGGCATTAAGCTACAACCTACATTAACAAATGCTTTCTTGCATGTACTTTTGTCTGAGTAGCTGCTTAAAGCAACTTCAATTGTATATTTATTTCAAAGATGTATTTCATATAATAAGCAGTCTCATTGTGATTCATTTCAGAGACATATAAATCTCTGAAAAGCAGGTTGTAGCCTTTGCAACATGTAGCTGCTAACTTTAGATAATAATGTTAGATAAGTCAAATTGTTTCTTTAAGATTATTTCTTTATACAGGTTTGACTGCAATAGACATAACCCTGACATACATACAGTGGAGAAAACGTTTCATTTTCATTGCAAACACTTTGGAGCCAGATCAGACGCCGAGTAACCCGGCATCTGATCTGGCTCTAAATTGTTTGCCACTCAGATCAAAATGAATGTTCAGAATTGTCAACAAGCTGTCAAATTTCTCATACCTATTTTAATCTGAGTGTCAAACAGTTGGGAGCATGTTCAGATGCCGGGTTACCTGACGTCTGATCTGGCTTCAAACTGTTTGCAATGGAAAATACAGTTTTAGCGTAAACATGTTTATTGGGAAAGAATAACGTTTTCGCCACTGTATATACATGTGTGAAATTATATGTTTGATGATAGGGCAACGAGTAATTCTCTTGGGATAAATTCCAAAGTTTCAAGATTCAGTCGAACTTCGATATCTGGAACTTGTTTAACTCGAACCATCCTATAGTTCCACATAGGAACTGCATTACTTCATGCTCGGTTAAGTCGAACATACCCATATTTCAAAGTTAAACGTGGCTTAGCCACGTTTTAACCTTGAAGTACAGGTATGTTTGACAGAATAGACTTCGAGATATCGAACTTCGACTGTATTATTATATATTGTATGTTGACATGTATTTTTAAGATGTACAGTGAAACATGTATTTTTAACATGTACAGTAAAACCCTGATATACAGACCACTCCAATGAAGACTCGTTTTTCATGTTAATGACAGATAGTAATTCAAAGCACATTTATCGCAATTCAAAGTCGGAATGAATTTCAAACAAAGCTCCTTTCAAGGTAGCTTAAAGCAGGACAAAATTCAAACAGATAGATGTTCCTTCAAGGCAGCTTAAAACAGGATGAAAGTAAAACAAAAGGAGTTTTCTGTTTTACCTTCATTCTGCTTTAAAAAGTCACCTGCCTTTAAAAAATTTCATTAAGTGATTACAGTATCAGGGTTTTACTGTACTGTTTGTATTTTTGTTATATACTGTTTTATTTATGCTTTTCGGTGGATTACCACGATATAGCAGTGGATGATCACTTGGTAATCCACTGCAGTGGATTATCACCAATCGCTTTTATTATGAATTTTCCCCGTAGGGCTCCCCAAGAATCGTAGTCAATCGTGTCTTATCGTTAAATTCCGGCAGTCCGATTTGTCGCGAACTACTCACCGGAAGAGCACGAATCCAAACTCGGGAGCAACGAAGTCATTCGGATGACGTCATTATACCGCCAACTGTCACGCGCATGTGTTCGACATAAAACGTAGGCTCAACACGGGATAAATAATGTACGTTCGCTTTCAATTTTTAAACAATTTCGTTTAAAAAGTGGCTTAAAAGCATAAATAAATAGAATAACTGTGTTTTTTCAGTGTAAGATCGAAATTTAATCCATTTCGTGAACATCAGACTGTTATATTTTCACTCGTGGCTTCGCCACTCGTGAAAATATAACGTCTGATGTTCACTCAATGGATTAAATTTCGATCTTACACTGAAAAAAACAGTTATCCTCTATATATTTGTTATTTATTCCAAGGATTTCAAAGCATTAAATGTTGACAAAATACATTTCTTTTGTTTTATGTTTTACAAACATATCAGATAGTCATTAATTAGTCATGACAAACATGTCTGGGTCTTAAATGAAGCGCTGATGCACTTAAATTTGAACTCTGGCTTGCGTATCAATTTCACTTAAGTGAAGACCAACTTTAACATACAGTGAAGAAGACGTTATTAATTCCCCGTAAACGCCTCCGTGCTATATCAATTATAACTTTTGCAAATCAGATACAGGGTACTCCAGCGTCTGATAAAGCTCACAACTGTTTGCCATCATGAGAATTTCCAAAATTCTACCGTCGTTGTCCTTATTTTATTGCAATGCGTTTGCACTATTTCAAATTTTAAATCAAACGGGAAAGAATAATGTCATCTGCTCTGTATCTGTTATTGTTTACACATTTTCTGCTCATAAGCACAAAAATGTCTTGTTTTCAAAATATTACTATGAAAGAGTACTTAAACCTTTACCCCATAGCCTGTTTCTAGGTTTAATTATATGTGACATCTTAACCCTTTGAACCCTAGTCCCGCATATAGGCGTCCTTTTCAAACAGTGTACATGTGAATAGTACACTTGTCCTGTGCAAACAGTGAAGACCCAGATCAGAGGGCTCCGAAAGGAGCCCTCTGATCAGGGTCTTCACTGTTTGACATAATGTCAAACATAGGCAAAAACAACCCTTAAAAGTCAGTAATGGACTAGACTTAAATGGAAACCGGAATTGTCCATTTAAGGTTTCAGGGAGGAAAGAGTTAAAGCAGGTTGAACGTAAAGCAGAATGCGCATTAAGGCACATTCTGCTTTACTTTCAGTCTGCTTTAAACTAACACCTGCTAGAATAAGGAAAATTCATGAGTGTATAAATTGGAACTATTTTCTTCAGCGAAGGAATAAGCTGAATGCGCTAAAAGGCGCTTCAACCTGGGAAAGGGTTAAACCACCTTGACTGTCATATCGACAACACTGACATTTGCAAATAGTTAAGATCCAGATCAGACAAAGCGAACTGGCCCAAACTGTTGCTTCAATCAATATGATGAAGGAATGGAAGCAGATAACAATTTAAGATGAACCAAGGCTCCAGATAAGAGGTAGTTTTTTCAACAAATCCCACATTTTCTCACTATTTTTAGCCCCGAATCCTATGATGTTACTACTCATTAGAATCGTCTCGAAGAGACGATTCTAATGAGTAGTGACATCATAGGGTTTAATTCAGAAATAAAGATTTTAGATTTTGAAAAACTACCCTTATCTGGTGCTCTGATGAACAATATTATGTCATAAAGTTTTGATTAACAGGGCATAACGGCCATGTTTGCAAAATACCTTGTCTGCAATATTGAATTGATATTACATGTATTTAGGCTAACATTTAAACTTTTGTAAATCTTTTCATTCTGTAAAAACCTTCATTACAAAGATGTCGTTAGTTTGAAATTGTCGTCTGCTTTTATTAGCTTACCTGAGCTACATGTAGCTCATGGTGAGTTTTTGCAATCCTTGAATGTCCGTCGTGCGGTGTCCGTTGTCTGTTGTCAACAATTTTAGTGTTTACAAACTTTACACTCTAGAGCCTACGACATTTATGCAATCTTTCTCAAACTTGCTCATTGATTATTACCATAAGAGTTTGGATGAGTTCAATTAGGGTTGAAATTAAACTAACACATCAAGGGTTATCTACATTTGAATTGCTGAAAATGCAATATTTAACAGTGTTTACACTCCAGAGGCCACAATTTTTATCCAATCCTTCTCAAACATGCTCAGATTGTGTATGATCATAAGAGTTCAGATGAGTTTGATTATGGTTAGAATCGGACTAATAAATTGAGAGTTATCTGCCCTCGAATTGCTTAAATGCCATATTTAAAACGGTATTTACATTCTTGAGGCCATGATTTTATCCAGTCTTTTTCAAACTTGCTCAGATAGTTTATGACCTTTACTACAGTTCTAATGGATTCACCCATCGAACCCTAGTAACGTATATACACGTCCTTTGTAAACATTTATGGAATGTACACTTGTCCTATGCAAACAGTGAATACCCAAATCAGAGGAATAGAAGCCCTCTTATCAGAGTCTGCACCATTTGTGGCTTTGCACTACATTGACTGAAAACAACCACAACCCCAAATAGTAAAACAGAGGAAAGACCACTAAATTGGAAACTGGAATCAGGGCTGCCATTTCTCCGGATTTTTCCTAAATCTCGGGATTTTTTCACAGTTTAAAGTAGCTTAAAGCAGGCTGAAAGTAAAGCAGAATGCGCCCTAAGGCGCATTCTGCTTTACTTACAGCCTGCTTTATGTAGTCACATGCCAAAAAAATAGAAATAGGCTATGAGGTAAAGGTACTATTCGTAAAATCGCACTTGAAAAATGCAAATTTGGAAATCTTAGGATTTTTCAAATCAACTTATGGCAGCCCTGTGGAATCATCCATTGGAAGCCTCACATTATACACAGAGTTTCACTTAAAGGCCGCGGCGAGTACAGTTCTCCCTCCTTATAACGACCTTTGCTACAGTTCCCATAGCAAGACAATTATGTCTAACGCTTTTACTACTGCAATATCGTCTGCTTAAATTTGTCGTCTGCTGTTTTTCTCAAGTTACATTATGGACATTTTAACAGGGAAAAACTAAATGACGAGTGACAAACAGCTTGAATCCAGATCAGATGCTGCGTAACGCGGCGTCTAATCTGGATTCAAACTGTTTGAAAATGTAATCAATCCCCCTCTCTATAACGACTTCCTCCAAACAACGCACACAATTTATGTCATCAATGGGTGTCGTTGTAGAGAGGGAGCGCTGTACGTACAATGAAACCTTTCTATTTGCTCTTTCACCCCTGAAACTTTTTATGAACAATTCCAAATTCAAAATAATCTAGTCCGTTTTTGACTATCTATTTGCGGTTGATTTTAACAAAATATTTCAAAATGACTAACAGTGTAGACCCTGATTAGAGGGCTACTTAATGAGCCCTCTGATCATGGTCTACACTGTTTGCATAGGACAATGGTAATCCCCACAGGTATACTTATTTTAGCTCACCTGGTACATAGTAGTGCCAGGTGAGCTATTTTGATCGTCCTATGTCTGTCGTTGTTCGTTCGTCCGTTCGTCGTCAACAATTTCTTTAAACGACATAGCTTCTGTACGTTAACGGCGTAGTCCATTATCGACACATCTAGGTGATTATCGACACCCATGCTTCTCTGTATTAAATCTGTCAAATAACCGTAGATTCTAGCATTTGACGAGCTTTACAATTCTATAAATTGTACAATTACAGAGTAAGAGATTGAGGGGATGTGTAATCAAGGCCCGTAGGTACAAGGGGGGGAGGGGGGGGGGGGGGGGTAGATAAGTTACATACATGTACTTATGTACTTATATACTGTGGAGAAGACGTTTCTCTTTCATATTAAATGCGTTTGCAATAGAAACAATTGTTTACATGTTATTATAAACGGTTTGGAACCAGATCAGGCTCCGGATGACTCGGCACCTGAACAGGATCTAATCTATTTGCCACTCAGATTAGAATAAATATTTTCAAGATCCTGTCATTCTAGTTATTTCAGTAAACTGTTACCAATACCCAGTTACATCCAATATCCCTAAAAGGCTGCTGACTTTGCCTGACTCTCCTTGTTATTATAGCCCTTGTAACGAATGCCTAAATGTATAATGGATATTCTGGCACAACCTGGCACTTTCCTTCAAAAGTGGACATGTTCTTTATTCTAATTGTAGTCTTTCATGTACACGTTTGTAAAGAGTCGAATACATGGAGAATTGGAGATCACATCATTATTTTCCGCTTAACTTCAAGACCCCGAGTACACTGGCTTTTTACAAACAGTTTGAATCCTAACGCGGTGTCTGACCAGGCCCTGAGTCATACTGAGTGAAACTCATTTCAATATGTCTGTTTTAAAATACCTAAACTTTATATTTGAGAAATAAAAGCAGACGACACTTGTTTAAAATCGATGGCTTAGTGGTAGTGCAGAGGTTAAAATCTGAACGCAAACGCAATGCAAATGTGGAGAATGACGACAGGGCTGCCATTTCTCCGGATTTTTACTAAGTCTTCGGATTTTCATCCTAGCAGATGGTAGCTTAAAACAGACTGAAAGTAAAGCAGAATGCACCTGAAGGCACATTCTGCTTTACTTTAACCCTTTGAACCCTAGTGCCGCATATAGGCGTCCTTTTCAAACAGTATACATGTGAAAAGAGCACTTGTCTTATGCAAACAGTGAATACCCAGATCAGAGGGCTCCTTTCGGAGCCCTCTGATCTTGGTCTTCACTGTTTGTCATAATGCAAAACATTGACAAAAACAACCCTTAAACGTCAGAAATGGACTAGACTAAAATGGAAACTGGGATTGTCCATTTAAAGCTTTAGGGAGGAAAGAGTTAAACCTGTTTTAAGCAGTCAGGTGTCTTCAAAACATAAAACAGACTATGGGGTAACTGCGTCTGAAAATTTGAAATCTTAGGATTTTTATTATCAACTTATGGCAGCCCTGTGACGGCATTTAGAAACTTCTCATTTGTTTTTATTTGAATGGCACACAGTTTACGGCGAGTGTCTGGTCTGGCTCCAAACTGTTTGCACAGGCGACTTCGGCAGGGGAAGGGTTAAGGCGTTATTTTAAAGTAAGTTATTTGGCCATAAAACTAAAATTGAAATGGGTGTGCATAGGGCTTTGAAGCGACTCGCAACCAGATGGTGCATTAAAAATAGTAATTTGTAAATATGTGTCAAACGCTTATATAAATGGTAAAGAATTAGTTTAGGATAAGAAATTCTGTTTAAAAAAATGAATTTCAATAAAAAAAAATATTGGTCTCTGGTGGGATTCGAACCCATGGCCCGGCATTGGCGGACAGAAGGCAAAATAGGGGAAACCGCTTAGACCAATGGACCACGGAACTATCCGTTTATCTCGGATCGATTTAACGTATTTCAATGTGTTGCGGTCGAAAGTGCATACAACGTCGTAATTCGGCTCGTGTTTATGTCTGAGCCCGTGTAGAGAAGCAACAGCAACAACTATACCGTCTACTAGTCGGTATAGAAAAAGGATGGAAAATATCTAAAAATCTAAGATTCGGTGACGATTCTTGAGACTTTTTTTGGACTGATCATATTTTTTTAATGTCAGAAGCCAAACAATGCCACAAATTTGCTTTTATTTGAGTATTTTATTTTATTTTGACAAGTACACCATCCGGTTGCGAGTCGCTTTAAAGACTAATAATTTATTTTAAAGTAAACTTTACAGCTTTATCTCATTAATAAAACGGACGACATTTTGTCTTCGAAATGGTTAAAATGTTTGATTTAGGGTTAAATACATTATAGTTCAACAAAACAACCCTTTTTTCTTGAAAATGTTGAAGATTTGTTTCCAGTCAGAGTCAACAGTTTGGAGCCTTATGAGATACCTGTTACCCGGCGTTTGCTCAGGCTTCGTGCTGTTTGATAAATAGAAAAAAAATGTATTAAAGAAACTGAAAACCTAACTTGGTCCCCAAAACTGTTTTGAAAATGGATGTCAGGGCCTTTATAAACTTCATTTACTCGTTCCCCCCTGAAACTCATTGACAAATTGATACTTCTACTTTCAAATTAACCCTTATCACGCTAAGTAGCGCGACTTGGCTAACATTTGCAAATAGACTGGATCCAGCTCGTATTTCAGCATGATCAGGTCTAAGTCCAGCCCCTTTTTAGCTCACCTGGCACGAAGTGCCAAGGTGAGCTTTTAGGATCGCTGGATGTCCGTCGTCTGTCTGTCCGTCCGTCCGTTCACAATTGGTTGTGAACACTCTAGCGGCTACAAATTTAATTGGATTTTTATGCAACTTGGTGAGAATGTTTAGCTGATTGATATCTAGGTCAAGTTCGAATATGAGTCATGTCGGGTCAAAAACTAGGTCACTAGGTCAAATCATAGAAAAACCTTGTGAACACTCTAGAGGCTACAAATCTCATCCGGTCTTCATGACACTAGGTCAAAATGTTTTCCTCATTGATATCTAGGTCAAGTGTGAATGTGGGTCATGTCCGGTCAAAAGCTAGGTCACTAGGTCAAATTATAGAAAAACCTTGTGACTACTCTAGAGGCTACAAATTTCATTGGATTTTAATGCAACTTGGTCTGAATGTGTGCCTAATTGATATCTAGGTCAATTTCAAATATGGGTCATGTCTGGTCAAAAACTGGGTCACTACGTAAAATCAAAGAAAAACAGTGTTAACCGTCTAGAGGCTAAAAATCTCATTTGATCTGAATGAAATATTGTCAGAATGTTTGCCTACATCCAATCTAGATCAAAATCAAACGTGGATTGTGTCTGGTCAAAATCTAGGTCACTAGGTCAAATCATAGAAAACTCTTGTTAACACTTTAGAGGTTTATTGTGGGTCATATTGTGGGTCATGTCCAGTCGTAATCTATATCACTATAGGTCAAGTTTTACATGGTGAACCAGGTGAGCGATTTAGGGCCATGGTGGCCCTTGTTTGCTATAAATGAGTGGGTGTTGTGGGTGTTTTCACAATATATCGCAAATGACAAACAGTGCTGAACCGATTTAGAGGGCTTCTTTTTATAGAGCCCTCTTATTCGGGTCAATATTGTTTGCAAAGGAAAAATATACTCTTTACAGGTTGTAGGTTTCATGTGCGTCTACTGGTGGCTAGGGGTCAGTGGGTTATACGATATGGGCTCAGTAGGTGGTGTATCTGGGCTCCACCTAGCCGCACTACAGCTTATAGTTGACTGACCAACAACACTTACTGTTAGACGAGTAGTCTCCAATACTGCCTAGCATACATACAGTAGCCAGTTATTCTTTCCCAATAAACGCGCTTATACAAAAATCCTTTATTCATTGCAAACAGTTGGAGCCAGATCAGACACCGGGTTACCCGGCGTCTGAACTGGCTCTAAACTGTTTGCTACTCAGAAGAAAATAAAACGTCAATAGTTTTCAAAAATTGTCATGTTTTAACTTTTACTGAATTTTTGTTTTTACCACTGTAAATACATCTGCCACTGAAATTAGAGTCAAACTTGGGCATCTCGAGCTCGCATACATTGAGCTTAACAGGGCTGCCAATTCTCCGGATTTTTCCTAAATCTCCGGATTTTTCCCCAGTACATAGTAGCTTAAAGCAGGCTGAAAGTAAAGCAGAATGCGCCCTAAGGCGCATTCTACTTTACTTACAGCCTGCTTTAAGTAGTCGCATGTCAACAAAACAAGAAAAAGCCTAATGGGTAAAGGTACGATTCGTTAAATCGCACTTGAAAAATGCAAGTTTGGAAATCTTAGGATTTTTCATGTCAACTTATGGCAGCCCTGGCTTAACCGTATATTTGCAGTTTCATTATTTTAATATTGCTTGAGTAGAACATATAACCTTGTTTAAAAGTTAACACGTTGCTTCGGTCAAATAAAAAAGTACCTGTGTTTCCTATTAGATTTCTACATGCCCAAAAAAATTAGGGACGGACGGTCGGGAAATCTTCTTTTTTTTCTTTTCTTTTTTTGTAAAACACATCTATACATAATACATTTTACATTCTGATAGAGTATATAAAATAACATTCATATACGAAAATATATAAATGTGTTTCATTACCAAAAGTTATCATAAAAATCTAAACTGCTATGAGTGTTGTTACTTCCTAACTACTCATGCTATGATTGTTGATCAATATTGGTATACCATGACGGCACAGTAGTGACTTCTATATGATAAATGGAATTAATAATGTTTTGAAATGTGTTGTATGCATATTAAATGTGTCAATGAAACGTGTTGTCTGCATGTTGAATGTGTCAATTAACTAGCAGATCATACATATACAAGGAAGGTACTTTATGACAAATTTAAAGCAAATATTGCTTAGATATTTGCTAAATCTTATTTAAAAATCAATTTTTTAAAACACTAAACCACGGAATTATACAGTGTATAATTCTGTGACTAAACATATATTAATTAACTTATTAAACAATTAAGCGAAGAAAAGCTTTTATTACACTTTAAAGTCACATGCGCCGCCGCAATAATGACCTACATTCGCCGATACAGTTATCGAAAAAGGGGGGGGGGGGGGGGGGGGGATTTAAGGTCGGAGGGAAAAACTAGGAACGGACGGGTTACCGGAAACACAGGTATTTGTTTTATTTGGCCTTAACTACGACTGATACGTTTAACCTGAGCGAGTTTTGGAATATCGAAGAACGACTGTATCTATTATCCGTTCAATTAGCATAGAACCTCTAAATTAGTCGTTCTAATCAGCATAGATAACTGTATCATATTAATATATAGGCAGTGGCTAGACGTCCGGAACCGGACGGCTAATATATATTTATCAGTCATTAATAATCACTGTCATTAGTTCGGTAGGCAAATAAAAGTCCGTTAATCTTAATCACAGAACAAAACATTTTTCATTTTGAGTTAGCAAAGCAATGGATTAATTCGTTATTGTTTGCAAACAAAAGTATTTGTGTTTTCAAATCCTATGTGTATTTCAAACAGATCGGTCCAGATTAGACGCCTAGTAACTCGGCGCCTGATCGGGCCCCAACATTTTTGACATTCAGATATTATGTAATGTAAATTGGCTACATCCCCAAAACGTTGTAATTTTCTACATGTGATTGTTTTGCTTTTGCGTTTCGGTTCGATTAACTCTTTCCTCCCTGAAACTTAAAATGGACAATTCCAGTTTTGATTTTTGTCTAGTCCATTTCTGACTTTTAAGAGTTGTTTTTGTCAATTTTGGCATTACTGACAAACAGTGAAGACCCTGATCAGAGGGCTCCTTTCGGAGCCCTCTGATCTGGGCCTTCACTGTTTGCACAGGACAAGTGTACTATTCACATGTACACTGTTTGAAAAGAACGCCTATTTGCGGGACTAGGGTTCAAAGAGTTAAACGAGCATTTGTACTTAAGCACTTTAGGTACAGTGCTCCTTCTCTACAAAAATACCAAATTGGAGACAACAAGTGTGTGTTATGCGGAGGTGGTTGTTATATGGATGGAAATTCGCTTACATTTGCAAACAGCTTTTATCATTATGTTGTTGGTTTTTCTATCATAATGTCCAGAATGTGACTTTGAGAAAAACAGCAGACAACGATTTTAAGTAGACGGACATACATGTAATTGTCTTATTTTGGGAACAGCGGCAACACGGTTTCAGAGAAAAAGGTTTTTCGGCGGAGCTGACTGTTTTCTATTTAGACACACTTTAATATTTGGCCACACATTTCAACCAATAATATTTGATCAGAAATTTAGAATTAAGAGCACCTGTTGAAACTGAATAGTCTGATTGGATAGTAGCCAGGGCTCCAGATAAGGGAATTGTTTCAAAACTTAAAATCTTTCTTTGTGCATTAAACCCTGTGGTGTCACTATACATATGAATTGTCTCTTCAAGACAATCAAAATGAGTGGTAATACCATAGGGTTTGGTGCTAAAAGAGGTGAAAAAATGTGATTTGTTTAGTTTACTCACTCTTATCTGGAGCCCTGTAGGCTGGTTTATGTCCCATTACAGTTTTACATGATGTGGACTGTGGGTGTAACATTTAGAGATACAGGCTGTCTGTTTACTACACTAGGCCACAGAATTGACAAAATTATGCTATGATCTAAAATCTATTTATAGATATACAGAGGAAGCTAGGTGTTTCATAATTGTTTACAACCAATTTGTTTCATAATTGTTTACAACCAATTTGTTTTAATTGTTAACTATTTGTACACATTTGCCATACATTAAAAGCAATATTTTATATATGAATAGCCTCAAGTGAGTTAAACACAATTGTGTTGTTTCATCATTATTTACAAGAGTGAAGTACAGTAGAGTGTTGTATCTGTACATTTGTGTATGCTATAGTTTGTTTCAAGAAACTCCATGAATGGAACAATAGATTAATGTGAGGATCTCCTACCAGTAGCTAGGATATGAGTTAAATTATTGTTTTGTTTTGCATTTCTGTACATGATAGTTTTGCATTTTAAATAAAAGTTACTGTTTCAATTGAATACTTGTATTTTTTGCTTTTCAATCCAAGATATATATTCTTTGAAAACCTCAATTTAATTCAATTTTGCACACCCATCTATATAGCCTTAGTTCAACCACTCATTCCGCCGAATATCTTTTTTAAAGATATTTCTTGTTTGAAACAAATTGTGAACAGACGACACAGACACAGGCACCGGCGTACGACGGACAGGCCAGGCACGGATTTACCGGGGGGGGGCACAGGGGGCACGTGCCCCCCCCCCCCAGCTGGCCTGATTTTTTTTTTGCTTGATTCATATATTCATCATATAGCTGGGTAAGAAGGTTGCATTGGCATATGACATTACAGGCACAGGTCCACTGGGGGCACGGGGGAACATGTCCTGTCCCTCAGCTGGCATGCTTGAACTTATCTGGAGCTGTTGCAATGGCTTGTGTCTCTTATCTCTGGCCATCAAATCCTCAGTATGCCTGGTCTGTGTTAGAACCCGACACAGGCCCGTAGTAACAAGGATGGGGGCGGGGGCATGGCAGTGTGCCCCCCCCCCTCCCCAACCAAAAAATAAAACTGCATGTGCCTGTGCCCCCAAATTGCATATCCTACAGGCCAGTAAATCCAAAATTGCCCCTGTGCCCCCTCAAATCCTCGGTATGCCTGGTCTGTGTTTGAACCCGACTCAGGCCCATAGTAACAAGGATGGGGGGGGGGGGGCGCAACAGTGTGCCCCCTGTGCCCCTCCCCAACCAAAAAATAAAAATGCCTGTGCCCCCAAATTGCATATCCTACAGGCCAGTAAATCCAAAATTGCCCCTGTGCCCCCTCAAATCCTCAGTATGCCTGGTCTGTGTTTGAACCCGACACAGGCCCATAGTAACAAGGATGGGGGCACAACAGTGTGCCCCCTGTGCCCCTCCCAAACCAAAAAATAAAAATGCCTGTGCCCCCAAATTGCATATCCTACAGGCCAGTAAATCCAAAATTGCACCTGTGCCCCCTCAAACCCTCAGTATGCCTGGTCTGTGTTTGAACCCGACACAGGCCCATAGTAACAAGGAGGGGGGGGACGACAGTGTGCCCCCTGTGCCCCTCCCCAACCAAAAAATAAAAATGCCTGTGCCCCCAAATTGCATATCCTACAGGCCAGTAAATCCAAAATTGCCCCTGTGCCCCCTCAAAACCTCAGTATGCCTGGTCTGTGTTTGAACCAGACACAGGCCTGTAGTAACAATGATGGGGGCACCGCTGTGTGCCCTCCTCCCACAACCAACACAGGCCCGTAGTAACAAGGATGGGACACAGCACTGAGCAGTATGCTCCCTGTGCCCCCATCCCCCATCCACAAAATGAAAATGCCTGTGCCCAAAAATTGCATAACCTACAGGCCAGTAAATCCAAAGTTGCCCCTGTGCCCCCTCAAATCCTCAGGTCCCCCAATAATTTTGCCGATACATGTGTAAGTAAAAGTTACCTAGATCTTTACATAAATTTATGCAAGTATTTTACCTGTTTTGAATGTGCGAAAGCATTCAGCACATACACAAATGATCTAGCTATGCCTAAGGCCTGTGCCCCCAAATTGCATATCCTACAGGCCTGTTAATCCAATAAAATTTGATGAAAATACTTAAGGGTAACAAAGAGCAAGGCAGTATTGAATGCCTAACTAGATGATGAATAATACCCAATTAACTCAGGCATGTATTAGTTGCAGAATATTTATATATATTTATTGTATTTATATTATTATTGTAACTGCTTTGAATGTGCAAAATGCCCCAGAATTCACCAGAGACCATCTAGAAATTAAAAAGTTCCCGGGATCCCCTTAGTGACAGTGTGAACAATAATCAGAGCGGGTAGGGGTAGGTTTCAGGTTAACCAGGCCAGAAGACAATCTGTCAAAGGTATTATCCTATATTAAAGAATTTGATATGTTATTTTGAATCGAATATTTACACAGATTTTAATTTATGTAGTATTTTACCTATTTTGAATGCGAAAAAACTCCCATCAGAACGCACCATTGATCATCTGGGTATAAATTTTCCAGGGGGGTGAGAGGAGGGGGCATGCTCCGGACCTCCCTTGTAACAGTATGCATATGAATAGGAGGGGTAGGGTTGGAGATTAATGGCTGGACGACAACCTTTCACCAGAGCCATAATGCAGATAATGAAGCGCTTGATTTCAAAATTTTCCAGGGGGAGTACCCCCGGACCCCCCTAAACCTGTTGGGTCGCATCTTCGGCCTGTTGAATAAATTATAACCAAAGAATAATTATGGCTTTGGGCGAGAATGTCTTTAACTCAAGATTGCGGATTACTTAAATTTATATGAGCATGATGACTCCATGTGGTATTTTGTATCAAACTGTTCCAACTATTTTATTGAAAATCTTCCTCCTTTTTCCTACTTATCCACTTGAAAAACTCCTACTTTTTTCCTACTTTTTGCATTGAGATCAGTTGAAGGCCTGTGTTTTCAATGCATGAAACGCTGGAAAATTTATCATCTCTTTGTCTTATGAAACCACTTTTTCAGGTGTGTCATTGGGGGTGTTTACATCATTCTATCTATGTTAACTTTCTCTTAGAAAGGCCTCAGAATGCGCTATTTTTTATGCAAGTTTTTTCGTACCTATCCTACTATTTTCCAACTTTTTGTTCACCTTCCTACTTTTCCTATTTTTCTACCAAAACCTCCTTCTATTCCTACTTTTTGCCTAATAAGTCTTCAAGCACCCTCAGTATGGCCCAGAATGCAGGAAATGAAGCGCTTGATTTCAAAAAAATTCAGGGGAAGTACCCCCGGACCCCCCTAAACCTGTTGGATCGCATCTTCGGCCTGTTGAATAAATTATAACCAAAGAATAAAATGGCTTTCGGTGAGAATGTCTTTAACTCAAGATTGTGGATTACTTAACTTTATAAGAGCACGATGACTCCATGTGGTATTTTGTATCAAACAGTTCCTACATGTACTATTTAATTGAAAATCTTCCTCCTTTTCCACTTGAAAAACTCCTACGATCATTTGAAGGCCTGTGTTTCGAATGCACTGATGAAAATCTTTGTATGACCCTGGTGTGGAGTAATAGATTTCTGAGAATGGAGATAAAGCTATTAAAAAATTCTCCAGATTATGATTTTTTTCTCTTTGTCTTATGAAACCACTTTTTTGTGTGTTTCATTGGGGGTATTTACATCATTCTATCGATGTTAACTTCTTCTTAGAATGCCCTCAGAATGCACCATTTAGTATGCAAGTTTTAAAAAAATTCCCCCACCTATGGGAGGGGTTACACCCCTCCCATACCCTCCCCACCTGTGCCCCCCCACTGAAACATTTCTGGATCCGGCCCTGGACAGCGACCGATCACAATATCTCACCTTGAGCACTTTGAGCTCAGGTGAGCTGAAAAACCTCTTAACGTAATAACAACAGACTAATCATAGTCAATCTTGAATTGCGTGACAACTAACGAAGTAGCATCAATATCGTTTAAGACAGGCAACTGCTTAAGCAAGATCAAATTAATGCAGAAAGCTCATACATGTATTTGAATTAATTTTCTTCATGGATTTATGCTGCATTAAGTGACTGCGTGTATTCTTTTAAGGCTATGAATGGATCACTAAAGATAGGCGACTGCTTAGTGCAAGACCAAATTAATGCAGAAAACTCATGAGTTTTCTGCATTAAGTATTTATGCTGCATTAAAGTAACATCCTACATATTCAATTTTACAAATAAGTATTCTATTAAGATCTCTAATTGCTGCCTGCTTAACGATGGATAAAAATAACGCAGACATTAAAAGAACTAGGAGCTGTTTGTATTATTGCTTGCTATATTAAGCATCCGACTGTATTTTTTAACAGGTGACTAGATCTACTTAATTATTGAAAACCTATAACATGTATAGAAGTTTCCAATATGAGCTTTCTGCATTATTTTACGTTGCATTATGAATATTTTTTATTTAAAAAATCATGTAATTTAAAAATAGACATGTAGATCTAATTGTTTATAAATAAATATTAAACATTTATGTTTTTATATAACCGAAATGAGTCGGCAATTGTCGCAAAAACCGTAATAATAGTTCAGATCCAGATCATGATCACCATACTATTTTTCTTTTAAAAAGGATGTTATTTAAAACAAGAGCCCCATGGGGCATATTTCGCTCACCTGAGAATAGCTGACAAAATGGAGTCTCCGAGATAATGATTTATGTCCAGGACTGGGTCATTATTTACCCGAGGGGCATAATTTGAACGATCTTGATAGGACCTGTAGATGATGCTATGTGCCAAATATCTAAGCTCTGGCCCTTGTAGTTTTTGACCAGAATTTTTTTTAAAGTTTTTATAGAATAAATCTATTTTTAGCTCCTGTGACCTAGATATGCAACCGACCAGAACCATTTGATCAAAATACCTAAAGGATATTTAGAAGTGTCACCATGCCAAATATCAAAGCTCTGGTCATATGAGTGCCAGAGAAGAAGACGTTTGAAAATTTCACTATATAATTCTATGTAAAACTGTGACCCCCGGAGCGGGGCCAATTTTGACCCCAGGGGCATTGTTTGAACAAACTTGATAGAGGACCTGTAGGCGATGCTGTGTGCCAAATATCGAAGCTCTGGCCCTTGTAGTTTCAGACAAGAAGATTTTTTAAGTTTTCATTGAAAAAAAAATATTTTTATCTCCTGTGACCTAGATATGCAACCGACCGGAACCATTTGAACATTTATTGGTATAGGACATTTAGAAGTGTCACCATGCCAAATATCAAAGATCTGGCCATATTAGTTTCAGAGGAGAGGACGTTTGAAAATTTCACTATATAACTCTATGTAAAACTGTGACCCCAGGACGGGGCCAATTTTGACCCCAGGGGCATAACTTGAACAAACTTGATAGAGGACCTGTATGTGATGCTATGTGCCAAATATCTTAGCTCTGGTCCTTGTAGCTTTTGACAAGAAGATTTTTTAAGATTTCCTTATTTTTCCACTTTGGTTGCCATGGCAACCAGAGTTCTGCATTGTTTTTAATTCTTTGAACAAATCTGAAAGAGCTTGACCCAAGGAACATTTCTGTAAAGTTTGGTTGAAATCTGTTCAGCGGTATAAGAGGAGATGTCATTTGAAGCAATTGTTAACGACGTCGGACGACGCACACCGCACGACGACGGACGCCGGACACAGGGCCGTCCCAATAGCTCATATTGAGCCTTTGGCTCAAGTGAGCTAAAAAAGGTATGTAAATGTTTATAAATAATTCTTAAACATTTATGTTTTTTATCAATGTTGGCCTATTCCATTAGAGCGTGATGGCAATTAGCCTGCAGATTTAATAGTTTCAATCCAGATCAAGATCCACAATTTTTGCTTAAAAACATTGTTATTCTCAAGAGCCCATGAGTAAAATGTGACTGACAGTATATGATATGCCGAGTTATAAATTACTTACTCATAAGAAGCTAAATATAAAAGGAAAATATAAATGCATGTTTTTATTTTATTCTATTTTCAGAGTGTATTTTACATAGCAGATAATTTGAGTTGTTCAAATTGAGAAAAGATGCTTCAGGAAATAGTACAGATCCCGATGATATGGAGCTGTTCAAGAACAATTTTAACCACCTGTTACCGATATTTGATGAGTTTATGTTGAAGGTAATAAAAATAAGAGGTAAATATTAGAAATCGATGTAGAATAAAATGCACAAATTTAATTTAAAATATTTTGTAATAGAGTCCTCTGATTGATTTCGGCATTATTTGTACAATTTTTATTATAAATAGAGATTGTAATGATGCTCTTGGCATATGATAATTTGCATGTTTTATCTGCAAAGTATATTGCATCAATATAATGTCACGATTATGTGTAATTGTAGAACGATTAGGTGATCTTGGTTATATTTGCGATTGCCTAGAAAGTGAGAAGGATTGTTCCATAATTAAAGTTGTAATAAATAAAATATATGTTATATATATACCATGTTCAGGTACTTTTATGTTAAATGTAGCTAAATATGTTTCTTGTCATTCTATAATTTATGTTAAATGTAGCTAAATATGTTTCTCGTCAGTGTACACTGTAATATAAATACATATAAATGTGAGTTTTGTCAAATGTGTGTGCTTTTTGAATATATAATATATTATGTACTTCCACAACAGATCGTAAGAAGTTATGACACATTTTTAATTGCTAGAATCTGGACGTATGTAGAGTGCCATGATTTCACATGTGCTCTATGTTTTTCTCAAACCCGCGATTTGTGCAAGCAGGTTGTTACTGAGTGCCAAAATTTAGAATGAGACAGAAAATTCATTCTTGATTTTATTAACTCATACTTCCCTTCTAACATTAGAGACTCGTGCCAGAATAATTCGGAAATGCTTTTTCAAATCATGCTTGGAAGTATGGTGCATGCACAATATAATGATGACCAATATTACGAAAATGCAATTAGCATATTTATCCAATTTGTTGTTAAAACCCTAAAAATGTAGGCCTACTGCAGACGATATGGACGTATTTATTGATGTGAAAATGTAATTACAGTAAACTTAGATATTACTATCGTTCCTCCATATCTCTTGTTTCGTTTCGTTTAGATGTGGGGAAAATGCGAACGTAATACTAAAAAGCCGAAAGGACAGTGAGCTTAATCGAAATGAGTAAATTAATGGTTGAAATCAAGATGTCACAATTCTTGAAATTTCAAGGAATTATGGCGTCTTCATTTGTAGCCACTAATTGGCTTTTGAAAAGCCTATGCAATTTACTTTTGTGATAAGCATATTTCATGTTTCTTCTGTATCTCTTTACTTCCTCCTCAATCTCCTTACGAGTCCACTATTCCTTGTCGCTCTAATATATGTTGCTTTATTCTTTTTCTTTTTCAACATGTTGGCTTTATTCGTTTTTACGTCTCTTTCTTGGGGTACTCTCTTATAGAGATCTAACCCATGGTCGGGGGAGCACTCCCTTCAGCCGGCAGGGCCTAATTGCATAGTCTAAAGTGGCTGTTTTTGAGCTTCGGATGATGGTACCCAAAGAGAAATTTTGAAGTTTATTATTGTGCTAATTGCTATTTTATCCCTATATGTTAATGGTTTCCAGAACTCATGTCAGGATGAGGCAAAGGTGGTGTGGTAAGGATTGGTGGAAAGCCCCGCGCGGAAGCATCCAAGGCATCACCCGGTCAGCACCAATCGTCCAGCCTTTGAGGTCGTGCTAGGAAAATCCCAGGTATGTGCATGGCGGAGTCGGCGGTTGTGACCACGACAAAAACGGCCCTTCTTCTTCTCTGCTGTAGTCGACGGGGGTAGAGATATTCTTTGTAGATATGGAGTAGATTCCCATTTCACGTTGAGCGTAAAACTTCGATATCTACTCCATAAGTCTCTACCCCGTAGGCTCACACAGGATGGTTGGATGAACATCTGGTCTCCCCTGGTGTGGGAGGTTGTTGGTGCTGTCATCCTTCCAGGCTGTGATCACTTCTGGTTCTTCGGATCACAGCAGAGGTAGCGTTGGATGGGGGTTGGGTCTGTGCCTTTATTAGAACAAATTTACATGGCATGTTAACAATATGGAGGGGTTGGTTGGGTTCTTTGATAGGGGTTGATTGGTCCTCTTTGTTTGAGGCTCATACTTGGCATGGGGTGGGTATAGGTTGATTGTCCTTGATTGTCAAGGCTCATATATTGGAAACTTTCTCCGTGCGGATTGTTTAATAAATATGTATATGCTTAGTTTTATCATACAAAGCTTGGGTTAATATTTAACTTCAGGCTTTCTATGATTCGCTAGTCATGTAATGGGTGCACTGGGTCACTCATTTAGGTCATGTTTTTGAAAGTAGGTCAATCCGATTTGGGTATCATTGCTCATATGAAATTTTTTGTGAGGCGCGGTCCAGAAAGAAATAACTACATATAATGACGTCTGCTTATTTTGGTGCATGGTCAAGTTGCTGTATTGGGTATAATGGCGTTGTTTTAACACGCTTTGTCTAATTGCTGTTTATGTCGGGCTGGGCAGTACAGTTGCTGGCTATATTGTGTAGAAATAGCCCTATTTTAACCCATTGAACCATGTAGTACGCAAATAAGCATTGGTCATTATGAGGGGAAAGTTTCCAATAGTTAGGGTGGGTATGGGGGTTTGGCTGGTTTTCTTTGATTTGACCATGGTAAATGTTCTTGGTTATTTAAAAATGGCAGATGCCGTGTTTTTGATCACCACAGACATGGTTCGTTTGAAGGGTTGCAGGGGGCCCTGTTCCTCCATCTTTCATATTGATACCATATGGGCTATTGGTGAGAGGCCTTATAGGCAAATTTTTGTTCTAGAGAATAGATTTCCTTTCATGCCTGTGTTGTACAGGGCTTAGAGAGGAATTATTTTCTCTTGTTTGTTGAGGTTTGAAATTATTGTGATTTTGAAATTTGTAAAGATACTTTAAGAGTTTAGTTAAATTGTCTGCCCCGCATGAGCTGGTATAATGCTATATCCGCTACCAGACCATGTCCCATCATGTTAGATTGTTTGGTCATGGCCTTAGTTTCGGATATTGTTTACACCGCGAGGTAGGCATGTGATTTGAGACTATTTGCAATCCAGTAGATCGTCGCAATAGGTTACCATGCATTGACCAGTGCCCTTCTTTTTTTTCCCACACAATCCTGTAAAATACTAATGAAATATATTTAACACATACATATACATACCTATCTTGTCAACCTACCACTTATACTATTGTATTGTAAGAAAATTGCTAGAGTCCGTTTATGTTGAATGCTGTACATGTGGGCACCGTGCTGCCCGAAAGAGAGGAGTTTTGGTAGGTATATCTATAGTAGAGCGAGTTTTGGGCAGGTCAGACAGTACATTTGGCCCCTACTTGTACATTTTGTGTGGTGATATGTAGTTACATATTGCCGTGCTCACCTTAATTAAAGCTAGTTATGGAGTCGAAAAGGCTGAAAATAAAGGTGTTTTTGTGGGGTTGTTTGTCGTTATGACAATAATGCTTATAAATGTATTGTTATAGGGGTCAATCTGTCTATCCTGCCCTATTGCTCGCTCTACTTGTTGTGTTGTTTCTAGTGAATTTTTGTTGTTTGTATGGCAGCACGTTGCCCTATGTTACAATATTCAGTGGTTGTTTTCAACTGGGTAGTTGGGCTCTAGTATTTAACAGTATAAGTGTTTTTTTCCGAAGTTTAACCAATTTTTTTCCTAAACTAGTCATATTGTTTGTAGACATATACAGTTACAATGTTCATATATAGATAAAAATGCTAAAAAGGTTACATATGGAAACCAAAAACATATATACAGAGCTTTAGACAATAGCGAGGGAATATTTTATCATGTTTGTTTTGGACCCTGTTTGTTCAACCATGACGTAGACTAAATTAGATCAGATATTTGTAAATTGGGTCAAGGTCAGGAAAGTAGGTCAATCCTTTTTAGCCTTTTAGGCTCGTATGAAATTTTTGGTGCGCGCGGCCCAGAGAGAAATCACTGCGCTATATTCCCTCGCTATGTGTCTATCAGACGGAGTGATGTTTAAATCAATATTCTCCGTCCCAAAGGGGTGCTTCTTGATACATGTTACTATGTATCTGTTAAGTGGGTACATGGTCCACTTGTTTGTGGCTTTGGTAAATAATTACAGTTTAAGAGGAAATTTGGCAGCACGTATCTCGTGGACCTCTAAAGATCAACGTACCCTTTGGTTTGTGAGTAGTGTCACGAGAGACAGCCCCCCCCCCCCCCCCCCCCAAATTCCCAAGCTTTGTTTTTGTAGATTTTGGTGTTTGTTTAAGTGTACAGTTTTGGTGAGCAGTTCACAAGTCGTTTTTTAGGCGAATGTTTTAAACAATACTCTCCTTGCTGTATACTAATTTATGTGCTTTAGTGTAGGTTTGGGGAGCAGTTCACAAGTTCGTTAGGCGAAATGTTTTAAACAATACTCCCCATGCTTTTTATTTTTATTGTGTTTGTAGGTTTTGGTAGTTGTTTATTATGTTATAGTTGAAGAAAATTTGGAAGCCTGCATCTTGCGGACCTCGGAAAGATCAACGTACCCTTTCGGTTAAGGGCAGTGTCACTAGATACAAGCTCCCAAGCCTCCTCAGCTTTGCTTTTGAAGGGTTTTGTTGTTTGTTTGTGTGTTTAAGTGTGCAGTTCTGGAGAGCAGTTCACAAGTCGTTTTTAAGGCGAATGTTTAAAACGATACTCTCCTCGCTGTACACTAGCTTATGTGTTTTTTAGTCTTTGTTATTTAAATATGCGTTGTAAACGTATTTTGGTTTGTGTTAGGTGTGCAGCTGGGGGATATCCGAATGTAGACGCTTTGCTTTTTTCAACATGTTGTTGTTGTTGTTTCTGCTGAGGTTTATAGTCCCGCATAAGCTTCATCAGATGCGTCATCCCATTTTTCAACATGTTTTCTGTAATTATAGTATTTATACTATGTGCAGTCCCGGATTTACCGGGGGGGGGGGGGGGGGCACAGGGGGCACGTGCCCCCCCCCCCCCGGTTTTTTTTTTTTACTTCCTTTTATATTTGTTTTTACTTCTGATTAATCTAGCTGTTGGCGTGTGCCCCTTATTTATATTTAGCCCCTTCGAATCACACGTCTGGAAACTACAGGGGTCCATCTCTCAGTGTGTCAGGCGACACACGTTTGGTAGTGTGTCCAATACATTTAATCATGGTTGATAAGCGCTTGAGAGTCTCAGCTATATCTACCTAGCAAGCGTTTTGGCGAATTGGATCATTGTTTTAAAGGTCCCTATCTTCACAGTGTATAAACGAACTGTATGATGACTAGATTTTGCGACTAGATTGTAAGGAGTCAATCGATTCAGTGCGACACGCTGACATGTACGGACGGTGTTTTCATCTGTTTTCCTTGTTTTCTAAGTAGATCACTAAGAAAAGCAAACGTACATTATATTGTGCATTGATTTAAGATATTTACCTGACTGTCATTGTTCCGTTATCAAGCTTTCCAAACAAAATATTTCCATTACATCAATAAATACCTGGCAATGTTTACACGAGGCCGTGTTTACAAACGTGTCATATATGCAGTTTATACACATCCTGACATCTAATCGGGCGTTAAAACTTGAGAAAATTATGTATTCTTATTTAGATAGCAGTACAACCACAATAGCTGTGAGATTTAATAAAATATCCACGTTCAAAGTACTGCACTGATGAAACTGAAACTGTATTGTTTATTGAATCAGACTACACGGTGATCTGAATGATTATAGCGACTATACTGTATCAATTATAGCGATCTTACGGTAACGATTTCAGACGACTTAAGAATCCTTTTACGTCCAAAACGCACTTTTGTTAGTTTAACAAAGTTTAAATAAATCTCTTTTCAACCCTTTACCTTACAATGCCTCCTTTTGACAATTTGCACAAAATGTAGACCCCAAAGAGAGCTGCTCCTAGCAATATTACGGCACTGGTTTGCAACTGGCGATCAAACCCGCTACCTTCCAACTCCCAAGCTGATGCTGACATTTTGTTTATGTATGCACATATATAATTAAGTCCTTGATTAAGTTAATATAAAGTTTAGCTTTTCCTCCCTGAAACTTGAAATGGACAATTCTAGTTTTCATTGTATTCTGGTCCATTTTTACTTTTATGCGGGACTAGGGAGGAAAGGGTTAAGGGCCAAATATCTGGTAGCAAACCCCCGTACAGTGACACATCAGTATGCCGTACAGTAATACTTCATTCACAACCAAGATGCCGTACACTTGACACAAATTTCTTTTAATTCTATTCTTAAAATCACGACCCAACAGTGTGGTTTTAGTGAGTTACATGAATTATTATGAAATAGACTAAGTGTTTCATGTAAATATTGTAGTCAGGAGCGTTTGAAACAGTTGATATCGTAATTTTTCGTCAGCAATCGTTGTTATTTACCAGTACTAGGCAGCATAATTATATATTTAACGAGAGTTTCTGTGATTAAAACAGAACTGTTTTGACATCAGCATATCACAGAAACATCACGCTTTAATACTGTATTATATATATGTTGATCATAGACATTTTATGCTATAAAACCATGAAAAACATACACGCACTGCAGAGCGACCGGCTAATTCTCTCGACTCGCTGTAACCAATATACTGTGTACGGGTATACACAGTGGCAGTAGATACACTGGAAATTATCCATTGAACCTGAAACATAATTGATAAATGTTAGGCTGAAATCAGGACTACCATAAGTTGCTAAAACATCCTAAGATTTCTAAATTTTCAAGCGCGGTTTTAGGAAACGTACCATTAACCCTTTCGCTGCAAAGCTCTACAAATAGTTCAGATCCAGATCAGACACATAACGCGCCGTCTGATCTAGATCTAAACTGTTTGACACTCATATCAATGTTTTCAACGCAAACTACGCTTAAGGTCCAAATTTTAAAAGTAACAGCAGAAATCCGAAGATTTGGGGAAAAATCAGTATATCCGAATTATAACAATACAGTATGCAGAATTGGTGAAATCATATTAAGCGAGTCGCAATATGTCATACACATTTCCGAAAATATGGTCGAAAATGGTAATTTGCATGAACACACTATAAGTCGTAGTAGATGTTGCACGTACATATACGTATCACTCTGATACAGCTTTTATTTAAGAAACTATAACAATACACCAAGCAGGCTTTTCGAAATCGTGTATAGCTAGTTGCTATATGTCATACAAATTTCAGGGGAATCTTGTCGCTATATGTCATACAGTCACATTGTTGGGTAGTCGCTTTAAATGATAGCAGATGATTGCAATAAATGATACAGTCTACATGTAGGAGTTTGCCTAAATTTATAATGAAATGGCGATTTACGATAAGCAAAAAGTGGTTGCTTTGTTTAGCGGTCTATTTAGATAACATACAGTACCGTATTGTAATATAAGCGATTAAAACAAAGGGCATTTTCAAAGAACTGTTGCCAAATATTTTCATAGTGGAAACTGGAATTATCCATTTGGTGTTTTAAGGGAGACTGGTATGTTTGAATATATTGTAATTTAATTACAATGTGTTATATAGTGACAAGAACTCTTGTCCTGTATAAACTATGCAGACCAAGATCAGAGGATTCGTAAATGAGCCGTCTGGTCAGGCTTCGTAATTGTTTTTGTCATGTTGTATCTGAATATGTTATCAGCGTAGTAGTGACTTGAAAACCTTGTTCTGTTCAAACAGTGTAGACCCAAACCAGGGGGCTAATAAAAACTCAGAGTCTGCACTGTTTGACATTTTGTAAGAAATTGTAGAAAACAACCTTTACCAAAGTAAACGAGAGCACCGCAAATGGTATATAAAACGCCCACTAGTAAAGACATATATATAACTTTATCAAAATCTATTCCAATTTGTAGACACTAGAGCATAAGCAATACATGTACTAAAATAAAGCCTTTTCTAGCATATCTGAGTACACCGAGGGCAGATAACTCTTGATACAATGATCCAATTTCAATAATAATCAAACACTCTAATAAACGTATACTTCTATGATTATACTGTGGGCAAATATAATCAAAATCCTTTCACAACTGTAGTTGCTTTAGTGGTAAAAACTGTTAAATAAGCCTTTAAAGCAGATCTGAGTACATCAAGGGCAGAAAACTATGTAACGACAAATCAAATGAACCTTTAATTTCACTCAGCTTTAGATAGATCCTTCCAACAGTTTTCCGAGAAGTGAAGTTTCATTAATATCCTAAAGAATGCTTTCGGACAAAACAAATGTTTACGGACGGACGAACGAACGAACGGAGAGGTTCATGCCAATATACTACCACCTTTAGAGATGGGCGTATAAAAATGGAATTGTTGTTGAAGAACAGAGCCTTCAATTTAATAGTACAAATGGGCACGACATATATTTAATCAAACATTGAAACTGCCCATTTGATGTTTCAAAGGAGAATGAGTTATGTTGGAAAATGCTAACAGTGTGCTAGTAGAAAACTTGTGATCTACAGAGTAGACCCATATCAGAGGGTTCATAAATGATCCCTCTGTTCAGGGTCTGCACTGTTTGTCACTATACAGGCTGTCTGAATGGTATTGTGATATCCCTCGAGGTTTGTTCGCAGTACCTTTCTGATACATGCTTTAATTGTACAGCTGAAATTTGGTTTACACATTGTTTTGATGAACTGCACATTGAGAGTCATTTTGTGCTCTAATACGCTCGTATTGTAAAAAGCAAAACTTTTAATCATAATAATTTATGGACATGGCGTATAATTTTATTCACCATTGGCTTTGTCCATTTGGTGCTTCAAATGAGAGTAATTTAAGTTTGAATGGGCCTACAGTTTACCACGGTCCAGTGACTGGAAACGTGCTCTGTACAAGCAGTGTAGATACAGATTTACCGAGACCCAGACAGACTAGCATCAGCACTTTTTGTCATTATACGATCGTCTGACAGGTTTTCCGCACCTTTCTCATACATATTTTGACATATATGAAGCTGAATTTTGGTATATGCACTGCACATTGAGTTTACGTGTTGTCACAAGTCATCAAATTCTGTCTTATAATACCACTTTTGGGGTGTTTGGATATTTACATCATTCTATTGATATAAACTTTCTTCTTAGAATGCCCCGAGAATGTATCTTTTTGGTGTTAACTTTAAAAATGTCCGACCCTAAATTACAGTTTTCTGAGAATCGATTTTTCTTTTTCTCAAGTTTACGTATAAATCTTCTTTCTGTCTTATGAAACCACTTTTTTGGGGTGTTTCAGAGGGATGTTAACATCATTCTGGAATGCCCTCAGCATGCACCATTTTGATGTTAATTTTAAAAAAATTCCGGGGGAGGCCTCCCTACCCCCCCCCCCCTATGGCAGGGGTTCCACCCCTCCCATACCCTCCCCGAATGTGCCCCCCCCCCCCACTCAGAAATTTCTGGATCCGGGCCTGATGTGTACCTGTAAATATGTTATCTGTCTTAACACTGTTTGTATTTCAAATGTTATTTTGTTAGCAAATCTCTGTAAAGAGGACATAAAACGTATATATATATATATATATATATATATATATATATATATATATATATTAATTAAAAAAATAAATGATGTATTTGAAGACGCATTATTTGAAGAAATAAAATTGTGTTTTTAAAGCCTATAATACATCATTTATTTTTTTAATTAATATATATACAGCTTTTCCCGGTAGTTTCCGGCATCACGCCGACATTATTTTATATATATATATATATATATAAGAGATTTTTCGATGATGATCTGGGTCTGAACTAGGCCTACCTATATATATCCTTGCTTCTTGTCAATTCGCCACTTTCTTGTCAATTCGCCACCTAAGCAAACTTAGAATTCCGTCGCGAGCAGGCTACTGAGAATGTCCGAAAACAACAGAGGATATCCGAATACTAGGACAGTTTCACTAAGGAAGATTTAAACCGCTGAAAATGCGAAAGAAACAGGAAAAATAACAATAATTCAAAATAAGTTTCAAATCAACGGACATGTTGGTAATTTGAACTCTGCATGCCCGTTGTTACTTTTTTATTGTAAAGTTGTAAAAGTTATTATTCACTTTTAGAAAATTAAATATTTCAAAATCATTAAAAAATGTTCAAATTTCATGAAACAAACTATATAACATACTGACAGAGCCTACATTGACCTAATTATCGAACGACCAATCAGAGGTGGCGAATTGACAAGAAAGCATCCCGGTGATCCAGAGCAATGACCTCGTTCGAAAACGGTACAATTATCTACATTTGTATTTATTTCACAAGTTTTATTTGTATATATTCCTGTTATTGAAGGTTCAGTTCAGAATTATATCTGTGAACAAGTAAGAAATGTTACACCAGAAAGCGCATGCGAGAAAAATATAGCTTAGGGTGGCGAAAACACAGGTAAACAGGCTATACAGCAACAACTGACCATGACCTGGGTCTGGGGTATTTTAAGTAAGTTAATTACCCATAAATACGGTAATGAAATTCCGCAATGACACTCAATTGCATCAAATAATATATAAAGCGATTATGATCTAGGTATGAACAATAATTATGAGTCTATCGATAATTGTCATCACGCGCCTAACATACCTGTAAAATAGGTGTGAAACCAAAACTGTTATATAAAGATAAGGTCGACCTTGTGCCTTAGGTAGGGTCGGCCTTGTGGCTATCAACCATTTTTTCACTCAGCCCTGTTACACATTCATAGGATAAGAAGAGATAAGATACGATAAGATAAGTTTCATTTTAAGTCAGCAAGATATATAAACATAGCCCACTAAAATTAGAGGCGACAGTGCGCCGGCCGCAGAGACGTCAGTGTTTTATCTATAACCGCACGCACGTTAAAGGAAAACAACATTAACGGTTGAAATAATACAGTGTTATAGATACGACATTGCTAAAAAGGAAGATAAGGTAGATTCTTTTACATTCAGACATAGGCAATATATTTTTTCAAATATCCGCAAATCATTTGCCTAAAGATTCTTCATCATAAATCAACAAATTAAGATTCCGGGTCGTTTCGGCCGCGAGTCGTTTCGGCCGATTCCGGGTCGTTTCGCGCCCAAGCCGTTTCCTCCCTGGTCGTTTCGACCTTGGTCCTTTCCCTCTCAAATGAGACCCGAGTCGCTTCGCCTCCTAAGGGCTAGTCGTTTCGCCCCCAATTTCATAAACTTACTTTATATATGTATGTTATCCCATAAACTTAAGTTTTAAGTTTCATGTAATAAAAATGAATAGATATTTGTCTTTCTCCCAATTTGTATTTGTAAAACAATAAGGGCGTGTTCGATTATCAGTCCGGAATTGATGGGATTGACGGAACCGAAATCGAATGGTCCGGAATTCAATTCCAGAACTGTTCTATCAATTCTGCCCGAGGAGGTGGTGTGAGCAGAATTGTGACGTATCATCATGGTTCCCGGCACAATTTACGAACGCTTTGACAGCAAAGTTGTAATGAGTAGGGAACCAGACTACCATATTTGCAAGGGTTCAATTCCGTTTTTTAGCTCACCTGAGCCAAAGGCTCAAGGTGAGCTAATGGGATGGCCCTGTGTCCGTCGTCGTGCGTCGTTAGTCGTGCGTCGTGCGTCGTCGTTAACAATTGCTTCAAATGACATCTCCTCCTATACCACTGAACAGAATTCAACCAAACTTTACAGAAATGTTCCTTGGGTCAAGCTCTTCCAAATTTGTTCAAAGAATTAAAATCAATGCAGAACTCTGGTTGCCATGGCAACCAAAGTGAAAAAATAATGAAATCTTAAAAAATCTTCTTGTCAAAAACTGCAAGGGCCAGAGCTTAGATATTTGGCACACAGCATCACCTACAGGTCCTCTATCAAGTTTGTTCAAATTATGCCCCTGGGGTCAAAATTGGCCCCACCCCGGGGGTCACAATTTTACATAGAGTTATATAGTGAAAATTTCAAACGTCTTCTCCACTGAAACTAATATGGCCAGAGCTTTGATATTTGGCATGGTGACACTTCTAAATGTCCTTTACCTAGTTTGTTCAAATGGTTCTGGTCGGTTAAATATCTAGGTCATAATTCACATTCAAAATATGTATAGCAGACAGCAATTCAGCATTATAAGAGTTAGACCCTAGCCACATTTCCTTCTGCCAGAGTTACATAACTGAATTCAGGTCAGCTGGTCAGCTGAGGTTCACTGAGTCTGTAACAGCAGCATATGGTGTTATGCTACATTTTTATGCCCTGCAGTTGGGGGCATATTGTTTTGTCTGTCTGCCTTTTTTTGTCTGTTTGTCCATTTGTTTGTCTGTCAGTCCACAACTTTAATCTTAGCCATAACTTTGTTAAAGTTAGAAACTTTATAACTTGGGTCATGTCCTACAAAGGTCAATGTCATTTTTGAGATATTTCCCAGTGTCATATTTTCTTGTCTTTGAGATAACTCCAGTTCTACTGATGTTAACCCATTACCCCATACATATGCCTTTTTACGCCTTTAATTTATTCCTCCTCTAAAGAAAACAATTCCACTTTATACAGTCATAAAGATATAAGAAATAGTATGATCTATATCTTAGTAGATGATAACTTAAAGCAGGCTGAAAGTAAAGCAGAATGTGCAATAAATAATCATATGGAAATACATGTAGCTTGATTAGAAGATGTGTCATGGATAAGGGCCATAACTCTGCCAACAATATTTTTTTAAGTTATTCCAATTTGTCATGTTTTTTTTTGTCTGGAAGATAATTCCATTTACAGCTATATTAAAATGTTGTCTTGCCTATCAAGCTAAGGCACAATGACCTCAGGTGAGCGAATTAAGGGCCATGGCCCTCTTGTATTTGATTTACTAATTCCATGGAATCGTTCCAAACAGTTCTGGAACTGATAGGGCGTGTACTGATAATCGAACACGCCCATAATAGAACACGCCCTAAAAGTGTGAAAAATGGTAGTATTCGAATCAGGACAACTATCGCGTTCGTTGAAATAGTTGTCAACAAGTTCTATTCGAATCACCACTGGATGTTTTCCGTTGACAAAATGTTGTCAAACCCTAAAATCGAGCATTGATTTAGTCACGTGACCTCGGCTTAGTGTCACTAGATAAAACAAACATGAAGACCCTCTCAATTAATCGAATGGATTCAGATCACATGGCATTATATGCGTATATAAAAATTGGGAGCATTACGACTGTTTTAACGGGTGTTTGATTCATTTCTATTCGTCCGGAAGTACAAAGTTTTGGTTGACTACAATTTCTATTCGAGTGGGGCCAAAATCGTTGACATCAGTAAATCTTCGCGCATTTGCTGCGCCCACTTTACGTTGGCAACAAACTCGATGATTCGAATACGACCAATATCATGTATCGTGTTATTTGTTCTTAAAATTTCTAATATTTTTGTAAATTTATGTTATATTTGAAATTTATAATCATATTTATTAAACTTTAAAAGATAAGCTACAAACGAATTAATAATAATTTCATTGTTGTTGTTTGGTTGTATTAACTGTTTAAACATAACATAAATAAAATAAATACATAACATGATTCAGATTGCCATTATATAAGTAACACATAATTATTTTAACACTTGAATGTGTTAATATGACAACAATTTGTTATCTTTCACACACGTAAGTGTCAAATAATTAGTGAACGTGCGAGGGCATAAAGAATGTCCACGGAACCATCAAACAGGTGTTAATTTGCTTTGTTTATTGCACCTTGTTTGTTGCGTTTTTCACGAACTTTGATGTTTAATGAGGGATTATAATTGAGAAAACCAAACCCGTCTCGAATGGGATGGACAAGGACATATAAAATGTGCTACGAAGGTAATGTATGTTTATATTTCCACATTATCACGTCCATTTTCGTGTGATTTAACCCTTTCTAAGAGGGGTAAAAAAAAAAATCTTTGTTTTTTTTTTCATTGTTTTTTTTTCAATCTTTTTTCATTTTTTTTTGATTTTTTTTTTGGGTATAATCTGAACTTATTTCACCTTATAATAACATAATTTATAGATCTTGTAAGGTTTGTGGCTGTAAACTACCCCTACAGTAGATTTTTGATGGGGTTTTGGGTAATTCCGGGGTTTGTGGGGTTTGCCACCGGTGCAAATCATTATGTTTTTGAAAATACATAACACAGTCAATGTTCAAAAACGTTTTAAGACAACATATTTTTCCTGAAATTTGATTAAATCAGATAAAAAAATAAAATAGGCCGAAACGCCCCATCCCTTTAAGAAGGCCGAAACGACTCACGGCCGAAACGACCCTAGGGCCGAAACGGTGACAAGACGTTTCGCGCCCAAACAATTTCGCACCTTGGATGTTTAGCGCCCAAGCCGTTTCCACCCTGGTCGTTTCGCACCCAATATCAACAATGTAACTACAGTATATCTCTGTTGAAAATTAACGTGTACTTTTATTTGTTGTTTTCATCGATGGGTGTTTAGATAGAAATTTGATGTTAGCAAGTACCGTAAGACGGGATATTGATCATGTTACTGTATGTATGTATGTCTCAATTTAACAAGAAACAAATAAATAGGTTGGATTTTTTTTGGCACTCCAAGTATTTATATATAAACGTAACATAGATGACAGTTTATTTTTATTACCTTTTCAACGTTCGACATAAATATACTGAAAATTATTGAAGAAAAGAAAGATATCCACCGGAGAAGACCTTTGGCATTCCTAATAAATGTTTTTATTTATTTCAATTTTAAAACACATTTAGATCTATATTTGAAAACAGCTAAGAGCCAGATGAGATGCAGGATAAACGGCGTCTTATCAAAATACTAACTGTTTTATCGTATTGTTTTTATATAATGTTCGAACCTGTTTGTTACAATTCCGTGCACTATGATAAGTTTTGTACTGTTTGAATTAGGCTTTAGTCTAACCACTGTTGAGCAACTGTTTGCTTCTAAAAAAATATTTACATGACCTTCCCGTTAAAACGAAACTTATCACAGTGCAATGACATGGTATATAAATACACACAACTGTTTATATGTGCCTTGCACATACATGAAAATATGACAAACAACAGAAGATATATTACATTGAAAGCGACAGCACTATTTAACCCTTATCCTGCGATGAAATCGATACATGTACTTAGAAATTGTTTTCAAAATTTATTAATTTTAGATTCATACATTTCTAGGTAAAGAAACAAACAGACGAGTGTTAAACTGTTTGCATCCAGATCATCCGCCGCTTGACGTGGCATATGATCTGGATCTGAACTGTTTGCCACCATAAAGCAGCGTTTTTTTTCACCCAATTGGGAACGGGTTTGGGATTTTTTCTTGCTCAGATTGGGAATTTTTCTTGTCGCGTAAACTTCAAATTGGGAAAAAAACAAGTCGTGAAATGATGACAAAAAAGAAATGGAGAAGTTCATTTTATAATTTATATAGGCCTATATTGATCTAACTTATCAAGTAGCAATTATGCAGTTCATATCAACAGGCAATGCTAACACTTGTATCAGAAATTCTCTTTTTTTCACTGAAAATACTATTTTTACCATATTGCCAGGTCCCTTCTTTGAATTGGAAACGGGTCCTGTCCCAATTGGGAACGGGTCCTGTTCCAATAGGGAACGGGTCCTTTTCGGGGTACCGTCCAAAGAAGGAAAAAAACGCTGTAAAGAAAGTCGCAACCTACAGGCAAAGGGTTAACAGAACAGAACAGAACAGAATATTTTATTTGGTTTAAGCATAACAGCTCATCACCATACATACATACATATAAACATTGCATGCGTTGTTTTTTGTTTTTTTATTTATGAGTCTATTTCAAGGAAACATAGCCTATGCTAAGGGTATTAATAAGTTATTTTAGAATGATGTCAATATATCTGTCACTAGATGTATACTTTTTGTCTGAAAACGAGGCAAATATCCAGAAATGTTAACACACAATGATACCACGACAATTTAATACTAGATATTGCCAACTAATTTGCCCCATTTTCAGGCAAAATGTATTACCTGGGTGACAAATACATTGATATCACTGTAAAGAATCCAGTTCCCAGTATCATAGGCTATGTTTCGTTGAAATCGGCTAAAACAAATTTCTTGCATTTGATTGAAGTTCCGAATGGAGGCCATTTTTGTTGACAATTTGACTGCCAGTGGTATCCACATAATACGTCACAGACCATGTGGTATGGTCACACTTGGTACTATCCATTTATTATCCCCTGCCGAAAGGCAGAGGGATACTGTTTTAGGTCCGTCCGTCCGGCTGTCCGTGCGTGCGTCCGTCACGTTTTCCGTCCGCAACTGTATCTCCGAAACCGATAAACAGATTTGGATGAAACTTGGTATACTTATTTGTCATCATAGGAGCACAGTGGGAAATCAAACTTTTTTCATAAAATTTTAGGAATTTATGAGTTATCTGCCCTTTTTGTGTTAAAAATGTCCGTCCGTGCGTCCGTCACGTTTTCCGTCCGCAACTGTATCTCCGAAACCGATAAACAGATTTGGATGAAACTTGGTATACTTATTTGTTATCATAAGAGCACCGTGGGAAATCAAACTTTTTTCAGAAAATTTTAGGAATTTATGAGTTATCTGCCCTTTTTGTGTTAAAAATGCCATATTTAACAGTTTTTACACTCTAGCAACTACAGTATTCAACATATTTTGTTTATACTTGCACACAATGTCTATAAGTACAAGTTCTTGCAGGTGTGCAATTATTGTAAAAAAAGGATACTTGTGACAAGAGTTATCTGCCCTTGATGTACTTAGAAATGCTAGAAAATGCTTTATTTTGGTATTGTTTACATACTAGAGCCTATAAATATGCATGGATTTTGAAAAAACTTTCTTGAATTATGTATGGCTATTAGTTTTCAAATGAATTTGATTATTGTTGAAAACGGAGAAATTAGTCATGAGTTATCTGCCCTTGATAAGTAAAAAAAGCCATATTTAACTGTTTTTACTCTCTGGCAACTACAATTATAAATGGATTTAAATGATACTTGCACACGATGTCTATAAGTTAAAGTTCTTGAAGGTGTGCCATTATTGTCAAAAAAGGATACTTGTGGCAAGAGTTATCTGCCCTTGATGTACTTTGAAATGCTAGAAAATGCTTTATTTTAATATTGTTTACATCCTAGTATCTATAAATATGCATGGATTTTGATAAAAAAAAATTCTTAAACTATGTATGGCTATTAGTTTTCAAATAATAATTGTTATCATTTTTGAAAACGGACAAACTAGTCAACAATTATCTGCCCTTGATGAGTCAAAAAAATACATATTAGACAGTTTTTACCATCTAGAAACTACAGTCTTTATGGATTTTGATTTAACTTACACATGATGTATATAAATATTAGGGTTACAATTATTGTCAAAATAGGATACTTTGTGGCAAGAGTTATCTGCCCTTTATGTACTTAGTAATGCTCAACATGGCTTTATTGTTTACATGCTATTGTGTACAAATGTGAATGGATTTTGAAAAAAAATTAAATCATATATGGCTATTATTTATAGAATGAGTTCAATCATTATCGAAAATGTGCAAATTAGTCAAGAATACTCTGCCCTTGATGAGTTGAAAATGTGTTTACACTCTAGTAAATTCTACAGTTCTGAATTTTTTTTAATAATACTTGCACACAATTATAAGTTCTTGAAAGTGTTTAATTACTGTTGAATTTGAATCAAGAGTTACCTGCCCCTGTCATACTTAGATTTATAATGCTACAAACAGCTTTATTTTTTGTATTGTTTAGGCTTTAAAATGTACAAAATTGAATGGATTTTATAAAACTTTGTAAAAAGCTTTTGAATGTTGATCTTTAAAGACAGGTAATCACCATTTGCCCCTTCCTCCCACAATAAAGTTTGCCACTTTCTTCTGGACAATCGCTGCGGCAGGGGATATCAGCTCTAAGGTGCTTGTTTTATCTTCGCTTTTTGATAAAACGTGTAATATAAAAGACATTCACCCATTACCCTAAAGCCTGTTTCTAGTTTTGAAGACGGATAGTCACTTATTAAAGCAAATTGAAAGTAAAGCAGAATGAGCATTAAGGTACTTTTACTCTGTTTGCTTTAAGCTACCATCTGTTGGTATATAGGTAATTATTAGATTATTGTTTCATAAATAGAATATATATAGGACAAAACCTGTGCAGCTTCTCATACACTTTTCTACACACTTTCCCAGAGTAATTGCTTATATATGAAGGTGTTCGTGTAGTTTGGAATATTGGCTGTTTCTGCTTTACAAAAGTATAGCCCTTTGAATATTTTCCTATAAAGAACATGCTGCAAATTTTCACAGATTAATTAATTACATAGACGAAAGGTGTTCATGAGGTTTTCAATTCGGGATGCAACATTTTTAAAGAAGTTATGTCGCTTTGAATTTGTTTCCAGTTGCTCGGACAAATCAACCACTCTGTCAGCTTCATCTGCTTCCACAACAGTTGATTGATCGAATTCATTTTCTAGTCCTGCACTTTTAACTGCTTCAGAAACTTACATGAAATGGACCAGTTTTTTTGTGTGTTAACCTTTAAATTTTTTCTCACTGGACTGTCACTATCAACAGATTTGGTGGAGATCATTTATTTTCGATATAAACGGTAGGCAACATGATACGTGGCGGTTTGTATCCTATAAATTCAATGATGACTTCAGTTGGTAACATATACATATAAAATGGACTTCGTTTAGTAACATATACATACTCTGTGCGGCACCTATACACGGTTAATTTGTTAAACTCGATTTAAAATCCATTTATTGCATTACTACAGATTCTTTATAACCCAAATAATATTCCATTGATACAATCAATCTAAAAAGGTAATGTTATTATCATGTTTATAGCATTGTTTATCAATTAGTGTTTTACTTTCGTTTTGGGTACACGAAATATGCACTTTATCGGTGCGGAACATATACAGGACTTCTGTGCGAAACAATCCTCGTGATACTCCGTTGGCCCCCAGTGACAGTATAATTATAGAAGTATTAGTTCATGAAAGGGTTGATTATCATTGTTATCGGATCATTGTGTCGAGTTGTCTGCCCATGGTGTACTCAGATATGCTAGAAAAGGCTTTATTTCTGTATTGTTTATGCTCTCAGAGCTCTAAAAGTCTATGAATTAGAATAAATTTTGATAAGCTATATATACTGTTCACAAAAAGTAGGGGATATTATGCGTAATATTATTATTGCGAGAAATTTAGAAAATCGTTACCTATTGATGTATATTGAATCTATTTAAAGTATTTACTCACACATTTTAATCGAAAATTTAACTTGTTCATAACGGCTTTAGGCACTTTAAACAGCGTCCAAAGTCCTTACGTTAACGTCATCATTTTCACACGGCCTCGATAACGTGTTGGACCATATCTACTGATGCAACAAGGTATGAAACGATGCACAATACTTTCAATAAGACGACTGTTGGTGTTCTGAGGGATTCTGTCCGACTTTTCCTGCCGCACCGAGCTTACGTAACGTTCTAGGTGAAGGATCACGTCGTCGAACACACTTTCCAAGAATGTCCTGCACATCTGACGTCTCATTATTCCAATTGCAAATCTTATTGTGAATCTGCGTTTGACATCTACACAACACAATATTCTGAAAGTTTTGCTTAACTAAGGTCACAATTACCACTTGCTAACTTCCACTTGCTACCCCTCATGACTTAAAGTTGTACTTGCAGCACAAATTTGCACGATATTTCTAAATTTTAGGGACCATGCTATCTATACATGACGGATCGTTGTAACATATACATAAAAATGGTCAATAAAAATGTATGTTTTCCATACCGTATCAAAATACCATAATATCCCCTACTTTTTGTGAACAGTATATTTCTTTGCCAGTGGGTGTATAATGTACCGCTTGCGGTGCTCTTGTTAAAACAGTATAATGATAGAAAACCTACGTACCCTCCCATGAATCATCCATGGATCTAACTAGAAACATATTTTTGTGGCCTTACAGTTATAATTGTAAAAGCAGAGTGCTTATTATTTACTAAAAAATTTTTAAAAAGAAGTTTACTGAAAGACTATTCCATCTTGTGTTAAAAAAAATTTCAAAATTGAGATCTTGACTCTGATTTTTTTTCTCAATCCTTGGAAAACACAATGATTATGAACAAAAAAAATATTTTTATATTTTTCGATTGCTTGTCATTTTCAAACAATTTTCCAACAGTTTCAGACCTTCAAAATGCTTAAAATCATGGAGCTTCCAGGGGCCTCTGGCCCCCTAGCTGTTCCCCCGGCCAGGGCCTTGCCCTGGACCCACTGGCGGCCTCCAAGCCCCCAGCCTTATTTTCAGTATTTTCAGTTTTGCCAACTTTCACCCAGGTGCTAGTAATTGTATCCAAAATACAGTTACGATATTGCAACTAGTGTTTTCGATTTCCCTAGCTTTATTTTTGTGCATGCTTATATCTTTTGTAATATTTGTGTATTGTTAAAGGCTCTAAGTCTAAACTGAATACCAGTAGTCATTAACAAAGATAAAACAAATCTTTTCAGTGAGACACCAATGTGATGGTTGATTCCTGACTTCATATTTGTGTCTATTGCCAACGACCTAGGCAATCATGTTGGCCGCAGAGATGGAGGTGATAAAGGACATTCCATGCTACAGAGTTGTGTTGCAGGCAGTTATCAAATACCAGATTCAGCAGTTGGTAAGATATGCCACAAAGTGACAGTGAACACACAACAATGGTCAAGGTCATTCAGAGGGCAAAAAGGGTTAAATAACATTGGCTATTATTCTTAAACAACATGTGATAGAGACTTCATATGCCACATTTGTACACAATGCAAGAAGCTCTTCAGCTCAGTACAAGTTGGGTCATGTCCGACAAAGGTGACTAGGTCAATGTCATTTAGAGCTCAAATAGGGTCAATTTACAGGGCTGGACAAATATTTTTCCGGGCAAGCTGCTCAAAATTTTGGACTTGCCCCATATTTTTATTGCAGAATATTGAACAATGAAACAAGTCATAGGCTTGGTTCATATAGTACATATAAATATCATAACATCCCTTTCTTCATTTTAATAATAGTTCACACCATTTCAAATAAGTTACGCTTTTATCACAATCAGAATCTTGTTACAAAATCCTTATTGTCTTGCATGATTTTGTGGTCATGATGATAAATATGACTACTTTCATTTAAGATGACCATTCACATGGAAATAATACTGTCAGTGATATATGTTTTTATGCTACCCTTTAGGGGGTAGCATATAGTCGCCGCTTTGTCCAGCCGTCCGTGTTTCCATTGATCTGTCTGTTTGTCAGTCCATCCATCCTTCACGATTTTTTTGTACGGAGCATATCTTTTGAACGGTACACAATATCCAAGAAGAAGATCTTTAAAGAAAAAGTTTGACGACGGACTGACTGACTGACTAAAAATTGTGGACTGTGAAATTTGAACGGTACACGGTTGATGACACTTGATACAGTGATAGATACAGTGGAGAATCTGTTATTCTTTCCCGTTTAAACGCAAACGTACGCAAACGCAAAGCACTAAAACGTAGAAAAGAACAACTTTTGGACAATTCTGATAATTCTTGTTTATCTTGGTGGCAAACAGTTTGGAGCCTGATCAGACACCGGGTTACCCGGCGTCTGATCTGGCTCCAAACTGTTTGCACTGCAAATAATAGTTTTAGCATAAACACGTTTATCGGGAAAGAATAACAGATTCTCCACTGTAATGACAGAAGGTCGAGGTGCAGTACACAAGAACCTTAACTCTCTCATCTCCCAATTTTGAAGTACATGTATATCTCCTTTATTAGCTCACCTGGCACGAAGTGCCAAGGTGAGCTATTGTGATCGCCCTGTGTCCGTCGTCGTTAGTCCGTCCGGGCTTACAGGAGGTGCATTATGGGGTCGTTTTGGGTCATTAACCTGGCCAGTTAGTGATTGTGGGGTTGAAAGAGAGTATTGTGGGGTTGAAAATGGCGTTTGTGGGGTTAGTTTTAGGGTTAGGGTTTATATATCATTCAACCCCACAACACCCTCTCCTAAGGTCCGTCCGTCCGTCAGTCCGTCGTCAAACTTTTTCTTTAAAGATCTTCTTCTTGGAAACCACTGGGCCAATTTCTTCAAAACTTCATAGGATTGTTCCTTGTAGGGTACTCTCTCAGATTTCTTCAATTATATGTCATCCAATTGAAATTGTGGTTGCCATGGCAACCAATTGAAAAAACTTTAAAAATCTCTTGGCAAAAACTACAGGTTCGAATTGAAAATAATTTTACCTAAATGCAGGCGCGTCGCGGGGTCTTCAACATTGGGGCGGCAGAGTGTCCCTGGTGGCTCCAAGGCAAAGCCTTAGCCGGGGGTTCAGGGGGCCGGGGGTACCCTGAAGCTCTTGAAATTATGCATTGAGACTCTACAGAGACAGATTTTTTGTTGCAATTTGGGAGAAAAAAAAGTATGATACGCTTATTATCTTGACTGACTTAGCACGCGGTCCGTCGTCTGAAGCCATTGTGGATAGTATGTACATCGACACCATTTAATTTTTATGTGCAAATATCGCAACGTCAACAAAACTGGTTATTTTTAAATTGCTACCGCGCATGCAGTTGTTGAAATTCGAGTTTCGAACAAATAATATTAAGTGTACATTCCTTTCATGGTCTGATTGTAAATGAAGCATACACACGTATATAGATCTATATTAAGTTTTCACATTACAGGGTTCAACATTAACTTTTATTTTCACTAGCCCGTTCGGGCTAATACTTGAAAAACCTACTAGCTCGGCCCTAATTTTGTTGTGCCCTGATCCAAACTTTGAACATTTTTTTTATACGCCCGTCTGAAGACGGGACGTATTATGTCATGGCGCTGTCTGTCTGTCTGTCTGTCTGTCCACTCTCTTACTCAAACAAATTTAGTCCAATCCTTTTGAAACTTGGTCAGAACGTGTATGACCATAATATCTCGGTCAAGTTCGATAACCAGCAAGATTGACCCAGACATTCAAGAGTTATGCCCCTTTTTCATCAAAAACGGGCATTTTAGTTTGTCCGCTCTCTAACTCAAACAATGTTATTTTAATCCTTTTGAAACTTTGTCAGCATGTGTATGACCATAATATCTCGGCCAAGTTCGATAACCTGCAGGATTGCCCCAGACATTCAAGAGTTATGCCCCTTTTTTCGTCAAAATCGGGCATATTTTAGTTTGTCCCCTCTCTAACTCAAACAAATTTATTCCAATCCTTTTGAAACTTAGTCAGCGTGTGTATGACCATTAGGTCTGGGTCAAGTTCAATAACCAGCAATATTGCCTCAGACATTCAAGAGTTATGCCCCTTTTTCGAAAAAAAAAAGGGCATATTTAAGTTTGTCCACGCCCTTACTCAAACAAATTTATTCCAATCCTTTTGAAACTTGGTCAGCATGTGTATGCCCATAATGTCTTGGTTATGTTCCATAACCAGCTAGATCGCCCCAGACAGTCAAGAGTTATGCCCCTTTTTTCATCTAAAACGGGCATTTTTAGCTCACCTGAGCTAGCTCAGGGTGAGCTTTTGCAATCCTTGAATGTCCGTCGTGCGGCGTCAACAATTTTAGTGTTTAAACTCTAGAGGCAACAGTATTTATCCAATCTTTCTCAAACTTGCTCAGATGGTATATTGCCATAAGAGTTCGGATAAGTTTGATTATGGCTGAAATCCGACAATTAGGTCATGAGTTATCAACCTTTGAATTGCTGAAAATGCCATATTAAACAGTGTTTACACTCTAGAGGCCACAATATTTACCCAATCTTTCTCAAACTTGCTCAGATGGTATATTGCCATAAGAGTTCGGATAAGTTTGATTATGGCTGAAATTGGACAATTAGGTCACGAGTTATCAACCTTTGAATTGCTGAAAATGCCATATTTAGCAGTGTTTACACTCTAGAGACCACAATATTTACCCAATCTTTCTAAAACTTTGCTCAGATTGTATATCACCATAAGAGTTCGGATGAGTTCGATTTGTGTTGAAATCAGACAAATAGATCAAGAGTTATCTACCTTTGAACTGCTGAAAATGCCATATTTAACAGTGTTTACACTCTAGAGGCCACAATATTTACCCAATCTTTCTAAAACTTTGCTCAGATTGTATATCCTTTCCAAGCCCGAACCCATTTTGAGATCCAAAGCCTACAACGTATTGAAACGGGGTTAAAATGTGGGGTTAAAAAAACGGACCCAATAATACGTACGGAAGCCGATAGCGTAATGAAACGGGACGAAATATCACTGTTTAAAAACGGCAGCGTAAACATGTCGAATTCTTACATACACAGTGTAAAAAACGTTCTGTGGATATATAAAACCGTTTTTTAACGCTACTGGCGCGCTTGAATAAAATGTATTTTCGCAAAAATACGTTATAGATTTTCTTATTAAGAAAAGAGTAAAACGAGTTTTAATGTTATCGGTTTGTTACCAGTATAACTCATCTGCGGACAAAACGTTCTACAACGCTTTAATCAACAGCCGATGTTTTAGTCTAAATCATTTAGATACGGAACTAAACGCTTAAGTCGGCTATGGCCTTTCCCTTAACAAATTATGCGATGAAAGCCATTGCTGTTAAAAACGTAATCAATTTTTAGCTCACCTGGCACATAGTGCCAAGGTGAGCTTTTAGGATTGCTGGATGTCCGTCGTCCGTCGTCTGTCCGTCCACAATTGTTAGTTAACACTCTACCAGGTTCAAATCTATTTGGATCTTGATGAAACTTGGTCACAATGTTTGCCTCAATGAAATCTAGGCCAAGTTCGAATGTGGGTCATGTCCGGTCAAAAACTAGGTCACTAGGTCAAATTATCTAAAAACCTTGTTATCACTCTAGAGACTACAAATTTCATTGGATCTTCATGAAACTTCATCAAAATGTTTGCCTCAATGAAATCTAGGTCAAGTTCGAATGTGGGTCATGTCCGGTCAAAAACTAGGTCACTAGGTCAAATTATCGAAAAACCTTGTTAACACTCTAGAGGCTACAAATTTCATTTGATCTTCATGAAACTTCATCAATATGATTGCCTCAATGAAATCTAGGCCAAGTTCGAATGTGGGTCATGTCTGGTCAAAAACTAGGTCACAAGGTCAAATCATCGAAAAACCTCGTTAACACTCTATAGAGACTACAAAATTCATTGAATCTTCATGAAACTTGAACAAAATGTTTGTCTCATTGAAATCGAGGTCAAGTTAGAATGAGGGTCATGCCTGGTCTAAAACTAGGTTAGACAGTGTACATGGTTACATGGTTACCAGGTGAGCGATTTAGTAATAAATTGATCTCAATTAATTCATTAAAACGTCTTTTTATAACAAATTTACTGGTTGCAAGTGATTTTGTCATATTTTTCACCCCGAAACAAAAGTACTGGAGAAACAAGATTTAAACTTATCCAAATAGTGCACCTTAAAACAAATGCACATTTTATTGTAATTCAAAATAATAATAAAAGGGCTTTTAAAATTGATAATTAACATTTGAAAGCTTTTGAAAATTTGTTTTTTAAAACAATTAATCAAATTAACATATTTTAACCAATTCAAAACAATAATGTTTTAAGAATGACAGTTTATGACATATGAGTGTTACGTCTTTCAAGTTATGTTTAACAACCTACCATAATATAAAAATCGCAGGCTTTGAGCCACAAAACGGTATCCGATTTTTAGAGCGTATATAATTATTTAGGCCGTTTCAATACGTTCCAGGCTGGCTTATGCTATATGAGGTAAGTTTTTGGAACCTTATTTTTTTACACGTTTTAGTACGCTATCGGCCTGGAAAGGATATTACCATAAGAGTTCGGATGAGTTCGATTTTGTTTGAAATCAGACAAATAGATCAAGAGTTATCTACCTTTGAACTGCTGAAAATGCCATATTAAATGGTGTTTACATTCTAGAGTTCACAATTTTCATCCAATCTATCTAAAACTTGCTCAGATTGTATATGATTATAAGAGTTCGGATGAGTTTGATTATGGTTCCAATCAAACTTATAGGTTGAGAGTTATCTACCTTTGAATTGCTGAAAATGCCATATTTAAGGGTTTTTACACTCTAGAGGCCACAAATTTTATCCAATCTTTCTCAAACTTACTCAGATTGTATATTACCATAAGAGTTCAGATGAGTTTAATTATGGTTGTAATCGGACTAATAGGTCAAGAGTTATCTACCTTTGAATTGCTGAAAATGACATATTTAACAGTGTTTACGCTCTAGAGGCCACAATATTTATCCAAGCTCTATCAAACTTGCCCAGATTGTATACGATCATAAGAGATCGAAAAAGGGTAATTATGGTTGAAATTGGACAAATAGATCAAGAGTCATCTACCTTTGAATTGCTGAAAATGTCATATTTTACAGTGTTTACACTCTTGCAACTACAGTTTTCAATGGATTTTCATTATACTTGTACACAAAGTTTATAGCTATACGTTCTCGAAGGAGTGCAATTATTGCTGAAATCTAATCATTGTTGCAATAGTTACCTGCCCTTGATATGCTTTGAAATGCTAGAAAAAGGCTTCATTTCAGTATTGTTTAGGCTCTACCTTTGAATTGCTGAAAATGCTATATTTAACAATGTTTATACTCTAGAGGCCACAATTTTTATCCAATCTTTATAAAAACTTGCTCAGATTGTATATTACCATAAAAGTTCAAATGAGATTGATTATGATTGAAATCCAACCATTAGGCCACAATTTTTATACAATCTTTCTCAAACTTGCTCATATTGTATATGAACACAAGAGTACAAATGAGTTCAATTATAGTTGTAATCAGGCACATAGGTCAAGAGTTATCTACCTTTGAGTTGCTGAAAATGCCATATTTAACGGTGTTTATACTCTAGCCGCCACAATTTTTATCCATTCTTTTTAAAACTTGCTCAGATTGTATATTACTATAAGAGTTGCAATAAGTACGATTATGGTTGAAATCAAACTGATAGGTCAAGAGTTATCTGCCCTTGAATAGCTGATAATGCCATATCTAACAGGGTTTACACTCTAGATAGCTTGCAACCACAGTTTTCAATGGATTTTGATAATACTTGCACACAAAGTATACAGCTATAGGTTCTCAAAGGAGTGAGTCAGTCACTGCAATTATTGTTGAAATCTAATCATTGTTGCAATAGTTATCTGCCCTTGATATACATGTAGTTTTAAATGCTAGAAAAGGCTGCATTTCAGTATTGTTTAGGTTCTACTAGTAGTTATCTGCCCTTGATGTACTCTACTATACAAGAATTATGAGGTTGTATTCCAAAATTGTTTACATGCTTTACTACAAATTTGAATGGATTTAGATTAAAACGAGTGAAACAGAAAGGTAAAGCTATCAGGCTTCAGTTCAAGAGGTGAGCGATATCAGGGCCTTCAGGCCCTCTTGTTAGCTCACCTGGCACGAAGTGCATTGGTGACCCTCTATCAGATTTCTTAAAATAATTTTCCTATTTGAAAAAACATGGCCGCTAGCGGGTGGGGCAGATTTTCCTTATATGGCTATTATAGTGAAAACTTTAAAAATCTTCTTGTCTGAAACCGCTGGTCCGATTTGAAATTAATTTCACACAAATGATCCATGGGTGACCCTCTACCAGATTTCTTAAAATAATTTTGATATCTAAAAGAACATGGCCGCAAGTGGGTGGGGCACATTTTCCTTATGTTAATGTAAAGTAAAAACTTTAAAATTCTTCTTCTGTGCAACTATTGGTCCAAATTGAAAATAATTTTACACAAATGATCCATTCATGACTCTCTACCAGATTTCTTAAAATCATTTTGTTATCTTTAAAATCATGGCCACCAGTGGGTGGGGCAAGTTTTCCTTATATTTCTGTATAGAAAATCTTTAAAAATCTTTTTCTCTGAAACTGTTGGTCTGATTTAAGAATAGTTTTACACAAATAATGATTCATGGGTAACCCTTTGCCTGTTTTCTTCAAATAATCTTCCTAGCTCTAACATGGCCGGCAGAGGATGGGGATGAATTTACCAATGATGGCTTATATTGATATTACCATTACTGGTTCATTACCATGACCGTAACCATGGGTACCAGGTGAGCGATTTAGGGCCGCATGCGGCTCTTGTTATATTTGGCATCTACCTTTGCCTTATGGTCCTCTACTAAGATTGTTCAAATCATGACCCCCGGATCAAAAATGGCCCTGCCCCGGGGCTTATTAGTATTATAAAGACTTATGTAGTAAAACCTTTAAAAATCTTTTTCTCTGAAACCGTTTGGCTAATACCTTTTATATTTGGCATCTAGCATTGCCTTATGGTCCTCTACCAAGATTGTTCCAGGGTAAAAAATGGACCCGCCCCGGGGCTTATCAGTTTAACATAGACTTCTACAGGAAAACCTAATTCCGAGTTGTTTCAGTTTCTTGAAACAGTCATCATACATGCATTGACAAACTTCATTATGCATCAAGTATAACACAATAGTTCCTCAGGTGAGAGATTTAGGGCCGCATGCGGCTCTTGTTTGTATTTATCTATATAGAACCTTCCCCCTTTCACATATAAACTTGCTAGAATTGGGGTCAAAACAAGGGGAGAATCCCCCTCCTAGAACAGAAACTGGGAGTCCAGGGTAAAACTAAAGCCTCCTTGAACCAGGGCACCAGATAAGGGAAGTATTTCAAAAACTAAAATATTTATTTCTGCATTAAACCCTATGGTGCCTCTACTCATTAAAATCCTTTCAAAGAGACGATTCTAATGAGTAGTAACATCATAGGACTTGGTGCTGAAATAAGTGAGAAACTGTTGGATTTGTTCAGTTTACCCTCTCTTATCTGGAGCCCTGTTGAACCATTTCAGATGAGCCAGCTATCTGAGCACACAGAAGAGGAATCAGTGATCCTGTCAGCCAACTCGTCTGATGGAACTGTGACATACCAGGGCACAGCACTGGGAGAAACATTCCTACAAGCACACACAGACTTCAAGTCAAAGTTCCTCAACTTCTGTAATAAAAGTGAGTAAGAGTTAGAGGAGAAAGATGGTGCCTTGTTTCAACTCATTAAGTCCTGATGATGAGTTTATGCACTCTGTTACAAACATTGGGCCTGTGAACTTCAAGAGTACACTTGGCCTGTTAAATTGAAACTCTTTTGTTCAGTGAAGGAATAAACTAGAGGCGTAAAAAGCGTTTTTATGCCGGAATGGGTTAAGGAAAGTTTAGGACATTTGAAGAATCTGGGGTGAATGAGTTAAACAGATGTTTAAGTGTCCAACCCATTACCCCATAGCCTGTTTCTTATTTTGAGGACATGTGGCCAATTAAAGCAGAATGCGCCTTAAGATGCATTCTGCTTTACTTTCAGTCTGCTTTAAATTACCATCTGCTAGGATATAGAAAATATTTCTTTTGGTACATTGTCATGACCCAAAAAAATGGAGTTATTTTCTTCAGTGGAAGAAGGAATGAGGCGTAAAAACTAAAAATGGGTATTTATTATATAGGGTAATGGGTTAAAACAGGAATGCAAGCAAGGGCTGTCAACAGAATATGGAAGTTAAAAGTAAAAGTTAAAATTGTAATATCAGGGCTTGAACTTTAGATTTTTTCCCACTTGCATTTTTAGCTCACCTGAGCTAGCTCAGGGTGAACTTTTGCTATCCTTGAAAGTCCGACATCCGTCGTTCGTCGTCCGTCTTCAACAATTTTAGTGTTTACACTCTAGAGGCCACAATTTTTATTCAATCTTTCTTAAACTTGCTCAGATTGTTAATTACCATAAGAGTTCGGATGAGTTCGATTCTGGTTTAAATCAGACCAATAGATCAAGAGTTATCAACCTTTGAATTGCTGAAAATGCCATATTTAACAGTGTTTACACTCTAGAGGCCACAATATTTATCCAATCTTTCTTAAACTTGCCCAAATTGAATATTACCACAAGATTTCAGATGAGTTCGATTATGGTTGAAATGAGACCTACAGATCAAGAGTTATCTACCTTTGAATTGCTGAAAATTCCATATTTAACAGTGTTTACACTCTAAAGACCACAATTTTTATCCAATCTATCTCAACCTTGCTCAGATTGTATATTACCATAAGAATTCAGAGGAGTTTGATTATGGTTGAAATCAGAACAATAGCTCGAGAGTTATCTACCTTAGAATTGCTGAAAATGTAAAATTTAACAGTGTTTACACTCTAGAGGCTACAATATTTATCTAATCGTTTTCAAACTTGCCCAGATTGTATATTACCATAAGAGTTCAAAGGAGTTTGATTATGGTTAAAATCAGACCAATAGGTCATGAGTTATCTACCTTTGAATTGCTGAAAATGACATATTTTAGGGTTTTTACACTCTAGAGGCCACAATTTTTATCCAATCTTTTTCAAACTTGCCCAGATTATATATGACCATAAAAGTTCATATGAGGTCGATTATGGTTGAAATCGGACTAATAGGTCAAGAGTTATCTGCCCTTGAATTGCTGAAAATGCCATATCTAACAGCGTTTACTCTCTTGCAACTACAATTTTCAATGTATTTTGATTATACTTTCACACAAAGTATATAGCTATAAGTTCTCGAAGGAGTGCAATTATTGTTGAAATCTATTGAATGTGGCAATAGTTATCTGCCCTTGATATACTTTGAAATGCTAGAAAATGCTTCAATTCAGTATTTTTTAGGCTCTAGTTATCTGCCCTATTTACATGCTATACTACAAATTTGAATGAATTTAGATTTAAACGGGCGAAACAGAAAGGTAAAGCTATCAGGCTTCAGTACAACAGGTGAGCGATATCAGGGCCTTCAGGCCCACTTGTTTTGCAAGTGCCCATATTTTCTACTTGCAAAACCAGGTTCCAACTTGCTATTTCAATACGATTATCTACAAATTGACGTTTCACATCATTTTGATCAAAATTATAAGATAAAGTTCATAAACATTACTTTGTTGAACTTTTCATTCTGTATCTCAATCTGTGCTAGATTACTCATGTAAATAAAGTTTCAAAAATAATAATTAGTGTGTCTTTTTGTGTATAAACTGTACAGTTACTATTCTTAACTCTAAATAAGTCTTTATTTGCAGTCCATCCCATAAGTCAATTTCCATTCAAAACAACAAGGTTCGCTAATTAATTAAAAACAGACTATAGCTGAAACTTTGTAACAGGGTCGTTTTGTCAAGGGGGCGAAATGGCTGTGTTATATTTTCAGAGTTTGATGTTTATGGATGATTTTTTTATCTTTGGTGAAGACAGTCGGCAGACACTAGTGACTACACTATATTTCGTTGTATAAAAACAGTATTCGGGATCTACAACGTACTAGATACAGATACAGAACCCTTTCACTATCGTCCATAATATTATGTTCGAGAAAGATGTGCATTTCTTTCTACCATTTTTAGGACAGATTTAAGCGATGCCGTGCTTCGTCCCAATTTCTCTCAAAGCAATAAAACCCAATTACTTGGTGAGTTTCGTAACTTGGTTTGGACTAGCTTTCAGCCTGTTTTTGGCTGTTCTTCCTTAAATGTCTCGTCAGCCTACCATTTATAACACTAGAAGGACGAGTCGACTGGAAAACATTGATTTATGAGTTTAATTTACATCCGCAACTCGAAGTTTGTTGTCACTCGCCAATAGACTGGTTCCCCTTTTTCTGGTGCTGATTTGGCGTTTGTACGTATGAACCCGGACTATCAATTGTACGTATGAACCCGGACTGTCAATCATGCGCATGCGTTAAGTGCTGGGTTTCCCGAAGTTATAAATAGCCATGATATGAAAAGAACGAGATGGGCGAACAGAGATAACTATTTAAATTACTGCAAGATTAGAAGGGTTTGACACTGTGTTCGTCTTTACCAATTTAACCTTACATTTTGGAACGTCTGAACATCAAAATATACACTCGCAATTTTTTCAAGTGCTGAATTTTTCAGCTCGCTTTTTCAAAATTCCACTCGCATTTTGCGAGTTCGCAAGAGCGAAGTTCGAGCCCTGAATATAAACCTACTTTTGTCATCAAGCCTGTATGAGCTTTCTGGTTTATGTTATTTTTAAGCCTGCTTTGTTTTGAGCAACCGCCTGTTATAGAGTTGAAAAGTTTCTTATGGCTCATTTAATTAGTATCCTGCCCTATACCCTATAGATACACATTTTAATGCATTTAATTTGTTCTTCCACTGAAGAAAGTAGTTCAAATTTATACAGCTATGAATATGTATTGAAAGAAATATTTTTAGCTCACCTGGCACGAAGTGCCAAGGTGAGCTATTGTGATCGCCCTGTGTCTGTCGTCGTCCGTCCGTCGTCCGTCATCAAACTTTTTGTTCAAAGATCTTCTTCTTGGAAACCACTGGGCCAATTTCATCAAAACTTCATAGGATTGTTCCTTGTAGGGTACTCTCTCAGATTTCTTCAAATATAGGTCATCCAATTGAAATTGTGGTTGCCATGGCAACCAATTGAAAAAACTTTAAAAATCTTCTTGTCAAAAACTACAGGTCCGAATTGAAAATAATTTTACCCAAATGTGCCATTGGTGACCCTCTATCATAGTGAAAACTTTAAAAATCTTTTTGTCTGAAACCACTGGTCAGATTTGAAAATAAATTCACACAAATGATTCATGGGTGACCCTCTACCAGATTTCTTAAAATAATTTTGATATCTAAAAAAACATGGCCGCCAGTGGGTGGGGCACATTTTCCTTATGTTACTGTATAGTAAAAACTTTAATAAAAATCTTCTTCTGTGAAACTACTGGTCCAAATTGAAAATAATTGTACACAAATGATCCATGGGTGACCCTCTACCAGATTTCTTAAAATAATTTTGATATCTTGAAAAACATGGCAGCCAGTGGGTGGGGCATGTTTTCCTTATGATACTGTTAATAATAGTTAAAACTTTAAAATCTTCTTCTGTGAAACTGATGGTCCAAATTGAAAATAATTTTACACAAAATTAATGATCCATGGGTGACCCTCTACCAGATTTCTTAAAGCGAATTTGATATCTTAAAAATCATGGCAGCCAGTGGGTTGGGCAAGTTTTCCTTATATTTTTGTATAGAAATTTTTCAAAAATCTTTTTCTCTGAAACTATTGGTCTGATTTAAGAATATTTTCTAAAAAAAGGTAATGATGGGTGACCCTTTGCCAGTTTTCTTCAAAGAATCTTCCTAGTTCAAACAACACGGCTGGCAGTGGGTGGGGGTTAATTTACCGGTGATGGCTTATATATAGTGGACTTTTATCACTACTGGTCCATTACCATGACCGTAAACATGGGTACCAGGTGAGCGATTTAGTGCCGCATGCGGCTCTTGTCTATATTCTAACAGATGGAAGCTTAAAGCAGGCTGAAAGGAAAGCAGAATGCGCCTTAGGCATTCTGCTTTACTTTCAGCCAGCTTTAACCCTTTCCCTCATAGAAGTGCCTTTTAATGCATTTAATTTATTCCAACACTGAAGAAATTAGTTTAATTTATACTACATAAACATAAACCATTAGAAATACTTCTTATATCATAGCTGATGGTAGCTTAAAGCAGGCTGAAAGTAAAGCATATAATACGTCATAAGGCACATTCTGCTTTTCTTTCAACTTGCTTTAGATAGTCACCTGTCTTTTAAAATAGAAACAGGCTAATGAGTTAAGCTAACATCTGACTGGATATAGAAATTGTTTCATTGGTACATATTCATGACTGTATAAAGGGGAACTAATGTCTTCAGTGGAGGAATAAATAAAAGGTTGGCTTAAAAAGGTGTATTCAACTATTTATGGAGTCAGGGGCTAAACGCTTCTATCTCCTCATATGTTCAACTTGTTGTATCTTACAGAACACAAGAAGCAAGATCAGCCCAGTAACAAGACCTCTTCACAACAGTCTGATGCTGATGATGATGATAGTGATAACTTGCCCAAAATGGATGTATCAGACACCAGGATTTCAACACATGAACAACCAGGTCTCGAAGTAGAGGTAAAGAGTGAACCAGGTACAAGTGCACTTGAAGAAACAAGTCCAACAGCATCCTCAAGGTCACTGCCTCCTCAATTGACAATTCATACATCTGAACCTGCCATGGCGTCAACATCGCTTACTGGACCAGTATCAAACATACCACATACTTCCCCATCATTCATAAGTGTACCAAGACTGTCACCTTTTCATTCAGACGAGGCCAGTGTTACCCAGTGTACCAAGACAAGCCAAAGTGCTGTAGCCACTTGTAATACATCACCACAGAGTTCAGAAGTGAGACCAGTGAAGCTATTTCGGGTATTTGATGTTAAGTCAGCATTAAAGTTGGCTGGAAATAGGTTCCAACCGTATACAAAGGTAAAACCACTACCTCCATCGCCTATGAAGACACAGACAGTTACCTCATTACCTTCAGCTGGAATTACAAAGACACCATCGTCATTATCTGTTATCAAATTTCCACCAAAATCAACAAACCAACATCAAGCCCAAGAGACAGCATTGTCTGGTTTACAAAACAGAGCTAAGTTCATTGTTCAAGTGCCAGATGAAATGTGTCAATCAACAGGGCAGTATAATGTCAAGGAGTCAGTGGCGTCAGTGACACAGGGCACATCTAATGTACAGATCATGCCAGTCAGAGGGCCGTATAATCTCAAGGAGTCAGTGGTGTCAGCCTCACAGGGCAAATCTAATGTACAGATCATGTCAGTCAGAGCGTCTGCAAACCAGTCATCTGAAGCAAACTCTCGGAGCCTTCTACCTGCCCAATTAACACAACAAAATAAATCAAAGGAACCAGTGTTGTCAGATAAACAAGAGAAATCTAGGCTACAGATTGTGTCTGCTACAGGTTCTGCTAGAAAAGGAGACCATTCACAAGGTCTTGGACCTACTAGTAAACCTCCAACATATACTGAACCAGTGGTGCGTGTGAAAGAAGAACCACCAGATATCTCAGAATCCCTCAACCCTGAATCTGTCATTCCAAACAAGTCTAGTTCCTCTGTTAATCATGTGGAAAAACGAAACACTGATACAAGTTTGTTGAACATAGGGTCAGAGGAGGAAGTTATTCCAAATATGTCAGAAAATGGAGATAACCAAACTGTGTCCGAAATGGAAGGCAATAAAAATGTGTCGGAAAAGGGAGACAATTCAATGGTGTCTGAAAAGGGAGGCAACCCAAATGTGTCAGAAACTGTAGACAATCAAGTTGTTTCAGAAAAGAAAGACAGTCCAACTGTTTCAGAAAAGAGAGACAACCCAGTTGTGTCAGAAAAGAGAAACAGTCCAATTTTGTCAGAAAAGGGAGATAACCTAATTGTGTCAGAAAAGGGAGGTACTCTGTTGAGTCAGGGTGAGCCTGATTCTGAGAAAGGCATTGTAGCAGGCACAAGTAAAGACAGTAGTGGTTGTGTCAATGACAGTGTAACTGACATGATTATGAACCAATGTATTGGAGCAAACTACACACAAGTAACCCCCAGAACAAATCGAAAGAGAAAAGCGAAGACAAAGTGTGAATCATTTCTAAATGAGCTTGGGAAAAAAGGTGAGTGATTTCCTTCAGGTATACTTTGTAGAAAAAGTTGTAGCAACCCTTCTCCTGCTGAATATTCATATATAAAACATCAAGGCCTCGACCTTAGCACTAGTCCCCTAGCAGCTGGCTAAATGATTTTCATGGAGGCTACTTATTTTTCAGATTTTGCTGTAGTCTTTAATAGACGGTGCAGGTAACACCCCGCCCCTTCCAGGCTACTAAATGAAACACATTCTAAAGTTATGCATTTATTACCGGTAACCATTTTCTCGATAGATATTCCGGTTTAGGCATCAACTTCATTCCTGCACTAAAGAAAATAGTTCCATTTTATACAGTAACGAACCGTAAGAAAAATGCTAGCTTAAAGCAGGTTGAAAGTAAAGCAGAATGCGCCATAAGGCTATATTTTCAACCTCACCTGCTTTGAGTGGTCACTTTGCTTCATAACTAAAAACAGACTGGGGTAAAGGGTTAAAACAAACGTTTAAGGTCTAGGCCTGAGATCTATAATCAGTAATTAATAACAATGTATGAACATTTTATTTCCACAGGAATGAGTGCAGATTCGTGGAAAAAAACAGTGCAGACCCAGATCAGACAGCTCTGATCTAGGTGTAAACTGTTTTCAAAAGGCATGAATATATTTTTATAGTAGGAGAAGGGTTATTGTGATCCCGTCCATTTCCAGGGTGCCAGATAGTGGGGAGTTCCAGGGCACAAATTAAGAGGGAGTAAACTGAACCATTTTCTCCTGCATTCAGCATCAAATCCTATGGTGTCACTACTTATTAGAATCGTCTCGATTCTAATGAGTAGTGACACCATAGGGTTTAATTCAGAAACACAGATTTTAGTTTTTAGCTCACCTGGCGGTGAGCTATTTTGATCGTCCGGCGTCCGTTGTCCGTTCGTCCGTCATCAACAAATGTTTCCGGTCCGTTGCATATCTAGGTCACAGGAGCTAAAAATAGATTTTTTCTCAATAAAAACTTACAAAAATCTTCTTCTCTGAAACCACAGTACCCTGAGCTTAGATATTTGGCACAAAGCATCATCTTCAGTTCCTCGATCAAGATTGTTCAAATTATGTCCCTGGGGTCAAAAATGACCACGCCCCAGGGGTCACAAATTTACATAGAGTTATAAAGTGAAATCTTCAAACCTCTTCTTCTCTGAAACTAATATAGCTAGAGCTTTGATATTTGGCATAGTGTAACTTCTAGAGGTATACTTTACCAATATTGTTCAAATGGTTCCGGTCCATTGCATATCTAGGTCACAGGAGCTAAAAATAGATTTTTTAATAAAAAGCTTAAAATATCTTCTCTTAAACTACAGTACCCTGAGCTTAGCTACAGTGTTACTGCAGCACTGACTTTTTAGAGGGTCATTCTTGACCCCCTTGATGAAAATGTGGGGGTCATTTGGAAATTTTGGGGGTCACAGGATTGTTTGAACTTTTTTGACATTTATATAGATAGATATTGAATAAAATACTTATTGTGTTGTTCAGTGTCTTTATTTCACAAATAATATAGTTGAGAGACAAACGATCTAACTATATAGAAGAACTTCTATTTCTATAACACCTCATCAGTCATTCAGTGAAGTAAGGTCAGTGCATTTCGCTATTACTTCAGACAAGCAAACAGTTTTCATTTTTTTCAGAACAAGGTATTTATGCAGGCAACTTGTTTGTGAAACAGTTTTCAACTTTGTTAAATATAGAAGACTTTGATGCCCTAAGTGTCACTTATTAATATCACGAATGAAGAACTTTTTTTTATCGTTAATTGATTGTTCGACAGAAAGAAATTGAAATGAAACTGACAGACTGTGAGACATGTAGATCTGGTCAGACAGACGAAGATAAATTGATCCCTTAAAGTAGATGACATAACCCATGTGCATTTTATTCTCTTTTTTGGGGCGCTGAAGAAGTGAAGTAAAATAGTTTACGTTTTAGCAGATGATGCTTGAGCCTTTACGTTCATTACCCCGATCAAAACACTTTCGGCAAAGTGAGTTCATTTAAGAAACAACAATGGCGACCGGTTCTGGCGATTAGCGGTACTACGGAAGTTTAAATCATTTTCAAAGGAAACAATTTAAAAGCATATGCAAACACAATAAGTCTAAATATGAGGATTTAAATAAATACTAAACACGGAATCTGTGTAGTTTTAATATATTTCGCCCTTTTCAACTGTCGATTTTTAATTACTCGAGTGACTTTATATGCCAATCGAACTGAACTCTTATACCCACAATGCACCCGTCAAAACAACCAAAGTGGCCGTTAGCGGACTCTGTCAATTTCGTAACCGAAATGCATACAACACAGAATTCATAATTATGTATTTACTTCGGCGTCGGCGGCGTGCTTTCAATGAATATGCCGATTTTAACATATTTAGTTTCAGTTAGTCGGCAGAATTGACTTGCGTCACATAAAACGCACTTGCTGAATTTAGTTGCGCCAAAAGTGATTGTGTTGCGTCAAAAACGCAAGAAACGCGCTCTCGCGGTAATACTGTAGCTATTCTGCACTCAGCATCATCCAATCAGCAATTGGCACAATCATATTATAATAATATTGTCATAATTTCTCAGCTTTCCAAGATATGTTACATGATTTACATCAACGGTCCCAGGTGAGCGATTTAGGGTCGTATACGGCTCTTGTTTAAAAATTCTTCCTTTTTCTGGAGCCCTGTGAGCCCCGTTAATCTCTCTTTCTTGTCTTCTCTAATATCCTATATAGATGTGACAACTCATTAGAATCATTCAATTGATTCAGATTGACGTTTACATTGACAGTTAGCCCTCAAAAAAAGGAGTTGAATATTTCTAATATGTTTTCTCAATGGAAACATAAAGAGCGGAAAAAATGTCAAAATTACCTCTTTGTTTAGAAACCCTTTTTAGCTCACCTGGCACGTAGTGCCAAGGTGAGCTATTTTGATCGTCCTCTGTCCGTCGTCGTTCGTCTGTTCGTCCGTCCGCTCGTTGTCAACAATTTCTTTAAACGACATCTCCTGAAACTACTGGATAGATTTTTACCAAACTTGGCCTGAATGATCCTTATATGGTCCTCTTTCAAAGTTGTTCAAATATTTCCGGTCCATTGCATATCTAGGTCACAGGAGCTAAAAATAGATTTTTTCAATGAAATCTTAAAAAATCTTCTTGTCTGAAACCACAGTACCCTGAGCTTAGATATTTGGCACAAAGCATCGTCTTCAGGTCCTCTATCAAGATTGTTCAAATTATGTCCCTGGGGTAAAAAATGACCACGCCCTGGGGGTGGTAATTTTACATAGAGTTATGTAGTGAAATCTTCAAACATCTTTACCTCTGAAACTAATATGGTCAGAGCTTTGATATTTGGCATGATGACACTTGTAGAAGCCCTTAACCAATATTGTAAATATGGTTCTGGTCCGTTGCATATCTAGGTCACAGGAGCTAAAAATAGATTTTTTCAATGAAAATTATGTCTCTGGGGTGAAAAGTGATCCCATACCAGGGGTTATGTGACCCTTGTGTTGGTTTTTCCAGGTTAGCGATATTTAGGTCCGCATGGGCCTCTTGTATAACTTTAAATTACAAATAGTTAGTCATCTGCTCATGGCTGTTCTTATGGGTAGTCACACAACAAGGGGTTGATGCATAGTGCAAATATTGACCCCTCTCCCACTGAATATATCCTTGATTCTCATGAACCAGACCCCTACCATGAATCCGGAAGGATCACAAAAACGCTTGATATAGCGCATGCAATATGCTTTCATTATCGCACAAACCGGTTCAGGTTTGGTATTAGATGTGGACAGCTACATAGCCGGAAAAATGCAGAATAAAACTGGGAATTATAGTGAAACTTTGAAGAAAATTGATTTTTTTTTCTTCAAAAAACGAATACCAAAATATCACATACCTTATTTTTAGCTCACCTTGCCAAGGTGAGCTTTTAGGATAGCTGGATGTCCGTCGTCTGTCTGTCCGTCCGTCCGTTCACAATTGGTTCGTTAACACTCTAGCGGCTACAAATTTCACACGATCTTCATGAAACTTGATGAAAATGTTTGTCTTGAAGAAATCTAGGTCAAGTTCGAATGTGGGTCATGTCGGGTCAAAAACTAGGTCACAAGGTCAAATCATAGAAAAACCTTAACACTCTAGAGGCTACAAATCTTATTGGATCTTAATGAAACTTGGTCAAAATGTTTGCGTCATTGATATCTAGGTCAAGTTTGAATATAGGTCATGTCCGGTCAAAAACTAGGTCACTAGGTCAAATCATAGAAAAACCTTGTTAACACTCTAGAGGCTACAAATTTCATTGGATTTTAATGCATCCTGGTCAGAATGTTTGCCTAATTAATATCTAGGTCAAGTTTGAATATGGGTCATGTTGGGTCAAAAACTAGGTCACTAGGTCAAATCATAGGAAAACCTTGTTAACACTCTATAGGCTACAAATCTTATTGGATCTTCATGAAACTTGGTCAAAATATTTGCCTCATTTATATCTAGGTCAAGTTCGAATATGAGTCATGTCCGGTCGAAAACTAGGTCAAATCATAGAAAAACCTTGTTAAAGAGGCTCGCAACCGGATTTAGCATTAAAAATTGTAATTTGTAAATATATGTCAAATGATTATATAAATGGGTAAGATTTAGTTTAGGATAATAAATTCTGTTAAAAAATGCATTTCCAAAAAAAAAAGAGAAGAAGCTCTGGTGGGATTCGAACCCGTGACCCTCCATTGCGGAGACAAACAAGAAAAATGAGGACACGCCTTTACCGCCTCGACCACGGACGCTCTCTATATATATGGTAGCGAATTAACATACTTCACTGGTAGCGCTTAATACTACATTATTCGGCTCCGGTTTATGTCAGAGCCCGTGTAGAGAAGCAACAACAACAGCAAAACCGTCAGCTGACGCTATTGAAAAACGATGGAATATATCTAAAAAAACTAAGATTTGGTGACGATTCTTGAGACTTTTTTGGACTGATCATATTTTTTTAATGTCAGAAGCTAAATAATGCCACAAATTTGCTTTTATTTGAGTATTTTATTTTATTTTGACAAGTACACCATCCGGTTGCGAGTCACTTTAACACTCTAGCGGCTTCAAATCTCATTGGATTTTAATGCAACTAGGTCAGAATGTTTGCCTTATTGATATCTAGGTCAACTTTGAATATGGGTCATGTCAGATAAAAATCTAGGTCACTAGGTGAAATCAAAGACAAACATTGTTAACCCTCTAGAGGCTACAAATCTCATTAGATCTTAATGAAATATTGCCAAAATGTTTGCCTACATCAAATCTAGGTCAAAATCAAAGACAAACATTGTTAACCCTCTAGAGGCTACAAATCTCATTAGATCTGAATGAAATATTGCCAGAATGTTTGCCTACATCAAATCTAGGTCAAAATCAAATGTGGATTGTTCCTGGTCAGAAACTAGGTCAAATCATAGAAAAATCTTGTTAACACTCTAAAGGTTGATTGTGGGTCATGTCCAGTCGTAATCTAAGTCACTATAGGTCATGTTTTACATGGTGTACCAGGTGAGCGATTTAGAGCCATGGTGGCCCTTGTTTAGCTCACCTGGCACAAAGTGCCCAGGTGAGCTTTTAGGATCGCTTGATGTCCGTCGTCTGTGGGTCCACAATTGGTTCGTTAACACTTTAGCGGCTACAAAATTCATCCTTCTCACTGATATCTAGATCAAGTTCAAATATGGGCCATATCTGGTCAAAAACTAGGTCACTAGGTCAAATCATAGAAAAACCTTGTTAACACTCTAGAGGCTACAAATTTCATCTGATCTTCATGCAACATAGTCAGAATGTTTGGCTTATTGAATATTGATACCCAGGTCAAATTTGAATTTGAGTCATGTCCGGTTAAATACTAGGTCACTAGGTCAAATCATAGAAAAAAGTTGTTAACACTCTAGAGGCTACAAATCTCATTAGATCTGCATGAAATATTGTCAGAATGTTTGCCTACCGGTACATCAAGTCATGGTAAAAATCAAATGTGGATTGTGTCCGGTCAAAAAATTAGGTCACTAGGTCAAATCATAGGAAAATCTTGTTTACACTCTGGAGGTTGATTGTGGGTCATGTCCAGTCATAATCTAGGTTACTCTGTGTCAAGTTTTATATGGTGTACCAGGTGAGCGATTTAGGGCCAAAGTGGCCCTTGTTTATTGTCCCTTTGTAAAATGATTTCGAATAACGGGTTTTCCAATAAAACTCTGAATGTTTATTACGTGTGGCGAGTGTCTGGAAATTGAGCTTTCACATGCAGTATAATTTTGACGGGATTGTATGCTAGCCCCTTTATTACCTGGATGATGACATCAAACTTCCAGTTATGGGAATTCAAGGCGCTGTATTTTTCAGCCGAAGGTTAGTTTAAATAACTGGTATTTATTCAAACTAAGTAGTTGTTTGATTACTTTGTGTTATTTTTCTTCATCTTCCTTCAATGTATCTCCCACTTTGCATTTAAATTGATTATCTTTATAATCGTTATTCGCTAAGGGGTCCGGTGATACGAATGAAGAGAATATATGTGTAAAACTCCCACATTGAACAAATATTACTGAACTATAATACTAAGGAATAAGATTAGGAAAATTTTCCCCAGGAAAGAATGAAAACTCAATGTCAGACAGTTCCTATATGAAAACAATGCATAGCTTGATGAATCTGTTTGAACTGGGTCTACACTATATTCAAAATGTGTCAATGTACTCTTAACCCTTTCCCTTATGCGCGCGTGTCAGCGCGTGTTTCATTATTACCTTATGAGCCCGTAAAAGCGCGACTTTATCTACTCCCTGATAAGCGCGGCTTTCCGCGGGTTATCAATTACCTGATGAGAGCGGGTTAGAGCGAGTCCTCTATTTAGCGGCTAAAATCTCATTCTTCTACTGAAATTTTACTGTCCGGGTGTCTACACATTTAAAGTGTGTTCAAATATCTTACGAAATCCCAAATCTAATTATAGGGTTGCTACACAAATAATTTCATAAAACGAGGCTTAGGTCATAAGTTGTGACCTGTTGTTGATCGGTGATCTCCGTAAGACGTGCATATGATACTGCACGCACTACTCGTCAGTTTTCGGAAAGTACGATCTATGTCAACTTATGAAATATGCAGAAGTTTCTAACTGTTCCTGAGGTCAACATCTAAATATAGTTAACCAATGGAATCGCGGAATTCCATAGAGCACGCTCCACATGCATGCTATCTACAAAAATATCACAGGGGGATGCCGCTTGACCGTTGCGTGACACACCGGAAGCGGGGTAATAAAGTGTCGGCTCATCAAAAGTAAGTATAATCCTAGGCGGTAGACAGAAATATCAATCAACTAATTAACCAATCAAGCAAATCACATCTGCAGGTCTCTGACAAATTTTTACTGTCCCATCTCGCAACTCGGATTCTAATCTTGATCCAAACTGTAAAAATGAAACGAAAAACTGAGCTGTGAATCATTTTGGATCCTGATGAGAACTAAGCTACTCGGCGTCTCATCTACATCAAATGTGTGTAAAACTAGAAAGAAAGTAAAAATTGAATAATGCAAAGGTGTCAAACAGTTTGGATCCTGATGCAGAGCCGATCTACACGGTGTCTGATCAAGATTCAAACCGATTGCGTAGGAATTCACGTGAGAAAAAAATTCTAATAGATATCAAACAGTTACGACGCAGATTCACTCAACATTGTGATCGGGATCCAAACTGTCTAAATTTATATCAAAGGAATATTTCTTCATAAAATGTAAATCTGTTTAGATCTTGATCAGATGGCGAGCTACTCGGCGTCTCATCTTCATCCAATCGCTTTTGTAAAACTATAATAATAAATAATTGAATGTGTTCTAAGATGTCAAACAGTTTGGATCCTGATGCAGTGCCGATCTACACGGCGTCTGATCAAAATTCGAACTAATTGCGTAGGAATCCATGTGAAAAAAATTCTAATAGATATCAAACAGTTACGACGCCGAGTCACTCAGCATTGTGATCGGCATCCAAACTGTTTGAATTTACCGGGTTTTTTTCCCTAAAGGAATATTTCTTCATATAATGTAAATCTGTTTAGATCTTGATCAGATGGCGAGCAACTCGGCGTCTCATCTTCATCCAAATCGCTTTTGTAAAACTATAATGCAAAATAATTGAATGTTCTCTAAGATGTCAAACAGTTTGGATTCTGATGCAGTGCCGATCTACATGGTATCTGATCAAAATTCAAACTGACTGCGTAGGAATTTACATGAAAAAAAGTCTAATAGATATCAAACAGTTTTGACGCCGAGTCACTCAACATTGTGATCGGGATCCAAACTGTCTGAATTTATACCAAAGGAATATTTAATTCATAAAATGCAAATCAGACTCTGAGTTACTAAGTATCTGAGCTATATCATTGCTTTTAGATCCAGATCAGACTCCGAGTTACTGAGAATCTTAACTGTATCAATGCTTAGATCAATATCGGACTCCGAGTTACTCGGCGTATTATCTGGATTATAGTTGTTTTGAAATGCTCTTCTATGGTATTCTATTGTAGACAGCAGGTAAATCGTTACTCCATGCGGTATATATACTTACCATAGTAACATAAATTTTAAGTAAAAATATATTGGAAATATATTGACTTGTATCGTTTTCACCCAATTGCATGCAACTTATTCAAACTTAAAATTGTATGAAAATTACACAGTTAGAAAGGACATTTAATTGTCTACAAACTTTACATTTACACTGTTATAATTTGGTGAAGCAAAAAAGCAGCTATAAGGGCTTGAAAATAACAGGTACCATACATCTAAGTGTCAGTAATAAAAAGGATTGGAAATATATTGACTTGTATCGTTTTAACCCAGTGACATTCTACTTATTCATAGTTCAAATTGTATAAGAATAATACCGTTAGAAAGAGAATTTAATTGTCTACAACATTTACATTTACACTATTATGCTATTGTGAAGCAGAAAGGCAGTTAATAGGGCTTAACAATGACAGGTGTCAAATTCACACTAATTTTCCAATATTTCCAATTAGGTGTATTGGTGAGAGTGTGTACTCTTATCAGACTGATACTGCTATAGATGGCCATATAAGGCTTATCTATACATCCCTGGCATATACGGATAAGGCCTAATGGGTTAAAGCAGGAGAATGGTAAATACCAGAAGTCATGTACAGTAAAATCTCTATTACAACTGCCAGAAAAGGCTAATTGATGGTATGAAAGACATGGGGCAGCTAAAAGCAAGATGAAAGCTCCTAAAAGCTAAAGGAGCTTTCTGTTATTCTTTTACCCTTTTTAGCTCACCTGAGCCATAGGCTCAAGGTGAGCTATTGGGATGGCCCTGTGTCCGTCGTCGTTAACAATTGCTTCAAATGACATCTCCTCATATACCGCTTGACAGATTTCAACCAAACTTTACAGAAATGTTCCTTGGGTCAAGCTCTTTCAAATTTGTTCAAAGAATTAAAAACATTGCAGAACTCTGGTTGCCATGGCAACCAAAGTGAAAAAATAAGGAAATCTTTAAAAATCTTCTTGTCAGAAACTGCAAGAGCCAGAGCTTAGATATTTGGCACACGGCATCATCTATAGGTCCTCTATCAAGTTTGTTCAAATTATGTCCCTAGGTTCAAAATTGGCCCCGCCCCGGGGGTCACAGTTTTACATAGAGTTATATAGTGAAATTTTCAAACGTCTTCTTCTCTGGAACTAATATGGCTAGAGCATTGATACTCAGCATGGTGACACTTCTAGATGTCCTTTACATATTTTGTTCAAATGGTTCCGGTCGGTTGCATAAGTAGGTCACAGGAGCTAAAAATAGATTTTTTCAATGAAAACTTTAAAAATCTTCTTGTCTGAAACTACAAGGGCCAGAGCTTAGATATTTGGCACATAGCATCATCTACTGGTCCTCTATCAAGTTTGTTCAAATTATGTCCCTGGGGTCAAAATTGGCCCCGCCCCGGGGGTCACAGTTATACATAGAGTTATATAGTGAAATTTTCAAACGTTTTCTTCTCTGAAACTAATACGGCCAGAGCTTTGATATTCATCATGGTGATACTTCTAGATGTCCCTGATCTTAGATATCATCTACAGGTCCTCTTTCAAGATTGTTCAAATTATGCCAATCGAGTAAAAAATGACTCTGTCCTGGACATAAATCTTTTTCTCCATTTTGTCAGTTATTCTCAGGTGAGCGAAATATGCCCCATGGGGCTCTTGTTTAAGCAGCCACCAACCTATTAGGTAACATAATTTAGTGATTGTAATAGAGAAAGGCTCAAGGTGAGCTATTGTGATGGCACTGTGTCCGTCGTCATTAACTATTGCTTCAAATGACAAAACCCCCTATACCAATGCAGGGTGCCCACGGACTCTGGAAAACAGGGAAAACAGGGAAAATGGTTGAAAAAAATTCCCTGCAGGGAAAAATCAGGGAATTTGAAAATTTGCTAAAAATCAGGGAATAATCAGGGAATTTGGCAGAAATTGGAGAGAGAAAATCTTGACTACTGACAGCCTCTCTTCCTGACTTATTCATATCATAAGGAACATGTAGTAATTAAGCAATTTACAATGTCTATTTAGCTTAATGTTTATCCATATCTGATGGGTTGATTAATATTATTCATCAGTGCCTACTCTGTTAACTAGTTGAACTAATCAGCAACTTAAATGAAGAGAAGGTAAAATGGAGTTAAGTAACCATTGTCCTAGAACTCAAAGTGTCATAGTAGTCAGAGATTGTTATGCAGCTGAAAAGTAAAAGTAATTGAATGTACCCTTTTCATCCACAAAACCAAATCAGAAAATGATCAATATCAGCATCAGTATTATTAGCATATCTAAATGAAACTATATACTTGGGAAATATTTTGCCTATTTTGAGTGATTTTTCTACACAAAATTATGTTGGTTTTATACCTGTTTGGAATGCTGGAAACGTCCTCAGAACGCACCAGAGACCATCTAGAAATAAAGTTTTCCCCCGAATCCCCATAGTAAGACTACGTACGTTCACAAATTTACCTGTGCCCCCCCCCCCCCCCCTCCACCCCTTTCCCAATTTCAAAATGCTTCCTGCGGGCCTGCAATACATGTAATGATTGGGAATAAGGTGCAGGATTTTTTAGACCTAGTTGTGAACACTGCTGATGCAGTACTCCTGTAAATGTGACATGTTACATTAGAAAAAGATACATTTATATAAGACATGTAAAACTCAAAAGGTATGAGTAAAGAATAGTTCGACTTTATGATGTTGAAGGTATGGCTATAAGGGGGAGGTTGGAAGCCATCTTACACAGTTGTATTTGAGCAGTGTAGGCCGCGAAAAAGATCAGGGAAAACTACCTTTCAGTCAGGGAAAATCAGGGAATTATCAGGGAATTTCAATTTTGAATTTCTGTGGGCACCCTGCAATGGATAGATTTCAACCAAACTTTACAGAAATGTTCTTGGGTCAAACTCTTTCAAATTTGTTCAAAAAATTGAAAACAATGCAGAACTCTGGTTGCCATGGCAACCAAAGTGGAAAAAAATAAGATAACCATAAAAGGCCAGAGCTTAGATATTTGGCTTGCAGTGTTCTGCCAATGTTGATCACATGTGGGGACAATTGTCTCACCAGCCTTCAAAAGTTGGAGACATTTTTGAAATTTATGAGACAAATGATTTTTATGCCCCTGGTATGGATTGATGCGGAGGCATATAGTAATCATCCTGTCTGTCTGTGAATGCGTGTGTGTGTGTGCGTCCGTAACAAGGTTAAGTAGATTTTACTGTTTCGTCTAGCATCAACACTACTTACCCAAATGCTTGGATACTTATACAGTTGTTGCCTTGGACGATTCCCTATCCACCAATACCACCAAACTTTGATGTTGACCTTGACCTTGACCTAATTTGGACTAAGAATATTTATTATATACATATCGATGATTTATAGAGATTTCTCAGTTAGATAAATTTGATATCGTCACAGTTGATATCATCTCTACATGTAGTAAACCTCTGTTTAAGGTCTTCGATGTTTGTTATGTTGCCATAAATTGTAACGAACTCATTGCAACAAAGTGCTACATATTTAAATCATTAACAAACAGTGTACCTGTGAGGAGTACACTTGGCCTATGTACACAATGTAGACCTAGATCGAGGGCTCCTACTAGGAAACCTCTGTTTAAGGTGTTCATTTTTAGGATCTGAGCCAAAGGCTCAAGGTGAGCTATTGGGATGGCCCTGTGTCCGTCGTCGTGCGTTGTGCGTCGTCCGTCGTCGTTAACAATTGCTTCAAATGACATCGCCTCCTATACCGCTGAACAGATTTCAACCAAACTTTACAGAAATGTTCCTTGGGTCAAGCTCTTTCAAATTTGTTCAAAGAATTAAAAACAATGCAGAACTCTGGTTGCCATGGCAACCAAAGTGAAAAAATAATGAAATCTTAAAAAATCTTCTTGTCAAAAACTGCAAGGGCCAGAGCTTAGATATTTGCGCATAGCATAACCTACAAGTCCTCTATCAAGTTTGTTCAAATAATGCCCCTGGGGTCAAAACTGGCCCCGCCCGGGGGTCACAGTTTTACATGGAGTTATATAGGGAAATTTTCAAACGTCTTCTTGTCTGAAATTAATATGGCCAGAGCTTTAATATTAGGCATGGTGACACTTCTAGATGTCCTTTACCTACTATGTTCAAATGGTTCCGGTCGGTTGCATATCTAGGTCACAGAAGTTAAAAATAGATTTTTTTCAATGAAAACTTAAAAATCTTCTTGTCTGAAACTACAAGGGCCAGAGCTTAGATATTTGGCACATAGTATTGCCTACAGGTCCTCTATCAAGTTTGTTCAAATTATGCTCCTGGGGTCAAAATTGGCCCCGCCCCGGGGGTCACAGTTTTACATAGAGTTATATAGTGAAAATTTCAAACGTCATCTTCTCAGACACTTATATGGCCAGAGCTTTGAAATTTGGTATGGTGACACTTCTGAATATCATTTACATATTTTGTTCAAATGGTTCCGGTCTGTTGCATATCTAGGTCACAGGAGCTAAAAATAGATTTTTTTTATAAAAATTAAAAAATCTTCTCGTCAAAAACTACAAGGACCAGAGCTTAGATATTTGGCACATAGCATCACCTACAGGTCCATTATCAAGTTTGTTCAAATTATGCCCCTGGGGTCAAAATTGGCCCCGCCACAGGGGTCACCGTTTTACATATAGTTATATAGTGAAATTTTCAAATGTCTTCTACTCTGAAAGTAATATGGCCAGAGCTTTAATATTTGGCATGGTGACACTTCTAGATGTCCTTTACCTATTTTGTTAAAATGGTTCCGGTCGGTTGCATATCTAGGTCACAGAAGCTTAAAATAGATTTTTTTCAATGAAAACTTAAAAAAATCTTCTTGTCTAAAACCCAAGTACCCTGATCTTAGATATTTGCCACATAGCATCATCTACAGGTCCTCTATCAAGATTGTTCAAATTATGCCCATCGGGTAAAAAATGACCCTGTTCTTGACATGAATCTTTTTCTCCATTTTGTCAGTTATTCTCAGGTGAGCGAAATATGCCCCATGGGGCTCTTGTTTGTTATGTTGCCATAAATTGTAACGAACTCATTGCAACTAAGTGCTACATATTTAAATCATTAACAAACAGTGTACCTTTGAGGAGTACACTTGGCCTATGAACACAATGTAGACCCAGATCAAACACCTCTGAGACAACATAGGGACCCTCTGAATCTGATCAGGGTCTTCATTGTTTGTCATGTTGCAATAATTTGTAATAACCTCATTGAAATCTAGTGCCACCTAACAATGTACATGTAAAGAGTATATTTGTCCTATGCAAACAGTGTAGACGCAGGTCAGAGGGCTCCTAATAATGCCCTAACTAATATGCTGGGAAAGATCTCAGTAAATTTGGTGAGTCTTTTTCATGTGGAGAAGCCTTCCAGATGGCTTGTGGAAGGTTGTGCCATGGTGCCTGAAACAATGCATAAAGGCATCTGGGGTCTTCCTCCACCTATAATCAGCTGGACATGTCGATATGACAGAAAATCATATTCAACCCTAGTGGAGAGTATACTGATCATTCACAAACTGTACCTGCTGTGAGAGTATGCTTGTTCTATGCAATTTTTACACAGTCAGAGGACCCATGCAGCCCCTGATGTGTTGAAAATGCCAAATCTGACAGTCTTTAAACTCTATAGAGACCACAATTTTCATCCAATCTTTCTCAAACTTGCTCAGATTGTAAATGACTATAAGGTCTCTGATGAGTTCGAAAATGGTTAAAATTGGTAAGAGTTATCTGCCTTTTATGTGTTGAAAATGTCATATCTAATGGTGCTTACACTCTTGCAACTACAGTTTTCAATGGATTTGGATTATACTTGCACACAATGTTCTTGAATGAGTGCAATTATTAGCTCACCTGAGCTAGCTCAGGGTGAGCTATTGCAATCCTTGAATGTCCGTCGTGCGTCATCTGTCGTGCGACGTCAACAATTTTAGTGTTTACACTCTAGAGGTCACAATATATATCCAATCTTTCTCAAACTTGCTCAGATTGTATATTACCATAAGAGTTCGGATGAGTTCGATTATGGTTGAAATCGGACAAATAGGTCAAGAGTTATCAACCTTTGAATTGCTGAAAATGCCAGTTTAACAGTGTTTACACTCTAGAGGCCACAATATTTATCTAGTCCCTCTCAAACTTGCTCAGATTGTATATTACCATAAGAGTTCAAATGAGTTTGATTATGGATGAAATTGGACCAATAGTTCAAGAGATATTAACCTTTGAATTGCTGAAAATGCCATATTTAAAAGCGTTTACACTCTAGGCCACAATATTTATCCAATTTTCTCATACTTGCTCAGATTGTATATGATCATAAGAGTTTGAATGAGTTTGATTATGGTTGAAATCAGCTAAATAGGTCAAGAGTAATCTACCTTTGAATTGCTGAAAATGCCATATTTTACAGTGTTTACACTCTAGATGCCACACTATTTATCCAATCTTTTTCAAACTTGCTCTGATTGTATATTGCCATAAGAGTTCGGATGAGTTTGATTATTGTTGAAATCAGACAAATAGGTCAAGAGTTATTTACCTTTGAATTGCTGAAAATGCGATATTTAACAGTGTTTACACTCTAGAGGCCACAATATTTATCCAATCTTTTTCAAACTTGCTCAGATTGTATATGACCATAAGAGTTCGAATAAGTGCAATTATGGTTGAAATAGAACTCATAGGTCAAGAGTTATCCACCCTTGAATTGCTGAAAATGCCATATCATACAGCGTTTACACTCTTGCAACTACAGTTTTCAATGGATTTTGATTTTACTTGCACACAAAGTATATAGCCATAAGTTCTGGAAGGCATGCAATTATTGATGAAATCTAATAATTGTGGTAATACTTATCTGCCCTTGATATACTTTGAAATGCTAGAAAAGGCTTAATTTCAGTATTGTTTAGGCTCTAGTTATCTGCCCTTGATGTACTCTACTATACTAGATTCCAAATAATTTTACATGCTATACTACAAATTTGAATGGATTGAAACGGGTGAAACAGAAAGGTAAAGTTATCAGGTTTCAGCACAACAGGTGAGCGATATCAGGGCCTTCAGGCCCTCTTGTTTTTTAAGTCTGATCAGTGTGGCAAGAGTTATCTGCCCTTGATATACTTTGAAATGCTAGAAAAGGCTTCATTTCAGTATTGTTTAGGCTCTAGTTATATTCTGTCCTTTGTGTACTCTACTATACTAGAATAGGTCATATTCCAGTTTGTTTACATGCTTTTCTATAAATTTAAATAGATTTAGAATTGAAATTGGTGAAACTCATTTGAAGGTAAAGCTATCCGACTTAATAACAATAGGTGAGCAATATCAAGGCTTTCAAGGCCCTCTTGTTGGAATTGTGAACATTTACCAATGAAATATATTTTCTAAATCCTATCAGATGGTATCTTAAAGCAGGTTTCAAAGTAAAGTAGAATGCGCCTTTAAGTGGTCACCTGTCTTCAAATCTGGAACCAGGTTATCGGGTAAAGGGTCTATAATGGACTGGACTTGTAAACTGGATTTGTCTATTGGTTGTATCAGGGTTGAATGAGTTAAAAGTGATGTATATAACTCAACAAATGAGTCAACTAAATCATGAAGCATAAAAATGGTGAGAGCTTGTATAACTTTCTGTGCCCTGCATTGAGCTTCCTGCTGTCATAATGCCAACCAATGGACCTACTACTGAGTGCAGTCATTCACTTTAATTGTGTTTGCATTTTCTCTAGAAACCAATTCCATATAACTTCTACGAGTGCTATCACAGGGCTGCCATTTCTCCGGATTTTTCCTAAATCTTCGGATTTTTTTCTAGTACATGGTAGCTTAAAGCAGGCTGAAAGTAAAGCAGAATGCGCCTTAAGGCGCATTCTGCTTTACTTCCAGCCTGCTTTATGCAGCCACATGTCAACAAAGCTAGAAACAGGCGATGGGGTAAAGTACGATTCGTAAAATCACACTTGAAAAATGTAAGTTTGGAAATCTTAGGATTTTTCATGTCAACTAATGGCAGCCCTGCTATCACTGTGATGTCATTGGAGGCACTAATCAAGAATACCTGTACAGTGCTCCCTCTCTACAACAACACCAAATGGGAGACAAAGATTGTGTGTGTTTTTGGAGGGAGTTGTTATACGAAGGGAATGTTTACCTTAGCTTACATTTGCTAACATTTTGAACCCAGATCAGACTCAAGTAACAGGGTGTCTGATCTGGGTTCAAACTGTTTGTCACTTGTCTTTATTTCTTTTGTCAAAATGTTCATTCGTAACTTTGAGGAAAAACAACAGACAACAATTTTAAACAGATGATATAGCACCAGTGAAAGATCTTTGAAATACCTTCTGTATTTATAATTTTGATCAATACCTCCTGGTTGGTAACTACTTCCCTTAGTGTAGAAATTAATAGAGGGGTAAAAAGTTGTACTTATATGGCAATATTTGTATTTTAATATTTTCAGAATTGGCATTTGAAAGTGCCTTAGGAAGACCTATAGCAAAGAAAGGTCCTGAGGTTTGGTCAGATGAGGTTTCAGAAAGTCCTAAATCATTAGCACAAGACAGAATAACAAGCCAAACAAAAAATCAGTCAAGAAAAGGATTAGTTCGCAAGAAAATCAAAGTGTCTAGTGCTAGCCAGAAACCACAGGAACTGGGTGAGGGAACCTCTAGCGAGGGAAATGAATTACTAGACGAGGTTTTGCAGATTTTTGAGTCAGGAAAAGGATCAGTTCACAAGAAAATCAATGTGGCTAGTGCCGACCAGGAACTTGGAGAGGGAACCTCTAGTGAGGGAAATGAATTACCAGACGAGCTTTCGCAGATTTTTGAGTCAGTTTTGAAGCATTCTATAAAGACTGTCAACAGTCAAGGAATAGCAAAATGGAGCAAAAGTAATCCTGTGACTCGCACAACAAGAATTTCAAACACTTTACAGTTTAAATACAATGCCCTTTTGGAGGTTGAGAAGGGTACCAAAACAAAAACACAGATTGCCCGAGAGCTAAATATCAGTGCCAGTACACTGTCAACTTGGGTGAAGTATGCAGAGCCTATCAAAGAAGGCTATAAATTTCTTGGTCCGATGAGGAAAAGTATAAGACCAGGCAATTGGGTTGAAATTGAGAAGGTTCTCCTCAAATGGATTCAGAAAGCATCAGAAAGAAATGAAGTCATGACAGGACCTGTACTGATAGAAATGGCTAAAAAGTATGCCGACAGTAGAGGAATTTCTGATTTTGGAGCAAGTACAGGTTGGCTGGGTCGCTTTAAAGGTCGTCATGGCATCAAGTTGAGACAAGTAAAAGAAGAAACAGACTAGATTTTGAAAGACTTCAGTTACAAATGTTTAACCCATTACTCCAATGAAAAGGCTTGATACACTTATGAATGTGTGATGAACTATGTGAGTGATAAAACTGTGTGCTTGTGCTGGATCTATGAAACAATTTGGAAATAATTTACAAACAGTAAATTGGGACACTTACAATGTTCCTGTGTTATTGATGTTTTCTTTTGAGTTGGCCCATTTATTTTTAGATTGGAACATTCTAAAATTGAAAATGGGAATTTCAAACACAATGGCAATGCACTAAACTTCAAACTTAAGTTTTTGAAATTTTTAACTAAATCTGAGTGGCAAACAGTTTGGAGCCAGATCAGACTTCTGGTAAGCCGGCATCTGATCTGGCTCTTACCCAGCGTTTGATCTGGCCTCAATCTGTTTGCTATGGAAATAATTGTTTTAGTGGGAAAGAAACATGTAGGTATCAGTGCTCGTGCTGCATGAGGATCATGTTGATTTCAAGTACGAAAGGGTAGGAATATATATCCGATTTTACCTTTTTCACCTATATACCATTATAAAATGTTCTGTTCTAAAAATAAAACAGCCAGGTCAGAAAAATCGGACAATACAAGGGGATTTTTTTAAACAATTTACACAAGACAGACGAGCATGAAGACAAATTTTTCGCATTGTAATGGAAACAGGGTTTTTCTTTCCTATACTTGAAAAAAATAAACGGAATCCTTTCCTTTCACCAGGCATCTGTCATCAACCTGTAGTATAGACTTCAGTCAACCTCCAAAGCTAGTCTCACTGGGAATATTTAAGCCCATTTATCTTCCAGAAGGGGATCCAACATTGATAGTGTTGGATTTGGAAACTACAGATCTTAGTAAATGTACTTTCATTCAATTCTCAACAAACCCCATAAATGTAGTTTTTGCAATACCCCCGGTGTAGTCGTCGTCGTGAATGGCGTAAACAATTTTAAGGAAATGTCTATAACTTCTATCTCCCTTAAAGTATTGCTTTCATAGTTTGTATGTGTGTGTATATGGACAAGACCTTTCCATGCACAGAAAAATTTGGACCCCTGTGACCTTGACCTTGAACTAAGGCCCGCATTTAGGTTTCGGAATCTGTGTTTAGGTTTCGAAAAATGCCTATAACTTCTATGTCCCTTGAGGTATTGCTTTCATAGTTGGTATGTGTGTGTATATGGACAAGACCTTTCCATGCAAAGAAAAATTTGGACCCCTTGACCTTGAACTTATGGCCCGCGTTTAGGTTTCGAAATCTGTGTTTAGGTTTCGAAAAATGCCTCTAACTTCATGTCCCTTGAGGTATTGCTTTCATAGTTGGTATGTGTGTGTATATGGACATGACCAATCCTTGCACAGAAAAATTTGGACCCCTGTGACCTTGAACTTAAGGCCCGCGTTTAGGTTTTGAAATCTGTGTTTAGGTTTTGAAAAAATGCCTATAACTTCTATGTCCCTTGAGGTATTGCTTTCATAGTTGGTACGTGTGTTTATATGGACAAGACCTTTTCATGCAAAGAAAAATTTGGACCCCTGTGACCTTGACCTTGAACTTAGGGCCCGCGTTTAGGTTTCGAAATCTGTGTTTAGGTTTCGAAAAATGCCTCTAACTTCATGTCCCTTGAGGTATTGCTTTCATAGTTGGTATGTGTGTGTATATGGACATGACCAATCCTTGCAAAGAAAAATTTGGAACCCTGTGACCTTGAACTTAAGGCCCGCGTTTAGGTTTTGAAATCTGTGTTTAGGTTTTGAAAAAATGCCTATAACTTCTATGTCCCTTGAGGTATTGCTTTCATAGTTGGTACGTGTGTTTATATGGACAAGACCTTTCCATGCAAAGAAAAATTTGGACCCCTGTGACCTTGACCTTGAACTTAGGGCCCGCGTTTAGGTTTCGAAATCTGTGTTTAGGTTTCGAAAAATGCCTCTAACTTCTATGTCCCTTGAGGTATTGCTTTCATAGTTGGTATGTGTGTGTATATGGACAAGACCTTTCCATGCAAAGAAAAATTTGGACCCCTGTGACCTTGACCTTGAACTAAGGGCCCGCATTTAGGTTTCGAAATCTGTGTTTAGGTTTCGAAAAATGCCTATAACTTCTATGTCCCTTGAGGGTTGCTTTCATAGTTGGTATGTGTGTGTATATGGACAAGACCTTTCCATGCAAAGAAAAATTTGGAACCCTGTGACCTTGACCTTGAACTTAGATCCAGGGTTAAGGTTTCGAAATCTGTGTTTAGGTTTCAAAAAGTGTTTATATTTTCTCTGTCCCCTGAGGTGTAACTTAATACATGTATTTGATTTTCATGTGTATATGGACAAGACCTTTCCATGCAGGCAAAAAGGTTGAACTCGGTGACCTTGAGTGTGCTTTTAAGTTTCTAAATGTGCAGATGGCGAGCTTTGTTGTCTCTCTAACAACTCTTGTTAACTCTTTCAACACTAAGTAACTCTTGTTTGTTATTATGTTCCCTTTCAGATCATTTTAGTTTCCAAAACATGAACCAGTCTACTTGGAATTCTGGGCAGTTAAATAAATACTGCTTTAGATTAGCAAACAGTATAGGAGCCTTCTGATCTGGGTCGTACACTGTTTGCAAATGTAATGAGTATATTTTAAACATGCAATCCTTGAATGTCCGTCGTTAGTCGTCCGTCTTCAACAATTTTCGTGTTAACACTCTAGAGGCCACAATCCAATCTTTTTCAAACTTGCTCAGATTGTATATTACCATAAGAGTTCGGATGAGTTTGATTATGGTTGAAATCGGTCGAATAGGTCACGAGTTATCTACCTTTGAATTGCTGAAAATATCATGTTTAACAGTGTTTACACTCTAGATGCCACAATTTTTATCCAATCTTCCTCAAACTTACTCAGATTGTATAAGACTACAAGAATTTAGATGAGTTCGATTATGGTAGAAATTGAACGAATAGGTCAAGAGTTATCTACCCTTGAATTGCTGAAAATGCCATATTTAACAATGTTTACACTCTATAGAGGCCATAATATTTATCAAATCTTTCTTAAACTTGCTCAGATTGTATATTACCATAAGAGTTTGGATGAGTTTAATAATGGTAGAAATGATATCAATAGCTCAAGAGTTATCTACCTTTGAATTGCTGAAAATGCCATATTTAACAGTGTTTACACCCTAGAGGCAACAATTTTTATCCAATCTTTCTCAAACTAATGCTTAGATTGTATATGACTATTAGAGTTCAGATGAGTTTGATTATGGTTGAAATAGTTCAAGAGTTAATCATCTGCCCTTGAATTGCTGAAAATGTCATATCTAACAGTGCTTACACTCTTGCAACTTCAGTTTTCAATGGATTGTAATTATACTTGCACACAATGTATATAGTTATAAGTCCTCGTAGGAGTGCACTTATTGTTGAAATCTGATCATTGTAGCAAGAGTAATCTGCCCTTGATATACTTTGAAATGCTAGAAAAGGACTCATTTCAGTTTTATTTAGGCTCTAGTTAACTGCCCTTGATGTACTCTACTATACTACAATAGGTTGTATTCCAATATTGTTTACATGCTAAACTACAAATTTGAATGATTTTAGATTAACCCATTACCTCATAAATATACCCTTTTATGCCTTTTATTAGCTCACCTGGCACAAAGTGCCAAGGTGAGCTATTTTGATCGTGCTGTGTCCGTCGTCATCCGTTCGTTTGTCGTCCGTCGTCAACAATTTCTTAAAATGACATCTCCTCCTAAACTACTGGATGGATTTTAAACAAACTTGGCAGAAATGATCCTTATATAGTCCTCTTTGAAAGTTGTTCAAATGTTTCCGGTCCGTTGCATATCTAGGTCACAGGAGCTAAAAATAGATCGTTTCAATAAAAACTTAAAAAATCTTCTTCTCTGAAACCACAGTACCCTGAGCTTAGATATTTGGCACAAAGCATCATCTAAAGGTCCTCTATCAAGCTTGTTCAAATTATGTCCCGGGTCAAAAATGGCCCCGTCCCGGGGGTCACACATTTACATTGAGTTATATAGTGAAATCTTCAAACCTCTTCTTCTCTGAAACTAATATAGCTAGAGCTTTGATATTTGGCATGGTGTAACTTCTAGAGGTACTTTACCAATATTGTTCAAATATTTCCGGTCCGTTGCATATCTAGGTCACAGGAGCTAAAAATAGATTTTTTTCGATTAAAACTTAAAAAATCTTCTTCTCTGAAACTACAGTACCCTGAGCTTAGATATTTGGCACAAAGCATCATCTATAGGTCCTCTATCAAGTTTGTTCAAATTATGTCCCTGGGGTCAAAAATGGCCCCGCCCCAGGGTCACAAATTTATATAGAGTTATATCATGAAATCTTCAGACCTCTTCTTCTCTGAAACCTATATAGCTAGAGCTTTAATATTTGGCATAGTGTAACTTCTAGAGGTACTTTACCAGTATTGTTCAAATGGTTCTGGTTCGTTGCATATCTAGGTCACAGGAGCTAAAAATAGATTTTTTTTCTCAATAAAAACTTTAAAAAAATCTTCTTCTCTGAAACCACAGTACCCTGAGCTTAGATATTTGGCACAAAGCATCATCTTCAGTTCCTTTATCAAGATTGTTCAAATTATGTCCCTGGGGTCAAAAATGACCGCGCCCCGAGGGTCACAAATTTACATAGAGTTATAAAGTGAAGTCTTCAAACCTCTTCTTCTCTGAAACTAATATAGCTAGAGCTTTGATATTTGGCATAGTGTAACTTCTAGAGGTATACTTTACCAATATTGTTCAAATGTTTCCAGTCCGTTGCATATCTAGGTCACAGGAGCTAAAAATAGATTTTTTTAATAAAAAGCTAAAAAAATCTTCTCTTAAACTACAGTGCCCTAAGCTTAGCTATTCTGCACTCAGCATCATCCAATCAGCAATTGGCACAATCATATTGTCATAATTTCTCAGCTTTCCAAGATATGTTACATGATTTACATCAACGGTCCCAGGTGAGCGATTTAGGGCCGTATACGGCTCTTGTTTACTCCTCCATTGATGAAATATTTCCTACATTCTAGCAGATAATAGCTTTTAAAGCAGGCTTAAAGTAAAGCAGAATGGGCCTTGGCACAGTCAGCTTTACTCTTTACCTGCTCTTAGTGGTCAACTATCTTCAATACTAGAAACAGGCTATGTGGTATTGGTTTAAAATGGGTTACACTCAAAGGTAAAGCTACCAGGCTTCATTACAACAGGTGAGCAATATCAGGGCCTTCAAGGCCCTGTACTGTTGTGTATATGTAACTGAATGGTGAAAGTGGTTTCAGTAACAACTTGTATATAGTATTTTGTTGTAAAACAAACAATAAATACATTTACTGTGAAATCTACTTAATTCTTCTTATTGATTAAGATCCTCAGGCTAGAAAAATACATGTAATTGAGCAAATTATTTATTAATCCATTACCCCATAAATATGTCTTATTATGCCTGATTTATTCCGCCACAGAAGAAAATAGTTCCACTTTATTCAGTAATGAGTATCATCATAAGAAATATTTTCTATATCCTAGCAGATGGTAGCTTAAAACAGGTTGAATAAGTAAAGTAGAAAGTACAAGAAAGTGCATTCTGCTTTACTTTCAACCTGCTTTTGAGTGGTGGCCTGTCTTCAAAGCTAGACACAGGTCATGGGTTGAAAATGTCCTGTTACCCCCCAAAAGTGTGTCGAAAAAATCCCTGGCGATCAGTGTTTTGATTATGTAGTGGACTATATCCCGATAATGTGCTAACGCCTACGAATAGTCTTTTATGTCACATTACTGATGTCCTGTTGCCATTTAGTCCTTAAGGTGCATTCTGCTTTACTTTCAACCTGCTTTAAGTGGTCATCCGTCTCTAAAACTATAGAAACTGGCTATTGGGTTTCCGGTTAAGGCCTATTCTGCTTTACTTTCAGCCTGCTTTAAGCTACCACCTGCTAGAATACAGAAAATATATATTCCTGACTATAAATTAGTATTGAAGATAGGTGGCCACTTGCAGCAGGTTAAAAGTAAAGCAGAATGCACCTTAAGGCTCATTCTGCTTTACTTTCAGCCTGCCTTAAGCTACCAGCCGCTGCGAAAATGTAGAGATTACTTCTTATGTTAAATATACACCACTGTATAAATTTGAACAATTTTCTTCAGTGAAGGGTTAAATTAGAGGCATAAAAAAGCATATTTATTGGGTAATGGGTTAACTCTTTTCTCCCTTAAACTTTAAATGGACAATTCCAGTTTACCGATTCTGACTTTTAAGGGTTGTTTTTGTCACTGTTTGGCATTATGACAAACAGTGAAGACCCTGATCAGAGGGCTCCTTTCGGAGCCCTCTGATCAGGGTCTTCACTGTTTGCACAGGACAAGTGTACTATTCACATGTACACTGTTTGAAAAGGACGCCTATATGCGGGACTAGGGCTCAAAGGGTTAAGGTGTGTAGAACATTCTTGATACTGATCACTTGGCTGTACCTGTAACTCGGTAAACGGGAAAATCTACTGAACACATTCAAGTGCCCAAGTGAAGAGTATACTCATCATTTACAAACAGTGTACCTGTGAAAAGTACACTTGTCTTACCCAGACAGTGTAGACTCTGGTCAGAACAGTACCCCTCTGATCTAAGACGAGATTTATTGCAAAATGACAAAAAATGCAGATGGTGTTCACTGTTCGTCATTTTGCAATATCTTGTTAAAATAAATTGTATATAGTCAAAAATGGAGCACTCTTGATTGGAAATTTGAATTGTCCATTTACTTTTCTGCGCTAAAAGTGCACTAAAAGCGAATTTTTTCAGGAAGTGTATTTTTACTGCACTGAAAGTGCATTTTTTCTGCACTAAAAGCGTATTTATCTGTTTGAAAGTGCACTTTTAATTTGGAAAAATACACTTTTAGTGCAGCAAAAATTCACTTAAGTGTACTTTTTCTGCATCTTTTCTGTACTAAAAGTGTATTTTTCCTGCATTTTTTTCTCAAAAGTGCACTTTTGCTTCAGAAAATGCACTTTTAATGCACAATAAATACACTGAAAGTGTACTTTTTCTGCATTTTTAGCACAAAAAGTACGCTTTTAATTCAGAAAAATACAGGAAATGTGCACTTTAATTCGCTTTAAGTATGGAAAAGATGCAGAAATAATACACTTTTATTAAGTAAAAAAATAAAATGAATTGAAGCCCAACCCCCGATTTAATTATGTTCCCTGATATCCATACAAAACTAGTTGCGTACCGAATGTAATGTGTATAAACTCAAACGTTTAGTAGAGCTTTTCCAACATATCAAGGGCAGATAATTCTTGACCATTTAAACTGATTTCTCCCATAAATGAACCCATTTTAGAACTTATAGCCATATAAAGTTTTAAGTAGAAAAATTTCAGGTCTAGCTTTTTTCAATTTATACATGAACATGTACCAAACCAAATCTTTCTGTATTCTAGCAGATGGTACTCGCTTTTAACCCTTTCTCCATTTCACCCATTGACAGTTTCGCCTGTACTATTTTAGACTACTGAAACACATCCCTGTTTGTGAGTACAATTTATACAGCGCAATACATTGCGAGCGTACGTCTCCAGTTTTAAATTTACTGGTATATTTTGAAAGTGGTTTTGAAAGAAAAATGATGGATGAAACATGAATGTCAAACATCTAACTACATATTTATGACTGTTTTATAATACTATTATTTTAAAATTTAAAGAAAAATGGACATTTTACAAATGTGTTTCTCATTGCTGTTTTTTGGCATTTTTCGATGGTTGAAATTTTTTATTCACTGTTTGTCACATATTCAGATGCTTATATCCATCAAATCATATAAATGTTTCAGGAAAAAATGAGAAACTTTTCAATTTCATGCAGATTGGTTTACTGTTCCTAATCTTGAAGACTTGTGACTACTTAACATAATTGGAAAGTAAAGTAGATTAGCAGAATGTGCCTTAATGCACATTCTGCTTTACTTTTCAGTCTGCTTTTAGACTATCTGCTAGAATATAGAAATCATTTATTATAATACATATTCTTGACTGTATAAATTTGAACTATTTACTTCAGACTAGAGGAATAAATAAAAGGCATAAAAAGCTTATTTATGGGGAAATGGGTTAATTAAGGGGCAAAATTTCTTTTTTTTTCTTCAAAGTCATGCAAACCTCGTAAAGGGTGTGCTTTGATTGGTTAACTCTGAAACTCAATCGGTGTATGGATAATGGAGGCGCCTTTTAGTGCATTTTATTATTTAATTTATTCCTCCACTGAAGAAAAACAGTTCCAATTTATAGTCATGGATGTATACCAATTTTATCATCAAAAATAATTTCTAATTAATAGCAGATCATCATGATGGTAGCTATAAACAGGCTGAAAGTAAAGCAGAATGCACCTTGTGGCATATTCTTCTTTACTTTCAACCTGCTTTAACCCATTACCCCATAGCCTGTTTCTAGTTCCGAAGACAGTGGTTGAAAGTAAATCAGAATTATGCCTCTAAAGGTGCAATTTGCATTACTTTCAGTCTGCTTAAAGCTACCATAGATCTGCTAGCTAGGAGTAGGATATAGAAAATATTCATTAAACAGTAGTATGAGTATATTTATGATTGTACAAAAGTCATGTGTTAAGTGGAACTATTTTTCTTCAATGGAGGAATAAGTTAAAGGGGTAAAAGGAGTCAATGGGGTAATAGGTTAATAACTTAGTGGTCCCCTATCTTCAAAACTTGAAAAAAACTATGGGGTCATGGGTTAAAGCAGACTGAGACATCTTGTGAAAGTAAAGCAGAATATGCCTTAAACATAATGCTTTACTTTCAAAACTGCTTTAAGTGTTCTTTTCAATACTAAAATCACTGGATCAATGGAGTAATGGGTTAATTAACTTCATTAATTGAGTTAATCAATTCAATAGGTCAAGTTGTTTTGATTGGTTTTGCATCATTAGCCACATTATAATTGCCTAAGCCTATGATAAAGCCAGAAAAAGTATGATAATAGGGTTCTTTTCTCCATTTGGTTCAATTCAATACAACATTTTCTCAGTTTGCATATGAGAATTTTCCCTAACACACTCACACATTCAACACATTTGGTAATAAGGATGATAATAAGGTTCTTTTCTTTAACATACTATTATCTTTGTCTTTGAGTAAATAATTTTTCAATAGGCAATTGTATGAAATAATCTATTATTGTCAAAAGATGACTATTGGTTAAAACTATTGCTCATTCCAATCAGATAATTTTGCAAATACAAGTTCCTCTTACACCTTTTAAGCATATAATCATAATGAAAACCTGGCTTAACTACAGCCTAACATAAACTATATTATAGTTGTGGAAAACAAACTGCATATTTGCTGAAAAAAAAAGAGAGATTTTACCTTTTCTTTTCTATCTGCTCTTTCTATAATGGCTGCCATTTGAACATTATCCCTCAAAATGCAAGGCTCTGATTGGCTAATAAAAGGGGATTTGCATTCTGGGAATATTATTAACTTAAGCTTGTATCCTTAACAAAACTTTTCCTTAATATAGATTTGTTAAATCTAAAACTCACAAAATATTTATTAAATACAATGTATAAAACTATATATTATTTAGTATGAAAAATAGGGATTCATTCATTCTGAAATCAAGGCTGAAAAAATGCTTTTGGATTTTTGCACACCAGCATTTTTTTTACAATAACATAAAATTTACCTATTGAACTGAATAACAACAGGATCCAACCCCAGGCTAATTTAACCATTTATCCTATAGCCTGTTTCCTGTTGTGAAAATAGGTGACTGCTTAAAGCAGGTAGAAAGTAAAGCAGAATTGCCTTTAGGTGCATTCTGCTTTGATTTCAGCCTGCTGTAAGCTATCACCTTCTAGAATAAAGAACATAATTATTCCTTATGATACATATTCATGACTATAAATTTGAACTAGATTTTTTTGTGGATACATAAATTTAAGGCATAAAAAGGCATATTGAGGAAGAATTGGGTTAAGTTATTTACATTTACATTACTAAAAGAAAATAAACCTCTAAAACAGAGTAATTTCAATGGATTACATTTTTCCCTATCAAACCCTTAAATAGATTTAAATTAGGTAGCTATGTTAAAAAGGACATTTTCAACCCCAATTCAACATTAAGACAATTGCCAGTCAGCAAAAATGTTGCTGTAAAAAAAAAAAAAAAAAATATCAGTAGGAAAAATAACTTTTTATGCCTCTACAGCAGACAATCTTTTTAAAACAAAATCTTTTAATTAAAAGATAATGAAATTAAATAAATTTTAAAAAAAAATAGTATTTTACTTTATCAACATAATTTGAATAATTTCAAAATTGTCTGCTTCAAATTTTTTGTATGATGGAAGGGTTAATTAATGTTTTAAAGAAAATTGGCCGAGTCAGGGTTCAAACCAGAGACCTGTACTCAAGTAAGTACATGAGAAATTGCAATAAAAAGCCAAATACAGTTCTGACCTATTTAAAAGAGGCGTTAAGAAATGACTTACTTTTCCTATAAAAGATGCTTTTAAAATGCACTTGCAAATTATGAACACAATTTTCATAGAAAATAAAAGATACACTTATTTATAAAAGATTCACTTAAAGTGCACTTTTTGTAACATACAAAATCTTAAAAATTAAAAGATTCACTTTTACAAATAAAAAATGCACTTTAATGCAGTCCGTTTTAAAAAGATACACTTATTTGAAAAAGATTCACTTTTTGAAAAAATAAATACACTTTTTGCTAGGAAAAGATACAGAAAAAATACACTTTCAGAAAAAGATGCAGATATAATGCACTTCTCTTTCCAAAAGATGCAGGAAAAATACACTTTTTTGTAAAAGTGCAGAAAAAATACGCTTTTTGTCAAAAAATGCAGGAAAAATGCGCATTTAAAGTGTACTTTGGTAAAAAGTGAATTTTTTTTCGAGAAGGGTAACCCAATACCCCATAGCCACTTATAGTTTTGAAGGTGACCACTTAAAACAGGTTGAAAGTAAAGCAGAATGTGCCCTTAGGTGCATTCTGCTTTACTTTCAGCTTGCTTAAAACTACTTTCTACATGGATCTAGAAAAAATTCCTTGTGCTGAATATTCATGATTATATAACATGGAATTATTTTCTTCAGGGGAGGAATGAATTAAGGCGTACTTATGGGGTTTAGGTTAACGTATCATCATGCAGGATGCCTTTTTATGCTCCCCTTTCCCCTCCATCCCATGACAGTTAGTCAGCTAGGGCATACCGTAATTTCTGGCAATAAGCCCGCGGGCTATCTCATTTTTTAACGGTCAACAAGGTGCCTGCGGGTTATCTCATGAAGCGGGCTATATGACGAATCTTTTTACCCATTGGGATTGCAGAAAAAATCAAATAATACAGCTAGTGTAATGAGGAGCTAAATGTTACTGTTACTTCCAAAATTGTATAAAACACAGAGGAAATTCAAATAGTTTGTAATTGCATTACTAAACAACTTTCCCTTCCTTTTTAGCTCACCTGAGCCAAAGGCTCAAGGTGAGCTATTGGGATGGCCCTGTGTCCGTCGTCCGTTGTCCGTCGTCGTTAACAATTGCTTCAAATGACATCTCATCATATACCGCTTGACAGATTTCAACCAAACTTTACAGAAATGTTCCTTGGGTCAAACTCTTTCAAATTTGTTCAAAGAATTAAAAACAATGCAGAACTCTGGTTGCCATGGCAACCAAAGTGAAAAAATAAGGAAATCTTTAAAAATCTTCTTGTCAAAAACTGCAAGGGTCAGAGCTTAGATATTTGGCACACAGCTTCATCTACAGGTCCTCTATCAAGTTTGTTCAAATTATGTCCCTGGGGTCAAAATTGGCCCCGCCCCGGGGGTCACAGTTTTACATAGAGTTATATAGTGAAATCTTCAAAGGTCTTCTTCTCTGAAACTAATATGGCTAGAGCATTGATACTAGGCATGGTGACACTTCTAGATGTCCTTTACATATTTTGTTCAAATGGTTCCGGTCAGTTGCATAAGTAGGTCACAGGAGCTAAAAATAGATTTTTTCAATGAAAACTTAAAAAATCTTCTTGTCTGAAACTACAAGGGCAAGAACTTAGATATATGGCACATAGCTTCATCTACAGGTCCTCTATCAAGATTGTTCAAATTATGTCCCTGGGGTCAAAATTGGCCCCGCCCCGGGGGTCACAGTTTTACATAGAGTTATATAGTGAAATTTTCAAACGTCTTCTTCTCTGAAACTAATATGGCCAGAGCTTTGATATTCATCATGGTGACACTTCTAGATGTCCTTTACATATTTTGTTCAAATGGTTCCAGTCGGTTGCATAAGTAGGTCAGAGGAGCTAAAAAAATAATTTTTGAATGGAAACTTATAAAAATCTTCTTGTCTAAAACCCTAGTACCCTGATCTTAGATATTTGGCACATAGCATCATCTACAGGGCCTCTATCAAGATTGTTCAAATTATGCCCCTCAGATAAAAAATGACCCCATCCTGGACATAAGTCATGATCTCCATTTTGTCAGTGATTCTCAGGTGAGCAAAATATGCCCCATGGGGCTCTTGTTAAATAAGGAAGTTACATCAATACGAATGTGAAACGGTTTGGATCCTATGTAGACGCTGATTTTCTCGGCGGTTAAATCTGATTGCAACTTTTACACAAGTCGCGATTAGCAGGCAATTTTATATCAACAACAATACAACCAATACAATCGACAATGCTTTTTAGCTCACCTGAGCTAGCTCAGGGTGAGCTATTGCAATCCTTGAATGTCCGGCGTCCGTCGTGCGGCGTGCGGCGTCAACAATTTTAATGTTTACACTCTAGAGACCACAATTTTTATCCAATCTTTCTCAAACTTGCTCAGATGGTATATTGCCAGAAGAGTTTGGATGAGTTCGATTATGGGTGAAATCAGACAAATAGGTCATGAGTTATCTACCTTTGAACTGCTGAAAATGCCATATTTAACAGTGTTTACACTCTAGAGGCCACAGTATTTATCCAATCTTTCTAAAACCTGCCAAGATTGTATATGACCATAAGAGTTCGGAAGAGTTCAATTTTGGCTGAAATCGGACAAATAGGTCATGAGTTATCTACCTTTGAATTGCTGAAAATGCCATATTTAACGGTGTTTACACTCTAGAGGCCACAGTATTTATCCAATCTTTCTAAAACCTGGCCAGATGGTATATGACCATAAGAGTTCGGCTGAGTTCGATTTTGGTTGAAATCGGACAAATAGATCAAGAGTAATCTACCTTTGAATTGCTGAAAATGCCATTTTTAACAGTGTTTACACTCTAGAGTTCACAATTTTTATCAAATCTTTCTTAAACTTGCTCAGATGGTATATTACTATAAGAGTTCAGATGAGTTTGATTATGGTTGAAAGCAGACTTATAGGTCGAGAGTTATCTACCTTTGAATTGCTGAAAATGCCATATTTAACAATGTTTACACTCTAGAGGCCACAAATTTTATCTAAGCTCTCTCAAACTTGCCCATATTGTATATGACCATAAAAGTTGGAAAAAGGGTGATTATGGTTGGAATCAGACAAATAGATCAAGAGATATCTACCTTTGAATTGCTGAAAATGCCATATTTTACAGCGTTTACACTCTTGCAACTACAGTTTTCAATGGATTTTGATTATACATGTACTTGTACACAAAGGATGTAGCTATACATTCTCGAAGGAGTGAAATTATTGTTGAAATGTAATCATTGTGGCAATAGTTACCTGCCCTTGATATACTTTGAAATGCTAGAAAAAGGCTTAATTTCAGTATTGTTTAGGCTCTAGTTATCTGCCTTTGATGTACTCTACTATACTACAGTAGGTCGACAAACTTGAGTGGATTTAGAATAAAATGGGTGAAATTCAAAGGTAAAGCTATCAGGCTTCATTACAAATGGTGAGCGATATCAGGGCCTTTTGGCCCTCTTGTATTGTTCTCCAACAGCTAACGGACTGCATTGAGTAAGTTTTCACGGGTTTATCAAACCGCAAATGAGGTGAAAAAAATGGTCATACCCGACAATGTCGACGTATTCAACAAATACAATCATTTGGATCTACGCTGTTTTCATAGGTCACTAACGTTCTAACTTTTACCTCTGTCAGAATTGAGAGTCTAATAGCATAGAATAATGCTTTAGCACTATCCAGCATTTAACTATGATAACGCTTGGAAGTTAGTACATATTACTCCTTATGACGTGTAAGTATCGCAATATGACTGCGGGCATATAGACGGTGCGGCTTATTTGCCGAAACTTTTTAGCTCACCTGAGCTAGCTCAGGGTGAGCTATTGCAATCCTTGATTGTCCGGCGTCCATCGTCCGTCGTCCGGTGTGCGGCGTCAACAATTTTAGTGTTTCCACTCTAGAGACCACAACTTTTATCCAATCTTTCTCAAACTTGCTCAGATGGTATATTGCCATAAGAGTTCGGATGAGTTCGATTATGGTTGAAATCGGACAAATAGGTCATGAGTTCTCTACCTTTGAACTGCTGAAAATACCATATTTAACAGTGTTTACACTCTAGAGGCCACAGTATTTATCCAATCTTTCTAAAACCTGCCCAGATTGTATATGACCATAAGAGTTCGGAAGAGTTCGATTATGGTTGAAATCGGACAGTTATCTACCTTTGAATTGCTGAAAATGCCATATTTAACGGTGTTTACACTCTAGAGGCCACAGTATTTATCCAATCTTTCTTAAACCTGCCCAGATTGTATATGACCATAAGAGTTCGGATGAGTTTGATTTTGGTTGAAATCGGACAAATAGATCAAGAGTAATCTACCTTTGAATTGCTGAAAATGCCATTTTTAACAGTGTTTACACTCTAGAGTTCACAATTTTATCTAATCTTTCTTAAACTTGCTCAGATTGTATATTACTATAAGAGTTCAGATGAGTTTGATTATGGTTGAAAGCAGACTTATAGGTCGAGAGTTATCTACCTTTGAATTGCTGAAAATGCCATATTTAACGGTGTTTACACTCTAGAGGCCACAGTATTTATCCAATCTTTCTAAAACCTGCCCAGATTGTATATGACCATAAGAGTTCGGATGAGTTTGATTTTGGTTGAAATCGGACAAATAGATCAAGAGTAATCTACCTTTGAATTGCTGAAAATGCCATTTTTAACGGTGTTTACACTCTAGAGTTCACAATTTTTATCAAATCTTTCTTAAACTTGCTCAGATTGTATATTACTATAAGAGTTCAGATGAGTTTGATTATGGTTGAAAGCAGACTTATAGGTTGAGAGTTATATACCTTTGAATTGCTGAAAATGCCATATTTAACGATGTTTACACTCTAGAGGCCACAAATTTTATCCAATCTTTCTCAAACTTACTCAGATTGTATATTACCATAAGACTTCGGATGAGTTCAATTTTGGTTGTAATCGGATCAATAGGTCAAGAGTTATCTACCTTTGAATTGCTGAAAATGATATATTTAACAGTGTTTAAGCTCTAGAGGCCACAATATTTATCCAAGCTCTCTCAAACTTGCCCATATTGTATATGACCATAAGAGTTGGAAAAAGGGTGATTATGGTTGGAATCAGACAAATAGATCAAGAGATATCTTCCTTTGAATTGCTGAAAATGCCATATTTTACAGCGTTTACACTCTTGCAACTACAGTTTTCAATGGATTTTGATTATACTTGTACACAAAGGATGAAGCTATATGTTCTCGAAGGAGTGCAATTATTGTTGAAATATTATCATTGTGGCAATAGTTACCTGCCCTTGATATACTTTGAAATGTTAGAAAAAGGCTTAATTTCAGTATTGTTTAGGCTCTAGTTATCTGCCTTTGATGTACTCTACTATACTACAGTAGGTCGACAAACTTGAATGGATTTAGAATAAAACGGGTGAAATTCAAAGGTAAAGCTATCAGGCTTCATTACAAATGGTGAGCGATATCAGGGCCTTTTGGCCCTCTTGTATTGTTCTCCAACAGCTTGTTTCATTTTTCTGTTTTCTGCGGGCAATATGCCGGCTGCCGGCTATCTAAAAGTGCGGGCTAATTGCCGGAAATTACGGTACTGTTATACCCCTGTCTGTTTGTTCATTTGTTCTTCCACATACAGTGAAACCCCTCTAAACTGGACATCTGTGGGGACAAAATAAATGTCCGGTTTAGAGGGGTTTCTGGTTTAAAGGGGTTTTCCTCTTTCTAGTACGGAAGAAAGCTGATCACTTAACCCTTTGAACCCTAGTCCCGCATATAGGCGTCATTTTCAAACAGTGAACATGTGAATAGTACACTTGTCCTATGCAAACAGTGAAGACCCAGATCAGAGTGCTCCTTTCTCAGAGGGCTCCGATAGGAGCCCTCTGATCAGGGTCTTCACTGTTAGTTATAATGCCAATCATTGACAAAAACAACCCTTAAAAGTCAGAAATGGACTAGACTTAAATGGAAATTGGAATTGTCCATTTAAAGCTTTAGGGAGGAAAGAGTTAAAGCAGGTTGAAAGTAAAGCAGAATGCGCCTTATGGCGCATTCTGCTGTACTTTCAACCTGCTTTAAGCTATCATCTGCTAACATATAGAAATACTTCTGCATGATATGATACATATTCATTAATATATTCTCTTCAGTGTAGGAATAAATCAAAGGCGTAAAAAAGCATATTTATGGTGTAATGGCCCTAATGGGTTAAACTAAAGAAGGGTTGAAAACGGTACCAAAAGTTTTATTTGGTTTAGAGAGAATTCCGGTATTTAGAGGTTCCGGTTTAGAGGGGTTTCACTGTATATGGTACATGCAGATATTGTGGCAGAATGCTGAAACAGTAAAGCCTTTCTACTATGGCCATTAAGGCTTTTTGGGTGCATGAAAGACAGGTGAAGGTTAAAGCAAGGTGAAAGTAAAACAGGAAGAGCTTCCTGTTTTACATTCCGCTTGCTTTAAGCAGTCATGTTCCTTAAACACAAAATAATTAACATAATTTAGTTGTTGTAATAGAGAGGTTTTACTGTACTCTATAATTGTAGGTAATGTAGTTGGTGCGCCAGACTTATGTGACCAGATAGAAGCTCCTGCAAGTCAATATTCTGCCAGTCAAGCTAATGCCAGGATTGGAAGTGAAGATGTGGATTTATCTGACTATGATGATGATTATGGAGATCCTGATTATTTAACAGATACGACAGACAATGAATTGTCAGATTCCATAGATAAATCTGAGATTTTCTCAGAAACACCATATCATGCTCTCTGTCACAATAAAAGTGAAGCTGAGGAAAAGAAGTTAAAGTCTAAAAGAATATCCTAAGTTACTGCTGTTTCCACTGATAAATCAGGTATTAAGAGAGTTTATGATAAGGTACATTTTTGTACTTATTGCAAGACTAGTTCCACCTATCTTACTAAACATTTCTTTCCGCATCATCCGGAAGAAACTGAGGTCAGTTGGATTCTAAGTTTTCCAAAGAATTCGAAAGAAAGGAATTTAGCAATTATGAAGTTGAGGAATGAAGGAGACTATAAACACAACATGGAGGTTTTAAAATCTGGCCAGGGAACATTAGCGACCTGGACAAGAATCAAAGGAAAAGATGAACCAGATGAATTCTTGCCATGTGATCATTGCTTGGCATTTTTATCAAAGAAAAATTTGTGGAGACATAGAAAAAAATGTCCCCTAAAAGGTGAACAACAACCTGCTCGTGCAAAAGTTCAGGCAACTACATCTTTGCTTTTACCATCAAGAGAAACTGCTAGTACTGGGTTCAAACAACATGTTTGACAAAAACGGCTTGTGATGGTGTTACTAGTGCTGTTAGAAATGATATGCTTATTTTGAAATTGGGAGAGAAACTATTTCAGAAGCTAAGTCATCTGCCTCACTTGGTCAAGTACATTTATGTAAAAAGTTGAATGTTCTTGGAAGACTCTTGATTCAGGCTAAGGGACTTGACTTGGGCGTACAGTCTTTGACAGATCTCATTTCTTCTGACAGTTTCCATGTCACCATTGAGGCAACGAAAACCTTATAATGCAAGTACGACCAAGACCTGAACAAATATTGTAATGCCTCACTGGCATTTAAACTAGGTCATCTTTTGAAAAAGTGTGCAAGAATAAAGAAAAGTTAAGCATTGATTACAGGAAATGATGATCAACAAGACAAAGCAGTTGCCTTCTTTTTTTTTTTTATCATTTTATTTTTCCAAGACTTTACAATTCTGTTTATAAATGTACATGCAGATCGTTTTAACAAAACATTTCTTACATACATAAAATCGCAAAAGTCTAAGGTTATGTTATGGGTATATATACGAGGGCTGTCCCAAAACATCGTAGACTTTCGTTATAAAATTGTTATTTATAACAGCAGAGACAAACGCTCGTCATAGTTTATAAAAATAGGGATTAAGTAAGCCTGTGTGAATTTTTGACGCACTATCTTAAAAACTGGCTAGTGCAGATTAGTTTGAAACACCCTACCCGTGCAACCCCGGCGCACACTATAGTTACGTAATGACGTTATCGACGTCAACGTTACTCTTTTTCAAAATATTCGCCGTGATAATCGATGCATTCGCTGTTTCGCACAACCGGTTAACTTGTCATATACGCTGGCGAACAATGCCTTTCTTCATTCCTCACAAGACTCAATGTTTCTTGTTTCAGCTTCTCAAAGGTTTCAAACTTAAGTCATAGTAACTGAAATTTCAGGCATATAAATACGACGAAATCTGATGGGGCTATGTCAGTGATGTATGGCACATGTTCAAGCTTTCGAAAAATCCACCACGACAATTTTGAATTGTTTATACTGGGAAGTGTGGCACCGAACGTTATCCTGGTGGAATATGATGCTGTCAACTTGAATTTCAAGGTTGTCAATGAACCCTCTGGTCGCTTCTTTCGTATCGAAATGTGGCATGCAAGAGATCTGTGAGATGAATTTGTTGAGAAATGCCTGCTCTCTCGCATACCTGGACATGTCTTTCTTTTTTCTGCACTTAGCAAGCGAGACATCCACCTAGTATAGCCCCTCGAGATGTTAAGTTTCTCAAGCAAAATCCGATGTAAAGACGAGTTGCTGACCCCGACGATTTCAACAATTTTTATCACCGCAAGATGCTGATCACCATTGATGACGCACCTCACGTCTTTCTACAATTAAGCCGTCAATTCATATCAGCCGTCCCGTCTTTGTAAACTAATTTTCAATCCATCCTTCTGTAAAATGCTTATGCTGTTTGGAGATCAGAGAACAAGATGCTGATTTATACTTTTCTGTTGATTGCAATTGTTTAAACGTCTGTGTCGGGGTCATATTTAACCTAACACAGTATTCTATAACATTTTGCTGCGCCGCACTTTCCGTTGACGTCGTCAATTCTAGCGTTTTCAGAACACGGTACCATTCGCGATAACTCTATAGATGTTTTCAAAATACCGCTACGTTAATGATATTTCCCAGGATGACGTCATACATAGCAATGTCAACGTTCATGACGCAATTTCGCGCGAATTTAAACTCGAAGTTGCATTGTAGGAGGTTGAAAGATGCACACCTTTAAATCTACCTGCAAGATTTTTGCGTGCGCCGCACAATCTTACAAGCAATTAATATTTGCTAAAAAATAAGGGTCAAGTTTGTTAATGAACCTCAATCTTTTTTCTACAAATGTGAAAATGTTTGAAATAGCATCAGTAAAACAATAATAGAAATAATACGTCGGGTTCTTCAAAAAAAATATTTGTCCACGGTGTTTTGGGACAGCCCTCGTATATAAAAAAAGTTGCCTTCTTGTGTTTGGGGAAACAGAAGTGGACAGATGAGATCTCCAGGCCTGCTTGGCAAGCTGATGGCAAACAAATTGAATGAAGAGCAAATGCTTCCATTGACAGTAGATGTAATTGTGACAAGTCTATTCAGCAAAAAAGCATTAACCCATTACCCCATAGCCTTTCTTTAGTTTTGCAAACAGGTGACCTCTAGTCGTCAAGCAGGTTGAAAGTTAAACAGAAGGCACTGAAGAAAATAGTTCTGATTTGTAATGTCATGAATATGTATCAGAAGTAATATTTTCTATATTCTTACAGGTGGTAGCTTAAGGCATGCTGAAAGTAGAGCAGAATGCACCTATAGGCACATTCTGCTTTACTTTCAACCTGCTTTAAGAGTTTATCTATCTTCAATACTAGAAATAGGCTATGGTTTAACTCTTTGAACCCTAGTCCCGCATATAGGCGTCCTTTTCAAACAGTGTACATGTGAAAAGAATACTTGTCCTTTGCAAACAGTGAAGACCCAGATCAGAGGGCTCCGAAAGGAGCCCTCTGATCAGGGTCTTCACTGTTTGTCATAATACCAAACATTGACAAAAACAACCCTTAAAAGCCAGAAATGGACTAGACTAAAAAAGAAACTGGAATTGTCCATTTAAGTTTTAGGGAGGAAAGAGTTAAAGGGTTAATCTATTACCCCATTAAGTTGTTTTCAGTTTTGAAGACAGATGACCTCTTAAAGCAGGTTGAAAGTCTGCCAAATAATAGAACACATTTCTTGTGGTACATATTTATGACTGTATAAATTGGAACTATTTTCTTCAGTAGATGAATAAATTGAAAGTGTTAAAAAGGTGTATTTACGGGTTAATGGGTTAAGCAGTCACCTGTAAAGCTCAGGACAAATCAAATATGAATCAAGAGGTTATGTGTGAAATTGGCAGGTATAGCTTATTTCTGGTTTTGAAGACAGGTGACCACTTTAGCTCGCTTTAAGCCATCATCTGCTACTCACTAGGATATAGAAAATATTTGTAATAGAACATATTCAGGACTGTATTAAGTAAAATTATGTTCTGTAGTTGAGGAATACATTTTCATTAAAGGCATATTTGTGGAGTAATGAGTAAATGCCATAAACTGACGAGTTTTGTGTTAGTGAGTTGTAGCTTTGCATTGATTTGATAAATGTTGATATGCATATAAGTTACAGTATGTATAGTTTGTGTATTATTAAACTTGACTGAGGTTAACAATGAAAAGGGCCGAAGGTTAGAAAGCATCTGAGATTGTTCTCTAACTTTTGATTGGTCAGATTTATATCGGTGGTACATGACCTTTTTATTGTGGCAGTGCTGTAAAATTCAACTCACTCAGGTTTGAGCATTAGATCAAATCTGACCAATCAAAATCTATGGAATGATATCAGACTTAACACAAACAGTAGCCTCTGGCCAATGGGCAGAGGACATGCTCCAAGTTAAAGGCCAATAATTTCTCTAGTTTAACCCATTGGCCCATAAATACACCTTTATGCACTAAAGAAATTAGTTTCACTTTATACAGTCATGAATATGGACCAAAGAAATTTTTTCAATATGGTAGCAGATGGTAGCTTAAAGCAGGCTGAATGTAAAGCAGAAGGTGCCGTAAGGCACATTTTGCTTTTCATTCAACCTGCATTTAGTGGTCAACTATCTTCAATACTATAGAAGCATGGGATAATGGGTTAAATATGTGGACCTGGAACATATCTGTTTCCAACCAGCTTTTCATGATTACTGTATACATTAGAACTATCTTCTTCAGTGGAGGAATGAATTATACGTGCTGAAAGAGGCTTTTATTGGGGAAAGGGTTATGGTGCATTCTGCATTACCTATAGCCTGCTTTAAGCTACCATCTGTTAACCCTTTCCCCAATAGAAGCGCCTTTTAGCGGATATGATTTATTCATCCGCTGAAGAAAATAGTTCCAATTTAATCAGTAATGAATATGTATTATAGGGAATATTTTCTATATTATAGCACATGGTAGCTTAAAGCAGGTTGAAAGTGCATTCTGCTTTACTTTCAACCTGCTTTAAGTAGTCACCTATCTTAAATACTAGAAATAGGATATCAGGTAAAGAGTTAAGATGCAGAAAACATTCCTAAAAGGCAGAATGTAGCTGTCAAGTAGCCAAAATTGCGCATTTTTTAAACCTGAAATCTCAGGCACATACGTAATCTAAACATATAAAAAGATGTAATCTGCGATGATTATGGAGGCTTACAAACCTGTGAATTTGGTGGAGAAGTTGATTTTTAAATTGGTTTGTTGACATCTGATCAACGAGGGAGATTTTCGGAGTTGGTTCGGCTTGCGCCCTGCAAAGATGTTTTCATAGTTTATTATTGGTGTTTTCTTCTGACTTGGCAGAGTTATTTTTAGATTTGAACATTCTAAAACTTTAAAATGGATGAGTCTTCCCTACATCCAGCAAGAGACATTGATAGCTGTATTTTTGTGCTCAATATACAGTATAGAGAATACATTTTTCTTTCCCGTTTAAACACAAACGCAATGCACTAACCTGTGGAAATTTACTTTTAGAAATTTTCACTATTTTTTTAATCTGAGTAGCTAATAGGTTGGAGCCTGATCAGATGCCGGATTACCCGGGGTCTGATCAGGCTCCAACCTGCTTGCATTGGAAATAATAGTTATGTATATAAATGTGTTTATTTGGATAGAATAAAATATCAGTAAAGTTAGCGCAGCGGTCTCGTGCTACATGAGGATCATACTTATCTCATGTAGAAAGTGTAAGGTTACCTTGCTTACAGTGGAGAAATTGTTATTCTTTCCCAATAAACGTGTTTAGGCTAAAACCATTATTTCAATTGCAAACAGTTTGGAGTTAGATCAGACGCCAGATAACCCGGCGTCTGATCAGGCACCAAATGTTTGCCACTCAGACTAACAGGAATGGTCAGAATTGTCTACAGGTTGTCCTTTTATGTGTTTCTTTGCGATGCATTTGTGTTTCATTTGTGTTTAAACGGGAAAGAATAACATTTTCTCCACTGTTACCTATTTACAATTATTAACTATTCTGTTCTAAAAATAATTCGGACAAGTCAGAAAAATCTGATGGATCACGTGACTCTTATTTGACCATGCGAAAATTCTCGGAAGCCGAGACTAAGATTTGTTATGTAAACAAAGAGCTTATTTTGATAGACATCTCGATAAGAAAGGGGGGCATATATCGCTCAGGCATCTGGCAACTGATTTCACTTAGTTTTGATACATAGAAAATGTACATACATGTATATAAGAAATTGCTCGTTTGAAACATCCATTTGGGCGGTGATATGACTCTAAGGTGGAAGGGTTAATCAGCCATTTGTCAGAATTTTAACCCATTTAAGGGTGTATCCAACCAATAAGCGATTTTTTCAAAGTATCAAACGTTTTTTCTATCATTGTTTTTAGCTCACCTGAGCCTTTAAGGCTCAGGGTGAGCTATTGTGATCCCATTCTGTCCGTCGTACGTTCACATTTTCAAACAACATCTCCTCTGAAACCACTGACCCGATTTCAACCAAACTTTATCAGAACCTTTAGTGGCAAGGGGGAACGAAATCTTGTTCAAAGTTTTTGGCTAGAGTTATTCCCCTTGCTTTGGGACCAGATTTTCTAACATGACCGTATAGACAACTTTCAATGCATAAGAAAATCTTTAAAAATCTTCTTCTCAGAAACCAAAAGGCCCAGACCTTTGATATTTGGTATGTATCATAACCTAATGATCTTCTACCAAGATTGTTCAAATTTTGACCCTGGGGCCAAAAATGGCCCCGCCCTGGGGCTTATCAGTTTTTCTTAGGAAAACCTTTGAAAATCTTCTTCTCTGAAACTGTAAGGCCTAGATCATTAATATTTGACATGTAGATTTGCGTTATGGTCCTCTACCAAGATTGTTCAAATTATGACCCCTGGGTCAAATTTGGCCCCGCCCCGGGGCTTATCAGTTTTACATAGACTTATATAGGAAAACCTTTAAAAATCTTCTTCTCTGAAACTGTAAGGCCCAAATCTTTAAAATTTTACATATAGCTTTGCCTTATGGTCCTCTACCAAGATTGTTCAAATTATGATCCCTGGGCCAAAAATGTCCCCGCCCTCGGGCTTATCAGTTTTTCATGGGAAAACCTTTAAAAATCTTCTTCTCTGAAACCCTAAGGCCCAGATCATTTATATTTGACATGAAGCTTTGCGTTATAGTCCTCTTCCAAGATTGTTCAAATCATGACCCCTGGGTCAAAATTGGCCCCGCCTTGGGGCTTATCAGTTTTACATAGACTTATATAGGAAAACCTTCAAAAATCTTCTTCTCTGAAACTGTAAGGCCCAGATCTTTAATATTTGACACATAGCTTTGGCTTATGGTCCTCTACCAAGATTGTTCAAATTATGACCCCCGGGCCAAAAATGGCCCCGCCCTTGGGCTTATCAGTTTTTCATAGGAAAACCTTTAAAAATCTTCTTCTCTGAAACTGTAAGGCCCAGATCATTTATATTTGACACGTAGCTTTGCCTTATGGTCCTCTACCAAGATTGTTCAAATTATGACTCATTGATCAAATTTGGCCCCGCCCCGGGGCTTATCAGTTTTATATAGACTTATATAGGAAAACCTTTAAAAAATTTTTTATAGCTATATATATCACAATATTGTCTTGCCCAGTCAGCTTAGATACAATGTTCTCAGGTGAGTGACTTGTGGGCCATGGCCCTCTTGTTTTGGAAGAGCTATTTATGATGAATGAAAAAATGGAGAAAAAAATATATGGTGGTGTCCTTACAAAATTTACAAAAAAGTACCATATCGATGATATTTAGAGCTTTATAATTTTCACATTTGGTGCCTGTGTTTTAGCTCACCTGAGCCAAAGGCTCAAGGTGAGCTATTGGGATGGCCCTGTGTCCGTCGTCGTTAACAATTGCTTCAAATGACATCTCATCATATACCGCTTGAAAGAATTCAACCAAACTTTACAGAAATGTTCCTTGGGTCAAGCTCTTTCAAATTTGTTCAAAGAATTAAAAACAATGCAGAACTTTGGTTGCCATGGCAACCAAAGTGAAAAAATAAGGAAATCTTTAAAAATCTTCTTGTCAAAAACTGCAATGGCCAGAGCTTAGATATTTGGCACACAGCATCATCTACAGGTCCTCTATCAAGTTTGTTCAAATTATGTCCCTGGGGTCAAAATTGGCCCCGCCCCGGGGGTCACAAATTTACATAGAGTTATATAGTGAAATCTTCAAATCTCTTCTTCTCTGAAACTAATATAGCTTGAGATTTTATATTTGGAATGGTGTAACTTCTAGGTGTACTTTACCAATATTGATTAAATGGTTCCGGTCTGTTGCATATCTAGGTCACAAGAGCTAAAAATAGATTTTTTCGATAAAAACTTAAACAAGAGGGCCAGAATGGCCCTTAATCGCTCACCTGTACATGGTGATGGGTCATGTGATTTCAGAAAAGAAGATTTGTGAAACTTTGACCAATGGGCGGGGTCACTTTTGACCCCAGGGACATAATATGAATGCTCTTGATACAGGACCTGTAGACGATGCTATGTGCCAAATATCTAAGCTCAGTGTACTATGATTTCGGACAAGATTTTTAAAGTTTTCATTGGAAAAAATCTATGTTTAGCTCTGGTGACCCAGATATGCAACAGACCGGAACCAATTAATCAACATATGTGAAAGACCTCTAGACATTACATCATGCAAAATATCTAAGCTCTAGCCATATTGGTTTCAAAGAAAAAAGTGTTTGAAAATTTCACTATATAACTCCATGTAAAATGGCGACCCCAGTGGCAAAATTTGAACAAAAATTGGCCCCGCCCCGGGGGTCACCGTTTTACATAGAGTTATATAGTGAAATGTTCAAACATCTTCTTCAAAACCACATGCCTGATTGCAATCAAACTTGACAGAAGTGTTCCTTTGGTCAAGCCCTTTCATAGTTGTTCAAAGAATTAAAAACAATGCAGAAATCTGGTTGCCATGGCAACCAAAGTGAAAAAATCTTAAAAAACGTTATTGTCAAAAACTGCAAGGGCCAAAGCTCAGATAATTGGGGCATAGCCTTGTCTACAGGTCGTCTATCAAGTTTGTTCAAATTATGCTCCTGGAGTCAAAATTGGCTCCGCCCCGGGGGTCACAGTTTGACATAGAGTTATATAGTGAAATTTTCAAACGTCTTTTTTCTGAAACTAATATAGCTAGAGCTTTGATATTTGGCATGGTGTAACTTCTAGGTGTACTTTACCAATATTGATTAAATTACCAATATTGATTAAATTGTTCCGGTCTGTTGCATATCTAGGTCACAGGAGCTAAAAAAAAGATTTATTCGATAAAAACTTAAAAAATCTTCTTTTCTGAAACCACAGTACCCCGAGCTTAGATATTTTGTACTCAGCATCATCCAATCCGCAATTGGCACAATCCTATTGCCATAATTTCTCAGATTTTCAAGATATGTTACATTTACATCAATGGTTCCAGGTGAGCGATTTAGGGCTGTATACGGCTTTTGTTTGATGAATTTACCATAAATTCTTGGCCCTCAGCTAATCAGGACTTTATATTTTGTATACATGTTGCTTAAAGTGAGACGGATAAAAATAAGTATATTTCAGACATGTCGGGTAAAAAGGGTCAAGGTCACAGAGGTGAAAGGGTCAGTTTTATTTGCAACTTTAACATTTGATTTATAAAATAATTCAATGTCCATACATGATACACATGTTGTCCATATTAACCCTTAGCCCGCCAAATAAATTGTCGTCTGCTATATTTCTCGTCTGCTTCAAGTTTCAAAGTGCTTCAAAGTTGCTCAAAATTGCTGAAAATGTTGTCCGCGTGTCAAACAGCTTGGATCCGGATGAGACGCCGAGTTACTCGGCGTCTCATCCGGATCCAAGTTGTTTGCATATGGAGCTATAGTCGTGACTGGCAGGCTAAGGGTTAAGAGATATAAAAATATGTAGGTTTTAGACATGTTGGCTCAAAGCTCAAGGATCAGAGCAACATGTGTACAAATGTGAAGTGCAGGGCAGATGAGGGTCAACGGTTGTTGCCATTAAAAAAATTATAGTTTAAAAACCTGTAATTTCTAGCATTTTATTGTATTTTATTTGCAATTGGTTTCTCTTTAGCCTTAACCCTTTACACTATAGACATACTTTTTAACAGCTTTAACTTACTCCTCTTTATAAGGTCAAAGGTTTTGTTAGCTCATCTGGCACGAAGTGCCAAAGTGAGCTTTAAGGAGTGCTGGATGTTCGTCGTCCATCTGTCCTTCATCGGCCTCAATTGGTTCATTAACACTCAAGCTGCTACAAATTTCATTATTTCTTATTGAGGGGGCCTTCATGGCCTGGTCACTGTGACTAATACATCTAGGTTCGAATCCGGTCTGGTCATCTGGATTTTTCATGTGAGGAAGCCTTCCAGCTGGCTTGCGGAAGGTCGGTGGTTCTACCAAGTTGCCGATTTGTACCTGAAACAGTACATAAAGGGCTTCTGGGGTCTTCCTCCACCTGTAACTACCTGGACATCCCGATATGACTGAAATACTGTTAAAAGCGATGTAAAATCATAACAAGTCAAGTATATCTTATGAAACTTGATGACAATGTTTGTCTTGAAAAAATCTTAGCCATGTCAAATCATACAAAAATCTTGTTAACACTCTAGAGGCTACAAATATTGTTTGATCTTAATAGAACTTGGCCACAATGTTTTCCTCATTGATATCTAGGTCGAGTTTGAATATGGATCATGTCTGGGCAAAAACAAGGTCACTAGGTCAAGTCATAGAAAAACCAGGTTAACACTAGATGCTACATATCTCATTGGATCTGAATGAGACTTTGTTAGAATGTTTGCCTACATAAAATCTTGGTAAAGGTTGAATGTGGTTTATATTGGGTAAAAAACTAGGTCACTAGATCAAATCATAGAAATATCTTGTTCACATTCTATAGGCTGCAAGTTTCATTAGATCTTAATGAATCATGGTCAAAATGTTTGCCTTAATAAATTCTAGGTCTAGTACGAATGTGGGTTATGTCTGGGTCAAAAACTGGGTCACTAGGACAAATTATAGAAAAACGTTTGTACTCTAGAGGCTACAAATCTCATTGGATCTTAATGATATTTGATTGAAATGTTTGCATCATTAGCTCACCTGAGCCGAAGGCTCAAGGTGAGCTGTTGTGATCGCCCGTCGTCCGTCTGTCCGTCCGTCCGTCTGTCCGTCTGTCCGTCCGTTCAAATTTACTTCAAGCGACAACTCCTCTGAAATCGCGAGTCTGAGGAAAAAACTAATTTGCTCACGGTGTTCCTTGGATGCTTCTCTACAGAAATTGTTAAAATGAAACTTTAAAGTGGACTACTTATTGAAATTTATTAAAAAAAGTGAAAAACTTTAAACAAGTTTTTTGTAAAAAACCACTGTTCCCACACCTTAGATATTGCATGAATAGTATCTTCTACTAAATCACTTTCAAAATTGTAAAAAATCAAAACCCTAGGAGCAAATTTGACTCAACCCTGGCCATATCAGTGCTTTTTGATGCAGGTCTGACAGTAAAAACTCTCTAATGATCCGTTTTATACAGACGCATTGTATCTTCCAGGCTAAGAAGCTACCCTTATACTAAATGCAACATTTTTGCAAACAGTTTGGATCCAGGTCAGATGCCACATAATGCTGCATCTAATCTGGATCTAAATTATTTGCCACTCATTTACATATTTTCTTATATTTAGAAAATATAAGTTATTATTTTTTACATATTTCACATACAAACATTTGGAGCAGACAACAGTTCAGCATAATAATAGTCATTTCTCTCTGAGACCGTCTCCAATTGCATAACTGACGGCAGACCCATAGCTAGCTCTGAACTCAGGTCACTGAGATACATAACAGAAATGAAAGTGATGTCTGCTATTTTATGCTCAAGCACAACTTACTTCGAGGCATATTACTTTTGGTCTGTCTGTTTGTTTGTTTGTGTTTTGTTTGTTTGTTTATCTTTCTGTCTATCAGTCCACAATTAATTCTTGGCCATAAACAGTATGGATCCAGGTCAGATGCCACATAATGCTGCTTCTAATCTGGATCCAAACTATTTGCCACTCATTTACATATAGTTTCTTATATTTAGAAAATGTAAATAATGATATTTATTAACCTATTAACCCATACATATTCTTTTTTATGTCTTTGATTTATTCTTCCACAGAAGAAAATATTTCACTTTATACAGTCATTGTCGTCTTTAACAATTGCTTCAAATGACATCTCCTCATATACCGCTGAAAAGATTTCAACCAAACTTTACACGAATGTTCCTTGGGTCAAGTTCTTTCAAAATTGTTCAAAGAATTAACAAGAAATATCTTTAAAAAAGATATTCGGCGGAATAGGTGGTGAAAGTAATGATGTATATGGAATTGATTTTATCCAAGTTGCAATAAATAGGATGGTAAATCAGGATTTTAAGCTTAATATTTATCAAATAAGACACGCGCAGTAATCTACGACCACATATAATCAAAGACTGAAGGTCTTGAGTGTCGCCAAGAATGAGTTTTTGCAATCATTAAACTACTGGATCTGAGGTTAATCATTAGTTTGTTAAGGCAGTTGGTCTCTCAAAGATTGAAGGTGAAAGTACAGCAGAGAGCATTTACACACGTTTATGCTTTTGATCGGGCTACATTTTGCTGCAAGTTGTCAGCTGTTTGTCAGCTTTTTTTATTCCATCAATAAGTACTTTTTCAGAGGTGGTTGTAGAGAGATTTACAATTCTTGACAGAAGGTACAGTTTGCACATGGATCTACTGCTTGGTTCACAGGGGGAGGGGGGGGTTCAAATTTCCACTTCCATCTTTATAAGCCAATTGAATTGCACTTACTTCTTCCTATGATGTGACTGAAAGTGATGAGAATTCAGAGGCGCCGCTCCTGGGGCGGCAGGGGCGGCGACTGCCGCCCCAATAATTCGGCAAGCAACGGCGAATTTTTTTTCCGTAAATTTGTCAAAACCAAAATATTTCTGTTAAAGTGGCACAGCGAAGGCCAGATTCAGTGGTTACGTAACCACTTTATGACACGTGTATTGCAAAACGTTAGGTGAGATCGCCGATAGCATCGTTATCTTTAATTGGCAATAAACTGTTAATACCATATAGCTGAGTGGCCTATGAAGACGGGTGGTCAGTGATTGCTCTAATTGATTGGTTACAGGCGGGTGGTCAATAGTGGTTCTAATTGATTGGTAACGATTAAAGCGGCTAGATCTTAAACTGTTTGTGTGATATTTAATGAGACTAAAAACTGTGAAAATTGTTATTACTCGAGAAAAATGAAGAAAAACGTAAGAAATAATGTTTCGTTCACTCTTTTGAGTGTCTTCAATATGTCTGTAGCTAACCAACCTCACGAGTTTAAGTTTCCGAAACGCTCATTTGGGAAGAAATCGCCTGAACTACGTTCATTTAACCCACAGTGGTTCAAGTCCCATTCGTGGCTTCATTATGATGAGGTAGATTATGTATGATAAAAAAACCTGTATGCCTGCCTCTCTTCACTTAATTTAAAGATTAAAGAAGAAAAACCAGATTATTAATGTGAAAGATTCACAATACGATTGTATACTTAATTTATGAACAATTATTTTTAAAGAAATTACATTTGCCATATGCAAGCATTGTAAATCCGACTAGAGAGATGTTGCTGTCGGCACTGTTTGTCACTTAAGCTGTAGCAGACAATGTACACCCAGATCAGGGAGGCTTACAGGAGTCCTCTGCACAGGGTCTGCACTGGTTGTCACTTTGCAGTTTATGGCAAAACTATCCAAAAAACTCTCATTTAGATCTATTTTTTATTTCTCCGTCTAAACATGTCTTGTGCATCTCTTTGGTATCGTCTTGAAAAGAAAAATGATTCCAAAGAAATGCCACAATACATGATTAGATGGAGAAATCAGGTAACGTTCTGACGTACGGCCATATTTGTTGACGGCGTTTCGTAAGACGGACCCCTGGTTCCTAAATTATTGTATGTTCCCACTCGATCCTGTCGTCATAAATCAGGCCCAATACTGGAAGACAACCTGCCTAAAAAATTTTTATCTTAGATTAATAATTTGGGATCATTTGGAGTCATTTTTTAGTAATTTTTACATAGAATTATGTTCGCCTTATACCTGTTTGGAATGTTCGAAACACCTCAGAATGCAGCAGAGACCATCTAGAAATAAAAATTTCCCGGGGGAGCATGCCCCCGGACCCCCCTAGTAAGAGTGCGTACACAAAATGTCCGCTGCCCCAATGTTCAAGACCCCGCGACGCGCCTGGAATTTTTAAAGACAGATCTAGATCAAGGAATTATACTTCCATGTCTAGATCTACGTGTATCATTTTTATTTTGTAATTTGTAGATACCCAGACCACATGTGCACAGTTACATGATATCTTGGGGGTATAATTCCTCCAAGATGATATGGAGCTATTTCTCGTCTTTGCCATATCCAGGGACGACAACTGTCACAAAATATAATGTCGTTCCAGGGGTTCATTAATGAGACTAGTAGATACCATAAATTACTAAAATTCGTATGTGTGTGCTCTTTTGTTAGTTGTTTATACTTTAAATATGGTTTGATTGTTTAAATATTCTCAATCACCTGATTTTGATTTGAGATTTTTGGAAAGCACCCCCGAAATATGCCGAATATGAATTGTTTGAATCGACCCCTCAAATGAGAAATTCATGTTGCCACCGGTAAATAAAGCAAACTTGTGTCCGCTTCAAGAATTCGTGTATGGAATTTGTCTTGTAGAGTTAGTTCTATGTTCTGATTTATTATAAAAATATCTACAAAGTGTAGCAATGTACGTTTTAGGTATCTACGTGTTGTTGGGTTTTCGCATTTAACCAAGAGATTGCGATCGCGTTAAAAAAATCACGGTTTGTTTACATTTGAGGTCACAGAGTTGCGCATGCGCTGGGGGAAAACGGTGTTAACACAAAAAATACCCATCATGCTCGAAATCTTTTCGATATCTAGGTTAAATTCAAACGCCAGTTTTCTCGTAATCTCACTGAATTGTTACTGCTATTCTTTCTTTTTCATATACTTGGTACTAGATTAAAATTATGATCAATTCTATTATGAACAATTTCGTTCTGATTTGCAGAACGCATCAAATCATTGCCGAACTTGCGACAATATGTCATATCTTAAAATAGAAACACTATGTCATTCAAATCACTACCTACAGTTCGGGACACGTAAAATGTCTCGGTTATAACTCACTAGCAGTAGCGGAAAGTCGTGTTTACTACTGGTACCGCTACATAGCAAATCAGCCTATAACAGTCTGTGTCTCTGATTTTACAAATTTGTAAAAGTCAGTAGTCAAGTCTAACCGCTACCCAATCAGACTATTCGATTTTAAGCACGTGTCCTTAAGCTTTCATTTCTGGTCATTCACGATTGGTTGGGCCATATAAGGTTTGAGGCTCAAGGAGAAATCAGACAGCTCCGCCGAAAAACAATGTAGAACTCTGGTTGCCATGGCAACCAAGTGAAAAAATAAGGAAATCTTAAAAAAATTTCTTGTCTGAAACTACAAGGGCCAGATCTTAGACATTTGTCACATAGCATCATCTACAGGTCCTCTATCAAACTACAAACTATGCCCCTGGGGTCAAAATTGGCCCCGCCCAGGGGGTCACAGTTTAACATAAGAGTTATATAGTGAAATTTTCAAATGTCTTCTCCTCTGAAACTAATATGGCCAGAGCTTTGATATCTGGCTTGGTGACACTTTTAGATGTCCTATACCAATAAGGTTCAAATGGTTCTGGTCGATTGCATATCATCTACAGGTCCTCTATCAAGTTTGTACAAATTATGCCCCTGGGGTCAAAATTAGCCCCACTCCGGGGGTCACAGTTTTCATACGTCTTCTTTTCTGAAGCTAATATAGCCAGAGCTTTGATATTCGGCATGGTGTTACTTCTAGATGTCCTTTATCTATTTTGTTCAAATGGTTCCAGTCTGTTGCATATGGAGGTCACAGGAGCTAAAAATAGATTTTTTCAATGGAAACTTAAAAAAAATCTTCTTGTCTAGAACACTAGTACCCTGATCTTAGATATTTGGAACATAGCAGCATCTACAGGTCCTCTATCAAGATTGTTCAAATTATGCCCCTCGGGTAAAAAATGACCCCGTCCTGGACTTAAATCATTATCTCCATTTTGATGTACAGCTATTCTCAGGTGAGCGACATATGCCCCATGGGGCTCTTGTTCCTAAAACAAGACAATTATGGCCAACCTATTCATAGCTGCAATGTTGTCTGCTTTAAATTGTTGTCTGCTGTTTTTAGCTCACCTGAGCCAAAGGCTCAAGGTGAGCTATTGGGATGGCCCTGTGTCCGGCGTCGTCCGGCGTCCGTCGTGCGTCGTCGTTACCAAATTGCTTCTAATGACATCTCCTCCTATACCGCTTGACAGAATTCAACCAAACTTTACAGAAATGTTCCTTGGGTCAAGCTCTTTCAAATTTGTTCAAAGAATTAAAAACAATGCAGAACTCTGGTTGCCATGGCAACCAAAGAGAAAAAATAAGGAAATCTTAAAAAATCTTCTTGTCAAAAACTGCAAGGGCCAGATCTTAGATATTTGGCACATAGCATCATCTACAGGTCCTCTATCAAGTTTGTTCAAATTATGCCCCTGGGGTCAAAATTGGCCCCGCCCCGGGGGTCACAGTTTTACATAGAGTTATATAGTGAAATTTTCAAACGTCTTCTTCTCTGAAACCAATGTGGCCAGAGTTTTGATATTTGGCATGGTGACACTTCTAGATGTCCTATACCAAAATTGTTCAAATGGTTATGGTCCGTTGCATAACTAGGTCACAGGAGCTAAAAATAGATTTTTTCAATGAAAACTTAAAAAATCTTCTTGTCTGAAACTACAAGGGCCAGAGCTTAGATATTTGGCACATAGCATTGCCTACAGGTCCTCTATCAAGTTTGTTCAAATTATGCCCCTGGGGTCAAAATTGGCCCTGCCCCGGGGGTCACAGTTTTACATAGAGTTATATAGTAAAATTTTCAAACGACTTCTTCTCTGAAACTAATATGGCCAGAGTTTTTAGCTCACCTGAGCCAAAGGCTCAAGGTGAGCTATTGTGACCGCTCACCGTCCGTAGTACGTCTGTCCGTCTGTCCGTCTGTCCGTCTGTCTGTCTGTCCGTCTGTCCGTCTGTCCGTTCACTTTTACTTCAAACGACAGCTCTACTGAAACCCGCCGATTGTAGGGAGAGTTCAAACTGCTTATGATGTTCCTTGGATGCTTCTCTACAGAAGTTGTTCAAAAAAAAGGAAAAAAAGCACAAACTCTGCTTGAAAAAGCAAAAAAGCAAAAATCTTTAAAAAATCTTCTTGCCCAAAACTACTAGGCCCTAAGCTTTGATATTTGTACAGTAGAATCTCCTGGTGGATCTATCTATAGTTTGTTAAAATGAAATCCCTAGGGTCACATTTGACACCACCCTGCACAGTTTAAGTGCTGCTCTAGGCAGGTTTTACAGTATTTTTGATTTAGGCAGAACTGTATTTACCTGAGTTACCCTTAATATACTATGGGCAAATAGCCAATATTTGCAAACATTTTGGATCCAGATCAGATGCAACATAATCATAATGCTACATCTAATCTGGATCCAACCTATTTGCCACTCATTTACCAACTTAACATTTTCTAAATTGTTTTTTTGTACACTTTTCACATACAGTAGGTTTTAAGCAGACATCATTTCAGTCTGGTAAGGGTAAGCCCAAGCGTTCTAGCCACTGAGGTCAAATATTATGCAACTCTGAACTGGTAGTGGGTATCACAGAACTGGTCATGATCAGCTGAACATGTTGTCTGCTAAAGTTTAGATATGGTTCAGTCTGATTCATACTTAGAGAAACAGGATCTGGAAGTGATCCACTGACAGTTATGTAATTATGTCTTATGCCATATTTATACATATGTTTAATATTGGTTTTGTCAGAGTTATCTGTATGTCTTTTCAATAATTCTACTTTAAACAGTCATGAAAATGTAAGATGCAAAAGTAAAGCAAAGTGTGCATTAACCCTTAGCCCGCCAAATAAATTGTCGTCTGCTATATTTCTCGTCTGCTTCAAGTTTCAAAGTGCTTCAAAGTTGCTCAAAATTGCTGAAAATGTTGTCCGAGTGTCAAACAGCTTGGATCCGGATGAGACGCCGAGTTACTCGGCGTCTAATCCGGATCCAAGCTGTTTGCATATAAAGCTATAGTCGTGAGTGGCAGGCTAAGGGTTAAGACACATTCTGCTTTACTTTCAACCTGCTTTAGGTGGCCACCTATTTTCAAAATTAGAAACATGCTATGGGGTAATGGGTAAAATGAAATTGCCTATTTGGAAAGAGCCTGATGAGAGGAAGTGCCATTTGCAAAGGCCATAACTCTGACATCATTGTTTTTTGAGTTATTTCCCTTTGTGATATTTTCTTGTCAAGAAGACAACTTCAGTTCTACTGATGCTATTGTAATGAAATTTTATGTATGGAAAGAAACTGATGAGAGAAAATGCCATGCACAAGGGCAGCAATATTTAGTTTTTCCCCTTTGTCATATTTTATTGTCAGGAAAATAATTCCAGTTCTGTTGACGCTAGTGAAATAATTATCATTTATTGGAAATGGAAATAGCTTGATAAGAGGATGTGTCATGGATAAGGGTCATAAGCTTGGCAACAAAATTCACTTTTGTCATGTTTTCTTGTCTGGAAGATAACTCCATTTATAGTTATATTAAAATGTTGTCTTGCCCAGTCAACTTAGGTACAAACTTCAATGTCCTCAGGTGAGCGAATTAAGGGCCATGGCCCTCTTGTTATATTTGGCATGGTGACACTTCTAGATGTCCTATACCAAAATTGTACAAATGGTTCTGGTCCATTGCATAACTAGGGTCACAGCAGCTAAAAATAGATTTTTTTCAATGAAAACTTAAAAAATCTTCTTGTCTAAAACTACAAGTGCCAGAGCTTAGACATATGGCACATATCATCGACTACAGGTCCTCTATTAAGTTTGTTCAAATTATGCCCCTAGGGTCAAAATTGGCCCCGCCCGGGGGGTCACAGTTTTACATAGAGTTATATAGAGAAAATTTCAAACGTCCTCTTCTCTGACTCTTATATGGCCAGAGCTTTTATATTCTGTATGGTGACACTTTTAAATATACTTTACATATTTTGTTCAAATTGTTCCGGTCTGTTGCATATCTAGGTCAGTCCTGGACATAAATCAATATCTCCATTTTTCCAGCTATTCTCAGGTGAGCGAATATGCCCCATGGGGCTCTTGTTAAAATTTAAGTCAAGGTTTATGTCGGTCATGACAGGTCAAAAACTAGATCACCAGGTTAAGTTTGACATGGTATACCCAGGTGAGCGCATTAGGGCCATCTTGACCCTCTTGTTTTAAATTTTGCCAAATGATGTACCAATATTTGTATTTTATAACTTTCAGAAACAACACAATGGAAAGTTGTCAAAAGACTTGATAGCAAGAATGTTCCTGAAGCTACTTCAGACCAGTTTCCAGAAAGTCACAAATCAATAGTGCAAGAATCTCGGGATGGAACTGTTGAGAAAATATATCGGTCCAGGGATAGAACCTTTCAGAAAATGTCTAAGTCAAGGAGTGGAACTTTTCGGAAAAGATCTAAGTCCAGGACTGGAACCTTTCAGAAAAGATCTAAGTCCAGGAGTGGAACCTTTCAGAAAAGATGTGAGGGTGGACCCTTTGAGAAAATACTTAAGTTTGTGGATGGAACCGTTATGAGAGTATCTCAATCTGGAGATGGAACCATTAAGACTGTTCAGAAAATATCTCGGTCCGGGGATGCAATTCTTCAGAAAATAACTCAGACTGAGGATGCAACAGTTGTGAAAAAATCTCAGTCCAGGGATTTAACTCTTGTGAAAAAATCTCAGTCCAGGGATGGGACTGTTGAGGAAATATCTCAGTCCGGGGATTCAATACTTGTGAAAATATCTCAGTCCAGGGATGGGGCTGTTGAGGAAATATCTCAGTCCGGGGATTTAATACTTGTGAAAATATCTCAGTCCAGGGATGGGGCTGTCGAGGAAATATCTCAGTCCCGGGATGGGACTGTTGAGGAAATATCTCAGTCCGGGGATTCAATACTTGTGAAAATATCTCAGTCCAGGGATGGGACTGTTGAGGAAAAATCTCAGTCCAGGGATGGGACTGTTGAGGAAATATCTCAGTCCGGGGATTCAATACTTGTGAAAATATCTCAGTCCAGGGATGGGACTGTTGAGGAAATATCTCAGTCCAGGGATGGGACTGTTGAGGAAATATCTCAGTCCAGGGATGGGACTGTTGAGGAAAAATCTCAGTCCAGGGATGGGACTGATGAGGAAATATCTCAGTCCGGGGATTCAATACTTGTGAAAATATCTCAGTCCAGGGATGGGACTGTTGAGGAAATATCTCAGTCCGGGGATTTAATTCTTGAGAAAACATCTCAGTCCAGGGATGGGACTGTCGAGGAAATATCTCAGTCCAGGGGTTTAACTCTTGAGAAAAATTCTCAGTCTCGGGATAAAAATGTCGAGGAAATATCTCAGTCTGAGGATGGTGCTGTTGAGAAAATAGCTCAGTCTCGGGATAAAACTGTTGAGGAAATATCTCAGTCTGAGGACAACTCTGAGAAAATATGTGAGGAGTGTGATGATGAAAGAGTGATTGGAAAGATAATACATGAGTCTGGGGATGGAGTTTGGAAGATAACCCAGCGGTATGGAGATGCAACACTTAGTGTATCACCAGAATCTGGTGATGAAATGGGTAGCCCATCACAGGAGTCTAGGGGTGTAACCTCTGGTATCGTATCACATGAATCTGTGGATGGAACCCTTTTCAAAGGAGTACTACCTGCTGATAGCCAGGGAACTGCTTGGAATTATACAATAACAAACCCCACCACTATAAACACTATAAAAAACCCTACTTGCACTACTTTGAGAGATAAATACAATGCCATCATTGAAGTTGAAAAGGGTATCAAAAACAAAAACCAGGTAGCCCAAGAATTAAATATCAGCCAATTTACACTGTCAAGTTGGTTGAAAAATGCAGCATGTATCAAAGAAGACTATGCTAAGCATGACCCAGATCTTAAAAGAGTAAATAAAAAGAGTGATACAGAAAAAGAGGGTAATCTTACATGTCAGAAAATCCGTAAAAGGGATATAGGTGTTAAATACAGAGCCATCCTAGAATATGAAAAAGGTATCAAAACGAGAGTTCAGGTAGCTGAAGATATGAATGTCCCAGCATCCACACTGTCAAAGTGGCTTCAAAATGCAGAGGCTATCAAAGAGGAATACAATGACCCAAATATAAAAATGGTTAAAAAATGTAAATTTGATGAAATAGATGAAGCAGTTGTGGAGTGGCTTCAGGGAGCGAAGATGAGAAATGAAGTTATTTCTGGATGCGTCTTGAAACAGAAAGCTCAAGAGTTTGCTGACAGTAAAAGAATGAATCTCACTGTATCCAACGTTTGGCTTAAACATTTTAGATGGCAGCGTGGCGTCAACTGGACACAACAGCCACCAAAGAAAAACAAACAAAGTACTCCTTCAAAGGAACAAGATTAAAACTACCGAAAACAATGGTAAAATAAAATCCATTTGATAATTAACTTTTTATTTTGCTTACCTAAGCACAAAGTTATCAAGTTCAGAGTTCAAGGTTAAAAAGATTTTTAGTTAAGTCTGAAATCTTTCTGCAGCATTTTATTGGTCAGATTTGTGCTTTTGCTCAGCAAAAGCTCAAATCTGACCAATCAAATGCTTCAGAACAATATCAGACTCTACTTAATATATTTATAACCATGGACCCTAAAGATATGGAGTTTTCATTAGTATGGTGGCTCTGACTAGTTACCATTGTTACTGTTCAAAGTGAAATTTTACTTTCAGTTGCCCTGTAGGACAAGAGTCAATGCAGTCAATCTCATATTAACGAACCCCTGTCCCATTTTCCAAAAGTCGTTGATTTCTGTGAGTAAATGCAATTACTGTTGAAAGTACATGCTTACAGTTGGTTTTATGTTATGTTTTTATGGAAGGGTATTATATTTGCTAGACAGAAATGCAAAAAAGGTGTTGTTTTATCAATTATTAGTCATGAGATGCCCGGTGTTGTCGATAGGGTGAGAATATACTAACAAACAGTTGTAACCCTTGTCTCTATTTGTACCTTCTGACAATTTTTTCTCTCAAAAAGCAATCCTGTCGGGGCCCTGTGCTAGCATGTGGCGACACATTAGCAAAATAAGTCAACCATCTAGCCCACTCAACTACGGGCTATTCAGATCTTTAACGTACTTTAGTGTGTATTGATGGAGAGTACATAATTCGATGTGGATTTAAGTCTTAGCCAGTGATAAATTTCTGTTGCATCTTTCGACGCAATGAATAAAGCGATGGAAAATATCTAAATTTAAGATTTGAAGACTTTTCTTAAGGATGTTTTTAGACTGATCATATTTAGCTCACCTGAGCTAGCTCAGGGTGAGCTTTTGCAATCCTTGAATGTCCGTCGTTCGTCGTCAACAATTTTGGTGTTTACACTCTAGAGGCCACAATTTTTATCCAATCTTTCTGTTACTTACTCAGATTGTATATTACCATAAGAGTTCGGATGAGTTTGATTATGGTTGATATTGGACATATAGGTCAAGAGTTATCCACCTTTGAATTGCTGAAAGTGCAATATTTAACAGTGTTTACACTCTAGAGGCCACAATTTTAATTCAATCTTCCCTAATCTTTCTCAGATTGTATATAACCATAAGAGTTCGGATAAGTTCGATTATGGTTGGAATCAAACCGATAGGTCAAGAGTAATCTACCTTTAAATTGCTGAAAATGCCATATTTAACGTTGTTTACACTCTAGAGGCCACAATTTTAATCCAACCTTTCTGAAACTTCATCAGATGGTATATTACTATAAGAGTTCATATGAGTTCAATTATGGTTGCAATCAGACCTGTAGGTCAAGAGTTAACTACCTTTGAATTGCTGAAAATGCCATATTTAAGGGTGTTTACACTCTAGAGGCCACAATTTGAATCCAATCTTTCTCAAACTTGCTCAGGTTGTATATAACCATAAGAATTTGGATGAGTTTGGTTATGGTTGGAATCAAACGTATAGGTCAAGAGTTGTCTACCTTTGAATTGCTGAAAATGCCATATTTAACAGTGTTTGCACTCTAGAGGTCACAATTTTCAATGGATTTTAATTATAATTGGACACAATGTATATAGCTATAAGTTCTCGAGGGAGTGCAATTATTGTCGAAATCTGATCATTGTGGCAAGAGTTATCTGCCCTTGATATACTTTGAAATGCTAGAAAAGGGCTTCATTTCAGTATTATGTATCATAAGAAATATTTTCTATATTCTAGCAAATGGTTGCTTTAAGCAGTTTGTAAGTAAAGCAGAATGTGCTGTAAGGTGCATTTTGCTTTACTTTCTACGTGCTTTAAAGTGGTCACCTACTTTCAGTACTTAAAACATGTGATGGAGTAAACTGTTAATCGCTCAGTCCTATCTGTAGTGCTCTCTGTGTTCCTTTATTAAGTACTTTCAAGTGTAAGTTTACCCATTACCCCATAAATACGCCTTTTAACACCTTTAATTTACTCCTTCACTGAAGAAATTGTTTCAATTTATACAGTTATGAATATGTATGATAAGAACTAGTTTCTATATTCTAGCAGATGGTAGCTTAAAGCAGGTTTAAAGTAAAACAGAATGTGCCTTATTGCTAATTCTGCTATACTTTAAATCCGTTTTACGTAGTCATCTATTTTCATAATTAGAATTAGGCTATGGGGTAATGAGTTAAGCTTCAAGCAATACCAAAATCTGTATCTTACAATTTTCAGAACTTGCGCCTAAAAGCCTTGCAGTGGAGAACAGCACTTTAGAGTATGCATATGAAATAAGCAAAGCAGCAAACACTACTGGGGACAGTGACGAGATGAACCAGGAGTCAGGGGGCAGGGCATTTGGTACCAGACCACATGATTCTATTTATGAACATTGTGACACAGGTGCACAAGAATCTCAGTCCTCTAACAAAGAACTATCGGAAGACATTTCACAGATTTATCATTCCGTATTAAATAATTCTAAAAAGACTATCAACAGCCATGGCATAGCTACCTGGAGTAGATTTCAAAAGCCTGGTGTCATGAAACGCACTATCAGTATAAAAACTTTACAATTCAAATATGATGCCCTAATGGAGGTTGAAAGGGGTATAAAAACCCAAGCCCAGATAGCCCGAGCTCTAAATATCAGCCATAGTACAATGGCAACTTGGGTGAAACATGCAGAATCTATCAAAGAAGGCTATAAGCTTTATGGTCCAAAGAGGAGATACATGAGAAATGGCAATTGGGTTGAAGTTGAGGAAACTGTTCTCAAGTGGCTTCAGAATGCATCGGAAAGAAAAGAACGAATTACAGGACCTTTGTTAAAAGAAATGGCTCAAAAGTTTGCTGACAGCAAAGGGATCTCTGGTTTTACAGCATCAGGGAGTTGGCTTGATCGTTTTAAAGAACGCCATGGTATCACATTTACTCGCAAAGAACTTACAAAGAAAAGCTCTTAGAAAACCGCAATAAATACGCCTTTTTACGCCTATTATTTATTCCTCCACTGAAAAAAATCTGAAAAATTCTAAGGCACATTCTGCTTTACTTCAACCTGCTTAAAGTGATCCTCTTTCTTTAAAACTAGAAACAGGCTTAGTCTATGGGGTAATGGGTTAAACTTGTAGGCAAAGGTTTGTTGGATAATTATAGGAATTATTTTTTATTGTGCAGTATTCATGACTTTATGAATGAATGGTGTTTTATGGCCTAACAACACAAGATGGTCATGTAGAGCCACAGAGCTCCAGATAAGGGGCTTATTTAAACTAAAATCTTTATTTCTGTTTTAAACCCTATGGTGTCACTACTCGTTGGAATTGTCTCTTCGAGACGATTCCAATGAGTAGTAACAATACAGGATTTGGAACTTTAGTGAGGGAGAAATTGTTTGTTTTGTTCAGTTTACTCTGTCTTATCTAGGGCCCTAGCTGGAGCCAAAGTCATCATCTGGGCTGTATGAAATGAAGCTATTTTCTTTAGTAAATTAATAGATTCAAGGTGTAAAAAGGTGTATATATTGGGTAATGGGTTAAACAATTTAATTTGTTATTCATTGCTGTTAAAATGAAACTATTTTCTTCAATGAATGAATGAATTTCCCCATTTCCCCCATAGCATGTTTCTAGTGTTGAAGATACGTGAATTTTTAAGGCAGATCATTCTGCTTTCAGCCTGCTTTAATATTTTTTATTGTACATATTCATTACTGTTTAAACTTGAATGAATATCTTCAGTGGAGCAATGAATTGAATGAATGCTTATTTATGGGGAAATGGCTGACATATCAATGGAGTAAAGGGTTAAAAGAGACAAATTATGCTCGAACCTGATGCAGACTTGTTATGTAAATACATGTAGTTTTGTTCCATTTATTGTTCTTAGTTTAAATTCAATGTACAACAATCTTGTATTAATCCATTACCCCATAACACATTTTTTTATGCCTCCAATATATTGCTCCACTGAAGATAATAGTTCCAATTTATAGTCATAAATATGTATCTGAAGAAAAAAACTATATATTCTAGAAGATGATAGATGCATTCTGCTTTACTTTCATCCTGCTTTAAGCTATCATCTTCTAGAATATAGAACATATTTCTCCAGATACATATTTATGTCTATAAATTAGAACTATTTTCTTAAGTGGAGCCATATATTGGAGGCATAAAAAGGTCACCTATCTTCAACATTAGAAACCGGCTATTGGGTAAAGGTTTAACTCTTTCCTCCCTGAAACTTTAAATGAACAATTCCATTTTCCATTTTAGTACATGTACAGTCAATTTCTGACTTTTAAGAGTTGTTTTTGTCAATGTTTGGCATTATGACAAACAGTGAAGACCCTGATCAGAGGGCTCCTTTCGGAGCCCTCTGATCTGGGTCTTCACTGTTTGCACAGGACAAGTGTACTATTGACATGTTCACTGTTTGAAAAAGACGCATATATGCGGGACTAGGGTTCAAAGGGTTAAGCGACCACTAATTGAAGTGGCTTTGAGATTTCGTATCAAAGATGGCTGCAAATTCAGTTCATTTCTTAAATTTACATTATATTTGCTGTAATTTCTAATATTAAATGAACATTTTATTAGTATGCATGTATGTTTAATCCATATTAGAGGTTAACACGAATAATGTGTGAAAAATTAAACATCATTTTGTTCGATGGAATGGAATGGGGCAAATGTAAATATGTTAAAATAAACTGTGTTTACAGTCAAAGATATTATTGCCAAGGGTTTACTTTACAAATTCTGATAACTGGTACACTTGTTTCAGGGCTGCCATAAGTTGACATAAAAAATCCTAAGATTTCCAAGGTTGCATTTTTCAAGTGCGATTTTACGAATCGTACCTTTACCACATAGCCTGTTTCTAGTTTTGTTGACATGTGACTATTTAAAGCAGGCTGGAAGTAAAGCAGAATGCGCCTTAGGGCGCATTCTGCTTTACTTTCAGCCTGCTTTAAACTACCATGTACCAGAAAAAAAATCCGAAGATTTAGGAAAAATCCGGAGAAATGGCAGCCCTGTTGTTTAGGTCCTGTAGGCAAAACCGGAAAAAATTATCAAAAAATGTGAAATTTCTGAGAATTCACCAAAATTTTCAAATCGATTGAATTCTAAATTAAAATGATCTTAGAGATGTTTTTTGTTAGTTAAAACAATGTTTTACCTTTCATTGTTCAATTGTACCCATTATAACCTCTCTAAGAAGATTACAATGTAGAAATTACTACTAGAATTCAATGGATTTGAAAACTTTGGTGAATTCTCAGAAATTTCATATTTTGACAATTTTCTCGGGTTTCCCCTACCTAGTGCTTTGATACATGTTGTAGTTAGATAATTGGATTGTTTAGAAGACTTGCTGTTAACCTTATACCCCATAACCTGTTTCTAATTTGAAGAGAGGTGACTGCTTAAAGCAGGTTGAAAGTAAAGCAGAATTCACCTTTATGTCCATTCTGCTCTACTTTCAACCTGTTTTAAGCTACTAGCTGCTAGGATACAGAAAATATTTTATGGTTCATATTCATGACTTTGTAAATTAGAACAAATTTTCTTCAGTGGAGGAATAAATTAAAGGTGTTGAAATGCCTATCTATGGAGTAAAGGGTTAAAGTGTTTTTTGTGCTTGTAATATACATGATCACTCCAGTGACACTGGTAGGCCTGAAGTTGTACTGAATGCAAACAAAATATCTTGTTTATGCACATTACCAGTTGACGGTGCAATACAGGGAGATGTGTTCAGCTCGACAGTTTTTGCGGAAACAGCCGATCAGATGAGCGCCTTTGGCACGTCAGTCTAATCGACTGTTTCCGCCAAAAACTGAATACAGCTGAATACAAGCTGAATACATTACCCTGAAGCACACCCCTAACTGGTGATGTGTTTATTATTTATGCCCTCAATAATGCACTAACAACAACTAAATAGTTGTTTAAACCATTTTATAACCAGAAACATTTGAGTTTTGAAGCAGAGCAAGAATTCTTTTATGTTACAAAGAATAGAGCAGAACTTGAACATGTACATGTATCCAGGATATCGAAAGGATGTCTGAGTAAAGAACAAACAGTAAGGAGTAAGAGACTCCAGGGGTCCGTTTCATAAAACTATCTTATCCTGTGGATTTGAGATGTCACAAGACATGATTAGATGGAGAAATAAATAATAATTGAGACTTTTATAATCTGACTTACGATAACATTTGTCGTAGGAAGTTTTATGAAACGGGCCCAGTGTATCTTACTGTACACAGCTAGATATCACAGGAAGGCATATGATAAAGTTAATAAGTAGTTTGTTGACCCAAACATATACAGACCATATGTATCCCGGGTGGCAGTTGGTCTACATGTGTAAATATTTGTGTACAGTGTAAGAAACTAAAGGTCGAGAAGTTTGATTCTTTTAACCTTTCCTCACCCCTACCATAGCTTGTATTTCAGTATTGAAGACTGATGGTTGCTTAAAAAGGGAGGAAAAGTAGAGTAGAATGCTCCTTTAGCTACACCTTCTACTTGGATAATATAGGAAATATTTCTAGTGATGCATATTGTAGTTATATCCGACTGTGAAAGTGGAACTTTGACCTTGACCTCGTCTTGACTTGAAATGTTTTAAATGGGCTATAGATATATTGGTTAATTACAGTTTACTGTTTCGCCTGACATCAACACTGCTTACTAGAATGCTTTGATACTGATACATTTGTTGTCGTGAACCATTCCCAATCCACCCATACTACCCAACTTTGATTTGACCTTGACCATATTTGGACGTAGAAAAGATTCAGAATTTATTATATACCTACCAATGTTCTGCCCGAAATATTTCTGTAATTTATCGAACAAATACACCTTGACGGATTGAAAATTCCGTATTACCCATGTACCTTGTGTAATGGGAAAAGAATGTTTACTGTGTAGTCGGAAGTTCGGAACTACAGTAAAACCTCTCTATTACGACCACTAAATTATGTTAAGTATTAGGGTGTTTACAGTAGGTGACCGCTTAAAGCAAGGTGACAGTGAAACAGAAAGCTCCTTTAGGAGCTTTCTGTTTCACTTTCACCTTGCTTTAAGCTGTCACCTCTCTATTATTTAATCAATTAGTATTCGATTTAATGGTGATAATAGCGAGTATTTACTTTCACGCGCCATTCCCCGAAGTGTGACGTATGGGAAATCCCGTTTATTTATACTAACGCTCGAAATATTTCTATCGTTTTTCATTTTATTTTTATTATAAGAGGTATATAATAAAAGGAACATTACTATACTTTGCATATCTTATGTACCGGACCACTCTCGTTGTGTGTGTAAAGGCTATATCCAACTCGAGTGATCCGGTGCATAAGATATGCAAAGTATAGTAATATTCCGTTTATATATTCAACTAAAACATTTTTATTTAGACTTTAGATAAATTTCAAAATTCTTATAGTTTGCGTGTTCCCAACTAATGACCTTCCTATTTATTTTTGTATTTATTATATACCTACCAATGTTCTGCCCGAAATATTTCTGTATTTTATCGAACAAATACACCTTGACGGATTGAAAATTCCGTATTACCCATGTACCTTGTGTAATGGGAAAAGAACGTTTACTGTGTAGTCGGAAGTTCGGAACTACAGTAAAACCTCTCTATTACGACCACTAAATTATGTTAAGTATTAGGGTGTGTACGGTAGGTGACCGCTTAAAGCAAGGTGACAGTGAAACAGAAAGCTCCTTTAGGAGCTTTCTGTTTCACTGTCACCTTGTTTTAAGCTGTCATCTCTCTATTATTTAATCAGTTAGCATTCGTTTGAGTGGTCGTAATAGCGAGTATTTACTTTCACGCGCCATTCCCCGAAGTGTGACGTATGGGAAATCCCGTTTATTTATAGTAACGCTCGAAATATTTCTACCGTTTTTCATTTTATTTTTATTATAAGAGGTATATAATAAAAGGAACATTACTATACTTTGCATACCGAATCACCTTCGGTCTCGTTGGATATAGCCTTTACACACACAACTCGAGTGATCCGGTGCATAAGATATGCAAAGTATAGTAATATTCCGTTTATATTGGCCAGTATGCCAAAGGGGGCATACGTGTTTGTTGAACACTGCCTTGTTAATTTTGGAATACAGAGATTTATTCAACTTAACTCATTCAACACTAAATAACTCTAGTTGGTTATTGGGTCCCTTGTGGATCATTTCATTTACCCCAACATGAACCAGTCTACTTGGAATTCTGGGTAGTGGAATAATTTTTGGTCTAAAAATTAAGTACACATGTATATTAAGCAGGTCGATGGTGTTGAAAGAGTTAAACAAGTTGTTGTCATTGAAACATGGAATCAACAGTAAAGATATAAAGTTTGGTATAATTTAACCCTTTCCCATTATATCGAAGCATACAGTGTTTACGACAGGAGCATTCTGCTGTATCTTCAGCCTGCTGTAAGCATCCGCCAAGTCAGGATGTATAAATTTACATGACTTTGAAATGGCAGAAGCTTTAACTCTTTCCTCCCTGAAACTTTAAATGGACATTTCCAGTTTCCATTTTAGTCTAGTCCATTTCTGACTTTTAAGGGTTGTTTTTAGCTCACCTGAGCCAAAGGCTCAAGGTGAGCTATTGGAATGGCCCTGTGTCCGTCATCCGTCGTCATGCGTATGTGCGTCGTGCGTATGTGCGTCGTCGTTAACAATTGCTTCAAATGACATCTTCTCCTATACCGCTTGACAGAATTCAACCAAACTTTACAGAAATGTTCCTTGGGTCAAGCTCTTTCAAATTTGTTCAAAGAATTAAAAACAATGCAGAACTCTGGTTGCCATGGCAACCAAAGTGAAAAAATAAGGAAATCTTAAAAAATCTTCTTGTCAAAAACTGGAAGGGCCAGAGCTTACATATTTGGCACATAGCAACATCTACAGGTCCTCTATCAAGATTGTTCAAATTATGCCCCTGGGGTCAAAATTGGCCCTGCCCCGGGGGTCACAGATTTACATAGAGTTATATAGTGAAATTTTCAAACGTCTTCTTCTCTGAAACTAATGTGGCCAGAGCATTGATATTTGGCATGGTGACACTTCTAGATGTCCTATACAAAAATTGTTCAAATGGTTCTGGTCAATTGCATAACTAGGTCACAGGAGCTAAAAATAGAATTTTTTCATTGAAAACTTAAAAAATCTTCTTGTCTGAAACTACAAGGGCCAGAGCTTTGATATTTGGCACATACCATCGCCTACAGGTCCTCTATCTAGTTTGTTCAAATTATGCCCCTGGGGTCAAAATTGGCCCCGCCCCGGGGGTCACAGTTTTACATAGAGTTATATAGTGAAATTTTCAAACCTCTTCTTCTCTGAAACTAATATGGCCAGAGCTTTGATATTTGGTATGGTGACACTTCTAGATGTCTTAAACCAAAATTGTTCAAATGGTTCTGGTCCGTTGCATAACTAGGTCACAGGAGCTAAAAATAGATTTTTTTCAATGAAAACTTAAAAAATCTTCTTGTCTGAAACTACAATGGCCAGAGCTTAGATATTTGGCACATACCATCGCCTACAGGTCCTCTATCAAGGTTGTTCAAATTATGCACCTGGGGTCAAAAATGGCCCCGCCCCTGGGGTCACAGTTTTACATAGAGTTATATAGAGAAAATTTCAAACATCTTTTTCTCTGACACTAATATGGCCAGAGCTTTTATATTCGGTATGGTGACACTTTTAAATATACTTTACATAATTTGTTCAAATTGTTTTGGTCTGTTGCATATCTAGGTCAGTCCTGGACCTAAATTATTATGGCCATTTTTTCAGCTATTTTCTCAGGTGAGCGAAATATGCCCCATGGGGCTCTTGTTGTGAATGTATGGCATTGTGACAAACAGTGAAGACCCTTGTTTTTGTGAATGTATGGCATTGTGACAAACAGTGAAGACCCTGATCAGAGGGCTCCTTTCGGAGTCCTCTGATCAGGGTCTCCACTGTTTGCATAGGACAAGTGTACTATTCACATGTACACTGTTTGAAAAGGACGCCTAAATGCGGGACTAGGGTTCAAAGAGTTAAAATACACTTCTATGAACAATAATTACATGTGTATGATTTTCATGGGTTAACTCTTTCACTGCCAATGGTGCCAAAATGCAACTTTGCAAACAGTTTGGATCTTTATCAGATGCCGTGTAATGAGGCATCTGATCAGGATCAAAACTGTTTGACACTGATATTGACATTTCTTCAGTCAAAACCACCCTAAAGCTGACTAGAAATACTGCAGACGACACTACCAATGCAGATGATATTTTGGCCATAAGAGGGCTAATGCAGATGAGAAAACTTGGCAGGGAACAAGGGGAGTATGTCAAAAAACTAAATTCTTTATTTCTGCATTAAACCCTCATAGAAGTGACAAACATAGGATTTGGTGCTGAAACAAGTGAGAAAATGTTAGATTTTTTCATTGTACTCGGTCTTATCTAGAGCCCTGATGTGTTAATTGTATCAGATAAGGTCTCATGGTATTTTGTTACGACTAACAAATACTGCTGTGTCCTACTACTCCATATTTTATATCAATTGTCATTCTTTCATGTACATATTTTAAAAAATAAAACACTACATGTATCTGTTTTTGGTATTTTTTTTTTTATCTTTTAATGAAACTAACACTTTTTAGCTCACCTGAGCCAAAGGCTCAAGATGAGCTATTGGGATGGCCTTGTGTCCATCGTCAGTCAACGTTAACAATTGCTTCAAATGACATCTCCTATACCACTTGACAGAATTCAACCAAACTTTACAGGAATGTTCCTTGGGTCAAGCTCTTTCAAATTTGTTTAAAGAATTATAAACAATGCAGTACTCTTGTTGCCATGGCAACCAAAGTGAAAAAATAAGGAAATCTTTAAAAAATCTTCTTGTCAAAAACTGCAAGGGCCAGAGCTTAGATATTTGGCACATAGCATCATCTACAGGTCCTCTATCAAGTTTGTTCAAATTATGCCCATGGGGTCAAAATTGGCTTCGTCCTGGGGGTCACAGTTTTACATAGAGTTATTTAGTGAAATTTTCAAACGTCTTCTCCTCCGACACTAATATGGCCAGAGCTTGGATATTCTGTATGGTGACACTTCTAGATGTCCTTGACCTATTTCAGTCTGTAGCATATGTATGTCACAGGAGCTAAAATAGATTTATTTCAATGGAAACTTAAAAAGATCTTCTTGTCTAAAACCCTACTACCCTGATGTTAGATATTTGGCACATAGTTTCATCTATAGGTCCTCTATAAAGACTGTTGAAATTATGCCCCTCGGGGAAAAAATGACCCTGTTCTGGACATAAATCATTATCTCCATTTTGTCAGCTATTCTCAGGTGAGAGAAATACTGAATGCCCCATGGGGCTCTTGTTTAGTTTTTAGCTCACCTGAGCTAGCTCAGGGTGAGCTTTTGCAATCCTTGAATGTCCGTCATAAGTCGTTAGTCGTTCGTCGTCAACAATTTTATAAGAGGCCACAATTTTTATCCAATCTTTCACAAACTTGCTCAGATTGTATATTACCATGAGAGTTCAGATGAGTTTGATTATGGTTGAAATGGGACCAATAGTTTAAGAGTTATCTACCTTTGAATTGCTGTAAATGCCATATGTAAAAGTGTTTACACTCTGTAGGCCACAATTTTTCAGCAACTTTCTCACACTTGCTCAGATTGTATATTACCATGAGAGTTCAAATGAGTTCGTTTATGGCTGAAATCGGACATATATAGGTCACAAGTGACCCTCACAGAGCTCCAGATAAGGGGAGTATTTCAAAAACTTAAATCTTTATTTCTGCATTAAGCCCTATGGTGTTACTACACATTAGAATTGTCTCTTCGAGACGATTCTAATGAGTAGTAACACCATAGGATTTGGGGCTGAAATAAGTGAGAAAATGTTGGATTTGCTCAGTTTGCCCCCTCATATCTGGAGCCCTGCCCTCATCAGACAATCTTGGTCTACCCTATTTGCTCAAAGTGTTCATACACAGCATGAGAAGAGTTTATCCACTGCATGGTTTTCTGCATAACTATACAGAGCTCCCTCCCAACTACGGCCCTCCTAACAAGGACTCCCTCGATCCTTACAACGATGCTTGCTGCTGTTCCCCAAACAAAACATTTATGTCTAACACATTAGTTTTTGCAATATTGTCTGCTCTTTTTCTAAAAGTTACCTACTAGTGGACATTTTGACATTAAAAATAAGAAGAGTGACAAACAGTTTGAATCCAGATCAGAGGCCATGTTATGTGGCATCTGATCTGATTTCAAGCTGTTTGCAAATGTAAACCAAGTCTTAATTTTCCCTCCCTATAATAACTTCCTTTTCCTATCCATGTCTCCCATTGGGTATGTTGTAGAGAGGGAGCACAGTATAAACCAGTCTGTAGAGAGGGTCATGTTTCTGAATAACCTCTATTACAACTACTAAATTATGTAAAGTATTAGGTGGTAAAAGTGGGTGGCTGCTTAAAGCAAGATGAAAGTAAAATAGAAAGCTCCTTCATAGGAATTTTTTGTTTTACTTTCGCCTTGCTTTAAGCTGTCACCTCTCTTCATACAGTCAGTTAGCTTTCTTTTCATTTTCCCGGTATTGATAGATGCAGAAGGCATATAGTGATTGTCCTGTCTGTCCGTCCCACGTTAACCAGACTTTACCATTTCTAGCATCAACACCACTTACTGAATCAGAGCTCCAGATAAGGGGAGTTTTTCAAAAACTAAAATCTTTATTTCTGAATTAAACCCTATGGTGTCACTACTCATTAGAATTGTCTCGAAGAGACGATTCTAATGAGTAGTAACACCATAGGAGTTGGTGCTGAAATGAGTGAGAAAATGTTTGATTTGTTGAAATAACTACCTCTTATCTGGAGCCTGCTGAATGCTTGGATACTTATACAGTTTATGCCTTAGACCATCATCCTTGAACCTTAATTTGACCTTGTTTTCTCGACTAAGAATATTTTCATTGGGCTATTATTTTCATTGGACTATTTCTTGGTTCATTAGAATTTACCTTTTCGCTTGACATCAACTCCACTTAGCCACTTACTAGAATGCTAATATTAGATACCTATACAGTTTGAATCTTGGACCATTCCCAATACACCAAACCTTGACTTGATCTTGACCATAGCCTAAAGTGGACTTAAAAAAGATTCTGAATATATTGGCATGTACTTTACAATTTTCAGAACTGGCGCCTGAAAGCCTTACAGCAGGGAACAGTCCTGAGGGGTCTGAGGACGAGACAATAAAAGAGAAGGCAAACACTGCTGGGATTAGTGACATGATAAACCAAGGTTCTGGAGCCATACAACTTGAAATGATGCCGGAAGAATCTGAGGATACATCACTTTGGAAGATGACACCGGAGTGTGGGAATGGAGTATTTGGCAGTATCGCACAGTCATCTTCATACTCTGATGAGGGAAAGGAATTGTCAGAAAAAATTTCACAAATTTATGATTCAGTTTTAAAACATTCCAAAATGACTATCAATGACCAGGGGGTAGCTACATGGAGTAAAATCAACCGTGCTAGGACAGAACCTAGAAACAAATTCACTTTAGGATTTAAATACAAGACTATAATAGAGGTTGAAAAGAGTAACAAATCACATAGAGAGTTAGCCCGAGAACTGAATATAAAAAGGAGTACACTTTTTGGTTGGTTAAAAAATGCAGCGTCTATCAAAGAGGGTTACAAGAAATTTGGTCCAAAGAGAACAGCAAGAATAAGTAAATTTAAATGGGATGAAATTGATGAGTTTCTTGTGAAATGTTTCCAGAATGCATCAGAAAGAAATGAATATATTTCAGGACCTGTACTGATACAAATGGCTCAAAAGTTTGCTGACAGCAAAGGGATCACTGATTTTACAGCATCAGCGAGTTGGCTTGATCGTTTTAAAGAACGCCATGGTATCACATTTACTCGCAAAGAACTTACAAAGAAAAGCTCTTAGAAAACTCAGTCTGCCATAATTACAGTGGGGAAGACATTATTCTTTCTGACAATATTTATAACTGGTCATTTTAACCCTTTACCCCATAAACACACCTTTAATTCACTCATCCACTGAGGAAAATAGTTTCAGTTTAAACTGTCATGAATTTGTTCCATTGAAAAATATTTTTCTGTATCTTAAAAGATTGTATCTTAAAGCAGGCTGAAAATAAAGCAGAATGTGCCTTAAGGTACATTCTGCTTTACTTTATACCTGCTTTAAGTGATCACCTGTCTTAACAGGCCATGGAGACACTGGTTAAACTTATAGGCAAAGGTTTATTTGTAAAGAATAAACCATTGACTGTACATGGTTCAGTAAACACATTGGTTATACCATTTTCGAAAATTGAATAGGGTAGTTTATGTTGAATGTTAAAAAACACCCCAACAAAGTAAGGAGGGGTGTGGTTTGGGTGTAACACTGGAACTGGCTTACCTGTACTTACAACTTACAGCCTGTAGATGAAAATTGTACCTCTCACTCCTCTCGAGTTTATCTTATGATTTTAAGGAAACTTTAAACACATTTTAAATTTGACATGAAATTATTTCTCTGCAAACACCATTATGCTTTGACAGTTTTTGTACAGAGAGCTTTCTGCATTGTTTATATGCTGTATTTAGCTGTCACTTAGCTTTCGTTATGCTCATGCTTTGATAGATTGCACTTCTGCAGTACAGTCAATCTTGTTTTAAACCACTAATTAGCGTAGCGTGGAAAGCTCTTAAGACGGGTGACTGCTGAATGCAATAATGCTATACAGTTTTATTTCTATCCTGCAATCAGCTGTATTTAACCCTTTCCCCCGAAATACATGTATAATCATTTTTACGCATTTTGTTTACCCCATCACTGAAGAAAACGGTTCCAATTTATATAGCCATGAATATGTATCATAAGATATATTGTCTATAGTCTAGCAGATACTAGCTTAAAGCAGGCTGAAAGTAAAGCAGAATCAATGTGCATTGAGGCGCATTCTGCTTTACTTTCAACCTACTTTAAGTAGTCACCTGTCCTCAACCACTGGAAATAGGCTATGGAGTAAAAGGTTAAGACTACAAATAGGTCTTCTAATGAGTCGGCACTTAACCCATTACCCCATCGCCTGTTTCTAGTTTTGAAAATATGTGACCATTTAAAGCAGGTTGAAAGTAAAGCAGAATGCACCTTAGGGTGCATTCTGTCTAACTTTAAGCCTGCTTTAAGCTATTAATTTCTAGAATAAAGAAAACATTTTTTTGTGATTTTTATCTGTGACAGTATGAATTGGAACTATTTTCTTCAGGAGGGATGTTATTTAAAGGCATAAAAGGCGTATTTATGGAGTAATGGTTTAATACAAGACTGTAGTTGAAATATGAAAATTAGTTTCCAATAAATGGAAGAAATAGAATTTTTTAATTTTGGCCTGAGCATGAGAAAGGTAAACATATTCTCTAGTTCCACACTAGCAAGAGATTTATGATGTATGTAGTTACAGGCTATAACCAAATATATATATTTATTTATACAGTAATAAATAATTTATTTATAAAAGTATTTTAATATATATATGTATCAATATAAAAAGTTTCTATATCCTATCAGGTGATAGCTTAAAGCAGGCACATTCTGCTTTACATTCAACCTGCTTTAAGTGGTCACCTAGCTTCAAAACTAGAAGCAGTATATTGGGTAATGTGTTTCAGGGTAAATACCAATAAAATGTCTTGTATAATGATTTATTGACCAGAAAATTTCAAACAATGCATTGGGATGGCAGTTGACAAACACACGGGATAAATGTACATATGTGTGTAGGATGTCTGAAACTGATAGTGTAACACTTGGGAGTCTTTATTATGTTAGCCCTTTCTCCACATAACTTGTTTCCAGTTTTGAAGACAGATGATTGCTTAAAGTAGGCTGAATGTAAAGCAGAATTCTCTTTAGGGAACATTCTGCTTTATATTCAGCCAGTGTTAACCCTTTCCCCCATAGAAGCGCCTTTTAGCGCATTCAGTTTATTCTTGCCCTGAAGAAAATAGTTCCAATTTATACATTCATAAATATGTTACATACAAAATATTTTCTATATTCTAGCAGATGATAGCTTAAAGCAGGCTGAAAGTAAAGCAGAATGCGCTTCAAGCGCATTCTGCTTTACTTTCAACCTGCTTTAAGTGGACACCTATATTCAATACTAGAGATATGCTATGTGGGGAAGGGTTAAGATACTATCTGCAAGGGAATAGCAACTATTTCTTATGTAGGACAAAATTAATGCAATGCAGAAAGCTTCTTTTTAAGTCTCCTATATGTACATTACTTTAAACTTGTATCAACCTGCTTTAAGTGGTCACCCTTCTTCAAAACTAGAAACAGGCTATGGGGCAATGGGTACAAACATAGATTGGTCACCTTTCTAGCTCGGAGAACAAGCTTATACTATACCTCCCAGTGTAGTCATGGTTGTCAGCATGGATGGGAATTAAGTAAATGATTTTAACACATTGAGCCCTAGCGACAAGTATACTCATCATTAAATATCATATACCTGTCAAGAGTACACCTGTCCAATGCAAACAGTGTATACCCTGAACAGAAGGCTTCATTCAGGAGCCCTCTGATCAGGGTCTACGCTGTTTTTTCTTTTGTAAAATATTCTTAAAATCTACCGTTATTATTAAAAAAAATTGACTAGATTTAATTGTAAACTGGAATTGTCCATTTTAAGTTTCAGGAGTGAATGAGATAAGAAAGTGCCTATAACTCCAACATCCCTTGAGACATTGCTTTCGTATGTGCTATGCATGTGTATTTGGACAAGATCTTTCCATGTAAATAAAAAGAATGATCTCTTTAGGTATCGCTTTCATATCAAGTATGCATGTGTATATAAACAAGACCTTTCCATGCACTCAAAAAGTTTGATCCAGTGACCTTAACCTTGAACTTAGGGTCCATATTTTAAGGTTTCCAAATCTGTGTTTAGGTAGCAAAAAAAAGCTTATACCTCCAAGGTCACTTGAGGTATTGATTTAATATTTGATATGCATGTGCATGCACAAGACCTTTCCATGGGCACAAAAGTTTGGTTGTGACCTTGACCTCTGACTTTGCTTTTGTGTTTGGAAATGTTCTGCGGGCAAGCTTTGTTGTCTTTCTGAGTACTCTTGTATAAACCGGCGGACGTAGTCGTGCGGTAAAGCACCCGCTTACGACGTCAGGGGTTGAGAGTTTGATCCCCCACTGGACCAAGTCCTTCGGATGAGACTTTATAAACCGAGGTCCGATGTATGCCTGCTTTACACTTGGCATCTAAAAGAATCAGAGAACTCTTTCGATGATAAGAGTAGGGCATCCCACCCGGGTTCTCTGTATCCGTTCCCCTCTCTCTTGGGCGTCCAATTAGCCCATAGATGGCAGAAACAGACTTTAATAAACAAACAAAAACTCTTGTTTAATTTTGAAATAGATATACATGTACAATGTATTCAACTTTGAAATTCAACTGTAGAGGTATAGATTGGTTTGATCATCCTTTCCACATAGTCTGATTTTAGATGCTTGCTTCCAGTAGGCCAAAAGTAAAGCAAAAAACCCATTCGGGAGCTTTCTGAGTTGTACCTTTTGCCTGCTTTAAGCATCCCCCTTTTAGGATGCATAATAAGTTTTTTATTACTTTTTAAACAGAGTAAAGTAGCAGGGCTGCCATAAGTTGACATGAAAAATCCTAAGATTTCCAAATTTGCATTTTTCAAGTGCGATTTTACGATTTCGTACCTTCACCCCATCGCCTGTTTCTAGTTTTGTTGACATGTGACTACTTAAAGCAGACTGGAAGTAAAGCAGAATGCGCCTGAAGGTGCATTCTGCTTTACTTTCAGCCTGCTTTAAGCTACCATGTACTAGAAAAAAAATCCGAAGATTTAGGAAAAATCCGGAGAAATGGTAGCCCTGAAGTAGAAGCATGAAAAGACCCAGCTTTTGTCAAGAAATATGTAGTGGAGTTTTTTATGAGGTGAAGTCAAGTATTATCAGTATACCATAGACGTTTCATGGTCTGTTTTTAGCTCACCTGAGCTAGCTCAGGGTGAGCTATTGCAATACTTGAATGTCCGTCGTCCGGCGTCAACAATTTTAGTGTTTACACTCTAGAGACCACAATATTTATGGAATCTTCCTCAAACTTGCTCAGATTGTATATTACCATAGGAGTTCGGATGAGTTCATTTATAGTTGAAATCAGACCAATAGGTCAAGAGTTATTGACCTTTGAATTGCTGAAAATGCCATATTTAACAGTGTTTACACTCTAGAGGCCACACTATTTATCCAATGTTTCTCAAACTTGCCCAGATTGTATATTACCATAAGAGTTTGGACGAGTTCGATTATGGTCGAAATCGGAGCAATAGATCAAGAGTTATCTACCTTTGAATTGCTGAAAATGCCATATTTAAGGCTGTTTACACTCTAGAGGCCACAACTTTTCTCCATTCTTTTTTAAACTTGCTCAGATTGTATATGACTATTAGAGTTCAGATGAGTTCGATTTTGGTTGAAATCAGACTAATAGGTCTAGAGTTATCTACCTTTGAATTGCTGAAAATGTCATATTTAAGGGTGTTTACACTCTAGAGGCCACAATTTTTATCCAATCTATCTGAAACTTGCTCAGATTGTAAATGACCATAAGAGTTCAGATGAGTTCGATTATGGTTGAAATCAGACCAATAGGTTGAGAGTAATCTACCTTTGAATTGCTGAAAATGCCATATTTAACAGTGTTTACACTCTAGGGGCCACAATATCTCAAACTTGCTCAGATTATATATGACCATAAGAGTTCGAATAAGTGTGATTATGGTTGAAATCGGACAAATAGGTCAAGAGTTGTCTGCCCTTGAATTGCTGAAAATGCCATATCTAACAGCGTTTATACTGTTGCAACTACAGTTAAAAATGGTTTTTGATTATACTTGCAGACAAAGATATATAGCTATAAGTTCTCAAAGGAGTGCAATTATTGTTGAAATCTAATTATTGTGGCAATAGTTATCTGCCCTTGATATACTTTGAAATGCTAGAAAAGACTTCATTTCAGTATTGTTTTCTGCCCTTGATGTACTCTACTGTACTAGAATTATGAGGTTGTATTCAAAAATTGTTTACATGCTATACTACAAATTTGAATGGATTTATATTAAAACCGGTGAAATAGAAAGGTTAAGCTATCAAGCTTCAGTACAACAGGTGAGCGATATCAGGGCCTTCAGGCCCTCTTGTTCAGGATATTTAGAGCTTTCAATAATATATTTTTGGGACTCACAAATATTGCTACACTCTACTACTGTGTTAATATCAATTCTGAAAAATAAATACAATCCGTTTTTGTATAGTTGTTTGTTTGTTTTTTAATGAAACTAAAACTATGCCTAAGCAGAGCTTGTCATTTACCAAATACTCCATAGATACACATGTATGTTTATACCTTTGATTTATTCCTCCACTTCTTTTGTGGAGGAAGAAAATAAGTTTTTAAACCTTAAATACTCAATAGCCTATTTCTAGTTTTGAAGACTGTGCTTGAGGCTATAAAGCTTAAAGTTCAAAACTCAATTTTTATTACAGGCTCTAGACTTTAAATAACAGGCATGAATTGATTTGCATAGCCTCATTTGGATATATTTTACAACTGTTATGTATGCAAATACTAGTTCTGCCTAAAATGTTTACTGACATGTTATGAGCCGAGAAAAATTCTGAGTTTTGAGCATGAAGTTCATTTGAACTTTTATATTTTCAGGCCCTGGGATGACCACTTAAAGCAGGTTGAAAGTATAGCAGGATGCAGGCAAATTCAGTGTTACCTTCAGCCTGCTTTAAGCTACATAGGTTGAAAGTAAAGCAGGATGCAGGCAAATTCAGCTTTACTTTCAACCTGCTTTAGCTACAATCTGCTAGGATATAGAAACTATAAAAGGTTGAAAGTAAAGCAGAATGCAGACAAATTCAGCTTTACCTTCAGCCTGCTTTAAGCTACAATCTGCTAGGATATAGAAACTATTTTGTATGGTGCATACTTCTTGACTGTTGTAAAGTGGAACTATTTTCTTCATTGGAGGAATAAATTAAATGGGTAAAAATGAGTATGGAGTAATGGGTTAAATGTGTAACTACTGAGTTGGGTTAACCTATTGAACAGCTTAAATAGTAAAAAAAAGGAAGACTGAATTGAAAAGTGCAGCTGTCCATTTGAAGTTGCAGCCGTAACCTTCTTAACCCATTATCCCACAAATACGCCTTTTTACGCCTTCAATTTATTGCTCCACTGAAGAATAGTTTTGCGTATGCACCATAAGAAATAACTTCTACATTCTAGCAGATTGTAGCTTAACCCTTTGAGCCCTAGTCCCGCATATAGGCGTGCTTTTCAAACAGTGTACATGTGAATAGTACACTTGTCCTATGCAAACAGTGAAGACCCAGATCAGAGGGCTCCAAAAGGAGCCCTCTGATCAGGGTCTTCACTGTTTGTCATAATGCCAAACATTGACAAAAACGACCCTTAAAAGTCAGAAATGGACTAGACTCAAATGGAAACTGGAATTGTCCATTTAAGTTTCAGGGAGGAAAGAGTTAAAAGCATGATGAAAGTAAAGCAGAATGTGCCTTAAGGCGCATTCTGCTTTATTTTCAACCTGCTTTAACCCTTTGAACCCTAGTCCCGCATATAGGCGTATTTTCAAACAGTGTACATGTGAAAAGTACAGTTGTCCTGTGCAAACAGTGAAGGCCCAGATCAGAGGGCTCCGAAAGGAGCCCTCTGATCAGGGTCTTCACTGTTTGTCAGTAATGCCAAAATTGACAAAACATCTCAGAAATGGACTTGACAAAAATTGAAACTGGAGTTGTCCATTTAAAGTTTCAGGGAGGAAAGAGTTAAGTGGTTATCTGTCTTCAAAACTAGAAACAGGGTAAAGGGTTAACCCTTAGCCTGCCACTCACGACTATAGCTCCATATGCAAACAGCTTGGATCCGGATGAGACGCTGAGTAACTCGGCGTCTCATCCAGATCCAAGCTGTTTGACACTCGGACAACATTTTCAGCAATTTTGAGCAACTTTGAAGCACTTTGAAACTTGAAGAAGACGAGAAATAGAGCAGACGACAATTTATTTGGCGGGCTAAGGGTTAACCTATTAAATGTTTCTTGTTTTGAAGACATATAGCCTGTTTCTAGTTTTGAAGACAGTTGTCCATTTAAGGCAGATTGAACGTACAGCAAGATGCTACTTTAAGGAGCATTCTGTTTAACTTTTAACCTGCTTTCAACAACCCTCTCATGATCCGGAAATCTATTGATCTCATGATCTGGAAATCTGATTAGGACTTCCAAAATGGGTTCCACTTTCCTTAGTGTAGAACTTATTTGAGGCGTTAGAAAGGCTTAAATATGGAGAAATAGGTTAAGTGATCTGCAATATGGCAACTTACTTTATTTGTTTGGTGCTGTATACAGGTTTTGTGTCAAGATATGTACAGGAACATTTAACACTTTGTCCTGCATTAACCTTAGTGCTTTGGAATACTTGTATGAGGGGCGTTTGAAAAGTAATGGCAACAGATCAATAATTTTGATATTAATGTGCAAAATGCATGTGTTATATATCATTTTAAAGAGCAATAAACTGTCTTAGATCTCAATTATTAAAAAAAACCAGTTCATTTTTTGCTTATGACAAAAAAAGACATGTGTTTTTTAACGCTATGATTTTTAGCTAGTGTGTTACCGCTGTCTGTCGTCCGTCTGTCAGCATGTCCATCTGTCCGTCTGTCAACAGTTGCAAACGACTTCTCTGAAACCAATAGCCCCAGTGTAACCACATGCTGTTGGTTTGAGCTTCAAAGGTTGTTCAAAAAACTCTGGTGGGGCCAACGGTCTTGTTTCCATGGCAACCCTGCACAAATTCTAGAAAAATCTTCTTCTCCGATACTACTGGTCCGATTTCAATTTGGTTATGACCAAAATGTTTCTCAATAGATAGACTTTAATTTAACCCTTTACCTGATAGCCTATTTCTAGTACTTAAGATAGGTGACTACTTAAAGCAGGTTGAAAGTAAAGCAGAATGCGCCTTAGGGCGCATTCTGCTTTACTTTCAGCCTGCTTTAAGCTATCATGTGCTATAATATAGGAAATATTCCCTATAATACATATTCATTACTGATTAAATTGGAACTATTTTCTTCAGCGGATGAATAAATCATATCCGCTAAAAGGCGCTTCTATTGGGGAAAGGGTTAAAAGTTGTTCAAAGAGTTTTGATCCGTTGAAAAACATGGTTGCCAGAGGGTGTGGTCATTTTCCGTGTTCGGAAATATCGAGTTGAAAGTTAACAAACCTGTAGAAGTCTTATTTTTGGCTATATGTTGATGAGATTTTGTCAGTGTTATATGCTTGCTCAAATTAGTACCTCAACAATACACAAGAAAAGTCCAGTTTCCTCGAGGTGGGATCATTTAAGTTCATGTAGTGACTTATCGACTTATGTGATCTTAATTTGCATTATTCCATCCTGTAGGCAAAGAAATGCTTTTTAAAATGATATATCACACATGCACTTTGCTCTTGATATATCGAAATTATTGAACAGTCGCCAATTCTTTTTAAACGTCCCTCGTATAGTACTACTCATAGTTTGCTTAGCACCAAATTTAACCCTTTCCCTTATAGAAGCGACTTTTAGCATATTTGATTTATTCCTCCGCTGAAGAAAATAGTTCCAGTTTATACCCTCATGAACAATAACCATTACAAATATCTTATATATCCTAGCAGATGTTAGCTTAAAGCAGGTTGAAAGTAAAGCAGAATGTGCCTTAAGGCACATTCTGCTTTACTTTCAACCTGCTTTAAGTCGTCACCTGTCTTCAAAACTAGAAACAGGCTATGAGGTAAAGGGTTAAGGTATAGGCATCGGCCCCCTATCACTTTCTCATTTTATGACTTTCCACAGTTTTGTTCAATTTCAACAAAATTTCAGGAGTTGTTGTTAGAGGCCTATTTTACAGGTTCTTATGTGATCTACACATGTAAATGTCCCATACAGGTGCATTGGTAAAAGGGATAAATAAAAGATCACTATTTCATAGAAAACTGCAAAAGTACAAATTGTGCTTTTGGGTTGAAGAGCATGCTTTACAATTCAATAATTGATACAATTGAACATTGAAAGGTAAAAGATTGTTTTTACCAACGAATAACATCTCTAAGGACATTAACCCTTAGCCTGCCACTCACGACTATAGCTCCATATGCAAACAGCTTGGATCCGGATGAGACGCCGAGTAACTCGGCGTCTCATCCGGATCCAAGCTGTTTGACACTCGGACAACATTTTCAGCAATTTTGAGCAACTTTGAAGCACTTTGAAACTTGAAGCAGACGAGAAATATAGCAGACGACAAAACTTTGTGTAAATGTCTGCCTTGATAAAATCCAGGTCAAGTTTGAATGTGGGTCATGTTTGGTCAAAAACTAGGTCACAAGGTCAAATCATAGAAAAACTTGTTAACACTCTAGAGGCTACAAATCTCATTGGATCTTAATGAAACTTGGCCAAAATGTTTGCTTCTCTGATTTTATATAGTCTGACTTATGCTATTGTTATTTAAATTTGCGGTCAGTTGTAGTAGCGAATCGCTGTCGTCCAGTAGTAACTCGCGGAACGCCTCTACCTGAGAGACGTCCCACGCTATGTATTGTTCATTGTCAGATATAGTGGCACGTGATTCAACTACTGGATTTTTACGCTCTATGGTAAATAATATTGCGCAATGATCGGAAAATTCATTGAGTGACTGGATTTCAAAATGCTTGATGATACTGAAATCTCTGTGATTTATCAATAAATAATCTACAACACTGCAACCGTTAGAGTTAATAAAAGTGTATTCTCCGGTATTATTTTCATTACATAACCGTCCATTGCAAATTAATAAATTGGTTGATTTACATAGTTGTAGTAAACGTTTGCCATGATCATCTAATATTTTGTCTTTACTAACTCTCTGTGTGATATGAGCATTTAATTCTAACTCTATATTATTATTATCTAAATAAGTGTCGAAGTTTAAAAAATCAGGCTCGTTTGAGGTTCTACTGTTTAAATCTCCTGTAATTAAAACTTTTCCCAATAATTTATATTTTTCAACATCAGCTTCAATCTGTTCAAACATATCAACATCTTCTGGTAATAAAACCCGTGAATCACATGGTTTTATATATGAACTGCATATAGACATCATTATGAAATTCAAAATAAGTTTTACATAATTTTATCCACATAATACCACATTGGTTTTTTTCTACTAATTTGATTTTATCTTTAAATTTCGATTTAAAATAAATTGATACATCGCCGCTATATCGGCCTTTTCTTGTTTCCATACAAGTGCTCTGATTCATAATCTTGGATATTTAAATTAAAATGAGAGTTTGGTGATAGCCAGGTTTCCTGTAAAATTACAATTGTTTAATGTCATAATTTCTAATCATATCTAAAAAACGCACATCTGTCAGTTTTCTGGTTAAGCCATTCACATTCCACGAGACAATGTCTAATTGCTCCTCATGACTCCTTTAGCTGGCACTGGTAGACGTGGGTTTATACTGTTGGCCGTTCACGAACAGTTTGTCACCGACGAATTTCACTGTGTGGCCTTTGCTTTTTTCGGCTTGAAATACAGCACTCAGGGATTTTCTTGATTCTCGCCATTCTTTGGGAAGCTGAATGCCAACGCCTATGTTAGCTTTCTTGAGGTCATCTTTTAATGTAAAAGCGGTTGATCTCACATTTTCGCGCTCATGAAAGTAGTTGAATTTTGCGATTACTGGACGCGGTTTGGCTCCTGCTCTGCGGGCTCCTAATCTGTGCACACAATCTAGAATAATACTGGCCGAATCTATTTTTAGGTTATTTGCTATAAACTCTTTCACAAGATTTTCACAGTTTTCAAGGGGTTCTGTAGAAGGGGTCTCAGCTATACCGTAGAATATAAGGTTTTCTTTCATGGACCTGAATTCTGTGTCTTGGAGTTTGCTTTTTATTTGGTCACGATCATTTTCTAATAATTTCATATTATCTTTCATGGCACTGCAGGACTTGTGTATCTGTTTGATTTCTTCGTTGGCAGACTTCAATTGAGAGGAATGGTCATCATACAGTTCATTAACGAAAGAACAGTTTTTCTCTACATCAACTACTCTCTTGTCGATATTATTTACTTTCGTTTCCAATTGACCCAATTTTATGGTGATGTTGTTAACAGCCTTTTCCACAGCCTCAATTTTCTCTACTTTATGTTTAATAATTTTAACATCGTCCATTAGAGTGATAGCCCATGGGGGAGGGGTGGTCAGGTTTTGCATGTGGGTGGGGGTCCCTGGCATAAATTGAGGTGTAAACTGATTCTGGGGTGACTGCATCATTTGGCCTGAGAAAGTCTGTTGGGGATTATAAGACACATTTGCGTCAAAGAGGAAGTACATGTATTCTGGTTCCAAAGAGTGAAATCGTTTGGTTGGAATCTCGTAACTTGCAGTTCCACTTTCATTTGACACACCCGATACACTGCCCAAACCGGTTTTATTGCATTGTCACTGACCTGTGTATTGTCTGTAAACAAAGGCGATATAGTTTTCCTCTTCTTTCGATGTTTTTTCTTCAATTTTGTCGAAACTTGTTTTGGTGGCATGAATACTTGACGTTTCCCTCAGCTCATGTTAGAAAATAATCACTGCTTTTGACTTAAAATGCACTTTTTTATTAATTTTACACGGAGCGATGTAACCCATGTCTTGCTTGGTGAAGGGAGATAACAATTTTAGGGTTGACTTTCACAGTATATGTCAAAATAACAAACAATGTAGACCCTGATCAGGTGGCTCCTTAAGGTGCATAAAACAAGTGTACTTATCACGGATAAACTGTTTGAAAATGACGCATATATGTGTGACTAGGGTTCAAAGAGTTAATATTTGATTGAAATAATGACAGGTGGTCGTATTAGAGAGGTTTTACTGTAGCTGGTAGAAAAGAAACTATGTATTGATAAATATCTTGGGATAAACATTTTCAAAAACGGGAATTGGTTCCGAACACAGCAAAAAATAGCAGAACGTTCACTATTTGCTATGCATAATATATTCATAATTTTTAACAAGCTAGACCTAGCTGTAAATGATAAATGTAAACTTTTTATGAATATGCTTATGCTTATGCTATTTTATGCCGAATAAAGATCTGTATCTGATAAGAGTGAACGGTTTTCTATTTTAGGCATTACACACCAAATTATAGCTATTTAATATTAATACATAAAAGCATTTTATTACAGATGGCTTGCATCAAATAAATCTTAGAAACAAATGTCTACATCAAAAAATGAAGAATTACTGAATAAGTAAACTTATTTATACTTCAAAGAAACTACAAAGTTCACTTATTTTATAAAAAATTAAAAACAATCATATTAATTCGTTTGCATCAGGTTATTCTTTCAAACCAATCAAATACATCTATATCATAAACCACACCAAATATCTCATTTTTTTGTTCGAAGTCTACAGGTTATTGTTCTCAAAATTCAACCAATCAAATAAATCTTCTTCATAAGCCACACCCACTACCAATTTTTAAATGTTCGAAGTCTACAAGTTGATATCTCACACCTTTCAACCAAATCAAATAAATCTTCTTCATAAGTCACACCCAATACCTACTCCTTCAGCGATTGGATTTGTCACGGTCCATTTCACTTATCTCGCTAAATTAGACTAAAGCATCTTATTCATATTTACCCTTGTACCTGTAATTCAATTAAGCAATCACCTTGCTTTAAGCTGCCATCTGTCTTAAATACTAATAAAAAAATGTTTGACCTGTTTTTCAACTAAAGTGCATATGAAGGCAACGTTATGTACAAGCGGCTGCTCAAGAATGAATTTAATGCACAACTAGTTCAATCTTTTATTCCTACGTATTCTAAATAGCCAGTTCAATTAGGCAGATCACTGCTTAAAGCAAAATAAAAGTAAATCAGCAATCATTTATTTACTTTAAACTCAACTCTTATTCATATATACTTTTGGACCTGTATTTCAACTAAGGTGCGTACAGTGGAGAAAACGTTATTCTTTCCCAATAAACGTGTTTACGCTTAAACTATTTTTTCCATTCCAAACAGTTTGGAGCCAGATAAGACGCTGGGTAATCAGGCGTCTGACCAGGCTCTAAACTGTTTGCCACTCTGAAACAAATGAAAAGTCAGAACTTTCAAAAAGCTGTCCGTTATGTACAATTGGCTGCTCAAGATGGAATTTTCTGCACGTGATATAATGATCGATTAACGATAAATTAAACATCCAACTGTAAAGCAATCCCAAAAGGTGAGACAAAACTTCTATTGAAAAATTAAAGGTGTGGACAATATACCTCTTCGTGATATAATGATCGATTAACGATAAATTGAACATCTAACTGTAAACCAATTTATGTCGGTGTTGGGTTTCATTTTAAAACACGCGTAACATATAATGAGCGATTAATGATCAATTATACACCTTTTATATAATATTATCTATTTATGTCGGATGTCGGTTCCAATTTGAAAGAATAGAACACTCATATGAATTTAATTGCATAGAGACACGTAATATTATTTCTATTTAAAACAATATTCAACAACTTGATTATAATTCTATTAATCAAGGTTTATAATCAATTCGGCCCCCATTACACTCTTTACATAATTTCTTAACTTTGCATGTTTGCACATTTTTGTTGAAATAAGTTCAGGAAACTGCACAAAAAAATTATAAAAAAAACAAAAAAAAACAATAGTCGGCTACGAAATGACTTTAACAATTTTCCGAGGCTACGAAATGACTTATGCCTTCTTTGGGGCCATTCGTTTTTTAGCTCACCTGAGCCAAAGGCTCAAGGTGAGCTATTGTGACCGCTCACCGTCCGTAGTCCGTCTGTCCGTCTGTCCGTTCACATTTACTTCAAACGACATCTCCTCTGAAACCCGCCGATTGTAGGGAGAGTTCAAACTGCTCATGATGTTCCTTGGATGCTTCTCTACAGAAGTTGTTCAAAAAAAAGGAAAAAAAGCACAAACTCTGCTTGAAAAAGCAAAAAAGCAAAAATCTTTAAAAAATCTTCTTGCCCAAAACTACTAGGCCCTAAGCTTTGATATTTGTACAGTAGAATCTCCTGGTGGATCCCTCTATAGTTTGTTAAAATGAAATCCCTAGGGTCACATTTGACACCACCCTGCACAGTTTAAGTGCTGCTCTAGGCAGGTTTTACAGTATTTTTGATTTAGGCAGAACTGTATTTACCTGAGTTACCCTTAATATACTATGGGCAAATAACCAATATTTGCAAACAGTTTGGATCCAGATCAGATGCAACATAATGCTGCATCTAATCTGAATCCAAACTATTTGCCACTCATTTACCAACTTAACATTTTCTAAAAAAAAAATGTACATTTTTTACACACAGAAGGTATTTAGCAGACATCATTTCAGTCTGGTAAGGGTAAGCCCCCAGCAGCAGTGCTGCTAATGCTACAGTACTCTTGCATAATATTTGACCTCAGTGATCAGGCCAACAGAACTGAACATATTGTCTGCTAAAGTTTAGAAATGGTTCAGTCTGCTTCATACTTAGAGAAACAGGATCTGGAAGTGATCCACTGACAGTTATGTAATTATGTCTTATGCCATATTTATACATATGTTTAATATTGGTTTTGTCACAGTTATCTGCATGTCTTGTCATTTTTTCTTGTCCAGGATTCAACCCTTTCCCCCAATAAATACTGACGTTTGTTAACCAATTACCCCATAAATGTGCATTTTTAGGCCTTTGATTTATTCCTCCACTTAAGAAAATAATTCCCCTTTAACCCTTTCCCCCATAGCATCTCTAGTATTGAATGTAGGTGTCCACTTAAAACAGGTTGAAAGTAAAGCAGAATGCGCTTTAAGCGCATTCTGCTTTACTTTCAGCCTGCTTTAAGCTATCATCTGCTAGAATATAGAAAATATTTTGTATTATACATATTTATGAATGTATAAATTGGAACTATTTTCTTCAGAGCATGAATAAACTGAATGCGCTAAAAGGCGCTTCTATGGGGGAAAGGGTTAAACAGTCATGAAAATGTAAGATGTGAAATAAGTTTCTATATCCTAGTAGATGGTAGCTTAAAGCAGTTTGAAAGTAAAGCAAAGTGTGCATTAAAGGGACTCGCAACCGGATGGTGTACTTGTCAAAATAAAATAAAATACTCAAATAAAAGCAAATTTGTGGCATTATTTGGCTTCTGACATTAAAAAAATATGATCAGTCCAAAAAAAGTCTCAAGAATCGTCACCGAATCTTAGATTTTTAGATATTTTCTATCGTTTTTCTATACCGACTAGTAGACGGTATAGTTGTTGTTGTTGCTTCTCTACACGGGCTTAGACATAAACACGAGCCGAATTACGAAGTTGTATGCACTTTCGATAGCTACACATTGAAATACGTTAAATCGATCCGAGATAAACGGATAGTTCCGTGGTCCATTGGTCTAAGCGGTTTTCCCTATTTTGCCTTCTGTCCGCCAATGCCGGGGCCCCGGGTTCGAATCCCACCAGAGACCAATATTTTTTTTTATTGAAATACATTTTTTTTAAACAGAATTTCTTATCCTAAACTAATTCTTTACCATTTATATAAGCGTTTGACACATATTTACAAATTACTATTTTTAATGCACCATCTGGTTGCGAGTCGCTTTAAGACCCATTCTGCTTTACTTTCAACCTGCTTTAGGTGGCCACCTATTTTCAAAACTAGAAACAGGCTATGGGGTAATGGGTAAAATGAAATTGCCTATTTGGAAAGAGCCTAATGAGAGGAAGTGCCATTTGCAAAGGCCATAACTCTGACATCATTGTTTTTTTAGTTATTTCCCTTTGTCATATTTTCTTGTCAATAAGACAACTCCAGTTCTACTGATGCTATTGTAATGAAATTTTATGTATGGAAAGAAACTGATGATGAGAGAAAATGCCATGCATAAGGGCAGCAATATTTTGTTTTCCCCTTTGTCATATTTTATTGTCAGGAAAATAACTCCAGTTCTGCTGACGCTAGTGAAATAATTATCATTTACCGGAAATGGAAATAGCTTGATAAGAGGATGTGTCATGGATAAGGGTCATAAAATTCACTTTTGTCATGTTTTCTTGTCCGGAAGATAACTCCATTTATAGCTATATTAAAATGTTGTCTTGCCCAGTCAACTTAGGTACAAACTTCCATGTCCTCAGGTGAGCGAATTTAGGGCCATGGCCCTCTTGTTAATTTTTGGTGGTTACGAAATGATTAATTCAACTTTTTTGTCGGCTACGAAATGACCAAAAAATCGGCTACGAAATGACTTTAAGGTTTTGCGCGGTTACGAAATGACCAAACATTCGGCTACGAAATGACTTATTTTACCGGTTACGAAATGACTCGGCTACGAAATGACTATAACTCTTTTTGGTAGACCGTACCATTCGGCTGTGTTTATACCTATCCATTTTAGAAACGCCACATGCAGACGAAAAAATCCACCCAAATGTGAGTATATCTGCATAAAATACATACACAAAAGTATAAAGCAACAGATTTCAGTTCAATTAAGACAGTTGGTTAATAAGTAAACATTATACGTACAACTATTATAAATTAAAAACATGCATGAGTTTGGGTTCATAACTTTTGAAAGTGGGTGGGGTATGTCCAAATATTATTATTGAGTTTTCTCATTAAACTTATTCTTAGTGAATTATTTGTTCATTTAATCATCAGTAAAACATTATATTGTATAAGTATATTGCTAGACCTTGATTGTAGAGCCACTAGAGGTCAAAATATGACAATTTTGTATACTTTGGTTTTGACAGCGTTACAGTCATTTCGTACCCATGCCTTTTCGTACCCTATTTTTTATTTTACCATTTCTTACTCCTATTTCTTCATTCTAGTTCTTCACAGAGGGGATAATCTCGGTCTTATAAACAGAAAAGGTTCCTATGACAATTAAGCCCCAGAACTCGTCCAACTTTTTAAATCTGTTTTTAACATTTTACTCATTAGTAGCACAGGTACTTGACACATACTTTATTATCTATTAACACCCCCCCCCCCCCCCCCTTTAAAAAAAAAAAAATTTTTTTTTTTTTACTATACTTCTATTATAGATACAAGGTAAACAGCGCAATTCGACACCTAGTCTTTACTATCCACTTAAACTGATGCTAAAATAGACTCGATCGCCGATATTCTCTTGTGGTATCCTCGGGAAAGGATTAATTTATCAATATCTACTTTTTATTTCATCAAATTCCGTCAAATAACGCCACAGTACGTGAATTATAACGAAAATAAGCATCAAAAAGTTTTCTGTCGTTCTCTTGGTACAGAATTTATTGCCCAAAATAAGGGGTAATCTAGTCGGTTTGCACATTTAACGGCCTTTACGGCTGGAACTTTCACCTAATTTCATTAGAGCAAACGCGTTTGTGTCGGAACATGACCCTCTTCACTATCAGCTATATGAAATATACATGTAATTTGGCATGAAATTGACAAGTGAAAGACTCATTTCATTGTGAATGCCATTTTGAATACCGGAATGAATTGAATGAACGGAGCGATCTCATTGGTCAAAATTAAACAGGTAAAGTTTCTTTTAATTTTGCATTCTATGTAAATTATATAAAACTGATAATATTTCATTTAAAGATGATTTATAATATTTGGTGAAAGTTCCAGTGGCATAGGCCGTTTATTGTGGACAAATAACAGATCACCCCTACATGTACATTCGTTGCTATGTACAATTCTGTACCAAGAGAACGACAGAAAACTTTTTTATGCTTATTTTCGTTATAATTCACGTACTGTGGCGTTATTTGACGGAATTTGATGAAATAAAAAGTAGATATTGATAAATTAATCCTTTCCCGAGGATACCACAAGAGAATATCGGCGATCGAGTCTATTTTAGCATCAGTAAAAGTGGATAGTAAAGACTAGGTGTCGAATTGCGCTGTTTACCTTGTATCTATAATAGAAGTATCTAGTAAAAAAAAAAAAAAAATTTTTTTTTTTTTTTTTTAAAAAGGGGGGGGGGGGTTAATAGATAATAAAGTATGTGTCAAGTACCTGTGATTAGTAGCAATGCCAAAGGATTTTTTTTAAAAAATAATTTCAGGGATATTTTGTGCTTAATGGGTAGATCTTGACCTAAACATGTATAAAAGAAACAAAAACTAATGTTAAAGTACAACGATTGAAAAAAAAAATGAAAAAAAGAAATGACCCAATCTGTGCCTCAGAATTTATTTTTTTCATTTCTCTTCAAAAAGCAACCCAAGTCTGCAATACAGTAATTAATGTGTTTTTTAACAATTTAGATATTGATATACCCCAACTGGGTATTGGGGACTATATAGGAATCTTTTGTTTTTCATTCTGCTTATCCATCGCACCCGTCCGGCTATCTGTTCGGCCATCCGTCCATCCCAAAAGTGTCCCGAGCATAATTTTTTCAAAATTTCTTTAATATGTCACGTAAGATGACACAACCTGGTGGTGTGGATATATATTGGGATAACTAAATGTTGTGTAACAGTTTCCCGGCAAATTTGACATTGACCTTGACCTCTGAACTTGATTATTGAAAAATCTTGTTAAAAGAATAACTCATATTCCATATCTTCCATGATGACAAAACCTAGTGTGTCCATACATCTTAAGATGGTGACGTGTTATATGGCACTTTCAGGCCCTCTTGACCTTGACCTCTGACCTTAATTATTGAAAAATCATGTTAGAACCATACCTCATATACCATATCTTCTATGATGACAAAATGTTGTGTGTGCATACATCTTAGTATGGTGACGTGTAACAAGCCACTTTCAGGCCCTCTTGACCTCTGACCTTGATTATTGAAAAATCTGGTTCAAAGGTTAAGCATACATCATATAGCATATCTTCTATAATGACCAAACCTAGTGAGTGCATACCTCTTAAGATGGTGGAGTTACATATACCACTTTCAGGTATGATTGACCTTGACCTCTGACCTTGATTAGGGAAAAATCCTGTTAAAAAACCGATAACCCATATACCATATCGTTTAGACTGACAAAACCTAGTGTGTGCACACATCTTAAGATTGTGGCGTATCACATACCACTTTCAGGCCCTTTTGACCTTGACCTCTGACAATGATTAACGAAATATCTTATTAAAAGCATAACTCATATACCATATCTTCTATGGTGATCAAACCTAGTGTGTTCATACATCTTTAACTTAAGATGGTGGCGTATCACATACCACGTTCAGGCCATTTTGACCTTGACTTCTGACAATGATTAACTAAATATCTTGTTAAAAGCATAACTCATATACCATATCTTCTATGTTGACCAAACCTAGTGTGTTCATACATCTTAAGATGGTGGCGTGTCACATTCCACTTTCAATATCTACTTTTTGTTTCATCAAATTCCGTCAAATAACGCCACAGTATGTGCATTATAATGAAAATGTGCATCAAAAAGTTTTATGTCGTTTGGGACGTCCTCATTCCTTAGCAACGGGCCAACATGTATGTAGGTGTGATCTGTTAGGTGTTCAAAGTAAACGGCCTATGCGACTGGAACTTGCACCAAATGTTATGAATCATCTTTAAATGAAATATTTTCAGTTTTATATAATTTACATAGAATGCAAAATTAAAAAAAAACTTTACCTGTTTAATTTTGGCCAATGAAATCACTCCGTTCATTCGACCCATTCCGGTATTGAAAATGGCATTTAAAATGAAATTAGTCTTTCACTGTCAATTTCGTGCCAAATTACATGTACATGTATTTTTCATATAGCTGATAGCGAAGAGGGTCATGTTTTGACATACACGTGTTTGCTCTAATGAATCAATGTGAAAATGCCACCAATAAAGACCGCTAAATGTGCAAACCGACAAGATTTCCCCTTATTTTGGCAAATACAAAAACTGGACGTCCCAAACAACATAAAACTTTTTGATGCAGTCTTTTTTCGTCATAATTCATGTACTGTGGCGTTATTTGACGGAATTTGATTAAATAAAAACTAGATATTGATAAATTATTCATTTCTCAAGGGTACCACAAGAGAATATTGGCGATCTAGTCTGTTTTAGCACCAGTTTAAAAGTCGATGGTTAAGACTACCTGTCGAATTGCGTTGTATATCTTGTATCTATAGAGGTAGATCTAGATCTATAGTACAATTTTTTATTTATTATTTTGGTAATAGATCTATATGTATGTGTCAAGTACCTGTGGTTGTATACCTTATTGTATCTATAGTAGAAGTATAGTAAAAAAAAAATATATTTTTTTTTTTGGTAATAGATCTACAGTTAAACCTCTATGTATCGAACTTCGATAAATCGAATACCCCGTTGTGTCGAAGTTTTTTTGAAGTCCCGATCTTTTCCACTATATATTCCTTGTAAAAACACATCCATGAATCGAAGTTATGTGTATCGAATTCCCCGTTGTATCGAAGTTTTTATCCAGTCCTTTTCATATAAATCCAGCATAAAATACCACAAATGTATCGAACATCCATTACCTGTCAACTAACGTGGATCAACGGATTACATGACTCGCTAGACTGACGCTAATTTTTCACACCTTCGCGTGTGAACACGCTGGGGGTGCTCTTTTAATTCTGCATGCACAATCTGTGTTATCAGTAATAATTGGGTAAGTTTGTCATTTAATTGTTTCACAGTTTTTGTTAATGATCTTGACAACGCCGCCATATTTAAAGGCTTGATGACGGGAATGACACCAATTTATCGAAATGAGTAAACAAACCGCAAGGGCTGTTTTGGACCGACAATTAACGAAACAAGCCAAACTTTGTGAGAAGTTTAATAATGCTGATAAACCAGTGGTCGGCGTTCTTTTATCAGAGCCACAATATGGCAGATGCGCTCCGATCATGGTCTGTCCGGTGAAAGACGCGGTAACCAATCCGTGGGGATAGCTGGGCAGACCCATCTCACAACGAACGACAACTCTGTTACAAGATCGATAACGATATTACTGTATGTTCGTATTCACGCACCTGCAATCTTGACAACCTCAAAGTCGAAAATTAATCTTTAAAATCATTATTATTTAATCAAATGTTTATTTCAATTTAGAAGCTAAATTGATTGACAGTTACAAGGTAGTACGATTTTCGGCATTTCCGCCGTAGTTTCGTATCTTGGTGTAATTGACAGCATCTAAGTTGAAAGTAAGATAGATCTACATGTAGTTTCTTTTTCTATGTTTTAATGCGTATAACTATGCATTTTCCTACCTTTGTACACATGTATTATATTTTGTTATTTATGCCGTTGTTTTTATAAATGATAAAGAACACGACGGATTTATGTTTTATTTCAATATGCCAAAAAGTACACATAGACGTGAAAACATTACACACCGGGAACGATAGTTCTTATAGATCTTATATGCATTTAAATTCAATACTCAAATCACAAACCATTTATGATTCGAAGCCCCGATGTTTCGAAGTTTTTTTCACAGTCCCTTGAAGTTCGATACATCGAGGTTTAACTGTATTTGTATGTGTCAAGTACCTGTGGTATACCTTGTATCTATAGTAGATGTATAGTAAAATAATTTTTTTTTTTTTTTGTAATAGATCTATTTGTATGTGTCAAGTACCTGTGGTATACCTTGTATCTATAGGATAGTAGATGTATAGTAAAAAAATGTGTTTTTTTTTGTTTTTTTGGTAATAGATCTAGATGTATGTGTCAAGTACCTGTGGGTGCGGCCATTTTGGGAGATAAAGACAAATTATTTCCCTTGGCTGTCGAACCCCTGCATACTTTGAAACAGAATTGGAGTATGTTCACGGTCGATATCTTACTTTTTTTTGGTTGTGACATGCAAAGAAATATTTAATTTAATATAAAATGCTATTTAAATAATCCCCAAATGTCTAATTTAAGACGCGCTTACATTTTTTATTTTTCACGTCTGTTTTTCAACAAGGAATCTTTCGAATGGCCTCGTGCTAAAGGTATGTCCGGTTATTTAAATCATTCGGAATGCTATTTCCGGTGTTGAGATCCCGATCACGCTATGGATTAAGCGTGTTTAAGCGACCACAAAAATACACGTATTGTCGGGTTGGGATCCATTGCTATATACATATTCATGAGATCCCCCGAGGCCCCGCCCACTACCGGCCTTTGGCATTGCTATATGCTCTTGAATGCCTTCTAATTTCTGACAGTCAACATGCCTCAAGTCGAGGTTCCAAGCAGGAGTTTGACTATTTGGAATTTATTTAGAGTAGGAAGGTCTCTTGGGCCTGCACTAGGAGAATCGAAAGGCTGCTTTGTCTCTCCTGCATCCAGTAGCAATGTCAAAATCTGAAAGGTGGTGTGGCTGTCGGCAATCTTATAAATAATATGCATGATTCAATGGCTTCCAAACCAACAATACGCACATTTTTTTTAGCTTAAAATCCCTTTATTGATAGCGAGATCAGGATCAAACCACAAGAAATAGCATTCCAAATGATTTAAATAACTGGAAATACTTAGTTTCACGAGGCCACTTGAAGTTTTCAATACTGAAAAACTGATGGGAAAAAAAGTTAAATGTGACATTTATATATAAAACAGAGTAACGAAAAAAGCTATTTCTGAGGCACAAATTGTGTCGTTTAATTTTCCCCCTTTTTTTAAGTGTTGTACTTTAACATCATTTTTTGTTTATTTTATACATGTTTAGGTCAAGATGTACTCAATAAACACAAAATATCCCAGAAAATGTTTTTTAACAAAATCCTTTGGCATTGCTACATGCAGTTCATCAGCTTAACCCCCCCCCCCCCCCCCCCCCCCCCATTCCATAACTGATCATCTGCCAAACCTATCCCTCTCAAGAATGCACACATCAGCACTGCGTAGCATTCCCAATGACGTGCGTATACAGGACATGGACCATCAGATCAATATAGTGTGAACCCGGAACTCGTCAGTGACGGGAATGTGTCCCTAATGCATGACGCGGAGCGTCAAGTGGCAAACGAGCCTAACGATGTAAGGCTGGCGGACCCTTGACACAAATTAACAGGTTCAGTACAGTGTCACCATAGGTATGTTGACCATAATGCATTATGTTTTATCAACAGTTTCACTGGCTGTATGGTGGCGGTTGCGCAGGTGAACTGGGCGGATAGTCCTGTGTTAAGGTGAAGTAATGACGTGCAGGGTCACGTTTGCAGTCGATCTGCAAGGGTTCCCATCTCTGATGCATCTGATAAGACGTTTTTAGCTCACCTGAGCCATAGGCTCAAGGTGAGCTATTGGGATGGCCCTGTGTCCGGCGTCCGTCGTCCGGCGTCGTTAACAATTGCTTCAAATGACATCTCCCAGGGTTTTCCCGGACGCAGGTTTCCTGCATCTGGGACGCAATTCTGTCACCTGGGACTCCTATTTGTCCAACCCCAAGAGTCCCCAGGACCCTCAAATCTTTGACCACATTTTACTCCAAAACCTGCAAATTCTCAGATATGTAGATACTGATGTGGGGTATGCTTCATATTCCATCAGAGATAAATCATAAATTTGCACTGTTAAACAGTTTACAAAGGTTTTGCAATTTATTTGTCAACATTGTAATGCATTTACAAGTTAAATTAATTTGGGACCCCAAATATGCCGAGGGACTCTCAAAGTGAAAGGTTTGAGGGTCCTTCGGACTCTCATTTACAAAATGCAAGGGAAAACCCTGATCTCCTCATATACCGCTTGACAGATTTCAACCAAACTTTACAGAAATGTTCCTTGGGTCAAGCTCTTTCAAATTTGTTCAAAGAATTAAAAACAATGCAGAACTCTGGTTGCCATGGCAACCAAAGTGAAAAAATAAGGAAATCTTTAAAAATCTTCTTGTCAGAAACTGCAAGGGCCAGAGCTTAGATATTTGGCACACAACATCATCTATAGGTCCTCTATCAAGTTTGTTCAAATTATGTCCCTAGGGTCAAAATTGGCCCCGCCCCGGGGGTCACAGTTTTACATAGAGTTATATAGTGAAATTTTCAAACGTCTTCTTCTCTGAAACTAATATGGCTAGAGCATTGATACTCAGCATGGTGACACTTCTAGATGTCCTTTATATATTTTGTTCAAGTGGTTCCGGTCGGTTGCATAAATAGGTCACAGGAGCTAAAAATAGATTTTTTCAATGAAAACTTTAAAAATCTTCTTGTCTGAAACTACAAGGGCCAGAGCTTAGATATTTGGCACATAGCATCATCTACTGGTCCTCTATCAAGTTTGTTCAAATTATGTCCCTGGGGTCAAAATTGGCCCCGCCCCGGGGGTCACAGTTTTACAGTTATATAGTGAAATTTTCAAACGTCTTCTTCTCTGAAACTAATATGGCCAGAGCTTTGATATTCATCATGGTGACACTTCTAGATGTCCTTTACATATTTTCTTCAAATGGTTCCGGTCGGTTGCATAAGTAGGTCACAGGAGCTAAAAATAGTTTTTTTTTCAATGAAAACTTAAAAAATCTTCTTGTCTGAAACTACAAGGGCCAGAGCTTAGACATTTGGCACATAGCATCATCTACAGGTCCTCTATCAAGTTTGTTCAAATTATGTCCCTAGGGTCAAAATTGGCCCCGCCCCAGGGGTCACAGTTTTACATAGAGTTATATAGTGAAATTTTCAAACGTTTTCTTCTCTGAAACTAATACGGCCAGAGCTTTGATATTCATCATGGTGACACTTCTAGATGTCCTTTACGTGTTTTGTTCAAATGGTTCCAGTCTGTTACATAAGTAGGTCACAGGAGCTAAAAAAAAAAAAAATTCAATGGAAACTTAAAAAAATCTTTTTGTCTAAAACCCTTGTACATGTACCCTGATCTTAGATATTTGGCACATAGCATCATCTACAGGTCCTCTTTCAAGATTGTTCAAATTATGCCAATCGAGTAAAAAATGACTCTGTCCTGGACATAAATCTTTTTCTCCATTTTGTCAGTTATTCTCAGGTGAGCGAAATATGCCCCATGGGGCTCTTGTTTAGTGAAAAAATACACATTGAACTGTCCAGCAACCTGCTGTTGGCCTCGACCCTCCAACAGTAGTTGAATAGCTTGCCCCCTCTGAACTTCAGTTCAGTGTACCACACTTCGAAGATGTTGAAAGCAGTTTCAAAACTCAGAAAATCAATGTCACAACTTAAAAATTACCCCATTGACTGATTTTGACAATTGAATATATCATTATCACAATTATGCACAGGTATTTTGCATTTTATTACTTACTCGGGGTACGGCAAACTTTTATAAGGTTGAGTAGTTTAATCCACCGGATATTGTTATAGCTGTCGTTGATAGGAACAATATCGATGTATCGCCAATATTTATTCATCGATCTATTATCGATACACATTTTCAGAGTATCGATAGTTCGATACAATGGAAAAATAAAACTGACTAGAAATGTACTGTTAAAAAAGTTCATTTTCTGATTCTACACTGTTATATAGCTTTTGCAAATTACACTCTTGTTTACAGTATATTCATATGAAGAAGTTAATTTGTCATGTTGAGAGTTTTGCTGAAAGTTTATTTACAGGTACATGGTAGTAAGTTTGGTAAATATTTAACTTAAAAGTCAATTCAAATAAGAAATACATTTCAATAACCTGTCTCTAGAGTTATTTGAATGTTCAAATTGATATATCTATACAGTAAAACTCTGATATAGTAAACTCTGATACAGTGAATTTCTTGTTATAGTGAATCGAAATCAATTCCCCGGTGAAAAGCCTCTATAGCATTAGCCTATACAAAATTTGATGTTTATAGTGAATTTGGTTATAGTGCAGTTTTGCTTATAGTGAATCAAATCTCAGGTCCCAAAATGATTAAAATTGCATAAAATGCCTGCGTTATAGTGAAGATGAACTTGGAGGCATAATTAGACCAGCATGTGTTAATTTTCGCACCTCTCAAACAACCCCTGTGTAGTATGTGACTGTGTGCAATCGATCGATAATAAGGGTAGGTATAATTAGCTGACCGTTAAGTTCCGGCATTGTACTCTCTCGGTACACGATAACGTAACATCGCTCAGTTTGTTCATGAAGTAATTACTTCATGGTTTGTTAAATAAAGAGAAATGCACAAATAAAATCTGAGTTTTGTTACTTTTGTTATTTTCCCCGACAATTTAAGTTTAGTGCTCTGTGTTATGCATCTGTACGTATACGCAATGGAAAGTTAAAAAAACAGAAAGCGTAGATGTATATCATCGATATTTGTCTCCCAATATATCGATATTGTTTATATGCTTTTTGCTAAATCAATGACAGCTCTAGATGTTGTGGACATAATGGCCAATATTTTGACTTTACAGAATTTCCTAAATAAAGGCCAAGTGATAAAGTTTTTGTTGAATAATTTAGGTACCCTGCATATCTTTTTTGCTCACCTGGCACAAAGTGCCAAGGTTTGTGCCAAGGTGAGCTATTTTGATTGTGCTATGTCTGTTGTCGCCCGTCAGTCGTCAACAATTTCTTTAGACGACATTTCCTCCTAGACTACTGGATAGATTTTTACCAAACTTGGCAGAAATTATCCTTATATGGTCCTCTTTGAAAGTTGTTGAGATATTTCCGGTCTGTTGCATATCTAGGTCACAGGAGCTAAAAATAGATCATTTCAATAAAAACTTAAAAAATCTTTTTCTCTGAAAGTGCAAGACCCTGAGCTAAGATATTTGGCACAAAGGATCATCTACAGGTTCTCTATAAAGTTTGTACAAATTATGCCCCTGGGATCAAAATTGGCCCGCCCCGGGTGTCACAGTTTTACATAGGGTTAAACTCTATGTAAAATTTACATAGAGTTTAAGTATAGGTTAGACCATAGTTGAGCGCGAACAAACGATATAGTTGGAGGGGGCATAGCCCCCGAGAACTATGTCGTTTATTCGCGCGCAACCATGGTCTAACCTATTTAGCACTGGCTTGGGCTCGAGGAAAACAAGAAGACCATTCGTTTCTGCTTTTTGTTTTAGACGAAAAATTCATTTTGTTTGTAATATTTTACTAAAATTGAAAGGTTATTTCAATGATAAGTTTGAGACATAAAGTATGCTTTAACACCAACGTAAATAACGCTTATTGAAGCTCTATATGTAAGCACACATCATTAGTAATTGTCTTTAAAGTATCACTGTACACAATATAACGTCATAAAACGTGTGCAGTTTACCTCTGACCTCAGCTGTTTTTAAGGACAATCTTGACATGCGTATTCCGGTTTTTACATCTACAGCTGAAACAATGCATATATCTAGGTCAAGAGGAACGGGGTAGATTTAGATCTTTTATTGTTACTGTGAAATTTCCCTATTGCTTCAGTTTAAATCCTTGATCTGGTGTTTAGGCCTAAAAAAAAAATATGTGTGTTTCTGGTTTCACCCTCTCAAAATTTTAGGGTAGGTCGGTAGGAAAAAGTTTTTATTTTTTAAAAAGTTTTTATATAGGGTATATATGCGGATTTTTTTTTACAATCAAAGGATATATATATATGACAAATAATGACCTTGCTCTTGTTGTATTCAACATTCAAAGTGTCTGAAATGATTTATCTTGATTTGCAAGTTTAAATTGTGAGGTACGGTATTTCATAATATAATTAGTATGTGAAATAGTTCTTGTTTCAATCTGAAAACCGTTGCAAAAAAGTTGCATCAATATTATATTTAAAAAAAATGTGTGTGTTTGCTTTTAATACAGGTTTTTTCCCCCTTCTGTAACAGGCGCCTAATAACGGCCTCCTTCCCCTCCCGTATCTTTTTTCCCCTCACAAAAAAGAAATTCTCCTTAAAAAAACAAATTTTTTTTTTTTTTTTTTTTTTTAGGCCTTATTCCGATTATTTATCATTAAGGCTACATTGCAGGCAAAAGGTTTTCGCAGTGGCTGGCTTGGAGGACTGCTAGAATTGTGACGTCAAATTGCCTTGAGATGACGGAAGCATGGAATAAGTGAACAGTTTGTTAGTTATTCCATGGTTTGTTGAAATAAACGATATATTCACAGGTTTTTGAGGCATCTGATTGGCCGAGTGCTTCAAGCCATGTGTTAAACCTAGATGTAAAACTGTGACACCCGGGGCGGTCAGTTATATAGTGAAATTTTCAAATGTCTTCTCCTCTTAAACTAATATGGCCAGAAAAGTTTGATATTCGGCATGGGGATACTTCTAGTTGTCCTTTACCAATATTGTTCAAATAGTTCCGGTTCATTGCATAGCTAGGTCACAGGAGCATCATCTACTTGGCAATTTGCACAATCATATCTGTTTTAACTCAAAGAATTACACTCAGACATTAATATCGCATCCCTTGCGACTTATCACTCCTCCCCAATGTTGCCTTCTACATGGTGCTGCTTATTGTGGCATCTGATCAGGAAGATGGATCCAAACTGTTTGACAATCGTATCAATATTTCTCGAGAAAAAGCCTTAAATCTGACTTAAAAAAAATTGCTGACAACTCTTAAGTTTACAATTCAGATCAAATGGTGCTCATGAGAGGGTTAAGACAGGCAACAAAATTTTGAGAGAATCAAAGTACACCAGTAGTAATAATCTATGTAGTATTTGTAATAGAAGGGTTCTTCTGTATAAGAAATAAATGTCTTTCACCATATGCATTCATCAGGGTATTAAAAGAGTGGATGGTGGACATTGCAAAGTTTAATGTGAACCCTTGTGAAATAACCAAATAACCAATTTTAACATTTATTTCACATTTTTGTAGTCCACAGATTAAGGAGGGTCACCAGAAAGAAGTATAACGCCTGTCAGAGGAGAGATGGTGGCGCCTGGACTCCCATTATGTGGCCTGGCCCTACATCTTTGAGGAAAAAAGAGTCTTCCTGGCTATTGATGGGCTCCATCTGAGTAGTATTGGAAACTGACTGTTAGCATTAGCCCTCAGATTTTGTCACCACCAGTCGTCTGTAACTAGGTCTACGCCACCAGAAAACAAGGTAACTTAAGTTCGATGGCTTTATGATCTCTGATCCTATGTTAATAGATTCCCTCTAGTGATGCTGCATGCATGCTTATAGCCTATAGGCATTCTTTACAAATGCTGTACTTGTGAAGAGTGCACTTGTACTAATCTATGCAAAACAGTGTAGACACTGATCAAAAGTGGTCATGTGAGAGTTACCACTAACTCTATGAACAGTGACTGTCAAATGCTGTTAGCTAAAATTCTGAAAGCTAATCTAGTCTTTTTCATTTACAGAAACAGAAGTCCCAACCGCCTACAACACCATCCAACTGTACTTTATGCCATCTGTTACCAGGTCAACACCATGAAACCATGTAATCAGGATGGATGGATGAGTTTGGTTTCAACCAGGTCTATACCACAGGTCAGGAAACATTTAGGTAACTAACTTAAGCTTGATAGCTTTCTGTTCACTGATCCTAATTTAACAGACATCCCTAGTGACACATATATGTATCCTTTACAATGGTGTACCTGTGAAAGTGCACTTATACTATTCAAACAGTGTAGACCCTGATTAAAAGGAGTCATGCCAAAGGTACCCCTAACACTTTCAACAGTTACTGTCCAATATTGTTTGCTAAATTTCTGAATTACAGTGTCCCACCATACAACAGCCCTCCCAACAACTACCCTTGCTGCTGTTCCCTAAACAGGACAATTAATTTATGTCCAGCGCGGTTACTGTTTCAATATCGTCTGCTTAAAATTGTTGTCTGCTGTTTTTTCTCACAGTTACAAATAATTGGACATTTATTAATACGATGATACAAAAAATATAATAAATGATGAGTGACAAACAGCTTGAATCCAGATTAGACTTGCGTAATGCAGTCTCTGATCTGGATTCAAGCAGTATGCAAATGTAAGCCATGGGTGTTGCTTGTCTAGAATTAGCATAACTCTTCTAAGGGTGGCCGGGAGCATAGTCCTCTGCGAAAAATTTGAGTTGTATAACAATGGAAAAATTTATTTCTAGATGGCCTCTGGTGTGTTCTTAGAGTGTTTTGTACGTTCAAAATCAGGTAAAATTCTGAAATAAATCTATGTAAAAAGTCAACTGAAATTATGTATGTTCAATTGTCCGTTTCAGGTTAATACATTTTCCCAGTCTGATTTTAGTTTCAAATTGTTCCAATTTTTATGGCAGTGTGTACGCAGTTTCGTGTTTTTTAGCATACATGTAGCTAAATGTAGGTGCCTACCAGGGAGTGGCTACACCATTCTTACGAGGGGGCGTCAGGGTGCCCCGAGAAAATTCATTCCTTGATAGTCTCTGCAGATACGTTCTTAGGACTTTTGGCGCGTTAAAGGCACTAACATCATCATGTAATTGGTAAAAAGAAAACGCTTCTTAGGCTTCAATTTTATTGCATTTTCGGCATTATTTTTGGAGTTCTGTTAAAAAAGTGTATACACATGCCTACTTGCCTAGTAGAAAGCTACGCCAATGTAAGCCAAGTCTAATTTTGCCTCCTTTTAAAGACTCCCTCCAAACAAGGCACTCAAACTGTGTCCCCTGATGGATGTCATTGTTGAGAGTTATTAGTTATTATCATTTACAGGATAAAGATGTAGTCACCACCTATTAGTCACCTTCCTTACAACATGTGTTACCAGGTCATTGCCATGTATGCCTTGTATAATCAGGTCAACACCGTCTGTAAACAAGTCTGCTCCACCAGGAAATAAGGTAACTAAGTTTGATAGCTTTGTTGTCTCTCTTACAGTTCTTGTAAATGAAATTTCTCAAAAACTAAGAGAGGTACTAACTTGAAACTTTTAAAACTTGTCCAGTATCAAAAAGGCAACTCACTTCATTAAAAGGCATGTTGCTCTGGGATTTGTCCTTCCAGAGTTATTGCCCTTTTTAAACTTAAAATTTGTAATTTTAAATATCTCCAATTTAATTGGCAATATAAAGTATATGAAAGTCAAGAGTCCAGCACCCATATGCAGTGCTCCAATTAATTTTTGGTTTTCTGTAAAAAGAAAAGTGTATACACATGCATACTTGCCTAATAGGTAGCTAAACCAATGTAAGCCAAGTCTAAATTTTCCCGCCCTATAACCACTTCCTCCAAACAATGCACTCAAACAGTGTCCACCGTTGGATGTCGTTGTAGAGAGGGAGCACTGTAGTTATTATCATTTACAGGATACAGATGTCGTCACCACCTATTACGCCTTCCGTATGACATCTGTTACCAGGTCATTGCCATGTACATCTTCTGTAATGGGTCAACACCGTCTGTAACCAAGTCTACTCCATCAGGAAATAAGGTAACCTAAGTTTGATAGCTTTGTTGTCTCTTACAGCTGTTGTATGAACTAGCATTAACTGCAGTACATACCATGTTATTTACTCAAACACATAGTGTACACCATGGTCAATGGTTATAAATTTAAAAAGGACGCTATGCTCAAAACTCATAACGCTTCAGCAAACATTTTATTAGCTCGTCAAACAATGTCCTCTGTGTCAGCGTCTGCCTTTAAGGTTTTTGTAAGACTCTGTTTAGGTTTCTTAAAAAGCCTCTAACTTCTATGTCCCTTGAGATATTCCTTTCATAGTTGGCGTGTCTGTGTGTATGGACAAGACCTTTCAATGCACAGAAAAATTTGGACCCCTGTGACCTTGACCTTGAACTTAAGGCCAGCTTTTAGGTTTTGAAATCTGTGTTTAGGTTTTGAAAAGTGCCTTTAATTTCTATATCCCTTGAGATATTCTTTTCATGGTTGGTTGGTGTGTTTATGAACAAGACCTTTCTATGCACAGACAAATTTGGACCCATGTGACCTTGAACTTAGGGCAATTTTTAGGTTTCGAAAAATGCCTTTAACTTCTATGTCCCTTAAGATATTCCTTTCCTGGTTGGTTTGTGTGTTTATGGACAAAACCTTTCTATGCACATAAAAATTTAGACGCCTGTGACCTTGACCTTGAACTAAGGGCCAACTCTTAGGTTTTAAGTAACTACCAGAGGTATTAACTTGAAACTTTAAATAGTTATTTAGTATCAAAAGGGCAACTCATTACAACAAGGCATGCAACCCTGGGATTTGTCATTTGTTAGTTATTGCCCTTGGTTTTTAGCTCATCTGAGCTTTTGCAATCCTTATGTCCCTCTTCCGTCATCAACAATTTTAGTGTTTACACTCTAGAGGGCAAAATATTTATTCAAACTTGCACAGATTGTATATAACCATCAGAGTTTAGATGAGTTTGATTATGGTTGAAATCAGACTAATAGGTCAAGAGTTATCTACATTTGAATTGCTGAAAATGCAATATTTAACAGTGTTTACACTCTAGAGGCCACAATATTTATCAAATCTCACTAAAACTTGCCCAGACTGTATATTACCATATTAAGATTTTGTATGAGTTTGTAATCAGACCAATAGATAAACAATTATCTACATTTGAATTGCTGAAAATGCAATATTAAAGGCTGTTTACACTGTAGAGGCCACAATTTTTATCCAATCTTTCTCAAACTAATTCAGATTGTATATGACCATAAGAGTTCAGATGAGTTTGATTATGGTTGAAATCGGACCAATAGGTCAAGAGTTATCTGCCCTTAAATTGCTGAAAATGCCATTTTAACGGTGTTTACACTCTATAGGCCACAAGTTGTATCTTTGGCCTTTTTCAAACTTGCTCGGATTGTATATGACCATAAGAGTTCAAATAAGCGTGATTATTGTTCAAATCGAATTAATAGGTCATGAATTATCTGCCCTTGAATTGCCATATCAAACAGCGTTTACACTCTTGCAACTACAGTTTTCAATGGATTTTGATTATAGTTGCACACAAAGTATACACCAATAAATTATCGAAGGAGTGCAAGTATTGTTGAAATCTAATAATTGTGGCAATAGTTATCTGCCCTTGATATACTTTGAAATGCTAGAATAGGCTTCATTTCAGTATTGTTCAGGCTCTAGATATCTGCCTTTGATGTGACTCTACTATACTAGAATTATGAGGTTGTATTCCAAAATTGTTTTCATGCTTTACTACAAATTTGAATGGATTTAGATTAAAATGGGTGAAACTCAAATGTATTTAGCTATCAGGCTTCATTACAACAGATGAGCGATACCAGGGCCATCAAAGCCCTCTTGTTTATTCTTTGTGGTATCCAACTTTAGTGATAAGTAGTATGTGACTTTTACAATTTTAATTGTTTAATTTGTTTTTAGTCTACAAGGAAATACATGCAAATGCAAGTCACAACATTGATTAAATAATGATGCACCTCGGTAAGAATATTTATCTATTTTCGCAAAGAAGCACATTTTTTAAACTTAATCATGTCATGTCTGTGAATGATAAAAATAGGTCACTTCTGAAGTTCAAGAGGTAAGTAGTTCTAAACAGTTGAAAAATCTGTTGCAAGCTACTGGAAGGGATAATTAGCCCCATACTCCATAGTTACGCATTGTTATCCCCTGCCGAAAGCATTGTTACACCTTTAATTTATTCCTCTACCAAAGAAATTAGTTCCAGTTTATACTCAGTGATCATTCTGGATTGGATGACTGGTGGGCCATTGGCCCACCAGTCATCAGAGAAGTGGGCCATTTGGCATTTTTGGTGGGCCGAGCTTAAAACACCTAGATTACTGAAAAAACATGCAGAACAGAAACTGTAACATGTATCAAGAACTGAAATAAACCAATGTGGAAATAAAAATACATTTTCCTACCTATTTTTGTCTCTTATAGTGATGACCATGCAGTATACACTGTCTATTTCATGAATATCAGGTGTATTCCTGACTCAAGAAATCAATACTTGCTAAGTGGGAGGTCTGTTGTACCCAAATAGTGAGCTGTCTTCATGCAATTGATAATGGCTTTTTCTTTGCTGACTTTTAATACAGAACGAGCGATCGCTACTCTAAGCATGTGTTATCAAAGTGTTTGTCCTAAAATTTACACAGCCGTTAACAAAAATGGTTAGCCGAGTGTTCTCTTTGCATAGTTCACAAATTCATTATTTTTTACCACTGTTGTCGCGTAGCCATTTGAATTTAGTTAGGCTTTGTGATCGTCGGCCATTTTTTCGAGTTCGATTTAGTCGGGGTGCGAGTCGTTCAGACGCATTCTCGATCTGTGTTGGGACATGATATTTTGTTTTTGGCTGTGTAATAAAGAAATGCAATTTAGAGTTTCACCCTCACATCCATGTTTGGTTCGTTTCGACATACTTTGCTTTTCAAAACAACACTGACATGTGATTCAATCGCAGACCGGAAACCGGCCGCAATATATCAACAACCAATCAAAGTTATCAATACTTATCACCGGAGGCTGTAACTAAGCAACATGCAATCGCAGCTACTCGGACATGTACATATCAAACGAATGTCGAAGAGAGATCTCGATTGAGCACCATTACCGGGAAGCGTGATTATATTAATAAACCAATGAAATTGGGTCTAGTATTCGCTGTTGTCTTCACGGAAATTTGGACACGAAAGTGAAACTAGACAAATCTATGGCCCTTCAAGTAAGATTTCGTTGCGGGATTACGGATTTCTGTGCGCCGATATGGCCCACATACAAAATTCTCTTTGCGCCATTTGTGATTTTTATGCGGGAATCCCGCAAGGGCGCATCCCAGAATGAACACTGTATACTACAGTCATGGCTATGTTTTATAAGAAATATTTTCTATATTCTAGCAGATAGTAGTTTAAAGCGACTCGCAACCAGATGTTGCATTTGCAAAAATAAAATAAAATACTCAAATGTAACCAAACGGGTAGCATTATCGTGCATCTGGCATTGAAAAAAATATGACCAGTCTAAAAACACCATCTAGAAAAGTCTTCAAATCTTAGTATTTTAGATATTTTCCATCGTTTTATCCATAGGGTGTCACTCCTGAACGAAACCCCTCCATAGACTTCTATAGTAAATTGGCAATATTCTCCTGTCTCTGTCCAGTTCCTTGACATTCCGAACAATATAATGAGCCTGCTTCCATGGAGAGCAATAACAAATCACCAGAATTAGCAAAAGAAAATGGCACCATGAAGGTTCAACTTTTTCACAAATTTCACATTTCTAAGGTCACCGTCAATATTTACAAAATGAAAGTTGGCTCCCCGCCGCATCACACTCACATATCTGACCGCATGTTCTCCAAAAGTAGTTCCCAAATAGAACCCCAAAACACCTATGATTTATCAACAACATCACTATTTCAGCTATGGTGTAACCTGTTAAGTAACTGTGGTTTTGCATCTTTCTGTAATCGTAGACTTAGAATGAATCTATTGTTGCCAACTTGCTTTTCATGGTGAGAGGAACAGTGCGTGATCTATATATTTTTCCTTATAAGAACTTAACCAGACTTTCATTTCCATGGACCTTGGTAACCAAATTCCTGCTGTCAGGGTAGGGACCCAACAGCCTCTGTTTAAACATGGTCCGAATCACCAAAACGCTTGCTATAGGTAGAAATAGATATGACACCAAGCGTTTTAATAGACATGATTAAACCAGTGTAAGTGTGTATTGTTCCCACTACCCCAAACGTGTGCCCCAAAGCTAGGCACTATGTTATCGGCCCCCTGTAGAGTCCAGACTAGGCAGTGTGTTTCCGCACCAAAAAGGGGAACACGCCAATACACAACCATCATGCCGCTAATTGGCTACTCAGACGTGTATAAATAAGGGAAGTTTAAAAAAAAGCGGCTCAGCTGGGGGGGGGGGGGGGTTAAAATGACAGGATCATGTGTGAACAGTCAACGATATAAGCATCTTCCACATTAACTAAAGGTTTGTAAAGTATTTTCTTTTAATATTGACTTAATGTAGGTACTCGACGCCCGTTCTTTTCCCCGGAAACGATTCGTCCCAAGATCATTTGTGTTGATTCTTTGATTCATGACCATGTATCATATAACGCTGATGAGGCTTGATGATCTTATCTAAATATGCTGCTTTATGTGTCAAACAGTCGTGGCCATAAGATAGAATTTAGACTCTATTTCACTTAATTCTAGTTGTTATTGAATCTGCAAACAGTACCACGAAAATAAACTATATTTCAACTAAGACTTCAGTAGGGTCTGGACGGGTAGTAAATTTGGACTCGGGTACCCGGCCATGCATTACCCGCGGGTACTCGACCTAACATATTTCTAACTCTAGACCAAGGTCTAACAGAGCTACAATTTGGTCATCAGGAGTGTTTAATAGAACTACGAGTACGACGCGCTATAAATAGCATCTTTTTAATGGCGCCGCGAAAATCTGAAGCAGTTTTTTTTATAGATTTTATATTCGAACAGTTGATAGTTTATCTTTAACTAATACCGGTATTGTAACCTTTTTGAGTAAAGTACAAAACCATCCGAAGACCGTAAGAAATTTATTTGGTGTCGATCCACTTTCTGTTTTGTTGACAAAACCCGCGCATGCTTTATTTGACTTCCGGTTAACATACAAGGCTTTCATTCATAATTTTAAAACTTACTGTAATGTGGAAACAATGTTGAATTCGAGGATTATTTTTACCTGCGTAAACTAAAACATCAATTTTATTGCAAAGATGGTTGAAGTTAGCAGGTAAAGAATAAGTATAAAACTGAAATTCGTGTATCAGAGATTTTCGCGCCATTCGACGCGCGAGGTGATTTTACTACATCTTCTATATATGGACGTATTGCTATAGGATTCGTAAAGGGTTATGGGACATATTTTCCAAAATGGGCGACAATTCCCCAAAAGACAGTACCGTAAGCGGTGAAAATTTTAATCAGAAGAAACTCAATTTAAGACGCAGGTAACCTGGTTCTACACTCCCACGTTGTCAAAAGGCATTCCAAAATGATACATATATTTTCTTTTACAATTAGGATTAAAATAAAATGGCAATTTCGATGCATAGAATCATACATAAAAAATATTCAACTAACACTCGCACACAGGTGTTGACATTATAAAGATAGGTGGTCGATTACGACAAAGGAATACGCGATAGACAGGGACCGTGTTAATAGATAAAAACTGTTCAAAATAACTCTATACACAATCATTTTAGGAAAGTATCTCTTAGTTAATTACATTGTTAAATTAGCTTGGGTACCCGGGTACTAAAAATAGACCCGGGTACCCGCCAAAATGTACCCTATCCGCGGGTACCCGGGTACTCGTCCATGCCCTAGACTTCAGCATAAAATCTTATTCTATTACTCAGTACTGCTGCAAACCACAAAACCTGAATTGAACAGATCTTGACAACCCACCATCCTCAAGCCAATTTTGCACTGGCAAACATGAAACCTCCCCCGCCCCTTTCCGATTAGTTCAGATTTACGTGCAAGAGCCCCCTGCTCCCATGATCCTGGTTATGGTCAAAGTGTAACCATGCTTGCTTAAGGGGGGTAAACAACTAAACCAAGCCGGAACGTAGGTTTGTCCTTTATTTGGTGATACACAACAGGGGAAGACAACCCTGCCCTGAAATAGCATATAGATAATTAAGTACAGGGTAATAATTGCATGTTGTCCCTGAAATTCACATTATTATATATATGAGCTTTCAATGCTTTCATTTTAAATAATATAGTAATAATTTAAGCATCCTTTAATAATAATTTATGGTATGTGACCACTCAAAATATAATAATTAATTGTTAAATACAGTTTGTAAGAAATACAATGTTTCTGGCTCGGGAACTATTCTCTCTTCACTAGTAAATGAACATTCTCCCATATGCCTGAACTTTCCTTACTTTATTATACATTTAGAATTTCATTTTTGGTCGAAGTGTACCACACCAGGGTATACAGGGACATTTTTCAATACCGTATTAGGCGATAATTGATTTATTTTCACACATTATATACAGCGTGAATGTCCAAGAGGATTTTGCTGAGTTAGAGTACCATATTTGAAGTTGAATGTAAAATGCATAATTAGTGTATTTTAACTTATTCCTCCACTGAAGAAAAAAGTTCCAGTTTATACAGCAAAGAATATGTACCAAAAGAAATATTTTCCATATCCTAGAAGAGGGTAGTTTAAAGCAGGCTTCTGCTTTACTTTCAACCTGCTTAAAGTGGTCACCTGTTTTCGAAGCAAGAAATAGGCTAAGAGGTAATGGGTTAACTTCAACTTCATACTTCCAGACGATCAGTGCAGATCATTATCGGAAGGCGCTGTCAGGGATATAGACGGAATAAGTCTATTAAGTGCAAAAATAAAAGAATAAAAGAATGAGATAAAAGATTGTATAGACTAGTAAAAGAACAGGGGTGCAAAGTTAAAAGTAAAAACAATTCATGAGAAGCCTAGAAGTTGACCGCTCCCAGTTCACTCTTAAAAGCATCTAGACTGGGGCATGATTTTAATTGACTTGGCAGGCTGTTCCAGTATCTGATGCAGTGTTCTGACAAGAAATTTGTGACATGGGGCCAATGGCCCCTCAACCTGAAAATGTTGGGGACATTTCTGAAAATGTTGGGGCCACTATGTAGCAACTGAATTTAAAAGTAGACTTACCACAAATTTTCTGCCTTAGGCCCTCTTCATGTCCAAACTTGTTACCAAATGAAATCCTTTTAACTGTGAAACACTCCTAACTGGAAATAACTTTTAAACTGTAACTAACTCTTAAACTGTATTTAATTGTCATTTTTACACTTCCTGCCCATCATGGCCCTGTCTTACTCTGTGATGTTTCAGACAAAAACAGTTTTCTCTGCTTATTATTTCTCCAGTGGAACAAAGCTTCTTTAAATTCAAAGTCTTTCAGTTCTCCTCCTTCAAGCTTAACAGACAGCAAGTCATCCACTCTTTCTGGAGATATTCTGTTTCTCAATGCAGACTTTACTTGATTCTGTGCACTAAAACCACGTTCACAATCTGATGTATGGATTGGTGCTGTAAGTGCCAATACAGCAAGTGTCAAAAGATTAGGAAATAGTGTCTTGTAGTTTTTATTTATCAAACACCACAATTCACACATTTTGTCTCTAGGGTAGCCTTCTTGAACAACCAGGTTCTTCACCTGCTGCCACTCTTTCCTGGTAGCATCTGGGTAAATGATTGCAGGTTTGGTCACCTCTTGTGGATGATGAGCTTTAGTGGGTTTTGAAGTTTTGGACTCACCATAATGCTGAATTAGAACTTCAATTTTGTCATTTCCCCAACTCTCACGATCTTTAACTGAACAGAATGAGATTGGTCTCATAGATAGTGCTCCAAATGCATACATAATGTTGCTGTCATCTTCAGGAAATCTCTGTGACAGCTTTTCAAGAATAGCATGAATGAATTTCTCCCTTATAGAGTCAATATTTTGCTTTCCTTGAACTACATGATTCCCTTTGAAGACAACCTTCCCTCTTTCCAGTGTAAAATGTTCATTTTGTAGCTTGTGAAGATGAGAACCCTGCATCTTTTCACTTTTAATGTCATTCAGTGCTTTTTTACAATGATCTACTGACACTTTCACAAGGCTTACATCTAAATCCTTCTTTTGAAATACCAAACACAATTCAGTTACAACAGGTAATATGTCCATCAAAAGATAGGTAGTTGAAATAAAGTCATTTTGGATAAGTTTCTTACCATACCCCTTGGACTTGGCATCTTTATCTTCTATGAAGAATGTAATAAGACTGTCAAGTGTTTTGTACACAGTTTGAACAGCAAGAAACACTGACATCCATCTAACTTGATGAACTTCTTTTACCTTCAACTGAGGTTCATCCAAGAGCTCCTGAATTGCTGCTAATCTGTCTGTCCTGTTAGCAGATGCTTTAAAGAAGTAAAATATACCAGTGAGTACACTCTGGTAGTCAACAAGAAATGGCACTTGATCAGCAGCTTGTGAGGTAACTAGTGCAAGCCTATGAGCAATGCAGTGATAATTAATCAACATAGGGTTGTCCCTTGTCATGTAACCAGTCAATCCTTCCCCTATAGTCTGGGCTCATTTGTCTTGAAAAAAAGATTTGTGCATATTTTTTGTTAAAAGCAAAACCTCAATTGATTTTGAAAGAAGATATCATAAGCTTTTCAAAAAAATAGGGTGCCATTTTTTCTTTTCATTTTAAGGGTCCGAAATCCAAGATGGCGTCCAAAATGGCCACCGTTTAGCAATACTTCAATATTTTTGCTAGTACATATGGTACAATGACAAACAAAGTATCTAAATATAGGTTTTCGAACACAAGAAGACCAGTGGACTTATCAAATTGAGGCTAAAATTTAGATTTCTATGCCTAATTCCAAGATGGCGTCCAAAAATGGCTACCGTTTTCATTAAATTCTACTTACTTAACACCGTAGGCCGTCCATACAATGATATTGGAAATAAATGTACAAATAAAATGTCCGTTTGATTAAAGCAATGTATTGTTCAGTCGGTAAACGCTACAAGTAAGTAAACAAACGAATTTAATAACTTTAGTGGAACCATGTTAGATCTTAATCAGGAATCTTATGAACGTAAAAATGCAATGAGTCACTTGCTTAAAATTTGCATCAACCAGTCTCATTTTATGTGAGCAACAAATTGTATATAAATGAGCCTACACTACTAAGCCTGTCATCACTTTTGCCCCATCTGTCCCAAGACCCATTACTTTCTCAATTGGAATACTTTTCTCTGACATTATAGTACTAAGCTCCTGATAGATTCCCTTTCCTGTACAAGAATCAACTTTCACATTACATACAAAATGGGTTGAAGGTTCAAATGTATCTGGGTCAACAACCCTAGTGTAAACAGTCAATTTCTTCTGTATACCTATGTCTGTGCTTTCGTCACACAGTAGACTTATAAATGGTGAAATTGAGTGAGATTTGTCAAGTTTCTGACGAGCTACATATGCAAGTGATCCAAGCAGTTCTGTTGCAGATTTATCAGAGCTATAACTGACCCTTTTTCCAGTTCTTAAATTAGCAATGCTTGAGCAATCCAGGTCTTCTAAAAGTGTTAATAAACTTTCATATTTTGTGAGAGAGATATCTTCTTTGGCCATCCAATAAACCACTTTTAAAGCACTAACTACTGCTGCCTCCTTTTCATCAAGAATTTTATCAACAACACGCTGATAACTGCCAGACATTGATTCAGAAAGTACAGCTGCTTTGTGATCAATACCGTCTGCATGCCTTGTAAGAGTACTGGTTTTAAAAGTTCTGCATACACCAGTCAATGCATTTGATTTCTTGTGCTTAATGCATAATATGCAAGTCATAGTGTTTTTTTCCTTGTCAAAATCTAACCATTTATAGTCGTTTAGCCAACGTTTCTGGAAAGTTCTGGTCTCTTTTTTCTTAGCTGGCTTACTATTAGCAGACGATTCAGCTTCTGTTTGCACGGTTGACGGGCTCGTCGATGGGCAGGAATTGTTGTTATCGGCATTACAGTCTTTGTCGCCTTCCGCGATTGAACTATCAATCGACGAATCACGTTTTTTTTGCTTTGGTGCAATTGATAAATAGTCTTTTATCGTACGCTTTCTAGCACTAGCCATTTTGCACCGGTACCGAATAAAAATAGAACGATTGATACGATTGGAAGACGGGAAGATTTCAAACCAATCAAATCATCCGATAAATGCAGTTTTCATAAAATACGGACCATAGCGATAAAAACCGAGGCAAATTACATTCGAATACAATAACTTCCGTTAGGCAATTTCGTCCTCAGTAAGATTCGACCCCCAAAACGTAAAATTTTGATTGCGCCCCAAGGCGTATCTACGACAATTTTCGTGCGCCATTTCTTTTTTTTCTGCGCCGATGGCGCAAGGGCGCGGCCTTGGCAGAACACTGCTGATGGTATGTACTGTCAAGATATCTCACAATCTTAGACTACTCAAAACTGTATACGGTGTCGGCCTGGTCAGGAATCACTTCCGCGTCGTTGTAATCTTGCAAGTAGTACCTTGAAAAAATACTATTTCAAAGATTTGCACTGTTTAGTGTTGCTTGTGGGTGAGTTTGAATGGTTTTCTTGGTGAAAACTGGCTATTTGTGGTCATTTCCACCCAAATGGCATTGTTTTAGGCATCTCATTTCAGGACTTTTTCTCCAGGCGGATGCATATGGAAACACAGTGAATGGGATGAAGGTGGAAGTTGTTTACCTTTATTTTGACAGTGGCCTTAGCAAATCATTGATAGCAAAAAATGTAGCCAGCGATGTTATAGGTATACTGGCCTCAATCAACAGGGAAATGTCTTTAGAATTGAAGGGTATGTCTTTTATAGCCTAGGAATTGTTTTGGAGGGAGCTGTTGGCTCTGAAAGTTAGGCATTTTACTATAGATTATATAGGGCGAAATTAGACCAGGCCGACACCTATATGATTTTCTTCATTTTCTAAAGAACTGGTTAGATCTAATTTAAACTTCACATGCAGGTAGCCTTTGACTATATAAATCCCCATTTAAAAGCATTTGAAGATCCAAGCTGGAATTTTCATTTTATGATGTTTTTAAATTTTCAACATATGCACTTGACTGAATCATGCCCGACAGAGTTGTCTCCCTTTGACTGGAAACCAGTATTTGTCGGCTGCTCACCTAAGCTGAGACTAAATCTACCAAAGAGAAGGATACGTTATTATTTTATTATAAATTTGAATTGCAAATCTGTTTTTAAAAGTTGAATTTCACCCTGTAGTTGTCTTTCTGCCATATATTTTGTGTGTTGAATCTGTTTCACATGGACATGCTCTTTGAAGAATGTAAACAGAAACTACAAGCTAACAGTCTTCTTGTACCTAACTTACAATGTCGCATTTGGACTGGCTGTAAGAGCAAGTATGGTTATGGCGTGTTCAGATACAGAGACCCTAGAGACCCTATGTCCGCTGGCTACAAGACTCGAACCGCCCACCGTGTGGCACTTATGGTGAAGTTCAGTGACTTTGACATTCCTCCTGAAATGCAGGCCTCACATCTATGTGATAATAAGGTCTGTAGTAATGTAGAGCATCTGAATTTTGAGAAAAGCAATACCAATAATCTCAGGAAATTATGTTTTTTGAATTCTAGGTGTAATGGCCACATAGATGAGAATGGAAACAGACTGCCAGACTGCCTTGTAGACTTGAAATGGGACATATAGACACATGAGACAGATACATCAACAGTGGGTAAGTAACAGTTTTTCAATATAATTCATATCAAGTCATATCATGCCTGCATCTACCATGTGCATATGTCAATGTGTGCATCTGGGAAAGTTGGTGGGGGGGGGGGGGGGGGGGGTCATGTCATAGTTGTTGTTGTTGTTGTCCCATATTGCAGGATAAGGGGGGGGTATTTTCATCTGTCATCGCCCCTGTTTCGGTCAGCTTCAGACCTCATCAGACATTCTGCTTTGAATGTGACAGAGTTTTTGATTGTCATCTGTATTATGCATGTCTGGGGCTGCACTTTCATTCTGTCTTGTCATTTTAAAATGTAAAGAAGCATTACATTTTTTCAAAGGTGCCGTCGTGTCTTCTCCTTGACGTACTCCTCTACAATTAGACCCTTTTTTCTCATTAGACGGTACTGGTTTTCAAGCCTTGCTCGCCTGTACTGCCACCTTCTCTTGTAAGTTAATGTCTTCTGATAATTTCTGTGACTGTTTGCTCTTCTGGATGTGGCTGTTAGGTATTGGGAAGCTCTTGGAGACAGTTCTCTGCCTATTATACAGTGTACAGTAAAACCTGTCTTAAGCGGCCAGTGAAGGGAAGCAGCCAAATTGGCTGCTTAAGACAGGTGACCACTTAATCCAGGGGCAAGAAAAATGACTACTATTTTGAAAACGGTCACGGTTTCGTTTCGCTATTCATTCCTATTTAAAAAGTCAACAACATATTAAAAGTCCTCAAACTCATACAGAAGTGTATGACCAGTACACTTTTTGATTATAGAAACATTGACACGAGCATCAGTTACTCGGCGTCTGATCTCCTTATCAACATGTGCTGGTAACATAATGTTCATTTTCAGAAAATGGAATACAGTAGAATCTATATGTTGTTTCATTACACTTACGTTTGTACATGTATTTTTCTGTGCCACGGAGGCAGAATCCATGTGCGCCTGTCTACGGATTTTCCGGAGCTCATTTAAACTTTACAAATGTTGTCAAAGGTACTTTCAAGTCAGCATTAGAGATTAAAAGTCAAAAATCGGTCGACCATTTTGTTCAGTTCTGATTGTTGTTGAGGAAATTAATTACAGGATGGGAAATTTAACACCGGCTATTTTTACACTGGGGGAACACCCCAGCATCCTCGAATTACGCAAGTTTTGATTGGTGGATAGTATTCATTTGCATAATAATGCGAGATTTTCTCCGAAGTCACTAAATCTAATTTTAGTGATGTACATTACACATAAGAACGACGCGGGCCGTGTAATTGACGATTAATTAAAGAGTTTGATACCAGTAGCATATGCTGTGTTATTTAGGCGGTTATTAAGAGTGACACGTTCGACAGAAATCATAACACGTGTATTCAAGTTGCCTGACTGTTCATTACAGTGGGTTTGATATGGAAAATGTTAATTACGTAATCGCTAATCTCCCAGACAAACTTGTTGATAATAACATGCCCCGCCGAGCACATAATTTGACAAGTTGAGGTTACAGACGGATCGACGCGTGGATTTGTTGAATGACACAGGTATTCAGGCATATCACACTTCAGCGGGCGGCCACTTGGCCATTTAATACAGTGTGGAAACAGTGTTTGGGATGAATTTTTCTGGCCGCTGGCTGCGTTATACAGGTGACCGCTTAGTCAAGGGGCAATATAGAATGAATTCAATCGGGGGGAGATCGAACTAGCCGTTAAAGCCAGCCCAGCAGGCACACCAACGTTGAATCAACGTTGAACTTCAACGTTGAAACAACGTACGATTTATATTTGATTTTGAAAGTTGTGTTGACATTGAACCTCAACGTTGATTCAACGTTGATAATGGTTGAAGTTTCAATGTTGAAATGACGTTGATTCAACGTCAAAACAACATTGTTTCGAGTGGGCTGTCCGTTTTTGTGTCCGTTGTTTTCTCCAGATATTGTTTTATTTTCAAATGCTCCCTTCAACTGAGGTTTTAGGAGCTCTACTCTACTAATAGTAGAGTAGACAACGCATGGGCGTTGGAAGATATTTGATTACAGCTTATCAAATATGGTTGCTTCATTTATTAGTACGCTGAGTATCTATAATTAAACATTTTTACATTGAATTGGTTTGCTTTTCTTGCTTTTTGTATTTTATTCATTTTAATTGTAAACTTGAATGTAAAGGTCAGTGCTTACTATTAAGAACTTAGAACTTATTTCTTTTGCATCTAAACTATGAAGTATCAAATTAATATTTAAGTTGAAGTTGTTATGATTATTTATTAAAAAATAATAATTTTTACCTACGTCCATTATCTGACAATGTTGATTCAAAGTTGATTCAAGGTTGATTCAACTTTGGCAGTAGATTTTTAAATTGAATTTATTTTTTTACGATAAATCATAGTTTACGTGATGAGACATAACCACTGCAATATAATTTATCAAAATTTTCATTTTCATCGATTTGTTTTTTCCCACGACCATTTTCAACGTTGATTCAACGTTGAAACAACGTTGTGTGCCTGCTGGGAGGTGACCGCTTATACCAGGTGACCGCTAGGACAGGTTTTACTGTACTTTCTTTTGGACGGAAGCCTTAAGTGAGTTGTTCAATTGTAATGTCTTTGATGCCAATGCACCTGCAAAGTTTCTTGACATATTTATTTCCTTCGGCATAGTTGACAAGGTTGCCGTATTAAACGCTTCACACTTTTGTGTTGAGGTGCCACTTTTCACACTCAATACTGAGTCGTATCTCTAAAATGGTCGACATCAACTCTCGGTCATTTGTTGTCATTTTCAAACTGTTAATTCCATGAGGTTGTAGAAAGGCTGATTTGTACCACCAGTCACCTTTTCTTCTTAGTCCAGAGCAGACGAGTGAATCATGTGGACAGAAACTGCAATTGCCTGAATAGCACTCAACTGTCGTAGAACAGATTGCAGGTAAGCGTTCTATCTGCTGTGAAACATCTCCATGTCCAATTTCCCGCAGTCGGTCAAGGACAGCTGAGCACCGGGCCTTTATGTCCCTTGCCAGGGCTGTGCTGGCAATCCCTCTGGCTTCTTTGTTTTTCCTTTTGGGAAACATATTTTGGCTGAACTGAGCACTGCATGCTTTACGGTATTGTCGACTGGCAAGATGGTATGGGTCAGATTGTCGGCTGACTTTCCATGTGCTGTCTAGCTTTTTGTAGAAGTCTGTCATTCCCAAAAAAGCCTTTGTGTCCCCCGTCTGTAGTTAGGGTTCGGACAAGCAGGTCTTCTTGAGACAGCTGCTCGGCTATGCTGAAAGCCATGCTCCTCTCAGAATGTGGAGAAAAGTACTCTTTGGTAGCTGTGCATCCCTCATGGGGACCAGGGCAGGTAACTCTAATGTTTCTATTTTTCAGATAGGCTCCAGTCCAACACAGTTTGTTTTCCACTGCCAATGCCACAATGTACTGGTAGCTTGTGTGGTTTTCAATGGCGACTCCATAGGCCTGGGAGGCTGCCTGTCCTGGCTTGTAGGATGAAACCATACGAGTTGCATTGTAGCGGTCATCAAAAGATATGTCCAAGTGTTTGGGATTTCGAAGTCCTTGTTCGCAGTTAGGTTTCACAACCAACTGTCGTTTCTCTGCCATGTCACACTGGTTTAGTTGCTAGACATCACTTCTTGCTTTATTTACAAGCTCCTGCAAGTAACTTCTGCATGGTTGAGGTATGTCTAAGCAAGTTAATAGCACATTTGCCTTTTCAACTCCAATCGGCATGTCCATGAGGGCTGAAGCAAGCAGTTTGTTTACGGCAGCCCCTCGACCATTCACGCAAGGCTGATAGGTTCTGTAGCTTTCGCTAACAAAGTTGCAGGTTTCACACTGGAACTGAAGCCTTGAGCCAAGGCCGTGTTTCTGCTCCTTTCGTAATCCCAATGTCAGCTGGTCACAATGTTTTGAGCTGTTTCGATGAGAATTGAACAGGTTATTCATCATTATCAACATCATGTCCAAATTAATGATGCGATTCCCGAGACAGGGCTGGATGTCTTCTTCCCAAGGTCTTAAAGTCGGCCCTGGACGCAATGCCGTAGGTTCATGAAGCCCGGTTGCAGTATTAATTTTTGACGAGGACCGCGTAATGACTCTTCGTATGAATGCTTTCTTTCGTCTAATAAACTTTTCTTCCTTTAAATTGTTAAATTGGGTCCCAGCAGCCCTCCTTTTAAATTTTCCCTTGACCATTGTAGCTTAAAATGTTTCTCGCCACCAGTTCTTTGAAAGTGCTGTGTATGTCCAGTTTGATGCACTGACATTAGGGTTCATATATACATGGGTGTGTATGCTGTATCTATTTGCAGATATGCTAATTAGTAGCATTGTCTTTGGGCCTCTTGGATGAGATTATCTTGACAGAATGCCTGCCTAAGCTGTTTTGTAGTGGCTGGGTACAGTAAATCTCTTGTTCAAACATACAGACAAATTGCTTCTAAGATAATTCTGTGGGTATAAGAATGGTATAGTTAACTCTGTTTTACAATTTTGTACTGAAAAAATGCTTTTTATCCTTTTGAATAGCTTTAAAATGTGATAATTTTAGGATTTTTAAAAAATTTAAATCCAAATTTAGCCTTTTTTACTAAATTAAAGTATTGAAGAATGCTTTTAAGACATTGATTTTGTATGTGAAAAAATACTAAAAGACCATATAGATGTTTTAAACTTTATTTCATGCAAATCCAGCCAGCAGTTTTCAAAAAATAGCATTTTTAGTGATAGAGGTAATGGAGCTAAGTTTGTACTCTCCGAGGGAGCTGAAACACCCAAAGGGGTCCTGTGTTTGAACCCCTACTGATACGGTATAAAATGATTGAGGCATGTTTTGAATGTTTTTTGGCAGTCGTCGCGTATGAAATACCTAGGAAAAATAGTTTTCGCTAAAACATTTCAACATTTCGGGGACATTTATGAAATTTTCCGTTTTCAAAAGTACTGGTCAGATCTACTTTAAATTTCACATGCAGGTAGCGTTTGGCAATATATATCACCATTTGAAAAGCATTTGAAGATCCAAGCTTGAATTTTCATTTTATGATGTTTTTTAAATTTTCAACATATGCACTTGACTGAATCATGCCCGGCAGAGTAGTCTCCCTTTGACTGCAACAGTTTTTGTCGGCTGCTAACCTAAGCTGAGACTAAATCTACCAGAGAGAAGGATAGTTCATTATTTTATTATAAATTTGAATTGCAAATCTGTTTTTTAAAAGTTGAATTTAACCCTGTATTTGTCTTTGTGTTTTGATACTGTTTAACATGGACAGGCTCTTTGAAGAATGTAAACAGAAACTACAAGCAAACAGTCTTCTTGCACCTAATATGTACACAATGTCGCATTTGGACAGGCTGTAAGAATAAGTATGGTTATGGCGTGTTCAGGTACAGAGACCCTATGTCCGCTGGCCACAAGACTCGAGCCGCCCACCATGTGGCACTTATGGTGAAGTTCAGGGACTTTGACATTCCTCTAGAAATGGAGTCCTGGAGGCGTCACATCTGTGTGATAATAAAATATGTATAAATGTAGAGCATCTGACTTTTGAGAAAAGCAAAACCAACAATCTCAGGAAATTATGTTTTAAAAATTCTAGGTGCAATGGCCATATGGATGAGAATGGGAACAGACTGCCTTGTTGACTTGAAATAGGATATAGAGACAGACAGATACATCAACAGTGGGTAGGTAACACATCTTTATTTTAATTCTTGTCATGCCTGCACCTACCATGTGTATGTGTGCATCTGGAAAATGTTGTTGTTTTGTTGTTTTTTTAGCTCACCTGAGCTAGCTCAGGGTGAGCTTTTGCAATCCTTGAATGTCTGGCGTCCGTTGTCCGTCGTTCGTCGTCCGTCATCAACAATTTTGGTGTTTACACTCTAGAGGCCACAATTTTTATCCAATCTTTCTGTAACTTACTCAGATTGTATATTACCATAAGAGTTCGGATGAGTTTGATTATGGTTGATATTGGACATATAGGTCAAGAGTTATCCACCTTTGAATTGCTGAAAATGCATTATTTAACAGTGTTTACACTCTAGAGGCCACAATTTTGATTCAATCTTTCCCAATCTTGCTCAGATTGTATATAACCGCAAGAGTTCGGATAAGTTCGATTATGGTTGGAATCGGACCGATAGGTCAAGAGTTACCTACCTTTAAATTGCTGAAAATGCCATATTTAAGGTTGTTTACACTCTAGAGGCCACAATTTTAATCCAATCTTTCTCAAACTTCATCAAATGGTATATGACTAGAAGAGTTCAGATAAGTTTTATTATGGTTGCAATCGGACCGATAGGTCAAGAGTTATCTACCTTTAAATTGCTGAAATGCTTGAATGCTGAATGCTTGCTTTAGTACAACAAGATCAGACAGATGTTTTATACTTTATTTCATGCAAATCCATCCAGTGGTTTTCAAGAAATAGCATTTTTAGTGACAGAGGTAGTGGAGGCAAGTCTGTACCTCCCGAGGCAGCTGAAACACCCAAAGGGGTCTTGTGTTTGAACCCCTACTGTTTCGATATAAAATCATTGAGCCATGTTTTAAATGTTTTTTGGCAGTAACCGCATATGAAATACCTAGGAAAAATAGTTTTCGCTAGAATTTTTCAACATTTCGGTGATATTTAGGTGTCGGCCTGGTCTGGAATCACTTCCGGGTCGTTGTGGTCTTGCAAGTAGTACCTTGAAAAATACAATTTCCAAGATTGGCAATGTTTAGTGTTGCCTGTGGGTGAGTTTGAATGGTTTTCTTGCTGAAAACTGGTTATTTGTGGTCTTTTCCACCAAATGGCATTGTTTTAGGGATCTCATTTCAGGACTTTTTCCCCAGGCGGAATTCAGGCCTGTGATTTTTCCGCGGATCCGCGGATTTCCGCGGATTGGATTGCCGCCGAGACCATTTCTGAGATTCGTCCAGATTCGTTGAAAAAATCTGACGACTATAAGGGGGGGTGAGGTCTGAAAGTCGGTCGCGTCCGCGGACGTGTTTTAATCTGACCCGGAAATCGTCGTACATTAACGGTAACGGAAAAGTCCGAGTGTTCCACATCAATTTAACTGGTTACCGCATTAGAGGCTGCGCGTGCACTTACACTATTGAAAACTCGGAAACCAGTCTTCGCGACAACACCGCTTTTCGAGACCAAAATATTTTTGTGTTTTGATCTTTGAACGATGTTAATAGATTGTCAGTAATATGACAGCTTCCAAAAATAACAAGGTTAGCAAATTTAAAAGGGGTTTGATTATGATATTGATTTTTTTCCCGTTAAGACCAACGGCAAGCGAGTCGAGAATTCGGTACCAGATCGTAACGCCCTCGGGTCAAAACGACCCCGGATCAAAACGGCCCACTATACTTTTTATACAAATAGACTTATTGAAAGTAAAAATACATGAATGTCTGAAATGTATTCAACATTGAATAAACATGGTAGCGGCGAGATCAATCTACATGGTCTAAACAATGCAAAATTTTGGAGAAGAAGACACCAACCCCCAGGCAATATAATCAGTCTGTTGATTTTGGCCAGCAATAGGAAGAACTTTTCATGGGTTTCATAAAAATATATAGATCTAGTTAGAACTAATTTATCCAGAACTCATGTATAATTAATGACAGACTTGACACAGAGGTGAGTGCTTTATTTAACAAACCTTTTGAGCAGAGAGGGGAGGTATTTTCATTAGGATAAATGAAATACCTATCCCCACCCCTCTCAAATTTCATGCCATTATTAAGTATCCCAAACTTTAGAATGGCCTGTACACATAATAATAAAGAAATCCTTTTGCATATAGTATATAGGGTAACCCATGTCAACATATTTTGGGAAGAGGGGCAATGGTGTATGTCCCCCTTCCCCTTCACAATAATGCCATAAGGAAGGGGAACTTTGAATTATAATCATAGACCCATGTGTTGAGTAGTGGCTATATCAATGTAACAAACTAACAATGCATTTGTAATAAAAGAACTATAAATCTAGTTAGAAATCATTTATAGGACATGGACAGGTGAGTGCTTTACTTTATGAGTAAATCTATCGAGCTGAGAGGGGGAGCTATTTTCTTTAGGATAAATAAAATTCCTATCCCCACCCTTTCACACTTCATGCCTTTAATTGTAAATTTTTTTGAAAATGGCCTGTTCACATTTGGCATCATAATTATAATAATTTTAATAATTGTTCTTATATATAGAGTAACCTAGTCCTATGCCAATTTTTTGTTCAGTGGGTTAGAAAAGTTGGGGGATCAGTCCAACTTCCCCTTTACAATATGATATTGTCACAAGGAAGGGAAGCATCGGATTGTATTCATAGACCCACATACTCGTAAAGGTCTATATTAATTTTGAAACAGGTGTCGAAACAGAATTGGACAGGACTGCTTTGGTTGTATTCAGTGAAAATGGCTTTAAGTATCTGTATGATCATAGTAGGCCTATATACTGTCAATACTTTACTATAACGAGGGACCATGTATGTCACATTATCAATACAGTATCCTTGTAAAAGAATAAAACTACTCCTAGGTATTAATCTCTATGGTAATGCTTCACTGCAATTAGAGTATATTATAAACATTTTTTATGAGAAATATTTGTTATAATTTTTAAGTGTCAAATTCAATGATACAAACTCTATCTCATTCTTATATACATGTATATATGGCTTTATGAGACAAAAATAATAATAATGATAATAGTAATAGTAATCTTTAAGTGTCAACTTCAATGATACAAACTCGATCTTATATATACAGCTGTATAAGACAATAATAATATTAATAATCTACATCCCATCCCATATTTTTCACCCTTGGATCTAACTCATCAATGGATCTAACAAGAACACACATTTTTGGAGGCCTTGCAGTCTTAATGGTAAAAGCAAAATGCTTTATCTTTTAGTTTGAAAAGAGTTTGCTCAAAGCATGTTGCATCATCTGTTCAATAACATCAAATTGAAATAATGGCTATGCTGTTTTTCTTCAATTATTGGACAACATTGTAACCAAGAAAATGTTGCTTGTCACTTCCAAACAGTTATTCATATGAGCACAGTTTCAGACCTTCTAAATGCGTAGAGTTGTTAAGAGTTGAGACACAAGACAAACTTATAATAGTCAAGATGGCCAACAGCTATTGACTTCATGGCATTGACACTAAAAAGATCAGATTGAAATTTAATCATGAAACAGAAAAGAAGATGCATGCCTGTAGTCAGTAATGTGTTACTACAGACATCTTTACTGTTTCATGATTAAAATTTAGTCAGTCATTCCTCACCATAGTTAAATTATGAAATTGTTCTTATAAAAGTTCTAATTTTGCTTTTTAATCTTCACTTTTGCATCCTTTAGAGCTGTTAAATTAATCACAGGAGAGCCAACAAAATACCTTCAGAAATGCTGAAAATGCCATTTTTTTAAGGGGGCTTCGCCCCCTGTTACCCCCACCAAGGCGTTGCCCTTGGAACCCATTCGGGGCCTTGGCGGCCCCCGAAACCCCCGGCCAAATTATTTTCAGCCCCTCAGCTGTCAGGCTAATCACACCCCTGCGGATGCATATTGAAACACAGTGAATGGGTTGAAGGTGAAAGTTGTTTACCTTTATTTTGACAGTGACCTTAGAAAATCATTGATAGCAAAAATGTATTTGCCGATGTTATAGGTTGACTGGTATCAATCAACAGGGAAATGTCTATAGAATTGAAGGGTATGTCTTTTATAGCTTAGATCCTGTTTTGGAGGGAGCTGTTGGCTCTGAAAGTTAGGCATTTTACTATAGATTATATAGGACGAAATTAGACCAGGCCGACACCATAATCTCCTTTACTTTTATTTTTTTCATGCAGCTTTGTCTGTCTGTTTCAGATACGTAAACTGTTGATAACCACAATGGTACATGTAGCTTAGAATAAATAATAAGCATAAAGAGTATACATGTACATGTATATGTAATAATGACAGTGTGGATCAGGTTCAAACTGTTGTAGAATACACATTTTAATCAATTGCCACCAATAATCACCTACTACCATATATTGAATTTGTCCCTATATATCCTATAATGTGGTTTGCTTTGACCAAAGATGGTACACTTATGCAAGGGTACACTTTGGCTATAGTGCCCTTTGACCATAATCCCTCCCATCCTTTGGACTTGAAGTCCAAGTTCTGCTATGTCAGTGTATCCACTGTTGCTGCTGATGACATATAGGAATGTACAGTTTTCAATAGTCCTTTATAGAAAGCTGTTGCATTTGCTATTATCAACATTTCCCTTCATTATTAGTGATGTTTTACAGTTTTCAGTTTCTACTTTCTAGAAGCTTACACAGTAACACCATTACATGATAAGGAAATCAAATGATAAAGACTAAGTTAGCAATAGAAACTGCCAGGAAGATATTTTTATAAGGACACATCTCATTTATTTCTCCACTTTAATAAAAGACTTTACCAAAAGGGACTCATCCTTTCAGTATGTACACATCAGCATTGTAAAATTAGTATGGGTAGAAGTGCCATAAAATCAATCAATTAATCAATCACATCTTTAAACAGTCATGATAATGCTCCTTGAGAAATATGTTCTATGTCCTAGACGATGGTAGCTTAAAGCAGATTGAAAGTAAAGAATGCATCTGCTTTAAGTGGTCACCGGTGTTCAAAACTAGAAACAGGCTATGGGGTAAAAGCCTTTAAGGGTTAAATGCTCTAAAGATATATGCAGTGTGTAAGTTTAGTCATAACAGAATTATTGTCAATTTGTCATGTAGCACTTTCCTATTGTATATCACTATTTAGACTTAGATTTTCATATTTTTATGCCCCCGGCATCGACAGATGGGGAGGCATATAGTAATTGTCCTGTCCGTCTGTCCGTGTGTCCCTAACAAGGTTAAGTAGATTTTACCATTTCGTCTAGAATCAATACCGCTTACCCAAATGCTTGGATACTTATACTGTTGTTGCCTTGGACCATTCCCTATCCACAAATATCACCAAACTTTGATTTTGACCTTGACCTTGACCTAATATGGACTTAGAATATTTTAAATAGGCTATTTCTTGGTTAACTAGATTTTACTGTTTTGTCTAGCATTAACACAACTAACTACAATGCTTAAATACTTCTACAGTTGTTGCCTATGACCATTCCCTATCCACCAATATAACCAAATTTTGATTTTGACCTTGACCATGACCTAATTTGAACTTAGAATGTTTTAAATGGGCTCTTTCTCGATTAACTAGACTTTACCGTTTCGTCTAGCATCAACACTGTTTACTACAATGCTTCAATACTTCTACAGTTATTGCCTTGGACCATTACCAACTCACCAATAATACCCAAGCTCACCTTGACCTTGACCTAATTTGGACTTAGAAAAGATTCAGAATATATTGTCAAGGATGCCACCGGGGGCATAAGCGTTAATTGAACGTGTAGTCTTGTTTTTTGTTTCAGTATTAGAAAAGCTGACCAGCTAGTTCCAGTTGAATGTTCCAAATGCCATCCACAGTAACTAAGAATATATCACCCTGACCCATGGATGATATCCTTATATCGAATCAACAGCAGTAAATGCCTGACCACCATGGATTAAATGCCAGACTGCCTTGTTGAAATTTGAAGCCAGAAGGTATGTGTTGCATTATCTTGAAGACTTGAGCATACAATTGCATTTTACTCATTTAAATACAGTAAAACTTCTCCATTATGATCACTAAATCGTGTAAACTGTTATGTGTTTAAAGACTTTTCCTCAGTCCATTGATGGAGAACACACACCCCCCATTGTTCCCGATAGGCGACAAAAAGCATGAATCACAATCTTTCACTGGGTATACCAATCTCAGCTGGTTTGAAATTACAGGTAACTAATCTCAAGTTGTCTAGAGAGGCCCTCACATACTCGCACTCAAGGGTTTTTTCAATGGGTTTTACTAACCAAACTAACAAATTTAAGGTACACATGAAATGCTTTGATGAGTATATCCCTAGACAAGATAGCAGTTAGGACAAAACTTGCACATGGCTGCATGCTTTGATAGCTTGTTAGGTGTTATGATCGAAAAGTCGTCAGGAGATGTCTTTAAGACAGGTGATTGCTTAAAGCTGATTGAGAGTAAAACCAAAAGCTCCTTTAGGAATTTTCTCTTTTACTGTCACCTTGCTTTAAGGAGTCACTGGTCTTTTACACAATCAATTAGTCTTCTTTTTGGTATAAGTCTTCTTTTTATACGCCCGTCATCGACGGTCGTATTATGGTATACCCAGCGCTGTACGTCCGTCCGTCCGTCCGATTTATTTACCGATTTTGATTAAACTTCCTACAAATATTTCATACCACAATAGCTCGGACGAGTTCGCGTTTCAGACGTTGGCGGCTATTTTTAGCAGAGTTATGCCCCTTTATTGTCAAAAATGGGCATTTTAAAAAAAAAAAAAAGAACTTTTTTTTTAATTATTCAATTTATTTCAAATTTGATATGGTGATACAATGAATGAAGTTACTTAACATATATTACGGGTTTTTGGTTTGACTTCGTATTTTCAGAGTTATGCCCCTTTACACAATTTTTTTAACAATATATTGTTTCCTGATAATAAATTTACTTACATTTTGTCTATTGTAACCAAATTTCATATTTATCTTTCTCATCATGCAGGGAAGGCACCTGTGAATATTGGTTCCTGTTAAATTATTTTTCTATGAGTTATGCCCCTTTACATCCTTAAAATTTAAAATAAGCCACACTTCGTCCGTTAACTTTTCTTCTTAGCGCTCTCTCACCTTCATTTATTGACTGATTTTGATTAAACTTCCTACAAATATTCCATACCACAATAGCTCGGACGAGTTTGCGTTTCAGACGTTGGCGGCTATTTTTAGCAGAGTTATGCCCCTTTATTGTCAAAAATGGGCATTTTTAAAAAAACAACAGAACTTTTTTTTTAATTATTCAATTTATTTCAAATTTGATATGGTGATACAATGAATGAAGTTACTTAACATATATTACGGGTTTTTGGTTTGACTTCGTATTTTCAGAGTTATGCCCCTTTACACAATTTTTTTAACAATATATTGTTTCCTGATAATAATTTTACTTACATTTTGTCTATTGTAACCAAATTTCATATTTATCTTTCTCATCATGCGGGGAAGGCACCTGTGAATTTTGGTTCCTGTTAAATTATTTTTCTATGAGTTATGCCCCTTTACATCCTTAAAATTTAAAATAAGCCACACTTCGTCCGTTAACTTTTCTTCTTAGTGCTCTCTCACCTTCATTTATTGACCGATTTTGATTAAACTTCCTACAAATATTCCATACCACAATAGTTCGGACGAGTTCGCGTTTCAGACGTTGGCGACTATTTTTAGCAGAGTTATGCCCCTTTATTGTCAAAAATGGGCATTTTACAAAAAAAAAACAGAACTTTTTTATTTTTGATTCAATTGATTTCAAATTTGATATGGTGATACAATGAATGAAGTGACTTAATATATATTACGGGTTTTTGGTTTGACTCTGTATTTTCAGAGTTATGCCCCTTCACACAAATTTTTTTAACAATATATTATTTCCTGATAATAATTTTACTTACATTTTGTCTATTGTAACCAAATTTCATATTTAGCTTTCTCATCATACAGGGAAGGCACCTGTGAATTTTGGTTCCTGTTAAATTTCGACGTTGGCGACTATTTTTAGCAGAGTTATGCCCCCTTTATTGTCAAAAATGGGTATTTTTAAAAAAAAAAACAGAACTTTTTTCTTGACTATTGCAATACTATCGGGATAGTACTTGAGCTATTGCAATACTACAGCATAGTCTTTTTGAGATCGATAGTCGGGCCTACACTCCGGGCGACTTTTTCCAGTCGGCCTGAGTCTGGACGACTTTGACACCCGCCGGCCGTGACGGGCGTATTTTGCCGCACTGCGGTGCTCTTGTTGGTAGTTGTAATAGAGAGGTTTTATTGTATGCAGTCAAAATAAATGTCAGTAATTGTTTTCCTTCTGTAACTGGTACCCATAAAAGAACCCGCCACAATTCAGAAGGGACCCAAATTGATTCACAATATGAAAAGGCATTTTTAATAAAGACATGAAGCCCTCCATACTCTGCTCAAGTTTAATATAAACATATTTTTTTTCTCCTACAAAATATCAGTTCCTTTCCAAAAGTGTTTCTGTGTTGGTCCACCTTTTCTTTTCACAATATCAGCAGAAGTCTGCTACTTTTGTTCACAATTTTGAGAAACACAGCGCAAACTTTTACAATCTAAGGGGTACTGGACCCATCCACAAATAAAGGAAAAAAATCACAGCATGTTCTACCATCTCCCATATAAATATCCCAGTTTAGCAGAATTAGGGCTTCATGAGGTCATCAGAAATTTAATAGTAAAGTAAACAAGAGGGACTTGGATAATTGAATTAATGATAATAAAACATTTCTGGCAAGGCTGATAAAAATCTTGAATGGGAGGAATTGTTGTTTGAGTTTCTTCTTGCTTTAAGCAAGTTCAAGAGTATTTCAGGGGATAAAACATTTCAAGATATATGGTTTATATTCCATGTATATAATTTTATCAGTTGAACATTATTTTTTTTTTAAAGATTTCTTGAGAGTAGTTCTGTGAGTGTGATTGCTTAATTTAAATACATGTATGTAATTTCTTAAATGTCTCCATCTAAGCTATAGTTATACAATCATCCGTTGGTCATGCAATCTGAGTGTATAGATGTAAGACTAAGTTCTGTGGTCTCTTTGGCAGAATTTCCCCCGTTGTGCAGAGAACTACACTCTCATTGTGTATAAATTCACAGATTCTGGACAAGGAAAAATAAGAACTATGATTTGTTATTATATGCTGTGACTGCTCATGAGAATAGTCTCCCAGACACTGTTCTAATGAAAAGTCACAACATAAATTTCAATGGAGACATGAAACAGGAACATGGTGAATATTAAGGTGGTTCGCGGGTCAGCTTATTCCGTGTCAGAATTCTTTGAAACCTTGATTAAATTGAAATATACCATATGGAGAGAAAAAAATTACAGTGCCGTTTTTTTCTGGCAGGACCTTTTGTAGAGAAAAGCTCCTTTTTTAATGAACATGGATATTTTCTTTATAAAATGATATAACTCAATAATTTCTGTATATTCAAGTAAACTGTACAGAGACTATAAGATATTGTGCAAACAATTTTTTTTCATGACATATTTACTGGAAATATCAATATTTAAAAAAAGTCAAATTCTGAAAAAGTCACTAAATCTCAAATTACAAAAAATCTAGCTGTTTAACAGACACTAATTTTACTCTTATTAGATAGATATAACTTAATTATACTAGTCACAAAAATTTGATGAAAATCTACTGGTGAATTTACATTTTATACATGATTTCCAGAAGTTCTGACAAAATGTTACACAAAACGAGTTACCTCCCTTGCGTTCAACTTTAAAATGCCGTCAGCTCTAAATAATACCAGAAGTCAAACCTGGAATAAAGGACCATTGAATACGGCAGCCTGTAGATCTTTAAAGACAGGTGATTGCTTAATGCATAAAGGCTCCTTTAAGATCTATCTTTTAGCATTACTTTTGTCCTGTGTTAAGCTGCCATCTGTCATATACTGATATAGGCTATAAATCCTTACAAAGTTTAGTTGTCACTTGACATAATACTTGCATCTGATATTATTCATTATAATGTGACTAAAACTAGCCTGTCCTTTGGTCACTGCGTTATGAATTGACTAGTCACTAAAAATCGGACAATTTATTTTTTAAAAAAAATATTTGTAGCGAGTTTGCTAGTCAATCACTTTGCCAACTGCGCTAACAAAGAAGACACTGAAGTTTATCAAACTTTTCTTTATGTAAATGTTCTACTATATGCACGTGCGGAAAAGATCATATGAAAGTCATCAGCATTTCCGGAATTCGAGATGGAGGCCGCCCGCTGTCGAACCACTTTAAGTTAATTTTCTCTTATCTAGAGCCCTAGTATTTATGTATTATACATATTTCAGTATTTCTGTATCTAAAACTATTGTTTTAAAGATTGTTTTTATTTCCTAGGTGATGAAGACAAATCTTTCCAAGAAACTTCCTGTGAAAAGGACATATTCATGGAAGTAATTTGACCGACTTCAACTCATATTGCATAAAGGTTGACAAAAGAAGGTAAACAGTAAATATGTATTGCCTTGTCTTGTATTAACCCATTTATACCCAGTGGATTCTTCCATGTTTATATATTGGATTAGTCCATTCTTAGCTCACCTGAGCCCAGGATGAGCTACTGTGATCGCATTCTGTCCGTCATCCCTTGTCCGGCGTCTGGCGTCCGGTGTCCTTCGTACGTTCACATTTTCAAACAACATCTCCTCTGAAATCACTGACCCGATTTCAACCAAACTTTGCTAGAAGCATCATATCAGTGACAAGGGGGAACAAAATGTTATTCAAGTTTTTGGCTGGAGTTTTTCCCTTTGTTGTGGGACCAGATTTTCTAACATGACCGTACAGACAACTTTTAATGCATAAGAAAATCTTTAAAAGTCTTCTTCTCTGAAACTGAAAGGCCCAGACCTTTAATATTTGGTATTTATCATGACCTAATGGTCTTCTACCAAGATTGTTCAAAATCTGACCCCCTGGCCCAAAATGGCCCTGCCCTGGGGCTTATCAGTTTTTCTTAGGAAAAACCTTCAAAAATCTTCTTCTCTGAAACTGTAAGGCCCAGATCATTAAATTTTTGACATGTAGCTTTGCCTCATGGTCTTCCATCAAGATTCTTCAAATTATGACCGCCAGGTGAAAATTGGCCCAGATCAGGGTAGCGTTTCATAAAGAATCTTATCTTATCTTAACTATTTATCGTAACTCCCGGACTTACGTCAATAACTTAGTTAAGTTAAGAGCGTTTCATAGACCGCACTTATCTCTCACTTAACCGCAAATCTTACGTAAGATAAGTTTTATCGTAACCTTGAAATAATCAAACATCCGGGGACCTGACTAGAGTAAAGTGCCGTAACACCGGTTATAACATGACCACGTGATACCGACAAACAAACAACAAAATGGACGACAAAACACAGTAAATCGTAACGGTTCGGTGATAAAATACGTGTATCGTTGGAATGTGATCTGGCAACAACAACATAATGCACTGAAGTTGTTTTATGAGTGACATAGGCATCAGAACGAACCAAATCGTGTGCTGAATGCAGAGACAGGTAAGTTTATGGCGAATATCCGCTACAATTTATCGACCTTCGACGAATTATACCCAAGTCCCAACCCGTATCCCGATATTTACGTCAAACCAATGTTAGGCCTACTAGTTTTTCTGTATAGAAAACGAGGGTTGAATGGAACATTTGGACCATGTTTATAGTTATTGATCGTGGATGTCACTTCTAAAGGAGAAAATGTCCTAGTGTAGCTTTTTGCATCTATTTCTAATGTGATGTGTGATTAAATCAATTCGACTAACTCAAGTGTTTTTGCACAGTAAAATAAACGGCAAATTTACCTTAAACACAATAAAAATCGTTTTACTTTTATACTACTTTATAAGTCTTATTAATACTGATCCTATTTCTTTGATGTGATATGCACAATTATTGTGTGGAATGTGTGTGTTGGGGGGGGGGGGGGGGGGGGGGGGGGGAAGAGAGAGACATATAGTATGTGACGAGCACCTGTGCTATTGACTTAACCCCATGGTTACGAAAAACATTTCCTTTTATTTACTTTTTTGCCTTTGGGTCACATGTTTGAATCCTGATCAGTACAATTTTCATTATTTTTTTTTCTTCTGAACATGAATAAATTTCCTCAATTAATATTTAAGGTAGAACACCCCAGAAAAGATCAGAGCCATGTCAGTGCTCTTTTTAGAGCTATTGATCATTCTTGTGAACTGACAATCAATACCAAACCATGTTTGAGCATGTTTCAATACTGACGGTTAGTTGGTGAGAATGGTCAATAGCTCCATGTAGAGGGCTGGTATTGAGTGACATTGGCCAGGATCTTATTAGCTTTTTAGGGGCGTACTACCTTAAGGGTTTATATTAGTACCGACATCCATTTGGAATTTATGGGACAATGCCCATACATATTGTTAGTTTCTTTTAACTCATTCACCCCTGAAATTTTAATGGACAATTCCAATTTCAAAATACGTCTAGTAAAATTTTGACTATTTAGGGATGATTTTAACAATATATTTCAAAATGACGAACAGTGTATACCCTGATCAGAGGGCTCTGACCAGGGTCTTACTCTATACTGTTTGCATAGGACAAGTGTAATCCTCACAGGTATACTGTTTGTAAATGTTATACTTGTTGCTAGGGTCGAATGTGTTAACCCTTTACCTGATAGCCTACTTTTAGTATTGAAGATAGTTGACTAATTAAAGCAGGTTGAAAGTAAAGCAGAATGCGCCTTAAGGCGCATTCTGCTTTAATTTCAGCCTGCTTGAAGCTATCATGTGCTAAAATATCGAAAATATTCCCTATAATAAATAATCATAACTGTATATATTGGAACTATTTTCTTCAGCGGAGGAATAAATCATATTCGCTATAAAGCGCTGCTATGGGTTAAAGGGTTAAACAGAGACATTTAAAATTGCTGTAGAAAGTAAATTATGAAGAAAACATTAAAATGACCATATTTGATATTTGCAGTGGAACACCATGGCAGTCCAACATACCAGAGAAGCCAGGACTAACAGGATGAGGACCCTCCTCTAGTTACTAGAGTTCAAGGTAAATTATTTTGCATCCTTACAGTCAAACTTGTTTTAAGCGGTCAATCATACAGAAGTGAAAAAGAAGTCTTGACAACAGGTCACACCTTAATTCAAAACAAACATACATCAGAAATTTCTTTTTGGAACTTTCTGATGTGTGTTTGTTCTGCATTAGTAAAATCAATCTTTAGCATTATCGGCACATCTAAAGAGTGGCTATAGACATAATTATATAATTTTAAATACATTCAAATATGTAGGGTAAACAATACTAAAATAAAGCCTTTTCTAGCATATTGGAGTACATGGATATCAAGGGGCTCAAAACTTGCACTTCTTTATAATATAATTATTGTGTGCAAATATCAAAATCAATTAAAAACTGTAGTTTGGAGAGAGAATTTATCTTATTTGATATGTCATTTGACATATCACACCTTTTTTGAAGGGAATTTAACTCTTGACCTTTGATCATTTCTATTATATGCAAGTTTTATAAAGATTGGATAAAATTGTGGTCTCTAGAGAGTAAACACTAGTAAATCTGTTATCAACAGACATTCAAGTATCACAAAAGCTCTATCTGAGCTTTGCTCAGGTGAGCTAAAAATGCCTCTATTACTTTGTCAATGTTAAGAGCTATACATCATCATCATCATCTTCAGTAATCGCCTCACTCTGTGAAGAGTATACTCGTGATTTGGTAAAAAAAACTGAAACACTGATTAAATTAAGCCTATTAGTTTTACAATATTTCACAGACTTAGTTACTGTTATATTTGACCACCATTTGTCCACTCTGTGTTTAAGACAGGGTATGCATACAGTGAGATGAAAATTAACCAGAAAGCTTATTTCTGTTTTCCTCTCATCTTGTTTCACCATTGAAAAAAATAGTTTCAATTTAATTGAATTTATGCACTCATAAACAAGTATCAATTTTTTTTTCTATATCCTATCAGATTGTAGCTTAAAGCAGGATGAATGTAAAGCGGAATGCGTCTTAAGACACATTCTGCTTTACTTTAAACCTGCCTTAACACATTACCCCATTAATACGCCTTTTTAAGTCTCTAATTTGCTCAGATACTAAAAAAAGTTCCATTTGATACAGTCATGGGTATGTACCATAAGAAATATTTTCTTTATCCTTGCAAATTATAGCTTAAAGCAGGTTTAAAGTAAAGCAGAATATGCCACGAGGCGCATTCTGCTTTACTTTCAACCTGCTTTAAGTAATCACCTATCTTTAATACTAGAAACCGTTTATGGGGTAATGGGTTAAGTGCTCATCTAGCTGTCCACAAAACTAGAAACAGGTTATTGGGTAAAGGATTAAAAGCATCAATAAATAGTGACTGGTAGTGTGGAGAAAAGGGTAAATCACCAATTGTATTGGTGTAGTGTATGAAAGGGATGCATGGGTAGTTAATTAAAGCAAGATATTTTCACATCAGTTTATTAAAGTATTGTTGATAACAATTTAAATCACATGTATTACACAAAAAACACAACGGTCTATTGTAATCCAGTCGGAAATTGTACAAATTCCAAAGAGATTCCCATGGTCTACACTCTGAAAAATATGAAAACAAAGAGTATGGTCATTATCATTACATAACTTATTTTGCTTCAAAGTGAATGTGAACCAATGATCAAGTTAACTCACTCAACACTTAGTAGTTATTAGGTTCCCTTGTGGATTATTTGAGTTTAACTGTTATAAAAACATGAAACAGTCTACTTGGAATTCTGGGTAGTTTAATAAATACTGGTCTAAATTACCAAGCAATATAGACCCTCATCAGAGGGCTCCTATAGGAGCTCTATGATCAGGGTCTACACTGTTTGCAAATTAAATGAGCAATTTCAAAATGTAATGAGTATATTTCAAACAGGTCAGTGGTGTTGAAAGAGTTAAATAGTTGATGCCAGGGTTAACCCTCACTTGAAGTGTAAAGAAAGCATCTATTAAGAAAAAAAAAGCAGAGCTCCAGATAAGGGGAGTATTTCAGAAACTAAAATCTTTATTTCTGCATTAAACCAATGGTGTCACTACTCATAAGAATCGTTTTTAGAAGATTCTTATGAGTAGCAACACCATAGGGTTTGATACTGAAATGAGTGAAACAATGTTTGATTTACTCCGTCTTATCGGACGTTCTGAACAAGTTTGACACTTATTTTCAAGAGAAAAGTCAAAGCTCCTTGGTGATAAAAAATTTCAAAGTATTGTAAACAAGTGAAAACAAGCTTGATAAAATTGACTTTTTATAGATTAATACATATACAGTAAAACCCCTCTGTTACGACCACTAAATTGTGTTCATTATAGGTGTTTACGACAAGTGACTGCTTAAAGCAAGGTGACAGTAAAGTTTTATTTTCACCGTGCTCTAAGCTGTCACCAGTATTTTATATAATGAATTAGACTTTGTTTAAGTGCTTATAATAGAAAGGTTGTACTGTATATAATTTGGTTATACACATAATTACTATAATAATGTATTTTTTATTTCAGGTTTCATCAAAACAGATGTTGCAACAACAGATTGCATCTACAAGGATAATACATCTAGACAGTCTATGATATTCATTGAAATATATTTTGTATAATTTATAAATCATATCAATGACACCTGCAGTTAAATAAATCCATTGAGCTTGTTCTGATAAAATTTAATTAAATATGAAATATTGAAGTTTTGTTGTTTTGCATCTCCAACATTCAACAACGATCATCAATATTATTTGTTTTGTACTGATCTTGTAAAAACTTGAATAACTAACCATATATGATAAATACTTTCCCTTTATGGAACTTTTTCAGCGTTTTAAACAGACGGCTGCTTAACCAGCTGTACCCCAGAAATGAGTATACTCATAGTTTACAACCAGTCAGAGAGTACCTGTAAAAAGTTCACTTTTCCTATGCAAACAGTGTGGACACTGATAAGGGGGTCCTTAAGGTAGAACTCTGATAATGGTCTGCACTGTTTATCATTTTGTAATATATTAAAATCACCCTAAAAAGAAAGAATGAATAATACTTAATTGGAAACTTGAACTGTCCGCTTGATGTTTAAATCATTCCCTAGCAATAAGTATACTCATCATTTATAGAATATCTGTAAAAAGTACACTTGTCTTATGCAAAAAGTGAATACCCAGATCAGTGGGTTCCTTAAAGATTATAAAAGCTACAAAAGGAGCCCTCTTATCAGGGTATGCATTGTTTGTCATTTTGCAATATATTGTATACAACAACCTTTAATAGTCATAAATGACCTAGAATTAATTGGAAGATGGAATTATTTATTAAAATATTCTGGTAGAATGAGTTAAAAGGGAGATATTCATAATTAAGATAATTTATAAGCATTAGCCCTATCCTGTTTAGCCTAATGTGTAAATCAACTACATCCAACTCAGACCAACTGTACTTAAGGATACAAGCAGAAGGACAAAATATGAGTGGTCTGCTTAAGTATCATCTTACTTGAAGCGACTCGCAACCAGAAGGTGTATTTGCAAAAATAAAAGAAAATACTCAAATAAAACCAAATGTGTAGCATTATCGTGCATCTGACATTAGAAAAATATGATCGGTCTAAAAACCCATTCTTAAAAAGTCTTCAAATATTACTTTTTTAGATATTTTCAATCATTTTATACGTGGGCATCCAAAGACGTTATACAAATTGATAACCGACTCGGACATAAACCCGAGTCGAATTATGTACTCTCCATCGTTACACATTGAAGTATGTAAAATTGATCAAAGATATATGAACAGTCCGGTGGCTAAATGGTTTCCTTATTTTGCTTTTCTCTCCCCGCATGGCGGATCCCAGGTTCGAATCCCACCAGAGCTTAATCTTTTTTTTTATTGAAATACATTTTTTAAAACATAATTTCTTAGCCTAAACTAATTCTTACACGTTTATATAAGCGTTTGACATATATTTTACAAATTACTATTTTTAGCTCACCTGAGCTAGCTCAGGGTGAGCTATTGCAATCCTTGATTGTCCGGCGTCCGTCGTGCGTCGTCAACAATTTTAGTGTTTACACTCTACAGACCACAATTTTTATCCAATCTTTCTCAAACTTGCTCAGATGGTATATTGCCATAAGAGTTCGAATGAGTTCGATTATGGTTGAAATCGGACAAATAGGTCATGAGTTATCTACCTTTGAACTGCTGAAAATGCCATATTTAACAGTGTTTACACTCTAGAGGCCACACTATTTATCCTATCTTTCTAAAACCTGCCCAGATTGTATATGACCATAAGAGTTCGGAAGAGTTTGATTTTGGTTGAAATCGGACAAATAGATCAAGAGTTATCTACCTTTGAATTGCTGAAAATGCCATATTTAACGGTGTTTACACTCTAGAGGCCACAGTATTTATCCAATCTTTCTAAAACCTGCCCAGATTGTATATGACCATAAGAGTTCGGATGAGTTTGATTTTGGTTGAAATCGGACAAATAGATCAAGAGTAATCTACCTTTGAATTGCTGAAAATGCCAATTTTAACGGTGTTTACACTCTAGAGTTCACAATTTTTATCAAATCTTTCTTAAACTTGCTCAGATTGTATATTACTATAAGAGTTCATATGAGTTTGATTATGGTTGAAAGCAGACGTATAGGTCGAGAGTTATATACCTTTGAATTGCTGAAAATGCCATATTTAACGATGTTTACACTCTAGAGGCCACAAATTTTATCCAATCTTTCTCAAACTTACTCAGATTGTATATTACTATAAGACTTCGGATGAGTTCAATTTTGGTAGTAATCGGATCAATAGGTCAAGAGTTATCTACCTTTGAATTGCTGAAAATGATATATTTAACAGTGTTTACGCTCTAGAGGCCACAATATTCATCCAAGCTCTCTCAAACTTGCCCATATTGTATATGACCATAAGAGTTGGAAAAAGGGTGATTATGGTTGGAATCAGACAAATAGATCAAGAGATATCTACCTTTGAATTGCTGAAAATGCCATATTTTACAGCGTTTACTCTCTTGCAACTACAGTTTTCAATGGATTTTGATTATACTTGTACACAAAGGATGTAGCTATACGTTCTCGAAGGAGTGCAATTATTGTTGAAATGTAATCATTGTGGCAATAGATACCTGCCCTTGATATACTTTGAAATGCTAGAAAAAGGCTTAATTTCAGTATTGTTTAGGCTCTAGTTATCTGCCTTTGATGTACTCTACTATACTACCGGTACAGTAGGTCGACAAACTTGAATGGATTTAGAATAAAACGGGTGAAATTCAAAGGTAAAGCTATCAGGCTTCATTACAAATGGTGAGCGATATCAGGGCCTTCAGGCCCTCTTGTTAATGCTAAATCTGGTTGCGAGTCTCTTTAAGGCTGAGGACCCTTAATCCTTTACCCCATAAAATTATATCCTGTTCCAATGTTGAAGACTGGTGACCACTTAAAGCAGACTGAAAGTAAAGCAGAATGCTCCATAATGCATATTCTGCTTTTAACTGTCAGCATTCTTGAAGCTATCATCTGCTAGGACACAGAATATTTCTTAGGACGCATATTGTTGACTATTGAAATTGGATCTATTTTCTGCAATGAAGGCATGAATTAGATGTGTCAATTTTATTTTTGACATTAAAAGGTGTACTTATGGTTTAATGAGATCAGGTCAATGTTGATCAATATCGGTACTCTTTGGAAAGCAATCGGCCATTCTCTTCAATTTTCGGCCCGTTCAAAACCATGCTATTTAAGCATGGTTTGGAATAGACCTTCAGTTGGCGAAAATGGCCGATCGCTGTTCATAGATTACCAATTTAGTCTAATCACATTTGTAGCCCCCTACGGTAAAAACTTTTGAGTCCTTGTGGCGAGTATACTTTTCCTTTACAAACAATGGAACTGCACACTTTATAAACTTGTCCTATGCAAGCATAGGAGATATGCAAACAGTGTAGCCCTTTGATCAGGGTTTTACTTTGTTCATCAATTTAAATACATTGTAACAAAAACTACCATAGATAGTCCAAAAATGGTTAAGACTAAATTGGATACTAAAATTGCCCATTTTCAGGTCAATGTGGCCTTGACCTTTGAGTTCAATTGTACAAAAAGTTTAATGGGAGCATATATCATATACCTTATCAGCTAGGGATAACAAATTTTGTGTGAGAATGCATCTGCGAATGGCTGAGTGTTGCATACCATTTTCAGGTCATTGTGACCTTGACCTTTGACCTCATTTGTACAGAAAGTTTGTCTAGAGGATATATCATATACCTTATCAGCTAGGGATAGCAAATTTGGCGTTTGAATACATCTTTAGATGACAGTGTCAGGAACATTTTTAGCGACCTTGACCTTTAACATTATTTTGAAGTAAAAGCTTGTTTAAGCATATCTCCTACAGCTTTTCAGCTATGGATGGCACATTTGGTGTGTGAGTACATCTTTTGAGGGCAGAGTGCCACATACTATTTCAAGGTCACTGTGACCTTGACATTTGACCTAATTCTGTAGAAAGAGCTTGTCAGGAGCATGTCTCCCTATAACTTATCAGCTAGAGATTGATAGCAAATTTGGTGTATGAGGCTGAATTTATCATGAGACAATAGAGTGAAAATGATGTAACATATCATTAAATATAAATTAAAGTACCTCGAATCAATGTTCTTTCATGTTTTCATGGTCTATGTTTGAGTTTATCAGGTCTGGAAGGGCGCGCCACTGTAACTGACCCAGGATCTGGCAGTTGGTGCTGCTGCATGCAGACATCATATGCTTTATCATGCTGAAATAGGTTTATGGTCTCAACGTCCCAATACCTCAACGTACCAGACGGAACGTCCCTATTATCTGGATGGAACGTCCCACTTTATAAAAATTATAGAAAATCAGTTTTATTTATACTATTTTTGTATAATTTATTGTTTTTGAGATTATTCACGATATATAATCTGAATGATTTAGGATATCTGTTATTACAAAAATGAACACCCGATCGTAGAAAAAATTGCAAATAGTACACTCCGACGGCCGTGACGGCAGCTAAAGCTAATCTCCTGATAACCTTTTCAAACAGTTTCATACAGATTAGAGACCAACTCAATTCTCATCATATATTCCAAACTGTTTGTAAATTGGATATTAATAAAGTCACATATAGAGGATATATTGATTTAAGCAGGCGTCATATTTAGCAGAATTCATTTTCTTTGTTTTCATCGACGGGCGACTCGAAATGCAGAGAACACCACAGGAAAAGGCTTTTATGTTGTAATAGCGTATTTAAAGGTATCTGTGCACCAGTTTATAAGTCATATATGAATTCCCGCTCAAAAAGATACTTTTATTGTCAAAAAATCGGCGACGATATGAAAAATGCCGATCCTACCTAACCTTCGTAAACACCAACTAAAATAAATTTGATGTACTAATATCGTATTTAAAGGCATATATATATTGTTTAAATAACTGTGTCGACACCCCTGTTAAAAAAGGTGACTTTTCTTGGTTTACCGTGAATCGCCGATAATTTGAAAATACCCACCTTCCTTAACCTATTCATCCCTGAATGGACAATTCCAGTTTCCAGCTAAGTTTTGTCCATTAATGACTATTTAGGATTGAATAAGACAATATATTGCAAACTGACATACGAGCAGACATTGGGCAGAGGAGCCCTCTGATCAGGTTCCTCACTGTATTCGTATGACATGTGTACTCTTCATAGGTACATTATTTGTTAATGACGAGTATACTCGTCGTTAGGGCTGAATGTATAAACCTACGAAAAACGCCCCGAGTTCCCCATTTAAAATAGGGGTTATGCATTAATTCTATTTTTGGACTTTTTTCGACACTCCGATACCGAATACAACATTTAAAATAGGTTTAAGATATAGTCTTGAAACTTATTATATCAATTAAAATTTATAGTATGAACTATGGTCGAACATTGACGACCATATAAAAGTGCCGAGTATCCCGGACATACGAAAACAAAAGCCGAAATCATCATTTAATATGTACATATTATGAGCCCGTTCCCTTGTGAATATTCTTTCCAGACTCCACCCACTATGAATAATTAACTAAATTTCCACTCTGTTATAATTAACAATCGTTTTTGCTACTCTGATCTATGATAACTCTATAGACAGGTATAGTAGGCCCTGACCTGTCTGCTCTGTTTGCAGAGGCGTTAAAAGGCTCATTTGGGAAAGGGGTAAAAGACCTACAAATTGGTGTTAAAACAAAAATCCCATTCAAAATGATTCTTTTATTGGATTAAATGCGGCTACACTTAAAACTGAATTCTCAATCTGCCGTTAAATTCGAAAAATATCATTTATGAAATTTAACTTGGTACTTTTATATTGACACCGATTTTAACAGTCCACAAAGGCATCTTTTTGAAACTTGACTGAAATTAGTCGCAGGTTCGCAAACACATGTAATTTCAAAGAAATCGTAATATCAGTAAAACTTACACATACAGTGAAGAAGACGTTATTCTTTCACGTTTAAACGCAAACGAAATGCAATTGCAATAAAATGTAGGAAATGACAACTAGTGGTCAATTCTGAATATTTATTTTAATCTGAGTGGCAAACATTAAGGAGCCTGATCAGACGCCGGGTTACTCTCCAAAATGTTTGCAATTTCAATAATAAGTTTTAGCAAAAATGCGTTTATTTGGAAAGAATAATATGTTCTCCACTATAATTACCTAACAAATCAATAGTCCAGTCAATATTATCTGTAACAAAACTGATTCGACTCATGCACACAAACACGTATGGGACGGGTGATTGACAGGACCAGGTCTTTTGAAGTTATAACGACACAGCTTCTTACAGGTTAACCGCTTTCTGATGACATGTACTGTTTCATCTGTTTCTGCAGACTTTATTTTCGGCAGTCGGCTCCACTTCAAAGTATTTGATGTTGCCGCGCAGAGGGCGATTTTTTTTGTTTTTAAAAAGGGACCACCTGATGAGAAGAATCACCAGTCAAATTATCAGAACACACTGTTTAAATGTTATTTAAAAAAAATTGTAATAGTTATGCACCCATGCAAACCTGGCCTATTAAACTACCGCTGTACCCAGACCATTTAGCCTTATCTATTTTGTTAAGTAAACAGTGTAGACACGGCTCAGATGAATCCTTCACGAGTTCTTTGACCAGAATCTGCACTATTTGATGCCCCCGGTATCTATAAATGCGAATGCGTATAGCGTTGTCCTGTCCGTGTGTCCGTCCGTTAAGTAGACTTTACCGTTTCCTCCAGCATCAATACCACTTACTCAAATCCCTAGATACTTATACAGTTGTTCAGGGCTCCAGATAAGGGGGGTATTTCAAAAACTAAAATCTTTATTTCTCAATTAAACCCTATCGTGTCACTACTCATTAGAATCGTCTCCATAGGATTTGGTGGTAAAATGAGTAAGAAAGTGCTGGATTTGTTCAATTTACCCCCTCTTATCTGGAGTCCTGGTTGTTGTCTTTAAGTTGTTTTACGGGTAAAATATTTAACCCTCATCATGTTTTAAAGTGTGACTTGTCTAATAATTACAAACAGATTGTTTCCAGATCTGGATCCAAACTATTTGTCACTCATTTCAACTTTTCTTCTTTTTCAAATGCATGAAAACTAGTTTTCAGCTTATCAGACAATATGTTTAAAAAAGACGACAATTCAGCATGAACACGTTAAAAACTCTTTGATCAAATCTTCAAAGTTAGCCGACTTCGCTTCCCCGCTCAACATATTCAACTCACAAGTAGAGTTTGTTGTTTTCTAAAAGTGATTGACAGCGGATTTTACTAATAATTATCCAATTGAAATACACCTTTTGGGAGCATGAAACTTTTTAGGGTCCAGATGTGAAATTAACAAATGGATAACGTTTCTAAATCTTCGAGTTACGATGTTCGTATGTATGTAATGAGTTTACACGCAGTGATCTGTGAATGATTTTCTGGAATTTTACGAAAAATGCTGAAGATAAAAAATAAACTTGGCGAAAACAAAACACTTTTCATGGGAGTATAATTATAAGGTAAATCGTTAATTTCATTCAACTGTCATATATAAACCAATAATTTGCTGTCTAATTATGATCTATTATGATATCAATATCTTTTTTTTTATAATGGCAATTTCGAATTGGAATTGAACGTTTGCTAAATAAATGAAACAAGTTGGAAGATGGTTTCTGTGTGAATCAATTAGACATTTAAAAACGTTAAGAAAAGTTAAGAAAGTCGCAAACATTTGAACAATTTATCAAAGCGTGCCGATGTTCACACCCTCGCGAAAAATATGCTATGCGATTATCAGCGCATGCCGAATACACAGTCAGTGGCATATTAGACTTGACACGTGTATTTGTTACGCCTCTCGTCTGCAACTTTTCCCTTTCATGTATGCCGACATTTCAAAGAGTATAATCGTAGACATGAAACATATACACAGTGAAAAATGGTAGCTACTTGGGTGTGGCATTAGCGAAAGGAAACTTATCTTCTACGAAATACGAAGATTAATGCGATTCTATAAGTGGATAAAACAACCCCGACTAACGGAGGATAATACTCACATAGGAACATCGTATGTACACAGTATGTAAGCAAAAAATATTTCATTTACTCCCAGTTACTCATTTAAATCACTATTTCACGTTTGCATCAATTAATAATTGTCAAATACGAGTGATATATATAATTTTTTAAAAATGGCACGTTGGATCCACAAATGGTACGTTGATGTAGTGGGGCGTTGATGCGATGGGGCGTTGAGACCAGACACCCTGAAATATATATATAAAAGCAAAGGTGTTATAAATGAGGCTCATGTGTTGAACTCGTTTATATGGAAGCAAGTTTGTGTAGTGGCTGTAGAGGTGGGATCGCTGGGGTAAAAAATTCGGAAATACGTCACTCCCCCTGCACAAAAGACGATGAAGGCAATCCAAAAAATGCACTTACCCTGCACATTAGACAAAGAAGGGAAAAAGCATGCAGGACGAGCAGACGAGTAAAAAATTTAGCCCTGGATCAATAGCTAGACCGCCCGGTTAGCTCAGTCGGTAGAGCGCCGGTCTAGTGTTGAGGTGGTCGTGGGTTCAAATCCCACCTCAAGTTGAATTTGTTCCCCCTGTTCACATGAAATAGTGTCAGAAGTGTTTGACAGCCCAGGGAACGGGAGTCATTCGGACTTTGTGAGAGATTGAAAAGCTCTGATAAATGAAGGCGGAGGAGTGTAGTGGTGGGATCGATAGACCGCCCGGTTGGCTCAGACAGTGGGTTGCCAGACTAGTGTTGAGAAGGTTGTCGATTTGAGTCCCACCCCGGATGGACATCCCCCCCCCCCCCCCCCCCCCCCTTTTACACTTTATTTGAAATGGGGGGGGGGGGGGGGGTTAAGCCATTTTAAAGCTCATTAATTATCAGTATTTCGGCAAAACTACGGGTATTGACAACAGTAGGTATTCATTCTAAGGTAGATCGAGATATCAATGGAGATTTTGAAGGGATTTTGAATATAACCCGGCACTGTACAGTGTACAAGCTGTTTTGAACAGCATTAGAAGTCTAGCACTCATAACTCGATTTGCATATCGCACTGCTCAATTACCGAGCGTGCAACAAAGGTTCCATTTCTTGTCATCTTTATTCTAAATTGATCATGATAAACTTCAACGACGATATTGATAAATCAACTTATCTGTAATAAAAACGATTTTTTAGCAGTCGTGTGTATTCATTGTTGATCACGATAAACAAACGTGTCAAGGTCGTTCAGGTGTGAGTATTTGTAACTAATCGTAAGAAAAGCCCCTTTCGGCTATACAAACGGTTGGTCTTCTCTCGTAGATACATCTAAAATGTACAAAGTCTGTCAAAACGCAAAATATATGCTTACCTTCAGCTAAATATTGACAGGATCCATCCTTTAGCATAAGCTAGGCCCAAATGTCGTCATTTACCGTTTCCACGGTAAGAAGTGGGTAGTTTCACCAGCAGACGATATTGTTGTTAACTTTATTTAAGTGCATCCCTCATAAATGTTACAGAAAAACAACATTATCATTGGAAATTCGACATGTTTGTGATTGAATCGAAGCAAACCATGGGCGCGGCCATGACACTTACGACACTGCAGCCAGAGATAAGAGTGGTCTGAGGCTGTCGTAAAGTTACGACAAATTGCACCGTCTTCGTAGCAAAGATCAGGCTTAAGATTCTTTATGAAATGGTACTATCGTAAAAATGGCGGCCTAAGTGAGGATTTAAGATAAGTTAAGGCTTAAGATTCTTTATGAAACGGGCCCCAGGGGCTTATCATTTTTACATAGACTTATATAGGAAAACCTGAAAAAATATTTTCTCTGAAACTGTAAGGCCCATATCATTAATATTTGACATGTAGCTTTGCCTCATGGTCCTCTACCAAGATTGTTAAAATTGTGATCCCCCGGACCAAAAATGGCCCCATCCTTGGGCTTATCAGTTTTTCATAGAAAAACCTTTAAAAATCTTCTTCTCTAAAACCATTAGGGCCCAGATAATAAATATTTGACATGTAGCTTTGCCTTATGGTCCTCTTCCAAGATTGTTCAATTATGACACCTTGATCATAACTTTATTAAAATGTTGTTTTGCCCTGCTAGCTTCCTCAGGTGAGCGAAATGTGACCCACTGGGTCTCTTGTTTATCAAAGGGATGCCTGGTCAAAATTTTCATTTTCATTTTGTTTTATATTGAAATTCTTATTAGCAAACAGTGTAGACTCTGGTCAGATGCCACATAATGCAGCGTCTGATCAGAGTCTACACTGTTTGCCTATGTCCTATATATGGGATTGTGGTCACAAATGGGTTAAGTAACCACTCCATGAAGGAGTTAGCATTGAGATCTCTTAAAACATTACCCCATAAATACGCCTTTATGGATTGTATCATAAGAAATGTTTTCAACATTCCAGAAGATGGTAGCTTAAAACATGAAGTCAAGCAGAATGCACCTTAAGGTGCATTCTACTTTACTTCCAATCTGCTTTAAGTGGACACTTGTCTTCAAAACTAGAAACATGCTATGGGGTAAAGGGTTAAGCAAATTACATCTAATGTAGGAGCTTTGTGCATAATTTGTATTGTGCATTAGGAAACGACATGTTAATACTATATAGTATTATACAGCACTGCACATGGGTTAGTGGCTCTTAATGCAAAATTGCCTTATGTTGCATCTAAAAACAGCAGTTGTCCAAGTGTCTTAAGAGAAAAGTGCTTATCTAGAAAACTGAACTTATTATGTCTTCAACAGACTTAAGTAATCCCTTAGCTGCCAAAAGATTTAAGTAGCACTGGTCACATCAAAATCACTTTCCAAATGGTGAATCTTCTATGTTGAAATTTCTCTGGGGTATTGGCTGAATCTTGAATTTGAACCTGAAATAGCACAGAAATGAGTCCATTCATTTAACACATAATTTCAATGGTTAACTGATTGCTATTTAACTTTTATTATAATGTTTTCAATAAAATTGATCTTTTACTACAGCAAAGTAATTTGCAATATACATGTAAATGGCGCGAAAGGTGATTTTTATGCACTTGACATCTTTAGAGGCCGAGGCATATAGTGATTGCCATGTCTGTCCGTCTGTGTATCTATGCGTTTAAGCGTTAAGCCGTTTATATTGAATGCAGCTTTTGTTTTGTGTTATATTGATTTAGAATGTCAATATACTGTATGGTCTCCTTTCTGATTTCACATATAAACCCTTTGAGCCCTAGTGACAAACATACTCAGTCTCATCCTTTCTAAACAATGTCCTGTGAATAGTACACTTGTCCAATGCAAACAACTTACACCCACAACAGAGGGCATCTACAGGAGCCCTCTGATCAGGGTCTGCACTGTTTGTCTTTTGTAATACAGTATCAAAAACAACCTTATTGGGTAGAAAATGGAGTAGACTTGATTTGAAATTGTCAATGTGAAGCTTCAGGTGAATGAGTTGACATTTTGTGGTTTCTGATAGCCCCTTCATCTTGAATCAAACTGAAAGTTTCATTACAATGAACATGAAATAACTGTTTTGCTTATTTTGTTTTTCAGACACAGATACTCAGAAGTTTGCTGCCCAAAGTGTACCCTTCAAAGAGATTTTACCCTTTCACTCTCAATGACGTTTAAAAGGATGTTTGCAAACAGTTTGTATCCTGATCAGATGCTGCCCTACATGGTGTCTTATCAGGATCTAAACTGTTTGACACTCGTATTGACATGTTTTAAGTCATACTTCATTGAATCTTACTTTGAAACTACCTTGCAAACAACGAATTTGAAGCAGATTACTATGAAACGGTGAAGGGGTTAAGAGTTTTGAATTTGGTAGTTAAAAGGTAAACCGCATTTACAGTGTCACAGAGATTGATATGGACAATTGCATGTATTGACTAGTGAGAGTCTTTGTGTATTTGGGAATTTGTAATTGATGTACCAATCAAAGACTGTGATTAAATGTTTTAAAACAATCTTGATTTGACTGCTCATTTAAATTGTGTATCCCATTCATGTAACATGTTGGCACACCAGCTTGTCAGCATTGCATATTCTGTTTACCAGACACTTTAACCCTTTATCCAATTACATGTTTCTAAGTTTTGAAGACAGAATAAGATGATCAATTAAAGCAGGTTAACCCATTAACCCATAAATACGCCTTTTAACGCCTCTATTTTATCCTTCCACTGAAGAAAATAGTTCCAATTTATACAGTTGTTAATATTTAAAATTAGAAAGAATTTCTGTACACTAGCAGCTGGTAGCTTAAAGCAGGCTGAAAGTAAAGCAGAATGTGCCTAAAGGCACATTCTGCTTTACTTTCAACCTGCTTTAAGTAGTCACCTATCTTCAATACTAGAAACAGGCTATGGGGTAAAGGGTTAAAAGTGAATCAGAATATGTCTTATGAAGCATTCTACTTTACTTTCAGACTGCTTTAAGCTATCATTTGCTAGAATACAGAAATTATTTCTTACAGTGCATATTATTGACTATATAATATAAAGTTAAACTATTGTCGTTAGTGGCAAAATAAATTAATGGTAAAGGGTTATGGAAAACATCAGGAAAATGTTTGGACAAACCATATTGTATGAAACTTTGGTCAGTAGATGGTCTCTACTTTTATGCCCCCACACAACTTAGTCTGGGGTATATTGCTTTTGGTCTGTCTGTCCACAACTTTAACTTTGGCCATAACTTTAGAACTACCAGGGCTGGCCCTGGGCTTGAATTAGTTGTCACCATTACTTTCCCCAAATGAAAAAAACTGGAGCCAAATTAAAGAAATTGGAGCCAAATGAGAGACATTAGGGCCAAACTTTTTTTTCCAGAATAATTGTGTTTTTTTTGGTTCTTTTGGCGAAAGTAATGGTGACTACAAATTTTAGTCTAGTGCCAGCCCTGCTTAGGACTAAAAAAAACCAGATACATAGTCATATTTCATTAATTTTATTCTTTATCATATTGACAAGACACTTGAAAAACAATGATAACAAAAACTAATTTTTCCAACATTCAAACACTGAGTAATGACTATGTCGTCATAAATGCATTGTACTTAAAATGGTTGTGTTATTTCTATATTCACAGAAAGAACAGAAATCCAGTGAAATACACTTTAGACCTCTAAGAACAGGTCCCACAATAAGTAGGGCTTGATCAAGATCAAAACTGCTTAGAAACATTGCACTGTTTGCAAATTTATTCTATACATGTCTATGGTCAGTGTTTAAACAAAGTACACAACACATGAAAGAACTACATTTTCACAGTTCATCAACCACTGCAGGTAGTTAACCCTTACCCCATAGCCTGTTTTTAGTTTTGAAGACAAGTTTACCACTTAAAGCAGGTTGAAAGTAAAGCAGAATGTGCCTTAAGGCACATTCTGCCTTACTACCAGCCTGCTTTAAGCTAAAATCTGCTAGGTTATATAAAATATTTGTAATGGTAATTGTTCATGAGGGTATAAACTGAGCTATTTTCTTCAGCAGATGAATAAATTAAATACGCTAAAAGTCGCTTCTATGGGGGAAAGGGTTAAAGGGAAAAACAGATCCAAATAAAGACTTTGCCTAATGATGTCTGTTTAAATTAGCACTGTTTAAATTAGCACTGTTTAAATTAGCACTGCATTTGCAATGGTTCAATTTAAAATCTGTCTTGCCTTTTTGGCTGACCATTTTTTGAATGCCTCTGCAATGTTGAAATCTTTTTAGTCTGGGCCATCAATGGCAATCCTCAAGAGGTTGCACAATGCTTTAGTTTCATACTGTTCCTCAAGCAAGTCTTTATCAGATTCTGTTTACTGAAACCCCTCTCACAGTCAGCTGTTGAGATTGGCAAGACTAATAGCCTCTCTCCTGCCGCAGCAGCTGCTGGGAAAGTTTCTTTATTCTTTACAGCCAAATTTTACTACATCTTTTGAAGTTTTTACTGATTTGGAGCCACTGTCCTGGCAGGCCTTAACATATTCACAAAAAGCCTTTAACTCCTCCCTGTACCCAGAAAAGCCAACCTCTCCCAGAAATTCCGATACTGTTTCAATGTCTGAATCCTTTTCATCTACAGACAAAGATGGGTTGAAGATGTTGCTTAACTCTTTCCTCCCTGAGACTTTAAATGGACAATTCCAGTTTCCATTTAAGTCTAATCCATTTCTGACTTTTAAGGGTTGTTTTTGTCAATGTTTGGCCTTATGACAAACAGTGAAGACCCTGATCAGAGGGCTCCTAGGAGCCCTCTGATCTGGGTCTTCACTGTTTGCATAGGACAAGTGTAATATTGACATGTACACTGTTTGCACAGGACGCCAATATGAGGTACTAGGGTTCAAAGGGTTAATGCAGTCATCACAAGCCCATCTTTGTTTGTAGAGAGCATTTGATTGAGATTTTTCACCATCTCAGTAACAAATCTGTCACAAATCCCTACAGCCTCACCCCTTTGCTTCTGGCTATCCCTAATTCAGTGACTCTGGTGCTCAAATGTGTACAAACCATCTGAGCTAACTGTTGGCAGAGATGGCACTGACTTCACAAAGTTGACCAAGTTAGATCCATTCTTCCTATCTCTAAGAGTTTCAAGTTTTATAATTGTTGATGAAAGCAGAGGAGTGACCTTAGAGAAGTCACTATTCTCTCTCTGATACTTTTTTGACAGGATAACCAGTTGTTTCAGAACGTCATCAAGGAAATGCGAAACATACAGAAACTTGTATGTTGTGATTGGCTTGTATCAGTGACCTACCACTATTCTCCTCAAGGAAAACCAAGAACAAACTTGAGTAATTGCAAATCAAGGCATCATGATCAACTGCCCCTTGAAAGCTAAGCCACTTGGTGTGAAAAACCTCCTTAAATCTACATTTCTGTTCTGCAAGAATGGATTGAATTGCTTCTAAATTTGCCATATCTTTTGGAGAATTGTGGAAGTATTTAAATTCTGAATTTAGAATTTCCTGGTACTTAACCAAATAGGGAATGCAGTCTGCTCCACCACAGTAACTGAGGGCTAAACCGTGGGCAATGCAATGAGTTGACAAGATTCCTGGTGTTACCTGCTTCAACCTAGTTACAACCCCTGACTTAGTGCCTACCATGACCCCATGCCCCATCAGTGCTAACACCACATAACTGAAATGTCAATTTCTTTTAGCTTCAACATATCTAACACTTTACAAAAGATTGTCTATGCATTTGCTCTTGCTATGTCTTGAATGCCTAGAAAGTATGTCTCTGGGTGGATTAATCCAAACTTGTCGGTTTCTAAGAGTCTAAGCATATATAAACTATTAAGTTCTGATGAACAGACACATCTGTGGATTCGTCCAGCATAATGCTAAACTGGCCAGAGCTGTGGACTTTCTTCAGGAGTTCATCTTCAAGTACCATTGAGATGGACTCTTGAAAGTCTGCAATGCTGGTATGGTGCTCGTAAGGGGTCCAACTATCAGACTGCAGATTTCTCAGCTGAGTAACTCCCTGAAACAAGAAGATATTGTTTAGTCCATGGCACAATATCATAATGAATCATGTACTTAGCTGGGCTCCAGATAAAGGGAGTATTTCAAAAACTAAAATTTGTATGTCTGCATTAAACCCTATGATGTAACTACTCATTATAATTGTCTCTTCGAGACGATTCTAATGAGTTTAACACCATAGGATTTGTTGCTTACATCATCGTGAATATCTGAAGCCCTGCTTAGTATTCAGTCTTACAATTTTCAGGTGACCATATATGTATTAACCCTTAGCCCGCCAAATAAATTGTCGTCTGCTATATTTCTCGTCTGCTTCAAGTTTCAAAGTGCTTCTAAGTTGCTCAAAATTGCTGAAATTGTTGTCCGAGTGTCAAACAGCTTGGATCCGGATCCAAGCTGTTTGCATATGGAGCTATAGTCTTGAGTGGCAGGCAAAGGGTTCACCCTTTACTACATAGCCTGGTTTTTAAAGGGAAGTGAGCAGATAAAAAAAAGCTGAAGTAAAGCAGGATGCAATTGAAGACACATTCTGCTTTATTTTCCGCTTGCTTTAACACCATCTTTTAGAGAATAGAAACACATTCCCCCCTCCATACTTTTATATGCTTTAAGAAGCTGTCTATCTTCAAAACTCTTAAATAAGTCTTGGTTTTTAATATAAAACACTTTCATTTAATTTTGAATCACTTTGACTAAGAAATAAAGGTGTCGAACAGTTTATACCCTGATCATTCACTAATGTGGTGTCTGATTAGGATTGAAACTATTTTCCTGTATCTGTATTTTAAAAGCATTGACTACATTTTAAGAACCATAATTACCTGGTCTATGTGCAGACTGTTCAGTTCTGGTACAAGAACAGTCTTGACAGATTGTGCTTTGCTGCAAAGTAGGTGTTTTTAGAGCAGCAGTCATAGCCTCCTCATTCTTGCTCAATGATGTCTGCTGTGCTGTCACCATAGCTCCAGACAGCTTCAGGGCTGGTGTGGCAGACACATGATCTGAAATTTGACAAATTTTGTATAGACTATTCTAAAGCTTATCAAATTAATTAATTTATTTAATTGTTACTGACATGAAGCAATTAATAACAGCAGACAGCAGTTATATAAAGCCAATGATTGCCTATATATAACTGTTGTCTGCTTTTATTTATCAAACTGGAACTTTAAGTAAATTAAAATTGGCTATTTATTTAAGTAATAATTGTAATTGGTGTCAAACAGTACGGATCCAGATCAGATACCATGTTATATTGTGTCTGATCAGGATCAAACTGTTTGTATATAACCATTGTACTCCCGGTATGGCAGTCATAGGATTAACTCAGGTTAAAGAATTTGAAATAATGAATATCAAGAATTTTGGTTAGCTTTCAATCAATCATAGATCTACTTTTAAAACTTTTTACTTGAAATCAAATGAAATTTTATTCAAATACCATAGACTTTCGTATTGCAACTTATTTGTTGAATCTAATTTTCTAAGTTGTTTTTGAATTCCACAAAGAAATTTAATTTTTCAACTACCTTTGTAGTCTACATAAGATAGATACTTTATATTTGGTATGTGTACTCAACTCAAGAAGAGCTCAGTGTAATTCGGGCCATTTCCAACAAAGGTCAAGGTCATTTAGAGGTAAAATGGTTGATGTAACATTGGCCATAACTCTGGAATAGATGTGATAGAGACTTCATATTTGGCATGTGTTCTCAGCTTAAGAAGCCTTTTAGCACATTGCAAGTTGGGTCAGGGCAAACATAGGTCACCGTGGTCAAGGTCATTTATAGGTCAGATTGAGTTACAAAAATGTATTTCAACATTGGCCATCACTCTCTAATTACATACGATATAGACTTCATATTTGGCTTGTGTATTCCACTAGAGAAACTCTTAAGCTCAGTATAAGTTGGATTATGTCAGACAAAGTCAAGGTCATTTAGACGTCATGGTCACAGCAGTGGACATAGTGTCTCACAAACACATCTTGTTAATGATAAATAGGTTGGCTAAAGGCATCACTTAGACTCACATCACATTAATAAGAGGAATCAGGACTTAGCCTTGACATGTAACCTAACTAGCAAGTTCAACAACAAACAACTGTTCACAATATTTATACCTTCATGGCTTAGCTTTGGATGCATAAAGACTGTGGTTTTGCTGACAGCTGTGTGTGTGTCATTGTTCCCTTTGTCAAGATCATATTTTATAGTAGACGCTGGATGATTCAAACTTGCTTCAGTCAAACCTCATCCCTATTTCTTCAGTTAAATTTCAAGAACTCGCTGCATGCTTTAACTTTGAACTATTGGTATGTTTGACTTTCAGAGTTTTTATAAAAAAATAAAATCTGGTTATCAGAATGTAGATATCAGTGTGTGGCGTCAAACTTTGTTTCCTGGACGATAACTGATGAATAGCCTGTATATGAAAATACAGCTTTGGATTGGTTTTCAGAAGACTGACCTTGACCTTGATCATTGGATAACATTGTGTTATGTCTCTTATACTCATGATTATCACCTCAGGGAACACCATATTTCTTCTTTGGACACATCTTAGGATTTTTAAGGGGGAAATACAGTTTTTAAGAGTCTGTGACCTTGACCTTGATCATTGGATACCATTGTCTGGATTATATCTCTTATACTATATATCACATGGGAGCACAGTATTTCATCTTTGGACACATCTTAGTATTGTTGAGTGTGCATACAGTTTTCAGGAATCTGTGATCTTGATCATTGGAAAACATTATCTGGATTATATTTCTTATATTATATATCACCTGGGAACACCATATTTTATCTTTGGACACATCTTAGGATTGTTGGATGTGCATACAGTTTTCAGGAATCTGTGACCTTGACCTTGATCTCTAGAAATTCTTTTCTTGGTAGACTCTCTTATACTGTATTACCTTTGCATGTTGCCATTGCTTGAGTTAATGTTTAAAGAAATCACTTGACCTAGTTTGGGTGGGTACACCTAGTCCCTTTTAAAGTTTGAGTTAAAGCATGCAGCATTGGTTTGACTGTACACATATCTAGGCAAACAATCATTTAAGTGTCTCCTGTGAGACCCCTAGCTTATATTAAATTTTGCTGGTTTGGTTAGTAAAATCCATTTAAAAAACCTTGTGTGTGAGTATGTCAGGGACAACTTGAGATAGCTGACATTGGCTGTGCACACGCTACACTTGCTGTACAGTTACTTTCACGTCTAATGGGAACAATGTGTGTGTTGGGGGTGGGGGGGGGGGGGGGGGGGGGGGGGGGAATCATTGATTGGACTGGGGTAATGTCTTTACTTTAACTTGTGACATATATATACATGTCATGTTAAATTGCATGCTTTCCAAATCCTTGTACCTTAAGTTTCCTCTATGCTTTTATACCACAATGTCTACCAAAGGTAGTCTGAATGTCTCGGTTAATTAATCACATAAACAAGAGAATACATTTTACATTATCAAAGCCACGTGAACACAGAGGACAACTCTTATTCAAAAGCAATTATATGAAATCTCCGTCTAATATCAAATAGATCGACATCTCTTTAGAAATCTATTTTTAGCTCACTTGGCACGAAGTGCCAAGGCGAGCTATTGTGATCGCCCTGTGTCCGTCGTCGTCCGTCGTGTGTCGTCAACTTTTTCTTTAAAGATCTTCTTGGAAACTACTGGGTCAATTTCATTAAAACTTCATAGGATTGTTCCTTGTAGGGTACTCTCTCAGATTTCTTGAAATATAGGTCATCCAATGAAATCCATGAAATTGTGGTTGCCATGGCAACCAATTGAAAAAACTTTAAAAATCTTCTTGTCCAAAACTACTGGTCCGAATTGAAAATAATTTTACCCAAATGTGCCATTTGTGACCCTCTATAAGATTTCTTAAAATAATGTTCCTATCTTAAAAAACATGGCCGCCAGTGGGTGGGGCAGATTTTCCTTATATGGCTATATAGTGAAAACTTTTAAAATCTTCGTCTGAAACTGCTTATCCAATTTGAAAATAATTTCACACAAATGATCCATAGGTGACCCTTTTCCAGATTTCTTAAAATAATTTTGATATCTTAAAAAACATGGCCGCCAGTGGGTGGGGCATGTTTTCCTTATGATACTGTATAGTTAAAACTTTAAAAATCTTCTTCTATGAAACTGCCTGTCCATATTTAAAATAATTGTACACAAATGATCCATGGATGACTCTCTACCAGATTTCTTAAAATAATTTTGATATCTTAAAAAACATGGCCGCCAGTGGGTGGGGCACGTTTTCATTATGATATACTGTATAGTTAAAACTTTAAAAATCTTCTTCTGTGAAACTGCTGGTCCAAATTTAAAATAATTTTACAGAAATGATCCATGGGTGACCCTCTACCAGATTTCTTAAAATAATTTTGATATCTTAAAAAACATGGCCGCCAGTGGGTGGGGCATGTTTTCCTTATGATACTGTATAGTTAAAACTTTAAAAATCTTCTGTGAAACTGCTGGTCCAAATTTAAAATAATTGTACACAAATGATCCATGGGTTACCCTCTACCAGATTTCTTAAAATAATTTTGATATCTTAAAAAACATGGCCGCCAGTGGGTGGGGCACATTTTCCTTATGATACTGTATAGTGAAAACTTTAAAAATCTTCTTCGAGGAAAGTACTGGTCCAAATTGAAAATAATTTTACACAAATGATCCATTGGTGACCCTCTACCAGATTTCTTAAAATGATTTTGATATCTTAAAAATCATGGCCGCCAGTGGGTGGGGCACGTTTTCCTTATATTTCTGTATAGAAATGTTTCATCTTTTTCTCTGAAACTATTGGTCTGAGTATTTTTTAAAAAGTAATGATGGGTGACCCTTTGCCAGTTTTCTTCAAAGAATCTTCCTAGTTCAAACAACATGGCTGCCTGTGGGTGGGGGTTAATTTACGATGATGGCTTATAGTGGAATTTTATCATTACTGGTCCATTACCATGACCGTAAACATTGGTACCAGGTGAGCGATTTAGGGCCGCATGCGGCTCTTGTTAGTTATAACCTAGTTTAGGTCGGCTAGTGGCTGACCCGCTACATGTATGTAAATTAATGTCTCACTGGGTCACTGGGTGTGTGTGTTGGTCAGGGTCGCATGTGAATTTCGGATTTTTAGCTCATCTGAGCCAAAGGCTCAGGATGAGCTATTGTGATACCATTCCGTCCGTCGCCCGGTGTCTGGCGTCCGTCGTACGTCGTCCGTTCACATTTTCAAACAACATCTCCTCAGAAACCACTGACCCGATTTCAAACTTACTTTGTCAGAAGCATCAGTGGCAAGGGGGGACGAATTATTGTTCAAAGTTTTTGGCTAGAGTTATTCCCCTTGCTGTGGGACCAGATTTTTTAACATGACCGTATAGACAACTTTTAATGCATAAGAAAATCTTAAAAAATCTTCTTCTCAGAAACCCAAAGGCCTAGACCTTTGATATTTGGTATGTATCATTACCTAATGATCTTCTAGCAAGATTGTTCAAATTTTGACCCTGGGGCTTAAAATGGTCCCGCCCTGGGGCTTATCTGTTTTTCTTAGGAAAACCTTTAACAATCTTCTTCTCTGAAACTGTATGGCCTAGATCATGAATATTTGACATGTAGCTTTGTCTTATGTTTCTCTACCAAGATTGTCCAAATTATGACCCCGGGTCAAAATTGGCTCCACCCCGGGGCTTATCAGTTTTACATAGACTTATATAGGAAAACCATTAAAATCTTCTTCTCTGAAACTGTTAGGCTAAGATCTTTAATATTTGGCACATAGCCTTGTGGTCCTCTACCAAGATTGTTCAAATTATGACCCCGGGCCAAATATGGCCCTGCCCTTTGGCTTATTAGTTTTTCATAGGAAAACTTTTAAAAGTCTTCTTCTCTGAAACTGTATGGCCTAGATCATTAACATTTGACATGTAGCTTTGTCTTATGGTCCTCTACCAAGATTGTTCAAATAATGACCCCTGGATCAAATTTGGCCCCGCCCCGGGGCTTATCAGTTTTACATAGACTTAAATAGGAAAACCTTTAAAAATCTTCTTCTCTGAAACTATAAGGCCCAGATCTTTAATATTTGACATATACGTAGCTTTGCTATGTGGTTCTCTACCAGGCGTGTTCAAATTATGACCCCCGGACTAAAATTGGCCCCGCCCTGGGCTTGTCAGGGTTTTTTTTACGGGAAAACCTTTAAAAATCGTCTTCTCTTAAACCGTAAGGCCCAGATCATTAATATCTGAGATGTAGCTTCGCATTGTGGTCCTCTACCGAGATCAAATTATGACACCTGGGTCATAGCTATATCAAAATGTTGTCTTGCCCAGTCAGCTTCTTATGTTCTAAGGTGAGCGAAATGTGGCCCTCTGGGCCTCGTGTTTGTTTTGAAATGGGTGTTGTAGAAATGTTACGGCGTGTGGTTTGTCGGTAGTGATCTAGTTCGAGGTTCAAATGGAATTAAGTGAAATGTGATAAAATGCATAAGACGTATTCTACAGAGATGGGATTTAATTTGGATTAGTGCTATACATTTGGAGTGTTATTAACCTGCATTTAGAATGTGTGACCGCATGCCGTTTTCCACCTTCTACATGTGCACTGTGTAGAACGCCACCTGTGTGGGTACTGTGATGTTGCGCACGGGGGTACTGTGATTATAGAGCGAAAAGAGACACTCGCCAGTCGGTGAGTAAAAACGAATATTTTGTCTTTTACAGAACTGCTAGTTGTAAATACTATCTCGCACGGAACGCATCAATCATTGAACAATTGCAAGCCAACCAAGTTCATATAACACAGAGTGTCCTGGTTTTTCAAACACTTAAGCGCAATGTTCGTGGTAACAGCGCTCAGACACAATTAACCTTAGTTTCGGCGTTTTTCTTTGCTTTCAAAGACCTGTTTTCAAATATTTGATACGTAATGAACGACTAGGATGTTATTCGATACATTCAGGTTGATTTCATGAAAAAACTAAGTTTAATTAAACGATTATTGTCAGAAAAGCGAGGTGTCGCACGGGGGGGGGGGGGGTCAATTCATGTGTCGCACGGGAGAGAGGTGCATAATTTAGGCAAGAGTGTTATATTGCCAAATAGTCCACCTCTATCTATATCCTTCACATTCGAGGGACAATTCACATAGTTTTACATGTAGCACAGTCTGTTTTCGTAGTTACAGTTGTGTAGCACAGCTTAAAAACCAATGTCAACCAAATTCGGTGCCTCGAAAACAGCAGGATCTTATCAAACTTTATACTGACAAACGCTAAATCGCAAGCCATCAAATTCGCTTATCAAAGTCTTATTGAGCATTATAAATAATTAAGAACCTATACCTGAATTCAACAAACACCAGCACTAAGTAAGTTTCGCTTCTCATTATGAACCATTCTTAAGTTCATTAAATACTATAAATGGCTATAAAATTATAAAGTTTATCGATTAACTTAAAACATGTACAGGCCGAACTGTTAATGTTCATATTACTTTGGAACAGTAGACGTCGAGTAGATCCTCGTTAGATCTGGCCCCAAAATATTTACAATGACCACCAATTACGATGTTCGAAAGCTAAGACAGGAAAATAGTTTGGATCTAGATAAGAAATAGAGCGTTGGTTTTTGGCCTTTTTTGCCGAAACTTATTTAACCGTTTACCACCATTAGCATCTACAGTCGTTTATGCAAAAGGTTTGGAACTAGATCAGTCGCTTATAGTAGCCTGTCGTCTGTTCAGTATACCGGTATTTACTGTTTGACACCCGAAATAAAAGTAAGTCATGCAGCTGTAAATCTAACCTTAAAGACATTTCCTGATCTTATTTCGGTGGTAACACCAAACCAGGTATAACAAGAAATATCTTTAAAAAAGATATCCAGCGGAATGAGGGGTGGAAGTAAAACTATAGATGTGTATTAACTTAAATTTGTTTTAAAGAATAATTTTGATCTGGGATTGAAAAGCAGAATATACAAGTACAATGGAAACAGCGACTTTTATTTAGGATATAGCATAACTCAGACTAAAACCTATCATGTGCATAAATGCAAAACTAATAATTCAACCTATAGCATAGCTACTGGTAGAAGATCCTAGCTAGCTCCTATTAATGTACTGTTCTATATATATCAAACATCATTCATAGAGTTTCTTGAAACAAACAATAACTAAAGTAAGTTAAGTAACTAATGTGAATGCTCATACAGCAGTGTACTAGCTGTCTGCTGTAGTTTCTCTAACACCTCATTCTTGTACAACTCAATTGTGTCTGACTCTGTCTAAATAGAAACTATTCAGCTCCGCTGAAAACATGCAGCCATGTGCGAGTTTTGTCCTTAATGCTATCTAGTCTAGGGACATACTCATCCAAGCGTTTCATGTTAGGCCCGTACCTTAAATGTGTTAGTTTGGTTAGTAAACCCTATTGAAACCCCATTGAGTGTGAGTATGTGAGGGCCTCTCTAGACAACTTGAGATTAGTGACATTGGCTTTGCACACTTTACTACTGTCTTACCTGTATTTTCTCACTTAGTGAGAACAATGGGGAGTCCATCAAATTCAAATTTCAAATTCAAATTTCTTTTATTACTCTCAGTTCATGATTTACATGAAAACATGAGGAACAGATTATGTACATAGACAATATACGAGGAACACATAATATACATAGACAAAACATACATACATGTATTCTCAAACAAATGATTCAGTCTAATATCAATGTCAGTAGATTTTTATATTATTAGTTAAGTTCCGGATTGTTTTATTTCGGGAGAGTTACGGGTAAAATCAGCAGATTGTTTCAGTTGAAGAATGTACTTAGAAAGTAAGACATATTCAATTTAACTCATCCACTCTGGCATTTTTTAATCGGGGAATTCCATTTTTTACAGTAATTACAGTCATTTTTTTGTTTTAACTACTTATGGTTGATTGCATCTATACACTGCAACGCGGCAATCAGTCCAGATCCCGATCATAGGGTTCCTTTAGGAATCACCGAATCTGGGTCTACACTGTTGGCATAATACCATTATACTTTCATCAGTTCATTGTTTACAAACGACGAGAGTACTCGTTGCTAGGGTTCTATATAATAACTGAAGTGTTCTAGATAAGGCGAGTATTTCAAAAATTAAAATCTTTATTTCTGCTTTAAACCCTATGGTGTCACTACTCATTAGAATCGTCTCAAAGAGACGATTCTAATGAGTAGTAACACCATAGGATTTGGTGCTGAAATAAGTGAGAAAATGCTGGATTTGTTCAGTTTACTCCCTCTTATCTGGAACACTGTGAATGTATATATGTACATATAAAACATTTAAAATCTCATTTACACAGTTTGTATTACTTTTTAATCTTTGGTGTTAAAGCACTTATTTAAGGAGGCACGAAATTTAATAAAATAGGTAAGTGTTGAATGAATTAGTGAATCAATCATTGAATCAAACAATCAATGAGAGAAGCAAAGCAAAGCTCTCGCTCATGTTTGATCGCACTGTTTGTTTCAGTCATGCATTGTACTGCGATATATAACAAATAACTATTCTTGTTTAAACAAAGACCACAGTGTATAAACGAACTGTATGATGACCGGGTAAAGTGACTAGCTGTAACAACGAATGTTGACATTTGTGCAGAGGTCGGAACATAAACCTGTTAATTTTGGATATCTTCTTCGAACCCATGCGAGCGAACGTAAGTAATAATTACAGTTATACATTTATTTTGTATCGTAGTACACTTGTAAGGGCGTAGGTAGAGAGGAAATTGTGATCTGATTGAAAATCAACACATAGTGTCGATTTCCCTCTCAAATTTGGCAACAGTTCTTTGAAAATGCCCTTTGTTTTAATCGCTTATATTACAATACGGTACTGTATGTTATCTAAATAGACCGCTAAACAAAGCAACCACTTTTTGCTTATCGTAAATCACCATTTGATTATAAATTTAGGCAAACTCCTACATGTAGACTGTATCATTTATTGCAATCATCTGCTATCATTTAAAGCGACTACCCAACAATGTGACTGTATGACATATAGCGACAAGATTCCCCTGAAATTTGTATGACATATAGCAACTAACTATACACGATTTCGAAAAGCCTGCTTGGTGTATTGTTATAGTTTCTTAAATAAAAGCTGTATCAGAGTGATACGTATATGTACGTGCAACATCTACTACGACTTATAGTGTGTTCATGCAAATTACCATTTTCGACCATATTTTCGGAAATGTGTATGACATATTGCGACTCGCTTAATATGATTTCACCAATTCTGCATACTGTATTGTTATTATTCGGATATACTGATTTTGACCCAAATCTTCGGATTTCTGCTCTTACTTTTAAATTTTGGACCTTAAGCGTAGTTTGCGTTGAAAACATTGATATGAGTGTCAAACAGTTTAGATCTAGATCAGACGGCGCGTTATGTGTCTGATCTGGATCTGAACTATTTGTAGAGCTTTGCAGCGAAAGGGTTAATGGTACGTTTCCTAAAACCGCGCTTGAAAATTTAGAAATCTTAGGATGTTTTAGCAACTTATGGTAGCCCTGATTTCAGCCTAACATTTATCAATTTATGTTTCAGGTTCAATGGATAATTTCCAGTGTATCTACTGCCACTGTGTATACCCGTACACAGTATATTGGTACCAGCGAGTCGAGAGAATTAGCCGGTCGCTCTGCAGTGCGTGTATGTTTTTCATGGTTTTATAGCATAAAATGTCTATGATCAACATATATATAATACAGTATTAAAGCGTGATGTTTCTGTGATATGCTGATGTCAAAACAGTTCTGTTTTAATCACAGAAACTCTCGTTAAATATATAATTATGCTGCCTAGTACCGGCAAATAACAACGATTGCTGACGAAAAATTACGATATCAACTGTTTCAAACGCTCCTGACTACAATATTTACATGAAACACTTAGTCTATTTCATAATAATTCATGTAACTCACTAAAACCACACTGTTGGGTCGTGATTTTAAGAATAGAATTAAAAGAAATTTGTGTCAAGTGTACGGCATCTTGGTTGTGAATGAAATATTACTGTACGGCATACTGATGTGTCACTGTACGGGGGTTTGCTACCAGATATTTGGCCCTTAAAACGTTTTGCTCTGTCCCAGTTCGTCCTCATGGTGTTACGTTCAACCAAAGGTAGCCGTGTACCGAGAACAGTCTTCCTAGTTATAAATTTTATACTTTTCATTGTTAATTTACTTAAAATAGATAAACTTGATATAGAGCAGGAACACCTAATAAAATGAAATTGAAACGATGAATGTACGTTTAACATATTCTAATAGCTGTTCACGTAACAGAATACTTTTGAAGCGAACGAGTAACTGTATCGGACTATATCTTAATCGAAGATTTCTATTAAAAAACTTAACACACACAGAGTCAATAATGATTGCGGTAAATTTATTATATCAAACTAATCCACCCACTCATAAAATATTGAAATACACGTACACAACCATAATTTCCATCTGTGTTTTTCCATTTTGCACGAACATATCGTGCAGTATGTTTACTGGTTAATGTGGTATCATTTACCACAGTGCAATCAGAATAAGCTGCCCGCTTTAAAGTGTGCGGTATTCAATTTAAAGACATTTCCTGATCTTTTTCCGGTGGTGACACCAAACCAGGTATAAAACCATGCAGTCATATGCGAGTTTTGTCCTTATGGCTATCTTGTCCAGGGATAATTATACTCATCCAAGCGTTTCATGTGAGGGCCGTACTTTAAAGGGACTCGCAACCGGATGGTGTACTTGTCAAAATAAAATAAAAAACTCAAATAAAAGCAAATTTGTGGCATTATTTGGCTTCTGACATTATAAAAATATGATCAGTCCAAAAAAAGTCTCAAGAATCGTCACCGAATCTTAGATTTTTAGATATTTTCCATCGTTTTTCTATAGCGTTAGCTAACGGTACAGTTGTTGTTGTTGCTTCTCTACACGGGCTCAGACATAAACACGAGCCGAATTACGAAGTTGTATGCACTTTCGATCGCTACACATTGAAATACGTTAAATCGATCCGAGATAAACGGATAGTTCCGTGGTCCATTGGTCTAAGCGGTTTCCCCTATTTTGCCTTCTGTCCGCCAATGCCGGGCCCCGGGTTCGAATCCCACCAGAGACCAATAATTTTTTTTATTGAAATACATTTTTTTTAAACAGAATTTCTTATCCTAAACTAATTCTTTACCATTTATATAAGCGTTTGACACATATTTACAAATTACTATTTTAATGCACCATCTGGTTGCGAGTCGCTTTAAGTTTGTTAGTTTGATTAGTAAAACCCATTGAAAAAACCCTTGAGGGGTATGTGAGGGGCTCTCTAGACAACTTGAGATTACTGACATTGACTTTGCACACTTTACTACCGTGTTACCTGTATTTTCACACAGAGTGAGAACAATGGGGGAGTCCATCAATGGACTGATGAAATGTCTTAAATCCAGAGTCCTTTTCTATAAAAACTGCCGCGGTCGTGTTACACTTGCTTGTTATTCCTTATCTTGCTAAATTGTTGTCTGATTCAATAATGTCGTGTGCGAAGAGACACTAAACCCTTTTTTCAATGTGAGTGCCAAAACCAGTTTGAATATAGATCAGAAGTCGCGTTAAAGACATTTCCTGACATACTTTCGGTGGTAACACCAAAACAGGTTTAAAAGCATGCAATCATGTGGAATTTGTGCAGTTAGTGTTAACTGTTCTAGGGATAAAATCATTGAAGCGTTTCATGTGAGGTCCGTTCCTTCAATTTGTTAGTTTGGTTAAAAAAACATTGGAATAACTCTTAGGTGTGAGTATGTCAGGGCCTCTCTAGACAACTTGAGATTAGTGACATCTGCTAAGCACACTGTACTCCTGCGTTACCTGTATTTTGACGCCTATTGAGAACAACAGGATGCATCAAAGGACTTAAAGTGGCGTCTTGTCTTGTTCCAAACAGTTTGCAAATGTTATCCAATGAGCACTTAGGGTTACGTTTATTCGAATAACAGAGTTAAAATTGATAGTTGGCACACATGTTGCTCTGTGCGGACAGCACGCCTGTAATAATGAACAATAACAGTAAGCGCCAAAACAGTTTAACTTCACCAGAGTATCTCATAAAGGATGTCGACTTTTCTAAGTCGAACCAGCGAACAACATCTGTGAAAAGCAAATATGTTATATTTTAATGGGAAATTTGCCAGTCTGTTTCATTTCGTCGATTACGCTTCGGATCAGGGATAGTAATTCTGTAAACTCCCTTTATACTTCTTTATACTCCCGAAATTCCTCTACAACAGGCAATTCGGAGTCTTGCAACAAACATGCTCATGTTCTTCATTATATGCAAACTTGCACATTTTTTTTTCAATGGAGAGTCTTTGGGTGTAAAGTATCGCTTAGATACTATTATAGACATAACCCTCCCCTCCCCTCTACATTGTCCAAGTATAATATTGAAGTTGCACAGTTTTTCGGGAAAAAAAAACAACAAAAAACGCTGGCGAAGGTATTTTAATTCCTGATAGCCATGCATCTCTGTCAAGTGGGAAATTACCTCCCGGAACGTGGGTAGTTGTTCCTTACAGTACGAACATTTGTACAGGTCCATAATCTGTAAAAAATAAATGACAATGTACAGAATATATACTTGTACAAATCAAACAGCCGTCGATTTCGATGTAGATTTAAGCAAGTTGCCGTACACTGGATTGAAAGGCTTTAGCAATATGCCGTTCACTAGCGTAGCAAGTTGCCGTACACCTAACCAAATTTCATTTCGGGGTTTTAATGCACATACGTCAAAAACAATAGTAAAAGTTTCATAATGTCAATCAAGATAGCATAAATTACTCGTATAACATGAATAGATCTCTTATACAATTATTAAAAACAAATTACAATGATATTATGTCAGCAACAGTTGTTATTTACCGGTACCAGGCAGCTTGTTTATACGTCTTACGAGAGGTTCTCTCGGTAGAACTGAAATGTTATGACATCAGCATGTTCCAGAAACATCTCGCTTTAATATAGTATTATTCTACATATTGATCATAGACATATAGTTCTAGAAAATCATGAAAACATACCTGCACTGCAGAGCGATCTGCTAAAAACTCTCGACTTGCTGGTACCAATATCCTGTGTACGGGTATACACAGTGACTGCACTTTCAGCACAGATGTATTCGACCAAGTCATACAACATTGTGTCGACATTCACGAAGACCAAAACCTAAGATTAAAATTTTATCGATTTCGGACATTACCAACACAATAAAAACTCACTCAAAGGACTTTCGTCTTGACACAAAACCGGCAAAAATTATGACATATATTGTAAAAACAACCATAAAAAGTAAAAATGGACCAGAATACAATGAAAACTAGAATTGTCCATTTCAAGTTTCAGGGAGGAAAAGCTAAACTTTATATTAACTTAATCAAAGACTTGATTATATATGTGCATACATAAACAAAATGTCAGCATCAGCTTGGGAGTTGGAAGGTAGCGGGTTTGATCGCCAGTTGCAAACCAGTGCCGTAATATTGCTAGGAGCAGCTCTCTTTGGGGTCTACATTTTGTGCAAATTGTCAAAAGGAGGCATTGTAAGGTAAAGGGTTGAAAAGAGATTTATTTAAACTTTGTTAAACTAACAAAAGGGCGTTTTGGACGTAAAAGGATCCTAAAGTCGTCTGAAATCGTTACCGTAAGATCGCTATAATTGATACAGTATAGTCGCTATAATCATTCAGATCACCGTGTAGTCTGATTCAATAAACAATACAGTTTCAGTTTCATCAGTGCAGTACTTTGAACGTGGATATTTTATTAAATCTCACAGCTATTGTGGTTGTACTGCTGTCTAAATAAGAATACATAATTTTCTCAAGTTTTAACGCCCGATTAGATGTCAGGATGTGTATAAACTGCATATATGACACGTTTGTAAACACGGCCTCGTGTAAACATTGCCAGGTATTTATTGATGTAATGGAAATATTTTGTTTGGAAAGCTTGATAACGGAACAATGACAGTCAGGTAAATATCTTAAATCAATGCACAATATAATGTACGTTTGCTTTTCTTAGTGATCTACTTAGAAAACAAGGAAAACAGATGAAAACATGTCCGCGTGTCGCACTGAATCGATTGACTCCTTACAGTCTAGTCGCAAAATCTAGTCATCATACAGTTCGTTTATACACTGTGAAGACTGTATAGCACATATTCAACTGTAATATATAATTATGTGAACAGAGCAAGTTAGCGGTCTCATATTGGACCTCTGGCGAAATGAAATACAGAGGTTCAATTTATGGGTAAACAAAAAAACTGAGTCTGCTTTAGCCGACAGTCGTACAATCAAACTCTTATCATACGACAACCAGCTGGAGCAGGATAACGATCATTAGTTAAAGCAATGGACTGAGGAAATGTCTTTAAAATGATAATTCGGAAAATTGTTTTTAGGCAGAGTCTTGATGTTGACAGGAACGTATATTATACGTCCCTGATTTTATTTTTTCTTAAATAATACTAAAGTGACACACGATTTCATAATTGGTCATTTTATTACGGGGATCACTTTTTTATGAGTGGTCAGTTTGTTATACGTAAGGGGGTCATAATATGTTCGACCCCCCCCCCCCAGTCGAAATATTTTGACCGGGGGCTCTATTACGGGGGTGGGGTCACTTTATATCGTTACACCTGCACATGATGTGAAACCTGCGAAAAGGGGCATTCCTATCTTGGTCGGCGCTTTATTTCAGCGAGTTAAAATGATTTACGATTAAAGATATTGATAATCTGCTGTTTATACATGTATCAAACATCTTCGATCTGATTCTGGGATTGAACTGAAATCCTATCCAGGTCACTGCTGTTTGCTATTTCTACATCACTTATGGGGCTTCATGTACAGTCAATCCCGTATTAAGCGGACACCGAATGGAGCAGTAGGTTGTTCGTTAAAGAGAAGCGACTGCCAAATACAGGACAGAGTAATACAATTACGTTTACCCCTTATCAAGTTACCACCTGTCTTGAATACGATGAATGTATTGTTTTTGCGTGGTCGCTTAAGGGTGTATGAAAGTCATGAATTTGGGAAAATTTCAAAGTATAAGAAAACGCTCTGATGGTTTTGTATTGAAAAGCTTTTCAGATGAATGAAAAAATGGAAAAAGTGTACATTTTGGTGAACAGCTTTTGGCTCTACGGCCATGTAAAATTTACCCCACCCACTCTTTCTTATTAGGTCCTTTTCAAACAGTCCGTTTCAATAAAATCCATTTCAAATGAAAACAAATATGATAATTTGGTTTTGTGTTATTTATTTCCTATCCATGGTAGTATTTCTATACAAAAACTATTTTAAAGGGACTCGCAACCGGATGGTGTACTTGTCAAAATAAAATAAAATGCTCAAAAAAGGCAAATTTGTGGCATTATTTGGCTTCTGACATTAAAAAAAATATGATCAGTCCAAAAAAAGTCTAAAGAATCGTCACCGAATCTTAGGTATTTTTAGCTCACCTGAGCAAAAGGCTCAAGGTGAGCTATTGTGACCGCTCACCGTCCGTAGTACGTCTGTCCGTCTGTCCGTTCACTTTTACTTCAAACGACATCTCCTCTGAACCCGGGGATTGTAGGGCGGATTCAAACTGCTCATGATGTTCCTTGGATGCTTCTCTACAGAAGTTGTTCAAATGAAAGAGAAAAAGCAAAAACTCTGCTTGAAAAAGCAAAAAACTTTAAAAAATCTTCTTGCTAAAAACTACTAGGCCCTAAGCTTTGATATTTTTACAGTAGAATCTCCTGGTCGATCCCTCTATAGTTTGTTAAAATGAAATCCCTAGGGTCACACTTGACGCCACCCTGCGCAGTTTAAGTGCTGCTCTAGGCAGGTTTCACAGTATTTTTGATGAAGCAGAAGCAGAACTGTATTTTACCTGAGTGACTCTGAATATACTAAGGGCAAATAGCCAATATTTGCAAACATTTTGGATCCAGATCAGATGCAACATAATCATAATGCTACATCTAATCTGGATCCAACCTATTTGCCACTCATTTACCAACTTAACATTTTCTAAATGTTTTTTTGTACACTTTTCACATACAGTAGGTTTTAAGCAGACATCATTTCAGTCTGGTAAGGGTAAGCCCCAGAGCTCTAGCCACTGAGGTCAAATATTATGCAACTGGTAGCAAGTATCACAGAACTGGTCATGATCAGCTGAACATGTTGTCTGCTAAAGTTTAGATATGGTATAGTCTGCTTCATTCTTAGAGAAACAGGATCTGGAAGTGATCCACTGACAGTTATGTAATTATGTCTTATGCCATATTTATACATATGTTTAATATTGGTTTTGTCAGAGTTATCTGTATGTCTTTTCATTTTTTCTTGTCCAGGATTTAACCCTTTCCCACCATATACTGACGTTTGTTAACCCATTACCCCATAAATGTGCATTTTTAGGCCTTTGATTTATTCCTCTACTTAAGAAAACAATTCCACTTTAAACAGTCATGAAAATGTAAGATGCGAAAGTAAAGCAAAGTGTGCATTAACCCTTAGCCCGCCAAATAAATTGTCGTCTGCTATATTTCTCGTCTGCTTCAAGTTTCAAAGTGCTTCAAAGTTGCTCAAAATTGCTGAAAATGTTGTCCGAGTGTCAAACAGCTTGGATCCGGATGAGACGCCGAGTTACTCGGCGTCTAATCCGGATCCAAGCTGTTTGCATATAAAGCTATAGTCGTGAGTGGCAGGCTAAGGATTAAGACACATTCTGCTTTACTTTCAACCTGCTTTAGGTGGCCACCTATTTTCAAAACTAGAAACATGCTATGGGGTAATGGGTAAAATGAAATTGCCTATTTGGAAAGAGCCTGATGAGAGGAAGTGCCATTTGCAAAGGCCATAACTCTGACATCATTGTTTTTTGAGTTATTTCCCTTTGTGATATTTTCTTGTCAAGAAGACAACTTCAGTTCTACTGATGCTATTGTAATGAAATTTTATGTATGGAAAGAAACTGATGAGAGAAACTGCCATGCACAAGGGCAGCAATATTTAGTTTTTCCCCTTTGTCATATTTTATTGTCAGGAAAATAATTCCAGTTCTGCTGACGCTAGTGAAATAATTATCATTTATTGGAAATGGAAATAGCTTGATAAGAGGATGTGTCATGGATAAGGGTCATAAGCTTGGCAACAAAATTCACTTTTGTCATGTTTTCTTGTCTGGAAGAAAACTCCATTTATAGTTATATTAAAATGTTGTCTTGCCCAGTCAACTTAGGTACAAACTTCAATGTCCTCAGGTGAGCGAATTTAGGGCCATGGCCCTCTTGTTTTAGATATTTTCCATCGTTTTTCTATCTATAGCGTCAGCTCACGGTATAGTTGTTGTTGTTGCTTCTTTAAACGGGCTCAGACATAAACCCGAGCCGAATAAAGTACTATATATCGCTACCAGTGAAGTACGTTAATTCGCTACCATATATATAGAGAGCGCTGGTAGCCGAGGGGGTAAAGGCGTTTCCTCATTTTTCATGTTTGTCTCCGCATGGAGGGTCGCAGGTTCGAATCCCACCAGAGCTTCTTCTCTTTTTTTCAAATGCATTTTTTAACAGAATTTATTATCCTAAACTATATCTTACCCATTTATATAAGCATTTGACATATATTTACAAATTACTATTTTTAATGCTAAATCCTGTTGCGAGCCTCTTTAAGAGAAAACAGGCACCAAATGTGAATTTTATAAAGCTCTAAATATCATCGATACGGTACTTTTTTGTAAATTTTGTAGTTATCTTTTTACTTTAATAACTCAAAATTTTCAACACTGACCTTTCAGTTTCTTTTCATATTTTGAACTGCCTTAGCATGGGCTTTCATCTGGTAGAATATAAGAAAAAGTTTAATACTAGAACTATTTCATTTTCAAACTTTTTTACTTTTTTTTCATAAAATAAAAAATCTAATAAAATCATGCCCTATAAAAAGCATATTTTTGATATTCAAGGATCCATATTGTTCAAACCTGGTGCCTGCGTTATCACAGTCTAAATTTGGTTTCTAAGTATATGTGAAAATACCACCATAGACATGAAATAAATAAAGAAAACCCGAATTACCATGTTTGTTTTGTTTTTAAATAGATTTTACTGAAGCTTGTACATATGATAAGGCAACCGGTGTGTTTAATGAATTTATGTCAGAAACTAACTGTGATAAGTTTAAATTGTTGTTTTCTAGTGTACAACTGGTACGTTTTACTGCCAAATCCTGCTTCAATATTTTAAAACGACGCACACATCGTTTGTGTAATACATAATATGTGCAATAACAATACGAGGTGCTCATGTTTATCTAGTGTAAAAAGGAAACTCTTATATGTGTATAATTATAACATGTTGTTTAAATATATAACTTAATATTATCTCGTCCATGTAAAGTATGCTAATCAAGTTATCGTTGATCTGATCAATGGTAAGAATGGATATCTTACTAACATTTCTTAATAAGGCATATTAATGCATTTTTTGAATGTCAGATTTTAAGTAAAACTTTATGGCAGGTCTTAACTTTGAGATTAGCACTATTTACATGGTTTTAGTTTTATGTTATGTTTTTTTGTATTGAACTGCTGATAATTGAAAGACCGCTCACCGTCCGTAGTACGTCTGTCCGTCTGTCCGTTCACATTTACTTCAAACGACATCTCCTCTGAACCCGCCGATTGTAGGGAGAGTTCAAACTGCTCATGATGTTCCTTGGATGCTTCTCTACAGAAGTTGTTCAAATGAAAGGGAAAAAGCAAAAACTCTGCTTGAAAAAGCAAAAAAGCAAAAAACTTTAAAAAATCTTCTTGCCCAAAACTACTAGGCCCTAAGCTTTGATATTTTTACAGTAGAATCTCCTGGTCGATCCCTCTATAGTTTGTTAAAATGAAATCCCTAGGGTCACACTTGACGCCACCCTGCGCAGTTTAAGTGCTGCTCTAGGCAGGTTTCACAGTTTTTGTGATGAAGCAGAACTGTATTTTACCTGAGTTACCCTTAATATACTAAGGGCAAATAGCCAATTTTTGCAAACATTTTGGATCCAGATCAGATGCAACATAGTCATAATGCTACATCTAATCTGGATCCAACCTATTTGCCACTCATTTACCAACTTAACATTTTCTAAATTGTTTTTTTTGTACACTTTTCACATACAGTAGGTTTTAAGCAGACATCATTTCAGTCTGGTAAGGGTAAGCCCCAGAGCTCTACCCACTGAGCTCAAATATTATGCAACAGTTGGGGAGTATCACAGAACTGGTCATGATCAGCTGAACATGTTGTCTGCTAAAGTTTAGATATGGTATAGTCTGCTTCATACTTAGAGAAACAGGATCTGGAAGTGATCCACTGACAGTTATGTAATTATGTCTTATGCCATATTTATACATTTATACATATCTGTATGTCTTGTCATTTTTTCTTGTCCAGGATTCAACCCTTTCCCCCCATATACTGACGTTTGTTAACCCATTACCCCATAAATGTGCATTTTTAGGCCTTTGATTTATTCCTCTACTTAAGAAAATAATTCCACTTTAAACAGTCATGAAAATGTAAGATGCGAAAGTAAAGCAAAGTGTGCATTAAGACACATTCTGCTTTACTTTCAACCTGCTTTAGGTGGCCACCTATTTTCAAAACTAGAAACATGCTATGGGGTAATGGGTAAAATGAAATTGCCTATTTGGAAAGAGCCTGATGAGAGGAAGTGCCATTTGCAAAGGCCATAACTCTGACATCATTGTTTTTTGAGTCATTTCCCTTTGTGATATTTTCTTGTCAAGAAGACAACTTCAGTTCTACTGATGCTATTGTAATGAAATTTTATGTATGGAAAGAAACTGATGAGAGAAACTGCCATGCACAAGGGCAGCAATATTTGGTTTTTCCCCTTTGTCATATTTTCAGGAAAATAATTCCAGTTCTGCTGACGCTAGTGAAATAATTATCATTTATTGGAAATGGAAATAGCTTGATAAGAGGATGTGGCATGGACAAGGGTCATAAGCTTGGCAACAAAATTCACTTTTGTCATGTTTTCTTGTCTGGAAGATAACTCCATTTATAGTTATATTAAAATGTTGTCTTGCCCAGTCAACTTAGGTACAAACTTCAATGTCCTCGGGTGAGCGAATTTAGGGCCATGGCCCTCTTGTTCAAATCGCTGTAGCTAAAAAAAAAAAGGACACCACCATATTTTTTTTTTATTTTTTCATTCATCATAAACAGCTCTTCCAAAAAAACAATGATAGAAAAAAAGTTTAATACTTTGAAAAAATCGCTTATGGTTTTGGTACACCCTTAATACAGTTCTGACCGGACATGCAATATACAGTTCTCCCTCTCTACAACGGACCTCCCTTCAACGATTCCCTCCTTACAACGACCCTTGCTGCAATTCCCTAAACAGGACAATTATATCTAACGCTTTACTGCTGCAATATCGTCTGATATAAGTTTTCCTTTTTTTACTCAAAGTTACATAATAGACATTTTGACTGAAACCTCTTGATAAAGAGTGACAAACAGCTTGAGTCAAGATCAGACGCCGCGTTACGCGGCGTCTGATCTGGATTCAGATTGTTTTCAAATGTAAGCCTATTGCCCTCCCTATAACGGATCCCTCCGAACAACGCGGACAAGTGTCGTCCTGATTTACAGAGTTTAGATTATTTCAAGTAATGTAGACCCAGATCGGAGGCTCCCTTCCCTCGTGCAAGAGGAAGGGTGTCCTCCAAACCTGTGTACAAATCTAGCATTGGCCATTAATGGACCGTTTGAACGGATTAACATGGATTTTGCAGTAATGACACGTATTTGCTAGCAACTATATGTCATTATCCAGGGATATTTTATTATATAAAATATCCCTGCATTATCTAATATGATAACATATTTAAAAGCATTTCTTAATTTCAGTTCCAATTTAACCCATTTGTGCCCACGATCCCATATATACTATACAAGCAGTTGAGAGACTGATTAGACGCCGCATCATGTGGCGTCTGATCAGAGGCTACACTGTTTGCTGATAAGAATTTCAATATAAAACAAAATGAAACTGAAAATTTTGACTAGGCATCCCTTTGATAAAAAAGGACTAATCCAATATGTAAACATGGAAGAATCCACTAGGCGCAAATGGATTAATGTGATAAAATACAAAGTCAGCGTGGGTATAAACCCTTTCACATCCCTGACGTCATCAATTTTAAACAATTGTCGTCTGCTTTTATTTCTTAGATTTTAATTTTTGCTATTTTGACTGAAGAAATATTGAAATGAGTGTCAATCAATCAGGATCCAAACTATTTGCAAAAAACTGTTGTGTTCGGGTGGTCCTGGGATCTCAGCTGGGGTAAAGTCAATTCATGAATTGAATGGGCTGGCGGCGCAGTATCACTGTGTAGAGACGAAAGAGGTAGGAAAAGCATGACAGTTCTTTGTTATGCATATTTGGACCGTGTTGACTGTTGACCAATGAGAATGTCATTGCAGTGACTTAGTGTGAAACTCCCGAAAATTACACAGGTAAAGAATGTTTCGATATGAGTAATGGAAACCAAGTTATAGTGTGGGAAATAGTTTCAGTACTCTCTCTGTTCTGTAGCTCTGTTCATTAAAGGAAATAGCAAAAGTTTAAGAAATTATTTGCTATTGACCAGGTTTCATTGTATCATACTACGTCATTCTATTCATGTAGATCTGTGCAACCTTTCGGCCCCTGTGACCGTATGTGAGCGAGAGTTCATTTTGCACGTGTACATAACTGCCCATAAGCCCATTTTCTCGCTTTCAAGACCAACCACGTCATTAAGTCATTTACCGCGCTAACACGGATGCCATGATGAAAAGAGTCATTGCTTAATATGGGTTAGTTAATTAGTATTGTTGGCCACAGCAAATTATTTATATTGAAATTCGTTTAATTTACCATAGCCTATATTTTTCATTTCGGATATTTCTTGTGCCCGCGGAGTGGACAGTCATACTTTCCCCGGCATGTGTTTGGAGACTGTGTCGTGTTAGTGTCTGTGGAATAGGAAAGTTAGTGTTTGGGGGATATTTTATAGTGTTTTAAAGTTAAGCCTCTGCCTAGTACTGTTGTTTAATATTTGTGTGTATTTTTGACCACAGGTTTTTGGCGCGTAAGCTATGAACCCCCCCCCCCCCCCCCCCCAGCTACTACCCCCCCCCCCCCCGACAAAAATATCCTTAACAAAAAAATGTTTTTCGTATCATGTATGTATACAACTATTTTACTTATAAATTAAAGTGAAACGGGGGAAAAATGTCCGCCAGAGGTGGGACTCAAACCCACGACCACCTCAACACTAGTCAGGCGCTCTACCGACTGAGCTAACCAGGCGGTCTATATCGATCCCACCTCCACAGCCACTACATTCCTCCCCCTTCACTTTCCAGAGCCTAACCCAGCACGGCAGTCGGTAGCTATGTGTTGACTAGGATATTATAAAAATATTTAGGCTGGGCATATAGCTTTCGTCAGTTTTTGTAATTTTCTGGAATTTCATTCTAGCCTCGTTTTGGTTTTCCGTAAACCGGAGGCGACTTTCCTGGCTGTTGTCTAATTTTGCCGTATATAATTTATAGATCTAGTAAAATGCTAGTCTCATCAATGAACCCCTGTGACGACAAGCTAACTTTTGATGGGTGTCGTCCTCAGGTGTGAGGACAGCCCCTGAAGTCTGAAAAAAGCTTGCTGTCTCTAACTGTACACAGAGTAGACTAGTAAAATGCCTAACTTTCAGAGCCAACAACTCCCTCCAAAACATGTTCTATAAAAGACATACCCTTCAATTCTATGTACATTTCCCTGTAGATTGAGGCCAGCAAACCCATAACATCAGCCATCACATTATTTTTTTTATCAATGATGCTTTATTTTAATATTGTTTACAACTTTACATAGATCTACTAGTGTCTATAAATATGTATGGATTTTGATAATTTCTTAAACTCTGTATGGCTATTACTTTTCAAATGACTGTGATTATTGTTGAAAACAGAGAAGCAGAGTTTTCTGCCCTTGATGAGTAAAAAATGCCATATTTAACAGTTTCTACCATCTAGCAACTTTTTAATGGATTTTGAGTTTACTAATACACAGGATGAATGATATAAATATAAGTTCTTGAAGGGGTACAATTATTGTCAAAAAAGGATACTTGTGGCATTAACTAAGAGTTATCTGCTCTTTATGTACTTAGTAATTCTAGACAAGGCTTTACTGTAAAAATTGTTTTTAAACACTGCAAGTGTGTACAAATGTGAATGGATTTTGAAAAAACTTTATTAAACCATATATGGCTATTAGTTTAAATATACAATAAAGTATATACGAATACATAGCTATTAGTTTTCAAATGCGTTCATTTATTGTTGAAAAGAAGCAAAATTGTCAAGAGTGTTATGCCCTTGATGATTTGATTTGATTTGTTTTGATTTTACGTCGCTTTCAACAGTAGTTCAGTCATATCGCGACGTCCAGCTGATCATAGGTGGAGGAAGACCCCAGAAGTCCTTTATGCACTGTTTCAGGCACAAATCGGCAACTGGGTAGAACCACCGACCTTCCGCAAGCCAGCTGGAAGGCTTCCCCACATGAAAAATCCGAACGACCCTATTGGGATTAGAACTCACAGCGGTGAGGAGCTTAGTGATGCAAGTCACAGTGACTATACCACTAGGCCACGGAGGCCCCATGCCCTTGATGAGCTGAAAATGCCAATTTTAACCCATTTCCCCATAAATACGCCTTTTAATGCCTCTACTTTAATCCTCCACTGAAGTAAATAGTTCCACTTTATGCAGTCATGAATATGCACCCTAAGAATTATTTTCAATATCCAAGCAGACAATAGCTTAAAGCAGGCTGAAAGTAAAGCAAAATGTGCCCTATTAAGGCGCATTCTGCTTTACTTTCAACCTGCTTTAAATGGTCATCTAATTTCAAAACTAGAAACAGGCTATGGTGTAATGGATTAACAGTGTTTCTTCTCTAGTAACTACAGTTCTGAATTTATTTTGTTAATACTTGCATACAATTATACTATAAGTTCTTGAAAGTGTTTAACTACTGTTGAAATTGAATCAATATTAACTTGCCCCTGTCATACTCAGATATGCTACAAACGGCTTTATTTTAGTATTGTTTAGGCTTTAAGTTTGTAACAATGCATTGACCCTATCACTTCTCTTCACATAGATTCAATTGTACCCATCATAAATATTTTCAATATCCTAGCAGATGACTTTATTAGCTTGAAAACGGGCTGAAAGTGAAGCATAATGAGCCTTAAGGCATTCTGTTTTAAATGGTCGTCTGTCTTTAAAACTAGTTATTGGGTAAGGGGTTAATTGAATTAGATAACAGGAAAAGTAAGTAAATTTTATATTTTCAGAAAATGGTCCCTAATTTGAATGGAATGGAGGGAGATGGGAAACCAGTTAGTGTATTGTGTTCCTAGACTCAGAGGTAAGACACTTTTTTCGGTGGTATAGTCGGACTTGCAGGTCAAATGGTCTTGTTGCCATGGCAACCGTGCACACAATAAAATTCTCTGAAACGACTGGTCTGATTCAATTTGGTTTTCACCAAAATGTTTCTCAATGGATAGACTTGAAAAGTTGAAAGAATTTTGATCCAGCAAAAAACAGTGCGGCCAGAGGGCGTGGTCATTTTCCGTGTTTGGAAATATCAAATTGAAAATTAACTTGAAGTCATGTTTTTGGCTATATCAATCTTAATGAGATTTTTTCAGTGCTATGTCCTTGATCAAATTTAGGTCATACTTGAATATAGGTTATGTCAGATCATAAAGTAGATCAGGTCACTGAGGTCAGTAGGTCAAATTGAAAAAAAAGCCTTTTTGTTACTTCATGTGCCATATTTTTAGCACAATCTTCTTGAAACTTGCTTAGAAGGCTTATCTTGACAAAAGCTAGGCACTGTGTGAATATGAGTTACATAAGGTTAAAAAGTAGGTCAGTAGGTCAAAACATAGAAAAAACTTCTATAATATTATACTGTATGACTAACACTTTCAGCCATAATTTCTCACAACTTGCTCAGAATGATCGCCTTGATGAAATCTAGGCAATGTACTAATATGGATTACTTTGGGTCAAAAAGTGGGTCAGTAGGTCAAATCATAGGAAAAGCTTCAAACTTGTCCATATAGCTTTACAACTAAAAGTAGGTGAAACTTCATATTTAATAGCATATGTACTCAACTCAAGACGCTCTTTAACTTGGGTCATGCCTGGCAAAGGTCAAGGTTTTTTTCGTTGGTATAGTCGGACTTGCAGGACAAATGGTCTTGTTGCCATGGCAACCGTGCACACAAAAAAATTCTCTGAAATGACTGGTCTGATTCAATTTGGTTTTCACCAAAATGTTTCTCAATGGATAGACTTGAAAAGTTTAAGAATTTTGATCCGGCAAAAAACAGTGCGGCCAGAGGGCGTGGTCATTTTCCGTGTTTGGAAATATCAAATTGAAAATTAACTTGAAGTCATGTTTTGGCTATATCAATCTTAATGAGATTTTTACAGTGCTATGTCCTTGATCAAATTTAGGTCATTCTTGAATATAGGTTATGTCAGATCATAAAGTAGGTCAAATTGAAAAAAAAGGCCTTTTTGTTACTTCATGTGCCATATTTTTAGCACAATCTTCTTGAAACTTGCTTAGAAGGCTTATCTTGACAAAAGCTAGGCAATGTGTGAATATGAGTTACATAAGGTTAAAAAGTAGGTCAAAACATAGAAAAAACTTCTATATACTGTATGACTAACACTTTCAGCCATAATTTCTCACAACTTGCTCAGAATGATCGCCTTGATGAAATCTAGGCAATGTACTAATATGGATTACTTTGGGTCAAAAAGTGGGTCAGTAGGTCAAATCATAGGAAAAGCTTCAAACTTATCCATATAGCTTTACAACTAAAAGTAGGTGAAACTTCATATTTAGCATATGTACTCAACTCAAGACGCTCTTGAACTATGGTCATGCCTGGCAAAGGTCAAGGTTTTTTTCGTTGGTATAGTCGCACTTGCAGGACAAATGGTCTTGTTGCCATGGCAACTGTGCACACAAAAAAATTCTCTGAAACGACTGGTCTGACTAATTTGGTTTTCACCAAAATGTTTCTCAATGGATAGACTCAAAAAGTTAAAAGAATTTTGATCCAGCAAAAAACAGTGCGGCCAGAGGGCGTGGTCATTTTCCGTGTTTGGAAATATCAAATTGAAAATTAACTTGAAGTCATGTTTTTGGCTATATCAATCTTAATGAGATTTTTTCAGTGCTATGTCTTTGATCAAATTTAGGTCATACTTGAATATAGGTTATGTCAGATCATAAAGTAGATCAGGTCACTGAGGTCAGTAGGTCAAATTGAAAAAAAAGCCTTTTTGTTACTTCATGTGCCATATTTTTAGCACAATCTTCTTGAAACTTGCTAAGAAGGCTTATCTTGACAAAAGCTAGGCACTGTGTGAATATGAGTTACATAAGGTTAAAAAGTAGGTCAGTAGGTCAAAACAGAGAAAAAACTTCTATAATATTATACTGTATGACTAACACTTTCAGCCATAATTTCTCACAACTTGCTCAGAATGATCGCCTTGATGAAATCTAGGCAATGTACTAATATGGATTACTTTGGGTCAAAAAGTGGGTCAGTAGGTCAAATCATAGGAAAAGCTTCAAACTTGTCCATATAGCTTTACAACTAAAAGTAGGTGAAACTTCATATTTAATAGCATATGTACTCAACTCAAGACGCTCTTTAACTTGGGTCATGCCTGGCAAAGGTCAAGGGTTTTTTCGGTGGTATAGTCGGACTTGCAGGACAAATGGTCTTGTTGCCATGGCAACCGTGCACACAAAAAAATTCTCTGAAATGACTGGTCTGATTCAATTTGGTTTTCACCAAAATGTTTCTCAATGGATAGACTTGAAAAGTTTAAGAATTTTGATCCGGCAAAAAACAGTGCAGCCAGAGGGCGTGGTCATTTTCCGTGTTTGGAAATATCAAATTGAAAATTAACTTGAAGTCATGTTTTTGGCTATATCAATCTTAATGAGATTTTTTCAGTGCTATGTCCTTGATCAAATTTAGGTCATACTTGAATATAGGTTATGTCAGATCATAAAGTAGGTCAAATTGAAAAAAAAAAAGCCTTTTTGTTACTTCATGTGCCATATTTTTAGCACAATCTTCTTGAAACTTGCTTAGAAGGCTTATCTTGACAAAAGCTAAGGCACTGTGTGAATATGAGTTACATAAGGTTAAAAAGTAGGTCAGTAGGTCAAAACATAGAAAAAACTTCTATGTACTGTATGACTAACACTTTCAGCCATAATTTCTCACAACTTGCTCAGAATGATCGCCTTGATGAAGTCTAGGCAATGTTCTAATATGGATTACTTTGGGTCAAAAAGTGGGTCAGTAGGTCAAATCATAGGAAAAGCCTCAAACTTATCCATATAGCTTTACAACTAAAAGTAGGTGAAACTTCATATTTAGCATATGTACTCAACTCAAGACGCTCTTGAACTTGGGTCATGCCTGGCAAAGGTCAAGGTCATTTAGAGGTCAAATGGACTGGTTTTTATTTTGGCCAGAACTTGGGAACTATGTGTGGTACAAACTTCATAATTGGCATGTGTGCTCAACTCACAAAGTTTTTCAGCTCAATACACATTGAGTCATGCCCGACAAAGGTCAATGTCACTGAGAGGTAAAATGGACTGGTTTTTATATTTTCCAGAACATATATTGCTTTCTAGACATGTAAAAAGGTATACCTCAGTTTATAACAGAATATAACTTCGAACTTTCTGCATCACTTTTGTTGCAAAATATCTCATTTCAAACTACACTCTTGACAGCTTGAAGTTCAAAAGCATATACATTTGTATGTTGCTTGAGATATATTGACAGCTTAAAGTAGGTCAAAAGTAATCTGTATAATGATTGTTTCTGATTCCCTTTTGTTTTTTTTATCTGTTCATTAACCCGAACGTCATAACTGTGACACATTGACTCGAAAATAAGGCCAGTCAAGACTTGACTGTTCAGTATGTTCATTAAATCGTGTACGACTAGGCACTTGCCATGACGACGTAATAAAATGCTTCTGCAGAGATACTAAATTTCGAGATTTTTGAAGAAGAACCAATCTTATGAAGAAAGTAGCCTATTTAAGAGAGAGATCACTGTACAGTCTATTACAAAACCACTTTGACTTCGTCGAATAAGGTCTGTCAGACTTTTGACTGTTCAGTATGCGAACACTGTATCCAATTCTTTCATATACCAAATTGTTTACCACAATACATACACTCAGTGCAAGAAAAACCAAAACTGTACACCGTGCCATGGGGCAGATTAATATGTTAGAATACTAAGACCATGCACATATCTCAAGATGTATTTAATTCTGCAACAAGTTCAGGAAACAAAATACTCAAAATCTTCATGCAGTACAGAATTCATTCAACTTTGTAAATACTGTCAAACCCGTGTATAACGGACACCTATTAAACTAACTACACTATATTTAATTGGTGTATACAAATTTTCATTTTAAATGTACAGTATAAAGCCTATTTTAAAGAAAAGACTAAAAGAAGATTGACACAATCCAAAACTGTCCACAATGTGTTTATGTGGCCACATGTAATGTAAATGAGTGAACAAAATTTTCCCAAAAGTAACCACACGGTGACTTTCCTTAAAGTCACAGCATCGCCATGAGTCATTTCCGTGAGTCAAGAAAACATTACGTGATGGGTCATGCCGTCTTAGCTCAGCACGCAGTCATTTCCATGATAGAATCATCAAAACTCACCCTAAAGTTACCAGGCAGTGACTTTCCCTAGACACCAAACGTACTGTGGTTAAACCTGAGCGTGGTACCTATCGCTGGATAAAGTTCAGGTTAAGAAAACTTTGAACCTGTCTTTACGACCCAATCAACACTTAAAAACAGTCTCTAACATACCAACAAGCATTAAGCAGCATTTTATGTATTCAGTTTGCCTATATGTTATTGACCTTTAGCATACCCTCTTTTGCAGTGTATACCTGTAATACACATGCACTTTTTAGCTCACCTGAGCCAAAGGCTCAAGGTGAGCTATTGGGATGGCCCTGTGTCCGGCGTCGTTAACAATTGCTTCAAATGACATCTCCTCCTATACCGCTTGACAGAATTCAACCAAACTTTACAGAAATGTTCCTTGGGCCAAGCTCTTTCAAATTTCTTTGTACCAAACAGACAATTTATAACATCAGGAATAAGGTAAACATCGTCTGGTCTGTCAGAGGTATTCCAAGTTCAGGTCATCCCTGTGTAACAACATTACGTTAGGACCGCATGATTACCTTTACCCACCTAAGTAATCGATTCTCAACAGCATCCGTCAAAACTTGGCAAAAATGGTACATGTACACATGCTAATAAAGCGTCTTAGACATAATACTCGCCCAATACAAGTCTGTCGTCCATTTACTGGGATACACTTTTTGCAGATAATGACGTTATCGTCTTGTCTCGCCCCGGGTTGTCACCCAATTTAAACACAGTCGAGCACATTTGGGATCAGCTGGTTTGACAATTAAGGTCAAATCACGACAATAACACCGTTGGTGACCTGTAAAATGCATTCCAGCTGGAATAGCAGTGCCTTGCTAATAACGTAATTCAACGTTACCTGCGCTCCATGAGGCGACTTCTGAGATGTATTCAGTTACATGGAGGCCACGGCGGTTATTGACAATAAAATGAACACATAAAGGACTTCTGGGGTCTTCCTGTAATTAGCTGGATGTAGGGATATGAATGAAATACTGTTGAAAGCGACGTAAAATCAAAACAAATCAAATTATTCGGCATTTCCAACCTTTCTGGGTAAATTCTGACAAAACTGTTTTTTCGCTTATTTTTTGTTTTATACCCCTATACACTTTAATGAGTCTAAAAGTAATAAAAGGATGATAATTATGACATTGACACCAAAGTCACATGCTTCCATTTCCATGTCTTTAAGCTTTAGATATTTTTAGCTCACCTGAGCCAAAGGCTCAAGGTGAGCTATTGGGATGGCCCTGTGTCCGTTGTCGTCAGTCGTGCGTCGACGTTAACAATTGCTTAAGGTTTTCGATGGGTAATGCTTATCGAAACGAATCCGCAAAAACTATACACCATCTCATTCAGTATCCAATTCTACATCATTTTCCAGAGTTAAAAGAATTTTCACCTCATATAACTGAAATTATGGATATTTTTGTCTTGTTACCCTACTTTTCAAAAAACGTCCTGAAATGACTACCCCTCTTTTTTCTTTCCTAGGATAAAAAATTACACATATTAATAAAAAGATCAAAATTTATTCATGCATTTATACCTAAGACATTGTTGTATACAAATACAAGCAGAACAATTAAATATTTTGCAAATTCATTAAAAAAAATCTCTTATATTTTGGGAAAAATCATTTATGAGTCAATTTTTTCTCAAAAATCATTTTTTACGTTTTAGCAAAACTGAGATTTTTACAAAAATTAGGCAGGGGCATTCATACTGACTAGATTTAAAATTATCTACCATGTCTATAGAACAAAATAAATATTTGTGGGAAAGTAAAATCAAGGAAAATTGAAGTTTTTTGATAAAACATGCACTGTCATTTGCAAATAGTTGTGGAATTCACAAAAATGTCAATTTAATAGCTATTGTCTGTTTTACAAATTATTTTCTGCAAGATAAACAATATTCTCCAGCAAGAAATGTGAAAAATACAGTCAATCTTGTATAAAGCAACCACCTTGCGAATCAGTCTGCATACCTCTTCATTATGACACTAGACTAATTAACTCAGGGTAGAAATAGTGAAGAAAACTCCTACTGAAGCATTCTGAATTAGTTTTATCCTGCATTAAACAGACAGCTCAATACCAGACAAAATATGGGTATTCACTAGAGTGATCGCTTAATACAAGATTGACTGTAAAAGTTGACAATGATTACCAAGTTTCATAATAAACGGCTGATATGTTGCAACCCAATAATTGCAAGAGATATTTAACCCTTTACTCCATAGCTTATTTTAAGTATTGAAGAGACATGGTTGCATAAAACAGGCTGAAATTAAAGCAGGATTCATTCTGCTTTACTTCCAGTCTGCTTAAACTATGTACAGTCTGCTTAGATAAAGGATTTTTATTATGCATATTCATGACTGTATAAAATTAAACTATTTACATGTACTTTCAAGAGTGAAGGAATAAATTAAATGTGTTAACATGAGTATCAATGGAGTAAAGGGTTGATTTAGGAAAACATGTTTAGCATGTACCACAGATTTTTATTAGCTCACTGAGCTAGCTCAGGGTGAGCTTTTGCAATACTTGAATGTCCGGCGTCCGTCGTGCGTCGTTCGTCGTTTGTCGTTCGTCGTCAACAATTTTAGTGTTTACACTCTAGAGGCCACAATATTTATCCAATCTTTCTCAAACTTGCTCAGATTGTATATTACCATAAGAGTTCGGATGAGTTCGATTATGGTTGAAATCGGACCAATAGGTCAAGAGTAATCTACCTTTGAATTGCTGAAAATGCCATATTTATGGGTGTTTACTCTCTAGAGTCCACAATTTTTATCAAATCTATCTCAAACTTGCTCAGATTGTATATGACCATAAGAGTTCGGATGAGTTCGATTATGGTTGAAATCTGATGAATAGCTTGAGAGTTATCTACCTTTGAATTGCTGAAAATGCCATATTTAACAGTGTTTACACTCTAGAGGCCACAATTTTTATCCAATCTATCTCAAACATGCTCAGATTGTATATAACCATAAGAGTTATATTGAGTTCGATTTTTGTTGAAATCAGAGTAATAGGTTGAGAGTTATCTACCTTTGAAATGCTGAAATTGTCATATTTAAGGGTGTTTACTCTCCAGGGGTCACAATTTTTATCCAATCTATCTCAAACTTGCTCAGATTGTATATGACCATAAGAGTGCGATTGAGTGTGATTATGATTGAAATCTGACCAATAGGTTGAGAGTTATCTACCTTTGAATTGCTGAAAATGTCATATTTAAGGGTGTTTACACTCTAGAGCCCACAATTTTTATCTGGTCTTTTTCAAACTTGCTCAGATTGTATATGACCATAAGAGTTCAAATAAGTGTGATTTTGGTTGAAATCGAACCTATAGGTCAAGAGTTGTCTGCCCTTGAATTGCTGAAAATGCCATATCGAACAGCGTTTACACTTTTGCAACTACAGTTTTGAATGGTTTTTGAATTTACTTGCACACAAAGTATATACCTATAAGTTCTCAAAGGAGTGCAATTATTGTTGAAATCTAATCATTGTAGCAATAGTTATCTGCCCTTGATATACTTTGAAATGCTGGAAAAGGCTTCATTTCAGTATTGTTTAGGCTCTAGTTATCTGCCCTTGATGTACTCTACCATACTAGAAATATGAGGTTGTATTCCAAAATTGTTTACATGCTGCAACTATACTACAAATTTGAATGGATTTAAATTAAAAATGATGAAACAGTAAGATAAAGCTATCAAGCTTCAGTACAACAGGTGAGCAATATCAGGGCCTTCAGGCCCTCTTGTTTACAGTCAGACCTGTATTTAATAGGCAGTCTGTTCCTCTACCTTTGTTGTGGTTCTAGGGCTTATTTGTCATAGGGAATGTTTTCAGTTTATTAGACCGAGATGATCCCCTCTGCTACAGTGGAGAAAACGTTATTCTTTCCTGTTTACACGCTAACGTAAAACACTAAAGTGCAGATAAGGACAATTTTTTGACATGTCTGACTTTTCATTGTTATCTGAGTGGCAAACAGTTAGGAGCCTGATCAGACGCCGTGTTTACCCGGCGTCTGATCAGGCTCCAAACTGTTTGCACTGGAAATAGTATTTAGCGTAAAAGCGTTTTCTCCACTGTAAGAGCTAAAAAGGAAGGCGGTTTGGTGGTTTTTATCCAAACAGGCTGCTTTGGAACAAATGAGATAAGCCGAAATCATCTTCCTGTAATCATTATCATGTCATCTCATCATGCATCCCTCATCATTTATGGGCGCTTGTCTCGCAGATCCTGGCAAATCTAGCTCGTCATTGGCAGACAAAACAATTTTACCACCTGCACAATAGTTATGATCCACTAATACATGTTTTTCTGTTATTTGCGCACTCGTCGAATTGCAAACTTTTCCAGTCAGGGCTCGATTTCTCACAGGGCCCGACACGATTGCTTTTTGAGAAAAAAAACGTCAGAAGTATATCGATTTTTTTCTCTAAAAATAGCAATCGTGTCGGGGCCCGTGTGCGCAGTCAAGCGTTACCCAGCGAAGACCTTAAATGACATCTCCTCCTATACCCCTTGACAGAATTCAACCAAACTTTACAGAAATGTTCCTTGGGTCAAGCTCTTTCAAATTTGTTCAAAGAATTAATAACAATGCAGAACTCTGGTTGCCATGGCAACCAAAGTGAAAAAATAAGGAAATCTTAAAAAATCTTCTTGTCAAAAACTGCAAGGGCCAGAGCTTAGATATTTGACATAGCATCACCTACAGGTCCTCTATTAAGTTTGTTCAAATTATGTCCCTGGGGTCAAAATTGGCCCCGCCCCAGGGGTCACAGTTTTACATAGAGTTATATAGTGAAATTTTCAAACGTCTTCTACTCTGAAACTAATATGGCCAGAGCATTGATATTTGGCATGGTGACAATTCTAGATGTGCTATACCAAAATTGTACAAATGGTTCTGGTCGGTTGCATAACTAGGTCATCGGAGCTAAAAATAGATTTTTTTCAATGAAAACTTAAAAAATCTTCTTGTCTGAAACTACAAGGGCCAGAGCTTAGATATTTGGCACATAGCATCGCCTACAGGTCCTCTATCAAGTTCAAATTATATGCCCCTGCGGTCAAAATTGGCCCCGCCCGGGGGGTCACAGTTTTACAAAGAGTTATTATTGAAAATTTCAAACGTCTTCTTCTCTGACACTAATATGGCCAGAGCTTTTATATTCGGTATGGTGACACTTTTAAATATCCTTTACATATTTTGTTCAAATGGTTCCGGTCTGTTGCATATCTAGGTCAGTCCTGGACATAAATCATTATCTCCATTTTTTCAGCTATTCTCAGGTGAGCGAAATATGCCCCATGGGGCTCTTGTTTTAATAACCTTCTAATTATCGATTGAGAGGAATTATAAATGAATTAAGGCGATGTAAAGGAACTTTTTTGGGTGAGTGTAGTTTTTAAGACAAAACTGTATCCAAATAAGGTTACATGTGTATATATACATAATTCGTTCCAGTACCCTTCTCCTTCAACTTCTTAATGACAACAGTATCATACACTTTCCTACTTGAGATTATTAAAGTATGATCCTCCTGCAGCACGAGACCGCTGCACTAACTTTACTGATAGTTTATTCTTTACTGATAGTTTATTCTTTTGCAATAAACGCATTCATAAACTAAAACTATTATTGACATTGCAAACTAACAAGTCGCTGAAAGGGATTTATGTAAAGAAGACAGGGAGGAAGGAGCCAACCATCCGCCATTTTTTTAGGGGAGTAACGGATTCCAAACTTTCGATCGCAAAGAAATGTAAAAGTTGGTGTCTTGCCTGCCTGCGTAGGTGAGGATGTCACATTAGCTAAGCCAAACAACCCATTTTAAAGGTACGGAGCAGACCACACACCGCCCGTCCCGCACACCTGGGAAGGGGTTGGTGGTTTCTGGCATGCCAGTAGAGTTGCTGTCATTATTGATGCTGCCGAATATGTTGTTGGCTGTTGTTTCTGCTGATGTTGTTGCTGCTGCTGTTGTTTCAAGTTCTGTTGTTGTTGCCTTTGTTGTTGTTACTGTTGCCGCTACTTTTGACGTTCTGGTGTTACTGCTGTTGCTTTTGCCTTGCCTGCTGGTGTTTCGGTAGTAAATATTGTTCTCCTGATGGGCTGGAAACTCCCGTCTCTGTTCCCGGGCGTATGGGGTGGGCGACCGGCCGGCATGCGATCTGCTCCCTACCTTTGAAAAGGGGCGTTTTGCTTGGCAAGTGATGATATCTGCAATGACGCAGGCACGCAGGACACTTTTACATTTCTTCAACTTTGCGACAGAAAGTTTGGGATCATTGACTCCCCATGGCGGATAGTTGGCTTCTGTGCCTGCGGGTCTCTTTACATAAATTCCCTTCAGCAATTTGTTAAACAGACGGATTTTTAATATAATAAGGTAGACATCTTAGAGAGTGTTTGTCTATGATGTATTGTATCTTGTCCCTGTCAGAATCAAAGAGAGGCTATAGTGCATTTAGAATAAACATGCTATATCATGTTTTACTGTTGATTTCCTATATACCGCACATTTTAGCTAAAGAGTAACCGTATTAGAAACAAAAACAGCATTATCGATACAGATCATATCCTGTACACTCTATCGCTCCTATGCTTTTGTGTTACTGTGACACATCAAACTTCTGAATCAGTTTTTACTGTAAACTAGCCATAGAGAAATGACATAGATTTAACACTTATTCTACTGTAAATTCCTCTGCTTTGTGATTGTCGTCTGCAAAATGTGTTGCATTTAGTTTTATACAATTTTAAGTAAAATACGAAGACGAGGGCCTTTGTTTTCTTTTCTTTCTTTGGTTTTAATCTAGATCTCAATTGGACCAAAACACTGTTGGCCCGCACAAATAACGTATGTAGAAAAAGATAATAAGAAAACAGGATTTCACAGTTTTTGATCTGGGAAAGTAATTACTGATCCCTAAATGGCACACTGGGCGAGTCTATTTAAACTGATCAGGATAGGGTTGTCATTAAGAATTTGAAGGTATAAGTCTGTCTTGTTTGAAGGAAACACAGGTACTCGAATGGAGTTGTGGGCTATAAACTAATTTGGATACAGTTTTGTCTTAAAATTACTCACCCAAAAAAGTGCCTTTACACCGCCTTAAGGCTTTATGATTCCTCCCAATCAATCAATGGGAAAGTTATCAAAAAAATCAAAAGCTTAGTTACAATACTTTGTAGGGAAGTGTGTGATTTTGGTGTCATCATCCTTTCAAGACTTTTTGACTTATGTAAGTGAATAGGGGTGTAAAACAAAATAAAGCTAAAAAAAAGTTTTGTCAGAATTTACCCGGAAAGGTTGGGAATAGGTTCACTAGGTCAAATTATCGAAAAACCTTGTTAACACTCTAGTGGCTACAAATTTCATTGGATCTTCATGAAACTTCATCAATATGATTGCCCCAATAAAATCTAGGCCAAGTTCGAATGTGGGTCATGTCCGGTCAAAAACTAGGTCACTAGGTCAAATCTTCGAAAAACCTTGTTAACACTCTAGAGACTACAAATTTCATTGGATCTTCATGAAACTTCATCAAAATGTTTGCCTCAATAAAATCTAGGTCAAGTTTGAATGTGGGTCATGTCCGGTCAAAAACTAGGTCACTAGGTCAAATTATCGAAAAACCTTGTTAACACTCTAGAGGCTACAAATTTCATTTGATCTTCATGAAACTTCATCAATATAATTGCCTCAATGAAATCTAGGCCAAGTTTGAATGTGGGTCATGTCCGGTCAAAAACTAGGTCACTAGGTCAAATCTTCGAAAAACCTTGTTAACACTCTAGAGATTACAAATTTCATTTGATCTTCATGAAACTTCAACAATATGATTGCCTCAATGAAATCTAGGCCAAGTTCGAATGTGGGTCATGTCCGGTCAAAAACTAGGTCACTAGGTCAAATCATCGAAAAACCTCATTAACACTCTATAGAGACTACAAAATTCATTGAATCTTCATGAAACTTGAACAAAATGTTTGTCTCATTGAAATCAAGGTCAAGTTAGAATGAGGGTCATGCCCGGTCAAAAACTAGGTCACACGGTGTACATGGTTACCAGGTGAGCGATTTAGGGCCATAGTGGCCCTTGTTTTTCATCAAAGGAATAACATCGCCGTTTTGAACATGACATTTAACGGTACATGAACTAGTCTTGTCATTCGTCTGATACAGTAAAGTTCCACTATTAAGACCACCTGTGGTACTGACAAAAAGTGGTCTTAATATCGAGTCGATCTTATTATTGAGACCCTTGATATGGATGAGGATGTATGGGCAGATATAGATAGATAGGTATATTGAACCTATTTTGAATAGATCGGCACAAATAAGCCTATTTCAAACAACCATAATTTAATTTTTTAAAATACATGTACACATATATACAGAAACTAAAAACTGTCATACACATGTAATGAAGATTCAATAATTGAATAAATTATTAATGTTACACTGCTAATGCTATAAGAAGTGGCATTTCAGTTTGGATCCTGACCAGACTCCAAATTACTTGATGTCTGATCTGAATTAAAACAATGTTTCAATAAACAAATCTTAGCACATAAAGAGGGGCCTTAGCACATAGTCTATGAGTTTCAGTGACAAAGAAATAGCATTTTGGACAGTTTAGATCCTGAACAGATTCCAAATTGTTTGATATCTGATCTGGATCTAATCTGTCACACGACATGTTTATGAAGAAATTCGTCGGGTTTAATATTATTAATTATCCAAAGTTCGACCAATTATTTCATTGTTTACAAAAATCATCTTTCGAGATAACCAATAAAAAATAATTTATCAAACATAAAATTCGATTGAAGCGGATCAGATGAAAGTCTAAAGTGATAAATTAACATTTTAATTAGTAAATCACACGCTTGTAAGTATTTTACTATTTAGCCCAATTATCTCTCCCTCTGTCATCGAGTTTGATGTATGCGCTTAAAACTGTTTTTTTCTGTAACTGTTATTGGCCTAATGTGAGATAAACGAAATATACATGCACCAATAGAGCAATCAAGAGATTAAACAAGTGCCGTATTCATCGTACTTCTTTCGCATTTTTTTTTAATTATCTGCTATCAAAACATTCCCCTCGTTGAACCATCCCTATTATTTAATCGGCGTTGACCTCTGCCGTAAAGTAATCGTGTTTGTCGTAAAAGTGTCAAACTGGCTTTTGTCGCGACCGGCGAAGTGTGTACGCCTGCCCTTAATATCGGACCCTAAAATAACACTAATTGGTCTTTTGTTCTGGGATTAGTGGTCGTAATACGGAATAGCGAACGGACCATACGACCATTAAACTATGAAGGGATATATTCCGTTCTTTTAAAAAAAGTGGTCGTAATTTCGGACCGGTCTTAATTTCGGACCGGTCGTTAAGCAAAATGTATGTACAAGTAAAATGCTGGTTAATGCTTATTTGTATGTTAGTGACTATCTTTTATTGTAGATTCGGGTTGTAAAGACAGGTTCAAAGTTTTGTTAACCTGAACTATATTTAGCGACAGGTACCGCGCTCGGGTTAAATATCCACTTGGTCTCTAGGGAAAGTTTCCGCGTGGTTACTGAAGGGAAAGGTTTGATGGCTAGAGTGTCTAACACCCAATCTCCACTCCACTCTATTCAGTGGATCAATGTCGCCAAGGTTGCAAACATCAATGTCAGCCCAGACACATCCAGACCATTTCTGTCTCGGTCTCCCACGCTCTCTGGAACCAGGAATTACCAATCTTGTAATTGAGCCTATGCAAGAAGTGGCACATGCAACATGACCGTACCATCTCAGATGGCTTGTGCCTAAAGCCGCGGTTACCTCGTGAATATCTAATTTGGCACAGAGTGTACCCAAGGGGACATCATCATCATGGGGTTTTACACCACAGATCCAACGGATCATTGACCTGTCATTTCTGTGAATCCGCTGTATGTCTGATGTGGTGGGTGCCCATGCCCTGAATGACACACACTGCCCAATCCTCAACACCCAGACTTCTCAATGCCCACCATAGGACTGTCCTAGGTACTCGGTCAAACGCTTTCTCCATGTCAACAAAGGCAATGTGAAGTGGCTTGTTGGCAGCAATGTACTTCTCCTGAAGATGGACCAGGCACAAAGCCATACTGCATTAAGTCCATGTCCACCATCTCACAAATGACACCATCTAACACAGGCTCCAGTAATTTAATGGCCTGGTCAGTGAACTTGATAATTGCCACGGTCAAGGGCTTCATCTTTTCCCTTGTATAGGTTTATTATGTAGCTCTCCTCCCAGTCTTTTGGGATAACACCATTGCTGAAGACTACCTCTGTCGAACATCTCATCAACTCTATGCCCTCCTCCCCCGCCACCTTCAATATCTCTGCACAGATGCCAGAGGGACATGGAGCCTTCCAACATTTCATTTTGCCAAGAGAACCACTGATTATGTCCATGGTGATTGGCGGTTGAGGGCCCTCTATAGAGAAACCTCAGGAAGTGAATTGCTTGGCCGCTCAAACTCAACATTCAGAAGTCGAGAATAGTGTTCTACCAAAGCTTTCATCTTCTGCTCATCACTGAGTGATAGCTCACAATCTTAATTCCTGACAAACTTCTCATCAATGACATCTTGGTTCTTTCTGTCCATCTGCTTCGCCAGCTTGAAGATGCTTCCATTAGTGGGGAAGATGTTACCAAACCTTTACTGTCATGGGTAAGACGTTAAACTGCATCCAGCTGTGGCACTCCTGAATGGAGTGTGGGAATGTGAAGCTACCCTTTGCCACAGTTGCTTCCGGACTCCCCTTGGGCAAGGGTCAGTACCCGTTTTGTGCCCCCCTTCTCAGGGTAACGAGCTGCCATAACCTGGATGGCAGTATGGCCTTTGTGGCAGACATCGACAAACTGATGTTTCAGTGCAGATGTCTCTGTGGCTTTGCGGACAATCCCTTCTTAGTGGTCAACGGTGAGGCACCCAGCCCAAGTTGGGGAACAGCGGTAATAGTCTCAGACACCCCAAAGAGCTGAGTTGGACGACAGCTAGAGCACTCTACATAGAGTTCCGACATAAACAGTCATTGACCTGATCTCTTTAGAGACGTTCTACCGTAAAGTATGTGTAAAACACAAAGCTGTTTAGGACATACGCTACCAATTCATGCGACACAAAGTACGATAAATCAAGCAACTTGGGCACACAGCATCATCTGCTCAGCAATTGGCACTTTCATATTGTCATAATTTCTCAGCTTTCCAAGATATTTTACATTTGCATCAACTGTTCCAGGTGAGGGCTCCAGAGACCTTCCTACTTTGCCGTAGTTCTGGAGCTTAATTGTCATAGGGGATTTTTTCTCTTTATTAGACTGAGATTATCCCCTCTGTCAAGAACTAAAAGGAAGGCAGGTTGGTGGTTTTGATCCAATGCCATGCTTGCAACAAATGAGATTAGCCAAAACCATCTACCTGAAATCATCATCTCATCTAATCATTCCTCCGACGTAAAATCATAACAAATCATGATCTAATCATCCCTGATCCATCATTGGTGCTATATGACCTATTTTCTGTCCCAGTGCCGTAAACCCCAACTCATCCATCGTCCAGGTGAGCGATTTAAGGCCATATACAGCTCTTGTTCTTTATTTATTAGTATTTAGTGGGGGGATTGGAGGGGGGGGGGGGGGGGGGGGTTAGGGGTTAATTTAAGACATTAAGCCAGTCCATTCATTGATTCACCCCCCATTGTGTTCACTAGGTGTCAAAATACAGGTATACCGGTATAGAGCATGAGAAAATTGTGGTGGTAACGGCTTAGCCATCTGAGGCTTTGAATAGAGGCCCTTACCTAATAGACCTCAATCGGTTTTCAGTGGGTTTTACTAACCAAGCTATCAATTATTAGGTGCGGGCCTCACATGGGACGCCTGAATGATTCTTTGCCTAGCCACTAGCCAAGTAAGTGCATGGGCTCCATGCTTTGATTCAAACTTTCTACCATGCTAGGTGTTACCACCCAAGCTTGGTCATGTAATGTCTTTAAACCTTGGTTTAAGGTCGTAGGCTTGGATACAACAGAATCAAATAGATTCCTATCCACTGAAATGTCGAATGATAAATTCTAGCTCAAATCAATCAATTCGGAGACAGACCCAGTCATAAAACAAACTGTCACAACCAGTTAAATTGAGCAGAGAAAATGTTCTGAAAAAAGTATGTGCTGTGTTGGAAAGAAATAATGCAAAACGACCACGATCTATGTCTTCGCATTTGGCATCGGTAAAAAGAGAGTAAACATTTTCATATGCCCACCTCTAAAGGTGGTCATATATTAGCGTGGCCCTGTCTGTTCGCCCATTCGTTCGTTCATTCGTTCATCTGTCCGTAAACATTTTGTTTGTCCGGAGTTTTCTGGGAAAACTATTGGAGGGATATTAATGAAACTTCACACAAATGTTATATGCATCAAGATCTAAAGCTTATTTGAGTTACAGAGTTATCTGCCCTTGATGTACTCAAATATGCTATAAAAAGCTTGTCTAGAGTTTTCTTGGAAAATTTTTCAAGGATATTAATGAAACTTCACACAAAGATTACATGCATCAAGATCTGAAGCTGAGTTAAGTTTGAGATTTATTTGATATTTTGTTATAGAGTATATGTATATAAAAGGTTTATTTGACAGTGTTAACACACAATTATAGAAGTATAAGTTCATGAAAGAGTTAAATTATTATTGAAAGCGGATCATTGTGTCAAGAGTTATCTGCCCTTGGTGTACTCAAATATGTTATAAAAGGTTTATTTGACAGTGTTAACACACAATTATAGAAGTATAAGTTCATGAAAGAGTTAAATTATTATTGAAAACGGATCATTGTGTCAAGAGTTATCTGCCCTTGGTGTAGAATAAATTATATTTTTTAAAGATAATTTTTTGTATGTCGATTATGTTTTGTCCATATTTTGTTTACTTTCCCGTTGATCGGGACTGACATTGACGTAATCTATTAGTTGATATTGTTTTAAATTTGATATTGTAATTATTTATTCGGCTCTAAATGACCTTTTTGTGTCGATGGGCCGTAAAACACCATTCATTCATTCATTCTGCCCTTGGTGTACTCAGATATGCTAGAAAATGCTCTATTTCAGTATTGTTTATGCTCTCAGAGCTCTAAGTGTCTACAAATTAGAATAAATTTTGATAAAACTATATATTTCTTTGCCAGTGGGCGTATAATGTACTGATTGCGGTGCTCTCATTACAGCAATGTAATACAACCTGCGGAACTTGTATTAATGATAGCAAACTAGACTGATGTACATGTACCAGGGATTGTGAGTTCAATTTCTGTCAGACCAAGTCCTTCGGATGAGACTATAAACCTTGGTCAAGTGCATCAATGCTTTACATTAGGTGTCTACAAGAATTAGAGAACTATATATGTTTATAAAAAGAGTAAAGGGCATGGGACTCAGCGTCTAATGCTGAGTCCTAGCTGTATACAGTGGGACACTGTATATTCCTTCATCTAATATCTGGAAGAAATTTGTTGCGTTGAAGCATATAAAGTTAGTTACACTCTAGAGGTCACAATATTTACCCAATCTTTCTAAAACATGCCCAGATTGTATATCACCATAAGAGTTGGGATGAGTTTGATTTTAGTTGAAATTGGTCAAATAGATCAAGAGTTATCTACCTTTGAACTGCTGAAAATGCCATATTTAACGGTGTTTACATTCTAGAGATCACAATTTTTATCCAATCTATCTCAAACTTGCTCAGATTGTATATTACTATAAGAGTTCAGATGAGTTTGATTATGGTTGAAATCAGACTAATAGGTCTAGAGTTATCTACCTTTGAATTGTTGAAAATGCCATATTTAAGGGGTTTTACACTCTAGAGGCCACAAATTTTATCCAATCTTTCTCAAACTTACTCAGATTGTATATTACCATAAGACTTCAGATGAATTTAATTATTATTGTAATCAGACCAATAGGTTAAGAGTTATCTACCTTTGAATTGCTGAAAATGACATATTTAACAGTGTGTACGCTCTTAGAGGCCACAATATTTATACAAGCTCTCTCAAACTTGCCCAGATTGTATATGATCATAAGAGTTGGAAAAAGGGTAATTATGGTTGATATCAGACAAATAGATCAAGGGTTATCTACCTTTGAATTGCTGAAAATGCCATATTTTACAGTGTTTACACTCTTCCAACTACAGTTTTCAATGGATTTTCATTATACTTGTACACAAAGTATATAGCTCTATACATTCTTAAAGGAGTGCAATTATTGTTGAAATGTAATCATTGTGGCAATAGTTACCTGCCCTTGATATACTTTGAAATGCTAGAAAAAGTCTTCATTTCAGTATTGTTTAGGCTCTAGCTATCTGCCTTTGATGTACTCTACTATACTAGAGTAGGTCGACAAACTTGAATGGATTTAGAATAAAAAGGGTGAAATTTAAAGGTAAAGCTATCAGGCTTCTTTACAAATGGTGAGCGATATCAGGGCCTTCAGGCCCTCTTGTTACTTTTGGGCGTTTGGCTTAAGACTGCGTATGTCGGTGGTATTGAATAAACTTGAAATAAACACTGAATATGTCAACTTGCCGTCGGTGTTAAATACCGGAAGTTGAAAGAGTGCTACGTTGTTTGCGATACAACTTAGCGAGAGTGTGGCTCTTTATAGTCTTTATCAATTAGTCAATTATGAAATGTCACTAAAACTTCGCTTAAACAGGCACTAAAGTATGTAAAGTTTCTATTCTTGTTATAGATCTATTCTTGTTAAAGATCAAACGAACTGAGTAGCAGCATGGTCAGTGGTGCTAGAGGGCAAGGAAACAGAACTCCTGGCATTGGATTTGATTCTCTTCTGAGGGATGATATACCTTGGTATAGAGTCATCCGAAGAGGCAGAGGTACCGTAATTTCCGGCAATAAGCCCGCGGGCTATCTCATTTTTTAATGGTCAATAAGGTGCCTGCGGGCTATCTCACGGAGCGGGCTATATGACAAATCTTTTTACTCATCAGGATTGCAGATAAAATCAAATAATACAGCTAGTAATGAGGAGCTAACTGTTACTGTTACTTTCAAAATTGTATTGTAAGAAATACTTAGGAAAGTCAAATAATTTGTAATTGCATTACTTAACAACTTCCCTTACTTTTTAGCTCACCTGAGCCAAAGGCTCAAGGTGAGCTATTGGGATGGCCCTGTGTCCGTCGTCCTTCGTGCGTCGTCCGTCGTCGTTAACAATTGCTTTAAATGACATCTTCTCCTATACCGCTTGACAGAATTCAACCAAACTTTACAGAAATGTTCCTTGGGTCAAGCTCTTTCAAATTTGTTCAAAGAATTAAAAACAATGCAGAACTCTGGTTGCCATGGCAACCAAAGTGAAAAAATAAGGAAATCTTAAAAAATCTTCTTGTCAAAAACTGCAATGGTCAGAGCTTAGAGATTAGGCACATAGCATCATCTACAGGTCCTCTATCAAGTTTGTTCAAATTATGCCCCTGGGGTCAAAATTGGTCCTGCCCCGGGGGTCACAGTTTTACATAGAGTTATATAGTGAAATTTTCAAACGTCTTCTTCTCTGAAACTAATATGGCCAGAGCTTTGATATTTGGCATGGTTGCACTTCTAGATGACCTATACCAAAATTGTTCAAATGGTTATGGTTGGTTGCATAACTAGGTCACAGGAGCTAAAAATAGATTTTTTCAATGAAAACTTAAAAATTCTTCTTCTCTGAATCTACAAAGGCCAGAGCTTAGATATTTGGCACATAGCATCACCTACAGGTCCTCTATCAAGTTTGTTCAAATTATGCCCCTGGGGTCAAAATTGGCCCCGCCCCGGGGGTCACAGTTTTACATAGAATTCTATAGTGAAATTTTTAAACGTCTTCTTCTCTGAAAGTAATATGGCCAGAGCTTTGATATTTGGCATGGTGACATTTCTAGATGTCCTATACCAAAATTGTTCAAATGGTTCTGGTAGGTTGCATATGTAGGTCACTGGAGCTAAAAATAGATTTTTTCAATGAAAACTTTAAAAATCTTCTTCTCTGCAACTACAAGGGCCATTATAAATGTTAGATATTTGACACATAGCATCCCCTACAGGTCCTCTATCAAGTTACTTCAAATTATGCCCCTGGGGGTCAAAATAGGCCCCGCCCCGGGGTCACAGTTTTACATAGAGTTATATAGTGAAATTTTCAAACGTCTTCTTCTCTGAAACTAATATGGCCAGAGCTTTGATATTCAGCATGGTGACACTTCTGGATATCCTTTACCTATTTTGTTTAACTGGTTTCAGTCTGTTGCATATGTAGGTCACAGGAGCTAAAAATAGATTTTTTTTCCAATGGAAACTTACAAAATCTTCTTGTCTAAAACCCTACTACCCTGATCTTAGATATTTGGCACATAGAATCATCTACAGGTTCTCTTACAAGATTGTTCAAATTATGCCCCTCGGGTAAAAAATGACCCCTTCCTGGACATAAATATTTATCTCCATTTTGTCAGTTATTCTCAGGTGAGCGATAATGCCCCATGGGGCTCTTGTTAAATAAGGAAGTTACATCAATACGAATGTAAAACGGTTTGGATTCTGTGTAGACGCTGATTTTCTCGGCGGTTAAAACTGTTAGCAACTTTTACACAAGTAGCAATTAGCCGGCAATTTTGCATGAACAAACACAAACCACAATAGGGTCCATCAACAACAATACAAAGAAAACAACCAACAATGCTTTTATTGTTCTTCAATAGTTAACGGACTGCATTGAGTAAGTTTTCACGGGTTTATCAAACCGCGAATGATACGAAAATATGGTCATATCCGACACTGTCGATGTATTCAACAAATACAATCATTTGGATCCACGCTGTTTTCATAGGTCACTAACGTTCTAACTTCTACCTTTGTCAGTAGAACTGAGAGCCTAATAAAATAACATAGAATAATGCTTTAGCACTATCCAGCATTTAAATATGATAACGCTTGGAAGTTAGTACATATTACTCCTTACGACGTGTAAGTTGCACAATATGCCTGCGGGCATATAGACTGTGCGGCTTATTTGCCGAAACCTTTTTCATTTTTAGCTCGCCTGTTCGTAGAACAGCAGAGCTAATGTCATACCCCCGGCGTGGGCGTGGGCGTGAGCGTGGGCGTGAGCGTGGCCAAGGTTAAATTTTTTTGGACGGGTTGTTTTAAAGCTTAATATTTGTGCTAGGGTGCTGAAATTTTGTTTGGAGGTTCATTTGGGGTTAAATATTGATGTTATGAAGTTGGAATTAAAAAATAGTTTTAATTTATGTCAATTTTCGACCTGTTTTGGACTTAGGTTTTTCTACTACAAATGACCAGGTTAAAGTTTTTTGGACGGGTTGTTTTAAAGTTTAATATTTGTGCAAGGGTGCTGAAATTTTGAATGGAGGTTCATTTGGGGTTAAATATTGATGTTATGAGGTTGGAATTTAAAAATGAATTTAAATTATATCAATATTTAACATGTTTTGGACTTAGGTTTTTCGACTACAAATCACAAGGTTAAAGTTTTTTGGATGGGTTGTTTTAAAGCTTAATAGTTGTGCTAGGGTGCTGAAATTTTGTATCGAGGTTTATTGGGGGTCTAACATTGATACAATGTATTATGAAGTTGAAATTTAAAAATGATTTTGATATTTGTAAATTTTTGACATGTTTGGGACTTAGTTGCTTTCACTACAAATTACCAGGTTAAATGTTGCACGAGTTGTTAAATATAACTAGATTTAGACTCAACATTAATTTAATAATCTTTCTAAACTGAAAATTGATTTGCTTTCGATACAAGATGTTTTTTTAGACTTAAACTTTAAACAGGCGAGCATCAGGTGTCTTTGACACCCATTTCTGGTTCTGTTATCTGCGGGCAATATGCCGGATGCAGGCTATCTAAAAGTGCGCCCGGCCGCTAATTGCCGGAAATTACGGTATCCGAACCGCTGCCAGAACTGAGTCTGTGCCTCTGTCTTGTTGGGGAACACCTTGTTTTGAGACCTTCGGTTGAGTCAGAGGATCGAAAGGGCAAGGAGCAGGAGGTAGTACACCAAATTGCAACAACATATTCCTATGGGGCTTCCTGGTTTGGCCTTGGTCATCTTCTCGCTGAACCTCAAAGACTGGCAAATCTGGGCTAAGGATGCACATAACCCGGTCGGGAGATTGCTCCCACCGGTCCGCCTACCTGTGTTTTCCCTGAAATCACTGATCGGACAAGTATTCACTCTCTGACCTCAAGCTAGTAGCTTCTTTGCCAGGCGAAGCGGCAGTGAAGAAGTTAGCTACCGTAGGTCGGCTTCTCCTGGCTGCCATTCTTGGGACCTGTGCCCATGAGGATGTCTACAGCCAACTTTAGATGCCATCCATACATCAGATAGTGTGGAGAAAAGCCAGTAAAGCCAGTGGCATCACTGCGGTTGGCATTGTATGCCTGAACCAGGTCCTACAAAAGAACTCAAGTCAGCTTTCTTTTCTGCCTCGAGCATCCTCAGCATCTTGAAGCGACTGGTTAAATCGCTCCCAAGATCTATTGCCCATCGGGTGATAAGGTGTGGTGTGAGACTTTGTAGTGCTGGTGTGAGATATTATTTTGACCCGGATCATTGGTGAAATAGCAAAATACCATAGCAGAAAAAAATGTATTTTAATGGTCAAGTCCTGCAATACCTTACAAGTTTCCTTCAAAAATTATGAATGATTATGCAGTAGAATGTTAATTTTTAGTCATTTAAAAAAATTGAAAAAAAATTAGGGGGGGGGGGGGGGGTCAAAATACCCCAGGGGGGATCATTTCACCATAGCGGTGAAATGACCAGCGTGTCAAAATAATTTTAATTATTTTGACCCGCGGGTCATTTTAACCCCGGGTCAAAATTCCACATGACACGGTGTCATATCAAAATTCACCCAATTAAATTTGACCCCCAGGTGAAATTTTGATATCAACTATTCACCCCCGGTGAAATGTTCGCTATCAAATTTTCACCCCTCCTGTGCAAGCGTCAACCCCCATGTAAAAATTTAGAATATTAAGAAAACTTAATAAAAAGCTAGTTACAATGAAACCAATGAATATTTTAACCCATTACCCAAAAAATATGCCTGTTAATGCCTTAAATTTATTCATACATTGAAGAAAATAATTCCATTTTATATTCAAACATTTACTGTAGGAAATATTTTCTGTATCCTAGAAGATGGTACCTTAACCCATTACTCCATGAATATGCCTTTTTCAGCGCCATATGACCATTTCATGTGCCGCGATACCGTAAAAGCCAACTCAATCATTATGCCCTTAATTTATTGGGGGGGTGGGTTCACTTAGGTTTGATAGTTGGGTATTTACAAGGGAGGGGGGTGGGGGGGGGGGGGGTTAATTTTAACAGCATCAAATTTTCACCCTTTCCCAAAATGAAATTATTTGCTGGGCATAATACCTTAGGGATAGGTCACACATCACCAAAACTAAATAACTAATTGAAAATGATTATAGTTAATGTGTAGATCAAATGACCAGGTTTGATGGTTTGGGGTTGACGCGGGAGGGGGTGAAATTTTAATGCCATCAAATTTTCACCCCCCTCTCAAATTGAAATCATTTGCAGGTCATAATAACCTAGGGATGGGAATAAACTAATTTTCAGAAGTATATTTGACTCATTGAAAATGATTACAGTTGATGTGTAAGTCAAACAACTTAAGGTTTGATGGTTTGGTGTTGTTTAGGGAGGTGGTGAAATTTTAACACCATCAAACTTTCACCCCCCTCTCCAACTGATATTATTTGCAGGACATTATAAATATAAGTAACCTAAGCTAGGATAGGAGTAAAACCGAGGGCGGGGGTGAAATTTTAACGCCATCAAATTTTCTCTCCCCTCTCAAATTGAAATCAGTTGTAGGGCATAGTAACCTAGGGATAGGAGTTAGCACATCATCAAAACTAGATGACTAATTGAAAATGATTATAGTTGATATGTAGATCAAAAGACTTAAGGTTTGATCATGAGGTGTTGAGGGGGTCAAATTTTAACGCCATCAAATTTTCACCTCCCTCTCCAACTGAAATTATTTGCAGGGCATAGTACCCTAGGGATAGGCATAAACTCACCATCAAAATTAAACAAATATTTGAAAAGAATTTTAATTAATGAGTAGATCAAATTACTAGGTTTGATGGTTGGATGTAAACGAGGGAGGGGGTGAAATTTGAACGCCATCAAATTTTCACCCATCCCAAAGTGAAATTATTTGCTGGGCAAAGTACCCTAGGGATAGAAATAAACTCATCATCAAAACTAAACAACTAATTAAAGATAGTTGATGTGTAGATCAAATGACTGGGGTTAATGGTTGAGTGTTGATGAACTTGAGGGGGCGAAATTTTAACGCCATCAAATTTTCAATTCCCTCACCAACTGAAGCACCTTAAAATGAAAGTATCTATGATACATAAATACAAAATAATACCACAAAAATCATAAAAGAACATAAGTAACCAATATTTTGCATTAGGGAGAAGTACTGCCAAACTTTGAGAGGGTGGGGTGAACATTTTAGCAGTGGGGTCAATATTTTGCTATTAAAATTTGACACGAGGGTGAAAATTTGATCTGACACCTGCAATCCTACAAAGTTCCTTTATCACCTTGCTCTCAAAGTTTCTCCCTTGATCACTATGTAAGAGATCAGGAAAAGAATATAACTTGATAGAGAGCTTTAGCTTAAACCTTCCAAGTGTGAACTTGTCATGGAGTCGGTGACCTATCTTGGACCCCATATTTCCATTGACAGTATTCATACTGATCCTGAGAAACTTTCTGCCATTAAGTCCTGGCCTGAGTGCCTACAGAGGTCAAGGAAGTATGTAAATTCCTTGGCTTTGCAGGCTACTACAGTCACTTTATCTCTCACTATAACACCGTTGTGGAGCCTTTAAACTCTCTTCTGGTTTGAGTGCAGTTCTTTATCAGGTCGAGGACAGCGCAGAGCGGGTAGTTGCTTAAGTGGGCCGTCACTGAAAAATTTAACGATTACCTTTATGGTAATAGTTTCAGTGTTGTTACGGACAACAACCCACTTACTTATGTTCTTACATCAGCTAAGCTTGGTTGTACTGGTCATTGATTGGTAGCTGCTTTGGCTAACTACCATTTCACCATTTCTTATCGACCACCCAGGCAAGCTTAATGCTGATGGCCTATCTAGACAGGCCTTTCCAGATGCTATTGAGGCTATCTGCTATGCTTCACTGCTGACATTCCCATGGCAGACACTGTTGCCACTACTCATTCTCCTCCTTCGGCCGGGGAGGATAATTGGGTCAGTACTCTAGTCTCAATGTCGACTGGAAATTTGAACATAGTCAGGACAGAGCTATTGCTAGGGTTATTTCCTATATTGGGCTACCCGATAAGGAAAATAACCTTTGGCTTGCTCTGGCCATTCCCTGCAGGAATCAAACTGTACAGACAACAGCTAAAGCTCTCTATGAAAACTTTATCAAGTTCTATTTTCTTGATGGCTTACATAGTGATTAGGGGAGAAACTTTGAAAGCAAGGTGATTAAGAAGCTTTGTACGATTGCCGGCACTACAAAGTCCCTCACCACACCTTATCACCCCATGTGCAATGGATCTTGAGTGATTTAACCAGTTTCTTCTCAAGATAATGGGGATGCTTGAGGCAGACCAAAAAGCCGACTGGAGTTCTTCTGTAGGACCTGGTTCAGGTCTACAAGGCCATCCGGAGTGATGCCACTTGCTTTTCTCCTCACTAATCGACGTTTGAATGGAATCCCAAGTTGGCTGTATACAGCGGAGAATGTGTTATTCTTTCCCAATTAACGCGTTTACGCTAAAACTATTATTTGCAGTGCAAACAGTTCGGAGCCAGATCAGACGCCGGGTAACCCGGCGTCTGATCAGGCTCCAAACTGTTTGCCACCAAGATAAAAATGACATATCAGAATTGTCCAAATGTTGTTCTTTACTACGTTTTAGTGCTTTGCGTTTGCGTACGTTTGCGTTTAAACGGGAAAGAATAACAGATATTCCACTGTATGATCCTCACCAGGGCACATGTCCCAAGGATGGCAGCCCGGTATACACCCGGGAAAAAAACGGCCCAGGCCATTTCTTCCACCCCCCTAGGCCATTTTTTCCCCCACCCCTATTTTTTTTTCAGGGAGGTTTCTTCTCCTCTGTGTGTCAGTTAAGTTAGTAAGGGGGGAAGGAATGGCCTTGGCCGTTTCTTCCACCCTGTGTGTCAGTTAAGTTAGTAAGGGGGGAAGGAATGGCCTAGGCCGTTTCTTCTCCCCTGTGTGTTATATAAGTAAGTGAGGGGGGAAGGAATGGCCTAGGCTATTTCTTCCCCCCTATGTGTCAGTTAAGTAAGTAAGGCCGTTTCTTCTCCTCTGTGTGTCATATAAGTAAGTGAAGGAGGAAAGAACGGCCTGGGCCATTTCTTCTCCCCTGTGTGTCATATAAGTAAGTGAGGGGGGAAAGAATGGCCTAGGCCATTTCTTCCCCCCTATGTCTCAGTTAAGTTAGTTAGGGGGGAAAGGAATGGCCTGGGCTGTTTCTTCTCCCCTGTGTGTCATATAATTTTAGTGAGGGAGGTAAGAATGGCCTAGGCCATTTCTTCCCCCCTATGTCTCAGCTAAGTTAGTAAGGGGGGGAAGAAATGGCCTGGGCCGTTTCTTCTCCCCTGTGTGTCATATAAGTAAGTGAGGGGGGAAGGAATGGCCTGGGCCATTTCTTCCCCCCTGTGTCTCAGTTAAGTTATAAGTAAGGGGGGAAGGAATGGCCTGGGCCGTTTCTTCCACCCTGTGTCTCAGTTAAGTTAGTAAGCTAAGGGTGGGAAGGAATGGCCTGGGTCGTTTCTTCTCCCCTGTGTGTCATATAAGTAAGTGAGGGGGGAAAGAATGGCCTGGGCCATTTCTTCCCCCCTGTGTCTCAGTTAAGTTAATAAGGGGGGAAGGAATAGCCTGGGCCATTTCTTCTCCCCTGTGTGTCATATAAGTAAGTGAGGGGGGAAAGAATGGCCTAGGCTATTTCTTCCCCCCTTTGTCTCATTTAAGTTATTAGTAAGGGGGGAAGGAACGGCCTGGGCCGTTTCTTCCACCCTGTGTCTCAGTTAAGTTAGTAAGGGGGGAAGGAATGGCCTGGGCCGTTTCTTCTCCCGTGTGTGTCATATAAGTAAGTGAGGGGGAAGGAATGGCCTGGGCCGTTTCTTCCCCCCTGTGTGTTAGTTAAATTAGCAAGGGGGAGCTTCATCCGCGCTTGCGCTTAGCCTTTGACAAGGCTAGCCAAGAAGCTGCTAGAGCTGCAGAAAAGGGAAATCCCCTTTACGACATAAGGTCGCTGCAGCCAAACTTGAGGTTAGTTAGAGAGTTCGTGCTTGTCCGATCTGTTGGGTTTCAGGGAAAACACAAGTTGGCGTACCAGTGGAAGCAATCTCCCTACCGGATGTGCATCCCTAACCCAGATTTGCCAGTCTTTGAGGTTCAGCGAGAAGATGACCACGGCCCAACCAGGAAGCTCCATTGTTGCAATTTAGCGTACTGCCTCCTGTTTCTGTCCCCTCGAATCCCTGACCCAACTGAAGGCCTCCAAACCAAGGTGTTCCCTAACCAGACAAAGGGACAGACTCGGCGCTGACGAAGGATCGGCTTCCTCTTCCTCTTGAATGACTCTATACCACTGTATATCATCCCTCAGAAGAGAATCAAATCCAATGTCAGGAGTTCTGTTCCCTGTTCTCTAGCAGTAGCACCACTGACCATTAGCGCGTTCAAGTACTGTATCGGAGAACGCGACAACATTAACCGATGCAAACAACCCTTATAGTACAACATCTAACGTTCTCCAATAACTCATTGCGCCCCAATGTTTATTTAATTTTCAAGGGTACGAAAGATTTATGTACCAATCGGAATAACACACGCAAAAGTTTAATAATCAACTGAAATGCGTCAATTTTACCACATATAAAAAGAAAATTGAAGCTACTTTGTTTGATACATTAAGTATCGGAAAATGTTGGTTTATTGATGAGAAATTAACTCGGGACTGTTCGCGGGTGCTGTTTTTTGTAAACTCATTTGGTCGCCTTTTTTTTTCTTGTTCGTGTTGGCCAACTACCTCTGAGTCTGTTCGTGCTGTTTGCAATCGATATCGTGCTAACAGGTCGCTTTAGTTAAATTGTTTCGTTTCTGATGCAATCGTAACTGAACGCGCTACAGGCTGGTACTCAGTCAGTTCCATCTTCTTTTGTCCTTTCTACTCCTGTATCTGATTAGCTTCTAAGTTCCAGCCTTCCCAGTCGAAAATAATCTACTATACAGTCCACTCTCTTTATGTCAAACTCCCCAGAGATTTATAAAAAGTTCGACTTAACGAAAGTTCCACTTAACAATTTCAGATTGGATTCAGCTTTTTATGAACCTGCAGACTCTCGTATGCTTTGTTGATCGATGATGAGGGTGCGCATTACTATATGTTACATCGATAGTTTCACACTGTATACACAGTGTTCATGTATTCAGTGTGTAATTTACAGTGTAATATAAGCTAAGCGTGTGACATATACAGTATAACCTCCGTTATCCGACACCCCATGGTTCCATGTTTGTAAGTCGGTTAAGAGAGGTTGTCGGTTAACGGAATTAGGCCTAAGTTCACAAGTTTACACACCCTAAGATTGTCGCTGCCAGGTAAATTTCTCGATGCTGATTTACTTAATAAATATGCTTGCATGACTGCAGCATATCCTTGTCAGGTTCTTCCAGTTTAAAATAGGAATACCCTGCTCCGGATCTACACGTTTTTTCCATTGTTCTTTCTACAGTAGGCATAAATGTGTAGTGTAATTGGAAGTAAACACGCATACATGTAGATATTAAGTGATCGACTAAAACACTGGCACATTCGTATTTACATTTTTAGCTCACCTGAGCTAGCTATGATTGGCTTACGAAAAGTATTCGCTTGTCTACTCGTCCATTTCCGCCACTCGAAATGTTACGGAATAAACCGAGCATAGCCTTACAGACACTATACTGTGTTTAGCTGTCAAAAAAACCGTACTCGCATTTTTTTGCAAGTTCGTGGAAACATCACTTGCAATTTACAAATTCCACTCGCATTTTGCGAGTATGCGAGCTTAAATTCGAACCCTGTGACCATATGAGTTCGGAAGAGTTCGATTTTGGTTGAAATCGGACAAATAGATCAAGAGTTATCACCCTTTGAATTGCTGAAAATGCCATATTTAACAGTGTTTACATTCTAGAGTTCACAATTTTTATCCAATCTATCTCAAATTTGCTCAGATTGTATATGACTATAAGAGTTCAGATGAGTGTGATTATGGTTGAAATCAGACTTATAGGTCGAGAGTTTATCTACCTTTGAATTGCTGAAAATGCCATATTTAATGATGTTTACACTCTAGAGGCCACACATTTTATCCACTCTTTCTCAAACTTACTCAGATTGTATATGACCATAAGACTTAGAATGATTTGTATTATGGTTGTAATCCGATCAATAGGTCAAGAGTTATCTACCTTTGAATTGCTGAAAATGATATTTTTATCAGTGTTTACGCTCTAGAGGCCACAATATTTATTCAAGCTCTCTCAAACTTGCCCAGATTGTATATGACCATAAGAGTTCAAAAAAGGGTGATTATGGTTGGAATCGGACAAATAGATCAAGAGATATCTACCTTTGAATTGCTGAAATTGTCATATTTTACAGCGTTTACACTCTTCCAACTTCAGTTTTCTATGGATTTTGATTATACTTGTACACAAAGGATGTAGCTATACGTTCTCGAAGGAGTGCAATTATTGTTGAAATGTAATCATTGTGGCAATAGTTACCTGCCCTTGATATACTTTGAAATGCTAGAAAAAGGCTTCATTTCAGTATTGTTTAGACTCTAGTTATCTGCCTTTGATGTACTCTACTATACTACAGTAGGTCGACAAACTTGAATGGATTTAGAATAAAACGGGTGAAATTCAAAGGTAAAGATATCAGGTTTCATTACAAATGGTGAGCGATATCAGGGCCTTCAGGCCCTCTTGTATATACAAGTACAGTCTTCTCTTGTTATGTCGAACTAGCGGGAAAATAACAAAAACTTCAAATTGCGAGAATGTTTTTATTTTCTCTCAATATAACTTGAGCATACATTTTTACGCCTGCAACTATTACTATAGACTCGACCTATGCCGAGGGCGCAATTGATATATATTTCTTACTTCTTATGTTTACAACTTGACGGTGATGACGATTGGCAGATTGAACACGAAATAATGTTTAGCTATTGTTGGAAAGGATTGATGAGTTGTATTTATTTTAATATATAGTAATATTAGCATAAATATATACATGTACACGTGTAATAAAACAGATCTTACTCTGCGCGCAGAGAGTTAAATGAGTTGTCTGTAGCACCTTTTTTCGTTCAATGCTTTAAACAAAATCATGCTAATTGAGATTTGTCACTTATGCCAATGCCGATGTTGACGATGGATACGGACATAATACAGAAACGTCTCTGTATAACGGCCATTAAATGAAAATTGCTATTTTGTGTTTAATCAAGCAGGTGGATGCTTAAAGCAATGTGCAAGTATTAAAGCAAAAAACTCCTAAATAGCTAACTGTTTTACTTTCGCCTTGTTTTTAGCTGTCGCCTATTTTTCATACAATAGTACCTTAAGTGTGTGGAATAAAGCGGTTTTACTGTAGTAATTGAGAATGATGGAATTGCTCCAAACAAACCTTCAAGGAATGGGCGGATTGACCCTTATCATGCTGAATTGTTGTCTGCGTTTTTCTTATTGAACAAACTATAAATACGAGTGGAAAACACTTGCGCGCGAATGAAAATAATATTAATATTTTATTATTGTAATAAGTTAATTATTTATTTTGTTATGCTTTTGTAATTACTGACCCGGAGATTCCTATGAAATAAAAGAATTAACAGTGGTACGCATTCGGGTTGAAATTCAGTTCCGTATACGTTGACCACAATAACTATCCGAAAACAGTCATGATAAACCAATCCATTTTATATGACTTACCAATTTAACAATAATGTAATTTATTTAGAGATATCGATTAAAAGGTATTTGAAAAGAAAAGGAAAAAGGAGAAAACCTATACTCACATTTTCAAACTATATAGAATAAAAGCAACGTTAGAAAAATAAATGTGACACGAAAAATACAAAGACAACTGTACACGAAAAACCTTGTGCACATTATCGCCATACGATATTGACTAAGGCGCTTTTTCTTCTCATTTTATGTACAATTTATCAGAGAAGGAAAATTACTGTCCGCTTCTGTTAAGAAGAGGCGTTCGTTCGTTTGAACAAATTATTATACCCTTTTGGTGAAAAAGAAACCATCCAAGGGTATTTCCATGTGAACGATTCAGGTCCGCATGGCCCTTTTATTTATATTTGGAACATATCAATTATACTTTGCAGAAACGCAGTCGAAACAAATGTTTAAACTGTAAATTGCTGCCCCTTGGCCCATTGTACCTACTGTCTTTGGACCCGCTATTCTTAGACCGGTTGCCCTTTGAATTGAAGGGTCGCAGTAACAACTGCGTTTTCCGTGGTTGATGGCAGGGCACCAAGATGTCCAAAACGTCAGTCGATGTTGTGAGAGAAAATCATAAGTTTATGAAGTATAAAATCCCAAAATTATTTTGAGAAAAGGGTTTTCGAGTGATTCTGAGTAAAAGTCTGCTGAAAAATGAATATCAGAAAGAAAAAGCGTATCCTGTTATTGGTTTTCACTTTCAGTACCTGCCAACAGCAAAGATAACTTTAGATGAAACGAAAACTACGTTTTGCCTGGCCTATGGCCTAATGCACCCTTGGCACAGGCTAGTAGACATTTTGAGATTATAAGTCCCATCATTCTCATTGACTATTTGTCCACATCAAACGTCAACATCGGCATTGGCATAAGTGACAAATCTCAACTGATAAGATGTCATTTAACTCTAGACATGCAAGGCAAATAAAATGTATTCCTACAATTTGTTTATTTTTTTAAAAAAAATCATTGTTCGTACACATGCATATTTCTATGCACATGTCACATTTGCTACAAACAAAATATTACTTGGTGAACACAGATCTATGACACGTTTCAAAGTGTAACGTGGTGTCTCATCTAGATCAACACTGTTTGTTATTCATTTTTCTTAGCATTTAACTGTAGACCTGCAGGCTAATTAATATTTACTGTACTAATATTTACACAGCTACAGTCACTTATTCACATTTAAACGCACTTGAGACTGTGGGTTTGTTATGCTCCCCTTTGGGGGGGGGGGGGGGGGGGGGGGGGGGGGGGGGGGGGGCATACAGTCACCACTTTATCCGTCCTTCCGCTCTACTAACGTTGGTTAGAGGGCCATAAGGGAATAAGGGGCCGTTTCAACAAAAGAAAAGGCCCTTTGCGTGGCTAAAATTGTGTCCATAACCTAGACACATAATTGAAAAACATTAACATGGCAGTTTCTTGTAAAATTAACCTGGCCATTTCTTGTGACATTAAGCTGGCCAGTTGTGGTACATAGAGTTAGGGGTATGGTTAGCCTTCAGATCATTCTATAACAAAGTTAGTATTCATTTATGTGGCTAACCACACATATTTTAGCCACATAAAAGATATGTACAATAAAGACGGATATGGCCACTTAAATGAAGATTGTGGGTACGTCTGTCTGTCCGTCCGTCACTCTTTTTTGTCCGAAGCATATCTCTTGAACGGTACACCGTAGGTTCATGAAACTTGATACAGTGATGCTAGAGAATGACTCTCTCATCTCCCAAATTTGAATAATCTCCCTTTTTCTCATTAAAAAAATCAATTTTGTCTGGAGCATTTCTCTGGACCGTTACAGGGAAAGTTGATGAAACATGATACAGTGATAGAGGATGACTGAAGGTAGTGCAGTACACAAGAAGGGTAACTCTGTCATCTTCCAATATTGAATTATCTCCCTTTTTCTAAAAATAATAAACAATTTTGTCAGGAGCATATCTCGTGACTGCTACACCTTAAATTAATGGAACTTGATACAGTGATAGGTGATGACATAAGGAGGTGCAGTTCATAAGAACCATGACTCTGTCATCTCCCAATATTTAATTATCTCCCCTTTTCTATTTAAAAAAAAAAAAAATTTTGTCTGGAGCATAATTATCTCCAGAGCATTGCATTGTAAGTTGATGAAACTTGATACAGTGATACCGGATGAACGAGGGAGTGCTGTACTCAAGAACCATATCTTTGCCATCTCCCAATATTGAATTATCTCCCTTATTCTACATAAAAATTGAAAAAAATCAAATTCCCTGCTTGACTGTAACTTGATGAAACTTGAAACTGTGTTAAAGGATGACAAAAAGAAGTGTAGTACACAAGAATTATAACTCTGTCATCGCAATATTGAATTGCCTCCCTTCTTCATAATAAATTCATTTTTGTCTGAAGCATATCTCCTGAACATTACATTGTAAGTTGATGAAACTTGATACTTTGTTCACCTACTAAACATGCTATACCTTGGGCTTTCTTTATGGGGTGCATCCATCGTTGGGAACGATATTCTTGTTTTGTATGTACACAATTTTTCTACACAATTCACTTGCGCTTAAAAAAGTCTTTAATGTCTTTCTGCTTAGCACACACTTCGGTTGAAAGTAGTGTCTTATCATATCTCATGCTGTTTAAGCCTGGTTCCATGAGATGGGGTCTTCGGTCTGTTCTTCTTCTTCGTCTTCACTGACATTTACTAAGCTGGCGTCAGCCGATCTAGTATCCTGCAGATCTCTGATGATGTTGTCTTGTTTCACTGGCTCGGTAGACGTCAGATTACTGCCAAAATCTGACCAAATCGTCCATGCTGCCTGTCCTACTCATTACTGTAATGAGGTTTGCAAGTGGGATGTCGTCGTCTAGATCTGATTCTTCCTCATTCATGATGTCCACCTGCTGTTGACTAAAGCCAGCATGAGAATAGCAGTTGGTGATCGTCGTTGGTGTAACTCTGCTCCATGCTGTCTTCATCATGAGCATGGCATCGAGTTCGTTGATGACGAGGTCTTCATAGTTGTCAATTGCTTTAAGCCATCAAATTTTTACACCCCCCCCCTCTCCAATTGAAATAATTTGCAGGTCATTATAAGTTACCTCAAGATAGGAGTAACATCACCAAAACTTAACTTATTGAAAAGAATTAAAGTTGATGTCTAGATCAAATGACAAAAGGTTTAATGGTTGGTTGTTTACGAGGGAGGCGGAGGGAGGCGTTCAAATTTTAACCCCATCAAATTTTAACCATCCCCCCCCCCCCACCCAACTGAAATTACTTGCAGGGCATAGTAACCAAAGAATAGGAGTGAAAACATCACTAAAACTAAACAACTAATTGAAATTGAATGATTTTTTTTCCGACTTTGATAGCTGACATTCTGTTCTACAAATTAAGAAAATCTCCAAAACCAAACAAAACGCATTATGCGGCTATCCGATCAATAAATCACACCTCATTAGGCACTCCGTTGTCCAGCCACGTGACCAGCTAGAGGCGTTATCCAGCTGCTGTTGCGTGATTTATGGGTTTCCCAGGTTAAAATTGTTATTGAAATATGATTGGTATTTTTCATTAAGGGTGGAGCTAAGGAAAATCGCTTACGAAACATTTGTCCTTTTTGTTTCAACCAATAAAAATACACAAGTTGAACCCCAGGGGTATTCACATAGTGTCAGACAGTCAAAATGACACCCTTATCAGTTGATTGACGTTTTCGGCACCTCCTTATTTTCAGACATGCGGCATGTTTGAATAACTATTGTGTTCGCAGTTGGGGTCCGATTTTCACGGGGTTTAAAGCAGATGAAAGGATATTATCTTCTCGAGGGAACTGTGTCTCAGAATATTGATGAGGTTCTCCAGCTGTTCACAGCAAAGCGTTACGTAATAGAAATCGACTTAAAACGGTAATTAGTTTGTCTTATAAAATCGTAAAAAAATGAAATATTTTTTAAAAAAAGACATTTTATGATGACATGTGTACTACGTAAACCATTTAGCTAAAAAATGGGGGAATAAATTATAAATCATGATGATAAATTAGAAAAATCCGCTTTCAGTATCAAAACCATCACACAACCTTGAAGAGCGTCCTGAGTTGAGAACATAATGCTAAATATGAAGTTTCTACTACTTTTAGTTGTAAAGCTATGGACAATTTTAAAATTGTAGACAATGTCAGGGGTTGCGAGTTCGATCCCCTGCCGGACCAAGTCTTTCGAATGAGACTTTATAAACTGAGGTCCAATGTAGGAGTGCTTTACACTTGGCATCTAAAAGAACCAGAGAACTCTTTTGATAATAAGAGTATGGCATGGTGCTAGAGTTCTTGGTATCCGCTCCCCTCTCTTTGGGGCGTCCAATTAGCCTATAGAAAGCAAAAAATGATGTTTTGTTAGTGTTAACGAATTAACCGTGCCAAAGTTTTACAGGGATAGTCAGAAAAATCAATTGGGGATTATCTTTCTTGTTGCCAAGATAAGAAAGTATGATAGGAGTTGCCTACAATAGGGGAGTATGTCTTTAAGGATGTCGGCCTGTCTTTTTGAGCATTATGACATTTCCGAAAAATTTTACGAATTCATTTCCCTAAAAATGTTAAGAACTCATTTTTGGTGAATGTATACAGTCATAAAATACTATTTTCCCGGGAAAAAATTGAATTTTTCGTTCTGGAAGGGACTTTTTAAGTTTTATGTCCTATTCGTGGTTTACAGCATACACCATTTTCATAGGTAGGTTGCATTTTTTGACATCAAATTTCATTTCAATTTCTCAGAATATAAGCATGAAATTTTCATGGTAGTACAGTTTTAGTATAAATTATGGATAATTCAATAGATAAAATGATATTTTTTTGAAGAAAAAAAAATCGGTAAAAATACACCAAAAAGTGAAAAAAATGAGAAAAATGGATTTTTTTTTAATAAAATGATCTATATCTTTTTTAAAAGATCCGGGACCCTGTGTTATTATTTGCTATTTCACTAAAACTTTATGTTTGCAAGGCTAAAAATAAAAAATAAAAAATTTGGTAATTAGTTTTCTACAATTTGTAGGGCAATTTTCACTGTGCCTTATTCTCCCGTTATAAAAAAGTGGGTGGGGTAAATTTTACTCCTTTCCGGTGAAATCAAACATTTTTATTTTGGATCTTGACAAAACATTATATTCAGGGTTTATTCTTACTATGGTTATATAAGTCAGGATACTTTTTGTACAAATAGTTTGTTTAAATAAAGATTGAAAAACCGTAGTACAAAAAGTAGGAGTTTTTGAGAAGCTTCAATTTTAGGGGGGTAGCCTTGAAAAATCTCAAATTGTGAAAAAGAAAGATCCGGTACCCCCACTTTTTTCACCAGTTTTGTCATAGAAACTAAATTTACTGTCTGTATGCTAAGTTTGAAGAATTTGGTAATTACTTTCCAAAGGTGCACCTACCCCCTTAAGCAGTTACCTTTTCAAACATTTAAACACGCTTACAATAGAAAAGACTGTTTGTTTCCAGTAAACATGTTGGTGCTTCAAAAATTAGTCTCCTCAACTTTAGTGGGGATACATATTGCTTTTGTGCTGTCTGTCTATCCGTCCTTCTGTCAAGCTTTAGTTTCCGGTCAATTACCTTTGTTCCCATGTTTTGGTGTATTGGTTACTTATGACGAGGGGATGCTTGTTATTGCATTTGAGGTCATTCGGCTCTAAATGACCTTATTGTCTCAATGGGCCGTAAAACACCATTCAATCATTCATTCATTCATTCATTTGAGGTCAGTCCGTTAAAGGTCACATGATCTGTAACTAAAACTAGAGTTTGGGTTTTGCTTTGGTTTCTGGACAATAACTTTTGTTCTAATGGAGCAATGGGGCCCATATTTTGGTGTTTTGCTTGCTACTGAGGAGACACTGGTTAATGTCTAATCATGACCAATGCTGTTTGCGACTCACATAAAAACAAACCATCAGAACTTAACAAAAGTTGCCATTTTCTACATTTATTGTATTGCGTCTGCTTTTAAAGTTTCATTGTAACATCTTCACCACTGTATTTTTGGTGAGCTGGTTTCTAAGATGGACCCCTAGTTAGCATATTGGTTTATTCCTGACAATGAAAGCAAGGAAAGGTGTCCCTGAGCTGCCAAGTCTAACTACATGTATAGTCTTTATCACGTAATGTTGTTCCACAGAATAAAACATCAACATAGATCTACATCGTATGTTGACTATTACACAACAGTCTAGAGCTAGATCTAGGCTATAAGTCTAGATATTATTCAAATATTGCATTTACATCTCAGTTGCGCAGTGCTTTTTTAGCTCACCTGAGCCAAAGGCTTGAGGTGAGCTGTTGGGATGGCCCTGTGTCCGTCGTCTTTAACAATTGCTTCAAATGACATCTCATCCTTTACCCCTTGACAGAATTCAATTAAACTTGACATAAGTGTTCCTTTGGTCAAGCCCTTTCAAATTTGTTCAAAGAATTAAAAACAATGCAGAAATCTGGTTGCCATGGCAACCAAAGTGAAAAAATAAGGAAATCTTAAAAAACCTTCTTGTCAAAAACTGCAAGGGCCAAAGCTAAGATAATTGGTGCATAGCCTTGTCTACAGGTCCTCTATCAAGTTTGTTCAAATTATGCTCCTGGGGTCAAAATTGGCTCCGCCCTGGGGGTCACAGTTATTTAGTGAAATTTTCAAACATCTTTTTTCTGAAACTAATATGGCCAGAGCTTTGATATTTGGCATGGTGAAACTTCTAGATGTCCGATACCAAAAATTAAATGGTTCTGGTCTGTTGCATATCTAGGTCATAGGAGCTAAAAATAGATTGTTTCAATGAAAACTTAAAAAATCTTCTTGTCTGAAAATACAATGGCCAGAGCTAATTTGATTGTTGGTACAAAGCATCATCTACAGGTCCTCTATCAAGTTTGTTCAAATAATGCCTCTGGGGTCAAAATTGGCCCCGCCCGGGGGTCACAGTTTTACATAGAATTATAATAGTGAAATTTTCAAACGTCTTCTCCTCTGAAACTAATATGGCCAGAGATATTTGGCATGTGACACTTCTAGATGTCCTTTACCTATTTTGTTCAAATGGTTTCAATCTGTTGCATATGTATACTAAGGTCACAGGAGCTAAAAATAGATCTTTTCAATGGAAACTTAAAAAATTGTTCTTGTCTAAAACCCTACAAGGTAAAAAATGACCCTTTCCTGGACCTTAAATCATTATCTCCATTTTGTCAGCTATTCTCAGGTGAGTGAAATATGCCCCATGGGGCTCTTATCTTATTGAGTTGTCATAGAGTCGTAAGGCAGCCTATAAGTCAGATATCAACAGATTCTCAACAAAGCTCACAAGACTTCCCTGAGCTGTAAATGACTGAAAACGTTGCTATGGAGGAGAGGTTAAAGCAGCAGACCAAAAGACAAAGAGTTCCAAGTCAAATCTCCTAGATCTACAGACAGTCAATCCCAACTGATACAGACAGAAGTGAGTGATCTTTATTCAGTAAAACCTCTCTATTACGACCACTAGTCTGCAGTAGATTCTAAATTGTGGTAATAATAAGTTGTTTACAACAGGTGAGTCTATTGGAGTGCTTAAAGCAAGTGACAGTAAAACAGAAAGCTCCTTTCTGTTTTAGATTTACTGTCACTTTGCTGTCACCTAGCTGTCTTTTATAAATCAATCAACCTTTGTTATAGTGGTCGTAATAGCGAGGGTGTACTGACATGACTGTACAAAGATATATGTAAATAGTGTCTAGATAAAGTGCTAAATATGTACTGTAGGTCTTAAGTTTATATCTCCTTTTGGCTAGGGTTTACAATTGGTCCGCCACCAAAAACTAAAATTAAGGTTAGGGTAAACTTTAGAATCTGTGCGTAGGTCTTTTCGTATTTTTGTAGAAATGAACTGGCCATCTCTTGTGACATTAATCTGGCCATTTATTGTGACATTAATCTGGCAATTTCTTGGTGACATTAACCTGGCCATAAAAAATTATGTTTTTTGTGGCGGACCAATTGTAAAAGTGCTCCATAGAATATATGTAGTTACTATATTACATTAGGCTATTTAACTTCTAGTATAAGGAGTAGACCAACATGGATGTATAGATCTATAACAAGTTGAAATATGCGAAGTTAAATGCACCTTAGTGCTGTTCCTCAGGATAAACTTTTAACCCATTACCCCATAATACGCCTTTACTTTATTCCTCCACTGAAGAAAAAACAGTAAAACTTCTATTACGACCACTAAAAGGGATGCTAAATCATTGTTTTAATGACAGGTGACGACAGCTTAAAGCAAGATGATGCTGGAGAAGCTTTCTGTTTTACTGTCATCTTGCTTCAAGCAGTCACCTGTCGTAAACACCTGATAATTAATACAATTTGGTGGTCGTAATAGAGAGGCTATACTGTAGTTCCACTAGATATACAGTCATTAATCTGCACCATAAGAAATATTTTCTATATCCTAGCAGATGATCACTTAAAACATGCTTTAAATGATCACCTGCCTCTAAAACTAGAAACAGATCCTGGGGTAATGGGTAAAAGACTTGTGGTTTACTTTTTTTTATCAGGACTTTATTTCTCTCTAATAATAGCTGTATTCGAATCAACAAAAAGTGGGCGGAGCAAATGCGCCAAAGATTAGCTTTGACAACGATTCTGCAGCGACTCGAATAGAAATTGTGGTCAACGAAAACTTTGTAGTAACTTCCCGACAACATGAAATGAATAATATGTACCTGTTAAAAACAGTTGTAACGCCCCCAATTTTTATATACGCATATAATGGCATGCAATCTGGATCCATTGGATTGATTGAAACAGTTTTCATTAATTATCATTTGTTACTATAAGTACATGTACATAATTGCTGTTAATCCAAAGAAGTTTTTCAAAGAAAATAATGAAATCTTTAAGCTCATTGATGGCTAGTCGTTGTTTTCTAGCACATGCTGCTAAGTTTTGCTTGTTGATTCTAATTCTGCAAAATATCGAAACAAATATCGGACAGTTTGGATCCTGATCCTTATCAGACACGGTGTCTGACTGTTCAGGATACAATCGCACATGATGCTGACAATTCTGTATCAATTAAGCTAGCTGCACGTGCCAATAATTAAGCAACCCATTAATCGCGGACTGCATTGAACTGCATTCTAAATGAGTATGACTGTAATGTTTTAAATTCGATTGAAAATTGCGAAATTCTTACTAAAGAAATAGCTGTACGAGTGTCAAACAGCATTGCACCACCCTGATCAGACACCACATGCTGGGGGTCTGATAAGGATAAAACACGCAGACTTATGACGGTAATGTTACCACTTATTTATCACAAGTAATAAGAGGATGATATGACATTGACACTAAAGTCACATTGCTTCCCTTTCAAAGTCTTTAAAGTGCCAAGGTGAGCTATTGTGATCGCCCTGTGTCCGTCAGTCCGTGCTCACAAAATGATAGTTGCGTGGCTAAAATTGTTTCCATAACCTAAACACATATTTCTTGTGACATTAACCTGGCCAGTTGTGGGACACAGGGGTAGGGTTAGCCTCCAGATCATTCTATAACAAAGTTAGACTTCATTTATGTGGCTAACCACACACATTTTAACCACATAAAAGAGATACAATAAAGAAGGAAGTGGTCACTTAAAGAGGCTCGCAACCGGATTTAGCATTAAAAATAGTAATTTGTAAATAAATGTCAAATGCTTATATAAAGGGGTAAGATTTAGTTTAGGATAATAAATTCTGTTAAAAAATGCAGTTCAAAAAAAAAAAGAAGCTCTGGTGGGATTCGAACCCGTGACCCTCCATGCGGAGACAAACATGAAAAAGGGAAGCGCCTTTACCCACGCGGATACTGGCGCTCTCTATCTATATGGTAGCGAATTAACGTACTTCAATGGTAGCGATTGATAGTCCATTATTCCGCTCGTGTTTATGTCTGAGCCCATGTAGAGAAGCAACAACAACAACTATACCGTTAGCTAACGCTATAGAAAAACGATGGAAAATATCTAAAAAAAACCTAAGATTCGGTGACGATTCTTGAGACTTTTTTTGGACTGATCATATCTTTTTAATGTCAGAAGCCAAATAATGCCACAAATTTGCTTTTATTTGAGTATTTTATTTTATTTTGACAAGTACACCATCCGGTTGCGAGTCCCTTTAAATGGAGATTGTGGGTACATCCGTCCGTTGTCAAACTTTTTCTTTAACAATCTTCTTCTTGGAAAACACTGGGCCAATATCTTCGAAACTTCAAAGTATTGTTCCTTGTAGGGTACTCTCTCAGATTTCTTCAAATATAGGTCATCCAATTGAAATTGTGGTTGCCATGGCAACCAATTGAAAAAACTTTAAAAATCTTCTTGTCAGAAACTACTGGTCCCCATTGAAAATAATTTTACCCAAATGTGCCATTGGTGACCCTCTATCAGATTTCTTAAAATAATTTTCCTATCTTAAAAAACATGGCCGCTAGTGGGTGGGACAGATTTTCCTCATTATGGCTATATAGTGAAAACTTAAAAAAATCTTCTTGTCTGAAACCCTTGGTATGATTTGAAAGTAATTTCACACAAATGATCCATGGGTGACCCTCTACCAGATTTCTTAAAATAATTTTGATATCTAAAAAAAACATGGGCGCCAGTGGGTGGGGCACATTTTCCTTATGTTACTCACGGTATAGTAAAAACTTCAAAAATCTTCTTCTGTGAAACTATTGGTCCAAATTGAAAATAATTTCAAACAAATTAATGATCCATTTATGACTCTATATCAGATTTCTTAAAATCATTTTGATATTTTAAAAAACATGGCTGCCAGTGGGTGGGGCAATTCCTTATATTTCTGTATAGAAAATCTTTAAAAATATTTTTCTCTGAAACTATTGGACTGATTTAAGAATATTTTTACACAAATAATGATTCATGTGTGACCCTTTTCCAGTTATCTTCAAACAATCTTCCTAGCTCAAACATATTATTTTCATTGCAAACTTAAAAAAAAATCTTCAATGGTCAGTTTCGTGTTGATAGTTGACATAATTTTTGCTTATTATTAATTTTAATTTACATGCTGTTCTCAGCAATATCAGTGTTGATGGCCAGCAATTGATTCTTAGGTAGCTTTTGACTGATTACTGTCATAGTTAACTTTCTAAACTAAAATTTCATAAAACCCAATCAAACCCATAAAACCCCTAAAACCCACCCTCTTAAAACCCATAAAACCCAGCGGGTTGGGCAATAAGATAAAACCCGGGTTTTATGCCAACCCTGACAGGTTCTCGAATGGAGTTGTGGGCTATACGGTAAACCAATTTAGATACAGTTTTGTCTTAATATTACACTCACCCAAAAAAGTGCCTTTACACCGCCTTAAGGCTTTATGATTCCTCCCAATCAATCAATGAGAAAGTTATCAAAAAATCAAAAGCTACAACACTTTGTAGGGAAGTGTGTGATTTTGGTGTCAATGTCATCATCCTTTCAAGACTTTGACTTATGTTAGTGAATAGGGGTGTAAAACAGAATTAAGCGGAAAAAAAGTTTTGTCAGAATTTACCCGGAAAGGTTGGGAATGCTGAATAATATGAGGAAATGTGTTCATTTCATAACCAATAACGGTGAATAACCTCCCTGGCCGCCAGGGGGCGTTCCTGGAGACAAATTGGGAGTACGCAAAAATAGACAGGAACATTTTTTTCCCTAGAATGGCGGAGATACATTCTGGAGTGTTTTTGGACCGAAAAAAGCTACCTAATTAGTGAGATGGTTTCACATAGCTTTGTACAAATGCTATAGATCTACATATTTAGTTTTTTTTCGCAAATTGGATTACCCCAATCTAAATGATTTCACTGATAATCTGTAGGTCTAGAGATGGTCTGCTCAATGTTAAAAAAATCAAAGCCAGATTATATCTTTGTAAAACTCTTATTTCAGTTAACTCTTTGAACCCTAGTCACGCATATAGGCGTCCTTTTCAAACAGTGTAGATGTGAATAATACAATTGTCCTATGCAAACAGTGAAGACCCAGATCAGAGGGCTCCGAAAGGAGCCCTCTGATCAGGGTCTTCACTGTTTGTCATAATGCCAAACATTGACAAAAACAACCCTTAAAAGTCAGAAATGGACTATACTAAAATTGAAACTGGAATTGTTCATTAAAAGTTTTAGGGAGGAAAGAGTTAAAGCGTCGCTTATGAAACAGTTCTTTCAATGAAGCAACTAGTGTTCAGTACAACAATTTTCATCAATACAGTATGACAGCAAATCAGCAGTGTATTTGAGTCATGTCATGAGACTACCGCACTCATCGCACTGCCAAATAGTGTAGATCTAGCACCGTCCTCATCTCAGGCACTATTATATAATATTAGACTACTAAACAAAATTTTGTATAATTATACTTTTGAATGTCAAACAGTGTAGATCAAGATCAGCCGCCGCATCTTTGACAATGCGATTGGTCATGATTTACACTGCTTGCAATGCATACGTCTTCAAGGCACAGCTCATTTATATACACACGAACCAGGCAAACTCTGAAACGTCTACTTCAATATATTGTGTTTGACTTCATGGCACTATATCTAAATAACTATTCTCCTTTTCACCAACGTTTTATTTTACTGATCAATGCAAACCTTCTTTTCTGTATCAATACAACAGTTTTAATTTTCTTGTTGATACATTCCCGCCAAGACGGTGAATTAAAAATAATGAAAGCATACATTGAAAACGTTTCTGTTTTTGCCTGGTACATGTATGTGATACATCTACGTTTATCATTTTGTACAAAAAAAACCCCACAATGTCCATCAGCTTTATACAATCCAGTATTAACCCATTACCTCATAGAAGCGACTTTTAGCGTATTTGAATTATTCTTCCGCTGAAGAAAATAGTTCCAGTTTATATCCTCATGAACAATTGCCAAAACAAATATTTATATATAGCCTAGCAGATGGTATTTTAAAGCAGGCTGAAAGTAAAGCAGAATGTGCCTTAAGGCACATTCTGCTTTACTTTCAACCTGCTTTAATTGATCACCTGCCTTTAATATCATAAACAGGTTATTGGGTAAAGGGTTAAAAACGAATAATGATGGATAATCATTCATACTATCTACAGTGCTCCCTCTCTACAACAACACCTTATAGGAGACAAATTGTGTGTGCTGTTCGGAGGCAGTTGTTATCTATAGGGAGGGGAAATTAAGGCTTGCCTTACAATATTGCAAACAGCTTGAATCAAGATCAGACGCCGCGTAACGAGGCGTCTGATCAGGATTCAAACTGTTTGTCACTCGTCATTATGTGTTTTTCCTGTCAAAATGTTTTATATGTTACTTTGAGATAAACAGCAGAAGACAATTTTAAGCTGACCATATTGCAGCAGTGAAAACTTTAGACGTATTTGTCATGTTTGAGGAACAGTGGCAAGCATAATGCTGCATTGTTGTAAGGAGGGGATCGTTGTACGGAGGGACGTTGTAAGAAGAAAGCACTGTATTCAATGCTAACTGTACATTGATAACAACACCGAGCGGATAACAAGAGCATGCACCCATATTATATCTTAACATACATGTTTTTGTGTATATACATTTATCATATTTCTATACTCCAGCAGATGGCAGCTTAAAACAGGCTAAAAGTCAGGTAGAACGCACATTAAAGCGCATTTTGCTTTACTTTAAACCTGCTTCAAGCGGTCTCCTATTTTCAATAATAGAAACAAGCTGTGGAGTAAAAGGTTAATACTCGTTTACCCATTACTCCATATTCATATACAGTGGAGAATCTGTTATTCTTTCCCGTTTAAACGCAAACGTACGCAAATGCAAAATACTAAAACGTAGAAAAGAACAACTTTTGGACAATTCTGATATTTCATGTTTATCTTGGTGGCAAACAGTTTGGAGCCTGATCAGACCACAGGTTACCCGGCTTCTTATCTGGCTCCAAACTGTTTGTACTGCAAATAATAGTTTTAGCGTAAACGCGTTTATTGGGAAAGAATAACACATTCTCCACTGTACAGTAGGACTAATATACAGTGTATACAGTCGTAAATATGTATCATAACAAATATAAGAAAATGGCCTTCCACTTGATCATAATAATCTAAATGAAAATATTACGAAAGCAAGCAGTATTTACATTTATTTTACATAGCTAGTTTACTCTACATTGTTATTTCCTCTTTAAAATATATTGAAACCGTAAGAGGAAAATTAATATGTAAGATGAATGTAAAATACCGCTTACTTTCGCAATCTTTTCATATCAATTATCCTCCATACTCTATCAGACGGTAGCCTTAATCTTGAAGCTTAAAACAGTCGAGGAAAGTGCATGTTTTCTAACAACTCACTACTCCATACATAGGCATTTAAAGACTTCATTTATTCTTCTACTGCACAGATTCAGTTATTAATACAGTAATGAATATTTGATAGTAGCTTAACAGATGGTAGCTTAAAACTCTGAGCTTAATGCAGGCTGAAAGTAAAGCAGAATGCGCATTAAGGTGCATTCTGCTTTATTTTAAACCCGTTTTAAGGGATCACCTAGGAACTGGTTATGGATTTATATTCATGAATCAATACGTATCGAAATTGTGACAGATAGTAGCTTAAAACTTCAAGATTTAATGCTGGCTGTGGAAAAAACAGAACACGCCCTAAGGCGCATTCTGCTTTACATTAAATCCATTTAACTCTTTGAACCCTAGTCAGGCATATATGCGTCATTTGCAAACAGCGTACCTGTGCAGATTACACTTGTCCTATGCAAACAGTGTTGACCCTGATCAGAGGGCTCCTTAAGGAGCCCTCAGATCAGGGTCTACACTGTTTGTCATTTTGACATATATTGTCAAAATCAACCCTTAATGTCAAAAATGGACTGGACTACATTGCAAACTAGAATTGTCCATTTGAGATTTCAGGGAAGAAAAGGGTTAAGTGGGGCTAGGAACTGGTTACGGGTTTATAGTTATACAGTCATAACACATATTTTCCATTTTGTAGTATTGCAGTTTAAAACTTTAAGCTTAAAGAAGGCTGAAAGTAAAGCAAATGCGCCTTAAGGTGCATTCTGCTTTACTGTAAAGCCGTTTGAAGTTGTCACCTCTCTTCAATAAAGCTATAAATCAACTTGCTACGGGGTGAAGCACACATTTGTTAACATATTTTGGTTAGTGTTTTCTCAAAATGGCTAAGTTAAATATGATTCACATAAATATTAAATGTTCGTTTCTCGAACCGACATTAGTAGTTTTTACCTAGTAGATAAATATTCAGGTAGACAAGGTTTACAAGAGGATGCATTTAAATGATACTGAGTGGGGTGTGTAGCCCTCTTTTCATCATGGTACTATTCTAAAATATGTACTAATTCAGAAAAGACATATAATATTCATACAAGGTTAAATATGAGTTTGAGGGGGAGGAAACGCCCATTTATTGACCTCCACCTATATGTACATGTACAGTTAACCCTCTCCATTGAATACCACTAAAACCTTGGCTAGCTGATTGTAAGAAATATAGGTGACAGCTTAAAGCAATGGAACTAAATAAGCTTAAATGGGTTGAAAGGAGCTTTCTGTTTTACTTTCACTTTGCTCTAAGCTAAAGGAGCTTTCTGTTTTACTTTCACTTTGCTTTAAGCAGCCATTACCTTAAACACCAAATTATTCATGTATTTACTGTATAATTATGTGCATATGTCTAGACTTTGAATATCAAAGCCAGCCGTCAATCTTTTCGCCTGGCAAATATGTCAACAACTTTTTCAGCCACTATTTCACGGTTTCTGTGGATGTGAATTAAACCAAGACCGGACATCCTTTCAGTTGACATTGTAGACCAAAGGTATGTCTTCAGTCTACGCATGGCACTGAAAGAACGTTCGGCCATTGCAGTTGATACTGGCATAGACAGCAGTACGTGCAAACAAGTGCATACAGTCAGATATAACTCCGCGATATTGGACAGAGGAGTTTGAGCATTTAGCTGACATCTAGTTTTCCATCTGCGAATCTCCCCCTCAAACTCATCAAATGTTTGGCACGAAAGATCTGGCAGAAATGTTTGGTAAAGACCTTGAATGCCTTCATCGGAAAGCTGTGCGATGTGTACTGGCAGCAAGTACTGTGCACAGAGCCTACCTTCAGCGTTCAATAGACGATCTGTTAGTTCAACGGCTAAATGATCAAGAAATGGCAGCCACATGTTCCTCTTCCAGTACTCTGAAATGGTTGCTGCCGGCACGTTTTGTCGATTTTGTTGACGTAAAACATCTCGTGGTCTTGTTGGCTCGACATCTACAGATGTTGCCATGGCAATAGCTTTTCCAGAGAGGTCGTCCCACACGGCATCATCGTTGCGCTGTTCTTGGACCAGGTTACAAATGACACTGGCTTCTTTGGACGCCTCAACAAGGTCACATGTCTTCGTCTGTAACATTTTGGAGAAGGGAACAAGCTGCGCCAAAATGAATTCAATTGCCACTAGCGTAACAATGAATCCAAATTGGGTAATGGCCAATTTGAATGGACCTGCCTTTGTATCCCCATAGTTGATGTTCAGGTCGTCCAAAGCCTCTACTACTGTGGTGTATGAACATCTAAATTATGCAGTGCATCTGTACGTGCGGCCCACCTTGTTTCACACAAGGACTGTAATTTTGTTCTTTTTTCCATGGCAAGCCTGCTTTCAGAGTCGCTTTCTAGTGCCTCTTGGAATCTCAATAAACGTTTAGCTGAGTAATTAAAACAGAATGGCACTTCTTGCACCGTGTGCATCATGTTTTGCACTAAGGGTTCTTCAGAGGCATGACATATTGCCAAATTAAGGCAATGGGCTCTGCAATGAGTATACATTGCCCGCGGCTGTACTTCACGGATGCGAGCCTGCACGCCACGGAATTTCCCCGACATATTCGACGCGCCGTCGTACCCCTGACCTCTGAGTCTGTCCAGATCCACCCCGACACTTCTCATTTGTTCAAGAAAAGCATTTGAAAGTGACTTTCCGGTCGTTGATTTGCATTCAGCAAACTCTATAAAGTTTTCTTCAACTAATTTTGTTTCAGTGTCAAAGTATCTCAAGCACCAAGCCATCTGTTCCATGGTTGCTGAATCCGTTGCTTCGTCTGCGATGAATCCGAAGTAAGGAGCCTTGTTACACTGAATTATAATTTGCGACTTAATTTCGTCACCACATATTGCAATTAGTTCATTCTGAATATTTGGCGAGATATACTTGGTCCTTGGTCCCCATTCTTGAGATGATGTGCAAGCAGGCTGTTGTGGCTTGCCTGATAGTGCAGTAATGCAACAAAATTGCTCCCTTCCTCGTCGTGGCCCCTTAAAGGAAGATTCTGTCTGCCACAGAATGACCGTGTCAACAATGGCTAGCAGAATTTGACGATTCTTCTCAACCAAAGCGTTGTAAGATGATGACATTGATGAAGCGATGTCCTTCTGCTTACCGGTCATTACTCTCTTGTAGTTTTCGGCTGCTTCAATGGATTGAACGTGTACGTCACAGGTTGAAGGTTTCTTGAGAGTTTTTGGTAGGTTGCTTATGTCTGTGGCTACGGTCGACACTAATACTCGCTTGATGTTTCCGGCAAAAAGGTGGCATGGGGCACAAAAGACACCATCAGTTGAATTGGAAAATCGTAGCCAATTGTAAGTTTCAAAACAATGTGGCTGGAGTTTTCTGAACGTCCCACCAATGTATCTGAAAGCAGACATAAATACATATTTTACAAACATGTCTATTGCCTGTTTGGACATCTTATGTCTATACTATCACTGCAATTATCTTTTTTAGCTCACCTGGCATGAAGTGCCAAGGTGAGCTTTTAGGATCGCTGGATGTCCGTCGTCCGTCCACAATTGCTCGTGAACACTCTAGCGGCCACAAATTTTATTGGATCTTCATGAAAGTTTATGACAATGTTTGTCTTGATGAAATCTAGGTCAAGTTTGAAACCTCTTATTCAAATGCATCATCACCATAGCGTCATGATGTTATCTTGATGTCATGATGACGTCGTCCTCATAACAACATTTGTCATATTTAGGGCTATTTATAAATTAAAAAACTGCCGGGTAAAACACTTGCGATGAGGTAACTGAGTGCCTGTTCGATTCAATGTCCGGTACAGGTTCCGAACCTATTCAAGAACAGGTATCAATTGTTCTTGTTCTCTATTTTGAAATATTCAATTAGTGACATAATTTGAGGCAATCGAAGCGAGCCGGAAAATAAAAATAAAATAGAATAAAGCAGATCTAAATCATTTCCAACTGCATTTTATTATTAACATAGCCATTGTTTTGGCCCTACATTATCCTAAATTGATGACGATATGCCAAAACATGGGTCAAGTTAGTTTGTTTCCCTAACACCTTTTACGATAACAGTCAGGGTACATGTATAGTTATGAACGATAACAAAGTAATTTTTAACATGAAAGAGTTACCTTACTTGGAATGAAAATTTGGCCAGAATTTCCCTTACCAGAGTCATTTATTTTTTTTATATAAAAATACTGTTTTCACCGACTTCTATGTTGGTGAGTAAAACTGTATAATTTATCAATAGGAACATACATCGTGTTTTAGGGATTTGGATCTAGATCCATGATTTATTCATCTGTTTGCTCTGTTACGGTGTCTGTTTTCTCTAGTAGACTACGTTTGAAAGAGAACAATCATCATGTGTACCTGCTTTTGAATGAATACTGTCGGACACTGTTCCATTTTGCTGTTAATAGGCTCATCTTATCATTGTCATCAGCTATTCCGTCAGCGAACACATCCTTGTATGGAGGATCGATGGTGTTTGTTGATGTCGCCATTTTAAAAATTGCCGGGTAAAAACTTGCCGCGAGGTCACTGAGTGCCTGTTTGATTCAATGTCCGGGACAGGTTCCGAACCTGTTCAAGAACAGGTATCAATTGTTCTTGTTCTCGATTTTAAAATATTCGATCAGTGATAAGTTGAGGCGAGCGAAGCAAGCCTGGAAAAAAAGGAAGTAGAATAGAGCAGATCTAAATAATTTTATTTTCGACCAGGGACATTTAAAAAGACCTTACCCGGGTGAGGCATGATTTTGTTTTGCTTTTTCAGGTTTTTAGACTTTTTTATTTTTTGGACTTTCAAAATTTACAGTACGCAACTGCGTACTTTGCGTATGCCTAGGTACGCCCCTGGCTGCCATGTTCCTGGATACATCTCAGTAGGGGTCGCCTCATGGAGTGCACGTAGCGTTGAATAACCTTATTAGACAGACGCTGCTATTCCAGCAGTTTTATTGTCCCCAAGGTGTTTATGTCATGCTTTGACCTGTATTGTGAAACTGGATGGCAGTATGGCCTTAGTGGCAGACATCTACAAACTGATGTTTTAGTGCAGATGTCTCTGTGGCTCGGCGGACGATCCCTTCTTAGTGGATAACGGTGAGGCACCCAGCCCAAGTGGGGGAACGGCGTTATTAGTCTCAGACACAGCAAAGAGCTGAGTAAATCAGTTGGATGACAGCTAGAGCACTCTACGTAGAGTACCGATATTAACCTGATCTCTTTAGAGACGTTCTACCGTAAGGTATGTGTAAAACACAAAGCTGTAAAGGACATACGCTACCAATTCATGCGACATGAAGTCGGATAAATCAAGCTTCAGAAAATTGTGCGTATCGGTTACCTCCCTTAGGTAATATCTGTTTCAAACAATCTCCATTAATCACGTGATATAAACATTAAATACATGAAATTGTACTTGGTAAATGAAACTTGGCGAACTTGGCCATTTGTATATGTATGAAAGTGCCTATAGTTTCAAAAGAAGCATTATAACTTATGCTTTTTTTTTTTTACCATTTTCTCACTATTCACACTAGCTTTTATTGTGTAAAGTTTCTGCTATTTCTTTCAAAAAGATTTTGATTGACTGAGTGTTTTCATTGAATTTAAGCCAAAACAATTTAGAAAAATGCATATATGTGACCAGCCACGCGAAAAGGGCCCTTCTGGGTGAGAGCGTCATTTGGAGAAAAACGACATTAATTTTGTGCACCTAGTCTTTATATTTAACCCACATGTTTGTTGTGATTTAAACTAATGCAAAGATCAGAACATTGACGCTATGATCAGAATTTTAAAATTAGTGACACTCATAAAGCATCTAGATCTACTCAATTTTTAGCTCACCTGGCACAAAGTGCCAAGATGAGCTTTTAGGATCGCTGGATGTCCGTCGTCCGTCATCTGTCCGTTCACAATTGGTTCGTGAACACTCTAGCAGCTACAAATATCATCCAATCTTCATGATAGGCTGACTCCCCTCAAAAGTTGACAGGTTTAAATTTTATGGTTCACTGCTCGTTGTTTTGCTTATACCTGAGAAAGAAAAACGAAAAATAAAATTAAAAAAAATAGAAAAAAAAGAAAAAACCAATTAATGTGATAGGTGAACAACGAGCAGTGAACCGTGAATGTACTTTACAACTTTGCACATTCCAAGATTTAGGGGTGATTGCATTATTGCAATGGGGCCCTACCGATATACAGAGTTACCCCGCATGGAAAGTGTGATAAGAGTAGCGCCCCCTGAATATGCGGTTGTTTCCGGTTCAATAGTGAAGTACACATAGTATCGAAAATCCTTTATCCTCAAACACGAATTTGAGGAGATCGTCTGCTTGTTAGTGTAGAGCTTATATTATATACAGTAGAACCTGGCTATACATTATTGAAAGCGCAATCTCTCATATTGTTCAAAAATAGAATGATTAAGACATGCATTTACTTTACCTACAATAAAACTTACAAAAACTTCCATAGATATACCGTTCTATGCATATCATTTATTCATATGTTTATTAAAATATTGTCATCAATCTGCACCCCAATAAATATGTTATACCTCCCAGCAGATGCTAGCTTAAAGCAGAATGTACCTAAACCTGCCTTAAGGGGTCACCTATCTTCAAAACTAATACCATCTATTGGGTAAAGGGTTAAACCCCGTTACATGGATGTGTCATAGCAACATTCTGGTTGCTGTTAATCAACCATAAACCCTACCCGCTATGAATACCTATCATTTAATTTATTACTTTAGCTGATTAAATAAGGAAAAATACCGTAGGAATGATCAATTATGCTAATAGCATGATAAGGGTTAATATTTAAAAAAAAATACTGCCTACTTTCTTGATAAAAGTTTAGAACATGATATCAATTTTGACTTAAAACATATATGAGTGTGAAACAGTTCTACCCCTGATCAGCCTGTTAGTATATATGCTGCATCTTATCTGGTTCCAAACTTTTTATAAATGATAGTGTTTTAAGCCTATTATAATTAGTGAACTGGTAAAAGATCAACAGAAATAAAGTTTTAATCTACTAAAACGATGGAATACATGCTTTACTTTCAACATTGAGTTTTCAATAGAGTACACATTTAATGATAGGAGAGGGGTTCTAAAGTATTTATGTTGTTAAAACGGTATGTATTTCCTATTAACCCTTTAAATACGCCTTTGGTTTATGCCTCCATTGAAGGAAAGAGTTCTAATTCAAAGTTGTTATTAGCATGAATGTGCAACATTAAAAACATTGAATATCCTAGCAGATGGTAGCATAAAGCAAGCTGAAAGTAAAGTAGCATGTACTTTTCAATCTACCTTTAATGGACACCTGTCTTTCCAGGTAGGAACAGGCGATCGGGTAATGGGTTTACCCATTACCTAAACCAATTACCCCACAGCCTGTGTTAAGTATTGAATATAGGTCACCTCTTAAAGCAGGTTGAAAGTAAAACATAATGCACCTTAAGGTGCACCCTGCTTTACTTTAATCCTGCTTTAAGGCACCACCCAAACTACGACATAAAATATCACCTATGTTTCATAATTATGACTGCTTAGTGCATGAAGAGGATTTAGTTGCTTATGAAGGTGGAATTCATTAAAGAAGTAAAAGGCATAATGATGGGGGTAATGGGTTAAGCTTTTGCACATGAAGGAGTGCATGGTATAGGAGATAAAAATTTATTCCACACATGAATAACAATGTGGATCCTATATAAAAAAATAGTTTGGTGTGTTTTGATTCCAGCCTGTGTACCTAAGACTTAAGCTTCCGTTTTATGGCTTGTCATAGCAGAGATGACTATTATGGGACAGCAGCTGCACCCCAGTGGGGGGTCAGTATACAATTCGATTTCTAGCTAATTGGTTACTTCCTGTTGTTAGTTGTGATGATGCTTTGCGCTTTATGGCCCCTGGGCAGAAGTCTTGAGAGGTGAAATCCATGTGCGCTATGAGCATGACAGGCTGAACTATTTCTATGAAATTTCTGTCAACTAAAATCTGCTGGTATATAATGAACAAACAAAATATACATTTTTGAAGAAACTGTTTACCATTCAACATATTTTAAAAGATCAGTTTAACCCTTTGCCTAATGAATATTCATGTCATTATTAATAACTGAATAATACATGTACAAAGTTTATGTTTAATACCGGTAATGTCTTAATAAATATCCCCTTTTTCACCTGTAATAGGCAGCATTTATAGACCTATAATGTCATTTAAGAGCCAGAGAGGACAGTCATTGATTATAGAGACTGTTCCTATATAGTAACCATCTGATCAGGATCTACTTTTAATCCATGTTAACATTATTTCACCTAGGTGAAAACCCGTGTCTGTTAAGTATGTTAAAAGTCAGCTTCTTTGTTATATAGAAAAAGTATGATCAGTGCTATTTTCGGTTTGCTAAAAACGATGAAATAAATAACCGTCGCATTTGACATTAAACAAAATTAATACATTAAAATACATAGGGATAAACGGGAGCTTGACTGCATATAGATATAGCTATCAAACTAATAAACCGCATTCGATCTATTCTTTTCCGAATCGTTTATGACCGATATCGACACCGTCTCAATGATGCGTTAACTAAACCGGAAACAACCTTTACCTTATCAGGGGAGTTAACTCGTGATGAAAATTGGGATAACTCTGTAATGCGGTAGGGCCCCATTCATCTTACTGAGCTGTTGATATGCTAACAGCATGTTGACTCCCCTCAAAAGTTGACAGGTTGAAATTTTATGTTTCACTGTTCGTTGTTTACTTAAACCTGAGAAAGAAAAACGAAAAATGAAGTAAAAAAAATAGAAAATAAAGAAAAACAAATTAATGTGATAGGTGAACAACGAGCAGTGAACCGTGAATGTACTTTACAACTTTGCACTTTCCAAGATTTAGGGGTGATTGCATTATTGCAGTTCATCTCACTGAGCTGTTGATATGCTAACAGCATGCTGACTCCCCTCAAAAGTGGATAGGTTTAAATTTTATGTTTCAAGATAATGAAAACTATTCTGCCTGTCATAACCAAGCATATATTTAGACTTAGCATTAAAACTAGTAATTTGTATAAACGGGTAAGAATTAGTTAAGGATAAGAAATTCTGTTTAAAAAATGCATTTCAATAAAAAACATTATTGAGCTCTGGTAGGATTCGACCATGGGCTATTCATATCTTAACGTACTTCAGCGATGGAGAGTACATAATTGGGCTCAGGTTTATTTGTGAGCCCTTGATCAATTTCTGTTGCGTCTTTTGAAGCAATTGATAAAGCGATGGAAAATATCTAAAAAATGAATAGTGCCAAGGTGAGCTTTTAGGATCGCTGGATGTCCGTCGTCTGTCTGTCCGAGCGCACGAAAGGTCCTTTGTTGGGTAGGGAGAACAATAGATTCCATTCATTCCGTGATTACCCTATTGTTATTGTTGGGTATATTAGTGTACTGTTGGGTACTTTTAAACAAAAAATATACCCAACAAATGTCCAACTGTGAGAACGTCCGTCCGTCCGTTCACAATTGTTCGTGAACACTCTAGCAGGTTCAAATCTCATTGGATCTTAATGAAACTTGGTCACAATGTTTGCCTCAATAAAATCTAGGTCAAGTTTGAATGTGGGTCATGTCCGGTCAAAAACTAGGTCACTAGGTCAAATTATCGAAAAACCTTGTTAACACTCTAGAGGCTACAAATTTCATTGGATCTTCATGAAACTTCATCAATATGATTGCCTTGATGAAATCTAGGCCAAGTTCGAATGTGGGTCAAACACAAACGCATTCCAATGAAATGAAAATGAAAACATTTGACAATTCAGACTTAATCTAATCTGAGTGGCAAACAGTTTGGAGCCTGATCAGACGCAGGGTTACCCGGCGTCTGATCAGGCTCCAAACTGTTTGCAATGAAATTAATATTTTAAGCGTAACCGGGGTTATTTGGATTGAAAACGTTTCTTCTACTGTCCTCTTCAGGCTGCACACGGGGTTTAAACTGCTAACCTAACCAGCAAACAATGGTAATTGAACGCACTACAGATAGTCATTAATTAGTAATTACGTCTGGGTCTAAAATTAAGCGCCAATGCACTTAAATTTGAACTCTGGCTTGCGTTTCAATTTCACTTAAGGTACTTCGCATACGGAAGTCTTCTTGACGACAGACTTTTTCGGCACGTGCTTATACAAGAAAATTTTTATAAAGGAAATGTTGATACGATTCAGTATAGTCCTTCATAGCGCAGTTGGTAAAGTGATTGACTAGCAATCCAAATGTCATAGGTTTGAGTCCCATTTGCAAAATAGCTGATAACATCTTTCTGAACGGTATGACTACAGCAAAAGCAAGGTTCCTTCCGCGGAGGTTCTTTCCGGGAAAGGAAGATGTTCAAACAAAAGGAAGATTTTAAATCTCCGTGTGTACCCATATCCGTGTGTACCCATATGAACAAACAAAACATTATTTTGAATAAAATTATTATTAATTGCTATATTATATCAATACACAATATTAAATGATAAAATCAGTTGTTTAAGAATTCCTTCCTCGACGTAAGGAAGCCTTACAGTTCCTTGACGTGGATGGAAGATTTTCAAACAAAAGGAAGATTTCATTTCTCCGTGTGTACCCATATGAAAGAACAAAACATTATTTTGAATAAATTATATTATAAATTGCTATATTATATGAATACACGATAGTAAAATGATAAAATCACATTATAAACGTTCCTTCTGCAGAAGGAAGATTTTCAAACTAAAGGAAGATTTTATTTCTCCCTTGGTACACACATGAACAATAAAAACATTATTTTGAATAAAAATATGTTATTAATTCCTATATTATATGAATACACGATATTAAAATGATAAAATCAGTGGGTGTCAGTCCTCTTTGGTTAAACGGAATATACCACAAGGGATGTATATAGCCAGAGTTTCAATACAAAGATTTAATAACCACTGCTTTTTCCTAGTAATCCACCGAATAGCTTCAATAAATTATGTTAATAATTGCTATATTATATGAAAACACGATATCAAAATGATAAGATGTTGAAAGGAATACATGTATACTGGAAAAGATGTATGAAGCCGTTATATACCCGGCTTCGTTAATATCGCTTTTTTCATAAGCAAAATAGCTGATTTCCATTCAAAAGGGAGACTGCTATAATGATATAATGTCTAAAGTGTTGATACTCTCGGTCTTGAAAAGATATTCATTTTGGGGAAGGAACTTTCGTTCCGGGGAAGGAAGATTTTCCAACAAAGGGAAGATTTAATTTCTCCGTGTGTACATATATGAACAAAAAAAATATTATGTTGACTGAAAGTATGTTATTCATTTTTATATCATATAAATTCACGAGAACAAAATGATAAAATCAGATGTTAAAACAAGGGGGGGGGGTTTTTTTTTCCAAATTTGGCGTGAAAACAAATATACCGGAAAAGATGCATAGCCAGAACGTCAATACCCAGCTTAATGTTATATGAATCCACGATATCAAAATGATAAGATTAGATGTTAAAAAGGAAGATGAACAACTTGGAAAGCTTCACCTGTTTTCATTTAGGCAAAAGGAAGATTTTCCGATGAAAGGAAGATTCTATTCAATTACCCAATACCCCATAGCCTGTTTTTGGTTTTGAAGACAGGTTTCTACTTAAAGCAGGTTAAACATAAAGCAGATCGAATGTGCCTTATGTCACATTCTGCTTTACTTTCAGCCTGCTTTAAGCTGATGTCACACCTTCATAAAATATCCCTGTTTAATTCTGGATAAAAGTAATATAGAAAGCTCTTATTTAGAAAGCTCCAATAGGAGCTTTCTGCATCTCTTCTGTTGCAGATTAAGCTGATTCCATTTTATTGTGTCACCTGCTGTGCCCCTGTCAGATCAAATTTGGACCCCCGTAAAAAATGGACCCGCGGGTCCATTTTTGATAGCAAAATATGGACCCCCCCTGTAAATTTTGGACCCCCCCCTCAAAAGTTGGTAATGCTTCTCCCTAATGCAAAATGTTGATTACTCCTATCCTGAGGTTGTTATGCCCATAAAAAAAAAAAAAAAAAAAAAATATTTCGGTTGGAGAGGGGGTCCAAATTTGATGGCATCAAAATTGGACCCCCCCACCCCCCTGCCTTAGCAACACCCAACCATAAGTCATTTGATTTTCACATCAACTTTAATTCTTTTCCATAAGTTGTTTTATTTAAGTAATGTTTTACTCCTTTCCTGACGTTATTATGCCATGCAAATTACTTTGGTTGGAGAAGGGGGGGGGGTCCAAATTTGATGGCGTGAAAATTGGAAACCCCCCCCTCCCCCCCCCCCCCCCCTTTTCAACACCCAACCATAAGTCATTTGATTAACACATCAATTTTAATTATTTTCCATTAGTTGTTTTGTTTAAGTAATGTTTTAATCCTTTCTTGAAGTTACTATGCCCTGCAAATTATTTTGGTTGGAGAAGTGGGGGGTCTAAATTTGATGGCGTAAAAATTGGACCCCCCCCCCCCCCCCCCCCCCCCTCCCTTTTCAACACCCAACCATAAGTCAATTGATTTACACATCTAGTTCAATTCTTTTCCATTACTTGTTAAGTTTTAGTGATGTTTTTTCTCCTATCCTGAGGTTACTATGCGCTGCAAATTATTTCGGTTGGAGAGGGAGGTCCAAATTTGATGGCATCAAAATTGGACCCCCCCTCCCTTGGTGACACCCAACAATAAGTCATTTGATTTTCACATCAACTTTAATTCTTTTCCATTAGTTGTTTTGTTTAAGTAATGTTTTACTCCTTTCCTGAAGTTACTATGCCATGCAAATTATTTTGGTTGGAGAAGGGGGGGGTCCAAATTTGATGGCGTGAAAATTGGACCCCCTCCCTTTTCAATACCCAACCATAAGTCATTTGGTTAACACATCTACTTCAATTCTTTTCCAGTACTTGTTAAGTTTTAGTGATGTTTTTTCTCCTATCCTGAGGTTACTATGCGCTGCAAATTATTTCAGTTGGAGAGGGGGGTCCAAATTTGATGGCATCAAAATTGGACCCCCCTCCCTTGGCAACACCCAACAGTAAGTCATTTGATTTTCACATCAACTTTAATTCTTTTCCATTAGTTGTTTTGTTTAAGTAATGTTTTACTCCTTTCCTGAAGTTACTATGCCATGCAAATTATTTTGGTTGGAGAAGGGGAGGGGGGGGGGGGGGGGGTCCAAATTTGATGGCGTGAAAATTGGACCCCCTCCCTTTTCAACACCCAACCATAAGTCATTTGGTTTACACATCAACTTTAATTCTTTTCCATTACTTGTTTAAATTTTAGTGATGTTTTTTCTCCTATCCTGAGGTTACTATGTGCTGCAAATTATTTCAGTTGGAGAGGGGGGTCCAAATTTGATGGCGTAAAAATTGGACCCCCCCCCTTACTTTTCAACACCGAACTATAAGCCATTTGCTTTACACATCAACTTTAATTCTTGTCCATTACTTGTTAAGTTTTAGTGATGTTTTTCTCCTAATCTGAGGTTACTATGAGCTGCAAATTATTTCAGTTGGAGAGGGGGGTCCAAAGCCATCTATTTTTCTAATCTTTTCTAATCATTTATTTTCTAATCTTAAATGACTTGCAAGTGTAGGCAAATGAATTAAATTACATAGATGTTCTCCTTTTAAAGTGTTCAATCAAAGCAGGCTTTGCTTTCACAATAGACTTATATACATATTCAACAATTAAAGAAGAGACACACATATTCAATTGTTGTATAGACCTGCCTGTTTTAAAGTTGGATGAAAGTAACATAGAAAGTTCATGGATTTGCTTTCTGTGTTACTTTTTGCCGTCACTAAACTGACGTCACACCTTTATAAAATACCTGTTTAAATCTGGATAGAAGTAATGTAGAAAGCTCCAATCAGAGCTTTCTGCATTTCATCTGTTACGCATTAAGCTGATTCTTTATTTTTTCAAATTTTAAATGACTTCAAGGGTAGGAAAATGATTTTTAAGATATCATAATATACATGTATAAATAAACAATTTAAATAGAGAATGGTTGAGGCGTTTTTGGTAAAACAGTAAATTATATTAATTAAAGGTGTATTTTGCAATATGTTCTGGTATACCACACCGGTGGGAGAATATACATTAATAAATTATTATAGTAGTGTAGTGAGTTGATCTCTATTACGTTTTCACAATATATAATACATAAATTATAAAAGTAATTTGCCACCTAATGAATATTCATATTTTAAGTTATCCCGCGTAAACAAATCAGCATGGAGCCGCTACTTCTATAGCTCTGCCCATGATGGATGTAATTGTCAATAGGCGTGTCGGTGACCTCCGCTTCGTGCCATGCTATTGGCTTGTAGCGGGGAGATTGTCGGCCAACTTAATCCTGTTATTATTGCAGAATGAAGAGGCCACAGTAAAGATTTGGACCAGTAGTTTTTTGACAAGATGATTTTCTAAGTTTTTTCAATTGGTTGCCAATGGTGATCAGTCCTTACATCGTCTATGCTAGCTGCCATGCTCTATGGCTTCGTCTTATCCAGAGCCAACTGGACGCTCTCTCAGCAGCTTTTCTAAGAGCATGGACTGCTTTTTTTGCTGTCTGCCTTTAAAGGCATCTGCTCCCATCATCTTCCATACTGACTGTGATGGAAAGCCTCTACACCCAATTTCAAGTCTTCTATCCTCTTTCCTGCAGCTGTTAGCTAGGTTAACTCATTACCCCATAGCACGTTTCTTATTTTGAAATAAATGTGACTTCATAAAGCAGGTTGAAAGTAAAGCAGAATGCGCCTTAGGGCGCATTCTGCTTTACTTTCAGCCTGCTTTAAGCTATCATCTGTTTGAATATGAAAATATTTCTTATGCTGCATATTCTTGACTTAATAAATTGCAACTATTTTCTTCAGTGGAGGAATAAATTAAAGTTGTAAAAAGGCGTATTTATGGGGTAATGGGTTAAGGTATGTTACTTGACTGCTGATCCGTTTCATTAGGGTCCGGAGATCTGCTCGGATCTTCTTCCTCTTTACAGGCCCTTCTGTTGGGAGCATATGAAATTTTCTTGGAGTTGTGTTAGACCTGACCAAATCTCTAATTCCCCAAGGCATATTATCTTTTGTCTTCTCTCAGCAGAAATTGGTTGTACTCTTTCCTTGAGCCCTGGCATGTCCTCTTGCTTACTTGCTTGTGATGTGCCCCATAACTCTGGATACTAGTATCTCTCCTGAATATTGGTGAATCTTCTAGCACCTCTGTTCTTGGTTCCTCAGTGATTGTATCTGGTACACTCCCCTGCACTGGGAAGAAATCCTCAATTGGCCGAGACCCACCTCCTCCTAGCCACTCCCAAACAGCCAAATAACAGAAGCTGAAAGACAACTAGTACTGTGGTTGGGAACCAGACTAGTTGTCTCCCTCGTCTCACCAGGTAAAACTGTGCATTACTTATGCCTTTCATGTGTTTGACAGTCACTCTTTGTCTGAATCTTTCAGCCCGCTGTGGTTCTTGCAGACCTTTCCACAGTCACACACAATAGCTGCTCCTGCAGTCAAAGTCCGTTGTGATTGCCTGTTTGTTACCTTTAAATCCGTCCTGTTGAGCCTTTCACCCCCCCCTCCCCCCCCCCCCCCCCCCACACACACACACACACCCCACCCCCCTCTCTCTCTGAAGACACGAGGGGTGCTTTTCTTTATGTTCGTCTGTAGCAATCTGATGGTTGTTTCTTCGCAGGAACAGTACAGCAGGGAGCGGACCCACTGTAAACCCTTTCTAGTCTTTCCCAGATGTCATCTGTCTTTCCAGCGTCACCATTCTTTCTTGGTTGAAATCGAGCCTTTCCTGGAAGTCACTGGTATACCAGCTATAGTGTTGATTAATACAGTAGTATTTCTATTTCTATTTATTTCTTCTATGCCATCAATTCTGATGATTATGAGAAGGGGCACTTTTTAGGTGCACCAATGGGACTGTATGTACCCAGCCGGTCACTTTATCCTGACACCGACGAACCAGTTGTAATGCTAACCCGAAATTCTGAGTGCCAAGGAGGGAAAGCTATTACTACCAATTTTCTAGTCTTTGGTTTGACCCGGCCGGGGATTGAACCTGCAACCTCCTGCACTGCAAGCGGACGCTCTACCACTAAGCCGTGAAACATAGAGGTCATCAGCCAAGTGGCCATCAATCGTCAACTGCTTCGCCCCTGAACTCTGAACACTCTCCGGATTGGAAGGGGGGCATTTAGTTGTGATCAGTCATTACCTTACCTCGTCTATACTGGCTGCCATGCTGTTTGGCTTCGTCTGATCCAGAGCCAACTGGACGCTCTCTCCGCAGCTTTTATAAGATCATGGACTGCAGTTTTTCTGTCTGCCTTTAATGCCCACTGTTCCCATCATCTTCCATACTGACTGTGATGGAAAGCCTCTACACCCAATTTCTACTGGGAAGACCTAACTTTTCCATCTTGTTTGCTAGGTCAAGGTATTTTGCCTTCTTCAGTTCAAAGGCTTCCTCTGCCCGCTCTTCCCAGGGCACAGTTAGCTTCACCTTTATCACTTGCTTTGGGAGTTTTGACCAGATTACTGTCTGGACGAAGGTAAAGTATCTTTTAAAATTCACAGAAATTGCAATTTTCTACATTTTATTGCATTCATAAGATTTCTTAGCAGTGTGCAGGGCTCCAGATAAGAGGAAGTAAAATGAAGAAATCCACATGTTCTCACTTATGTCATGAAATCCTATGGTGTAACTTATAAGAATTGTCTCTTCGAGACGATTCTAATGAGTTGTAACACCATAGGGTTCAATGAATAAAAAAGATTTTAGATTTTGAAACACTCTCCTTATCTGGATCTCTGACTTTAAGTAGTGCCTTTGTTCTATGTAGGGGCCTCCGTGGCCTAGTGGTATAGTCATTGTGACTAACATCACTAAGCTCCTCACCGCTGTGAGTTCGAATCCCAGTAGGGTCGTTCGGATTTTTCATGTGGGGAAGCCTTCCAGCTGGCTTGCGGAAGGTCGGTGGTTCTACCCAGTTGCTGATTTGTGCCTGAAACAGTGCATAAATCACTTCTGGGGTCTTCCTCCACCTATAATTAGCTGGACGTCGCGATATGACTGAAATACTGTTGAAAGCGACGTAAAATCAAAACAAATCAAATCAAAATTGTTCTATGTAAATATCAACTACACTATAGGGTTCCTTAGCAGTGTGGTGATAAAATGAAAACATGTTCTCTTTGGAACTGTTGTCACAAATCAGTGACCTGTGCATCTCGATTCCTATACTCATTACATTTGCCAGGAACTCATTATCTAAAAACTTGTGAGTCCCATGGACCCATAGCTTTTCTGGCCTTTATTAACCTATTACTCATAGGCAAAAAGTAGCTTATCTAATTGCAACTTAAAGCAGTTTGAAAGTAAAACAGAATGATCATAAAGGAGCATTCTGTTTTACTTTCAGTCTACTTTAAGTAGTCACATGTCTACTAGAAACAGTCTATGGGGTAATGGTTTAATTATCCCATTGTCCATTATTTGTATTGAAGATAGGTGACCACTTAAAACAGGTTGAAAGTAAGGCACATTCTGCTTTACTTTCAACCTGCTTTAAGTGGTCACCTGTCTTCAAAACTAAAAATAACTTATGTGATATTGGGTTAAATTTTCAACTCAAGGACTCAATGTATGTCTCAAGGACGCATTGTTTTACAGAATGTGCATCCCAAGGACTCATTCATCTGATTTCTAAAATTAACACCGCAAATATCATGTATTAGGTTTGGAAATTTGTAATGACCAAAACAAATTATTCGAAAAACCTATTAAGATTTTGAAGCAAGACATTTTTAGCTTGCCTGTTCGTAGAACAGCAGAGCTAATGTCATACTCCCGGCGTGGGCATGAGCGTGAGCGTGGCCAAGGTAAAAGTTTTTTGGACGGGTTGTTTTAAAGCTTAATATTTGTGCTAGGGTTATAAAATTTTGTATGGAGGTTCATTTGGGGTTAAACATTGATGTTATGAAGTTGGAATTTAAAAATACTTTTAATTTATGTCAATTTTTGACATGTTTTGGACTTAGGTTTTTCTACTACAAATCACCAGGTTAAAGTTTTTTGGACGGGTTGTTTCAAAGCTTAATATTTTTGCTAGGGTGCTGAAATTTTGTATGGAGGTTAATTAGGGGTTAAACATTGATGTTATGAAGTTGGAATTTAAAAATAATTTAAATTTATGTCAATTTTGGACATGTTTTGGCCTTAGGTTTTTCTACTACAAATCACCAGGTTAAAGTTGTTTTAAAGCTTAATAATTTTGCTAGGGTACTGAAATTTTGTAAAGAGGTTTATTTAGGGTTAAACATTGATGTTATGAAGTTGGAATTTAAAAATGATTTTATTTTTTGTAAATATTTGACACGATTTGGACTTAGGTGTTTTCCTACTAAACACCAGGTTAAAGTTTTTTGGAGGGGTTGTTTTTAAAGTTTAATACTTGTGCTAAGGTGCTGAACTTTTGTAAGGAGGTTCATTAGGGGTCAAACATTGATGTTATGAAGTTGAAATTTAAAAATAATTTTAATTTTTGTAAATTTTTGACACAATTTGGACTTATTTGTTTTGACTACAAATCACCAGGTTAAAGGTTGCAGGGGTTGTTTAAAGTTTAATATAACTAGACTAAGACTCAACATTAATTTAATAATAGTTCTAAACTGAAAATAGATTTTCTTTTGATACAAGATGTTTTTTAGACTCAAACTTTAAATAGGCAAGCATCAGGTGACTCTGACACCCATTTCTGGTTATAATACAGCATAAGGGTAAGTTTAGTTTAAGCAGTATCTTTAAGTTTAGTTTAAGCAGTATCTTTGTTCTATGTTAATATCAACTACCAGGGCTCCAGATAAGAGGGAGTAAACTGAACAAATCCAACAATATCTCCCTCATTTCAATTCCAAATCCTATGGTGTTACTACTCATTAAAATCTTCTCTTCGAGACGATTCTAATGAGTAGTGACACCATAGGGTTTAATTCTGAAATAAAGGTTTTAGTTTTTGAAATACTCCCCTTATCCACCCTGAACTACACTTAATAGTTTCTTAGCAGTGTGGTGATAAAAAGATGACATGTTCTGTTTTGAACTATCGTCACAAATATATTGTTTACTTACTGTATTATGAGTTATTTGATATTTAGTTTATACCTGATGACTGTATAAATAAGGCCATTAATCTTTATCCTTCATTTTGATTATAATTTGACACTTTCAAGAGCCTTTTGATCCAGATTTGAAGAAGAAAACTTGAGACTGATCAGGATCGAAGTTGCTTGTTATATTTTTGCTTGGACAGTGTGAATAAATTAATTCAAATATTTTGATAAAAAATGTAGATGACAAATTTGAAGCAGACTTAATTCTGGATAAAGATTAAAGCAAATCTACCCTTATCCTGTTAATCTTGAATTGACTGGACTGAGAAACAGTTTGGAAGTAGATCAGGAATTGATTTGTTCTAGATGTACAGTAGAGAAGATGGTATTCTCCCCAAAAACCACTTTATGCTTAAAATATATGTCCACTGTAAACAGTTTTGAGCCAGATCAGACACCAGGTAACTGGAATCTTATCAGGCCCCAAAATGTTTGCTAACCAGATGTAGGGAATTGCAACGTTTGAATTTTCAATTATTTCACATTTTATTGCATTGTGTTTGCATTTAGTTTGGTTAAATGGATAAGAATAACATTTTCTCAACTTTATCTGATTCATGTTTGCATTTCATGTGTTTAAGTTTGGAAAGTTGTTATAACCCAAAAACAAGTTATTCAAAAACCTTTTTGAAGCAAGAAATGTTTATAACACAGCATATTAGGGTTTAACCCATTACCCCATAGCCTGTTTCTAGTTTTAAACATAGGTGACCACCTAAAGCAGGTTGAAAGTAAAGCAGACTGTGCCTAAAGGCGCATTCTGCTTTACTTTCAGCCTGCTTTAAGCTATTATCGGCTAGAATATAGAAAATATTTCTTATGGTTCTTATTTGTAACAGTATAAATTGGAACTATTTTCTTCAGTAAACGGATAAATTAAAGGCGTAAAAAGGAGTATTTATGAGGTAATGGGTTAAGCAGTATCTTTGTTCTTTGTTAATATCAACTACACTAAATAGATTTTCTTGGTTGAGGCTGCGATAATCTACAAGGTAAAGTTAAGTGCTTCAGTATTAAAGATGTGTGGACTAACAAGATACTCTTACATAGTAATCAAGAACCTCGAGTCTTACCTGGTGAAAATAGGGGCAAGTATTGCTGAACTAATGATCGAATTCCTTGAAAGGGCCAGTAAAATTCCGTCCGAGGGAGCAGATATTTTGGCACAGGCTGTGATAAATGACACACAGAATGACCATAAGAACGAGAAAGCTCGAATCTGAGCCAAAATAGAGGAATTTGAAAAATTCATAATGAACATAAAATGCCTGGCAATTAATAAGAACACCTATAGAATGCTAAGGATGTTCGGGTTGTTTTGACTGATGGAAGGAAACAGTTTACAAAAGTGATACGTCTGGAGAAAACGCTGCCTATATGTCTGGTTGAGAGATGTTTATACATGCTTACACCTGTTGTTGCCGCTCGAGAAGGCGAAACTTCGACAATTGAACAAATGATCTGTGAATTTGTAAAGAAAAGCGTCCCAAGCGCCTTGAGGTGAGGACCGACTCAAAAGGACAGGGTCTTTTAATGCCAGATGCTGTTGATAACACCAAGGTTTGTGACGGCAATGGGTTCCACTGGTTATGAATTGGTATGGCAGGTTTGGCAAAGGGGTCCCTTAATCCACGCTGTTGATAAGATGAGGCAATGTGGTCAAGACTGTAAAGGCTGGAGTAAAAGTTGATGACATATGTACCAATAAGGATTATAACTTAGTTATTAGCATGTCACGAGGAAAGGTGCATAAAAATTCTTCACGCTAATAACAAAAGTATCAAAACAATCAGCATCCAAAAAGTTCCACGAGGCCTTCAGATCAGGTCACAGAATCAATTAGTTGTGTGCAGAACTTGCATCATCGAAATGGTGACTGTAGCAATGGGGACGATATGAATGAGCTAACCAACGGGAACAACACCCTCATCCAGCCATGGCGATTAGCTGTGAATACAAATGGGGACATTTCTGTGTCTGACACTGGAACAGGGGGGCGGTAATCATATTTGACAATCAAGGAGAAGTGAAATCCACTTACAGTGGATCGGCCACATCAATTAGACATGCATTTGCCCCGCAATACTATGGACAGATCTTTGATGTTGACTATAACAACCATACAGTACACATTATGACCCACTAGGGAGATTCAGAGGTTTTCTCATTATGGACACTGAACTGAAAAAGCGTGCAATCTCCATGGGCGCAAGCTCCCCGTTTTCGATTGCAATAGACACTGTAGGGGATAGTTGGGTTGGAAACTTTACCTTGTAGATCATCGCAGCCTCATAATAGAAATTATGTGTTGATAGTTAATATATACATGTACTCTTAAAACATTCAACCCTAGCGATGAGTACTCATCAATTTCAAGTAGTAAAACTATTGTCCAATGCAAACAGTGAAGACCCTGATCAGAGGGCTCCTGTAGGAGCCCTCTGATCTGCGTCTGCACCATTTGTTATTTTGCAATATATTCCAGATAACAACCGTAAATACTTTTATTTAGTTGTAAATGGAATAGGCTTAATTGGAAATTGGAATTTGTGTATTGAACCTTTCAGGGATGAATGATACATGTATTCTAAATAGACGCACATAGAACTGTAACTATGCTAAATCATTGACTAGCTTTTATCGATGTTGAACAAAAGAATATTCTCATTTTCAACAATGAAACACTAATACAAATGTCAAACACTATGAATCCTGATCAGACGCAGAGTTATTCGGTTTCTGATCAGGAAACATACTGTTTTCACATGCAAATCAAATTGCACCCATCAGGATAAAGATTTTGGCATTTTTCTGATGTACGTACTCATGGTGAAAAGTTCCAATGAGTACCTGGAAATCTAAGCTAAGTTATTCTGTCTAGTAGAGTGATAATTTAGCACATATGTACTGCTAGTTCTTCCGCGTCGTGGTGTACTTCTGTCGAGTTGAATACTCTACTTGTGTTAAGCTACATATACTGAGCAGAAAAAGTTTAGTCATACATTAAGGATGCAGACCACGTCTGCGTGGTACAATTTATCACTTATCTTTCATTCTGACATAAGAAACCCAACGTCACAGATCAGAGAAAGATGTTGAATGTGCTTTAAACATCTCTGTACAGGGAAGTAACTCTCCTTGTAGTGTAACTGATTTACTAGTCATAAACGAGATGTCAGTCATGGTTTCCTCATGAAAGTTAACAGTTGTGTTGGAAAAGTAACAAGAAACAAAAATCCAGCACTTTGGAGAAATTAGTCATTCTTTACAACTGTGTGTACAATCGTTCTTTGAAAAAGCGATATTTTCGAATTACCTCCCTTTGCATTGATATTGCTTTCCAGACCTACAGAAAACTGGGAATGCTGTTTTTCGGAAATCCCTTGTTACACAACTGTCTAAACATTTTTCCCTCAGTATATGTTATGGCTATGTCTGTATAATTAAATTATCCTATTTTGGAGAATAATAGTGGTTTTGAGAGATATTTAATGCAGGATAACGGTAGAGCAGAAAGCTCCTGTAGGAGCTTTCTGCTTTACCGTTTTCCTGCATTAAGCTATAACCTACAATAACAAATGCTTTCTTGCATGTACTTTTGTTTGAGTAGCTGCTTAACCCATTACCCCATAAATACGCCTTTTAACGCCTTTAATTTATTCCCCTACAAAAGAAAATAGTTCCAATTTACGCAGTCACAAATGAGAATCATAAGACATATTTTCTATATTCTAGCAGAAAATAGTTTAAAGCAGGCTGAAAGTAAAGCAGAATGTGTCTAAAGGCACATTCTGCTTTACTTTCAACCTGCCTTAAGAAGTCGCTATTTTCAAAACTAGGTATTGGGTTGAGGCAACTTCAATTGTATATTAATTTCAAAGATGTATTAATTAGCACTCTCATTGTGATTCATTTCAGAGACATAAATCTCTGAAAAATAGGTTGTAGCCTGTGCAACAATTGTAGTGCTAATTTTAGATAATAGTGTTAGATAAGTCAAATTGTTTCTTTAAGATTGTTTCTTCACACAGCTTTGACTGTATAAGACATAACCCTGACAGGCATACAGTGGAGAAAACATTATTCTTTCCCAATAAAGGCATTTTACGCTTAAACTATTATTTTCATTGCAGACACTTTGAAGCCAGATCAGAAGCTGGGTAACCCGGCATCTGATATGGCTCCATATTGTTTGCCACTCAGATCAAAATGAATGTTCAGAATTGTCATCAATCTGTCATTTTCTACATTTTAATGCAATGCGTTTGCGTTTCGTTTGCATTTAAACGGGAAAGAATAAAGTTTTCTCCACTGTACAAATCGTACCTTTAACCCTTAGCCCACCAAATAAATTGTCGTCTGCTATATTTCTCGTCTGCTTCAAGTTTCAAAGTGCTTCAAAGTTGCTCAAAATTGCTGAAAATGTTGTCCCAGTGTCAAACAGCTTGGATCCGGATGAGACGCCGAGTTACTCGGCATCTCATCCGGATCCAAGCTGTTTGCATATGGAGCTATAGTCGTGAGTGGCAGGCTAAGGGTTAATCTTAGTAAAGAAAATTAGTATAAAAAATACTTTCCCTCAATAATGGAGCTAACTTAAGTCAATATATATCTGTATTTTAATGCTCAAAGATGGCTAAACCACATTTTGACTTTGAATTATGGATTATGTTTGACTTTAATGTACTGAAGTGACCGAAAATCAATTATAGAGTGCGTTATTCTTTCCTGTTTAAACGCATACCAAATGCAAATGCATGGCACTTAAATGTAAAAAATATAAACCCTTATGAAATTTCTCACGACTTATTTAAATCTGAGTGTCAAACAGTTTGGAGCCTGTTCAGACGCTGGGTTACCCGGCATCTGATCTGGCTCCAAACTGTTTGCAATGGAAAATACAGTTTAAGTGGTGTATACATGTTTATTGGGAAAGAATAACATTTTCGCCATTATATATACATGTGTGAAATTGTATGTTTGATGATAGGGCAACAAGTAGTTCACTTGGGATAAATTCCATAGTTTCAAGATATTTTTATATATTCTATGTTGTCATGTATCTTTTAAGATGTACAGTAAAACCCTGATATACAGACCACTCCAGTGAAGACTCGTTTTTTGACTGTTTTAGACATTACCCTGACAAGCATGCAGTGGAGAAAACGTTTCATTTTCATTGCAAACACTTTGGAGCCAGATCAGACGCCGGGTAACCCGGCACCTGATCTGGCTCTAAATTGTTTGCCACTCAGATCAAAATGAATGTTTTAGCGTAAACATGTTTATTGGGAAAGAATAACGTTTTCGCCATTATATATACATGTGTGAAATTGTATGTTTGATGATAGGGCAACAAGTAGTTCACTTGGGATAAATTCCATAGTTTCAAGATATTTTTATATATTCTATGTTGTCATGTATCTTTTAAGATGTACAGTAAAACCCTGATATACAGACCACTCCAGTGAAGACTCGTTTTTTGACTGTTTTAGACATTACCTTGACAAGCATGCAGTGGAGAAAACGTTTCATTTTCATTGCAAACACTTTGGAGCCAGATCAGACGCCGGGTAACCTGGCACCTGATCTGGCTCTAAATTGTTTGCCACTCAGATAAAAATGAATGTTTTAGTGTAAACATGTTTATTGGGAAAGAATAACGTTTTCGCCATTATATATACATGTGTGAAATTGTATGTTTGATGATAGGCCAACAAGTAGTTCACTTGGGATAAATTCCATGGTTTCAAGATATTTTTATATATTCTATGTTGTCATGTATCTTTTAAGATGTACAGTAAAACCCTGATATACAGACCACTCCAGTGAAGACTAGTTTTTTGACTGTATTAGATATCACCCTGACAAGCATGCAGTGGAGAAAACGTTTCATTTTCATTGCAAACACTTTGGAGCCAGATCAGACGCCGGGTAACCGGGCACCTGATCTGGCTCTAAATTGTTTGCCACTCAGACAAAAATGAATGTTTTAGTGTAAACATGTTTATTGGGAAAGAATAACGTTTTCGCCATTATATATACATGTGTGAAATTGTATGTTTGATGATAGGCCAACAAGTAGTTCACTTGGGATAAATTCCATGGTTTCAAGATATTTTTATATATTCTATGTTGTCATGTATCTTTTAAGATGTACAGTAAAACCCTGATATACAGACCACTCCAGTGAAGACTCGTTTTTTGACTGTTTTAGACATTACCCTGACAAGTTTGCAGTGGAGAAAACGTTTCATTTTCATTGCAAACACTTTGGAGCCAGATCAGACGCCGGGTAACCCGACACCTGATCTGGCTCTGGCTCTAAATTGTTTGCCACTCAGATAAAAATGAATGTTTTAGTGTAAACATGTTTATTGGGAAAGAATAACGTTTTCGCCACTGTATATACATGTGTTAAATTGTATGTTTGATTATAGGGCAACGAGTAATTCTCTTGGGATAAATTCCAAAGTTTCAAGATTCAGTCGAACTTCGATATCTGGAACTTGTTTAACTCGAACTATCCTATAGTTCCACATAGGAACTGCATTACTTCATGCTCAGTTAAGTCGAACATACCCATATTTCAAAGTTAAACGTGGCTTAGCCACGTTTTAACCTTGAAGTACAGGTATGATTGACAGAATAGACTTTGAGATATCGAAATTCGACTGTATTATTATATATTGTATGTTGACATGTATTTTTAAGATGTACAGTGAAACATGTATTTTTAAGATGTACAGTAAAACCCTGATATACAGACCACTCCAATGAAGACTCGTTTTTCATGTTAATGACAAATTTCAAACAGATAGATGTTCCTTCAAGGCAGCTTAAAGCAGGATGAAAGTAAAACAAAAGGAGCTTTCTGTTGTACCTTCATTCTGCTTTAATAAGTCGCCTGCCTTAACAAATTTTTATTTAGTAATTACAGTATCAGGTTTTTTCTGTACTGTTTGTATTTTGTTATTGATTCCAACGATTTCAAAGCATTAAATGTTGACAAATACATTTCTTTGTTTTATGTTTTACAAACATATCAGACCAACTCTAACATACAGAGAAGAAGACGATATTATTTCCCCGTAAACCCCTCTATGCTTTATCAATTATAACTTTTGTAAACAGTTTAGAACCAAACAGAGTAATCCGGCGTCTGATAAAGCTCAAAATGCCATCCAGAGAATTTCCAAAGTTCTACCGTTGTCCTTATTTTATTGCATTGCGTTTGCACTATTTCAAATCTTTCAAACGGGAAAGAATAACATCTTCTCCTCTGTAGCTGTTATTGTTTACACATTTTCAGCTCACCTGAGCTAGCTCGGGTGAGCTTTTGCAATCCTTGAATGTCAGTCGTCCGTCGTCAACAATTTTAGTGTATCCACTCTAGAGGTCACAATTTTAATCTAATCTTTCTCACACTTGCTCAGATTGTATATAACCATAAGAGTTTCAGTTGGGTTTGCTTACGGTTGAAATCGGACCAATAGTTATCTACATTGTACCTTTGAATTGCCGAAAATGCCATATTTAACAATGTTTACATTCTAGAGGTCACAACTTTTATCCAATGTTTCTCAAACCTGCTCAGATTGTATATGACTGTAAGAGTTCAGATGAGTTAGAAAAGGGTTGAAATCGAACAAATAGGTCGAGTTATCTGCCCTTGAATTGCTGAAAATGTCATATTTAACAGTGTTAACTACAGTTTTCAATGGACTTTTAGCTCACCTGAGCTAGCTCAGGGTGAGCTTTTGCAGTCCTTGAATGTCCATCAACCAATTTCAGATTGTATAACACCATAAAAGTTTGAATGAGTAAGATTATATATTACCAAAGTGATCTGATGAATTTGATTGTGGTTGAAATCGGACCAATAGATCATAGAGTTATCTACACGGTTTGCTAATTTGCTAAGTTTTGGTAACTAAAAAGATCCACAACGGAACCCACAAGAGTTATTTAGTGTTGAAAGAGTTAAGACCGCTGGGTTACTGTTAACTTGTTAACTCAATCTAGACAATTACATCTACACAAAAGTAGACTCTTATTTAGAGATACGAATATAGCTTAAAACAGGATGAATGTAAACTAGAAGCTCATAAAGGAGCTTTCTGGTTAACATTCATCCTGCTTTAAGCAGAATACACTATAAGCATATTTTTCAGAATCAACATTCATTATCTATTGAAATGTAAAACTAAATTGATTTTCAGTTATGAACAACACATCGCAAAAACACTATGAGTGGGACAAATAAAGAAATATTAAATATGGTCTTTGAATTGTTTTAATGCACCATTTTCAATGTGATACCATGGCAATTTCATACATACATATTTTGAAAGCTGGGTAATTTTTTCGTCTGCAACAAATGTAATCTGCCACATTACGTCTCATATTGTTTCAAACTGTTTGCACAGATAATCACGATTCAGCCACAAGCATGCAAAGAGTTAACTCTTTGCACTCTCAGTTAAATTCAAGCATTATCTTGATGCACATCAGTTGAAATTGATGTGTATCCAGACTTTGTAAACAACATCATAAATTCGTAACCTTTTCTCCATAGCCTGCTTCTAAATTTGAAGATAGATGACCACTTAAAACAGGTTAAAAGTAAAGCAGAATGTACATTAAGGTACATTCTGCTTTACTTTGAGCCTGCTTTATTGAGCTACCATCTGCTAGGATATAGAAAATGTTTCTTATGGTGCATAGTCAAGGTGGAACTTTTCTCTTCATAGGAGGAGTTAATCAAAGGTATATCTATATTGGTTTAAAGTTCACTGCCAGCTTGCCAAGAGTTAAGCTGCTTTCTGAGATCATTTGACATTGTGGTGAGATTCTTCAGGTTCCTGTGTCCACGCCTCAGGTTCCCACCTGCCATGCCTTCAGTAGTTTCATCAGAGTGCTCACATGCAGCTAGGGCATGGCACTGTACAAAGACGGTAAACTTGGGGTTCCTGAAAAACACCAGTTAAAACAGGCATGAGCAATAATCTTGAATCCATAAAACAAACAAACACTTCCAGACTGGGCGAAATGTTCAGATAAGATAAACTTCTTGGAGGGGTAGAGGTTTAGTGAGTAATAACCCCTGAAAGTTCAGTCCACTTATGACTTTTTATGGTCCATTTCTGCAATATACTGTAAATTGACATACAATGCAAACTCTAATCGGAGGGTTAACTCTGATCTCAGTCTACACTGTTTGCACAGGAAAAATGCAACAGGTACATGTTCGCTGTTGGTAAATGAAAAGTATACTTCTAATGAGCATACAGTAAACACTCGCTATTACGACCACTCAAACGAAGGCTAATTGAGTGTATAATAGACAGGTGACAGCTTAAAGCAAGGTTACAGTGAAACAGAAAGCTCCTATAGGAGCTTTCTGTTTCACTGTCACCTTGCTTTAAGCGGTCACCTATCGTAAACACCCTAATAATTAACATAATTTAGTGGTCGTAATAGCGAGGTTTTACTGTACTTCAAAATTTTATCTATATTTTACCAGATGCTAGCTTAATTAAAGCAGACTGAAGTAAAACAGAATGTGCCTAAAGGCACATTCTGCTTTTCTCTAAACCTGCTTTAAGTGATCTTCAAAGCTAGAAACAGGCAATGGTAATGGGTGATTCCATCCTTGTGCCAGTACAGCGGTCAACCAGATTTTACTTTTTCTTACCCGATGCTAGCCTAATTAAAGCAGGCTGAAGTTAAACAGAATGTGCCTAAAGGCACATTCTGCTTTACTTCAGCCTGCTTTAAGTGATAACCTCTCTTCAAAACTAGAAACAAACTATGAGGTAATTGGTGAATCCATCCTTGTGCAAGTACAGCGGTAAACAAGATTTTACTTTTCCGCCGACACCGCTTTCAGTCAGGCCTCTGTTAAGTAACCACTGAATGGCATAGTATTGTTAATGACAGGTGATCGTTAATGGCATATTATTGTTAATGACAGGTGATCTTTTAATGCAGGGCAAAAGTGATTCTATAGGAGCCTTCTACAATACTTTTGTCTTGCATTGAGCTGCTACGTCAAGTCACAAATTCTACAAATTTAAAAGGCCTCTTAACTCAGGTTTGACTGTATTACGTTTATATACTTGAACAGTTTTTGTCTTTAGCCATTCATAATCTACCAAACTAATTTGTACTTTGAATATTTTAACCCTTTACCCCATAGCCTGTTGCTAGTTTTGAGGACATGTGACCACTTAAATCAGGTTGATAGTAAAGCAAAATGCACCTAAACGCATATTCTGCTTTACTTTCAGCCTGCTTTAAGCCATCTTCTGCTAGGATTCAGAAAATATATTGGGGTACATTTACATAACTGTATAAATTGGAACTATTTTTTCAGTGGATGAATCAATGCGCTAAAATGTGCTTCTATGGGGAAAGGGTCAAATTGGGCAATTTCTAGGTAAACCACATTTAGCCATTTTGTCTAGACACCACTTACTACAAAACTTGGATACTTAATATAAAGAGTTGTTACCTTGGGTCTTTTCCAATCCTCAAATATCACTTATCTTCTGTTTGACCTTTACCTACACTGTAAATTCAAGTGTTTAAGACTAGAACACGTATTGAACGCCATATTGCAACAGATATTGAACGCGTCTAAAGGCGTCATTGTGTTCAATTGGTGTTCTGATATTTAACACCAGGTGTTCAAATATTAACGCATCCCGTTCAAAATTGAACACCATGTGTTCAAAATTGAACGCATTTTGGTGTTCTATTTATAAAAATTGAACACCATGTGTTCAAAATTGAACGCATTTTGGTGTTCTATTTATTAACGTGTGACGCGTTCAAAATCAATGCAACAGATATTGAACATGTAGACGTGTGTTCAAAGGAGTTATTTATCATTTACAAAGGAACGAATGTGTTTAAATTTGAACATCCTGACATTTGCATTTTGAAAACGTTCTTGCAAACATTTGAACGGGTAGTGTTAAAGTATTGATTGTGCAATTTAAAGCAACTTTTAAGCTTTAAATTGCCTGCCTTCTACTTCCGATGATGTTTCAAAAATAGTCTCCTCCCTTTTTAGCATACAGCCCTTAGAAACTAATGTGGAAAAAGAGTAGTTTTTTTTATTGACCATTATTCAGCATTTTTCTTTTTCACAACTTAGAGTAGATCTCTTTTGAAAGTTGATATCGTACATTTTTATCAACAACAAAATAAAATAGCGATTTCCTTAAAGTTTGTGCACTGCAGATTTTATCAGCAGGCCTAGCGCTCATAAAGTGTTTAAGTTGAGTCTGAGTGCGTTCTCAAGCATTTGATTGGTAAGATTTGAGCCTAGGCTCAAATCTGACCAATCAAATGATTCAGAACGACTCCAGACTCAACTCAAAACCCTTTTCAGCAAGGACCATTGCTCTTCATACAGACATGAATATGTATCATAAGAAATATTTTCTACATTCAATAATATGGTAACTTAAAGCAGGCTGAAAGTAATACAGAATACACCTTTAAGGCGCATTCTGCATTACTTTAAACATACTTTAAATGGTCACCTGTCTTCAAAATTAGAACAAGCTATTGGGTAATGGGTTAAAATGGAAACCTGGATAAACCTACAGACATGTTTGAGAGCTTCCTGCATTACTATTGACCTGCATTAAACTGCCATCTATCTGACAGACAGCCCATGCACAGTAAAACTCTCTAGTAGGACCACAAAACAAGAGCCGCATGCGGCCCTAAATCGCTCACCTGAGGAACTATTGTGTTATACTCAATGCAAACTGAAGTTTGTCATTGCATGTATGTGGACTGTTGCATGAAGAAATAACTCGGAATCCGTTTGTCATTATTACTATTTGAGCAAAAAGGTAAAATATACAGAAATTATATATGGGGGTCATGATTTGAACAATCTTAGAAGAGGGCCATAAGGCACAGTTACATGTAAAATATCAAAGGCCTGGACCTTACCGTTTCAGAGAAGAAGATTTTTTAAAGTTTTTCCCATATACAAGTCTATGTTAACTGATAAGCCCTGGGGCTGGGCCATTTTTGACACGGGGTCATAATTTGAACAATCTTAGTCTGGGCTTTACGGTTTCAGAGAAGAAGATTTTTAAAAGTTTTCCTATATAAGTCTATGTAAAACTGATAAGCCCCAGGGTCATAATTTGAACAATCTTAGTAAAGGTTCATGACATGAATCACATGATGCTTCATATCAAATCTGAATGTCCTAGCACTTACGGTTATTGACAAGAAGATTTTAAAAGTTTTGACTTTGGTTGTCAATATAATGTAAATGCCGAAAATGACCACTGGCGGCCATGTTTTTTGACGGATCAAAAATCTTTGAACAACTTTGAAAGTATATAAGTTGAGAAACATTTTGGTGAAAAAACCAAATTGAAATCAGACCAGTTGTTCTTGAGAAGATTTTTTAAGATATTGCCTTGGCAACAAGCCCGATAGCCCCACCCACTTTTTTAGCTCACCTGAGCTAGCTCAGGGTGAGCTTTTGCAATCCTTGAATGTCCGGCGTCCGTCCTGCATCGTCCGTCGTGCGGCGTCAACAATTTTAGTGTTTACACTATAGAGACCACAATATTTATCCAATCTTTTTCAAACTTGCTCAGATGGTATATTGCCATAAGAGTTCGGATGAGTTCGATTTTGGCTGAAATCGGACAATTAGGTCATGAGTTATCAACCTTTGAATTGCTGAAAATGCCATATTTATCAGTGTTTACATTCTAGAGTTCACAATTTTTATCCAATCTATCTCAAACTTGCTCAGATTGTATATGACTATAAGAGTTCATATCACCCCTGATAACTGTTAATTTTGCTATCATTTATAAGTGTAAATATTTAGATCTTTACATAGATTAATGTAAGTATTTTACCTTTTTTGCATCGCGAAACGCCCTCAGAATGTACCAGAGACCATCTATGAATAATTTTTTTCACAGGGGAACATGCCCCTAGAACCCCTAGTAAGAGTGTGTACACTATTCGGATTTGGTAGGGGTAGGGGTTAAAAATTAATGGCTTGAAGGCAACCTGTCGACATTTTTCCCCTATATTAAATGTATAATATATTATATGTTATTTTAAGTATTTTTTACATTAATGTCTTTTTGTATTATACGTGTATGGAATGCACGAAACGCCCTCAGAACGCACCAAAGACCACATAGAAAAAAAATCCGAAGGGAGCATGTATGATGTAAATTTGAATTCTAAATCAGAGTGCAGTCAAAAGCAAACGGCGTTATTGCGGTAAAAATATCAATGTAAACAAAATTATTGGCGATGAAAGGGTTTATAATACAAGCTTAAATTATCTTTATATTGTATTTAAAATGTATTGATACCCTTTCCAGTTTATGTCTCATATGTTGTACAACCAGTGTAACATGTTGTACAGCCAGTAACAATTGAACAGAAAGTGTTTGTTCAGTTTTGTCGGAGATATTTTACTTTACATACTTATATACTTTAATTTAATTCAACTTTCACTTTAGTTATTTGTTTAAAATCCAGTATAGTGAGTAGCATTTAAATAATCACAAAAACCACACAAGTAATAATTACGTGTCCTAATAATTAACGGTTACTCGGTAATACACATGCGTACATTTAACATTGCTGAGATTAACTCATTGAACCCTAGCGACGAATATATTCGATATTTACAAACAGTATTGTCCTATACGTATGTCACAAATGTGAACCCAGATCAGAGGGCCCCCAAAAGAGCCCCCTGGCCAGGATCTGTACTGTTTATTATATAACAATAAATTGCGCCATACTGCTAATAATATAACGTAAATACATTATATTAGGAATAACATACAGGATTAATCAACAACACAACAATGAGAGTGCACTTGGCAAGAATTCAGTAAATGTTGTTGTCCTGGAAGTCCAATCAAAATGGGGGATGCAATAATGCAGACGTAACTGTTGCACGTATTCGGAAAAACAACTTGCATCAATAAGCAAAAACTCATTTCGCACTGTACGAATAAGTTTCTTTCTCTACATGTACTTTATAAACTGTTTTAACCTTATTCTATGCATCAAACTTTTTTATCCAGTAGATCTACCTCGGAAGGACGTCAATGGATGTGACTCTATAGTTCTTTACTTTTTACATTCTTATAGATACCTATGTACATCTAATAATAGATACTTTCCTGTATATTTAATTCCTATTTTATATTAGATTTTAAGTAGGATCCATTTACATTGACAGGTCTGAGAGTTGCTGTTAGTTTACGAGAGGAGCCAAAATTGGATCACTCGAACAAAACCGTATTATAGATCTAGATCTATTTCCTAAAACAAACAAGGCTTACATTTTCCTTTTAACAACATCAGAAAGTTGTGGGATCTGTTTGTGAAACACTATGGCCCCTTATGTGACCACCATGGCCTTCAAATGACCTTGACCTTTGTCTGACAGGAAGCTCTCAAGAGCTCAGCTGAAGTTAAGTCATGTCAAGTGACTTAACTTCATCGGAGCTCAATAGCTTCCATTTATTTGACTTTTAAATGACATTGACCTTTGCCGGACATAACCCATGTTGTACAAAGCTCTAGACCATTCTGCGCTCAGTAAACACGCTAAATATTACGTCTCTATCACATGTAGTTCAAAAGTTGTGACCAAGGTTAAAGTTGTAGACAGAGACAAACAGACACACAGACAGAGCAAAAAACGATAGTCCCTCGACTAAGTTATAATATGAGTTGGATGCATGAAAATGAGCAGCTATTTATAATTCCATGCTCCCTCTATACAACAATACCCAATGAGATAGTTATAGTGAGGGAAAATCAAGATTTGGATTACATTTACCAGCAGCTTAAATCCGGATCAGACGCTATGTAATGCGGAGTCTGATCAGGATGCAGGCTTTTTGTTCCTCGTCATTATATTTCTTCTGTTAAAATGTCCACTACTACGTAACTTTGAGAAAAACAGCAGACGACAATCTCAAGCAGACAATATAGCAGCGGTGAAAGAGTTAGACATGAAAACATCTTGTTTCGGGAACAGCGGCTATCGTCGTTGTAAGGAGGGAGCCGTTGTTCATGGTGCCGTTGTAGGGAGGGAGCACTTTTGTACCGATAAATCCAAATTTCTAGATTACAGTTTTTCTCCAGACCATCTTATCATTCTATTTCATTCACGTTGCGTAATTATTGTCAAAACAGTTTGGCAGGTGACACGATTGTTTAGATAAGATTTTAAGACGTTTATCACCTATCTTAAAGTAATTTACTTGTCGCTTCTTGGTCACGTGCTCTCTGCAGTCTCATTGGGTCACTGCGTGTCACATGGCTCACGAAGGGGCGTTACTAATTATTTCTTATACCCGTTCCTATATTTTGGAAAAATGAAGTTTTACAGGAGAGTTTAGATTTTAGGCCAGTCAAGATGTCAATAGTTTAACACGGGTGGCTACTGTCCCCGGCGTTCGCTCAGGGATTTCCCGGCGTCATGTTAAATGCAGTTTCGGACATTATTCTGAGGATTACCTCACCAACTAAAATTATTGAACAGTTGTTATTTTATATTCTTATGTGGATAACCACATGTGTTATAACATACTCTGGATAACCAGGACGATTATTAAAATTACCAGAAACTATGTCAACACTGTTTTTATTTCCAACCTCTACCACGAAAGTTGCTAAGGAGAAACGACCCTTACTACAGTTGGTGGAGAATCCGGGTACATTTATATATTTTATTTGTGCACGATCTTGGACTTTCATAATCAAGCGAGTGAACTCTACTACTTGGAGCTAGATGACATTCCCCATACCACTTGGAGCTAGATGACTTCCCCATACCACTTGGAACTAGTTGACATTCCCCAGATATTCAAGTCATATCGGATAACCACATGTGCTATATTGTTGAATGTAATCTCGGAAGAATGGAGAAATCTACAGCTTGGAACTTGGTGACATTCCTAGAATTTGAGTCATGTCGGATAACCGCATTGAAAACTTTGTTGGATAACCATCAAACAACATTCCACTCTGACTCCAGACATGTGGATATCTGCTTTGGAATCCCAAAGCGAAGTAATGTGAACTCTGTAACATCGTTTAGTTAAAAAGGATTCACAAAAGGAAATTATAGATACATTTGGATAACCTAAAGTTAATTTCACTGAGTATCTATTTTCGTTTAAATATTACAAAATACATACTTAGTTAATTTTTAACTTAATCAAAATTTTAAAAGACCTTCTTTCTAAATAATATCAGAGTTGCACAATTCAAGGCTACTTATCATTTTCATGTTGATATGAATTATGTCAAAATTGTGTAATTTATAAGCCTAAATATGCGTTTCCTATTAACTTGACACGCATCACACAAATTGACTTATATAAGTTTTAAATACTAAAATTGAAATTCTGTTTTAAACTTCTCTTTTTCTCTGCTATAAATTTATTTTAATTTAATTTATTTAAAATTTAATTTGAATAACTAAGAATTATTAAGAATACATTATAGTTATAAAAGTTGTACTAGATCAGTAGATGTATCAGTACAACAATCCACTGATCTAGTAGGCCTACAACTTTTATAACTATAATGTTAATATCAGTCCGAAAGAAGTCGTAAACTTCCGTAAAATTTCAATTAAGGAAATCTGATTGGTCAACATCTACCCAGGTCACGCGATCCGTTGTCCCATATCAATGTGGATCCAGAAGAATTCATCACTTCTGCTTACACATTGATTTGAACTAAACATATTAAATTGGTAAAGGACAAATTGGATCGATTCTTCTTACATATCAGTTATTTTATTTGGTTTTCTTACCTTTATTTAATTTGCTTAACTCCATGTTTGAAATAGTCTATTTTTCGAACAGGCTAGTACCTCTAGCACGGAATTAGCTGTGTGTATAATTCCATGGCTCTCATTATTTTAGGATGATTTAATAGCAAAGACTTATTGAATTATTGATTTTATTCTATTTTATGTATTGTTTTGAACTTGGAACACATTCTGTAACTGAATATGCAAATCGGACGTTGTTACCATTTCCTACTCGCTGATTATCTCCCTTGTTTAATTGTGCAGCAACGATCGACTTCTGTCAGATTTGCATTCCAAGTTAATTAAAGATGACCAAGTAAGATTATTGTGTAGTAAGATGCTTCTTTACATTTATCAAGTTGTCTTATACTTTTGACTGTTTCCGAATTCTCATAATTTAATGCAACTGAAATTTCATGAGAATTCGCGTTGACATCGTCTGCATCTTACGGTAATACAGGATATATAGTCGAATGTTAAATCTACAACACATTGCCTTAATATAGGCTAGAAACTATTTTGGGCTAAAAAAAATATTCTTGTATACCTGTATTGTCAGTTAGATCTATTTTGGATCTAGATCTATATATTGTAGATCTAGATCACTTCTGCTTACACATTGATTTGAACTAAACATATTAAATTGGTAAAGGACAAATTGGATCGATTCTTCTTACAGCCCTCCTTAACGTTGGACACCGGTATCACTCACTAAAGCGGGTTTCCCCACCCAAACACAAACTTAGCCAACAACCAGTCCAACAGCACTGTATATATGCTTCTGTCTCCTATTACCGGTGGTCTTAGTGTAATCGAAAACTTAAATAATTACAAAGACCTTTTATACTTGCTTCCCTGATTATTTTCAGTTGCTGGACGTTTTATTTATGAAATGCAAACGTCAAAACAGCAAGAAATTAATCCATAAGTTTTCTGATGTTTTACCTAACTTCAGCCGATACATACTAAAGGGTAAACATCATTTCTTATGTATTACCGGTGCATCAGCCGAAAATTCCTATAGAAAAATGTCTTCCTGTAAAATAATGTCCAAGATGTTGCGATTGTAGTCAATGACCGGAAACAGTTCCGTAAGATGCGCAGCAGCAGACAGAACTTGTATGCAGAGAATTTCTAGCATAAAAACAAAATGGACACTTGAAAATGTTAGAAACGTGTTGGAATTTCTTTGCAAATGTGAACTTTTATCGAGAAAAGTGTACATTTACATGTAAAAGCTCATAATAGACACTTTTGATGGATTTGGCAGTTGACGCGGGAGTTTTACTGTTCTCTGTGTAAATTTCCGGTATGTAAATGAAGTGACGTCATTGCTATTTGGATTTTTCGGATTACACCGGTATAACATATAGCCTGTTTACCTGTGTTTTCGCCACCCTTAGCTATATTGTTCGCACATGCGCTTTCTGATGTAACATTTCTTACTTGTTCACGGATCTAATTCTGAACTGAACCTTCAATAACAAGAATATATACAAATAAAACTTGTGGAATAAATACAAATGTAAATAACTGTACCGTTTTCGAACGAGGTCATTGCACTGGATCACCGGGATGCTTTCTTGTCAATTCGCCACCTCTGATTGGTCGTTCGATAATTAGGTCAATGTAGGCTCTGTCACTATGTTATAGTTTGTTTCATGAAATTTGAACATTGTTTAATGATTTTGAAATATTTAATTTTTTAAAAGTAAATAATAACTTTTACAACTTTACAATAAAAAAGTAAAAACGGGCATATGGAGTTAAAATTACCAACATGTCCTTTGATTTGAAACTTTTTGTGAATTATTGTTATTTTACCTGTTTCTTTCGCATTTTCTGCGCTTGAAATCTTCCTTAGTGAAACTGTCCTAGAATTCGGATATCCTCTGTAGTTTTCGGACATTCTTGGTAGCCTGCTCGTGACGGAATTCTAAGTTTTGCTTAGGTGGCGAATTGACAAGAAGTGGCGAAATGACAAGAAGCAAGGATACACCGGTATTAGGTTGCTTGACCGCATTCACCTCTGTCACAGGCTACAGTGGAGAATCTGTTATTCTTTCCCGTTTAAACGCAAACGTAAAGCACTAAAAGGTAGAAAAGAACAACTTTTGGACAATTCTGATAATTCTTGTTTATCTTGGTGGCAAACATTTTGGAGCCTGATCAGACGCCGGGTTACCCGGCGTCTGATCTGGCTCCAAACTGTTTGCACTGCAAATAATAGTTTTAGCGTAAACGCGTTTATTGAGAAAGAATAACAGATTCTCCACTGTACGCACTACTTTAGTACAGTCTAGCGACATTCCCGAGATTTTGAGTAGAAACTACTCCCCCCTTTTTCATATCAAATTGCTGTTGGTCAGATTGTGATAAGAGGTCACCATCAACCCATTAATATCGTGGTAAAACAACAAGACTGCCGAGTTGCTTCAGCAAGATGGTGTGTTTTGATTATTATTTAAAGACCAAGGCATTAACAAAATATGGTTAGGTTGAAGTTACAATTTACTGAGAACTTACGTCTTAGAAAAATGTCTCATTTTAATTACAGAAAAACAATTCTTATTGTACAAAACTGACATCTGCTTCAATAAATTTTAGCTTTAATTTTATTCTCAAACTTTAGTTGGGCGAAAAATGAAGCTGTGTTGCAACATTTAAACACATTAACAATTTAATTATCAATGATGCCAAAATGTGCATTTGTAAACAGTTTGATCAGAATATCTCATAATGCGGAATCTGATCAGGATCCAAACTGTTTGGCATTAGTTTCGAAATGTTTCAGTCTTTAAATCTAGCTTTGAAAGGATATTGCAGACAACAATATTTCAACAGAAGACAGTGTAGTGGTACAAACCTCACAATAAAATTCACAGGCAATGAAGGATTTAACTTATTTACCCCATACAATCTCAATTGGACAGTTCTTGTTTCTAATAAAGTCTAGTCCAATTTTTATTATTTAGATGTAGGTTTTATTTCAATCTAGTGTCAAATATTGCAGTTTCGGATTAGAAGACTCTTTAAGTAGCCCTCTGATATGGGTTCACACTGTTTGCATAGGGCATATGTACTTTTCACAGGTACACTGTTTGTATATGACATATATACACGTTACTTGGGCTCAATGGGTTGAACAATATGCAGTGATCAAGCATACAAGTACCTGCAGTATCAGACTTATTACAATGGGAAATAATGAAGACCATGCCCAGTCTTCATCTCTGTCCTTTCACAGACTGTGATTTATGTTCGTTAAAAACCATGAAATGTTTATTGCATATAATTTCATATTATAGAAGACTTGGTACTTTATGATTACTTATCAATGAAAAGGATCTTTAACTTTACTAAAATTGTGTATAAAACTTGTTTTGCCATTTGTTTCTAATAGAAAGTACAATTGTTATACAATAAGCTATCCTTTAGCGTGCTTATTTTAAATGGATAGACTAATATCTTGTCTTTCTTGTTTACTGATTGGTTGTAATCAAAATGTAGGAAATAATAATTTATGTGATTATCTATTGAGAAGGAAAATGGAAGACGTACAGACAAAAAGCTCATGGGACTTAAAGTACATGTATGATTTCAATTATTCATTACAGTAGAGAAAACGTTATTCTTTCCCGTTTATATTCAAACGAAACGTAAACGCATCGCAATAAAACATAGAGAAGGTCAACATTCGAAATTCACAATGTTGACTATTTTATTTTAATCTGAGTGGCAATCATTTTATAACCTGATCAGGCGCCGGGTTATCCGGAGTCTGATCTTGCTCCAAACTCTTGGGAAAGGATAACATTTTCTCCACTGTACATGGGCATATTGAGAATGGTGTTCCTAAAACACACCTGTCACCTGCTGTTAGCAAGCTGTTTACATAAATGCAAAAAGGAGAATAACTCTCACAATATTGAAGTAGAGTTACAGCATTACCAGACACTTTGACCTATCAAACTCTTTCCATAAACGAAATGTCATCTCAAAAGCTTCAGTATAACTGAAGTTATCAGCCAGAAAAGAATAATGTGGAAAAGGGCAATACATCTCACAGTAATGATGCAAGAGTTATGAACCTTGTGCATGATACTTCCTCTCATCAGGTTCTCTCCAAAAATAACATTTTTCATCTGTAAACAATCAAAACAGTAGATGAGAGCAAAACTGCATGACGTAAAAAATGTGACAAACTGGCAGATGGACGAAAAGACAGACATACGACGAAAGAGTGAGCTCTATGTGTCACCTCTGCATAAAGCAGGTGACACAAAGCATTCCTCATTACTGTACATAACTTTTTCGGCCTCCAGTATACAATAGTTCAGGTATCTTGGACTTTGAAATAGAATTTAATTACTAAATTATGCATCACTGATCATTGAAATATAAACTTACAGAGAAGAAGACAACCTTAACACTGAATGTTTATATGATTTTTACGTCAGTTATAAAAGAAAGTATATGTTGGTTTTTTCTATGGTTGATTCAAAGAAAAATGTACTGTATGCTTCTGACACTCTGTTTATAATATCAATTTTGGGGCTGAACTTTTTCCCTAATCTTCTCCATGATTTATAATGAAGGAATGCAGAATAATGTCAGATAGATCTTTAAGCAAACAGTGCAGAAGTCTGGTGTTTCACTGTTTCAACAAGAGTTTCTGAAGACAGCATGCTTAACTACGTATTTAATGCCTTGTATAGTATTTAATCTGGGCACAAGGCCAGTAAATTTGGTTTTTTCCATAAACAAAATCAGCTGGCCAAGCTTCTAAAAAACTGTCGAAACTGTGTGAATGTTTTCAGCAGATGCTTAGTCAAAAATCTGTGACTTGTTCTTAAGACCATGGCAATGTAGATATTAACCTTATGACATTGACTTGTTAACTCTTAGTTTGAAGATTTATGTTTTTTGAAAACTGATTTATAATTGTACTCCCTAGATAAGGAAATGAAAAAGTCTGTATATAGATCTAGTTTTATGAAAATCAATTCAAACATTGAACTCATTAGAGCAATAATTAAGTAGACTTCTATATCAACTCTACCGGTAATAATGTGAAAAGGGTCAGGATTAGAAAGGGTTTTGCCAGATCTATGGATCTAAAGATCAACTCTAACCATATAATCCATTAATATCCCTTAGCAAAATGAAATGGTATAAAGACCATTTAAAGAGCCTTGACTTAGCATTGAAAGACCATTTTTTCAAGAGAAAACCATTGAAACAGCCTTTAAACAAACTGATTTAAAGGTTTTAGCGCACTGATCATTGAAATAGAAATGGTCTCTAAATAGTAGAATAAATGGTCTGAGTGAGGACATACCAGTTAAACAACATTGATGTAGCATTTATTCTCCTCAACCATTTTCTTGTCTGGGAATGTGCATACAAGACCATTGAAAGCCATTGAAAAAACAATGATTTACCATTTAATTTAGAGAAGTCAGTGTTTTAGTCTGAACCATTATAACCAAGATGTCCGCCGCCATGAATTTGAATCTGGCACATGGTTTTATTGTTGTGGATTCACTAGTCTTCATCTGTGTGTTTTTGATACAATTAATGAGGTAAATGATCACTGTTTGTTCCAGGGTTTATGAGAAGGTGTTCAAATGCTTAATTAAGTATTTCAAAATGTGTGAGAAATATTTTATGCAGATAAGCACAGAAAGGCATTGCAGAAAAGTTCTGGTGAAGATCACACGATTGCCGGACATGAGCCCCCCCGGACACGAGCCCCCTGGCCGATTTTGCGCGGGCGGTTTTGCGCGTGCGGACATAAGCCCCCCTGGTCGGACAGATAATTAACTAATGTTTTGTTATTATTTTTAGCAATAAATGAAGTTTTTCTTCGGCTGCAAATATTGTCTTGCTTGTTTGTTATAATTCACCAATTATTAATTGTTTCATTTTAATCATGATACCTCTTAGGAAAAATATAATGATGATAGATCTAATCATTTATATTGTCAACTTGATTACACGATAGCGACAAAATAATATAATCGTAGCCTGTTAGCGAAGCAAACTGTCGGTAACACTATGATAATACATGGAATTAATTGTTAAATTGTCACTTTTTACTGAAGAAACACCGCCAGTGAAACGTGTAAGTTTGATAGATTGATTGAATCCATTGTCCATATAATCGTAAGTTAAAGGTGTTGTTTGTGTCTCATAATTCTCAAACATATCAAAGTTCTCAAACATTTGCGGTTAAAAGCATAATATATAAAGTGCAATAATGACAACATAACACTGAAAAACACGTTTTGAAGTTTTAAATCTACAATTTTACACAATAAAACATGCATCTTATCATAGGGTGGGTCGGGCTCATGTCCGCCCACGCAAAACAGGCGGGGGGCTCGTGTCCGCCCGCGCAAAATCGACCGGGGGGCTCGTGTCCGGGGGGTGGGGGTGGGGGAGGGGGGGGGGTAAAGTCCGATTACCAGATCACACTGATCCGAAGACTCCTTGGTCTGCATTATTTGTATCTGGATCTACACTCTATGTATAATAGGACAAGTGTACTATTCACTGGTATACTTGAAGTATATTCATTGCTAGGGTTTGATGCTTAGCCCATCACTCCATAGCTTGTGTTTTGAAGGCAAGTGTCCATTAAAAGCAGGTTGAAAGTAAAGCACAATATTCATTTAAAAGCATTCTGCTTTACTTTCACCCTGCTTTTAGCTACCCTATGGAAATATTCTAAACATTTACAGGACTTCATGGGGACTACTTTCCCTAATTCACGTACTAATAAAGTGTAAGAGGTCATTTATATGGAGAAATGGGATAAAGCATTAAGTAAACCATTGAAACAACATTGAATTAAACAGTTTTTTGCCCAAATTTAATGCTAGTAAACCATTGAAAAAACATTTAATCAACCATTTTTTCCCCAAATTTAAATGCTAGTAAACCATTTAAACTCCAGTTTTTGGTCAATGCTAATTTACATACATGTAATGCTAATTTACATAATTCGGCTTTTTAAATGCCCTTTCAATGCTGTATCAATGGTCGTTAAATGCTGTTTCAATGGTTTGTATAACTGAAGAAGCATATTGGAAAATGAGTTTCCATTATTTTTTCAATGCTCATTCAATGGTTTATAAAAATGCTCTTTCAATGCTCTTTCAATGCCATTTCATTTTGCTAATATTGAGAAAATGCATTTGAAGGAAACATTGAAAGTAAATATTAGCAATGGGAATTACACTTATGATTATGGAACTTGTCGCTGAAGATGATGAACCTATGAGGCATAGGTGATACTTAAAGATAAGATACGTAAGTTTGTTGAGAAAACCCTTAACCTTAAAGCAATGAAGTACAATAAAGGGGCATACTTCATAGTTATTAGTTACAATAACTTCATGTGTGACAAACTTGGAACTTGTGTCATTTTATGTGGTTAGTAATGAGGAAAAACAATAAGTTGTAATCAAATTCATTGATAAATAACAGAGCAATAGTATTTATTTTAAGTTACATTGAAAGGGCTAGTATTAGTAGAATTTAAGGGGCATTTAACTTGTTAAATATTTGATTAAAACTTATGGGACTTGTTGCTGTATGTAGGCATGTAGTGTTTTTGACAAAATCTTACCCTTACGGCTTTTTAGTTCACCTGGGGCCCATTTCATAAAAGTTTGTACGACAAATGTTGTCGTAAGTCAGATTATAAAAGTCTAAATTATTATTTATTTCGCCATCTAATCCTGTCTTGAGACATTTCTTTGGAATCGTCGTTTCAAGACGATTCCAAAGAGATGTCACAAGACAGGATTAGAATGAGAAATCTGGAATTGAATGTATTTGAAGGTTTTGACTTACGACCGTTTTGGCGTACGAAGTTTTATGAAACGGGCCCCTGGCACGTAGTGCCAATGTGAGCTATTTTGATCGTCCTGTGTCAGTCGTCGGACCTCAACAGTTTCTTCAAATGACTAGTCCTCCTACTGGATGTGTTTTTACCAAACTTGGAGCTATAAATAGATTTGTTTTATAAGAACTTCAAAAATCTTCTTATTTGTAACCACAGTACCCTGAGCTTAGATATTTGGCACATAGCATAATCTACAATCTATCAAGGTTGTTCAAATTATGTCTATGGGGTAAAAAAAAAGACCCCGCCCCAGGGAACACAGTTTTCATAGAGTTATATAGTGAAATATTCAAACATCTCTAAACTAATATGCCCAGAGTTGTGATATTTGGCATGGTGACGATTCTAGTGGTACTTTACCTATAGTGTTGAAATGATTCAGGTCTGTTGGATATCTGGATCATTTTAGCTAAAAAAAATAGTGTTTTTCAATAAAAAAATAAAAAGTCTGAAACCTTGTTAAAAGTCATGATTTTAGATATTTGACGGAACATTTCATTTGCAGGTTCATCAGCAAGAATTTTAAATTATGTCACTGGGATGAAAATGATCCCACCCAGGGGCCATGTGACCCTTGTCTGGGTTATCCAGGTGAGCGATATTAAGGCCCGAATGGGCCCCTGTTTCCAAATCCCGAGCTACATGTTTTGTTGTCACATACAAACAGGCGTTGGCACCCCATGCTGTGCTCTTGTTCACCTTTGACCCCGGACTGTGACCTTGATCTTGAAGCTACAGATCTGGGTATCTATCTGTTCATACTGCAACACCCTCATATGAGTATTACGTGCAGCTGCGCGTCTGTGCGAATTAGTTAAGAAAAAAGTAAAAGTAAGACAGAAGAAAATGTTGTAATATAGTTTAAAAGTCTTGTTAATTTTTAGCAAGAATAGAATGTAGAGTTAAAAGAGGATAAAAACACTGCTGCTTAATTAATAGAAATGCTGCACATTGCCTACTGCCTGCTTGAACTGGTCAAGATCAGGCAATAGGACAATGTGCGCAGGTAACTTATTCCACTCAGACAAATGAACCATTGGCGACCCTCTACCAGGTTTCTTAAAATAATTTTGCTACTTTAAAAACATAGCCACCAGAGGGTGGGGAAAGAATACAAGTTATAAATTCTGTTCCAAGAAAATGTGTAAGTGGAAAATTCCGCCTAGAATGAAGAGAGAGTTGAAAATTCATGTGCATTTCAAAAACAAAATTAATTCAAGTATAAGTCTGAAATTCCACCCAGAATTAAATTCGGCATGAAAGTTTTGGTGGACACACAACTTTTTTGTATTCCTGGTTATATGTAATTTTCTAAGTCAGAAAAAACCAAGAATTTAATATTTTTAAATTCCTGGAAACCAGGAAATAACAAGAATTTTACTTTTGTGGCTAATGTTTCTGTTCCAAGCAAAAAGTCTTGGAAGTTCCTGGTCTTCAGGTATTTCTTTTTGATAAAGTCCTGGGAAATTCCTGGAATTTATTCAGCATTACTTAAATAAAAGAGAAGTCTTGAAAAATCCTGGTTTTTCTCCTGGTCCTGGTCTCCAGGATAAACCAGGATATTTGTATATCTGGTATACCAGGAGTCTCAAACCAGGAATTCCTGAGATTATCCTGGGATATCTTTCATACCAGGAAAAACTTCTGCACAGGTTTATTGGTATAAATTTATTAGATACATAATGTGTAAAAATATTATGGTAATATTCCAAGTAGTTCTGAGAATATTAATATTTTAAAAAAATATTCTATCTCAAAGTGATAATAATCTTGGTGCAAAACTATTCTAACTTGAGTTAGAATAGTTTTGCACAATAAAATTTTGAAAATGGTTTGCGGTTTCAGTGCAAAACTATTCTAACTTGAGTTAGCATAGTTTTGCGCTTTAATTCAGTTTGAATAGTTTAGATTCAAAGTGTAAGACTATTCTAAATTGATTTTGAAGACATAATTAAAATGTTGGTGACATAGTAAATCATGTTTCTGGCATCATAAAACTGCTTCTAAACTGCGCAGCCATTATATTGAATGGAATTTATTGATTTTTAGCCCACTGAAGGGGAGATAAGCAGATGAGAAATGTATTTGGTGGTACATTTGTACTAACTTTTCTTGAAAACAAGGCTTGACATCACATTCAAATTGTCTCCAAAAGAGACCTGGTGATTTGAATTGCAGTTTCAACACATGTTTTCTATAAAAGCACTATGAAAAAAATTCAAAATGTTTACATTCCAACTCAGCAGAATAACGGTTAACTTTAAGTACAATGTCATGTTAGAAATTAACTGTTATGTGAATTTTCGATGCCTTATTAGTTTTCCCGAACTTGTTGTGTATAATTTTTAGGCTTTTTAAAAGTGTTCTTTCTTTTGCTATTCTATTACACATTATACGGCAAAGTAAATTCCTTATTTCTGATTGGCAAACGAGCCGTATACGTGAGCCGACGTACACTGTGAGCTGACAGGGTGCATAGAAATCATAAGAACTAAGCAACTATTTCAATGGTTGACAGGTCCCTCAATCTTGTATTACAGAAATAAAGACTGCTGACTGCTCGACAGGGGTGTGCACCTTCAATTGTGCAACCTCCGTTATTTAAAGTCAATCTCGTCTAAGAACCAATAGCGGTTTTGATCTTTGAACAGCCGGCTGTTTTTCTGTTCTGTAAAAGTTTGATGTCAACGTCTACGAGCGTGCACATTTTTCTTTTCAATAACAACTTTCAGAAATATGACGTCATCTACACACATCTTCTGTTTTGGTGTTGTGAGGTAAACTCTGCCTACGATTTAGGAGAAGCGGCCTACAATTTACGAAATGGCCCACGATTTTTTAATCGGCCCATGATTTTGAAATAAATCTTATAAACTTTTCCTTCCTAGTATCAGAGCCTCTTCAACATATCACAATTTAAATATGCGATATTTTAAATGTTTATACTGAGCGCTTTCTAGTGACACGACAAATGCCAAAATGAATTGAAATTATTCACTTCAACAGTGAAAACTTTGCAGTAAAATAAATTCATTATGCAGTTTCTTGCCAGGATTTATTCCCGGCTGAGGAAAATCATGCAACCCTCAGCTAACGACTCGGGCAACATGATTTTCATCAGCCAGGAATGAATCCCCGAGTACCACTAATATTATACTGTACAAAAATTAGCAAGGACAAATTACGTGAACCTGTCCATTAACTGGCTGTGGACCTCTGCCCCACCCCCTCCCCCTCAACTTATAGAGACAGGGGGTATTTGTTTGAGGAGTTTACAGGGGTAAACATTATTTATTGGTGATTTAAACATACTTTTATGACTCAAAGGAACCTGTCTTATTGATGTATTTTAAAAGAGCCTCAAAAGCTCTATGTTTAGAGCATAAATTCAAAAATATTCCAGCATTTCATCAGAAAAATGACATTTTTCAAGTCATGTTTAGGAAGCCAGTTTTGCATGAGCATGTTACAGAACAGAACAGAACAGAACAAAACTTTATTTCATCTCAGGCATGGTTACATGCAGCATGAGGTAAAGCATATAAACAAAATGAATATAAACAATGGTACCTAGCATGGCTTATTCAGAGTCTGAGTATTTCAGTATTTGGTGACGAACAATGTAGAGCCAGACCCTATGCAAAGAATAATCGTTTATGGTCTGATTCAACAATATTCGTCTTGCGGTTGATAAAACCGATAGTTGGTAAATGATGGTGGGGGGTCTAAATATTATTAAATAGAAATAGATACTTTTTCGGAATACAGTGTTCATATAAGATTTTATGCAGACGATGAAGACCCGGATCAGTGTGTTCACAATTGAACTCGCTGGTCAAGGTCTAAACCGTCTGTCATTTTGCAATTCATCGACCAGGAGTAATCCAAGATAGTATAATAACAACATACAATAAAAAGAATTATGAAGATTTAAACTGTCCATATGCTGGATATTCAGAGAGGGAAAAGTGAATGTTATGGTTATCAGATTATTACTATTATGATTTTCTTACTATATATACATAAAACATAACTTTAAGTGTCGAAAAGTAGATCTACTCGTGCAAATAGTTTGGATTCCTACAAAGCATCACATGGGTCTATCTAGGATCCAAACTATTTGCGTGTCAGGTACAGTTTAATACTAACTTTTATAATATAACCTTGCGTTAACCCATTCCCCCATAAATACGCCGTTTTACACCTTTAGTCCAGTCCTAGACTGAAGGAAATAGTTTTACTTTTCACAGTCAAGAATATGTGTCATAAGAAATTTCTTTTTATTTTCTAGCAGATGTTAGATCTAGCTCAAAGCAGGATGAAAGTAAAGCAGAATGCGCCTTAAGGCGCATTCACCTTCACCTTCAAACCGCTTTAAGTAGTCACCTATATACACTACTAGAAACCGGCTATGGGGTAATGGGTTTAACAAAGTGAAATTTCTGCTATACTAACATGACGACTAACATAAAACCTTGGGACATTTTACATTCCAATTCGCGTCATAAACTGATATTGTGACGTCGCAGTTAGTTGGTGACATCATGACTGCAAAGTTTGGACCCATACCAGACATATAAATAGTAGTCATGTGACCACCTACAAAATTACGTCATGCAACACGTCATCATGTATATTGATGACGTATTGCATCGTTCATTAAAATATAAAACTGTTATTATTATGTGCAGGGCTGCCATAAGTTGATCTTTAAAAAATCTTAAAATTTCAAGTTTTTCTATTTTCAAGCATGATTGCTTGAAGCAGGTTGAAAGTAAAGCAGAATGTTCCTTGAGGCACATACTGCTTTACTCTAAGTCCGCTTAAAGCTACATTCTGCTAGGGCAAAAGTCCAAAGATTTCGGAAAAAATCCGGAGAAATGGTAGCCCTTGTAACGGGCCGCCGGTCGATCTCAATGTAAATTCCTCGAATTAAATAATTTAATTCGAGGACAGGTGATCGTTCATTTATGTCAGGATATCACCTGGGTTTAACTTTTTAACTTGGGGAAATTGAAGGAAAACAAGTCGAGATTAAATTTAAACCTGTCGAGCAAGGTTTATTATTTAGACCAATAATTTCTTTTCATTGGTCTAAATGTCTATCAAACTACTAATTTCTAATTCACTTAAATAAAATATTATTATATTCAACTAGACCTAGATCTATTAGATCTAAATCTATGAGTTCTATCTACAATTCTCGTCTTTGAATTTACGGGCTACGCCAACATAGACCCGTCCATACCTAAATAGCGTCCGCTCAGAACTCCAGAATGTGGAGCTCAAGGGCCTTATATACCCACTCGGGATCTACCAGAAATCCGCTGGTGTCCCTAAGCAACACCAGCAAGAAAAGAACGAAAATAAACAACTGTTAGAATGACGTCATCAAGTTCGATATCGACGAGAGTTGTTTACAAAAATAGAACGTGACATTTCCCCATCAATATTTTAAACTTACATTTGATTGTAGAGATCAGATTGCGTATTAAGAAAACTTGAAATGGTTTTCGTCTGCAGGCTCTTTAAGATTGCAATTTTTACAGTGTAGTGAATATCATGAAACACAGGAAATGATGAAATAGTACATGTTGCCATTTGGTTCAAAGTTAAAACGTGATTGGATCCAAAATCAATGACTCCAAGCCAGTTTAAACTTCTCACATCAGGTTTTTGGTGAGTACTCAATCTGATCTTTATGCTGTTTAAACATGACACAATGTATTATAGAAATTACAAAGACAAAATCGATCACATGTGCTACCCCACCCACCATTCTACTAAGTCAAGTAGATTGGGTTTAGATACTGAAAAGCCTCAAGTGTTACACCCTGTTAGTGGTTATCTTTTATCTTATCTTCATACATTATAAAATGACAAACGGTGCAGGCCCTGATCAGAGGACTCCGTTAGGAGTCCTGTGGTCTGGGTCTTCACTATTTACATAGGACAAGTGTACACTTAACATGTACACTTTCCAAATGCTAAGATACGTTTCTTTACAATATCCTCTATTTACCAAATGAGCTCTCTCGTTAAATGAAGTCTTAATTATTATTATTATTATTATCATTATTATTATTATACAAGACCTATGCGTATGTATCGATGATGCTTAGCGTACAACCTTCTTAATCAACACGGAGACAAACTGACTAAATAAATGAAGGTTTGGAAAGGATGTGAGATTGAAAATACGTTGAAATGGGACTGGCGTATGTGCTATCAGTGGGACAATTATTTCTCTCTCACACGAGAAGTGATCGCAAGCAAATAAATAGTGATTTTCGTCACCAATTTGGTTTCTATTACACAGTCTACATAGTCTGTCAGTCATAGCCGTTCCATTCCAACGGCCTGTTTCTATTGGGAAATAATGGTTAGCAGTGCGAATCTTAAAAATAGACATTGCCTGTGAAAATGGGAGAATTTTCAGATATTTTTCAAATTTTAAGTTATGTTTAATCGTTTTGTAAAATTTGCCTTTGTTTGATAGGGACATGGTATCATTCCAGCGCTGGATATTCTGATCTAGCAACGATAGTTTTACTTTTCTATTAATTGATTTTGTTGTTATAATATCTTGAGATAGCCAGTAATTAGAGTTACCTGTGTTATCAAGAAAATTTTTTATTTTCGTAATCCATTTAAAATTATAATTATTGTCATGTATCATATGTTTGTATATTTTTTTTGTATATTTTTCTTCTTTGCTTAGTAGTAATCGATTCCAGTATCCAATCATTCTTGTATAGATAGTGACCGAGAGCGGATATCTTCCTAATTCGCCATAAAACATATAACTTGGAGTGCTTTTTCTAGAGTATGTCAGTTTCCTAAGAAATTCCCTGTGTATTTTTTCTAGATTATCAAAATTTTCGTAGCACCATATCTCGCATGCATAGGTAAGTATTGGGATAATCGTGTGATCAAACAGTTTCAGTGTTAAGTCTAGCGGAAGATCTAAGTTAGTGGATCTGATGTATAATAGGTTCATCGCTTTCTTAGCTTGTTCTAAATTATGTTTTCTAGTTTTAGCAAACAAGCCATATTGCTGGAGAAGATAACCCCTAGATATTTATATTCTTGTTGTATTTCAATTTCATTTTCTCCTAGGAAGAACTTATGATTGCTGCTTTTGGAGCCAAATATAACAATTTTTGTTTTGTTTACGTTGACTTTAAGTTTCCATAGATCACAATAGTTGTTAAATTCATTTAGGCATGTTTGGAAATCTTTTTTATCGTCTGAGATCACAATGGTATCGTCGGCGTAGAGTAATACTAGTAGCTTCAGCCAATTAAACGCCATCCTAGGATCTTTTAAGTGGACTCCTTTGCAATTATTAATGGACATATATGTGTGACTCCAGGTCATTCAGGAAGAGAGAAAATAATATAGGGGAAAGATTTTCCCCTTATCTAACACCGGTTTGGCAGGGGAAGAATGCTGATGTGATGCCATTGCTGAAGATGCATGATTTAATATTTTGGTACATATTATATATTACATTGTATACCTTTCCATTTATAGAACTTGCAAGTAATTTATACCAAAGGCCGTGTCTCCAAACCTTGTCAAAAGCCTGTGAAAAGTCTATGAAGGCACAAAATAGCTTCTTTTTGCTATGGCGGAGAGTTTCTATTAGGGAATGCAGAACAAATATGTTATCTAAACAAGAGTAGTCTTTCCTAAAGCCGGATTGAGTTTCGTTTAGTATGGAGTTATCGTTAATGTATTTTGTAAGACGGTTATTGATTATGGATGTGAATAACTTTCCGAAGCAACTGAGGATAGTGATTGGCCTGTAATTACCGGGGTCCATATGATCACCTTTATTTTTGTATATTGCGTATATATAGTGCCCTCTAACCATGAGTTTGGAAGGTGTCCTACATCTAATATCATATTAAACAGTTTAAGGTATACGGGCAAAAGAATGTCTTTGGTTGTTTTCATAATTATATTCGTTTAAAATTTGGTCACCAGGACTTTGAATTTTTCAGCCTATTTATATTAGTGAGTATTTCAGATTCAGTTATGGGCTCATTTAAGTCGTGTGGCGTATAACAGTACATGTTTTCTGCAAGATTTGTCATATGTATATTTTCGGGATCGTTTTTATTCATATCTTTGTTTATATTTTTGAAATGCTCGTATAAAATTTCATTTGAGGGTGTTTTAGTTTGATTTTTTGGGTTTATACTGCGGATATATTTCCAGTACTCTTTTGGGTTGTTTGAATGCATTTTACGTAGTTTTTGTGCTTTGTTATGCTTAAATTCATCATGATAATAATTCATTGTACGTTTGTATTCCTTACTGGCATATTTTAAGCGTAATTTGTTATTATCGGATTTGTCCAAAGAGTACTGTTTTTTTGCGTCATGGTAGTTTGTTCTAGCATTGTGACATTTAGATCCAAACCATTTTGAACTGTACGTCTGGTGAAATGTAGTTTTTTGGGGGAAAGTTGCATGGGCTGAACTTTGCAAAAGATCAGTAACTTTACTTGTCACAATATCAATAGTATGGGCAGAGGGTGGGGCAGTTTGGCAAATATCTATAATTTCTTGTAGGCGTTTCTCGTTAATATTGTTAACAAATGCCGAACTTTCAGCATGGTTCCATTTTGGACGACCATCGCTGTGTACCAGTGCGTGATCTTCTTTGAGTTTACAACAACTGTCAAATCGTAAGCTAACATTCAATATTGCATGTCCGTAAGAGTATATAGCGTCAGTCTCTATCACATCAAAATTGGTTATTAATGATAAACATTCGGCAGAAGCGATCGTATAATCGATTACGGAGTTATTTCTAAATGTAAAATTGCCGATTGAACAGTCCTTGCCAATTCGTCTGTTCAGTATAAAAAGAGTATTACTACGGCAAATATCAATTAGAGCCAGACCATTTGCGTTAGTTTTCGTGTCTTTCGAGGATCTTTGGATAGGGATGTTTAAATGTTTAAGTATTTGCGATTTGTTCAAGTCAGTGGGGGCTCCGTTTTCTATATCGAACATCTCGTTAAGAAAACTGTCTGGTTCAACTTCAATGAAGTCATTAAGTAACGCCGTTCTTGCATTCATGTCTCCTGTTAACATCAGATATTTATAACTTTGACTATAACTACCAATTTCTCTTTCAAGTTTAAAAAATTCTTCATCGTTTAAGAATCTGGATTTGTCCGGTGGCACATATAATACGCCTAACATCATGTCTTCATCAAGTTTTGTGATTGTTTTACTAATTTTAAGCCATAAAATATATTCGTTTGGGGAGCTAACATGTTCAACGTATGACGTCAAATTGTTTTTAATGAAAACACCAATTCCGCCCGACTTCCTCAATACAGTTTGTTTTCTGTGGTTAGCTAAGTATTTATAATCTGGAAATTCTATAATGTCACATTTTTCTGTATGAGTCTCTGTTAAGCAAATAATGTCATTTCTAAGTATTAAATCTGAAATTTCAGGGAAAATGAGTCTACGTTTGAGACCACTGACATTTAAGGTGGCTATTTTAAGGTCCAATACATGTGTACTATTTACAGTCTTGTCGCAATCACTAGATACCCCCCTTGGATGTTACATGTTAGGCTGGTCTTCTTGGGTTACGGGTCGCCATGGCTGAAACTGTGATGAATGGTTCTGCAGATTATTGTTTATGAAAGGGTTTCTGCCAACTGGAGTATATACTCTGCTTCTGTGGGAGGCGCCCCTTGAGCGTACGGGAGACCGGGCTCTTCGTTCAATTCTTGCAGGGCTGACGCTGCGCGTGCGAGTCTGCGTGTTGCTAGGGGCAACAGGTGCTTGGGCTTGGTTTTCACGGGGTCTGTTGAATGTAGGAGTTTTCCCTTGCTGGTTTATGGGGGCTGACAGTTTTATGGCGGATATCTTCTCAGCATCGGCCTGAATAGTACCTGGCATTGTGTTAGATCTACTGTCTTTATTTGACGTGCTGCCACTGTAGTCATTAGGTTTACGCGTTTGCACAGGAATCCCGGGTAAGCTCAAGTGGTCAGACGGACGGTTTGCTGTATGTTTGCCGTGGTTATTTGTGTTGTAGTTTTGTACACGGGAGCCTTTCATAACACTGTTCCAATGTGGAAACATGTCGCGTATAACCTTGTTACCAGCTATGAGTTTTGCAGGGTAAATAATGCGAACTGGCGTAAGAGGGTTTTGCTGTTTAAGGCTTTTGTATTCTGGCCAAAATGCTTTCCTTGCCGACGTTATTTCTGGCGGATAGTCACGGTTGACATTATAGTGTGTGTCTCGTAGACGTGAAGTGTTCGACAGGATAAGTTCGGTGTCTGGATAGTCTGGAAATCTAACTATAATACGGCGCTGCTTTGTGCGATCAAATCTTCCAAGTCTATGAGCTCGATCAATAGCAATTCTATCTTGGATACCTAGACAGTCACGCAGAAAGCTCTTGATGGTTTGTTTACATTCTTCGCCGTACGACTCTTGAAATCCACCAAAAATGAGGTTGTTCCGCCTTGATCTGGCCTCCAGGTCGATGGATTTGAGTTCAAGAAGGGTAAGTCTATCGTTTATTTGGCCATTGAATTGTTCAAGATCGTTTACCCTAATATTTAAACCCACAACTGTGTCGAGTTTACCTTTGATATGCGCCATGCTGGATTCATTTGACGCCATTTTGGATAACACTAGATCAAGCTTATCGTCTACTGAAAGATTTTTCAAGTCATTAGGGAGAGCTTCACTGACCGATCGCTGCGTTGAATCACCATAGTCATCATTTGTGTTCATATGTTGACGTTTTTTGTGACGTACCTCCGACTCTGTAAGTGCAGTGCTTTCTTTGTAGTTTTGGTCGCCATCTTGGTTGGTCGAGGAATCGATTTGGGAAAATCTGTTTAAAGTGTCTATTTCTTGTGAAAACTCACAAAAATCCTGATTTTGTGATGGCATAATCGTTTCGTTCATTTCAGAACCAGTTGAGTCGAATGATTCATTCATTTTTGTGCCGATTTTCATTAATTTCTCATATTTTTTCTCAGAGCTTAAATTTTAAAAGCGCCTCGTGTCATGACGTCATCCGATCGCCACAGTAATGCAGAATTAACATTTCTACAGTTAAGATGGAGTAAAAAAGACATGAAACGAAAGAGTGGCACTGGGTTTCCTACCTAACCTTAGACATACTTTTTCAAATTCCTTTTAAAAATCCTGAAAATACTTTAAATTTCATAAGTCAATCTTGATTGTTTTTGTATTACACGAGTAGATTGGAACAAATACAGATAGATACTAATTGGACTTTACTATTTAACAAATGTCAATCACAAACACTTAATTACTAGATGCTTTCCATTACATGGCCTATATTGATTTCATTTATTTATTTTTCTTGCCTAGTTTGTAAAACAAGTGTCACTTGCAAACAAATATTTTTAAAAAAAAAAAAAAAAGCTTGCAAATACATGTAGCTAAATAATCAGTTTGGTAGCAATTTCAACATGCTTTGTTCTGAATACAGTTGTCAGAAAATTTGTTTTAACAGGAATCAATTTCGTACAAAAAGGGAAAAAAAATATGTAAGTTTTGAATTAAAGTGTGCTGACAATCTATTGAACATTTCAAGCATCTCAGTAATTTCACTTATTTGGGTATCATTTTAGGCCACATTTAGTTTAGTACAAGTTCTTTATGAAAATGAAACATTGATGAGATACTTGTAGGTAGGGCTGACTATATTGTGATCAATATTGCTATCATGATAGTTATCGATAGTTGAAAACACTATCATGATAGACTATCAATAGTTGGATTCACTGTTGCAGTACTGTCACGATAGTTTATCTCATGTACTTTATGAATGTAAACCATGAAAAATGATACTTCCTATATCCTAGTGGATGGTAGCTTAACTCTTTCCTCCCTAAAACTTTAAATGAACAATTCCAGTTTCGATTTTAGTCTAGTCCATTTCTGACTTTTAAGGGTTGTTTTTGTCAATGTTTGGCATTGTGACAAACAGTGAAGAACCTAATCAGAGGGCTCCTTTCGGAGCCCTCTTATCAGGGTCTTCACTGTTTGCATAGGACAAGTGTACTATTCACATGTACACTGTTTGAAAAGCACGCCTATATGCGGGATTAGGGTTCAAAGGGTTAAGCTGAAAGACTGAAAGTAGAGCAGAGTGTGCCTTATTGCACATTCTGCTTTACTTTCAACCTGCCTTAAGCAACCATCTGTCTTCAATATTGAAAACAACCTGTAGGAAAAGGTATTAAAAGAGACTAAAACACACACTGGGAACAAAATCTAAATTCTGGTACAACTCGTGGAGAGAGTTAAGTCCAACTATAGATAGTGGCTCAAACTATCGCCGATAGAATCAATAGTTTTATTTTACAATCGAAAGTCAGCTATCATGACTTCATCAATCACGATAAACCGCTACTATCGACTATTGTACCATCCCTACTTGTAGGCTTGCCATTCTGCGGAAATATTGATGATATAGATCTGTCACCCAGAGATTGGTTAGGAACTGCGATGAAAAAGGTTTGTGACAAACTTGTCTGGAACATTAATGATATCCAAAGGTTACTCTTGAACATTGATGATATAGGTCTGTCATCCAAAGATTAGTCTGGAACATCAATGATATAGGTCTGTCATCCAGAGATTAGTCTGGAACATTGACTATATAGGTCTGTCATCCAAAGATTGGTCTGGAACATTGATGATATAGGTCTGTCATCCAAAGATTGGTCTGGAACATCAATGATATATGTCTGTCATTCAAAGACTGGTCTGGAACATCAAAGATATCGGTCTGTCATCCAAGGATTGGTCTGGAACATTGATCAGTGTTGTGCCTAGGTCCAAAATTTTGGGGGACACGGTGGCGCGCTGTCAAAATTTTTGGGGGACATTTGAAATTTTTGGGGGACACACTAAAAAAGCCTTTAAAACATGATAGGCTTTCCTTTGAAATAGAATTAGTGTTTACGATATTGAACATGTTTACTGCGTCTACATTTTCGGTAAATTTCGGTAGATTTTTGGTAATCCAGTAAGGCTTTTACACGACGGGAAAACTGATGTTCGTCTATTTGTAAATAACTTGTAATGATTGTTTTGGTACATACAAAGTTGGAAGAGTATGATCAGCACGTTGTTTAGATGGGGGTTTCATTCATCAGGTTGTGCGACGCTTCGTGTTTCGTCTGCTCTTTCCTCTCCAATCCGACGAGAAGTGAAGTCAAGTCATGCGTAATTTGACTGGTTATCGGGTTTTACCACAGCCATTTAACTGCATTGGCATGTACCCGCGCACACAGTCTACCTTTATTAATAAAGGATAGTAAATCGGCGGAAAGGATAGTTGTAATTGTAAGACTGGTTATCGGGTTTTACGTAGCCATTTAACTGCATTGGTATATACACGCAAGCACAGTCTACATTTATTAATGAAGGATAGTAAATCGGCGGAAAGGATAGTAAATAGAGCAAAGGTACGGAAGACGACAATTGCGCCCGTACGCCCGCGCCGTTACGAATTTTAAGGGTCAAAGTAAAAAATATTGCGGGAATCCCGCAATCCCGCGCTCTAGGTGCAACACTGATTGATAATATAGGTCTGTCATCTAAAGCGAACTCTGGAAGGTCTCGTCAGATTGGTCTGTTACAAGGAATCACATATTCTATCAAATCAGCAGAATAAGTTAACTGAAGATATTGCACTGCTGACATTCGATGATACCTTTGAGAAAATAAACCGATGTCCGATGTATCAGTGCTTTACACTGGGTTTCCGAAAGAACCAGAGAACTATGTAGATAAAAAGAGTAGGGCATCGCGCCCAGGTTTTCTGTTTCTGCTCTCCTCTCACTTGGGCATCAAACTTGTCCATAGATTGCAGAAAAGGATGTTAACAAACCATCCTTTGTTTTGAGACTTAGCACCAAGTCAATAAATGTTGACAAAATGTTAAAGCAAACATATTTTTTTTAAATTGGGTACTGAACTGTAGTTCATTACAGTGTTTGAAACCAAACTGTGTGAATAGGCAAGCAGCAATTGGTCATTCTTTAAAAACATGCAATTTTTAACAAAACCTTTTCTTGCAGTCCTATAAGATTTGTTGATAAAATAGCAAACCGACAGCCTAGTATAAAAAAACTCCCAACTAATATTGAACCAAGATTTAAAAAAATGCTGCAAATTTGTGATTGGATTTACTTTTGGAAGCATTGAAATGCAACACTGCTTTCAAAATGTCAAACATCCCAGACAATTTTAGGTGCTTATTTAACACATGTATTTTTGTTTAAAAAATTGTCAAGTCTTTCAAACAAGAGCACCCTGTGTGAGTACAATGTACTAACACTCCTCTGTTTTTGAAGATCAGTGAAAAATACAGTAAAATTTGGTCAAAGGTGAATGTGAATTAGTACAATAATTTGGTATGTATGAATAGGACTTGACAAGATGAATAAAAGTGAATATGCATACCAAAATTGAAGACTGTAGATTAAATTTAACATTGAAGAAGTTATGGCCAATTTTATGATTTCGGAAAAAATAGCGTAAAATTAGGTCAAAGAGGTCAAGTTCAAGGTCATTTGGTAAAACATTTTGTATTTATGGATAGGACTTATCAAGATTAGCATGCATACCAAAAATGAAGGTTGTAGATGAAAAATTAAAGAAGTTATGGCCAATTTTAAGATTTTAAAATTAATGTTAAGATTTTTCAGACGACAACACCAATGACGAGTGCCTGAGTGACGACAAAAGCTTCTTTTTTTCTCTTCGAAAAACAGATTAGTTTAAAATGGATATTTCTTGCATCTAATTCAATATACAGCACTTTTACATCTGGAATATCTGAACTCATGTAGGCAAGTGCAGCTCTGAAAGTTTTAGCTTCATTTATAATAAGGGAAACTTCGCATGCGAACTCGGCAGGCATATTGTTTGTTTGTTAGTGCACCTGTCAATCAACACAGCGGGATGACACACGCGCAGTCCACAGATGATGATAATTGACACTGATTACGCAATTATAGCGATCTGTTAAAGGAAGATATAATTATTAAAGACACAGAAATGATCGCTACTCGGCTTTTATTGACTTTTAGTATACATAAAGAAAAAATGGGGTCCAAGCCGGGACCGCGATATATTGGCTTTCGCGAAATAACGGACCGCGAAGTAATGGAGCTACACTGCATGTATTTACATGTAGATTACATTGTATTTTACATATGTATTTTACATGCACTGATGTGCTAGGTTTTTAAATTTTAATTGTGTTTTAAATACAACCTGTTTAAAAATAAATGTTTTATTTATCAATTCATCATTTTTTAAGTATATTTTGTAAGGATATAATTTATGTTTTATAGATGCTTTTAATAATAGATTCACATGAAGCAGACAGGGTTGGTATATTACTTGTTCCCTTATGTAGATTTCTTAATTTGTGCAGCTTTGGTCTGACTATAGCCTAGGTCTGTATTAAGAGACCCCCTGTCATATGTGACCTTTTTTATAAGGTCCTGCAAAAAGTCACATATGACAGTTTCAACTGTAATAACTTTGATAGTGTTTATTCGTTGAAAATGTTCACCAAACTTATTGAATTATGGAATTTTTTATATATGGGTACGAAATGACCACGTACGTGGGTATTTGATAGAGGCCATGATAGAGGGAATTTGATGGGGGTGTTTATATATGGGTACGAAGTGACCACGTACGTGGGTACGAAATGACCATGATAGTGGGTACGAAATGTCTTGGGTACGAAATGGTTTGGTACGAAATGACCAAGATGTGGGTACGAAATGTCTTGGGTACGAAATGACTTGGGTACGAAATGACTTGTATCCGTGTAGATCCATGCCAAAGGACTCCTAATAAAGTCCCTCTAATAAAGGTCTTCTCTGTTTGTCACATTGCAATAAATTGTAACACTCATTGAAATCTAGTGTCGAGTCTGTCGACCCACATACATGTAACAGTGTATCTGTGAAGAGTATACTTGTCCTATGCAAACAGTGTAAACCCAGATTAGAGAGTTCCTAATAATGGCTTAAATAAAATGATGGGGAAGATCTTTGGTGGTGGTGGTGGTTGGGGTTCAAGTTACGGGGTATTTATGAATCTAAAGTTTTCAGTGGTAGAATAAAGTTAAAGTATTTATGGCATTATGGTTACACCTTTCTGTCATATACACCATTACCTATTCCGCCTCAGAAATAATTTTCCAGATAAAGAACCATTACATACTAAGAGCCCCATGGAGCATATTTCGCTCAACTGAGAATAGCTGACAAAATAGAGATAATGATTTATGTCCAGGATGGGGTCATTATTTACCCGAGGGGCATAATTTGAACAATCTTGACCTGTAGATGATGCTATGTGCCAAATATCTAAGCTCTGGCCCTTGTAGTTTTTGACGAGAAGATTTTTAGCTCACCTGGCACGAAGTGCCAAGGTGAGCTATTAGGATCGCTGGATGTCCGTCGTCTTTCGTCCGTCCACAATTGTTGGTTAACACTCTAGTGGCTACAAATTTCATTGGATCTTCATGAAACTTGATGACAATGTTTGTCTTGATGCAATCTAGGTCAAGTTCGAATGTAGGTCATGTCCGGTCAAAAACTAGATCACTAGGTCAAATCATAGAAAAACTTTGTTAACACTCTAGAGACAACAAATTTCATTAGATCTTCATGAAACTTGGTCAAATTATTTGTCATGTTGAAATCTAGGTCAAGTTCGAATGTGGGTCAAGTCTGGTCAAAAACTAGGTCACTAGGTCAAATCATAGAAAAACTTTGTTAACACTCTAGAGGCTACAAATGTCATTAGATTTTCATGAAACTTGGTCAAAATGTTTGCCTCATTGATATCTAGGTCAAGTTCGAATGTGGGTCATGTCCAATCAAAAACTAGGTCACTAGGTCAAATCATAGAAAAACCTTGTTAACACTCTAGAGACTACAAAGGCACAGGTTCAGAAACTATACATTTCAGCCCTACACAAATCTAATTTTTAAACATCAGAATTTGAACATTTAAAACACGCTGGTGATACAAGAAGACATTTTATTGTCATATACAAATTAATATTTGCTAATAGAAGACCGAGTTCTTTTAGAAATACAGCATTTATTGACCATGATTTTGTGTTTTTCATGTAAAAAACTACAAAATCAGAGTTATAAAGACGATTTTTTCTATGGTGCCACCCTTCAACCAAATTTAAATTATGTTATTTGTTATACTAAATTTAAAACAAATAATTTGTTATGTTTATATTTTTGGTCGAGGAGTGGCGCCTATGCCAAAATCAGTGAAAATGTTAAAAAATATGGGGAAAAAACACAATTTGGAGATTTTCTCTTAGTTGGTTGCTATAGCAACATGCATATTTCTCTATGAATTTTACTATTTTTTAAATAGTATTATCATTGTTTGATTACCATTATATCAACTATCCTCAAATACTATGTTTTCCTAGCGATATGATACAATTTTGAAAAAATAAGCCATTTTATGTTATTTTAAGTACATTGTATTTGGTTGCTATGGCAACATGGAAGTGAATATGGAGAAAATAAAGTTATTTTTTCTTATACCACATACCTATCTATCATCTGTGAAAATTTGAAGTACATTACACATAGGGCCAATTTCATGCCTTTTTGAACCTATGCCTTTCATTAGATCTTCATGAAACTTGGTCAAAATATTTGTCATGATGAAATCTCGGTCATGTTTGAAGTCCGGTCAAAAACTAGGTCACTAGGTCAAATCATAGAAAAACCTTGTTAACGCTCTAGAGGCTACAAATCTGATTAGATCTTCATGAAACGTGATCACATTGTTTGACTTATTGATATCTAGGTCAAGTACGAATATGGGTCATGTCTGGTTAAAAACTAGATCACTAGGTCAAATCATTAAAATACATTGTTTACACTCTAGAAGCTACATTTATCATTTGATCTTGATGAAACTTGGTCAAAATGTTTGCCTTATTGAAATCTAGGTCAAGGTTGAATATTGGTCATGTTGGGTCAACATCTAGGTCACTATAATAGGTAAAGTTTTACATGGTGTACCAGGTGAGCGATATAGGGCCATAGTGGCCCTTGTTTAAGTTTTTATAGAATAAATCTATTTTTAGCTCCATTGACCTAGATATGCAACCGACCGGAACCATTTGATCAAAATACCTAAAGGATATTTAGAAGTGTCACCATGCCAAATATCAAAGCTCTGGTCTTATTGGTGTCAGATCTTACGAGACACTCCCGTAACGAAGCATAGCAGAAAAATCCACTTTGGATATTGAGAATCCCCGGGCGGGGATTGAACCCGGGGCGCTGGCGTGACAGTCCAATACCGTAACCTCTGAGCCAAAGAGTCTACTCCCTAGCGCAGAAGCTAGGTATTGCATATGTCATTCGCCGCGTCGCTACATGTATGCTATGCTATTTATAGTACACAGTGAGGACAGTGTGTGGGATATGTAACACAGAGAAGAAGACGTTTGAAATTTTCACTATATAACTCTATGTAAAACTGTTACCCCTGGGGTGGGGCTAATTTTGACCCCAGGGGCATAATTTGAACAAACTTGATAGAGGACCTGTAAGCGATGCTATGTGCCAAATATTTAAGCTCTGGCCCTTTTAGTTTCAGACTAGAAGATTTTTTAAGTTTTCTGTGACCTAGATATGCAACCGACCGGAACCATTTGAACAATATTGGTATAGGACATCTAGAAGTGTTACCATGCCAAATATCAAAGCTCTGGCCATATTCGTTTCAGAGGAGAAGACGTTTGAAAATTTCACAATATATCTCTATGTAAAACTGTGACCCCCGAGGGGGGGCTAATTTTAACACCAGGGGCATAATTTGAACAAACTTGATAGAGGATCTGTAGGTGATGCTATGTGCGAAATATCTAAGCTCTGGCCCTTGTAGTTTTTGGCAAGAAGATTTTTTAAGATTTCCTTATTTTTTCACTTTGGTTGCCATGGCAACCAGAGTTCTGCATTGTTTTTAATTCTTTGAACAAATCTGAAAGAGCTTGACCCAAGGAACATATCTGTAAAGTTTGGTTGAAATCTGTTCAGCGGTATAGGAGATGTCATTTGAAGCAATTGTTAACGACGACGCACACCGCACGACGACGGACGACAGACACAGGGCCATCCCAATAGCTCACCTTGAGCCTTTGGCTCAGGTGAGCTAAAAATGGCACCTTAAAGCGACTCACAACCAGATGCTGTATTTGCAAAAATGAAAGAAAATACTCATATACAAGAGCTGCATGCGGCCCTAAATCGCTCACCTGAGGAACTATTGTGTTATACTCAATGCATAATGAAGTTTGTCATTGCATGTATGTGGACTGTTGCATGAAACTGAAACAACTCGGAATTAGGTTTTCCTGTAGAAGTCTATGTAAAACTGATAAGCCCCGGGCGGGTCCATTTTTGACCCTGGGGTCATGATTTGAACAATCTTGGTAGAGGACCGTAAGGCAAAGCTAGATGCCAAATATAAAAGGTATGGGCCTTACGGTTTCAGAGAAGAAGAGTTTTAAAGGTTTATTCCTATATAAGTCTTTGTAAAACTGATAAGCCCCGGGGCGGGGCCATTTTTGACCCGGAGGTCATGATTTGAACAATCTTGGTAGAGGACCATAAGGCAAAGCTAGATGCCAAATATAAAAGGACTGGGTCTTAGGGTTTCAGAGAAGAAGAGTTTTAAAGGTTTATTCCTATATAAGTCTATGTAGAACTGATAAGCCCCAGGGCGGGGCCATATTTGACCCGAAGGTCATGATTTGAACAATCTTGGTAGAGGACCATAAGGCAAAGCTAGATGCCATATATAAAAGATCTGGGCCTTACGGTTTCAGAGAAGAAGATTTTTAAAGGTTTTTCTATATAAGTCTATGTAAAACTGATAAGCCCCGGGTGGGGCCATTTTTGACCCTGGGGTCATGATTTGAACACTTTTAATAGAGGTCCATAAGGCAAAGCTACATGCCAAATATAAAAGGTCTAGGCCATACAGTTTTAGAAAAGAAGAGTTTTAAAGGTTTTCCTATGAAAAACTGATAAGCCCCGGGCAGGGCCATTTTTGACCAGGGGGTCATTATTTGAACAATCTTTCTAAAGGTTCACAACATGATGCTACATGTGAAATTTGGTTGTCCTAGGACTTATAGTTATTGACAAGAAGATGTTTAAAGTTTTGACTTTAGTTGTCAATATTACGTAAATACGGAAAATGACCACGCCCTCTGGCGGCAATATATTTTGACGGATCAAAACTCTTTGAACAATTTTGAAAGAATATCAATTGAGAAACATTTTGGTGAAAACCAAATTGAAATAGGACCAGTAGTTTTTGAGAAGAAGATTTTTTTAGATATCATGCATAGTTGCCATGGCAATAAGACCGATTGCCCCACCCATTTTTTTAACAAGTTTTGAAGCTCACAACTACAGTATGTATCTGACCAAGTTTGGTTAAAATTGGGCCATTGGTTTCAGTTATTTGAAACAAATTATGAACAGACGACACCGACGTACGGCAACCGATCACAATAGCTCACCCGTATGATTATAGCACTTTGTGCTCAGGTGAGCTAAAAACTAAATGTGTAGCATTATCGTGCATCTGGCATTAGAAAAATATGATCAGTCATAAAAACACCCTCTAGAAAAGTCTTCAAATCTTAATTTTTTAGATATTTTCCATCGCTTTATCCTATATTTATTCTATAGCATCAAAAGACGCAACAGAAATTGATCACTGGTCGGATATAAACCCAGGCCGAAATATGTACTCTCCATCGCTAAACAGAAAAGTATGCTAAATCTATCTCGGAGATATAAATAGTCCAACTGGTTGAGTGGTCTAAGTGGTTGTCTTATTTTGCTTCCTGCCCCCGCATGCCGGGTCCCGGGTTCGAATCCCACCAGAGCCCAATAATATTTTTTTTATTGAAATGCATTTTTTAAACAGAATTTCTTATCCTTAACTAAATCTTATCCGTTTATATAAGCATTTGACATACATTTACAAATTACTATTTTTAATGCTAAATCTGGTTCCGAGCCTCTTTAAAGCAGGACTAAATTTAATCCAAAAGCTCATAGAATAACTTTATGTATTCTTATCCTACTTTAAGCAGTTATGTACCATAACCCATTACCCCATAAATGTGTTATTTTATGCATTTAATTCATTCCTCCACTAAAGAAAGTAGTTCTACTTTATAGTCATGAATATAAAAGAAATATTTTCCAAGCTGATGGTAGCTTAAAGCAGGCTGAAAGTAAAGAATAATGTGCCTAAAGGTGCATTCTGTTTTACTTTTGACCTGCTTGTGGCAACTTGTCATCAAAACTGGAAGCAGACTTTGGGGTAATGGGTTAAACATGGAAAGCAACCTATGAGAGAAAGGGTTAATAGTAGTTGTTGCAGGTCTTTAACCTGTTAGGTCCTGTTAACTCTTTCCTCCCTGAAACTTTAAATGGACAATTCCAGTTTCCATTTTTGTCTAGTCCATTTCTGACTTTTAAGGGTTGTTTTTGTCAATGTTTGGCATTATGACAAACAGTGAAGACCCTGATCAGAGGGCTCCTTTCGGAGCCCTCTGATCTGGGTCATCACTGTTTGCATAGAACAAGGGTACTATTCACATGTACACTGTTTGAAAAGGACGCCTATATGCGGGATTAGGGTTCAAAGAGTTAATCCTCTACTCCATAGATATAACTTTTTAAGCCTTCAATTAATTCCTCCTCTGAAGAAAGTAGTTTCAATTTATACAGTCAGTTATGAATGTGCACAATCAGAAACATATCCTAGTACATGGTAGCTTAAAGCTGCAGCCTTAAAATAAAGCAGATTGCACTTTATGGCACATTCTGCTTTACTTTTACCCTGCTTTAAGTGGTCACATGTCTTTAAAACTAGAAACAGGCCATTGAGTAACAAGAGTTATCAGACAACAAAGCTCGCCTTTGGCACATTTAGAAACTTAAAAGCAGACTCAGAGGTCAAGGTCACAGAGGTCAACTTTTTAAGTGCTTGGAAAGGTCTTGTTCATAAACATATCATGCAAACCAAATATGAAAGTTATACCACAAGGGACACAGGAATTATAACTATATTCTAGCCACTTAACCCTTTACTCCATAGCCTGTTTCTAGTTATCAAGACATGTGACCAGGAAAGTAGAAAACATTTCTTATGCCACATAGTCATATAAATTGGAATTATATTCTTCAGTGGAGGAATAAATTGAATGTGCTTAAAGACGTTTCTATTGGGGATATGGTTTAATCAGGTTGAAAGTAAACCAGAATGTACTTGTATAGTTGAGTACATCAAGGGCAGATAACTCTTGACACAATGACCTGATTTCAATTTCAACAGTAATAGCACTTTTTCAAGAACTTATATACATTTTTTTGCAAGTACATCAAAATGCATTCAAAACTTAAGTTGCTAGAGTGTATAAAGTTTCAAATATGGATTTTTCAATGCATTAAGGGCAGATAATTCTTGACCAATTTAACCTATTAACTGATTGGATACCTTATAGACATAATATCACTTTACAAAGCTTTATCAAAATCTTTTAAAATTTGTGGACACTAGAGCGTAAACAATACTGAAGTGAGACATGGCAGACGATGCAAGTACCCTTGCTCAGTTCTATTTATACTAATGATGACCTTAAAAGAGGTGATGTCGGTGAATACGTGTGTGAAGTTTCGTGGAAAAGGAAATATACTCCGGACAAAAATGTGTTGCATGCATACAAACATACACACATTTTACAATTGAGGTCAAAGGTCAAGGTCACAGTGACCTTAAGATGAAACGCGACACTCCGCCATCCCATGATGTACTCACACACCAAATTTGCTATTCCTAGCTGATATGGTACAGAAGATATGCTCCGGGCAAGCTTTTTTAAAAAATTGAGGTCAAAGGTCAAGGTCACAGTGACCTAAAAGCAGTATGCGACACTCCGCCATCCCCTGTAACATAAATATGAAACGGACCAGAACCAAACTCTTTCCATACATGTACATGAAAATTCATCTTAATAGCTTCAGTAAACAAGATATGTTTGTGAAACATTATGTCATCCTCCAACCCAATAATTTCAAATATTATTATGACCTTTTGAGTCTGACCACTGCATATGAACTTGACCTTTGACCCAACCTGTATGAAATATACATATTGAATCATAATAAGAGCAACATGTATACCACATATGAAGTCTAAGTCACCTGACTGTCAAAAATATTGCCATTTGAAAGATTTGACTTTGACCTTTGACCACGACTCTCTAATATATACATACTCATACTCCTTTAAATGAGAGCAACATGTATACATAGTCCAGATCAGCTGAGGTTCACATGTTATTATTTCAATAAAATATTGACCTTTTGATCTGTGACCATGACCTAGGAGCCAATATGCGAGAACATATCCATACACCTCTTCATATGGGTAACATGCATACAGTGATGCTCACTTATAACGAAATTCTAGGGACCTTGAAAATTTGTTCGCTATATCCAAATTTCGCTATATCCATATAGCGAAATTTTGGTCAAAACTGTTTGGATATAACGAAAATTATGAAACACCATATTCTTGGTACAAAAACAAATGAATAGGCAGAAATATAAAAATAACCCTGGGCAGTGTATCTTTACATTGTATTTCTTATTGTATCTCAACATCACTGTCTATGAAAGGTTTATGAAGAGTTTGTGAAAAAATCACTAATTTTTGTTTGTTTTTTGGCTCCTGTTTGAATGTTATGCTCAACTACATTAAGAGCAGAAAAGACATGCTCCCCAATGTCATCAGTATTTTCCAAATAGTGTCTAATATTCTCAATTAACTCCAATGTCGTCTCTTTAGATGTGACTGTTCTGGCAAGTGTTGTCTCTTCCTCCTCCTCCTCCTCCTCCTCATCACCGCTGTCATCCTGAGAGCCTGGCTGTTGAATATCAGTGATGATGTCGCTGTCTGTTTTGTCCTCAGTTGTAGCCACACCCGTACCAACATTGACTACATCTGAGAGAGAAAGCTGAAAAATCATAAACTTTCAGCATTCATTGCAAGCATAAGTAAAACAAAGTACATGTGTATTTTTAAAACATTTGCAAACAGAATAGACCCACATCGGACATATATTATAGCCCTGTGACCAGGGTCTACAATGTTTGCTTTAAACTTTTTGCCAGTACATGTCCATGTAACTCTTTCATCCAGGTAAACTGTAAGAAGAAGAAAATTAAATCCTTATTGATGTTGTGTTGTTTATATTTTCCCCTTGTTGAATATGCATATGACTGACCTGCGTTTGTGTTTTCTGGCAGTACACGGACAGTGGCAAGGAGTCTTGATATTCCTCTAGCAGTGTAGCCAGCGGTACATTATCATCGTAGAACCTGGCGATTAAAAAAATTCGCTTAGAAATCCATGCGTGTTTGACTTACCAAATACTTGTATGAGTCTCAAACGGTAAAGAGTCAGATCTGACACCGCATTACGCGGCGTCTGATCTGTATCTGAACTGTTTGCATAATAGTGTTAGTGTTATAGAGCTTGGCAACAAAAGTGTAAAAGTGGCAATTCTGAAAGTCGCCATGACATATCTTAGAGTAGCTTCCCTTGTTTGACCCAAATTTTGTATTTGGACTATCTTTACGACGTTCGAACTTTTCGGTATTTATAAATAAGTTACATTTATATTTAAAGACAAATCTACTCACCTTTCGCTTTTCTCGTTTAAATTTCCTGTCAAGACGAATCAGCCATTCTTGAAATAAAACGGATGGACTATACATTTTAAAATGGTCTTGACAATCTATCAAGAGCGCGAGTGAATTACAACAGGAAAAAAACAATTTTTTTGTTTTGGATAATTTGAGTATTTCTAAATGGAGAATAAGCATTCACTTGAAACTATCCTTTAACCCGTGTTATGCCAAATTGTCGTCTGCTTCGAATATATTGCCTGCGAAAATCAAAACAAAAGATTTCTTTATTAGCTTGTCAACGTGTCGAAAGGTTGAAGATGAGTGGCAAACAGTTTGGATACAAAATAAGATTCCGCGTCATGCGGCGTCTGATCTGGATCAAAACTGTTTGCAAATGTGAACAGTCGTATTTTGCATGATAAGGGTTAAATGGTCTCAATGTATACATAACGCTCGTGCCCGAGGTGATAGCCAGTCAAACAATGAACTAGCGTGACGGTTGTGAGCACTCGTCAAACTGTGATAATTACCGATTGGAATTTTATATTATCCGAACCATTTTACAGGTAAACTTCATTATACGGACCTGAAAATTCGTTTATCTTAACCGATTTTTCACTATATCCGATTTCATCTTAAGCAAGTGGTAGTACATAGAAATAAAGAAGGACACGGTCGAGGAATAATTTTTATTTTATACTAAGCGGTTTTTCACTATATCCGAGTTCGTTATAAGTGAGCATCACTGTACATATTACCAAGTTTTAACTTTGTAATACATGTAGTTATATTCAAACTGTAATAGTTATATTCAAACGTGACCTGTATTTTGTCAAGATGTTCATTCTGACAAAGTTTGATAAACATTGGACCAGAAGTGTGGCCTAAAAGTGTCTTCATAAGCAAAAAGTTCATGGACGCACATAAGCAGACAGTCAGCACGATCATAAAAGCTCACGTCGAGCACAATGTTCACTTTTATTCACTGCTCATTTTGTGTTCAACACCACAGGCAAAGAAAAACTTCTATGAGCAAACAGTGCAGATCTAGTGCTTGTTCTTTGGAGTAAAAATTCACAACTTGATCAACAATACTATTTCATGATTATAGGTGTTTATGCTAGTAACTTCATATTTAGTCGTTTCTTGATCCAACAGATGTATAGTGCCTTTGTATATTGGAAGTTGACATGCCTCTTTGAATTTTTGAATGATATGGCAAGATCCGAGATCTCCAATTCAGAATCATCCTCCTGAATCAACTCAATACTGTGAAGAGCACAACAGGACACATGGAATTATGGCTTTCTGAACTCAATTATGGCATCTATCATACCAGGGTTGAACTGTCTTGAAGAGCAAACACCTCAGCAGTTCCATCATAAGATTGTCTGAGTTGTCTCCTTGGCTAACTTTAGTGTGTTATCACAACTTATCAGGCTGTAAAAATTTCGAAGTTACAAGTGGAATGAGTTTATGCAATAAATTACTCATCCCAAAGTTATCTGCATCACTCCAAAAAGTTTCCTGGTTGCTTAAATACCACAAACAAGCTAAGATGCTTCACTCTAGGCTGATTGACCATACAGTTACGGTAGTGAGGGCTCCAATAAGTCCCAGCTCAGAGCTCAGTCTGAAACAGACAAAATCAAAATAAATGTCTATAGTAAAGTTGAAGGTAAAATTTAGAAAAAACAAGACTGTGTTTATTAAAAGCTTATGCTTCCAATATATATCAATAGGTTTGTTTGTTATGTTAGTTAACATACGTTTCTGCCATCTATGGGCTAATTGGACGCCCCAGAGAAAGGCGGGTGGATACAGAGAACCCGGGCGCGATGCCCTTCTCTTATTATCAAAAGAGTTCCCTGGTTCTTTTAGATTCCCAGTATAAGGCATCGATAGTCCAATACATTGGACCTCGGTTTATAGAGTCTCACCCGAAGGACTTGCTTCGGTGTGGTATCAAACTCACGACCCCTGATCAATCGGTATAATATTTCATTGAACTATCAATAGTTAAAGCTATTTAGCTTACACAAATAATAATTACAGCTTTTGCAGTGATTTATATGAAACTGGGTGTTCTTATACAGAAACATGTGATATATATACTCGCCAATACCTGGGTTCAAGCCCAGGTTAGCAGTCATGCACTCTACCACATTGCCATAATAGGGTGCTTGTACAGCAAAGTGATGATAAACATACACACTGTGACAAACCTATTCCCCCCCAGCAAGTTATGAGAACAATAGGAAATTGGCCTTGGAGCACATACAGACATAGTCCCTCGTTGGGTGCCAAATTTAAGAGGGTGTTCTTATAAAGAAACAAACCCACGATCAAACCTGGGTCGCCAGGTTGATACACCTACAAACAGTGACATACAATAATACTGCCTATTAGTATTAACCTATACATGTACAAACAAAAAATATCAAGTGATACATGTCCTGCTACCAACCCCCCCCCCCCCCCCCCCCCAAACATCTCCCCATAGGCTTTGGACCCACTCACCAGGGGCCCTAACGGCACCAACCTTAAACACCCCCCACCCCCCAATATGTATCTGGGATCAGGATTCACACCTGATATCTTTAGGAAATGAGGCGGCACCTGTCACAAAACTAGCATGCTGTCACGGGACTGATCACAGAGGGTTCATTGATCATGAGACTACCTCCCCACCCCATATATGAATCGGGGATCTAGATATGCACCTGATATCTTAAGGAAATGAGATGGTACCTGTTACAAAAGTAGCATGCCGTCACGGGACCAATCACAGAGGGCTCATTGATCATGAGACTACCCCAACCCCCTCAATATGAATTGGGGATCGGGATTCGCACCTGATATCTTAAGGAAACGAGACGGCACCTGTCATAAAACTAGCATGCCGTCGCGGGACCAATCACAGAGGGTTCACTGATCATGAGACTACCCCCACCCCCCTCAATATGAATCGGGGATCAGGATTCGCACCTGATATCTTAAGGAAACGAGACGGCACCTGTCACAAAACTAGCATGCCGTTGCGGGACTGATCACAGAGAGTTTATTGATCATGAGACTAATCCCCATTTAGGGCATAACGTTAATTGTGACTAACTGGTCGTCCGTTTGTGACCATATCTCCGTCAAATTTCAACTTACGTGGCTGAAATTTTCAGGATAAACAGTTGAATAATATTTAAAAAGATTGGCCAATTCACATTTTTGATTTTTGATTGCGTCTTTCAATTACAAAACAATATATGGGAGAGGGGGTATATTTTTTTGCGAGTACAGCGTCCATTTTGCGATTTTTCCCATTCTCTTTTCCAGTCATCCGGGTACTTTTAACCTTACACATCCTCTCGGTCATTTCTTTTTTCACCTTACGCATACTCTCGGATGACGTCGGACACTATCGTAGAAAACTCGCGTCATTAGAAACGTTGAAATCAGACCGAGAGAAATGTCTAAAAGCTGCGGTAGCGCATCTTGCATGTGATGCCTCACAAACGGCACGAACCATAACAACATCGGTACTTATTACGGAGACTTTTATTCAGTTTTCGAAATAGATCGACCGGTTTTAGCTTTGGATTTGTGGCATTTATCATACCTACCCAGGCCGACCCAGAACTGAGATATTCTACGTATGCTCCTACATCTCTATGAATTTCTATCTAGATCTATTCATAGATGTATGTAGTTTATGTCGAAATAATAACGAGACTCTAATAAAGATTTAAAACTACATCCTGTCATCACACCGTCCAATCGGTTATGGTTACCGCATCGATAAAGTTGTGGTTACCTCTCGCAGTGAGAGTGGATTAAAAAGGTGAGTTTATATTTTGCTCCAAAACACTCCTTCTCTCACAAGATCGGCACTTCTTTGTATGCAGCCGTAAAAAGCAATGTATGCCGAACATGTTGGTGTAATAATTTCCCAACAGCATACAGAATGGTGTATTAAACCAGTGAATCAATGTGAATCAATATGCCAAAACACCAATTTTCTTTCTTTGCGACTGAATATCTCCGATATATGACAAACTCTCGTTAATTCAACGATGTCGAAAGTAAATCAAAGTATTTTTCTGTCTATTCTATGAATATCATATTGCTTTATTCAAAATCAAGGCAGTTACAAGTATTTTCGTGTAGTGAGTTGATGCTCAAATGGCTAAGGTTACCACATTTTAAAAATTTGGTGGTTAAGGTTCACCCTAATTATGGGCGCAATTTGGTTAAGGTTAACCAGCAACTAACATATGTAGTATTACAGCCTCTAAAGACTCATACGTCGTATTTATTCCTTGCACAAATACTGACCCTATTAGGTATTCCTACTCTTGAATTCAGAAGAGACCGTTACGACATGCTTCAAGTTCTCAAAGCAGATATTTTATATCCGCTGTATGAAGTTTCAGAATTAAACGCTCATTTGGTACACTGTCGAATGCATTGCTGCAGTCAAGATATTTAACATCTATTGGATCTCCTGTGTCAAGTAGCTCGGTCCAATCATCGAGTATTTTCATTAACTGTGTGGTGCAGGACGGACATCGTATTGAGAGTCAGACAGTAATTTATTGGTTAGTAAGTATTTCATGAGTTCATGTATTACATAATCACAAAGTTTACATACTATTGATGTAAGACTGGTGGGTCTATAATTTGATGTCTCAAGTTTATTGCCCTTCTTAAAGATCGGCGAGACAAATACATTTTTCCATTCCAGGGGAAGATTTCCTGATTGTAGATGTTTTGAAGATCGTGTATAATGGGTCTTATAGTTCATTTTGAGCTACAAGTAAATACTTTTGGGTGAATCCCGCTAGGTCCCAGAGATTTATTGGACTTTAAGGATTTCAACGTTTCAAGAACATCTTCTGGCGAGAAGTGAACTGCATCCAAGACGTTTTGCAAACAGTCATTAGTTAAGTGTTCCCAAGATGAAAGTTAATCAGCAAAAACTAACAACTCAAAATATTACTGAGCATTTACTGAATTTCATTTGGAAATTGATTTTTTGATCTACACAAACACTTCATGGAGACGTAGACCTACAGGAGCATAGGACTGACTTAATTTAGTCCAAGTCACTCAAAGTACGAAAACGTTAGGCGAATCCATTTCCATGTCGTATTTTTAGTTTTTATAAGATGCTCGACAATATATGGATATACTAGCATATATCACACAAACAATCACATGGCATTGGGAAGAATACTGTTACTAATGGTCTGATGTAAGATTTACAACACGGTTTTAGGGACCTATGTCTTGTGAGACTCAACTTGCCATCTTGCTAGAAATACCAGCAAAGGTAAGCAAAGTGATCTTATCCTCCTTGATTTTAGCAAGGCTTTTGACATGGTCAGTCGTGAGAGGTTGTTCCTAAAGCTGAACAAGTATGGTATTCGGGGTACGAGTATATGCTGGATATGGGCATTTCTAAGCGGTGCATTGCAGACTGTTTTACTTGACGACGAATCTTCTGATACGGTACAAGTCTCATCCGTGTACAGCAGGGTTATATCCTAGGCCCTATTCTGATCTTGGACTACTGGAAGAAAACATCAAATTCAAATTGAAGGATACATTTCATCATGGACAAATGTTATCAGTGGCGTGCCACAAGGAAGTGTCCTAGGGCCCATGCTTGTTTTATGTTTTATATATGATCTTTCAGATGTCACAGAAGGAACTGTACAAAAAGTTGCCGATGACAGTAAAATTTACTCGTCGTTTCAGAATATATCTGATTCTGAAATTCTAAAAAGAAAATAAATTGAAATATCAAACAGTTTAACCCAACAAATTAACTAGTACTTTGCAAAATGAACAAAGAAAGGATATAGGTATTCTGAACATTAATGAAGAACTTAACAAGAGGGTCTAATTTTTTGGGGCAAACAGTTAGCACGGAATGTTGAATCTGTTAAAAACTAGGCTAAATACAGTGTAAGGGTTAGCGTAGTTTTGCGTATATACCTAGATAAGAGGGCTCTTAACTGTTTACAATGCTATGCGCAATGAAGATCATTAAAATACAAAAGGAAAATGATAGGGATTTGTGATTTTTTTTAAACTTAAGATATGAGATTACTGAATTTGCTGTTGATTAGTGTATCCAGAAAATTTGTTTATCCTGAAATGTTTTCTGCAGTCAATGTGTCCGGATTATCGACACATCATTGTTCATGATATACACCCACAACTTAGCTCAAAACACGCGGGGTCGTGTTGTTTACAATAGATTTAATAAAGCTAGTAATCAGTACATACACAAACCAAGTGTCACATCATAAATATAGAATTTGACCTCTGTTTACAAGTTTTGTGCTTCAATACAATAAATTGTTTTTTAAACAATAAACAGATGACTATTTACTGTGAGAAATCGGTCAGCTTGTACATCTTTGTACAAACCCGATTTGCACGTTAAAAATAACAGTTGTTGTGAACATAAATTAATAGGCTAAAACCACTTTTCAGAATATACATGACAGCTGTGGGTCTTACATGTTTTAATTTCCAGGGGGAAATACGACGTATGTGTCTTTAGATGCTGTAATACTGCATAATTATGTTAGTTGTCGGTTAACCTTAACCTAAATGCACCCAGAATTAGGGTGAACCTTAACCACCAAATTTTAAAAATGCGGTAACCTTAGCCATTCGAGCATCAATTCACTACACGAAAATACTTGTCACTACCTTGATTTTGAGCAAAGCAATATGAAATTCATAGGATTGACAGAAAAATACTTTGATTTACCTTCGACATCGTTGAGTTAACGAGAGTTTGTCATATATCGGAGATATTCAGTCGCAAAGAAAGAAAATTGGTGTTTTGGCATATTGATTCACATTGATTCACTGATTTAATACCCACAGTTTTATCGATGCGGTAACCATAACCGATTGGACGGTGTGGTCATGCAACATCACGGCTATTCTTGTCTGAGATGGTACCATTGGTACGGATTTGATACGGTAAATTGTTAAACGAAATTTGTGTCTATTGACGGTATAATTGGTATTCAATGTGAAGAAAAAACATTTCTCTTTCTACCGTAACCGTGATTATTTAGAAGTTCTGCATGATAAGCGAAAAAAGTACGACAGACTCGTCCCGGTTAGGGTCGCCCTGCCCGTGAAGAAGTTATAAAGGTTTCTAGCACTATCTCTAGATTCTACACCAAAAAAAAAAAAATTTTTTTTTTTTGGAGCCTGACACCTATGTGTGATGGAAAAGTTTATAATGATGTTAATTGTTACAGTGGAAAAACAGCGTCTGATCAGGCTCCAAGCTGTTTGCCACCAAGATAACCATGCATTATCAGAATTGTCCCAAAGTTGTACTTTTCTACATTTTAGTGCTTTGCGTTTGCGTTTAAACAGGAAAGAATAACGTTTTCTCCACTGTTAGTGATGATAACCGATCAATAAATCCATATTACCTGTCCTAATTTAGTAAAAACACCAATATCTATATCATTGATTCTCATACATCAGAACCCTCCCATATAATTTTCCTTAGTCAACTAATTTTTATCCCCTGCCGAAAGGCAGAGGGATACTGTTTTAGGTCTGTCCGTCCGGCTGTGCGTGCGTGCGTGCGTCTTGTTTTCCGTCCGCAACTGTATCTCCGAAACCGATAAACAGATTTGGATGAAACTTGGTATACTTATTTGTCATCATAGGAGCACCGTGGGAAATCAAACTTTTTTCAGAAAATTTTAGGAATTTATGAGTTATCTGCCCTTTTTGTGTTAAAAATGTCCGTCCGTGTGTCCGTCACATTTTCCGTCCGCAACTGTATCTCCGAAACCGATAAAAAGATTTGGATGAAACTTGGTATACTTATTTGTCATCATAGGAGCACCGTGGGAAATCAAACTTTTTTCAGAAAATTTTAGGAATTTATGAGTTATCTGCCCTTTTTGTGTTAAAAATGCCATATTTAACAGTTTTTACACTCTAGCAACTACAATATTCCACATATTTTGTTTATACTTGCACACAATGTCTATAAGTACAAGTTCTTGCAGGTGTGCAATTATTGTAAAAAAAAAGATACTTGTGACAAGAGTTATCTGCCCTTGATGTACTTAGAAATGCTAGAAAATGCTTTATTTTGGTATTGTTTACATACTAGAGCCTATAAATATGCATGGATATGAAAAAACTTTCTTGAATTATGTATGGCTATTAGTTTTCAAATGAATTTGATTGTTGTTGAAAACGGAGAAATTAGTCATGAGTTATCTGCCCTTGATAAGTAAAAAAAGCCATATTTAACAGTTTTTACCATCTAGAATCTACAGTCTTTAATGGATTTTGATTTAACTTACACATGATGCATATAAATATTAGGGTTACAATTATTGTCAAAATAGGATACTTTTTGGCAAGAGTTATCTGCCCTTTATGTACTTAGTAATGCTCAACATGGCTTTATTGTTTACATGCTATTGTGTACAAAATTAATGTGAATGGATTTTGAAAAAAATGAAAAAAAATTTATATCATATATGGCTATTATTTATAGAATGAGTTCAATTATTATCGAAAATGTGCAAATTAGTCGAGAATACTGTGCCCTTGATGAGTTGAAAATGTGTTTACACTCTAGTAAATTCTACAGTTCTGAATTTTTTTTAATAATACTTGCACACAGTTATAAGTTCTTGAAAGTGTTTAATTACTGTTGAATTTGAATCAAGAGTTACCTGCCCCTGTCATACTTAGATTTATAATGCTACAAACGGCTTTATTTTTTGTATTGTTTAGGCTTTAAAATGTACAAAATTGAATGGATTTTATAAAACTTTATAAAAAGCTTTTGAATGTTGATCTTTAAAGACAGGTGATCACCATTTGCCCCTTCCTCCCACAATAAAGTTTGCCACTTTCTTCTGGACAATCGCTGCGGCAGGGGATATCACCTCTAAGGTGCTTGTTCACTTTGAAATGCTGGTAATGTAATAATGGTTGTTTCTGTCTGGCCAAATTGAAAGTCAAGAGTCAAAAAAGAGAATGCATGAATCATATCACAAGAAAATTATTATTTAAAGACCTTGACAAAATTCAAAATAAAAAATCAAGACCATGCAGCCATTGTGAATGCCCAATCTGGTCATGACACCATAACTGTTTCAGTCTGTTAGTCACTTTTATCCACAGATATTGATCAGTCTTTCCCTGTAACAACACCATTCAAATGTTATTTCAATGTCTGTTAAAACTAAAAATGCAAAGCTTTCTAAGTAATCTTATACATGATTATTCCTTGAATATCTATATTATCAAGGAATATGAAATATGTCACACTTTGACTGATATGTACAGTCAATCTTGATTAATAGTTGACCACTCACTGAAGTAGATCTGTGTGATTGTTTCATCAAGTTATTATTGCAAGATAAAAAAAGAAAGAAAGAAAGCTCCTTCTGGAGCTAGCTTTCTGCTTAATTATTATTCTCACACCCCTATTTTGAAAACAAACCTATGGGGTAACCTACTGAATGGATGCCTAATATAAGTACAGTCAGTCTTATATTGAAAACAACCTAGTATGGGTCACCTACTGAATGGATGCTTTATATAAGTCTGACTGTTGAATATTGTAAATTATGCAAAATAAAATCAACATACTGTCATAAAATGATGCATTACATGTTGATGGATCCAGGATCTGTTTCATAGGAATGAGCTACCGATCTTTGTGGTCAGATAAACTCAAAGTTCAATTCCAAGTACATGTTGATGTTATGCCTTTTTATGCCCCCAGAATCTACGATTCGGGGGCATATAGTTTTTGTCATGTCTTTTGGTTTGTCCGTCCGTCTGTCCGTCCGTCTGTCCGTCCGCGCCACCGAAATGGGTTAGAGGGCCTTTTCTGGCCAGATAACGGTAAACATAACAAAAGAAGACAATAGAGTTCATTCCGTAACAATAGAATAAGGGGCCGTGGCCCGTTATTCAAACAAAAGAAAATAACAAAAGAAAAGGCCCTCTAACCCATTTCGGTGGCACGTCCGTCCGTCTGTCCGTCCGTCCGTCTGTCCGTCCGTCTGTCTGTGCCAAAAACCTTAACCTTGGCTATAACTCTTGCATTTTTGAACCTGGACCTTTTATACTTGGCATGTGTCTTCCCTGTATCAAGACCTTTCCATCCATACGAACCTTTTTGACCTTGTGACCTTGACCTTGACATTTGACCTACTTTTGTAAAAATCTTTAAATAGCTATAACATTTGCACCAGTAGGCCCAGGGCTTTCATATTTTGTATGTATATTTCTTTTGTCAAGACCTTTCCAACCATACCAACATCTTTGACCATGTGACCTTGACCTTGACCTTTGACCTATTTAATCAAACTTTAACCAAAAACCTTAACCTTGGCTATAACTTTTGCATTTTTGCACCTTGGCCTTTTATACTTGGCATGTGTATTTCTCATGGCAAGACCTTTCCAACCATATAAAACTTTTTGACCTTGTGACCTTGACCTTGAAATTTGACCTATTTTTGTTAAAAACTTTAAATGGCTATAACATTTGCACCAGTAGGCCCAGGGCTTTCATATTTTGTATGTATATTTCTTTTGTCAAGACCTTTCCAACCATACCAACATCTTTGACCATGTGACCTTGACCTTGACCTTTGACCTATTTAATCAAACTTTAACCAAAAACCTTAACCTTGGCTATAACTTTTGCATTTTTGCACCTGGGCCTTTTATACTTGGCATGTGTATTCCTCATGGCAAGACCTTTCCAAACATATTAAACTTTTTTACCTTGTGACCTTGACCTTGAAATTTGACCTACTTTTGTAAAAATCTTTAAATGGCTATAACATTTGCACCAGTAGGCCCAGGGCTTTCATATTTTGTATGTATATTTCTTTTGTCAAGACCTTTCCAACCATACCAACATCTTTGACCATGTGACCTTGACCTTGACCTTTGACCTATTTAATCAAACTTTAACCAAAAACCTTAACCTTGGCTATAACTTTTGCATTTTTGCACCTGGGCCTTTTATACTTGGCATGTGTATTCCTCATGGCAAGACCTTTCCAACCATATAAAACTTTTTGACCTTGCTTGACCTTGAAATTTGACCTACTTTTGTAAAAATCTTTAAATGGCTATAACATTTGCACCAGTAGGCCGAGGGCTTTCATATTTTGTATGTATATTTCTTTTGTCAAGACCTTTCCAACCATACCAACATCTTTGAACATGCGACCTTGACCTTGACCTTTGACCTATTTAATCAAACTTTAACCAAAAACCTTAACCTTGGCTCTAACTTTTGCATTTTTAAACCTGGGCATTTTATACTTGGCATGTGTATTCCTCATGGCAAGACCTTTCCAACCATACAAAACTTTTTGACCTTGACCTTGACATTTGACCTTCTTTTGTAAAAATCTTTAAATTGCTATAACATTTGCACCAGTTGGCCCAGGGCTTTAATATTTTGTATGTATATTTCTTGTGTCAAGACCTTTCCAACCATACCTACGTTTTTATACGCCCGTCATCGACGGTCGTATTATGGTATACCCAGCGCTGTCCGTCCGTACGTCCGTCCGTCCGTCCGTCCGTTAACTTTTCTTGTTAGCGCTCTCTCACCTTCATTTATTTACCGATTTTGATTAAACTTCCTACAAATATTCCATACCACAATAGCGCGGACGAGTTCGCGTTTCAGACGTTGGCGGCTATTTTTAGCAGAGTTATGCCCCTTTATTGTCAAAATTGGGCATTTTTAAAAAAAGAACAGAACTTTTTTTTTAATTATTCAATTTATTTCAAATTTGATATGGTGATACAATAAATGAAGTTACTTAACATATATTACGGGTTTTTGGTTTGACTTCGTATTTTCAGAGTTATGCCCCTTTACACAATTTTTTAACAATATATTGTTTCCTGATAATAATTTTACTTACATTTTGTCTATTGTAACCAAATTTCATATTTATCTTTCTCATCATGCAGGGAAGGCACCTGTGAATTTTGGTTCCTGTTAAATTATTTTTCTATGAGTTATGCCCCTTTACATCCTTAAAATTTAAAATAAGCCACACTTCGTCTGTTAACTTTTCTTCTTAGCGCTCTCTCACCTTCATTTATTGACCGATTTTGATTAAACTTCCTACAAATATTCCATACCACAATAGTTCGGACGAGTTCGCGTTTCAGACGTTGGCGACTATTTTTAGCAGAGTTATGCCCCTTTATTGTCAAAAATGGGCATTTTAAAAAAAAAAAAAGAACTTTTTTATTTTTGATTCAATTGATTTCAAATTTGATATGGTGATACAATGAATGAAGTGACTTAATATATATTACGGGTTTTTGGTGTGACTGTATTTTCAGAGTTATGCCCCTTCACACAATTTTTTTAACAATACATGTATATTGTTTCCTGATAATAATTTTACTTACATTTTGTCTATTGTAACCAAATTTCATATTTAGCTTTCTCATCATACAGGGAAGGCACCTGTGAATTTTGATTCCTGTTAAATTTCAGACGTTGGCGACTACTTTTAGCAGAGTTATGCCCCCTTTATTGTCAAAAATGGGCATTTTTTAAAAAACCCAGAACTTTTTTCTTGACTATCGCAATACTATCGGGATAGTACTTGAGCTATCGCAATACTACAGCATAGTCTTTTTGAGATCGATAGTCTGGCCTACACTCCGGGCGACTTTTTCCAGTCAGCCTGAGTCTGGACGACTTTGACACCCGCCGGCCGTGACGGGCGTATTTTGCCGCACTGCGGTGCTCTTGTTGCCCTTGTGACCTTGACCTTTGACCTTTATTTGTATAAATCTTTATACGCCTATAACATTTGAACCAGTAGGCCTAGAGCTTCCATACTTTATATGTTTCTTATGTTAAGACTTCTCCAACCATGCCAATGTTTCATTTACCCTATGACCATGACTTTTGACCTACTTTTGCAAATAAGCATTACATTACAGAACATGATTCTGGCTGGGGGCATTTGTGTTTCACAAACACATTGCTTTTCATCTGATCATCACCAAACTTTCTGAAAATGTTTGTTGACAAAAAATGGAGACCAATTTGGATAACCAGCGGCACCAATTTATGCTAGGCCCTTTGGAGTAATGGCCCTTGAAGTCCTCAAAATGGCGCTCCACTACAGTTTCAGCTCTCTAACTTTTACATTTGATAGTCTGGATTCCCCTCCCTGTATCATCGGGGGCATTCGTGTAACTGGGACACGCTCTTGTTTATGTTCATGTAGCTGTAAAATGAATGACAAAATGGTATGTATAAATACATGTACATGAATTATACTAGCAATTCATAGTTAATTTGCTGATCATTTCCTATCTTTCAGGGAAAATGAACGCAGAAAAAAAATTCATGATATTTACAATATTGCTTGTAATTTCAAAATTAAAAAATAAACATTAATTTGCAATTGTGAATTCTAATAGTTTTAGTCTATTTGTAAAAACTTGATTTTACACTCCAAGCTTTGAAGACACGTTCTTGGGGTAGAACCGTCAGCGGGGTGTCAGTGCGTGTGTTTTACATGGTGTAGATCTATATAGTGTTCAAGAGTTGCTTTCTTTTGTATTATAGCTAAATCTTATTAGCTGGATAATATTCACAGTTCTTGTTTATGATATTAAAACAATTTGCTATTTTTGATTATCTTAGTACCGACATTCATACGTTCTGAGCTGCTTATAACTGAAGACTGCAGTGACAATGGATACTTTCCAATTACCAATTAAGTCTAGTCCATTTTTGAATATTAAGGGTTGATTTTAAAAATATATTGTAAAATGACAAACGGTGTAGGTCCTGATCAGAGTGCTCCTACAGGAGCCCTCTGATCAGAGTCCACACTGTTTGCATGGGCCAAGTGTGGTCCTCACAGGTACACTGTTTGTAAATCACAAGTATATCTGTATTCGTCGCTAGGGTTAAATGTGTTAAAAAATATGGTGCTCAATATAACTGCAGCAGGTGCTGAGACACTCAGGGTCTGATGTGATGGTGAGCTGTTTGCATAAAAAGTGGTCTGTCGTCTTGTCTTATTTGGAGCTCGAACATATATTGATATATGACAGTTACACGTCTGAAATCTGGACACCTCTGTGAGTGGAAACAGGGAATTAATGACTAACTATTGCGTTGTGGGTTATGATGGTGTTGCAGAGAGCTCTTACATGAGCTTTCTGTAATACTAACGTGCTGCTCTGGGCGTCAGCCTGCCGGGGAACCGTTAGTGTTTGTGTCCGGTTTTCAGATGTGTTACTGTATTTCAACCTATTTCTACATACGACCGTGGGATATTTCTACATTCCGATAGCGTCATCATTATGACGTCATATAATTACGGTTATGTGATGTCATAATTGTGTACAAATATATTGCATGCTTTGCTTAATCTGGTTCCCGTTGTGCTACAATAAACGGCGTTTTAACTTCTATATATAGACTCGAACTCAGTTTGTAATATATTTAGACTGAGTAGTGAGTATTTAATTTTCATTCTGGATCTAGATATATTTCGCTTTTGCTGTTTTCAGGGGTTTCAGGGCCTGCCCTGGAATATCTGTTTAAGTGTTGGATATCTTGATGATTCTTCTGCTGTGGAAATCTCTCACTGCGTCATGCAGGTTTCATAGTATTTTAGTATTTTAAAAGCATATGTTTCTTTAATCTGCTATTGAGCTGCTTTTGTCTGTACATATTTAACCCTTTACCTGCTAATCCCGAATTTATTACAATCTGCAAACGGTTCAGATCCAGATAAGACGCTTAGTCAGGCAGCGTTTCATCTTGATACAAACTGTTTGACACTCGTTTTTGGTTTTCTATAATTAAAAATTGCATAGAAATCTGAATGTTACGAAATTTGTAAACGACAATTTCAAAGGAGTCGATATTATAGCAGGATAAGGGTTAAAACTATAGAAAATCTATGTATGTAATACTTTAATGGAGGGCCTCATGGAGGATTAGTCATTAGACTAAATGGGCTACCCTCTTTAAATAAAGTCTTCATTCATTCATTCATTCAATATTAAATCATCACTAATTGAAATAGCAGAAATATTTTAGAATACAGGTGACTGCTTAAAGCAGGGTTAACATAATTTAGACAGCAACCATCTTTACTTAAGATTGCATAGTGATCTTCTATTGATTACTGTCTTGATGAATGGTTGACTACATATTACTAATTGAAGTTAAAGTTTTTTTTAATTAATGCAGGTGCTATAAGGCAGCAGCTCATATAGGGTTTTTCTTCATTCTTAAAATTTATTTCTTGCATTAAACAACTATCTGTGTTTAAGATTGCCTTGTGATATTCTATAAAGTGACTGCTTAATAAATGATTGACTATATTTATATTAAGCTGGTCAGTTCAGAACCTCCTTGTGTATCCAAAACAATAAACAGTCTCAATTTCAAATTACAGGGAAAGCAACAATTACAGTAGTACAACGATCGGAAGGCGTTGTTTACAAAACATTGTGTATGTAAACAAAAAAATAACGATAAATACAACTGCGACATGTTGTATTGGTAAATCAAAGCATGTGGCTTGTGTGACTGTATGGTGTAGTGGATAAGCGTGCTGCCTAGTACATGTAGTACTTATTATTAGTTACTTTTGAGGGTCGTGAGTTCGAACCTAGAGAACACCATTTTTCTTTTTTCTTTTCTTTTTTGTATATTTCACTGATATGCGCTAATGTACGTAGTTTAAAATAAACATGGATAGAATGTGTAAGTCAAGTGATTTCACAGACAATAAAGAGCTACGTCATATTGTCTTTGTACTGATTACAAGATTACTGCACGATGGAAAAATGCAACGATTAGTGAAAAACAGACTCAAAAATATAACTAACGAATCTGTAAGAACGAAAATCTGTTGGAAGTGAAACTGAAAGTCGTTAATTAGAAATTAATAAAAAAAATTCTCCGAATGTGGGCTTGGAATTCGAGACTTCTGCGTGAAAGTCTAACACCATAACCAATACGCCAATACAGCATATGCTAGTAATATTGGTTGTCAAACTTGTACTTATCGATAGTTTAACTAATTTTCTTTGTTTACATTCGCACTGTTTTGTAAACAACGCCATCCAATCGTTGTTCTACTGTACATGGTTGCATGCTTCAACAAGTCTGGAAAATAAAAATACATGTACTGTAGTTGTACTGTGTTATCAATGACAAATTGCCAAGTGGCTGTATAGCCATGGTACATAAATACACAGTCAATCCTGTATTAATTGACATCTCTAAAGAAAACATATGGTAAACATAAATACAGGTGGTTCTTTAAAAGCCGGGTGAGACTTATATGCAGAAAACTCCTGTAGATTTAATAAATGCATTATTGCCAGCTTACATTCAGCAACCATGCACCTGCCTTTTGAAATGAGCATGTGAGGTCAAGTAGTAGTGGCTACAAAATTGACTATTTATGCTTCATTTCCAAAAGACATGTACATTTATTTTACAAATGGACAACCAGTGCAGATCAGACCCAGATTCAGAGGGCTCTTTTAGGTCTGTACTGTTCAGTAGGACAATATATTCTCGCTTTTTTGGGGTGCTAGACCACATTTTGTTACTATAAATAGCAGTGCGGCAAACCTTGTCTGGTACGGTATCCTTCCGCCCGATTGGGTAAAAGCAAGGGAAAGGGACGTAACTCTTACAGAAATTCCCTAAAACTTAAAATGGACCACAAACTACGTGTACAGAGAGACATGAAACAGAGAATGTTACAGTAGACTCTACAGTTGTCTGTGGCTTTCGACAATTCAATTATCCGATGTTTAAACAGTAATTTATGTTGTTGTTGTTGATTGTTTCACATGATCGAGTATATGAGTAAGGTCATGTTCTTCCGTGACGTCGTTGACGTCGGTTGTTGTTATGGCTTGAAAGTAGAACTCATATAAAGGAATTAATGGATGTTTTGATAACTTTTACTATACAAAATCGCTTGGATTCAATAAAAACGTTTGTATTTCTGAGTTGTGATCTAAAGTGGGACATGATTTCTTCTTAAAACGTGTGTACAAATAAATGTTAAAGCCAAACTGAAATAGCGCGACTTTTAAACAGCTGTTTGTTGCTATTGGATATGGAATGTGTGATTCGGATAAAAAGTAGGTCTTTACAATTCCTTTGATTTACTCGTTTTAACGGTAATTTTAAGCGAGAAAAATAATCAAGCACGGCTTTTGGTAAAGACGGGGGATTCTATACCCTCGGTTGGTCTGTTCCTGTCGGAAACTCGCTAAAGCTCGTTTCCGACTGGGAACAGACCAACCTCGGGTATAGAATTCCCCGTCTTTACCAAAAGCCGTGCTTGATTCTATTAGTCTTCACAGGTACAATATATTTGTAAATAATGTGTAAAATAATAAAGGACACCATTAAAGGTTCTATAGATTAATTGTGGTTAAAATTGCTAGTATATTGCTGATTAAATTGAGGCATGCATGGATATGAAATAAAACATATGCAAGCAAACAAAGTGATCATCTTTTCACTTGAAAAACCTGTATTTCAATTGGATTTACATCAACAGTCAGTACCTGACATACCCTGGCATTCAGTTAAAAATGAATTGCTTAGCAAATTTAAAACTACCTCACAAAAACAAAGAAAATGAGTTCAAACTATTTCTCTTTACTTATTTATTACATAAATAGTTGTAGATCAAAATCAGCAAACACTAGTGTCAGTTGGAAACATTTGGCAATCTTCATAATTTTCAAGATATTTGTAAAAAATTTGGGACAGGGTAATTATCTGGCTATAAAATCACAATGGGCAGTTGAAATTATCCCCTCTTTTATCATAGCAACACAGGGATGGTATGGTTCCTATGTTGACATCAGACTTAAGGATCACAGATATAGACTGTTCTCCTGTCTGTAGCCTAGCTCAAAATAGTCTGTACATTATACCAACCAGACTTGAAGAAGCTATTACATAATGTGCTGCCAAGCTTCTATAATTCTTCAAATTTTCTTTTGTAAAGACACCTGAAATGGTTTGACAGTGAATTGTATAGTATTCATTGAATATATAAGTACATACATGTATTGACAAATAAGTGTAGCTTGTAGGAAACCCTGTAGTAATCCCTGTTTACATGTACTTGCAAAGCAGAAAAAAATAAAAATGCAAATATTTCTATAATCTTTTATATATATATTCTTCTGTGTGTCAGGGCTGCCATTTCTCCGGATTTTTCCTAAATCTCCGGATTTTTTCCCTGCTCATGGTAGCTTAAAGCAGGCTGAAAGAAAAGCAGAATGCGTACTAAGGCGCATTCTGCTTTACTTACAGCCTGCTTTAAGTGGTCGCATGTCAACAAAACAAGAAAAAGGCTATGGGGTAAAGGTACGATTCGTTAAATCGCACTTGAAAAATGCAAATTTTGAAATCTTAGGATTTTTCATGTCAATTTATGGTAGCCCTGGTGTGTATGTATTTATTCTTACACTTTAAGCATATATTTAAAGGGGAAATGAAATATGTAAAATATCTTACTTCTTCAATTTCAGAAATATCCCCATATAAACATTCTAGATCTGTTTAGTCTAATAAATATTAGATTTACTGTCATATTGTTAATATATTGTTGCTCTACTCTGATGGCAGTCTGTGATAAATTATATTTATAAAATGAATCTAAAAGTCATATTTTAATCATGTAGATCTAGATCTAGATCTAGAAATCTTGTAGATATGTAATCTACAACTGTCATTAAATATATACCCATTTCAAATGAGATGCGTGTACATGCTATGCATGATTAGCATGAAAATATTCTCATTTTATTTTGACAAACAAATTTGAATTAGAATCTCTGTATATATTGTAATTGGTTGTAATTAATCAGTGTTAATCTAGATCTACATATTAATAATAGAATAATGAAGGACAACAATCAACAAAGGTTTCAACGGAAATGCTGAGAGATTTTACTTTTTTAACTCAAAGAAAATGACTAGAACTACGGAGCAGATACTTCAGAAGTTCTCTCTTCCTCTCTCTCTCATTAAGTGGATTTGGGTGGATTCGGGAGGAATTGGGTGTATCGTTACTCTCTAAAAATTAAGTGAAATTTGATATGTCAGCACAAGAGTTCAGAATAAGGAATAAATTCAACGTACACGGCATTTTAATCATTCATACATAAATATCTTATTATCCACTGCCGAAAGGCAGAGGGATACTGTTTTAGGTCTGTCTGTCCGGCTGTCCGTCCGCGCCACTAAAGTGGGTTAGAGGGCCAGATAACGGTAAACATAACAAAAGAAGACAATAGAGTTCATTCCGTAACAATACACTAAGGGGCCATAACCCGTTATTCGAACAAAAGAAAATAACAAAAGAAAAGGCTCTCTAACCCAATTCGGTGGCACGTCCGTCCGTCACGTTGTCCGTCCGCAACTGTATCTCTGAAACCGATGAACAGATTTGGATGAAACTTGGTATACTTATTTGTCATCATAGGAGCACCGTGGGAAATTAATTTTTTTCAGAAAATTTTAGGAATTTATGAGTTATCTGCCCTTTTCTTGTTAAAAAGCCATATTTAACAGTTTTTACACTCTAACAACTACAGTATTCAGCATATTTTGTTTATACTTGCACACAGTGTCTATAAGTACAAGTTCTTGAAGGTGTGCAATTGTTGTCAAAAAAGGATACTTGTGACAAGAGTTATCTGCCCTTGATGTACTTAGAAATGCTAGAAAATGCTTTATTTTGACATTGTTTACATACTAGTGTCTATAATAATGCATGGATTTTGATAAAAACTTTCTTGAACTATGTATGGCTATAAGTTTTCAAATGAATTTGATTTTTGTTGAAAACAGAAAAATAAGTCATGAGTTATCTGCCCTTGATAAGTCAAAAAAGCCATATTTAACAGTTTTACTCTCTAGCAACTACAGTTTTTAATGGATTTGAATTATACTTGCACACAATGTCTATAAGTACAAGTTCTTGAAGGTGTGCAATTATTGTCAAAAAAGGATACTTGTGGAAAGAGTTATCTGCCCTTGATGTACTTAGAAATGCTAGAAAATGCTTTATTTTAATATTGTTTACATACTAGTGTCTATAAATATGCATGGATTTTGATAAAAACTTTCTTGAACTATGTATGGCTATAAGTTTTCAAATGAATTTGATTATTGTTGAAAACAGAGAAATAAGTCATGAGTTATCTGCCCTTGATGAGTCGAAAAAACCATATTTAACAGATTTTACCATCTAGAAACTACAGTCTTTAATGGATTTTGATTTAACTTACACAAGATGTATATAAATATAAGTTCTTGAAGGGGTGCAATTATTGTCAAAAAAGGATACTTTGTGGCAAGAGTTATCTGCCCTTTATGCACTTAGTAATGCTACACAAGGCTTTATTGTTTACATGCTAGTGTGTACAAAAGTGAATGGATTTTGAAAAAAAAAATTAAACCATATATGGCTATTATTGCTAGAATGAGTTCAATTATTGTCGAATATGGGCAAATTAGTCCAGAGTAATCTGCCCTTGATGAGTTGAAAATGTCATATTTAACAGTGTTTACACTCTAGTAACTTCAGTTTTAAACAGAGTTTTATTAATACTTGCATAGAATGTATATAATAAGTATAATTTCTTGAAAGGATGGAATTATTGTCAAAACAAGATACTTGTGGCAAGAGTTATCTGCCCTGTATGCAGTGATCATTCTGGATTGAGTTGCTGGCGGGCCATTGGCCCATCGACCACAAAAGTGGTGGGCCATTTGACATTTTGGAGGGCCAACCATTTTTTAAATTGCTTGAAACATACTTCAATTAAAAGGGTTTTTTTCTCAAGAGTCAAGTATTTTCTTTCCTGCATGGTCTTGTGGACAGACAGGGCAACTAAAAGTGCCTGTTGCAGCCATGTTTGTGACAAACAATGCACAAGATTGGCCCACTGTCAGAATTTTTGATGGGGGATTTACAATTTTAATGGGGGATATTGGCCCACTGTCAGAACTTTTGATGGGGGATTTTGCCATTCTTGTGGGGGATCCCCCACAAAACGCATGCCAGAATGAACACTGTGTATGTACACATGATCTTTGAAATGCTAGAAAGAAAAGGCTTTATTTTAGTAGTTTACACGCTAGTATGGACAAATGTGAATAATTTTTTATAAAAACTTTATTATAGATCAACTATAAAGTATAAATACATAGCCATTAGTTTTCAAATGCGTTCATTTATTTTCGAAAACGGACAAAATTGCAATACTGTCACACCCTTGATGAGTTGAAAATGTCATGTTTAACAGTGTTTGCACTCTAGTAAATTCTACAGTTCTGAATTTATTTTGATAATACTTGCACACAATTATAAGTTCTTGAAAGTGTTTAATTAATGTTGAAATTGAATCAAGAGTTACCTGCCCCTGTCATACTCAGATTTGCTACAAACGGCTCTATTTTAGTATTGTTTAGGCTTTAACATGTACAAAATTGAATGGATTTTTATAAAACTTTGTGAAAAGCTTTTGAATGTTGATCTTTAAAGACAGTTGATCACCATTTGCCTCTTCCTCCCTCAATAAAGTTTGCCGCTTTCTTCTCGACAATCGCTGCGGCAGGGGATATCAGCTCTAAGGTGCTTGTTGACAACCACCTGTTGCCGTGTTGGGGAGTCCAAGTGTGATAGGACTCTCGCTTTTAAAAAAGCATTTAATTCTATTTTTCGGTAAAATCGTGCTTTTGCAACTTATGTAAGACCTTCCTAGTAGTTATAGGACCTATCCTCCCTTTTCGTTTTTCTTATTTACAGGTTATAACACGTAAAAAAGAATGAGATTTAACGCCCCGCTGCATAAGCTTATGTAGATTTCAGGTTTGTTGTGCCCGAGTGCGCGTGCTCGCTAAGTGTAAACAAAGTGAGGGATGCCGAATGAAGGGTGTATGACGTCGCACTGGAAAAGAGAATCTTTTAAAGTGTTTGATTGCAAAAACATGCTATATAGCGTGTATAGTATACGTATGCTGACTCTAATTCAATTCGTTTTGGCCTCGGTTAGTTACAATCATTGCGCCGAAGAAGTAAATTTACCCGAAATAGTGCAAGAGTTTTCTTAATATTATACCATTTTTTATCAATTGAAACTCATTTTAAATAATAGTTCTGATAGTAAACGTGCATTTCTGAACAATATAGGACTAATTATATTACACATAAATGCCTAATAGCTGAAATGTCAGGAATCCTGACATTTCAGATGTATAGCCTGTGACAGAGATGTATGTTGAGGAACGAAATATGCTCTTCTGTGGAAAGAGATTGACAGATTATATCTGTTTTTTGTTTGTCCGTCTGATCTTCCATCTGCCTGTGTCATAAAACAACAGTTTGACAATTTTCAACGATTGACGGACATTTTGTTGCCTAACTCTAACAGTTGTCATGCATTGAACTTGATCAGTAAGGACTTTTTCTGGCCATTTTTGGAAAACTGCAATGTCTGATTTTTATTTGCGTAAAACATCAAATGAATTGGGAAGAATTTTTAAATTGATTTGATTGCTTATTTAGTGAGTGTTGTAGCGATGATCGATTATAATCGATCATCGATCGAAAAAGGCCATAAGTGGAGATAATCGATCATGGTTTGCCGTAATCGATTATGTTCGATTATTTATGATAAAGTTATGAAGAAGCATAGTGCTTATAAAAGACAGGTTGTAGCTTAATGCAGGTTGGAAGTAATGCAGAACGCTCCTATGGGAGTGGTCTGAATTACTTCCAACCCACATTAAACAATAATCTGCCTTTCATGTTATCATTATGTATCCTCAAAGTATGGTTAAGTAAGCTGTGACTGTAATGTTAAAGGGACTCGCAACCGGATGGTGTACTTGTCAAAATAAAATAAAATACTCAAATAAAAGCAAATTTGTGGCATTATTTGGCTTCTGATATTAAAAAAATATGATCAGTCCAAAAAAAGTCTCAAGAATCGTCACCTTTTTTTTCATGTTTGTCTCCGCATGGAGGGTCACAGGTTCGAATCTCACCATATCTTCTTCTTTTCTTTCTTTTTGAAATGCATTTTTTAACAGAATTTATTATGCTAAACTAAATCTTACCCATTTATATAAGCATTTGACATATATTTACAAATTACTATTTTTAATGCTAAATCCGGTTGCGAGCCTCTTTAATCTGAAAAAAATGTGTTCTTTATTGCTTATATGGGTTTAAAATAAAACCAACAATGATTTGTTCTTGAAAAGTGATGTAGATCATGAAAACATGAGTATCACATATATTCAGCTTTTTAGAGTACATGTTATATTTTATGTTATAACGATTATGGCTACAATTAATCGCTTATAATCGATTATGGTTTTCGGACCGATTATACAACACTAATATTTAGTCTATTTTTTATACCCTATTGGATAGTAGCTTAAAGCCAGAATGTCGCCCAAATGTATGTTTAAAACGCGCAATTTCTTATAATTATAAGAACATTTTCTATGTATTAAAACTAAGCGAAATCCGTTGTCAGGTGCCTGAAACATGCCCCCCTTTCTTTAAGAACCATACATAAATGTGCCGATTTCTTATCGAGATGGTTGGAAATATAAGCTCTTTGTTTACATAACAAATCTTCGTGTCGGCTTCCGAAGAGTCACGTGATCGATCCGATTTTTCTGACTTGTCTCTGTTACTTTAGAACAGAATAGTTAATAATGGTAAATAGGTAATAGTGGAGAAAACGTTTGTCTTTCCCGTTTAAACGCAAACGAAACGCAAACGCATCACAATAAAATGCATAAAAACACAACCTTTAGACAATTATGACCATTCATGTTAGTCTGAGTTGCAAACAGTTTGGTGCATGATCAGACGCCGGGTTACCCGGCGTCTGATCTGCTCCAAACTGTTTGCAATTGAAATCATGGTTTTAGCGTAAGCGCCTTTATTGGGAAAGAATAACATTTTCTCCACTGTAAGGAAGGTAACATCGACATAGTCGTACACATTCCTACTTGAGATAAGTATGAGCACGAGAACGCTGCGCTATCTTTACTGATATTTTATTCTTTCAAATTAAACGCATTTATAAACAAAACGATTATTTCCATTGCAAATAGGTTGGAGGCAGATCAGACGTAACCCGGCGTCTGATCAGGCTCCAATCTGTTTGCTACTCAGATTAAAAAAAATAGTTAAAATTTATAAAAGTAAATTTCCACAGTGTAGTGAATTGCGTTTGGGTTTAAACCGGAAAGAAAAATGTATTCTCTACTGTATATTGCGCACAATAAATACAGCTATCAATGTCTGAATGTAGGGAATACTCATCCCTTTTAAAGTTTTAGAATGTTCCAATCTAAAAATAACTCTGCCAAGTCAGAAGAAAACATTTTTGCCGGGCGCAAGCCGAATGAACTCGGAAAATCTCCGTCGTTGATCGGATGTCAACAAACTGATTAAAAAATCGACTTCTAACCAAATTCATGGGTTTGTAAGCAATGTTGCCTCCATATACATAGCTGATTACTTCTTTTTATATGGTTAGATTACGTATGTGCCTGAATGTTCAGGTTTAAAAAATGCGCAAATTTGGCTTACATACTGCCTTTAAAGCAGGCTAATAGTAAAGCAGAATGTGCCTTAACTCATGATACCATAAATATGCCTTTTTACAACTTTGATTTATTCCTCAATAACTGAATAGTTTCCATTTATTCAGTCAGGAATATGCAGCATAAGAAATATTTTCTATATTCAAACAGATGCTAGCTTAAAGTAGGCTGAAAGTAAAGCAGAATTCATCCTTTTAGGGGCATTCTGCTTTACTTCAGACTGCTTTAACTAAGTCACTTTATTTCAGAATTAGAAATATACTATCGGGTAATCGGTTAACCCATTACCCAATAAACACACTTTTTTTACACCTCTAATTTATTCCTCTATGGAAAAAATTACTTCCAAATTGTTAAGTTATAATTGTGTAATATTAGAAAATATTCTTTATCCCTTAAAGCAGATGATAGCTTAAAGCAGGCTGAAATTTAAGCAGAATGTGCATTCAGGCACATTCTGCTTTACTTTAAACCTGCCTTAAGTAGTCAAATGTCTTCAAAACTTAAAAATCAGGCTATGTAATGGGTTAAGGATTTTTTTTGTAGTGGAGGAATAATTTCAAGTTATAAAAAAGGCATATATTATGTTGGGGAGAGGGTTATTAGAGGCCTCTCAACGGAAAATCCATGTGTTGAATTTGATACATGTATAGTTGCTAAAATACAGGATGAAAGTAATGCAAAAAACTCACAAAGGAGCTTTATCATTTCTATTATTTGAAGCTATTATTTCTATCTTGGATTTAAGAAGACATTTTCACACTTTTTCACTGGGTGGTAAAATTGCTTATTGTACAATAATTATGTTGACTGTATGATTTTATAATCCCGGAATATTCCATTCTATACAACCCATTAACCCCTTGAATAGAGTGAATGGACTTGCCCAAGGTTTCTTGACAAGTGTTCATCATGCACTCTAGGCCTATCTTCACAACAATACAGTGCCTGACCTTTCCATCTCAGGTGTGAAAAGAGCATTTGAAAGCCATTGTGACTGTTATGCTGTACAGTTACACCTGTATTAATTCATTTTTCTAAAGTTGGTGCCCTAGCAGTCTAAGACAGGCGGCTTCTTTATGCAAGACAACTGTAATACATAATGCTTCTTTAGAGATTTTCTCAATTACCTAATTTTCCCCTATAAATTTGAAACCATTGTCTTTAGAAAGTTGGATCCTTCTGTGTTGACTGGCAGCTCAATAGGGTTGACTGTACAATCTTGGTCTGTGCTGTCAGTCCAGTTGAGTGAAGATTACTGTCTAAAATGGTGGCAAGTTAATATACTAGTGCATTTATATGACTCTAAATAAGGGAGTATTTTGAAAACTAAAATCTTCTCCTGCTGAAAGCCCTATGGTGTGTCTACTCCTTAGAATCATCTTTCAAAGATTCCACAGGATGTTGTCAAAAGAGAAAATGTGAGATATAGTTTTATTACTCTCTCTCATCTGTAGCTCTGTTCATTTCTAACTCTTGCTATTTCTATGATAATTGATTTGATGATGATCATGACAGTAGGTTTGGTTTGTTAGTTAACGTTAACCCATTCCCCCCATAAAAACACCTTTTTACGCCTCTATTTTATTCATCCACTAAAGAAAATAGCTCCAATTTATACAGTCATGACTATGTATCATAAGAAATATTTTGTACGTTCTAGCAGATGATAGCTTAAAGCAGGCTGAAAGTAAAGCAGAATGCGCCTTAAGGCGCATTCTGCTTTACTTTCAACCTACTTTAAGTGGTCACCTATCTTCAAAACTAAAAACAGGCTATGGGGTAATGGGTTAATTGCTGCCATCTATGGTCTATTTGAACTCACAAACTCTTGTATCGTTAGTGTAAGTCAAGAGTTTTATAGACCGATTTTTTTCACCTGGGAGGGCGGAGCTAACCTTTGGCAAAGATAAACTAATTTGCATTTGATTTTAGGGGTGGTAGGTATAGTTCCGTATTATATCGTTATTGTCCAATACTTGGAGAAAGACAATTAATGTGTGCATCTATATCCACGTGAAAAGTGTATAAACATGTGCCCTCTCTCTATAACAACACCCAATGGGAGACAAACATTGCATGTGTTGTTCGGAGGGAGTTGCTATAGGGAGGTAAAATTAAGACTTGGATTACATTGCATACAGCTTGAATCCAGATCATAGGCCGCGTAAAGCGGCGTCTGGATTCAAGCTGTTTGTCCCTCGTCGGTTGAGAAAAAACGCAGACGACAACGGTAAAAACGATAATAAAACGAAAGTGCTTCCACCTCAATGCAATAGTCCTCATCGAAACTCCGCCCTGCCAGGTCAATAAAATCGGCCTTTACAACTGGATCATGCTGCTAGACCTGACAGTTACTAATGACTGTCCTGCATTCACTGCAACACAGGGCTGCCATTTCTTTGGATTTTTCCGAAATCTATGGATTTTTATCAAAGCAGATATTATCTTAAAGTAAGTTGAAAGTAAACCAGAATACATGTACACCTTAACCCTTTCCTCCCTGAAACCTCAAATGGTCCTTGCTAGGTTTTACAGTGTTAGTTCAAATTGGATGATCATAGTTTTTTCATCACCTTAACTCTTTCCTCCCTGAAACTTTAAATGGACAATTCCAGTTTCCATTTTTGTCTAGTCCATTTCTGACTTTTAAGGGTTGTTTTTCTCAATGTTTAGCATTATGACAAACAGTGAAGACCCTGATCAGAGGGCTCCTTTCGGAGCCCTCTGATCTGTGTCTTCACTGTTTGCATAGGACAAGTGTACTATGCACATGTACACTGTTTGAAAAGGACACCTATATGCGGGACTAGGGTTCAAAGGGTTAATTTGGTATTTCAAGTTTGATGCAGGTAAAAAAGAGGTGAAATTTTTACCGAAAATTAAATTGTAAAAATGTGACTGTATGTTGACTTTATATTGATAGTATTTCTGTTTCAGTTGGATGTTCAGTTGGTGATAACAGGTGTTTGTCATCATGCCGACAAGGGAGTGCACTCTTACCAGCAGTACCTTGATCATCTGTGGCAGGTAACTTATAGAATTATACTTTGTCCCCACATATGAAATATTAAACCTAACTGTGTCCGAAATGAGATTATACATCAGTGTGCAAACTCAGGTTAGACAGATTCTGTAGGCTCACATTAGACAGACCTTGTAAGAAAATTGTGCAGACCCTGATCAAAAACTCACACAGGAGCTTTCTGATCTGGATCTGTTCTTCTTTTAAAAAGGTCCAATATACACTAAAAGCAGGAAAAGTGTTAACACGTCCAACCCTAATGACGAGTATACTCATCATTAACAAGCAGGGTAACTTTGAAGTGTACACTTGTCCTATATTCAAACAATATAGGCCCTCTGATCAGGGTCTGCATTGTGTCATTTTGGTATACATTGTAAAACAAATACCCTAAATATCCAAAAATGGACAAGATTTAATTGGTAATTGGAACTGTCCTTTTAAAGTTTCACAGAGTCAAGGGTTACATGCCTAGTTTACATTGTATTTCTTGTTTTCTCATTATAGACCATGCCAGTTCCAGACACAGTGACCCAGTTTGCCAGGGGCTATGAAGATTACTTACAGTGTCCCCTACAGCCCCTAATGGACAACCTAGAGTCGCAAACATATGAAATTTTTGAAAAAGATCCAATCAAATACTCACAGTATCAAAAGGTGAGACAGTTCTTGTGACTTTTCATCTGTGGTTCTATTGTCTTTCCACTGTAGTCTGCTTTCTGCTTTACTTTAATTCTGCTTTAAGACTTAACCCTTTACCCGAAAGCCTGTTTCTTGCTTTAAGCTATTATCTGCTACCATATAGAAAATATTACTTATGATACATATTTATGACTATAAAAGGGAACTATTTTCTTCAGTAGAGGAATAATTTATAGGCATATTTATGGGGGAATGGGTTAAACACTGAAAAATATATGTTGCATTGTCTTTATATTTATTGATTAATGAAAATTAAAAACAAATGACTGTAACCAATTGGACAAGTTTTTTCTTTGGACATCTGTTTTGCCCAAAGGGTAACCAAATAAAAACATAATACATAAATTAGTGAACTGTCCTAAATAGAATAGGTCACACATTCTATCCTCTCGATTAGTAGACTTTTCATTTACTAACAGTGTACCTGTGAAGAGTGCACTTGTTTTATGCAGACAGTGTAGAACCAGGGTCTGCACTGGTTTGTAGCTCACCTGGCACGTAGTGCCAAGGTGAGCTATTTTGATAGTTCTGTGTCCGTCGTCGTTCGTTCGTCCGTCATCAACAATTTCTTTAAACGACATCTTCTCCGGAACTACTAGATTGATTTTTACCAAACTTGGCAGGAATGATCATTGTATGATCCTCTTTCAAAGTTGTTCAAATAGATCCTGTCCGTTACATATCTAGATCACAGAAGCTAGAAATAGATTTTTTCAATGAAATCTTAAAAAATCTTCTTGTCTGAAACTACAGTACCATGAGCTTAGATGATTGGCACAAAGCATTGTCTTCAGGTCCTCTATCAAGATTGTTCAAATTATGTCCCCTGGGTCAAAAATGACCCCGCCCGGGGGTCGTAATTTTACATAGAGTTATATTGTGAAATCTTCAAACATCTTTATCTCTGAAACTAATATGGCAAGAGCTTTGATATTTGGCATGGTGATACTTCTAGAAGCCCTTAATCAATATTGTAAATATGGTTAGGTTCCAGTGCATATCTAGATTACAGGAGCTAAAAATAGATTTTTTCATTGAAAACTTAAAAAATCTTCTTTTCTGAACCCACAGTACCTTGAGCTTAGATAATTCGCACAAAGCATCGCCTTCAGGTACTCTATCAAGATTTGTCTAATTATGGCCCTGGGGTAAAAAATGACCCTGCCCCGTGTGTCGTAATTTTACATAGAGTTATATAGTGAAATCAGCAAACATCTTTATCTCTGAAACTAATATGGTTCCGGTCTGTTGCATATCTAGGGCACAGGAGCTAAAAATAGATTTTTTCAATGAAAACTTGAAAAATCTTCTTGTCTGAAACCGCAGTACCCTGAGCTTAGATATTTAGCATAGAGCATTATCTACAGGTCCTCTATCAAGGTTGAACAAATTATGCCCCTTGGGTCAAAACTGCCAAGGCCCTAGGGGTCGCAGTTTTACATAGAGTTATATAGTGAAATATATTTCTTTGAAACTATTATGGCAAGAGCTTTGATATTTAACATTGATGATGAAGTGACACTTTTAGATATTCTTTACCAATATTGCTGAAATGGTTCAGGTCTGTTGCATATCTGGGTCACATTAGCTAAAAATATTTTTTCAATGAAAAGTCTTCCTGTCTGAAACCACCCATGTACAAAATATTTGACAGAACACTTAATTTTCAAGTTCATCAGCAAGATATTTGAAATTATGTCTCTGGAATAAAAAATGACTCCAGCCCAGGACCAATGTGACCCTTGTGTTAGTTTTTCCAGGTGAGCGATATTTAGGCCCACATGGGCCTCTTGTTTAAATATAAAGATGATTCTGTTATTTTTTGTATGTTTTTATAAGGATCATGCATGGCTATAATTGTGTTTGGAAAAGATGGTTTTTGATAACATAGCACACGAATAGCGCATTCCTAAATTTGCGTTTTGAAAATTTGGAATTTGTAAGATTTTTTGTGAGAAACTTATGGTAACTCTTTATGTATTCTCTTGAGATCTGACTCGTTATTGACAATATTTTAGTTATACAATAATTTTTACAATATTCCAGATAGGGAGTTAAATTAGTAATAATATATAAACTGCTCTTTTCTAATATTTCAACCTCTAAGGGCCTTTTTCAAAGAAAATCACATGATCAGGGTTCGACATTAACTTTTTTTTTCACTAGACATTCGGTCTTGTAGCCTGCAAACATTACTAGACCAGACCAAAAAGTTGGTAGACCAAACAGAAACAACTGAATCTTTGGTAAACTTCAATAATTTCGCAAAACTTTCTCTGTCTTTTTTTGCTTTTCATAGCGTGTCTTTGACTCCGCCGTAGCTGTACTCGCCCCTTTCTCTTCCTTTTTCTTACCATTAAAACCGAAGCTGAATAAATCTGACATGATTTGGCGTTACGATGTACACAAACAAAAAAGCGTTCGCTGAATGTCGTACTTATACTTGGCAGAAAAATGGATATTTTCGTTAACAAAACAAATAATATATCAGAATTGGGATTGATTTCGGTTTCGCACGTAAAAATTGATACAAAATTGTGTTTTAGGTAAAAAATTGCATTGAAGATACTTACGACAATCATGGTAGTGAAAAGCGTGGGAAAGTGTAATATCCGGTAACTACCAAGAATTATCGGTTCGCAGAATATTGTCATTTTCAATCCCAAAAACTGAGACTGCAGTTACCTTTTCGGATATTGTACCTTTCAAATTAAAAATGATCAATTCTAAAAACATTCAAAACGTAACTGTTATCAACACAATCAGGTGTTTTAAGTATAGCGCGAGATGATCAATTAATCACACCGATATTTTTCGTAACTGAACCGGATTTTACTCATCGCCCTAATTACTGCGGGATAGTTACTACTGCTAATTTTAGAACAAGGATTTCCCGACTGCGTGCTTTATTTAGATGCGGAAACAGTTTTGAGGTCTGAGCAACCTACTTGTCTGAAACCACAGTGGCGAACTGGGTAGGATTTTTAGCTTGAACATAATGATGTCATTTTCTAAATGCGTGAATTTAAAAAAATCATCCTCAGATTTTAACTAGACCATTCGGGTTAGTAACTGCGAGGGATCACTAGACCGAACATCGCCGTTACTAGTGAATGTCTATCGGACGTAGGCCAATGTCGAACCCTGATGATTTTCTTTGAAAAAGGCCCTTAGAGGTCGAAATATTAGAAAAGAGCAGTTTATTATATTATTAATGTTTTTATTGTTTTTGTTGTCAGATCAAGAGTATAGCACTGGAGAACAATCTTGTAGTACACACAGATGGAGCTCGAGTACTGAACAGTGCTGTAGCCCTTGGAGTACAGCCATCTGAGATCTTACAGTACACAGACAGTGTCACTGGAGAACAATCTTGTAGTACACACAGATGGAGCTCGAGTACTGAACAGTTCTGTAGCCCTCGGAGTACAGCCATCTGAGATCTTACAGTACACAGACAGTGTCAATCTCTGCTTCTCTCAGTAGTACACACAGATGGAGCTCGAGTACTGAACAGTGCTGTAGCCCTCGGAGTACAGCCATCTGAGATCTTACAGTACACAGACAGTGTCAATCTCTGCTTCTCTCAGGTGACCAGTTGGTTGTTAACCCATTACACCATAAATACGCCTTTTTACGCCTTTTATTTATTTCTCCACTGATGAAAATAGCTCCAATTTATACAGTTATAAATATGTATGATATGAAATAATTTCTATATTGTAGCAGATGGTAGCTTAAAGCAGGCTGAAAGTAAAGCAAAATGTGCCTTATGGCACATTCTGCTTTACTTTCAACCTACTTTAAGCAGTAACATATTTTCAAAATAAGAAACAGGCTATGGGGTAACGGGTTAATTGTTATTGTTGTTGTCATCTTTAAGCATGCAATTAAAAAGGACATAGAATCATCATTTGTACAGTAAAATCACTCACAATTACGACTACTGAAAAGAAGATTTATTGTTACAGTAAGCCTTTCTATTACGACTACCATGATAATAATAATAATGTGTTACAAATTAAAAATTAGGTGTTAATTAGGTTGCTTTAAGCTGTCACCTGTCTTTTATACAATCAATAAGACTTCAATTTAGTGGTCGTTATAGAGAGGTTTTACTGAAGTATTAAAGACAGAATAACATTGAAGTAAAGCAGAAAGTTTTCTTCCACCTGTAATTAGCTGGATGTTGCGATATGACTGAAATACTGATAAAAGCAATGTAAAATCATAACAGATCAAATCAAAAATCAAACAATATTTTCTCCACTCATTATTAATTATACCATCAGTGTTGTTCCCCTTATTCTATCGGAGTACATGTATTTATAACTTCAGTTCTTTTCTATATAATTACCACCCTTATTTCTTAACCCTTTGAACCCTAGTTCCGCATATAGGCATCCTTTTCAAACAGTGTACATTTGAATAGTACACTTGTCCCATGCAAACAGTGAAGACCCAGATCAGAGTGCTCCGAAAGGAGCCCTCTGATCAGGGTCTTCACTGTTTGTCATAAAGCCAAACATTGACAAAAACAACCCCTTAAAAGTCAGAAATGGACTAGACTAAAATGGAAACTGGTATTGTCCATTTAAAGTTACAGGGAGGAAAGCGTTAACCAGTATTGTGTATTGTACCTTCAGGGTCTTGCAGCACCAGTGGGATCTGTCATTGCAGGTACTGCAGACTTCATCAAGATGTGAGTACATTTTGCATGTCAAATGTTTCAGGCTTTGTCATAATTCTCACAAGTGCACACTGTTATGTGAGCGGAAAGTACAGTCAAATCTCGATAACTAAAACTCACTTAATCCCTTACCCTATAAAGATGCCTTTTTACACCTTTAATTTATTCTTCCACAGAAGAATAAAGTTCCACTTTAATTCATGAATATGTGCTGTAGGAAATAATGTTTATATCTTATCAGATGGTAGCATAAAGCAGGCTGAAAGTAAAATAGAATGTGGTTTGAGGCACATTCTGCTTTCAACCTACTTTCAACCTGCTTCAAGTGGTCACCTATCTTCAAAACTAGAAACAAGGTATGGGGGAATAGTTTATGTTACACTGCCTTAACTTGTGTACAACGGCTATTTGCGTGGAATCTGAACTATAAACTGTTTCACCCCTCATTATGATATCACTTTATCCAATTTACCTTAAATCTTTCAACAATAAGTTACTCCAGTGGGCTATTAGGTCCCCTTGTGGATCTTTTTAGTTACCAAAATAGTTGCCAGTCTACTTAGAATTTTGGGTAGTTTAATACATACTACTCTTAAATAGCAAATTGAGAACGGAGAACCTGATCAGAGGCCTCCTATAGGAGCCATCTGATCTGGGTCTACACTGTTTGCAACTGTAATGAGTGTATTTTCAACAAATCCGTTGTGTTGAAAGAGTTCAGTTTGAATTTTAACAATTAAGAGCAGATGATGTCATGATTGAGAAAAGGTAAAGGATGACTGTTAGCAATTATACTTATCAAAGAACAAGATGCTACAAAAGCTGAAGAATTGAGACTTTAACCCATGACTCCATCAATATGCTTTATTTTTTACACCTTTAATTTATCCTCTATTGAAGAAAATAGGTCCACTTTATACAGTCATAAATATGTAATATAAGACATATTTTCTATATCCTTGCTTAAGGAACATTCCGCTTTACTTTCAATCTGCTTTAAGTGGTTACCTGTCTTCAAAACTAGAAACAGGCTATGGAGTAAAATGTTAACAGGTAAATTTCAATCAGTGCTCAAAGTGATTTAAAATGTTTATCATTCACGTGTAATGTGGAAAATACATTATTCTTTCCAGTTTAACCCTTTCCCTGATAGAAGCAACTTTTTGCGTGTTTAGTTTATTCCTCCTCTGCAGAAAATAGTTCCAATTTTTAAAGCCATGAGTATGCCTGGGTATACAAATGGTTGCAGCAGTGAGATATCCTTTCCACGCCCATAACGTATTAAAACGTTTTTACGTTTATGGCACATTTTGGCTTCCGTAGAATGAAAAGTTATGATTCGCACATCACGTTGGAAAACTTTTCTGAAAGGCCAGGTTCGGCTCTTCCTATTTCTAGAATATCAATGGTCTCCTGCAAAATGTGACACTTTCAGGCAGCATCGAAAATGGATCCAGACACAAATTTGCAAGACTGGAAAAATGCGAATGCCAGAGGGACCGAAACGGTCCATCTTTCTACTTTCTGTTTAAAATGTACTCGACCTTTTTGTCAAAACCTGTTATAAAAGCACTCATGCTGGAATTCAGTAACACTGCCATGTCAACACAAAGCTCACAAAGCTCAAACTGAGCTCAAGATCCTATTTTTTTTTATTTTTTTTTTTTTTTTAAGTTGTTTGGGTATTGCGTGAACGCGATTTAAATATAGCGCTTCTAAAAATAGATTGTCACTTTCGGTTTCGTTTTGACACGTCAGAGTAGTTTTGAGATGTCAGAGTGTAGTGTTTATTCAGAAAATGAGCTCAAAACTAGTCCGGTAGTATCTGTGTTATATGTACAGATATGTTATATGGTTCAGGCTTGCTAAGGATATGGGGCGACATCACCATCATCCCCAGATCAATGTAGTATTGTCTCTGCCCTTAGGACTGCCATGTGAGCAGGATGACTTTAGGGATGAGGTCAAAAGAAAAGGGGGAGAAATGGGATGAAAACAGAAAAAAAGAGTAACATATTAGTAAAATTAGTGCAACGGTCTCGTGCTGCACGAGGATCATGCTTATCTCAAGTAGGAAAGAGTACAAATATATATCCGATATTACCCTATTACCTATTTACCATTATTAACTATTTCTGTTCTTAAAATAACTCGGACAAGTCAGAAAAGCGGATGATACTAGGCGACCATGTCACACCACTCACCAATTCAGTGTGAATGGAGCTGGTGACAACTCATACAGATCTGCGCCTCTCTCTCTCTAATGTCTTGCTCTCTTGACTGTTATGTTAACTGCAAATAAGATGAGCGATAATGAGGGTGAGGAAAGATGTTAATGTTAACGACTTTGCTGAAAAGGAGCATTAAATAATGGAAACATACCCTTAACCTGTGACAATTAATAATGTAAAATTTAGACAGTAACACTCTTAATTTAAAACCTGGTAAATGAGCTGAACCAAAATGACACTGCTAAACATTAAAACCATATTAGAATTAAACAGAAAGGTAGCCAACTTACATAATTCCCCATCCGAATCCAGATGTCCTTTCTCTCAGACATAGAGACAGGCAAAGGGCAAAAATGGCGGCACCCATGAAAAAGAGGAAACCGGGAACCATAATGATAAATGGTGGGTGAAGTTATATGAGCTTATTAGGGCGTTTTCTTATTTTAGGTGGTTCACGATAAGCCATTGTAGCCAATGGGAACAGTTTTATACAAAATTACATTATCAATTCAAAAACACGAGGGAACCAGTTGAATTCAGTATTAATTCGGGCAATGAATTTATTTTGAAACTAGCGCTATTATCGGATATAATATAGGTCCGTTGAAATTTCGGATACATAAATTCTCGCCAGATTGTATGATTATTGTATTAAGGACATACACGCCAAATCAAATCTATGTAGGATCTCTATGAAAATTTCTACATAGGTATTTCAAACATACCTTAGTACCATGGTAAAAAGAAAAACATAGATTATAATGTTCTTTTTTGTCTATTATAGCCATTCTCGGCAAAGAGTCGGCATGCATTATTTTGGCTTTCTGAAATAATGTTAAGTGATAATTGGCACAAACAGACATTAAAACAGTTAAAAAGTGATGCTTACTAAAAGCATGATGCAAAGTGTATACATTGTAGTATGTTGCCTGAAGTATGTGCATTTTTAGCTCCCCTGTTCGTAGAACAGCAGAGCTAATGTCATACCCACGGCGTGAGTGAGCATGAGCGTGGCCAAGGTTAAAGTTTTTTGGACAGGTTGTTTTTAAGATTAATATTTGTGCTAGGGTGCTGAAATTTTGTATGGAGGTTCATTTGGGGTTAAACATTGATGTTATGAAGTTGAAACTTAAAAATAATTTTAACTTATTTCAATTTTTAACATGTTTTGGACTTAGGTTTTTTGCTGCAAAACCCCAGGTTAAAGTTTTTTGGACGGGTTGTTTTAAAGCTTAATATTAGTGCTAGGGTGCTGAAACTTTGTATGGACGTTTATTTTGGGTTAAACATTGATGTTATGAAGTTGAAATTTAAAAATAATTTAGTTTATGTCAACTTTTGACATGTTTTGGACTTAGGTTTTTTTATTACAAATCACCAGGCTAAAGTGTTTTTTTGGACGGGTTGTTTTAAAGTTTAATACTTGTGCTAAGGTGTTGAAACTTTGTATGGAGGTTCATTAGGGGTCAAACATTGATGTTATGAAGTTGAAATTTAAAAATAATTTTAATATTTGTCAATTTTTGACACGTTTTGGACTTATTTGTTTCGACTACAAATCACCAGGTTAAATGTTGCACGGGTTGTTTTAAAGTTTAATATAGCTAGACTAAGACTCAACATTAAGATTTTCTTTCGATACAAGATGTTTTTTAGACTTAAACTTTAAACAGGGGAGCATCAGGTGGCTTTGACACCCATTTCTGGTCTATATTTCATTGCAATGCGTTTGAATGAAAGAACCACATTTTCTCCACTGTATGTCAGTCCGGTTGCCAGCCCGTAATCAATGGCCATCCATTTCTTTACTGAACTCATCACGACTTCAGCTTTGCGATGCACCTTACAAGCATTTCGGCCAAAATGGCAGGTCATCAAGCTCCCAAGGTACTCCAGAAAGGAACTCTCTCGAAAGCCTCTCCAGCCCCCGGAGGATGAAGAGTAGCGGACTGAGCACAAATCCCTGATGCACCCAAACTTCGATCCAATCCTCCACACCCAGACTTCTGCATGCCCACCATAGGACTGTCCTAGGTTCTCAGTCTAACGCTTTCTCAATGTCAACAAAGGCAATGTAAAGAGGCTTGTTGGCAGCAATGTACTTCTCCTACAGTTGGTGACTGGGGGTTGAGGGCCCTCTACAGAGAAACCTCAGGAAGTGAATTGCTTGGCCACTCAAACTCAACATTCAGAAGTCGGGAATAGTGTTCTACCAAAGCTTTCATCTTCTGCTCATCATTGAGTGATAGCTCACAATCTTAATTCCTGACAAACTTCTCATCAATGACATCTTGGTTCTTTCTGTCCATCTGCTTCGCCAGCTTGAAGATGCTTCCATCAGTGGGGAAGATGTTACCAAACTTTTACTGTCATGGGTAAGACGTTAAACTGCATCCAGCTGTGGCACTCTTGAATGGAGTGTGGGAATGTGAAGCTACCCTTTGCCACAGTTGCTTCCGGACTCCCCTTTGGCAAGGGTCAGTACCCGTTTTGTGCCCCCTTCTCAGGGTAACGAGCTGCCATAACCCTGATGGCAGTATAGCCTTTGTGGCAGACATTCACAAACTGATGTTTTTAGGCACAGATGCCTCTGTGCCTCGGCGAACAATCCATACTTAGTGTACAAGGGCGAGGCACCCAGCTCGAGTGCGGGAATGGTGGTATTAGTCACCACAAAGAACTGAGGATGACAGCTAGAGGCCACTCTATGTAGAGTACGGATATTAACTGTCATTGGCCTGATCTCATTAGAGGCAGTACACTAAATTGCAACAACATATTCCTATGGAGCTTCCTAATTTGGCCTTGGCCTCGCCCCTCTTAACCTCAAATACTGGCAAATCTGGGTTAGGGATGCGCATAATCCTGTGGGGAGATTGCTGCAACTGGTCTGCCTTCTTACGTTTTCCCTGAAACCCAAATCGGACAAGTACACGCTGTTTGACCTCAGGCATGACTGCAGTGACTTTGTGGTTGAAAGGGATTCCCCCTTTTCTGCAGCTCTAGTAGCTGCTTTGCCAGCCTTGTCATAGGCATAGCGTAAGCACTGAAGAAGCTTGCTACCATAGGTCAGCTTGTCCAGACTGCCATTCTTAGGACCTGTTCCCATGAGGATGTCTACAGCCAACTTTGGATGCCATCCATACATCAGATAGTGTGGAGAAAAGCCAGTGGCATCACTGCGGTTGGCATTGTAGGCCTGAACCAGGTCCTACAAAAGAACTCTAGTCAGTTTTCTTTTCTGCCTCGAGCATCCCCAGCATCTTGAGAAGAGACTGGTTAAATCGCTCGCAAGATCCATTGCCCATCAGGTGATAAGGTATGGAGCCTAAGTTAAACTCTCTTCTGGTTTGAGTGCAGAGTTGCTTAAGTGGGCCGTCACTGAACAGTTTAATGATTACCTTTGTGGTAATAGTTTCATTGTTGTAACAGACAACAACCCACTTATGGCTTTGGCTAACTACCATTTCACCATTTCTTACCGACCAGACAAGCTTAATGCTGATGGCCTATCTAGACAGGGTTTTCCAGATGCTATTGAGGCTATCTGCCAAGGGAATGTCAGCAGTGAAGCATAGCAGACACTGTACTGTACTCATTCTCCTCCTTCGGCCGGGGAGGGTATGTGTCAGTACTCTAGTCTCAATGTCAACTGGAAATTTGAACATAGTCAGGACAGAGCTATTGCTAGGGTTATTGCCAATTTGCAACGGAGTTCTTGCCCGAGATGGAGAAATCTTGGGAAGGAGTTACCTGATGTTCAGAAACTCCATAGAGAATGGAATCGTCTTTCTCTTGACGATGACATTCTCTACAGAACCATATTGCTGAATGAGGAAATTTTGAAACATTTAGTCCTCGATCCCTGAATTTTTCTGAGGTAAAACCCTGAAGTATATCCATGATGATATTGGGCTACCCGATGAGGAAAATACCCTTTGGCTTGCTCTGGCCATTCCCTGCAGGAATCAAACTGTATAGACAACAGCTAAAGCTCTCTGTCACAGAAAACTTTATCAAGTTTTATTTTCCCGATCGCTTACACTAAGTGATTAGTGGAGAAACTTTGAAAGCAAGGTGATTAAGAAGCTTTGAAGGATTTCTAGCACTTCAAAGTCTCGCAACACACCTTATCACCCCATGAGCAATGGATATTGCGAGTGATTTAACCAGTCTTTTCTCAAGATGCTGGGAATGCTCAGGGCAGATCAGAAAGCCAACTGGAGTTCTTTTGTAGGACCTTGTTCAGGGATACAACGCCACCCGGAGTGATGCCTTTGGCTTTTTTCCACACTATTCGACATTTGGATTGCATCCCAAGTTAGCTGTATACATCCTCATGGGCTTAAGTCCCAAGGATGGTAGCCAGGATAAGTCAACCTATGTCAGCAAGCTTTGTCAGTGCTTGCGCTTAGCCTTTGACAAGGCTGGCCAAGAAGCTGCTAGAGCTGCAGAAAAGTGGGAATCCCTTTTTGACCACAAGGTCACTACAGCCAAGCTAGAGGTCAAAGAGCAAGTACTTGTCCGATCGGTTGGGATTCAGGGAAAACGTTAGTTAGCAGACTCAGATTGGAGCAATCTCCCTGCCGGGTTATGCGCATCCCTAACCCAGATTGTCTAGTCTTTGAGGTTCAGCGAGAAGATGACCAAGGCCCAACTAGGAAGCTCCATAGGAATATGTTGCTGCAATTTAGTGTACTGCCTCCTGTTTTGTCCCGACAAATGTCTGACCAAACCGAAGGCCTCGAAACCAAGGTGTTACCTAACCAAACCAAGGGACAGACTCGGATCTGACAGCGAATCGGCTACCTCGATCTTCCTCTTCGGATGACTCTATACCATGGTATCCCTCAGAAGCGAATCCAATCCAATGTCCGGAGCTCTGTTTCCTTGTCCTCTAGCACCACTGACCATGCTGCTACTCAGTCTGTACGTTCCATCTACTTCTGTCCTTTCTACTTCTTTTTCAATTCAGCTTCTTAGTTCCAGCCTTCCCAGTCGAACAGAATCTACTATACAGTCCACTCTTGTTATGTCAAACTTGCCGGGGATTTATGAAAAATTTGACTTAAAGAAATTTTGACTTAACAATTTCAGATTTGATTAAACTTTTAATGAACCTCTGGACTCTCATATGCTTTGGTGATATCCATGATGCTGGTGCGCATTACTATATGCTACATGGTTACTTTCATACTGTATACACAATGGGGCCCTACCGCATTACAGAGTTATCCCAATTTTTATCACGAGTTAACTCCCCTGATAAGGAAAAGGTTGTTTCCGGTATTGAGACGGTGTCGATAACGGTCATAAACGATTCGGAAAAGAATAGATCGAATGCGGTTTATTAGTTTGATACCTATATCTATATGCAGTCAAGCTCCCGTTTATCCCTATGTATTTTCATGTATTAATTTTGTTTAATGTCAAATGCGACGGTTATTTATTTCATCGTTTTTAGCAAACCGAAAGTAGCACTGATCATACTTTTTCTATATAACAAAGAAGCTGACTTTTAACATACTTAACAGACACGGGTTTTCACCTCGGTAAAAGAACGTTAACATGGATTAAAAGTAGATCCTGATCAGATGGTTACTATATAGGAACAGTCTCTATAATCAATGACTGTCCTCTCTGGTTCTTAAATGACATTATAGGTCTATAAATGCTGCCTATTACAGGTGAAAAAGGGAATATTTATTAAGACATTACCGGTATTAAACATAAACTTTGTATTATTCAGTTATTAATAATGACATGAATATTCATTAGGCAAAGGGTTAAACTGATCTTTTAAAATATGTTGAACGGTAAACAGTTTCTTCAAAAATGTATATTTTGTTTGTTCATTATATACCAGCAGATTTTAGTTGACAGAAATTTCATAGAAATAGTTCAGCCTGTCATGCTCATAGCGCACATGGATTTCACCTCTCAAGGCTTCTGCCCAGGGGCCATAAAGCGCAAAGCATCATCACAACTAACAACAGGAAGTAACCAATTAGCTAGAAATCGAATTGTATACTGACCCCCCACTGGGGTGCAGCTGCTGTCCCATAAGTCATCTCTGCTATGACAAGCCATAAAACGGAAGCTTAAGTCTTGGGTACACAGGCTGGAATCAAAACACACCAAACTATTTTTTTTTTATATATAGGATCCACATTGTTATTCATGTGGGGAATAAATTTTAATCTCCTATACCATGCACTCCTTCATGTGCAAAAGCTTAACCCATTACCCCCATCATTATGCCTTTTACTCCTTTAATGAATTCCACCTTCATAAGCAACTAAATCCTCTTCATGCACTAAGCAGTCATAATTATGAAACATAGGTGATATTTTATGTCGTAGTGGGTGGTGCCTTAAAGCAGGATTAAAGTAAAGCAGGGTGCACCTTAAGGCGCATTATGTTTTACTTTCAACCTGCTTTAAGAGGTGACCTATATTCAATACTTAACACGGGCTGTGGGGTAATTGGTTTAGGTAATGGGTAAACCCATTACCCGATCGCCTGTTCCTACCTGGAAAGACAGGTGTCCATTAAAGTTAGATTGAAAAGTACATGCTACTTTACTTTCAGCTTGCTTTAAGCTACCATCTGCTAGGATATTCAATGTTTTTAATGTTGCACATTCATGCTAATAAAATCTTTGAATTAGAACTCTTTCTTTCAATGGAGGCATAAACCAAAGGCGTATTTAAAGGGTTAATAGGAAATACATACCGTTTTAACAACATAAATACTTTAGAACCCCTCTCCTATCATTAAATGTGTACTCTATTGAAAACTCAATGTTAAAGTAAAGCATGTATTCCATCGGTTTAGTAGATTAAAACTTTATTTTTGTTGATCTTTTACCAGTTCACTAATTATAATAGGCTTAAAACACTATCATTTATAAAAAGTTTGGAACCAGATAAGATGCAGCATATATACTAACAGGCTGATCAGGGGTAGAACTGTTTCACACTCATATATATTTTAAGTCAAAATTGATATCATGTTCTAAACTTTTATCAAGAAAGTAGGCAGTATTTTTTTTTTTAAATATTAACCCTTATCATGCTATTAGCATAATTGATCATTCCTACGGTATTTTTCCTTATTTAATCAGCTAAAATAATAAATTAAATGATAGGTATTCATAGCGGGTGGGGTTTATGGTTGATTAACAGCAACCAGAATGTGCTATGACACATCCATGTAACGGGGTTTAACCCTTTACCCAATAGATGGTATTAGTTTTGAAGATAGGTGACCCTTTAAGGCAGGTTAAGGTACATTCTGCTTTAAGCTATCATCTGCTGGAAGGTCTATAACATATTTATTGAGGTGCAGATGACTTATTTTAATTAGCATATGAATAAATGACATGCATAGAACGATATAGATTTATCTATGCAAGTTTTTGTAAGTTTTATTGTAAAGTAAATGCATGTCTAAATTCTATTTGTGAACAATATGAGAGATTGCGCTTTCAATAACGTATAGCCAGGTTCTACTGTATATAATATAAGCTCTACACTAACAAGCAGACGATCTCCTCAAATTCGTGTTTGAAGATAAAGGATTTTCGATACTATGTGTACTTCACTATTGAACCGCAAACAACCGCTCATTCAGGGGGCGCTACTCTTATCACACTTTCCATGCGGGGTAACTCTGTATATCGGTAGGGCCCCATTTACGTGTAGTCATGTATTCAGTGTGTAACTATTACAGCCTCATACTGTATAAGTTTTTTTTACGCCAGACGCAAATTTAGCAATTCAACCGTAAATTAATTTTTAGCGTGTTCATTTTTCGGGCAAAGGTATTCAAAATCTATTTTTCATGGATATGATATTGAAGTTTGTTTTGCTTAACCGTTTTAGGTTGTTACTTGCCAATAAATCCTCATAAGTAAGTGGCCCATTCAAAACTAAGGGAAGTAACTATTTTAACATGCACTGCAAAGGATATCTATCCTTCCTTCATAAAGTATTTGGGGCATTTGTTTACAATATGATTGGATACAATTTCTGTCTTTACTCTGTTCATGAACTAAAGTGGAAGAAGGGCACACTGGATCCAGATGAGACGTGTAAATCGATGTTTGTCTCAAGGATCCAAACTTTTTCACACTCAATCTTTCTAAACTGAAATTGTTTTGCTTTCAATACAAGATGTTTTTAGACTCTAACTTTAAACAGGCGAGCATCAGGTGGCTTTGACACCCATTTCTGGTTAGCTTGCCTGTTCGTAGAACAGCAGAGCTAATGTCATACCCCTGGCATGAGTGAGCGTGAGCATGGCAAAGGTTAAAGTTTTTTGGACGGGTTGTTTAAAAACTTAATATTTGTGCTAGGGTGCTGAAATTTTGTATGGAGGTTTATTTGGGGTCAAACATTGATGATCCTCCTCCATGGATGCTACAACAACGACCATACTATTAACAGAACATTCCAATATTCAAAACCTCCAGGAAAACAACAATCCATTACCAAGTCTAGACAATATCACTGAACCAGAACCAAACCCTATACAGTTCAATTTTGATCAAAGTGGACTAAATTTCATTCATTTAAATATTCATTACTTGTTTCCAAAGTTTGACGAGATAACATTTTTAGTTGATAGTGACTCCCACATTGATTTCCTTGGTCTCTGTGAAACGTTTCTCAGTGACACGTTTTCAGATACTGAATTCATGCTTAAAAATTATCAGTTATATCGCAGAGATAGGAAAGGTAACGGTGGTGGTTTGGTTCTGTACGTAAAATCTGTTTATCCCTGTGTCCAAAGAACTGACTTGGAAAATGATTCAATAGAAGCTATCTGGATTGAAGTTAAGTGTCAAAATCAAAAGCCATTCATTGTTGGATATATATATAGACCACCGCAATCCCCAGTTAGCTGGAATAATGACTTTGAACAACTACTTGATACATTATATCAGGAAAATAAGGAGATCATTTTGTTCGGAGACTTCAATTACAACTTTGTCAACTCAAAAACTAATAACTGTGCCTGGAATAATATAACAAATACCTTTAATCTTAGACAGCTGGTTGAAAAGCCTACCAGAGTAACCTCCACTACTGCTACTACTATAGATCATGTTTACACCAACTATCCATCATATATTGTTAATGTACAAGTACATGAGTTGTCACTCAGTGATCACTTTGCTGTGAGTTCTGTTAGAAAATCAGGCAGTAAGAATAAACATGGCCCAGTTCATACTGTGATAAACTATAGAAGTTTAAAACATTTTAATGAAGAAGCATTTATTCAAGATTTAACAGAACAACCATGGTCAGTTATAGAAATGTACAGTGATCCAGATGATGCACTAGACTTTTTCACAAAACTTTTCTTTTCTGTTTTAAACAATCATGCACCCAACAAACAAAGAAGAGTAAAACAATTAAACCAGCCGGACTGGTTTAATAAAGAAATACAACATGCAATAAGACAAAGGGATTATGCAAAGAAGTCTGGTAACACTGTACAATTTAAACACTGGAGAAATCAAGTGAAAATTTTGTCATCTAAATATAAAAAAGATTTTTATGATAAAGCCATAAATAAAAACAAAAAGAATGCAAAGGTATTATGGAAAAATCTGAAAACTCTTTCTGGTAAAGCTGCTACTCCACAGACACATTTTATAAACGACAATGATGGAAATCCTATTCTTGAACCAAAAACAACTGCAGAAACATTTAACAACTTCTTTACAAATATCTTTAAGAAAGTGCCAAATATTGATGGTTTAAATGAAATCTTCACATCAAAAATATATGAATATGTCAAAAGCTGCAGTTCTACAGAATCTTTTTCTATTCCTCAAATTAGTGTAGAGTATGTGATAGAGACGCTTTCATCTCTTGACAGCAGCACAGCGACTGGTCTTGATGGCATTGGTGCCAGATTTCTAAAATTAGGAAGTCATGTTATAGCAAAACCGCTGGCCCAAATCTTTAATCTTAGTATAAAACAAAGTCAGTTTCCAGAATGTTTCAAAGTAGCAAAAGTAACGCCTATTTTTAAAAAGGGTTCAAAATCAGATGTTAATAATTATAGACCAATCTCAGTCTTACCTGCATTGTCTAAAATAATTGAAAGACATATATCTGACAGTCTTAAACAATTTCTTGAAGACAACAACTTACTACATACATTTCAGTCTGGTTTTAGAAAGCATCACTCATGTGAAACTGCTCTTACAGTGCTTGTCGACAATTGGATTAGTGCAATTAACGAAAACAAGACTGTTGGAACCATTTTTGTAGATCTAACTAAAGCATTTGACCTTGTAAATCACTCCATTCTCATTCAAAAATTGCATTGCAATAACATTTCAGCATCGACCGTAACTTGGTTTGAATCATATCTAAACGATAGGTCCCAGAAGGTATCAGTTTGTGGCAACCTGTCTGATCCACTTCATATATCTTCTGGAGTACCACAGGGCTCTGTTCTAGGACCTATACTATTTCTTATATACATAAATGACCTCCCGTTACACCTAGAGCAATCTATGACCGACATGTTTGCTGATGACACTACTGTTACCGTCATAGGACAATCAGTACAAGAGGTAAATTTGATAATGCAGACAGAGCTTAATGCCATACAAGAGTGGTGTAATCAAAATGCAATGATACCTAACACGCAAAAAACAAAAGCAATGTACATTTCTTCATCTTCACAAATTCTGAACAAAATCAAATCAAACTCTGATTTTCAATTAGTTTTAAGTAATGATACCATAGAGTACACAGAGTCTGAGAAACTTCTTGGTGTTCAGGTAGACAATAACTTAAAATGGAAAAGCCAAATTCAACAAACTCTGAAAAAGTGTAATGCAAATCTATATTTGCTTTTAAGAATAAAAAAATACATAAATGTTGACACCCGCAAACTCTTCTTCAATGCTTATATTCTACCACATTTGGATTACTGCTGTTCTATCTGGGGAAACTGCTCTGAAGAACTTCAAAATCTTATGCTTAAATTTCAAAAAAGAGCTGCACGAATAATACTAGATAAGGACTATGACACATCATCTGAGGCATTATTCAAAGAACTATGCTGGATGAAATTTGGTGACAGAGTTGAATTCAAAAAAGCCATCCTCCTTTACAAGTCCTTTAACATTCATAGATTTCCAGCATATATGCACTCCAAATTCAAAAAGACTCAATCCATTGGTATATGTCAGCTTAGATCAGCAGCTAATAATGAGTTACATATTCCTAAACCTAATCTAGAGTTCTTTAGAAAGTCACTATCGTATTCAGGTCCTAAAATTTGGAATGCAATACCTTTGTCAATACGACAGTCTGATACTTTAAGTAGTTTCAAAAGAGCCTATTTGCAGTGGAGGTTCTCTGCAGATCAAAATACTTAACCCTTTCCACCATAGGCAAAGATGTTTATCACCAATACCTACTCTATTAAAGGCAGGATATTGCTTAAGGCTGGAAGAAAGTGAGCAGAAAGCTAATTTATGAGCTTCCTTCATTTATGAGCTTTCTTCTTTACTTTCATTTTGCCTTAAGCTGCCACCTGAATTCAACAATATCAATGAATATCAATGTGTGATGCCTAATGGGGGGGGGGGGGGGGGGGGGTTAAATCATGCAGACAGTTCATAATCCCATTGTACCAGTCAACTTAAAGTTTCAATGTAAATTGTTTTCATTAAACATGTTATTTAACCCATTATCTCATGAATACAGCTTTTTACCCCTTTGAAGAAATTGCCCCATTTGGGCAGTCATGAATATGTTCGATGACAAGCATTTCTTGAATCCTAGCAGTTTGTAGCTTAAAGCGGACTGAAAGTAAGACAGAATGTGCCTTTCTTTCTACCTGCTTTAAGTGGTTATCTATCTCTAATACTAGAATCAGGTTAAGGGTAATGGGTTAAATAGTTGTTTTCTTTAGTTGTAGATTTATTGTCTAAATTATTGAAGTTGAACTTGTATTAAATGGCCACCCAAAATATTAAAAAAACAAACACTTTCCGTTCTATATATAAACAAGTGGCTGCTTAGTGTAGGACAGGAGTTAGGTAGGAAGGTCCTAAAGGAACTTTTTGCTCTGTTTTTGTCCTGCATTGGGCAATCCCACAGTACCTGTGTACACGTTTCTTCAAACATTGGCCCCTTAACATAAGTTTAACCACATATTGTATTCTGTTTGTTTCATGATTTGTTAAATATGATGTAACTATGTATATACAATGTATGTCGAGGCCCACATGGAAGATTGGGCTTGCCTAAATGTGTAGCCTCAGTAAATAAAGTCGTTATTATTATTATTATTATTATTATTATGATATGAAGTTGGACAGATTGTTTTAAAGTTCAATATAACTAAACTAAGACTCAACATTCATTTGATAATCTTTCTAAACTGAAATTGTTTTGCTTTTGCTTTCGATACAAGATGTTTAAACTTTAAACAGGCGAGCATCAGGTGGCTTTGACACCCATTTCTGGTTCTTCTTTGGGTTTTTTGGCTTAAATTCAATGAAAACACTTACTAAATCAACATCTATCCTTAAAAAATTGAAAAAACTTCACAAATAGATCTAAATGCTTTAGGTGTGAATGATAAGAAAATGGTAAAAAAGCATATGTTATAAAAAAACAACGCCCAAGAACGCACCAAAGACCATAAAGATTTCTAGGGAAGCATGCACCGGACACCTTAGTAAAAGTGAGTACACTTATCGGAGGAGATAGAGGTAGACTAGGCTAATAGCTGGAAGACAACGTCAAAAATATGATCCTATATGATTATCAATTTGTTATTTTCAGTTGAACATTTACATGAGTTTTTATTAGTAATATACTGGTTTTAAATGCGCAGCACGCCCCCTGAACGCACCAGAAGCCTTCTGAGAATAAAATTTCCCCAGGGAAGCATGCCCCCAAACCCAACTAGTTAGAGGGAGCATACTAATATGAGTATATATATAGGGTAGGGGTTGGAGCTTAATATCTGGAAAGCAACCTATCGAGAAATGTTGTCCATTATTTAAATATTTTGGGTCATTTGGAGTATTTTTTACATAATGCTGAGCAAAAGTAGAAACGTCATACAGGATTACAGGAACATTTGCTGGAAAGTTATAATATTGATGGTCTGAAATCTATACCGAAAATGAAGTTTATCATTTTTAATCCATAATTCTGAATAAATGTTATTGGTTTTTTTTAAAAAAATGTTTAGGTGTTTAATGAATTATCATAAAAAGTCCAAAGTTGTACTCAGTATGATTAATATCGTGAATGGCCACTATTTGCACCAACACACGCTACATTTCTGTTAAGCCTGACTCAAACTTGACTGCTGAATATTTGCGTAGCTTACCATCTGCATTGCTCGGTGAGATTCGTCAGAAAAGAAATCTCTGTGCCAGTCAGCCTGCTTCCAATTCAAATGACGCCGTGACCACAATTTAACCTAGCACCACGCGTCTAAATTTTGACCGAAATATGGGCGTCGTGCTCTGATTGGTTGAGCTTTGGATCGCAAGTGATTACTAAGGTCTGTGTGTCTGTATGTGTTCTCGAGTTCACACTGAATTAATAGAGATTGTTTAAAACAGAAAGTATCCACGGGAGGTAACCGACAGGCATGATTTGGTTGAGTAACGATTCTTGAATTATCATACTTTGTTAGCATAAATTGGGCGCATATGCCCTTAAATTGTCTTATTTGTTTGAACATAAGCCTTATTTTCGGCTATTATATATTTATCAGTTTGATGTAACATCTGCCTTAAGGCACATTCTGCTTTACTTTCAACCTGCTTTAAGTGGTCAACTTTCTTTAAAACTAGAAACAGGCTATAAGTTAATGGGTTAATCACGAGGGTTACCCAAGGTGCATTTAGAAACACTTGAAATTCCAGAGACAGGTAAAGGGAAAGAACTCAGCATGTGAAATAAATAAAACCAAACAACCCTGACTGAATTAACCCCCTTTAAAATAAAACTTTGTTACATGTTTATGACACATGAACAGCACTTCATACACATTGAAAATGGCTTTCTCATTATTCTCATTAGAAAGTAGAAAAAAGACATGTCCTCAGTCCTTTGATGTACTCCCCCCCCCCCCCCCCCATTTGTTCTGGGTAAGCGTGAAGGTAACTATAAAAGTATGCAATGTATGCCATACCAATCTCAGTTTGCCTAGTGAGTCCTAAACATACTCATACTATTCAAGAGGTTTTTCAATGGTTATTTCTAATAAAACTATCAAATATAACAGCTCACATGAGACACTTCAGTGATTCAGTTATACAGGTATGCTCAAAAAGCATGATTTTTGCAAGGGATCTGCCTGACTAGGCGTTATCACCAAAAGTAGGTCAGGAAATGTCTTTAAGGAGAACCATAAGGCATGTCTTTCGAATTCATATTACATCTTTTCTCGTTGGAAATTGATATGATTTTGCATACTTGCTGGATCTTGTCATGATTTTTATGTTACACTCTTTGTCATCTTTATCTATCACCAGACCTTTATGCCATCTTTCATCTTATACTGCTGCTACATAATCTGAGACTTTGTTTTCAAGCAGTGCATTCTCTGGCTGACTTTTCTTTTGAATCATATCTTCTGCTTTCTGCTTTGCACCTTCAGGTCTCTTCCTTTTCAAAGAATACAGGTCCTTTTTGTCCCAGCATTCAGTTTCACTGTACCAGGGATAGCAACAACCTGTTGTTTGTTCAGTTGTTCTGTTCATTTGATGACTCTTCAATACCATCTTGGGTGTACTTAGTTTATTTCACCTTTGATTTCATCTGGCCTGTTAACAGTCCATTCAAAGAATTCTTTAGCGTCTTGAATGGAACAGTACTTCTGTTTCACAGCCATGTCAGCCATTCTCTTCACACTTGCTCCGAGCCTGTCACAAGGGCCCTTTCCTTGTCTGGTTTCAAGGTACAGTGCTCCCTCTCTACAGCAACACCCAGTGGGAGACACAGATTGTGTGTGTTATTTGGAGGGAGTTGTTATAGGGAGGGAAAATCAAAACATGGCTTACATTTGCAAATGGCTTGAATAACTCTTCATTACATATCTTCTATCAAAGTGTCCACTTTGAGAAAAAATAGCAGCCAACAATTTTAAGCAGATGAGTAAAAGGGTTAAACATAATTGAACTGTTAACCCATTACCCCACAGCATGTTTCTAGTTATTAAACAGGTGACCACAAAAAGCAGGTTGAAAGTAAAGCAGAATGTGCCTTCAGGCACATTCTGCTTTACTTTTAGCCTACTTTAAGTTTCCAGCTGCTAGAACAGAAATTATTTCTAATACTGTAAAACAGGTATTTTTCGCGTCATCAATATTTCGCGTAATGCGATTTTGTATTAATTCGTGACATCATACAATATTTCTAGCAGGTGGTAGCTTAAAGCAGGCTGAAAGTAAAGCAGAATGTGCCTTAAGGCACATTCTGCTTTACCTTCAACTTGCTTTAAGAAGTCACCTATTTTCAAAACTAGAGACATTCACGAATTAACGCATAAATTATATTCTCGCTACAGTATTAAATATTCACATCTGTATAAATTGGAACTATTTTCTTCAGTTGAGAGTTAAATTGGAGGCATAAAAATGGCCGTTGTAGGTAGAGAACACTGTAATTCCACCAAGCTGAAACTCTGAAATCATCTTCATCATGTCACACACAATTTTCTTTTATTCCAGTTTTGGCTACTAGGAGAATCAGTAAAATTAGTGTATTCGTTCAATTTCAGGTAGCTTTGTCCAGTTTTATTGTGGCCTTCTGGAAAATAAGCTAGCATAGTATGTAGTGATATCATAGACTGTTCCAGTAAGCAGATAGAACCTCTTCTATCGATGTACAATTTTACAGGGCTCTAAATATTAGCGGCGTATTTCAAAAGCTTAAATCTTTATTTCTGCATTAAACCCTATGTTGTCACTACTGATTAGAATCGCCTCGAAGAGACGATTCTAATGGGTAGTAACACCATAGGATTTGGCGCTGAATGAGTGAGAAAATGTTGGATTTATTCAGTTTACTCTCTTTTACCTGGAGCCTTGATTATGGTTTTTGGCAAAGTCCATCCATAACAGTATTTGTTTTGGTGGCAGTTTCTGATGGAGTACCGTAATCGCATTTCACGGTATCGGTGCCTTACTCTTTTCACATGGTTTCCGAAGCTTTTAAGCTTTTCACATATTATCTTCAAGTCATCAACACTCGCACATTCTTCAATTTCTTTCCATCGCTTTTTTTCTCCATCTTGTATTTTCTTTCATTATCTGTAATTCTCTGTTTCAATGTTCTTGTAAATGTCAGACAGCATACACTTTAATACATTTTGATCGTGAAATTCTGACACAAAAACATTAGGGTTTATACACTGCATTTCAATTCATCTCTCTTAACCCTTAGCCTGCCACTCATGACTATAGCTCCATATGCAAACAGCTTGAATCCGAATCCAAGCTGTTTGACACTCAGACAACATTTTCAGCAATTTTGAGCAACTTGGAAGCACTTTGAAACTTGAAGCAGACGAGAAATATAGCAGACGACAATTTATTTGGCGGGCTAAGGGTTAAGGCTATTAATTTTTCAATGCAAAGTTTCGATGGTAGTTGCACAAACATGTAGGCCTTGATGAAAAACATGTAAGGAGAATGCTGAGGTCATAATTTAGCTAACGAGCTTCTTGATATCTTGGCATTAGGGTTTTCAAAAAGATATTTTTCTGTAAGTTTGATACATATATAGTCAGACAAATTGCAATTTCCTACATAGCATAGATCCAGATAAAATTACTTAGTAAATTGACATATAAGCATTGGTGCAGATCAGATGCCTTGTAATTTGACATCTGATCTGGTTCCAAGCATAGATCAGACAGTTACTCGGTTTGATGGTATGTGATTTTTGGGGTGTATGCTCAAATGAGCCATTTTACTTACCTGTTTGTATTATGTTGAATTGTATTGTTATATAAAATCAAACAGCAACCAATGTTGACTCCCATGTCAGGGCCTTTTTTCCAAAATTTGGGAAGGGGCCTTAGCCTTTCATTTGGTAAATTCAAACGCGAGATTTGGCCAAATTGGGAAAGGAAACTGACTTTCAAGACACTTAAAAAACTAAATGAAAGTCTACATAAATACAAAAAATAGAAAGTTGTTTTAATTTAATAATCGAAAACAAAGTTATTTAACATTTAAAACAGGGCTGGTAATTGAATAGCACCATTCTAATGTAGTTGTATCCCAAAAATATATGTGCTTTCTTCCATGAGAAGCACATTATGCATTGTGTTTTTGGGGAAATTCTTTCACAAAATTGGGAAAAAAAGAGGCTTTTTGCAATTGGGAAGTCATCTGTTATGGGCCCCTGTTTTAGAAGGTAAAAAAGCCCTGCGTGTATTATTTGCTAGACGATGTGCAACCATTTTAGTAGATTCACAAGGCAGAAACTTTTTAAGCCTGTTCTCACATTGTCTAACAAATATGCTGAGTGCAATTATTTGATAAATAATGATAATAAATCATTTTTTAGAGCTCCAGATAAGGGGAGTTTTTCAAAAACTAAAACAGAGTTGTAGATAAGCAAATTATCTGAGTACTTTGGGATCATTGACTCCCCTAAAAAAATTCGGGATAGTTGGCTTCTGCCTCCCTGTCTTTTTCTTTACATAAACCCCCTTCAGCAATTTGTTAAACAGGTGGCTTTTAAGTAGTGGTGGATAACTTAGAGAGTGCTCATTTACACAGATTTGTTTTATGGTGTATTGTATCTTGTCCCTGTAAGATTCAAAGAGAGGCTATAGTACATTTAGTATAAACATGCTATATCATCTTTTACTGTAGCTTTCCTATACACCGGACATTAGTTGAAGGTTAACCGTATTAGCAACAAAACAGACATTATCGATACAGATCATACCCTGTACACTCTATCGCTCCTAACCTATTGTGTTATACACAACAGACTTAAGAATCAGTTTTTAATGTAAACTGGCCATAGAGAAATGACATAGGTTTAGGTTTAAGCTGTGTTTTAATGACGTTTAATAAAATATACCCATATTTCATAAGGGAGTAATCTATAAAGACCATACAGAGCCACACTCTTGCTAACTTGTTCGGCACATAAGTAGCACGCTTTCCACTTCCTGTATTTAGCACTGATGGCGAGTTGTCCTATTCAGGGTTTATTTCAGGTTTATTTAATGCAACCGACACGTAGGCTTTAGCCAAGCACCGAAAAAAAAATTGGACATAACTTAACTGCACCCACAAGGCCCAGAATAACATCAACGTCATGCCCTGGCCTGCGGTATCGCCAGATCTGAAACCAATTGAGCATGTATTTGGTAAACTTGGCAATGGATTGGGAAAATTACCAGATTGACTTGACCAACGACCTCAGACATCCCGATTACGAAAATGACATAGCATCCCAGATGAAGTCATTAGACGGTACATCAGAGACAGATTGTTGCTTGCATTAGGCGTGATGATTGGCATGCACGCTTCTGAAGTGACTTTATGCAAAAAAGGCACTTAAAATGAAACCATAGAATTTTGCCTACACATGCACATCTTTGAGAATTTTGAACTCGACCCCTATGCATTTTGACGTCAAATTACGACGTGACTTTTGAATTTTTTTCATCACCATTGTTCAGAACTTGCAGACATTGATCCAAGGTTTTGAATAACAGTAAGTGCTCTGCAAAATTGTGTTTGTATACGCATTAGAATCCCGTGTAAAGTTTCTATTTTTGCTAAGTATACATTTAACAATTTTAAGTAAAACCTTTAGATGAGGGCCTATGTTTTCTTTTCTTTCTTTGGTTTTAATCTAGATTTCAATTGGATAAACACTGTTTCCTGCACAAACAAACGTATGTAGAAAAAGAGAATGAGAATACAGGATTTGTTTTTGATCTGGGAAGATAGACTGAATGACTGATCTCTTGGCACACTGGGAGAGTCTATTTAAACTGATCAGGATATGGCTGTCATTAAGAATTTGAAGGGAGTCTGTCCTGTTTGAAGGAAACAGACCTGTACTCAAACGGATTGGTGGGCTATAAACTAATTAAGATACAGTTTAGTCTTAAAACTAGTATCTTTGATATTCAACAGCTTGGCACTACGCATAAAACCAGAGTAACCAATCAAAATTGCACAAATCACTCTCTGCGACTTGATATTTCCCTCTTGATACAGTCTATTGTATACTGCCGAAATAATGTCTACATTAATGGGTTCTTTCTTAACGGTCTTTTCGCTAAGATGCACTTCCCTGATTTCCAAAACATTGCGCACAAGTTTGGACTCAGTAGGAGATTCCAAACCATAAATATCATGATACCACTTGATTGCATAAAATGCAGACACGACTGAACTATTCATATTTGAAGTTTGTATTAAAGAAGCCAAAATATATGGCGAAATATATATATCTGCCTAGCAGGCAAAACGTCCCCTGCACTCCCTAAACCATTACACAAAGCCCATTTATGATACCTTACAAAAGCACTTTCGTATTTCTTTGTGGTCTGCTGAGTGAGTGTCTGCTCTTGAATTCTGTAACAGCTCCGGAAGCAGGCATGCCTTGTCCACCAGTACTTCAGGCAATTTTTGTAGATCAGATTCATGGATCTGGAAAAACATATGTAAAAACAAAAACTGACAAGAAAAAATTTCCCCAACACTCACAAGAAGAACTGTACAGATTATAATCAACTGAAGATCCTTCTAAACGTGCAAACGCATAATGTTTGAAATAAGCATCTTCAACATGGACAAGAAAGTATACACTTATCATAAATCCGGTAAAGCCCTTGACAATGCTGTCTAGCTATAACAAAGCATTGCTGCTTTATATCCTGGCAATGCTGCCTTTTAACTAATAAAAAGCAATACTGCTTTAAATTTCTGGCAATTATGCATGTTTTCTAACATAACAAAGCAATGCTGCTTTATACACGGCAATGCTGCCTATGTACTTAATAATACTGTCTCATAATACATAAAATTTCAAACATGTTTTCTGTGTCACAAGGCAATCCTGCCCAAAAATTACATAAAAATTGATTTTATATACTATGCACAAACCCACATTAAGCAATACTGCTCTACATAATAATAAAGCACTGCTGCTTTATATGGCTTTAAAGCACTTCTGCTATATTCAAATATAGCAAAACTGCCACAAAATACATAAAATTTCAAACAAGTTTTTCTGTAGCCTATCTCAGGGCAATCCTGCCCTAAAATTACATAAAACAATGATATAATATACTATACACAAACCCACATTAAGCAATACTGCTCTACATAATAATAAAGCACTGCTGCTTTATATGGCTTTAAAGCACTGCTGCTTTATTCCAGCTATGAAAGAACCATCAATATCTTAACAAGTAAAAGGGGAGCAACTCTTACTAAATATTACCAAACTCCAAGCAGAGTTACTTCCCTTGAACAATCACTGAAAATCACATTTTAATGCTTTCATGCTGAACTGAAGATCTGCATTTCCAAAAATGCCTTTTCCGTTTTTAGCTCACCTGGCACATAGTGCCAAGGTGAGCTGTTTTGATTATCCTGTGTCCGTTGTCGTGCGTCGTTCGTTCGTCGTCAACAATTTCTTTGAACAACATCTCCTCTGAAACCACTGGATGGATTTTTACCAAACTTGGCAGGAATGATCCTTATAATGGTCCTCTTTCAAATTTGTTCAAACATTTCCCGTCCGTTACATATCTAGGTCACAGGAGCTAAAAATAAATTATTTCAATGAAAACTTAAAAAATCTTCTTGACTGAAACCACAGTACCCTGAGCTTAGATATTTGGCACAAAGCATTGTCTTCAGGTCCTCTATCAAGACTGTTCAAAGTATGTCCCTGGGGTAAAAAATGACCCCGCCCCGGGGGTCATAATTTTACATAGAGTTATGTAGTGAAATCTTCAAACATCTTTTACTCTCAAACTAATATGGCTAGAGCTTTGATATTTGGCATGGTGACACTTCTAGAAGCCTTGAACCAATATTGTAAATATGGTTCCGGTCTGTTGCATATCTAGGTCACATGAGCTAAAAATAGATTTTTTCCAATTAAAAATCTTCTTGTCCGAAACCACAGTACCCTGAGCTTAGATATTTGGCACAATGCATTGTCTTCAGGTCTTCTATCAAGATTGTTCAAATTATGTCCCTGGGGTAAAAAATGACCCTGCCCCGGGGGTCATAATTTTACATAGAGTTATATCGTGAAATCTTCAAACATGTATTTATCTGGAACTATTATGGCCAGAGCTTTGATATTTGGCATGGTGACACTTCTTGAAGCCCTGAACCAATATTGTATATATGGTTCGGTCCATAGCATATCTAGATCACAGGAGCTAAAAATAGATTTCTTCAATGAAAACTCAAAAAAATCTTCTTGTCTGGAACCACAGTACCCTGAGCTTAGATATTTGGCACAAAGCATCATCTTTAGGTCCTCTTTCAATCTTGTTCAAATTATGTCCCTGGGGTCAAAACTGCCAAGGCCCTAGGGGTTACAGTTTTACATATACTGTTATATAGTGAAATCTTCTTCTCTGAAACTATTATGGCCAGAGCTTTGATATTTAGCATAGTGACACTTTTTGATGTTTTTTTTTACCAATATTGCTGAAATGGTTCAGGTCTGTTGCATATCTGGGTCACACTAGCTAAAAATAGATTTTTTTCAATGACAAGTCTTCCTGTCTGAAACCATCCATGTACAAAATATTTGACAGAACACTTAATTGTCAAGTTCATCAGCAAGATTTTTGAAATTATGTCTCTGGGGTAAAAAATGATCTCACCCCAGGGGTTATGTGACCCTTGTGTTGGTTTTTCCAGGTGTTGGTTTGGTACCCTGATTGTCTGTAAACCACTTGACTTTTTTGATTTTTCAAAATATGAACTAATCAGCTCAAAACCCTGTATACAGCAACCAGTTCCCGCCAAGTTGAAGACTTAAGTGACTCTTCCTTAGACCACATACCATGACTAACTCCTTTTAAAGTGTTCACTTCAAACCCTGCGTAGCCAGTCGAACTGGCCTCTGAAAAAACAACTTTGCTGCACTTATATAAATCATATAATGTCTCTTGAATTTATTGATCTTAAATTTGAAGCCCAACAATTAAGTTGCTTCAAACTCTCATCTGAAAGCGGTATAAACTGATCCCAGTGACGAACTGTGAGTACATCTATGCTCAAACACCTAGTCATAATCTGTGAAATATGACCTATAACCACACTCATAGAAATGAGTTGACCAACAATACTAGCGACTGTCCGAACTGATACTCTTCTGTGACCTTTAATGCTAAAAAATATACTCTCTATTGTGGATAACGCCTTACCAACCCTTCTGTCTGTGATAGAAACCTTACCATTTAAAGAATCTAGAAGAACACCAAGAAATTCTAGCATCTGAACCGGGATCCAGATTGATTTTGATACATTTGGGACAAACCCAGACTTTAACAAGTCTGTTTTAAGCTCTCTGCTAAGATTAACCCTTTACCCAATAGAAGCGCCTTTTAGCGGATATGATTTATTCATCCGCTGAAGAAAATAGTTCCAATTTAATCAGTAATGAATATGTATTATAGGGAATATTTTCTATATGATAGCTTAAGGCAGGCTGAAAGTAAAGCAGAATGCGCCCTAAGGCGCATTCGGCTTTACTTTCAACCTGCTTTAAGTAGTCATCTATCTTAAGTACCATAAATAGGCTATCAGGTAAAGGGTTAACAGTGTTATCATAACCATTAGCACATCGGTATCCTTCATCGAGAAACATAGTGACACGTTTACCCTCTCCCCGCCACTTGTTTATCAGTGGCCAAGTCAATTTTGTGAAGAGGTAACAAGCACTTGAGATATCAAATGGCAGGACTAAAAACTTGTAATATTGAAGGTTCCAAGAAAACCCCAGATATTCAGTATGTGGACCGAAAATCTCTACAAAATGATATGCACTGGTCAAATCAAATTCAATTTGAAAATAACTCTTCTCAACAAAGGAAAGTGCAACTTTGATATCCTCAAATTTTACTGGCTGTTTCCACAATTGCTTGTTTACCTCCCTGAGGTCTAAAATTAATCTCTTTTTCCCTGAAATTTGTTCAGAAACGGTCAAAGGGTTCACCACATATGGTGGATCCTCACATTTTTCAATTAAGGCCCTATCTAATAAGTCTTTGATAGCTTCTGAAACAAAGGCACCATTTAAACGTGCTGATCTGTTGTTTTTAATAAACAATTTGTTGGGCTGTGTGAATAGCGAGAGTTTATAACCATTTTCTATTACATCTAGAATAAAATCGCTAGCACCTATATCTCGCCAAAAAGAGATCTTCTTTTTTAACCTGTTTCTGACAATTATGCTTTTTTGACCTTGTTCAAATTCATAGAAATCAGGTGTTAACCCTTTCCCCCATAGAAGCGTCTTTTAGCGCATTCAGTTTATTCTTGCCCTGAAGAAAATAGTTCCAATTTATACATTCATAAATATGTATAATACAAAATATTTTCTATATTCTAGCAGATGATAGCTTAAAGCAGGCTGAAAGTAAAGCAGAATGCGCCTAAAGCGCATTCTGCTTTACTTTCAACCTGCTTTAAGTGGACACCTATATTCAATACTAGAGATATGCTATGTGGGAAAGGGTTATTGTATCTAAATCAAAATACTCATCTTTGACAAGTTCTTTATTTCCTTGTCGGCATGGACCCTTGTTCTTCAGTGGATGTTGACCTGGTATAGGGATAATTCTGGCGGAAATGAGAGAACTCTCCCCAAGCAAAGCATGGCCCCGGGGCTGGTCTGTAGGTGCATGTGCGCCCTGAAGCTGGTCCGTAACCGCTGACGTTACTGTAGCTGTTGCTGTAGCTTAGGCCACGAAAAAGCCGCCCTCCAAACGTCTGCTGACTGCCAGAACTTGATGCTGGAGGAAACCATGAGTTGGAAATGCCAGCACCAGAATTAGAAGTGCCAGTTCTGCTCCTACCACGTGACGTTTTGCGCTTCTTAAGGGTTCGGGTCTCTGTAGATTTTAGACTAATCCTCACTCCCACTGGCAATGGGGTTGGATTCATATTGCCTCACGGTCTCCCAGCCACCGGCAGAGGTATCAGCTATGCGAATATGCTTGTTTCTCAAGCGTAGCTTCTCGTCAGCCTCCCTCAACTGCTCTACACAGTAGTCTAGTTTCTCGTGCTCAACGGCCCACAGTGCTTGCTTTACAGTGTCCAAGTCATATTGGGTTTTATTACCTTTAAACCGCCACTGTACGTCTTTCTCAGTCTTCAGCTTTTTCACCTCACTTGCCACATTTACATTTGTACCCCTCACCTCCTGCTTTAAGTTACTCAGTTCCGACAGAATACAAGAAAGCTGATTCTGTACGTCGTTGTTACCCTCGGCTCTAACTAAACAACACGTCTTAAGTTACCCAGTCAGGAGTCCAGAGCTGAATGACCACGTCGGCAAAAACTTAAAAAATCTTCTTGTCTGAAACCACAGTACCCTGAGCTTAGATATTTTGCACACAGCATCATCTTCAGGTCCTCTATCAAGAATGTTCAAAATATGGCCCTGTGGTAAAAAATGACCCTGCCCCGGGGGTCACGAATTTACATAGAGTTTTATAGTGAAATCTTCAAACCATTTCTCCTCTGAAACTAATATGGGTAGAGCTTTGATATTTGGCATAGTGTAACTTCTAGATGTACTTAACCAATATTGTTCAAATGTAGGGCTGTAACAATACACTCGAATATTCGAATATTAATTTTGGTGAATACGTATCGTATTCGCCTGGTCAAGAACCGAATATTCGCCAGTACAAAAAAGAAAACTGTAAAACAACTAAAAGGGTGAAAACTGCAGCTTACAAACAACCTCCAGTACCATATTTGTCCTGAAAATCCACCTAGGGCCCTTCACATGTTTGAGCTGACAACACAGCTGATTGCTGTAGTTTGTATAACAAAGCTTTTAGGACATCTCATAACGCGAGAGAATACTTTTAAAGGATAATCAGTAGTAATAAAATATTAGAAGAAGTTTCACATAAAGAACTACAAAGAAACTATTGCATTATTATTCGTATTCGTCACCCTATATCGTGATGTGTATTCGTATTCACTACATGGTGTATTCGTTACAGCCCTATTCCAATGGTTTGGGTCCGTTGCATATCTAAGTCACAGGAGCTAAAAATAGCTTTTAGCTCACCTGAGCTAGCTCAGGGTGAGCTTTTGCAATCCTTGAATGTCCGGCGTGCGTTGTCCGGCGTGCGTCGTCCGGCGTCAACAATTTTAGTGTTTACACTCTAGAGGCCACAATATTTATCCAATCTTTCTTAAACTTGCTCAGATGGTATATTGCCATAAGAGTTCAGATGAGTTTGTTTATGGTTGAAATCGAACAAATAGGTCAAGAGTTATTTACCTTTGAATTGCTGGAAATGCCATATTTAAGGGTGTTTACACTCTAGAGGCCACAATATTTATCCAATCTTTCTAAAACTTGCGAAGATTGTATATGACCATAAGAGTTCGGATGAGTTTGATTGTGGTTGAAATCGGATAAATAGATCAAGAGTTATCTACCTTTGAACTGCTGAAAATGCCATATTTAACGGTGTTTACAGTCTAGAGATCACAATTTTTATCCAATCTATCTCAAACTTGCTCAGATTGTATATGACTATAAGAGTTCATATGAGTTTGATTATGGTTGAAATCAAAATAATAGGTCTAGAGTTATCTACCTTTGAATTGCTGAAAATGCAATATTTAAGGCTGTTTACACTCTAGGAGACCACACATTTTATCCGATCTTTCTTAAACTTGCTCAGATTGTATACTATCATAAGACTTCAAATGAGTTCAAATATGGTTGTAATCAGATCAATGGGTCAAGAGTTATCTACCTTTGAATTGCTGAAAATGCCATGTTTACACTCTAGAGGCCATAGTATTTATCCAAGCTTTCTCAAAGTTGCCCAGATTGTATATGAACATAAGATTTAAACAAAAAAAGAGTGATTATGGTTGAAATTGGACCAATAGACCAAGAGTTATCTACCTTTGAATTGCTGAAAATGCCATATTTTACAATGTTTACACTCTTGCAACTACAGTTTTAAATGGATTTTGATTATACTTATACACAAAGTATATAGCTATACATTCTCGAAGGAGTGCAATTATTGATGAAATCTAATCATTGTGGCAATAGTTATTTGCCCTTGATATACTGTAAAATTCATTTCAATATTGTTTAGGCTCTAGTAATTATACATGCACACAATGTATACAGCTATAAGTTAGTTAGGCTCTATAGTTATCTGCCTATGATGTACTCTACTATTCTAGAGTATAGGTTGCATTCCAGTGTTTACATGCAATACTACAAACTTGAATGGATTAAGAATAAAACTGGTGAAATTCAAAGGTAAAGCTATCAGGCTTCATTACAAATGGTGAGCAATATCAGGGCCTTCAGGCCCTCTTGTTTCAATTAGAACTTAAAAAATCTTCTTGTCTGAAACCACAGTACCCTGAGCTTAGATATTTTGCACTCGGCATCATCAAATCAACAATTGGCACAATCCTTTTGTCATAATCTCTCAGCTTTTCAAGATATGTTACGTTTACATCAACAGTTCTAGGTGAGCGATTTAGGGCCATATACAGCTCTTGTTTACAGACCCCACGGGGTTAACGTGACACAATTTGACAAATTATCGGATCCTACGATAATTTCGGTAAACGTTACATAATGTACTCTGGAGATCACTCAAACACGCCGGAAATAAAAGGGTAGACTGGTACTAGAAATAAGATATTTATACTTACCTAATGTTACTTAATTTACTGTATACCGGCAAAAAAACCAGGTACCCGCCATAGACTGAATTAAATTAGTATATCAACACACTTTTACGATACATGTCAGCCATTTTGTTAGCGTCATTAGATTATAAATCTAAAGTTGTCTGTAATGATAGAAAGAAGCAGATTTTGGACCTTTTCACGCAGAATTTGGCCAATTAAAAGTAAAACAAACACTTCTTATGATCCCCTTGAGGTATACAAGGATCGTAATTTCGAGTGAAAATGCCGAAAAGCCTGAAAACCCCATTACTTATGTGGGGTTAAAACCCCCTACTGCCGTGCCCATGCCGCTTAGCCATGAGAGATGATATAGAGTCATCTGAAGAGACGGAGGTATCCGATACGCTGTCAGAACTGAGTCTCTGCCTCTGTCTTGTTCAGGAACGCCTTGTTTTGAGACCATCGGTTGGGTCAGTTTTGACTGGACAGAAACCGGAGGCAGTACACTAAATTGCAACAACATATTCCTATGGAGCTTCCTTGTCGGGCCTTGGTCAACTTCTCGCTGAACCTCAAAGTCTGGCAAATCTGGGTTAGGGATGCACATAGTCTGGTAGGGAGATTGCTCCCATTGGTCTGCTTATTTGCGTTTTCCCTGAAACCCAACCAATTCGACAAGTACTCTCTTTCTGACATCAAGCTTGACTGCAGTGACTTTGTGGTCAAAAGGGATTCCTCCTTTTCTGCAGCTCTAGTAGCTGCTTTGCCAGCCTTGTCATAGGAGTAGCGCAAGCGCTGAAGAAGCTTGCTTCCATAGGTCTACTTGTTCCGGCTGCCATTCTTAGGACCTGTGCCAATAAGGATGTCTACAGATAACTTTTGATGCCATCCATACATCAGATAGTGTGAAGAAAAGCCGATGGCATCACTGCGGTTGGCATTGTAAGCCTGAACCAGGTCCTACAAAAGAACTTCAGTCGGCTTTCAGGTCTGCTTAGAGCGTCCCCCCATCTTGAGAAGAGACTGGTTAAATCGCCCGTAAACTCCATTGCCCATCAAGTGAAAAGTTGTGAAAAAATTTCGCTATCAACTTAACAACAACCTCCCTCCCCCAGGGGTCAAGTTTTAACGGGGGGAAAATTTGATCTGACACCTGCAATCCTACAAAGTTCCTTTATCACCTTGCTCTCAAAGTTTCTCCCCTGATCACTATGTAAGAGAAAAGGAAAAGAATATAACTTGATAGAGAGCTTTAGCTTAAACCTTCCAAATGTGAACTTGTCATGGAGTCGACGACCTATCTTGGACCCCTTATTTCCATTGACGGTATTCATACTGATCCTGAGAAACTTTCTGCCATTAAGTCCTGGCCTGAGTGCCTACAGAGGTCAAGGAAGTATGTAAATTCCTTGGCTTTGCAGGCTAGTACAGTCACTTTATCTCTCACTATAACACCGTTGTGGAGCCTTTAAACTCTCTTCTGGTTTGAGTGCAGTTTGTTATCAGGTCCAGGACAGCTCAGAGCGCAGGTAGTTGCTTAAGAGGGCCTTCACTGAAAAGTTTAACCGATTACCTTTGTGGTAATAGTTTCAGTGTTGTTAGGGACAACAACCCTATTACTTATATTCAGACATCAGCTAAGCTTGGTTCTTCACCTGGTCATTGGTGGGTAACTGCTTTGGCTAACTACCATTTCACCATTTCAAGCTTAATGCTGATGGCCTATCTAGACAGGGTTTTCCAGATGCTATTGAGGCTATCTGCCATGGGAATGTTAGCAGTGAAGCATAGCAGACACTGTTGCCTGTACTCATTCTCCTCCTTCGGCCGGGGAGGGTATGGGTCAGCACTCTAGTCTCAATCTCAACGGGAAATTTGAACATAGTCATTTCCAGTTTGCAAAGGAGTTCTTGCCCCAGATGGAGAAATCTTGGGAAGGAGTTACCTGATGTTCAGAAACTCCGTAGAGAATGGAATCGTCTTTCTCTTGACGATGACATTCTCTACAGAACCATATTGCTGAGTGAGGAAATTTCAAAACAGTTAGTCCTCGATCCCTGAATCTTGCTGGTGTAAAGCCCTAAAGCGTATCCATGATGATATTGGGCTACCCGATAAGGAAAAAACCCTTTGGCTTGCTCTGGCCATTCCCTGCAGGAATTAAACTGTACAGACAACAGCTAAAGCTCTTCTATTTTCTTGATGGCTTACATAGTGATTAGGGGAGAAACTTTGAAAGCAAGGTGATTAAGGAGCTTTGTAGGATTGCCAGCACTACAAAGTCTCGCACCACACCTTATCACCCCATGGGCAATGGATCTTGCGAGTGATTTAACCAGTCTCTTCTCAAGATGCTGGGGATGCTCTAGGCAGACCAAAAAGCCAACTGGAGTTCTTTTGTAGGACCTGGTTCAGGTCTACAAGGCCACCCGGAGTGATGCCACTGGCTTTTCTCCACACTATTCGACGTTTGGATGGAATCCCAAGTTGGCTGTATACATCCTCACCAGGGCACATGTCCCAAGGATGGCAGCCCGGATAAGCCAACCTATGTCAGCAAGCTTCGTCAGCGCTTGTGCTTGCATATAGCCTTTGACAAGGCTGGCCAAGAAGCTGCTAGAGTAGGGGAAAAGGGGAAATCCCTGTACGACCACAAGGTCAATGCAGCCAAGATTGAGATCGGAGCAAGTACTTGTCCAATCAGTTAGGTTTCAGGGTAAACGTAAGTTAGTGGACTGGTGGGAGCAATCTCCCAACCGGGTTATGCGCATCTCTAACCAAGATTCTCCAGTCTTTGAGGTTCAGGGAGAAGATGACCACGGCCCAACTAGGAAGCTCCATAGGAATATGTTGTTGCAATTTAGTGTACTGCCTCCTGTTTCTATCCCCTCGAATCTCTGACCCAACCGAAGGCCTCCAAACCAAGGTGTTCTCTAACCAGACAAAGGGACAGACTTGGCTACATGTTCCTCTTTGGATGACTCTTTACCACGATTTATCATCCCTTAGACCCGCAGATGAGACTTAATAAACAGAGGTCCGATGTATGAGTGCTTTACACTTGGCATCTAAAAGAACCAGAGATATTTTTCGATAATAAGAGTAGGGCATCGCGCCTGGGTTCTCTGTATCCGTTTCCCTCTCTCTTGGGCGTCCAATTAGCCCATAGATGGCAGAAAGGGACGTTGACAAAAAACAAACAAACAAACAAAAACGTGCTACTGATAAGACGTCATTTAACTCGAGACATGCAAGGCAAATAGAATGTATTCATTGTAATCCATATTTCTATGCACATGTCACAATTGCTACAGATGAAATATTGCTTGGTGTGCAAAGATCTATGACACGTTGCAAAGAAAACTTATTATAAACAGTTTGGATCCAGATCAAACCACATGAAATGTGGCGTCTGATCTGGATCAATACTGTTTGTAATTCATTTTTCTTAAGCATTTAACTCTAGACCTGCACGCTTATTAGTATTTCTGATCTGAATTTACACAGCTACAGCAGCTACAGTCACTTATTCACGTTAACACCCTCTGTGTGTTTGTATTGTATGCATGTACACAATTTTACTACACAAATCACTTACTCTTAAAAAAGTCTGTAATGTCTTTCTGCTTGGCACAGACTAATTGGGTAAGAAATTGCTCCTGGATGAAACCCTCGACGTCGCTGTTTTTGTCTTGAACTCCGTTGCTGTTTCGTATTCTCCCTAAGTAGCGTCTTATCATATCACATGCTTTCAAAGCCTGGTTCGCTGAGATGGGGTCTTCTGTCTGTTCGTCTTCTTCGTCCTCACTGGCATTTGTAAACCCTTAGGAAAAAGAACTGCTAAAGAAGGCAGTTTTTTTGCAGTGAAATAGCAGTTTGTGTTTTTTTTTTAAAAAAAAACTGCCTTCATTAGCAGGTTTTTTTTTAAAGGCCCAGAGTTGTTGGTGAGCAGTAAACTGCAGTTTTCATATAACTGCTAAAAACTGGATGTAAAGCTGAGTCCATTCTTTTGTGGCAGTTTTTAACAGTAAAATATAACTGCTACCTGAAAAGAGGCTTAATTTGCAGTTATCAGTGCTCAGTCTTTTTCTTGGAGCAGTTTTCTGGTTACTTTCATTTGGACAGAAGAACTAGTTTATAGCAGTTTTAATTTCACTTATAAAAGTTTTAAGCCTAAGGCAGTTTTTTAGCAGTTTTTTCCAGTATTCAGTGGCGCAAAACAGTTTTGCGCCATTTTCTCTATTGCATCATGGGAGAAAGCAGATTCAAATTTGAAATTCATATGATTTTGGTCATGAAGACAGTAAAGCAACACAAATATCCATGTTTGACTAAAAAATTGTACCTAGTGTTTAGTTATTACTTTATATGGTTAGTAAACATATAGAGGATAATTTGGCTTTCATCTGTGTGTTGAAATGGAATGCTTAAGGTAAAATTGACATATTAACTTCTTGAAATATGCTGTGATCACTTAAAAATGTTGAGTTTTTTTTTTGTCAGACAGTTGAAATTTACTAGATTTAATCATGCAGATATTATAATTATAGCTCTTGATTTTATGCAGATCTATTTAGATTTATTTCAAAATGCTCAAGAAGCCTGTTTCTAGTTCTTAAGTTACTTAAGTTTTAATTTACTTAAAGCAGGTTGAAAGTAAAGCTGAATGTGCAGTCTACTTTATTTTCAGCCTGCTTTATGCTACTATATCTGGTTTGATATAGAAAGTGTTTCTTATGGTGCTTAATGCTTATTCATGACTGTATAATGTGGACTATTGTATTATAGTTGTACTATCTAAACTGTAAAGTGAATAATTTCTTATGTTCTTTTGTGTCTTTTTAAGACGGGTCCCTAACTGTGTTTTCTAAATTATTTCCTTCAATAAATTGTGGTAGAAAGCATCATTGTCGAAATGCTTGTCTTATTTCAAACATCTTGCAAACTAAGCAAAAATGGTGAACCTTTTGCAGACTCTTGTGATGGGTTTCTTTTTATAAAACTGTGCCTCTTTGTTAACTATCAAAGCTCGACGAATATGTATACTAGCTGCATTGAGTTATACTTTCTGTACATATACTTACTTTCCAGTAACTGTTGTTTACTTATTCTGAAAAAAAAGAAGCTAAATGACTGCAAATTAACTGCCTTCCTTTTTCCTAAGGGAAGCTGCATGAGCCAATCTGGCATCCAGCAGATCGCTGATGAAATAGTCTTCTGTCACAGGCTCCGGTTATAGACATCAGATTAATGTCAAAACTGACAAAATGATTCATGTTTCCTGTCCTACCCACATCTCTGATGAGGTTAGCAAGTGGGATGTCGTCGTCTAGATCTGATTCTTCCTCGACCGTGATGTCCACGTGCTGTTGACTAAAGCCAGCATGAGAATAGCAGTTGGCAATCGTCGTTGGTGTTACTCTGCTCCATGCTGTCTTCATTATGTGCATAACATCGAGTACGATGATGACGAGGTCTTCCTGGTTTTCAATTGCCATAAACTTTCTGGTGACAACTTGTCTTCTGTAATAGACTTCAGGTTTTTGATGATTCCCTTAGCTAGGTTATCGTTATCCATCGCCAAAATCGCCATTGGCGATTACTTTTTACCGTCGGCGACTAAAAAGTTCAATATTACCAATTTGGCGATTGAAAATTTTGGACAATCAAAAAATGAAAATTGGCAAATTTAGTCGCCAGACCCGCCAACCATCACAATTGTCCAACACGCTAGCAGGTAGTAAAACTATTCTTATCAGTTTGCTAATTAATCCGTGGGGGTAATTGTTACAGTTATCTGCGTACCGCTTATTAGGTATGCCCTAGAGGCAGGGATTCATTTTGCTTTAAAAAACAATGTGAAATCAAGACCATCACAAGATATCTAACAAATTGTCAAGCGTACCGGACCTTAGAACAATAGACGAGTTTCAACAAGATCAACACCTTCACTGCCATGCCGTCATCTGCTTTAAATCTTTTCTCCATCAAAAGAATCTACCAATTTTTATGCATTTACGAAATACTTTCTATATCACTGCAGATGATTGCTTAAAGCAGAATGCGCCTTTAGACACAGTCTGCATTACACCGAATCTGCTTTAAGTGGTAATCTGTCTTCAAAACTAGAAACAGGCTATGCGTAAAGGGTTATAACAACTGTCGTTTGCTTCTATATTTCTCACTTTGAAAGTTCTAGGTTAGGTTACTTAAATAGAATTCATATCTTTATGAGTGTCAAACTGTTCGGTTCCTGATCAGAAGCCGAGTTATGCGTCTGATCAGGATTCAAACTGTTTGCAAATAACCTTTGTATAGATCTATTCAGGGTAAAGCGGTAGTGATTGACCCTTTATCGATTTCGTTTGTTGGGCAGCGTATTAATGGCGGACGGAGATATTGAAGAGTAGTTATCAGGGGAGATAAATCATGCAAAACTTTTAAATAGAATCGTCTATACAACCAAGTTATAACAAACTTAACTAAAACCTCAACCCAGCCGATACCGGACTTATGGGGAGGATATGCTCGACATAAAACACATAACACATATACTGTGTATAGCGTTATCTGTACAACCAAGTTATAACAAACTTAACTATAACCTCAACCCAGCCGATACCGGACTTATGGGGAGAATATGCTCGACATAAAACACATAACACACATATACCGTGTATAGCATTATCTATACAACCAAGTTATAACAAACTTTACTATAACCTCAACCCAGCTAACACCGGCCTTATGGGGAGAAAATCTTGGACATAAATCACATAACACACATATACCGCGTATAGCGTTATCTGTACAACCAAGTTATTACAAACTTTACTATCACCTCAACCCAGCTGATACCAGACTTATGGGTAGAATATGCTCGACATAAAACCCATAACACACATATACCTTGTATAGCGTTATCTATACATTCCAGTTATAACAAACTTAACTATAACCTCAACCCAGCTGATACCGGACTTATGGGGAGAATATGCTCGACATAAAACACATAACATACATATACCTTGTATAGCGTTATCTATACAACCAAGTTATAACAAACTTAACTATAACCTCAACCCAGCTGATACCGGACTTATGGGGAGAATATGCTCGATATAAAACACATAACACACATATACCTTGTATAGTGTTATCTATACATCCAAGTTATAACAAACTTTACTATAACCTCAACCCAGCTGAAACCGGACTTATGGGGAGAATATGCTCGACATAAATCACATAACACACATATACCTTGTATAGCGTTATCTATACAACCAAGTTATAACAAACTTAACCATCACCTTAACCCAGCCGACACCGGACTTATGGGGAGAATATGATTGACATAAAACACATAACACACATATACCGTGTATAGCGTTATCTATACATCCAAGTTATAACAAACTTAACTATAACCTCAACCCAGCTGATACCGGACTTATGGGGAGAATATGCTCGACATAAATCACACAACACACATATACCCTGTATAGTGTTATCTATACAACCAAGTTATAACAAAAACGCTTCACATCTCAATTTCCAAACATACCGGTACCATCCTTACTAAACTATTCAGTCTACAATGAATGATCTTAATCCAATACAATTGTCAATCAAAACAAAGTTGTTATTAATCAAACGCCAAAAATAAGCAGATTTCCACTCTGGAACTACTAGATTTAAAAAATAAATAAATCTAGGACCAAAATGCATCTTCCTTATTACTCTGCTCAGCCGAATGACCTGGGAACAAATAATTTTAAATTACCAATCAATCGTTAAAGAACCAAGACTTGCGGTGTTAGGACACCAAAATCGACTTTAGACTTAATGACTTAAAGACATCTCATGACGACCTTTTGGTCATAACGCCTTGCCAGAAAATTTCCTTGCAAAACGCATGGGTCTTGTGGACATACCGGTAGCCAGCTGACAGCTTATGCTGCATGCTTTTTCACGCCTATCCAAAACAATGGGGGACTCCATAAATGAACTGAGGAAATATCTTTAAGGACGCTGTAAACCTCATAAAGTTCACACTCAGCTGATGATTTAACCAACTCCTCATCGGTCACGTTCCATGGGAAATCAATGAACTGTGCCAACTTCATATCCGCTTATTGAAGGGTGACTGTATACAACATTTAAGCAAGCGGCAGGCTGACAAGGAATTTAAACATTCAAGGCATTTGCACAACGACAACTAATCTAAAGTTCCATGCTCCACTTTCTTATCAGAATTATAAGAGCGTGCTTACAATATGTTTATACTTAAATATCTAATCTGGCCATTAACAGTACTCATCAATATGATTTGACCAACAAAGCTGGCGACATATAGCACAGCAACTCACCTTTTGCTTTTCAACCCGCGTTATAGCTAATAACGCTTTATCTATTCTTCTTGAGGTAAAATAACCATAAAAGCTCAATAACTCAACAGAGCAAAAAGCCATGCTAGAATTTTAACAGAGATATGTTCCTGCTTTGATAATAAATCAAGAATGAAGCAAGCCATGTTTACTTCAGCAGACGTTTTTGTACATGTATATAAACCGACTTTAATAAATAGTCGTCTGAAAACACAATAACTTTCTTTACTTTCCCCTCTCAACTTAGCAGTGAGAAGACGGGTGTTGCTTTTTTTTTCTTTACACCTTTTGTAGAAAACCCTAAATATTCTGTTTAGGGGTAAAATATCAGGTATATAACTAGAAAATAATAAGCAGAAAGAATATTAAACATAAATCATCCACCCATCTTTCTTTGATGTGTAATCCTAATATTTCACACACTGCTTCCAAACATGTTTGTTAAAGCATGCACATCTGAAATAAGGCGTTTTTATCGTTGTTTAGAATTTAAACAGACAGTGGGTTAACAACTGTAGATACATGCGAACAGCATGGTTTCTATTAAGCCTTGTGTAATAGATATGCTAGCACTCATTAATAAATGCAATGCTGACTCTGTTTCTGCCAACTCAGTGTTCGTATTAGCTTTGAAATACAGTGAGTCCCTGGGACTCAGAGGGTTAGGAAAAGTTGAGTCCCAGGCTAAAATTACTGAGTCCTGGAATTTTTTTCCAATTATGAAGGTTTCTTGCATTGTTTAACTCTTTAAAACTGGGCAAAACAATTTAAAAGCATTAAACAAGTTAATAACTTTTAATGTTGAATGATCATAATACATTCTAACCTCAAACAACAACATACAGTAAAACTTCTCTATTTCGACCACTAAATTTTGTAATTAATGGGGGCTTAAGGCTGGTAACTGCTTAAAGCAAGGAGAAATAAAAGAGAAAGATCTCAATCTCTGTTCATTGTCACCTTGCTTTAAGCTGTCACCTGTGACTGTCTTGTATACAATCAATTACTCAAAAAAGTCAATGTCCGATGACAGGTGTCGGACGAGTGTACTGCGTTGGAAATCGCAGCTACCTGTTGTGAAAGTATTTTTTGCATTTGATTCTGTGCACAACAGGCAGCGCATTAAATTTGGTTTGTTTCAGGGTGGATGTCTTTCACTAACCATTCTTTAAAAGCAGCGTCTCTAAGCCACGCGTCTTGGAAATTCCTTGTATGTTTCGCTTTTTTCTGTGCAGTCGCCATGATTTTATACAATAGAGAACTTCCGGTCTGGGTACCGACTGCTTCTCGATTGTTTACGAACACGCGTGCCGCGAATCGAAGAGGAAAATTGCTACCAGTCTGATAAAGACAGTGACGATACACGTCACGTGTTTTGATTATTTTGGGAAACCCGGATTTTTCATATTATTAGACTAGAGTGACAGCCTCGTTTTCATTCTGGAGCGTTGCTATGAAACGTCGATCGAGACGTAGTCAAGTAAATAACAACGGAGAGTTAATTTTTAGATTGTTTTTCTTTAACTTCTTTTTATGGTTATTAAAATCACTCTTTTTTATCTTCCGTCCCAGGGACGTAACGGACTTTGTTATTTTCCGTCCCTGGCATTTTCCTTACGTAATTAGATATGAATACGCCGTAAATACGAACACTGCAACTTATTGTTTTTCAAAACACTTTTCCAGGACAAAGAATAGTACTGAATCTTATAAGCATTCTGAATAGTATCTATAGAATAAATTTATAAGCTCTGATGGATTTGCTCTCTTAACTTAGTTTCCACAATAATTTCCTTTTGACCTTGTTTGCAAACATAAAACTTATCTTTAACCTCATTATATTTATCATGAAAATACTTATCTTTCATGCATAGATTCGTAAGGTTACACCGCCTTCCGTATCCCATAAGCAGCAGAAGCCCTGGACTTAGGCTTGGAACTGAGTTCTGGCAAACTTTCTCTCCTAAAATACCTATGTTGCCCGGCGTGAATGTACATGTCCTTCTTCAGTAGACTAACACGACTTCAGTCGGCTGTTCCTAATAGTTGTATGATATCTCCCCTCTACATGCATGATATCCTTGTGCACGTACAGTAACAAATCTCAGTCACTACATATCCAAGGGAAAGAAATTTTCGCCTACTTCACTGCGTTCAAACATCGAAAATTATATATATCGATGATGCCGTGCGCATTACTATATGTTACATAGTTATTTTCACACTGTATACACGGTGCACGTGTACATGTATTCAGTGTGTTACTTACAGCGTAATATAAGCAAAGAGTGCAACCCAAAGCATTTGGTTCCAGATCAAACATGTGGAACGTGGCATCTGATCTGGATCAACACTGTTTGTAATTCATTCAATTTAAGCGTTTAACTCTAGACCTGCACGATAATTAGTATTTCTGATCTGAACATTTACACAGCTACAGTCACTTATTCACATTAACACCCTCTTTGGGTTTGTTTTGTATGTACACAATTTTACTACACAAATCAATTGCTTAAAAAAGTCTGTAATGTCTTTCTGCTTAGCACACACTAATTAGCTAAAAAATTGCTCCTGGATGAGACCCTCGACATCAATGTTTTTGTCTTGAACTCTGTTGCTGTTTCGTATTCTCCCTAAGTAGCGTCTTCTTTGTCCTCTCTGGCATTTACTAATTAAGCTGGTGTCAGCCGATCTGGCATCCAGCAGATCGCTGATGATGTCATCTTCTGTCACAGGCTGGGTAGATGTCAAATTACTGTCAAAACTGACGAAATCGTCCATGTTGCCTGTCCTACCCCCTAGCTCTGATGAGGTTAGCAAGTGGGATGTCGTCGTCTAGATCTGATTCTTCCTCGACCGTGATGTCCACATGCTGTTGACTTAAGCCAGCATGAGAATAGCAGTTGGCGATCGTCGTTGGTGTTACTCTGCCCCATGCTGTCTTCATCATGTGCATGACATCGAGTACGTTGATGACGAGGTCTTCAATTGCCATAAAATTTCTGGTGACAACTTGTCTTCTGTAGTGGACTTTCAGGTTTTTGATGATCCCTTGGTCCAAGGGCTGTGTAACCCTTGTTGTGTTATGTGGCAGAAATATCAGATTTACGTTTGAATGGGTGGGGCAGTTGTCAATAATGAGCACAATCTTTCGCCTCTTTCTTGCCATGTTCTCGTCTAATTTCCTTACCAATTCTGTAAAGAGCTGGGATCCATGCTATTTTGTTGGCCTTGTATTCTGTTGGAAGACTGTGGCTGTTGCGGAAGCAGCGTGGCTTTGCTGATTTTTCAATGACCAGCAGGGGGAGACAAGTTTCTCTGTGCCTGTGTCATATCAAAATTGGACCCCGTTAAAACTGGACCCCTGGATCCAATTTTGATATCAAATATGGATTGACCCCTGGTCAAATTATCGCTATGAAAATTTGACCCCTCCCCCCATAATAAGCTTAAAAATCGCAATGAAACCAATGAATATTTTAACCCATTACCCAATAAATATGCCTGTTAATGCCTTAAATTTATTCCTACATTGAAGAAAATAATTTTATACTGTTACAAACATTTACTTTAGGAAATATTTTCTGTATCCTAGATGGTAGCTTAACCCATAACCCCATAAATATGCCTTTTTACGCCATTAATTTATTCCTCCACTGTAGAAAGTAGTTCCATTTTGTACAACCATGCATATCTTTAGAAATAATTATTATATATCCTATCAGATTATAGTTTAACCCATAACCAAATATCCTGTTTCTATTTTTAAAGACAGGTGACTACATAAAGCAGTTTGAAAGTACTTTCAACCTGTTTTAACCTGCTGTAAGCTAAAATCTAGAAAATATTTCTTATGATACTTAATATGAAATAAGGCATGGCCTTCAATGGGGTTTACCCACGATCGTTTTTAAAATCTGGAAACATATTTAAAAATACAGATCTCTAATAATTGTATATAGAGGCTACTCAGCCCAAAAAGAATTTACCCACTTTTGTATTCTAAATTATCAGTGTTACATGTACATACATACTGTATTTAATTTTTGTTTTATAGAAAAGTGGCAGACGACATGACACTTTTTGTGGCTTAATAACTGGAACATTGTAGTGATAATAAAAGGTCTATAACTCTTTTGTCTGAAAACAGCATTTTTAATTAGTAATATTTTTCATAGAAGAAATACAATGGTGCTTATATTTAGCAGCTAGAACTTTTTCTTAAAGGAAGTAAAATCACAATAGACTATCATTCATCGCAATATTCATGGCGTAATCAAGACTAGAAAGTCTAATAAAATCACCTCTATTTGAATTGAAATAAGAATGAACTTAAGTTTTTCAATTTCATTACATGTGTCTTTTGATCTGATCGTTTTACTGGGATACATTGGTGAACATATGGGTCTTTACAACCACAAACCAAACTGGAGTTGATATTACTTTAAACGATACAGAGCTTTGAAATTTATTCTTGTTTATGCTAAGCAGTGAATTATAGTTTTCTCAGTAGATTATACTGATATAATTTACAGTGAATTTTAGCTTTTAGGAACTATTTCTTGCCCGAACTATTTTTTTCTATTACCTCCTTTTAATTTGAATATGCCATACACTATTATTTCCCTTGTAAAGGGGCGTATGCTTCAAATTGTTGTTCAATAAGCTGTGATTTGCTCTTGAATGTAACTAATTAAAGCAAAAGCATAGCAAAACGGATATTAATGAAATGCATTGACTTCTCAATGTTATGTGAGATGTTCGAAATGAAAATAAAACAGTTTGCCAAATTTGGTAATAGATCCAAAACAGCAATGTTGAACATATCAATAATATTTTTCCAATAAAAAAAAGAAAAACAAGACCGTGTCCCAGATACACGAATGCCCCCATGGCACAGGGATGCGAATCCATACTATCTGTGTGGAGAGCACCATAAAATATGCAATTTTGATAAATTCAAGGACCAGAACTCCAAAGGCCCTAATGTGAATTGGGCTAATTGGCGCCACTGGTTATCTAACTAATGGTCTCAATTTTTGTCAACAAACAATATCAGAAGTTTGGTTAAGATCAGATGAAAAGCAATGTGTTTGTGAAACACAAGTGCTCCCAGCCAGCATTATGCTATGCACAAGTTATAGAGATGGAAAGGTTTTTTGGTTAAAGTTTAATTAAAAAGGTCAAAGGTAAAGATTAAGATCACAAGGTCAAACACATTGGTATAGTTGGAAAGGTCTTGACACAAGAAATATACATACCAAATATAAAAGCCCTAGGCCTACTGGTTTAAATGTTACAGACATTTTTTTTTATAATTTAAGTAGGTCAACGGTCAAGGTCTTAAGGTCAAGAAGTTTTGTATGGTTGGAAAGGTCTCGGCACAGGGAAGACACATACCAAGTATAAAAATATACATGTGCAATAATACAAGAGTCACAGTCAAGGTTAAGGTTTTAGATTATTTTTTTATTAAATAGGTCAAATGCTAGGATAAAGGTCACAAGGTCAAAAACATGAACATAGTTGGAAAGGTCTTGACACAAGAAATATACATACAAAATATGAAAGCCCTAGGCCTACTGGTTCAAATTTTATAGAAATTTAAAGATTTTTACAAAAGTAAGTGAAAGGTCAAGGTCACAAGGTCAAAGAAAGTTGTATGGTTAGAAAGGTCTTGACACAGGGAAGACAATTGCCAAATTTAAGAGGCCAAGGTGCAATAATGCAAGAGTTATAGCCAAGGTTAAGTTTTTTAGTTAAAGTTTGATTAAATAGGTCACAGGTCCAGGTCAAGGTCACATGGTCAAAAAGTGTTGTTTGGTTGGAAAGGTCTTGACACAAGAAATAGACATACAAAATATGAAAGGCCTACTGATTTAAATGTTAAAGACATTTAAAGATTTTTACAAAAGTAGATCAAGGTCACAAGTTCTTAAAGGTTTGTATGGTTGGATAGGTCTTGCCACAGGGAAGACATATAGCAAGTATAAAAGGCCCAGGTGCAAATAATGCAAAAGTTATAGTTAAGGTTAATGTTTTTGGCACAGACAGATAGACGGACAGGTAAACAAACAAAATAATATATTATAAATAAATAAAATAACAAAATGATACAGTTTTTGTCCTGTCTGTTTGTTTGCTTTGTTTGTTCATTAGTATATGCCTGTGAATAGTAGATTCTGAGGGAATAAAAATGTGAAATGGTTATTGCCATCTCACTATTCAAGATATCCTTTCATCTTTCTCTATGATGTGATGAAGAATCTGATATCATATCATGCATTGTCAGACCTGTCTAGTGTACTTTACAGACAGTTTACTGACAATACCATTTTGAGAATGTTCATAATATGATAACAAAACAATATCTGGACAGCAGCTTTAAGTGTCCTTTGTCTCAATTCCTTTACTTTATCCTCCTTGATCCACTTGTCTCATCGTTATTTGTTAAACTGCTGTCATCAGTTTCATCCATTTATTGTCATTCATACAATTATTTTGTCATTTGCGGGTGTTGAATTCATTTCGCTTTGCCTGCAACCATCCAAGCAGAAACACACATCAAAGAACTCATCATAGTGCTATTTACATAATGAGTTACTAAATGCATGTTTCTGAAAGGATAGGCTATCTCTCTTGTCCAATTACACTAAAACAAAATCAGGTTTATGTGTTTATTATATGGCCGAAACAAAGCTGGCCTTAGGCCAGCTTTTTGCGCAGGTCGCCTTTAGATAATGTGTATGCGTTGCGTGAATAAAACAAGGAATTAAGAAATAATTCTCATTAACCGGTCGACCTGAGAAATTATCGTGCAGTTATGGGCGCCACCATTTTGACTGCCATGATTTCACTTCCGGCAAGGGAATGCCTAATTCACCAACCAACCGAGCATTCGGACATTCCGTAGCGGCGGCTCATCAGGCTCTCCTCTATTGAAATATTGTATTATAATCGTACATAATTTACATGTGCGCACGGGATGGACACGATTGAAAACGCAGGCTTAAACCGATAAACATGTCCCTACCATGGTGACTGGCGGTAGAGGGCCTTCTACAGAGACACCTCAGGAAGTGAATTGCTTGGCCACTCAAACTCAACATTCAGAAGTCGGGAATAGTGTTCTACCAAAGCTTTCATCTTCTGCTCATCACTGAGTGATAGCTCACAATCTTAATTCCTGACAAACTTCTCATCAATGAAATCTTGGTTCTTTCTGTCCATCTGCTTCGCCAGCTTGAAGATGCTTCCATCAGTGAGGGAGATGTTACCAAACCTTTACTGTCATGGGTAAGACGTTAAACTGCATCCAGCTGTGGCACTCCTGAATGGAGTGTGGGAATGTGAAGCTACCCTTTGCCACAGTTGCTTCCGGACTCCCCTTGGGCAAGGGTCAGTACCCGTTTTGTGCCCCCCTTCTCAGGGTAACGAGCTGCTATAACCTGGATTGCAGTATGGCCTTTGTGGCAGACATCGACAAACTGATGTTTTAGTACAGATGTCTCTGTGGCTCGACGGACGATCCCTTCTTAGTGGACAACGGTGAGGCACCCAGCCCAAGTGGGGGAACGGCTGAGTTGGATGACAGCTAGAGCACTCTATGTAGAGTTCCGACATAAACAGTCATTTACCTGATCTCTTTAGAGACGTTCTACTGTAAGGTATGTGTAAAACACAAAGCTGTTAAGGACATTCACTACCAATTCCTGGGACAGGAAGTATGATAAATCAAGCATTGTTACTCAACGAAATTATGCGTATTGGTTACCTCTCTTAGATACTATTGGTTTCAAACAATCTCCATTAATCACTTAATATAAACATTAAATACATGAAATTGTACTTCGTAAATGAAAGTATGTGAAACTTGGCTCCACCTATAATTAGCTGGAAGTCGCGATAAGACTGAAATACTGTTGAAAGCGACGTAAAATCAAAACAAATCAAAATCAAAGACTGGCAAATCTGGGTTAGGGATGAGCATAATTGGGTAGGGAGATTGCTCCAATTGATCTGCCTACTTACGTTTTCCCTTAAACCCAAACGATTGGACAAGTATTCTCTTTCCGACCTCAATCTTGACTGCAGTGACTTTGTGTGGTCGAAAAGGGATTCCCCCTTTTCTGCAGCTCTAGAAGCTTCTTTGCCAGTCTTGTCATAGGCATAGCGCAAGCACTGAAGAAGCTTGCTACCATAGGTCAGCTTGTCCAGACTGCCATTCTTAGGACCTGTTCCCATGAGGATGTCTACAGCCAACTTTGGATGCCATCCGTACATCAGATGGTGTGGAGAAAAGCAAGTGGCATCACTTCGGGTGGCATTGTAGGCCTGAACCAGGTCATATAAAAGAACTTCAGTCAGCTTTCTGGTCTGCCTCGAGCATCCCCAGCATTTTGAGAAGAAACAGGTTAAATTGCTCACAAGCTCCATTGCCCAGTAAAGTAATAATTTGTGGTGCGAGACTTTGTAGCTCTGGTGTCATATCAAAATTTCACCCCATTAATATTTGATTTGATATCAAATATTCATCCCCGGGTGAAATTTTTCGACAAAGGAGGGTGGTGAAATTTTAACACTATCAAATTTTCACCCCCTCCCCAATTGAAACCCCTTAAATTTAAGTAATTCTATGTGATAATATCACAATAATCATAAAAGAACACAAGTGACCAATATTTTGCATTAAGGTAGGGAGAAGTTAACTGCCAAACTTTGAGGGGGGGTGGTGAACACTTTATGAGGGGGGTCAATATTTCGCTATTAAAATTTGACCCAGTGGTAAAATTTAAAGGGGGGGGTGAACATTTTACCTGACACCGGCAATCCTACAAAGTTCCTTTATCACCTTGCTCTCAAAGTTTCTCCCCTGACCACTATGTAAGCAATCAAGAAAAGAATATAACTTGATAGAGAGCTTTAGATGTTGTCTGTGCAGTTTGGTTCCGGCTGGAAACGAAGGCCTGAGCATACCTGGTAAAGTGGTCAGTTATGACCAAAATATGCTTATAACCACCATTGGGTAAGGGAAAACATGTCTTTTCCACTGGACCCAAGGGTATTTGTTGCAAATGTCAAGGAAATGCCAAGGAAATATGTCAATTCCTTAAAATTGGCTTTGCAGGCTACTACAGGCGCTTTATCTCTCACTATTTCACGGTTGTGGAGCCTTTAAACTCTCTTCTGGTATGAGTGCAGAGTTGTTTAAGTAGGCCATCACTGAAAAGTCTCACAATTACCTTTGTGGTAATAGTTTCAGTGTTGTTATGGACAACAACCCACTTACTTATGTTCTGATATCAGCTAAGCTTGGTTCTACTGGTCATCGGTGGGTAGCTGATTTGGCTAACTACCATTTCACCATTTCTTACCGACCAGACAAGCTTAATGCTGATGGCCTATCTAGACAGGGTTTTCCAGATGCTATTGAGGCTATCTGCCAAGGGAATGTCAGCAGTGAAGCATAGCAGACACTGTACTGTACTCATTCTCCTCCTTCGGCCGGGGAGGGTATGTGTCAGTACTCTAGTCTCAATGTCAACTGGAAATTTGAACATAGTCAGGACAGAGCTATTGCTAGGGTTATTGCCAATTTGCAACGGAGTTCTTGCCCCAGATGGAGAAATCTTGGGAAGGAGTTACCTGATGTTCAGAAACTCCATAGAGAATGGAATCGTCTTTCTCTTGACGATGACATTCTCTACAGAACCACGTTGCTGAATGAGGAAATTTCAAAACAGTTAGTCCTCGATCCCTGAATCTTTCCGGGGTAAAAAGCCCTGAAGCGTATCCATAATGATATTAGGGGAGAAACTTTGAAAGCAAGGTGATTCAGGAGCTTTGTAGGATTGCCAGCACTACAAAGTCTGGCACCATACCTTATCACCCGATGGGCAATGGATCTTGTGAGTGATTTAACCAGTCTCTTCTCAAGATGCTTGGGATGCTCGAGGCAGATCAGAAAGCCAACTAGAGTTTTTTTGTAGGACCTGGTTCAGGCCTACAACGTCACCCGGAGTGATGCCACTGGTTTTTCTCCACACTATTCGACGTTTGATTGCATCCCAAGTTGGCTGTATACATCCTCATGGGCACAGGTCCCAAGGATGGCAGCCCTGATAAGCCAACCTATGGCAGCAAGCTTCTTCAGTGCTTGGGCTTAGCCTTTGACAAGGCAGGCCAAGTTGCTGCTAGAGCTGCAGAAAAGGGGAAATCCCTTTATGACCGCAAGGTCACTGCAGCCACTATTGAGGTCGGAGAGCGAATAATTGTCCAATCAGTTGCGTTTCAGGGAAAATGTAAGTTAGCAGACCAGTGGGAGCAATCTCCCAACCGGGTTATGAGCATCCCTAACCCAGATTTGCCAGTCTTTGAGGTTCAGCAAGAAGATGACCACGGCCCAACCAGGAAGCTCCATAGGAATATGTTGTTGCAATTTAGTGTACTGCCTCCTGTATGTCCCCTGAAATCCCTGACCCAACCCAAGGCCTTCAAACCAAGGCGTTCCGGAACCAGACCAAGGGACAGACTCGGCTCTGACAGCGGATGGGCTACCTCTTCCGCTTCGGATGACTCTATACCTTGGTTTATCTTTCCTTAGAAGAGAATCAAATCCAATGTCAGGAGTTCTGTTTCATTGTCCTCTAGCACCACTGACCATGCTGCTACTCAGTCTGTTCCATCTACTTCTGTCCTTTCTACTCCTTTATCTGATCAGTTTCTTAGTTTGAGCCTTCTCAGTTGAACAGACTCTACTTTAGGGTCCGCTCTGTTGAACTCGCCAGGGATTTATAAAAAGTTTGACTTATCGAAAGTTCGACTTAAAGACATCTCCTGACGACCTTCGGTCATAACCCCTTGCCAGACAATTTTCTTGCAAAAAGCATGGGTCTTGTGGACATGTGTGGGTAGCAAAGAATCATTGAGCGTCTCATTTGAGACCCGACCTGTGTATTTGATAGTTTGGTTGAACGAATGAATGAATGACTGTATTTAATGAGGGTGTCTCATTTAGTCAAACAACTATTAACTAGATCTAAACCCAAACTGACCAACCCAGTCTCTAGTGTAGACTCAGATTTGAGAATTTCCAGAAAACCCCTCACATCTGTGTCCACACTGAACGAGTTCAAGTTAGTGAAACAGGTCCTACACTGAGCTTCGTCAGGATTTAAAACAAGATAAACTGCAAAACGCACACAGAAGCTCTGCTTTAACCCTATACCCCATAAATACGCCATTCTCCAGCACTGAAGAAAACAGTTCCAAATTATACAGGCATTAATATGCACCATAAAAAATACTTTCTATATCCTAGCAGATGACAGCTTAAAGCAGACTGAAAGTAAAGCAGAATGTGCCCTGCTTTCAACCCACTTCAAGTGGGCAACTATCTTTAATACTATTAAACGTGGCTATGAGGTAATGGGTTAAATATGTACTTTTTGTGTAGAGACGAAAAAGATTCATTGACAGCAGATTAATAACAGATTATTTTAAAGAAACATGTAGTTTTAAATAGATCTAGATCTACCAAAATAGTTTAAGATAACCCATATGACGCCGTGAGAGATTTACACATGAGCAAAATCAAATATCCAACATACATATCTACAACCCCCAAACACTGAAAATAGCAAAATTGAAATCTATCTAGATCTGGAATGATCATGAAAATAAATTAAATAAACAAATTACACACTAGATCTATCTAGAAGTTAAAACGCCCGTTTCTCTTTTTCTATCTTTACTTTAACTCGATGGGAACCAGACTAAGCATTGCACATAATATCGTTACATGACGTCATAACAATGACGCATCAGAATGTAGAAATTTCCCACGCTCCTTTATGGAAATACAGTAACACATTCGAAAACCGGACACAAACACAACCGGTCCCCAACGGGCGGTCGTCCAATGGAGCATGATGGTACCATAGAAAGCTCATATAAGAGCTCTCTGCAACACCACCGCAACCCACAAGGCAACCATTCTTCGTTAGATCCCTCTTTCAACATACACAAATGCCCGAATTTCGGATGTATAACTGTAATATCGATCAAACATAATAAGACCCGTCAGAGCCCCAAATAAAAGAAGACAACAGACCTCGTTTTATACAAAATAGCTCACAACGACACCCACTGAGTGTCTCAGTCCCTGTTGTTGTATTATTGAGCAGCATATATATTTTCGAAAGATTGATTGCCGCAGTCTTCTTATATAGGCAGCACTGAACGAATGAATGGCACGGCCCTAAAATAGATCTCATACAAAACAGCAAGTTATTTAAACCTCAGAGAAATGAACAAGAACAGTGAATAAAAACCAGCAAATAAGATCAGCTATAAAACCGACGAGAACAACACTTAAAACACAATATATTGTATATACATTAGAAACACATGCATGGGCACCTTTCTGACGGTTTTGGTTCCAGAAGGTGTATCCCGACTCGAACCAAAACTGCCAACCAGATGCTGGGTAAAGAGGGTAAATCCCGAGAATCAGCCTGGCAAAAATCCATGCTACAGGGCTGCCATTTCTCTGGATTTTTTCCTAAATCTTAGGAAAAAAATGTCTCCAGTTTATAGTAGCTTAAAGCAAGCTGAAAGTAAAGCAGAATGCGCCTTTAGAAGCCTGTTTTATGAAGTCGCATGTCAACAAAAGTAGAAACAGGATATGGAGTAAAGGTGCGATTCGTAAAACACACTTGAAAAATGCAAATTTGGAAATCTAAGGATTTTTCATGTCAACTTATGGCAGCCCTGATGCTAGCTGACCAGAATTCATGCAATCACTGTAAGGGCTACAAAAAGTTCATACTTATAGTAGACCGTACATTATATACATAGAAATCTAGAACATTAGAGCTCTAGATATGGGGAGTATTCCACAGGATAAAATCTTTATTTCTGTATTAAACGGTTAAACCCTTTGGTGTTACTACTCATCAGAATCGCCTCGAAGAGACAATTCTTACGAGCAGTTACACCGTGTTGAATTGAGTGAGAAAATGTTGGACATGTTCGCGTGTACACCCTCTTATCTAGAGCCTATAATAAATGTGTGGGTAAAGGGATAACAATCAAATTAGGTCCTCTTTGCTTTTATCCATTCAATTATTTTCACGGTGAAGTTCTCAATGGTCTTTAGATCTCTGATGGAATCAGGTATTGCATTCCACAACGCTGGACCTGAATAACCTATGCTTTCTTTAAATTGGTCCAATCTTGGTATTGGTATTCTTAAATTCGTATGACTAAAGGATCTTAAGTTTGATTTGTAAGATCTGTTGTCTTTTTCAAACATATTTGAGATATAAGAGGCACACAATTCTTGTGAACTTTGTACATATGTACATAAATTTTGCTTTGTTTAGTAGAATTCTTTCATAGATGTTAAGGCAGTTCATATTTTCTAATGCGTCTGCAACAGATGTGTACTCATTGCCAAATATTATCTTGGAGGCCCTTTTTTGTAATTTGTATAGTTTAAGAAGATTAGACGAAGTTGTGCCACCCCAAACTATATTGCAGAAATCAAAATGCAGTTGGATATATATATTCTTGAATTGAGAGGGATAAACATTTTGATACGAGACAACAGCCAAATATTTGTTGACACTTTCTTTTTAATTTTGATGACATGATCGTTCCATTTTAAATTTTCATCAATACAGACGCCTTATAGTTTTTCTCCTTTGGACGTCTTCAATTGGGCATTTTTGAAAGTAAGAGAGAAAGAGTTTCCCGGAATTTTAGACCTTCTGTGTGGAGTTGTTATTAATAACACCTTAGTTTTATAGGTATTTAGAACCATTCCGTTATTTTTGCACCAGATTTGTAAAACATTTAATGAAAGTTGAAGATTATTTTCAACAACAAGTTTTGATCGATGAATGTCACATATAGTTGTATCGTCTGCATACATATCAGTGCTACTTATAAGATTTGAAAGTGCGAGAGACATTAATGAACTTTAATGAACATGATAAAAAAGGAGAGGTCCAAGAATTGAGCCCAGAGGAACGCCACATGAAATGTTTTGCTTTGTTGACATACTACCATTTAGACTAACCATTTGTTTTCTATCGCTTAAATAAGATTTGAACCAGCTTACCGTTCTGTTCGAACATTTATATAACTCAAGTTTCTTGATAAGAACACCATGATCAACAAGATCAAATGCTTTTTTAAACAATTTATTAATTAAATGAACAAAAGCTGTGTCACAGCTATGCTCTTTCCTAAAACCACTTTGTTTTTCAACAATTAAATTGTAATAATTTAAATAATTTATTAAAATATCATGTACATTTTTTTCTAGAAGTTTTGATAGAGTAGGTAGGATAGAAATAGGCCTGTAGTTATTAACATCATTCTTAGACCCAGTCTTGAATAATGGGATTACCTTAGCTAGTTTCCATGCATCTGGAAAAATACATTGTGATATGCTCTGATTAAGAATGTAGTGAATTACAGGGAAAGTTATATGAGCCGACAGTTTTAACAATTTCTGACCGACTTCATCAAGGCCTGTAGCTTTAGAAGTAGATTAGAAGCAACATTAGTGAAAAAAGAATTAAATTCGTCCGACATTCTTTTTTTCATCATTTATATCCCTTGACTCACTTACATGTCCTTAATACAAGACTAATAAGACTATTAACATATTTCAACCCCTTTATTGAAATGCAGTAAAGCACCTGGACAGCAACTGATGCGTGTTAGTCACGTATAACATGTAATCACATCTCAAAAAACAGATTCCACAAACACAGAAAAGAACTACAGTATGTCAATTTTGCACTGTCAATCAAACTACTGATGAAACAAATAGATCTACTCATGAATAAAATTCAAAACTACAAATGGGATGCCCAAATCATAAAGTGCTACAGTGCTTAAACAATAATCTGCTTTCTCAATCTCTGTTCTTGGAATCCACTCTACTTCAAAATATCAAATTACTAATACACAATATAAATGTGCTCGTTATGCAGTTATCTTCTCTCCAATAATCATAATTATTAATGATTTAAATGCAAAAATACTATTCGATCCAAGGACAGCGGACTATATAAAACAAACTAACTAAACAACAAATCTTAACCTGTCAGGAGTCCAGAGCTGAATGACCACGTCAGCAATAACTGCATGTGTTAGACGTGCACCGATACGCCACATATCGGACATTACAACCAGTAAAGGGAAATCAATTTTCTTCTAATTCATTTCAATCAAACAAAGAAAATTACATTTCCCTTGACTCACTTACATGTCCTTAATACAAGACTAATATTAACATATTTCAACCCTTTTATTGAAATGCAGTAAAGCACCTGGACAGCGACCGATGAACTAAAAGAACGGGAAATTAGACAACTGTCGTTGGATCGAATAAAATTTAAACTAAACTTAACTCATTATTCATTATTCAGATATACATAGAGTTCTATAAACACAAGAGTTACAGTCCCAAATTTAACGATACTGCAAGTCTTTCGTGTACATTGTCTTTAACGTAACCATCCTTAGCACTCTCACTTGTCCAACGACCATGTCTCTTAAACATTCTGTCTGGAACACCATTATTGGCTACTGCAGTGGCACCTCCTGAGCGTAGCGAGTGCAAGGCAAACTTTGTAATATCTTCAACATGAGGACTTAAAAGCCTCCAGAAATACTTCTCTTAAATGTGTGTAAGACATCTTAATACTATTCTTCCTAGCTTTATATCCAGATTTGGTTGAACATATGTTACAAAATACAAAGTTATAATGCACTAGCTCAGCCCAGGTAATAAGCTTTAACACATTTTCCACAGGACATAATTTAGTGCCCGTCTTGGCTATCATGATCCACGAACCATCTCTGTATTTATCAGTTTTATCTGTAGTTTATCAGTTTTACTGCTCTCTATGAATATAGACATATAAGTGGATTGAAAAATAATATCAGAGACTTTGATATTTAACAGCTCGGCACTACGCATAAAACCAGAGTAACCAATCAAAATTGCACAAATCACTCTCTGCGACTTGATATTTCCCTCTTGATACAGTCTATTGTATACTGCCAAATACTGTCTACATTAATGGGTTCTTTCTTAACGGTTTTTTTCGCTAAGATGCGCTACCCTGATTTCCAAAACATTGCGCACAAGTTTGGACTCAGTAGGAGATTCCAAACCATAAATATCATGATACCACTTGATTGCATAAAATGCAGACATGACTGAACTATTCGTATTTGAAGTTTGTATTAAAGAAGCCAAAATATATGGCGACTGTTAAAGGCCTAGCAGGCAAAACGTCCCCACTCCCTAAACCATTACACAAAGCCCATTTATGATACAATGTACCTTACAAAAGCACTTTCGTATTTCTTTGTGGTACTGTCGGCTCTTGAATTCTGTAACAGCTCCGGAAGCAGGCACGCCTTATCCACCAGTACTTCAGGCCATTTTTGTAGATCAGATTCATGGATCTGGAAAAACATATGTAAAAACAAAGACTGATAAGAAAAAATTTCCCCAACACTCACAAGAAGAACTGTACAGATTTTAATCAACTGAAGATCCTTCTAAGCGTGCAAACGCATAATGTTTGATATAAGCATCTTCAACATGCCCAAAAATTACATAAAACAATGATATTATATACTATACACAAACCCACATTAAGCAATACTGCTCTTCATAATAATAAAGCACTGCTGCTATATTCCAGCTATGACAGAACGAACAATGTAAAAGGGGAGCAACTCTTACTCAATATTACCAAACTCCAAGCAGAGTTACTTCCCTTGAACAATCACTGAAAATCACATTTCAATGCTTACATGCTGAACCTGCATTTCCAAAAATGCCTTTTCCGTTTTTACAATTCACATAGAATTCTTTCTGAGTAGGCAAATATATCCATGGCTTTACTTCTGTAATGAACAAACCATCAGGACAAAGCAATGGCCAAAAAATAGCAGACTTCCAATTTGGGATGACTAAAACCCTCGCATTATCGGCCTGCATTTTCTTCAAAACTTTGTGAATAATGGAAATAGGAGGCACAAATAAACCAAATCTGTCTCCCCAAAACTCTAAAAAAGGATCAACCCCTTTTGAGGATGGGTTCCAAAAGCGAGAATAAAACACTGGCAGTTTTGCGTTACCCTCTGAAGCAAACCAATCTAACTCTAATGTGCCAAATTCTTTTTGGATAATATGCAAAGTTTCAAATGAGATTCCCCAATCATCAAAATCAACAATCCGAGAAAAATAATCTGCTTTCTCATTTTGTGTTCTTGGAATCCACTCTACTTCGAGACATATCAAGTTAGTCAAGCACAACTCTAAAATACTATATGCAACTGCCTGCAATTCTGCTTTCATAGAACCTTTGTTCACAATGGATTTGGTACCCTGATTGTCTGTAAACCACTTGACTATTTTGATTTTTCAAAATATGAACTAATGAGCTCAAAACCCTGTATACAGCAACCAGTTCCCTCCAAGTTGAAGACTTAAGTGACTCTTCCTTAGACCACATACCATGACTAACTCCTTTTAAAGTGTTCACTTCAAACCCTGCGTAGCCAGTCAAACTGGCGTCTGAAAAAACAACTTTGCTGCACTTATATAAATCACATATGTCTCTTGAATTTATTTATCTTAAATTTGAAGCCCAAAAATTAAGTTGCTTCAAACTCTCATCTGAAAGTGGTATAAACTGATCCCAGTGACGAGCTGTGAGTACATCTATGCTCAAACACCTAGTCATAATCTGTGAAATATGACCTATAACCACACTCATAGAAATGAGTTGACCAACAATACTAGCGACTGTCCGAACTGATACTCTTCTGTGACCTTTAATGCTTAAAAAATATACTCTCTATTGTGGATAACGCCTTACCAACCCTTCTGTCTGTGATAGAAACCTTACCATTTAAAGAATCAAGAAGAACACCAAGAAATTCTAGCATCTGAACCGGGATCCAGATTGATTTTGATACATTTGGGACAAACCCAGACTTTAACAAGTCTGTTTTAAGCTCTCTGCTAAGATTAACAGTGTTATCATAACCATTAGCACATCGGTATCCTTCATCGAGAAACATAGTGACACGTTTACCCTCTCCCCGCCACTTGTTTATCAGTGGCCAAGTCAATTTTGTGAAGAGGTAACAAGCACTTGAGATACCAAATGGCAGAACTAAAAACTTGTAATATTGATCGTTCCAAGAAAACACCAGATATTCAGTATGTAGACCGAAAATCTCTACAAAATGATATGCACTGGTCACCCCGGGGGTCACAGTTTTACATAGTGTTATATAGAGAAAAATTTCATACGTCTTCTTCTCTGACTCTAATTTGGCCAGAGCTTTTATATTCTGTATGGTGACACTGTTAAATATACTTTACATATTTTGTTCAAATTGTTCCGGTCTGTTGCATATCTAGGTCAGTCCAGGACATAAATCAATATCTCCAGTTTTTCAGCTATTCTCAGGTGAGCGAATTTGCCACAATGGGGCTCTTGTTCAATTAAGGCCCTATCTAATAGGTCTTTGATAGCTTCTGAAACAAAGGCGCCATTTAAAAGTGCTGATCTGTTGTTTTTAATAAACAATTTGTTGGGCTGTGTGAATAGCAAGAGTTTATAACCATTTTCTATTACATCTAGAATAAAATCACCAGCACCTATATCTCGCCAAAAAGAGATCTGGTTGAAGCTGGTCCGTAACCGCTGACGTTACTGTAGCTGTTGCTGTAGCTTTGGCCACAAAAAAGCCACCCTCGTCCAAACGTCTGCTGACTGCCAATACCAAGGGAATACCAATCTGGGATTGGAATTAAATCAAATACTTCTATGAAAAGTCATTTGGGCCATCTGAGTGCTTTACTTTTGTCCTGTATTTAGCTAAAACCTGTATCAAACACTGACTATGATGCAGATTTTCAACCATTTGAAAATTCTTCATAGCATTAGATCAGGTTTTCTTGCAGAATATGTTCTATAATAATTATATACACCTTGTAAGTATTAAATTTGAGTTCTAATCACTCACTGATCAGATAAAAAATTATTGAAGCTTTTCTGCTTGACAACTTTCATGCTGCTCTCTAAGACTAAGCTATCATAGTATCAGATGCATTATATAATTATACACCATCAGTGGGTCTTCATTGCCATGCATTTAACGACAAGAGGGTTGATTGAGGTGTATGGTGTCTAGGAGTGTAACAATACAGTAATATAATGTTATATTGCAATACGCCTGTTGGAAATACATATTGCAATATATCAATATTAAGAGGGTTGATTGAGGTGTATGGTGTCTAGGAGTGTAACAATACAGTAATATAATGTTATATTGCAATACGCCTCTTGGAAATACATATTGCAATATATCAATATTAAGAGGGTTGATTGAGGTGTATGGTGTCTAGGAGTGTAACAATACAGTAATATAATGTTATATTGCAATACGCCTGTTGGAAATACATATTGCAATATATTAATATTAAGAGGGTTGATTGAGGTGTATGGTGTCTAGGAGTGTAACAATACAGTAATATAATGTTATATTGCAATACGCCTGTTGGAAATACATATTGCAATATATCAATATTAAGAGGGTTGATTGAAGTGTATGTTGTCTAGGAGTGTAACAATACAGTAATATAATGTTATATTGCAATACACCTGTTGGAAATACATATTGCAATATATTAATATTAAGAGGGTTGATTGGGGTGTATGGTGTCTAGGAGTGTAACAATACAGTAATATAATGTTATATTGCAATACGCCTGTTGGAAATACATATTGCAATATATCAATATTAAGAGGGTTGATTGAAGTGTATGTTGTCTAGGAGTGTAACAATACAGTAATATAATGTTATATTGCAATACGCCTGTTGGAAATACATATTGCAATATATCAATATTAAGAGGGTTGATTGAGGTGTATGGTGTCTAGGAGTGTAACAATACAGTAATATAATGTTATATTGCAATACGCCTGTTGGAAATACATATTGCAATATATCAATATTAAGAGGGTTGATTGAAGTGTATGTTGTCTAGGAGTGTAACAATACAGTAATATAATGTTATATTGCAATAAGCCTGTTGGAAATACATATTGCAATATATTAATATTAAGAGGGTTGATTGAGGTGTATGTTGTCTAGGAGTGTAACAATACAGTAATATAATGTTATATTGCAATACGCCTGTTGGAAATACATATTGCAATATATTAATATTAAGGTCTTTCCATTGCAATATTCTGTACATGTCCATGTACATGTAATTTGAGCAGACTTCAGGATGTTTCACTAACTGAGCATATTGGCTACCTGGTTGCTTTCGTGGCTGGTCTTTTAGCTACCTAGACTTTTTCGCCACCCAGTATTATTTTTCACATCTCTTATTTACTAATAATGCAGGCACCTTGAGCCCACAGAATTGTTTTTTATTTACTGATGTGTATCCAAGCTAACGTACAGAAATAGAAGAGGTTTTATTTACTAATCTTGATCCACATGCACTTACAGACAGAAATAAAAATAAATTGTGACCAAATATTTGCACAGACACCACACGTCTACATGCAATCTTTTTTAATTTATTAATCTGGATCGAAACCAATGGAATCTCCTTTTAAGAAATAATATTTTTTTACGATGAGTATTTGTGCAGACACCACACGTCCACATCAGACGTTTTATTTATTAATCTGGATTCAAACCAAGGCAAACTCCATGTAAGAGATTCTTATTTAACCAATTCCCTTATAACTACACCTTTTTTATGCCTCTAATTTATTCCTCCACCTAAGAAAATAGTTCTAATTCATACAGTTGGGAATATGTATCAGTAATAGTATGATAAGAAATATTTTCTATATTCTAGCAGATGGTAGCTTAAAGCAAGCTGAAAGTAAAACAGAATGCACCTTAAGGCGCATTCTGCTTTACTTCCAAACTGCTTTAAGCCATCATATGTCTTCAAAACTAGTAACAGGCTATGGGGTAATGGGTTAATAATTATTTGTATCCAAACTAACGGAACATAAGGGATGACAGTGATTGGTTGCAAACCAATGGAATATCCATAAAATAATGTCTTTCTTGCATCTGTTTTCACACTTCTGTTAACACGTGTGCTCAAAGAAACTTCTTTCAAAATTGACAACTGCTAATTCATATTTAACAACTTTCAGATCATTAAAACTTCTATAATTTTTAATTTTTTTTACATATTTGTATATTACGCTAAATTTTAAGTATATGTCATAAATAAACAAAAATAGGGTGAATAAACTATGATAGAAATAGGGGTAGAGAAAATGTATGGGTAGCAAATCGTCCAGGGTATAACACCCTGGATAGCAAATTGACAGGCGTGAACGCAACAGGGTAGCGAAACATCCAGTAACCTTTGATCACATACAAGAGGGGTTGCCCTGTTATTTTAAATGTTATACTGTGACAATTATAACATTCACAACAAATATATTTGTTAATTTGGACTTTCCCTTGTATTTTTAGCACACATTTTATTCTTTTAATGCTTTAAACAAGCTTTCAGTGCTAATTTCTATCCAATTTTTTTTACTTACAAGTTGCCACAATATATTGCAATACGGATATATAGCAATACAGTTTCTGTATTTTAATATATTGCAATACGGTTTTCACCATATTGTTATACACCTTATGGTGTCTGGTTGGTGTCTGACTGTCTTTCTGTCGCAAGAGACAGAAGCTTCCATTCTTCTATTTGAACAAAAGGTCTTACTCATAGGATAGACAATTCATATCCTAACTACTCGTTACAGAATTATAGGGCAAGTCTAGGTTGACCTCACAAATAGACAACAGCCCTCTTACATTAACGTATGCACGTAACTTTTCCATCCCAGAACGGTTACTGCTAGGCAGTTTGAGATCGCTGCCGAGACAATAAGGAATCGTCTGATGCAATGTCACGTAGACTGTATACTGGACAAATCTTAACTGCACACACAAGGCCTGGAATAACATCAACTGCTGTATCACCAGATCTGAAACCCATAGAGCATGTATGGGGTAAACTTGGCTACGGATGGGGGAAAATTACCAGATTGACACGACCAACGACCTCAGACATGCCCAATTACGAAAATGACATGGCACCCCAGATGACGTCATTAGACGGTACATCAGAGACAGATTGTTGCTTGTATTAAGCGTGATGATTGGCATGCACGCTTCTGAAGTGACTTTATGCAAAAAGGCACTTAAAATCCAACTGAAAAATGATTAAACACATCTTGCGTACACATACACATCTGAGAATTTTGAAATCGACCCCTATGTATTTTGACGTCAATTTACAACGTGACTTTTGAATTTCTTTCATCACCATTGTGGAGAACTTGCAGACATTGATCCGAAGTTTTGAAGAACAGTAGGCGTTATGTTTGTAGACAAAAGTATACGCATTAGAATCCCGTGTAAAGTCTATTTTTGCTAAGTATACATTAAACACTTATCTTACTGTAATATCCTCTGCTTTGTGATTGTCGTCTGAAAAATGTGTTGCATCTAGTTTTATACAATTTTAAGTAAAACCCTAAGATGAGGACCTTTGTTTTCTTTTCTTTCTTTGTTTAAATCTAGATTTTAATTGGATAAACACTGTTTCCCGTACAAATAAACATATGTAGAAAAAAAGAATAAGAAAACAGGAATAATTGTTCTTTGATCTGGGAAAGTATAGACTGAATGCAGAACTCCAAATAGAGGGAGTATTTCAAAAGTAAAAATCAGCGTCTGATCAGGCTCCAAACTGTTTGCCACTCAAATTAAAACTGGTATTCGGAATTGTCAAAAGGTTGTCATTTTCTATATTTCATTGCAATGCGTTTGCGTTTGAACGAAAGAATTACGTTTTCTCCACTGTATTTCAGACCGGTAGCCAACTCGCAATTGATGGCCATCAACGGCCATCGATATCTTTTCTGAACTCATCACATGCAATGCACTCTTCAAGTGCGGTGGCCACGATGGCAGATCATCAAGCTCCCAAGTTACTCTAGAATGGAACTCTCTTGAAAGGGCCGCCAGCACCAGGATGAAGAGTAGCGGACCTGATGCACCCCAACTTCGAACCCAAATTCTTCACTGTATTGCCCTGAATGACTTCTCAATGCCCACCATAGGACTGTCCTAGGTACTCAGTCAAACACTTTCTCCATGTCAACAAAGGCAATGTAAAGTGGCTTGTTGGCAGCAATGTACTTCTCCTGCAGTTGGAGTACGATGAAGATGGACCAGGCACAAAGCCATACTGCATTAAGTCAATGTCCACCATCTCACGAATGAAACCATCTAACACAGGCTCCAGTAATTTTATGGCCTGGTCAGTGAGCTTGATAATTGCCACGGTCAAGGGCTTCATCTTTCCCTTGTATAGGTTTATTATGTAGCTCTGCTCCCAGTCTTTTGGGACAAAGTTCTCATCAACTCTACGCTGTCCTCCCCGTGGCCGTCAACATCTCAGCACAGATGCCAGAGGGACCCGCAGACTTTCCAGATTTCATTTTGCCTAGAGAACTGTGGATTGTGTCCATGGTGACTGGCGGTAGAGGGCCTTCTACAGAAAAACCTCAGGAAGTGAATTGCTTGGCCACTCAAACTCAACATTCAGAAGTCGGGAATAGTGTTCTACCAAAGCTTTCATCTTCTGCTCATCACTGAGTGATAGCTCACAATCTTAATTCCTGACAAACTTCTCATCAATGACATCTTGGTTCTTTCTGTCCATCTGCTTCACCAGCTTGAAGATGCTTCCATCAGTGGGGAAGATGTTACCAAACCTTTACTGTCATGGGTAAGACGTTAAACTGCATCCAGCTGTGGCACTCTTGACTGGAGTGTGGGAATGTGAAGCTACCCTTTGCCACAGTTGCTTCCGGACTCCCCTTGGGCAAGGGTCAGTACCCGTTTTGTGCCCCCCTTCTCAGGGTAACGAGCTGCCATAACCTGGATGGCAGTATGGCCTTTGTGGCAGACATCGACAAACTGATGTTTTAGTGCAGATGTCTCTGTGGCTCGGCGGACAATCCCTTCTTAGTGGACAATGGTGAGGCACCCAGCCCAAGTGGGGGAACGGCGGTAATAGTCTCAGACACCACAAAGAGCTGAGTTGGATGACAGCTAGAGTACTCTACGTAGAGTTCCGACATAAACAGTCATTTACCTGATCTATTTAGAGACGTTCTACTGCAACAACATATTCCTATGGATCTTCCTGGTTGGGCCTTGCTCATCTTCCCACTGAACCTCAAAGATTGGCAAATCTGGGTTAGGGATGAGCATAATCGGGTAGGGAGATTGCTCCAATTGATCTGCCTACTTACGTTTTCCCTTAAACCCAAACGATTGGACAAGTATTCTCTTTCCGACCTCAATCTTGACTGCAGTGACTTTGTGTGGTCGAAAAGGGATTCCCCCTTTTCTGCAGCTCTAGAAGCTTCTTTGCCAGCCTTGTCATAGGCGGAACGCAAGCGCTGAAGAAGCTTGCTACCATAGGTCGGCTTGTCCAGACTGCCATTCTTAGGACCTGTGCGCATGAGGATGTCTACAGCCAACTTTAGATGCCATCCATACATTAGATGGTGTGGAGAAAAGCCAGTGGCATCACTTCGGGTGGCATTGTAGGCCTGAACCAGGTCATATAAAAGAACTTCAGTCAGCTTTCTGGTCTGCCTCGAGCATCCCCAGCATTTTGAGAAGAAACTGGTTAAATTGCTCGCAAGCTCCATTGCCCAGTCAAGTAATAATTTGTGGTGCGAGACTTTGTAGCTCTGGTGTCATATCAAAATTTCACCCCATTAATATTTGATTTGATATTCATGGTTAACTGCCAAACTTTGGGGGGGGGGGTGTGGTGAACACTTTATGAGGGGGGTCAATATTTCGCTATTAAAATTTGACCCAGTGGTAAAATTTAAAGGGGGGGGGGGGTGTGAACATTTTACCTGACACTGGCAATCCTACAAAGTTCCTTTATCACCTTGCTCTCAAAGTTTCTCCCCTGACCACTATGTAAGCAATCAAGAAAAGAATATAACTTGATAGAGAGCTTTAGATGTTGTCTGTGCAGTTTGGTTCCGGCTGGAAACGAAGGCCTGAGCATACCTGGAAAAGTGGTCAGTTATGACCAAAATATGCTTATAACCAACATTGGGTAAGGGAAAACATGTCTTTTCCACTGGACCCAAAGGTATTTGTTGCAAATGTCAAGGAAATGCCAAAGAAGTATGTCAGTTCCTTAAAATTGGCTTTGCAGGCTACTACAGGCGCTTTATCTCTCACTATTTCACGGTTGTGGAGCCTTTAAACTCTCTTCTGGTTTGAGTGCAGAGTTGTTTAAGTAGGCCATCACTGAAAAGTCTCACAATTACCTTTGTGGTAATAGTTTCAGTGTTGTTATGGACAACAACCCACTTACTTATGTTCTGATATCAGCTAAGCTTTGTTCTACTGGTCATCGGAGGGTAGCTGATTTGGCTAACTACCATTTCACCATTTCATACCGACCAGACAAGCTTAATGCTGATGGCCTATCTAGACAGGGTTTTCCAGATGCTATTGAGGCTATCTGCCAAGGGAATGTCAGCAGTGAAGCATAGCAGACACTGTACTGTACTCATTCTCCTCCTTCGGCCGGGGAGGGTATGTGTCAGTACTCTAGTCTCAATGTCAACTGGAAATTTGAACATAGTCAGGACAGAGTTATTGCTAGGGTTATTGCCAATTTGCAACAGAGTTCTTGCCCCAGATGGAGAAATCTTGGGAAGGAGTTACCTGATGTTCAGAAACTCCATAGAGAATGGAATCGTCTTTCTCTTGACGATGACATTCTCTACAGAACCACGTTGCTGAATGAGGAAATTTCAAAACAGTCCTCGATCCCTGAATCTTTCCGGGGTAAAAAGCCCTGAAGCGTATCCATAATGATATTAGGGGAGAAACTTTGAAAGCAAGGTGATTCAGGAGCTTTGTAGGATTGCCAGCACTACATAGTCTGGCACCATACCTTATCACCCAATGGGCAATGGATCTTGTGAGTGATTTAACCAGTCTCTTCTCAAGATGCTTGGGATGCTCGAGGCAGATCAGAAAGCCAACTGGAGTTTTTTTTGTAGGACCTGGTTCAGGCCTACAACGTCACCTGGAGTGATGCCACTGGCTTTTCTCCACACTATTCGACGTTTGGATTGCATCCCAAGTTGGCTGTATACATCCTCATGGGCACAGGTCCCAAGGATGGCAGCCCTGATAAGCCAACCTATGGCAGCAAGCTTCTTCAGTGCTTGGGCTTAGACTTTGACAAGGCAGGCCAAGTTGCTGCTAGAGCTGCAGAAAAGGGAAAATCCCTTTATGACCGCAAGGTCACTGCAGCCACTATTGAGGTCGGAGAGCGAATAATTGTCCAATCAGTTGCGTTTCAGGGAAAACGTAAGTTAGCAGACCAGTGGGAGCAATCTCCCAACCGGGTTATGAGCATCCCTAACCCAGATTTGCCAGTCTTTGAGGTTCAGCAAGAAGATGACCACGGCCCAACCAGGAAGCTCCATAGGAATATGTTGTTGCAATTTAGTGTACTGCCTCCTGTTCAATGTCCCCTGAAATCCCTGACCCAACCCAAGGCCTTCAAACCAAGGCGTTCCAGAACCAGACCAAGGGACAGACTTGGCTCTGACAGCGGATGGGCTACCTCTTCCTCTTCAGATGACTCTATACCTTGGTTTATCTTTCCTTAGAAGAGAATCAAATCCAATGTCAGTTCTGTTTCATTGTCCTCTAGCACCACTGAACATGCTGCTACTCAGTCTGTTCCATCTACTTCTGTCCTTTCTACTCCTTTATCTGATCAGTTTCTTAGTTTGAGCCTAATCTCAGTTGAACAGCATCTACTTTAGGGTCCGCTCTGTTGAACTTGCCAGGGATTTATAAAAAGTTTGACTTAACGAAAGTTCGACTTAAAGACATCTCCTGACGACCTTCGGTCATAACCCCTTGCCAGACAATTTTCTTGCAAAAAGCATGGGTCTTGTGGACATGTGTGGGTAGCAAAGAACCATTGAAGCGTCTCATTTGAGACCCGACCTGTGTATTTGATAGTTTGGTTGAACGAATGAATGAATGACTTTATTTAATGAGGGTGTCTCATTTAGTCAAACAACTAATCTCCCATGAGGCCCTCCATAAATGTTTTACATTCATATAGCATCTATAGATCTATAAACAGAACAAGTTACAACAGAAACAAATAATAGTAAATATATATATACATGTTCACAGGTCTCATAGAGTATTAACTAGATCTAAACCCAAACTGACCAACCCAGTCTCTAGTGTAGACTCAGATTTGAGAATTTCCAGAAAACCCCTCACATCTGTGTCCACACTGAACAAGTTCAAGTTAGTGAAACAGGTCCTACACTGAGCTTCGTCAGGATTTAAAACAAGATAAACTGCCAAACGCACACAGAAGCTCTGCTTTAACCCTATACCCCATAAATACACCATTCTCCATCACTGAAGAAAACAGTTCCAAATTATACAGGCATTAATATGCACCATAAAAAATACTTTCTATATCCTAGCAGATGACAGCTTAAAGCAGACTGAAAGTAAAGCAGAATGTGCCCTGCTTTCAACCCACTTCAAGTGGGCAACTATCTTTAATACTATTAAACCCGGCTATGAGGTAATGGGTTAAATATGTACTTTTTGTGTAGAGACGAAAAAGGTTCATTGACAGCAGATTAATAACAGATTAAAGAAACATAGAGCTAGATCTATGTAGTTTTAAATAGATCTAGATCTACCAAAATAGTTTAAGATAAACCATATGACGCCGTGAGAGATTTACACATGAGCAAAATCAAATATCCAACATACATATCTACAACCCCCAACTACTGAAAATAGCTAGCAAAATTGAAATCTATCTAGATCTGGAATGATCATGAAAATAAATTAAATAAACAAATTACACACTAGATCTATCTAGAAGTTAAAACGCCCGTTTCTCTTTTTCTATCTTTACTTTAACTCGATGGGAACCAGACTAAGCATTGCACATAATATCGTTACATGACGTCATAACAATGACGCATCAGAATGTAGAAATTTCCCACGTTCCTTTATGGAAATACAGTAACACATTCGAAAACCGGACACAAACACAACCGGTCCCCGACGGGCGGTCGCCAATGGAGCACGATGGTACCATAGAAAGCTATATAAGAGTTCTCTGCAACACCACCGCAACCCACAAGGCAACCATTCGTCGTTAGATCCCTCTTTCAACATACACAAGTGCCAGAATTTCGGATGTATAACTGTAATATCGATCAAACATAATAAGACCCGTCGGAGCCCCAAATAAAAGAAGACGATCGACAGACCTCGTTTTATACAAAATAGCTCACAACGACACCCACTGAGTGTCTCAGTCCCTGTTGTTGTATTATTGAGCAGCATATATATTTTCGAAAGATTGATTGCCGCAGTCTTCTTATATTAGGCAGCACTGAACGAATGAATGGCACGGCCCTAAAATAGATCTCATACAAAACAGCAAGTTATTTAAACCTCAGAGAAATGAACAAGAACAGTGAATAAAAACCAGCAAATAAGATCAGCTATAAAACCGATGAGAACAACACTTAAAACACAATACATTGTATATATACATTAGAAACACATGCACGGGCACCTTGCTGACGGTTTTGGTTCCAGAAGGTGTATCCCGACTCGAACCCAACTGCCAACCAGATGCTGGGTAAAGAGGGTAAATCCCGAGAATCAGCCTTGCAAATCCATGCTACAGGGCTGCCATTTCTCTGGATTTTTTCCTAAATCTTAGAAAAAAATTATCCAGTTTATGGTAGCTTAAAGCAAGCTGAAAGTAAAGTAGAATTTCGCCTTTAGGAACCTGTTTTAAGTAGTCGCATGTCAACAAAAGTAGAAACAGGATATGGAGTAAAGGTGCGATTCATGTAAAACACATTTGGAAATCTAAGGATTTTTCATGTCAACTTATGGCAGCCCTGATGCTAGCTGACCAGGATTCATGCAATCACTGTAAGGGCTACAAAAAGTTCATACTTATAGTAATCTAGAACATTAGAGCTCTAGATATGGGGACTATTCAACAGGATAAAATCTTTATTTCTGCGCCCTGAAGCTGGTCCGTAACCGCTGACGTTACTGTAGCTTTGGCCACGAAAAAGCCAATCTCGTCCAAGCGTCTGCTGACTGCCAGAACCTAATGCTGGAGGAATCCACGAGTTGGAAATGCCAGCACCAGAATTAGAAGTGCCAGTGCTGCTCCTACCACGTGACGTTTTGCGATTCTTAAGGGCTCGGGTCTCCGCCCTGTAGATTTTAGACTCATCCTCACTCCCACTAGCAATGGGGTTGGATTCATATTGCCTCACGGTCTCCCAGCCACCGGCTGATACAGCTATGCGAATGTGCTTGTTTCTCAAGCGTAGCTTCTCGTCAGCCTCCCTCAAATGCTCTACACAGTAGTCTAGTTTCTTGTGCTCAACAGCCCACATTGCTTGCTTTACAGTGTCCAACATTTCACCATTAAAGTCATATTTGGTTTTATTACCTTTAAACCGCCACTGTACGTCTTTCTCAGTCTTCAGCTTTTTCACCTCACTTGCCACATTTACATTTGTACCCCTCAACTCCTGCTTTAAGTTACTCAGTTCCGACAGAATATAAGAAAGCTGATTCTGTACGTACTTGTTACCCTCGGCCATGTCCATAACCTCTAACTAAACAACACGTCTTAAGTTAACCAGTCAGGAGTCCAGAGCTGAATGACCACGTCGGCAATAACTGCATGTGTTAGACGTGGACCGATACGCCACCTATCGGACATTACAACCAGTAAAGGGAAATCCCCCCCCCCCCCCCCCCCCCCCCCCCCCAATTTTATAGCTGACGGGTGAAAATGGTACACATCCCATCAGAATATGCCAATTTACAAAAATATTTTAATTTTTAACGATTTTATAAGTACATTTAAAAAAAATATTTTACATACTTGGTCATTTGAGGCTTATATCTTACTTCAAACACGTTTCTGAAAACATCAAATAATTCAATGAAAGTCATACATTTATATAATAAAAACCTTTATGTAATAATTTAATATTTTCTTGTTAAACTACTACTGCTACTATCTGATTTTTGATAAACCTGCTGGCTCAGGGGCAAAATCCACATCTGTGGGCCCCCTTCCAGGTAGCTGACTTACTGCACGCATGGCAGTTCTTACACCTGATCTCACGGTGTCTCTCTCTCAAGGGTCGATTGCAGTAAGGTTCCAGTCTCTGCAATCCCTCTCTGTCATCTGTTTCCATGTCATTCTAGGCCTTCCAGGCCCATGTGTGCCAGCAACATGTGTGTTACAGGCTGCTTTCAATGTCCCGCTGAATCTCTCCACGTGACCGTACCACCTCAGCCTTCTCTCCTTCAGGATGATGTCTAGGCCATCCAGGCCAAGGAGCTTTTTTGACCTGGTTGTGGCAATGTCCTGTGGCTTGATGTTGCAGATTTGTCTGACTATAGCACGATCGTTTCGCAGGAGACGGTGGGGATTCCGCTTTGACAGTCACACTCCTAATACAAGTGCTGTATACTTTGCCACATGTCTTGGTTGAGAGATGGCGTGATGTGAGGATTGGTAGCAACTCCTTGAATTTTCTCCATGCAGCCTTAGCTCGGATAAAAGCAAATTCATCAGTTGATAAGATATAACCCTATTGATCCCCTAATCCTTTACACCGTTGTTCAGCCCTGTAAGTGGTATACGAGGATCTTGATTTGCACGTGCCCTTTGTCTTGGTAATATTGCATTGCTTCACCTCATAAATACGCCTTTTTACGCCTTAAATGCACTGAAGAGACTAGTTCCAATTTATACTTATATGAATATGCAGCATAAGAAATATTTTCTATATCCTAGCAGATGATAGCTTAAATCAGGCTGAAAGTAAAGCAGAATCATCTGAATGCGCCTTGATGCGCATTCTGCTTTAATTTCAACCTGCTTTAAGTAGTCACCTATATTCAATACTAGAAACAGGCTATGGGGGTAATGGGTTAACATAGTGGAAAAGTTTACAGTAAATTGCATATAAATGAATCGGAAAGAAGCATATCTACAAGGGAAGCCAAATTTAAGCTTCCTCAAACTGTGTAGACCCTACACAGTTGCACGGTTTGTCAGAATTGCAACCCTTTTCGGGCTTAAATAACGTCTTCTTTAAAACTGGCATTTGCTTAAATATTCACCTCTGGATAAGTATTCGAACAAAAGAAACAGAAATCCTGCTACACAGACCCATTATTTTACAATTTGTACCATTTTACGTTCATCACTCATTCTATTGAGTAGTAACACCATAGGATTTGTTGCTGAATGAGTGAGACAGTATTGGATTTATTCACTTTACTCCCTCTTATATGGAGCCTTGATTACCGGTATAGTTTTCGGCAAAGTCCATCGTAACAGTATTTGGTTTGGTGGCAGGTTCTGACGGAGTAATAGCATTTCGCCGTATTGGTTCTATACTCTTTTCACATGGTTTCCGAAGCTTTCAAGCACTTCACATAATTGCAATCTTCAAGTCATCAACACTCACACATTTCTTTCCATTTCATTTTTTCTCCATCTTGTATTTTCTTCCATTATCTGTAATTCACTATTTCAATGTCCATGTAAATGTCAGACAGTATACTCTTTTAATACATTTTGATCGTGAAATTCTGACATCTATCTCTCTTCAGGCTTTTAATTTTCAATGCAAAGTTTTGATGGTAGGTGCACAAACATGTACGCCTTGATGAAAAATTCTACATCATTTTCCAGAGTTTAAAGAATTTTCACCTCATATAACTGAAATTATGGATATTTTTGTCTTGTTACCTACTTTTTCAAAAAACGTCCTGAAATGACTACCCCTCTTTTTTCTTTCCGAGGATAAAAAATTACAAATATTAATAAAAAGATCAAAATGTATTCAAGCATTTATACCTAAGACATTGTTGTATACAAATACAAGCAGAACAATTAAATATTTTGCATAATACATTAAAAAAATCTCTTATATTTCGGAAAAAATAATTTATGAGTCAATTTTTTCTCAAAAACTGAGATTTTTACAAAAATTAGGCAGGGGCATTCATACTGACTACACTTAAAATTATCTACCATGTCTCTAGAACAAAATAAAAAAAATTTAGGAGGGTTGACCTCATGTAACTTGAGAAAAATGAAATTGTGTTTGAGAGGGGTCAACATTTGTTGGAAAGTAAAATCAAGGAAAGTTGAAGTTTTTTGATAAAACATGCACTGTCATTTGCAAATAGTTGTGGAATTCACAAAACTGTCAATTTAATAGCTATTGTCTGTTTTACAAATTATTTTCTGGAAGATAAACAATATTCTCCAGCAAGAAATGTGAAAAATACAGTCAATCTTGTATACAGCAACCACCGTGCGAATCAGTCTGCATACCTCTTCATTATGACACTAGACTAATTAACTCAGGGTAGAAATAGTGAAGAAAACTCCTACTGAAGCATTCTGAATTAGTTTTATCCTGCATTAAACAGACAGCTCAATACCAGACAAAATATGGGTATTCACTTGAGTGATCGCTTAATACAAGATTGACTGTAAAAGTTGACAATGATTACCAAGTTTCATAATAAACAGCTGGTATGTTGCAACCGAATAATTGCAATAGATATTTAACCCTTTACTCCATAGCTTATTTTAAGTATTGAAGAGACATGGTTGCATAAAGCAGGCTGAAATGAAAGCAGGATTCATTCTGCTTTACTTCCAGTCTGCTTAAACTATATACAGTCTGCTTAGATCAAGGATTTTTATTATGCATATTCATGACTGTATAAAATTAAACTATTTACTTTCAAGAGTGAAGGAATAAATTAAATGTGTTAACGTGAGTATCAATGGAGTAAAGGGGTTGATTTAGGAAAACATGTTTAGCATGTACCACAGGTTTGATTTACAGTCAGACCTGTATTTAATAGGCAGTCTGTTCCTCTACCTTTGTTGTGGTTCTAGGGCTTATTTGTCATAGGGAATGTTTTCTGTTTATTAGACCGAGATGATCCCCTCTGCTACAGTGGAGAAAACGTTATTCTTTCCTGTTTACACGCAAACGTAAAACACTAAAATGCAGATAAGGACAATTTTTTGACAATTCTGACTTTTCATTGTTATCTGAGTGGCAAACAGTTAGGAGCCTGATCAGACGCCGGGTTTACCCGGCGTCTGATCAGGCTCCAAACTGTTTGCACACTTTTAGCGTAAAAGCGTTTACTGGGAAAGAACAGCGTTTTCTCCATTGTAAGAGCTAAAAGGAAGGCGGATTGGTAGTTTTAATCCAAACAGGCTGCTTTGGAACAAATGAGATAAGCCGAAATCATCTTCCTGTAATCATTATCATGTCATCTCATCATGCATCTCTCATCATTTATGGGCGCTTGTCTCGCAGATCCTGGCAAATCTAGCTCTTCATTGGCAGACTCAACAATTTTACCGCCCGCACAATAGTTATGATCCACTAAATGTTTTTCTTTTATTTCCGGACCGGCCACTTGTGGATTTGCAAACTTTTCCACTCAGGGCTCAATTTCTCACAGGGCCCGACACGATTGTAAAAAACCGTCTGAAGTATATACCTTCTCGCGATTTTTTTCTCTAAAAATAGCAATCGTGTCGGGGCTCCTGTGCGCAGTCAAGCATTACCCAGCTAAGACCTTAAGAAGATATCTTTGCTGTAATTTTGATACATAGTCAGCCTACATAGCATAGATCCAGATAAAATTGCTTAGTAAATTGACATCTAAGCATTGGTGCAGATCAGATGCCGAGTAATTTGTCATCTTATCTGGTTGAACCGTTCCAAGCATAGATCAGACTTCTACTCGGGTTTGACTGTATGTGTCGCTGCCTCTTTTTCTTTCATATACTCCAATGACCCATTATACTTACCTGTTTGTATTACCATATGTTGAATTGTATTGTTATATAAAATCAAAAAGCAACCAATGTTGACTCAGGCGTATTATTTGCTAGACAATGTGCAACCATTTTAGTAGATGCTCAAGGCAGAAACTTTTTAAACCTGGTCTCACATCGTCTTACAAATATTATGCTGAGTGCATTTATTTGATAAATAATAATAATAATAAACCATTTTTCAGGGCTCGAGATAAGGGGAGTTTATTTTTTTTATTTCTGCTTTAAACCTTATGGTGTCACTACTCATTAGAATCGTCTCGAAGAGCTGATTCTAATGAATAGTAACATAATAGGATTTGGTGCTGTATGAGTGAGAAAATGTTGGATTTGTTCAGATATAACTCCCCCTTATGTGGAGCCTTGATTTTTTCACTTTAACTCATATCTTATAGTAGTCTTAGTAGTAGCCTAATATGCACTGCTCTAGCATGATTATTACAGTGGAGAATACGTTATTAACGCAAAACACTAAAATGTAGAAAAGGGCAACTTTTTGACATTTCTCACTTTTCATTTTTATCTGAGTGGCAAACAGTTATGTCATGATAATGATCTGAGAAATAAAAGTTATTGTTGTTATTGCTTAGTAAATTGACATCTAAGGTGCAGATCAGATGCCGAGTAATTTGACATCTAGTCTGGATTGAAACATATTCTTAGTAACTTCACGGCTATGAATAAAGTATGTTTTCCTTTCATATTAAGACTTCTGTTTTTAGCATGACTTTTTCGAAAAGTCGAGCTATTGTATTCACCCTGTCGTCTGCGTCAGCATCTGCTTCTGCGCCTGCAGGTTAAGTTTTTAGAATAAGGTTTTTGTAAGACATCATTTCTCAATAACTATCAGAGGTATCCATTTAAAACTTGGAACACTTGTTCAGTATCAAAAGGGCAACTCATTACAACAAGGCAGGTAACCATGGGATTTGTCATTCGAGAGTTCTTGCCCTTGTTTTATTTACTTAAAAATTGTAAATTGTAATATCTTAATATCTATGTAAGTTATTAACCTGAAACTTTGAATACTTGTTGAGTGTCAAAAGGGCAACCCATTACAATAAGGCAGGTAACTCTGTGATTTGTGATTTTAGAGTTATTGCCCGTTGTTTTAATTACTTAAAAAATTGTAAAATTAACATATCTAAATAACTATGAAAGATATTAACTTGAAACGTTGAACACTTGTTAAGTGTCAAAACGACAACTCAGTACAAGAAGGCAGGTGACCCTGGGTTTTGTGATTCCAGAGTATTTGCCCTTGTTTTTGGCTCAGAATTTGTATATGAAATTTTTCAGTAACTGTAGAAAGTTATTAATTTCAAACTTCCAATATATTTGAATACTTGTTTAGTATCAAAATGGCAACTCATTACAACAAGGCAGGTAAAGCAGGCAAAGATATTATCCTTCTTTTGACTTACAGTTTGACAGTTTGACATATGTTTGAGATGTTGTTGCTCACAAACTTCTATGATCAAGAGGGCATTAAACGCCCATACATACTCTTTAAATTTGGAAAATGTAGCCGTCTCAAGTATATGAAAGTGGAGCGTCCAGCAGCCGCTTGTGGTGCTCTCGTTAGTACTACTGCTGCATTTATTCCATAAGCATTGTTTGGCTGCAACCTGTTCAACTTTTGTTAGATTCATCCATCATATTTGTATCCGCACACACAATTTCATTATGATTACAAGTTACAAGGATTACTTCCATTATGGTATAGTATAGATCCAAATTAGCGGATGAGTAAGAAAAACATGACTGATCTGGGTCTACAATGAAATAGTTAACCCTTTACTCCATAGATACAACTTTTTACACTTTTGAATAATTCCTCCATTGAAGAAATTAATGAATGTGTTACATAAATATTTCTTATAGCCTTGCAAATGGTATCTTAAAGGAGGCTGAAAGTAAAGCAGACTGCAACTGAAGGCACATTCTGCTTTACTTTCAACCTGTTTTAAGTGGTCATCTGTCTTCAAAAATAGAAGCAGGCTATAAACACAAAGTGTTACAGTGTAGATCTTGATCTGCTGCCAAGTTAGAAAAACAGTGTCTGGTCTGGTTCTACACAATATAAATCTAAATCTGGGGCCATGTCAGAAAACCTGTGTCTGATCAGGGTCTACAATGTTAAACACCAAGCAACATTGTAGATCCTGATCCTTGAGTGGTCAGCCCACAAAGTATATGCAGGATGTTTACAGGGCTGCCATTTCTGCAGATTTTTCCTAAATATTCGAATTTTTTTCTAGTACATGGTAGATTAAAGCAGGCTGAAAGTAAAGCAGAATGCGCCTTAAGGCGCATTCTGCTTTACTTCCAGCATGCTTTAAGCAGCCACGTGTCAACAAAACTAGAAACAGGCGATGGGGAAAGGTATGATTCGTAAAATCACCTTGAAAAAATCCAAATTGGAAATCTTAGGATTTTTTATGTCAACTTATGGCAGCCCTGTGTTTATTCAATTTTCTTCTGTGACCACAACTTTGATCACCCTAGTAGGGGCCTCAGTGGCCTAGTAGTATAGTCACTGTGACTTACACCACTAAGCTCCTCACCGCTGTGAGTTTGAATCCCAGTAGGGTTGTTTGGATTTTTCATGTCGAGTAGCCTTCCAGCTGGCTTGCAGAAGGTCGGTGGTTCTACCCAGTTGTCGATTTGTGCCTGTAACAGTGCATAAAAGGCTTCTGGGGTCTTCCTCCACCTGTAATTAGCTGGACGTCGCGATATGACTGAAATACTGTTAAAAGGGACATAAAATCAAAACAAATCAAATCACCCTAGTACTGTTTATATTATGCAATAAACTTCAAAACTGTTCTTGCATTATTCAGTTTAGATTACCCCATGTGGTTCTGGGGCATGCCAGCTCGGTCAACTGGCAGATAAGAATGGGAACTATTGCCATAGCCTGGCATGACACAGTAGAAGGCTGCTTAAAGGTGTAATATTTTCAATGATTTGATTGATGGATGAATTCATCATAAATGGATGTATTTGTATACCAGTCCAATTACTGAAAAGGATAAAATCCAGAATATCTGTAACTCTGGTATTCTGGTCAGGGTTTAAATTTCTAGATCAATACCTCATATTTTAGATCAATGTAAATGAGATGCTGATCTGGCCACTTGTCCCCTGGAGTTGCAATATGACTGAAATACTGTTATAACAACCCTATTTCAACAACAACATCAGTTTAGTTTGTTGTAAGCTCGACTTTTTCGTAAAGTCGAGCTATTGTCGTCACCCTGTCGTCTGCGTCGTTAAGTTTTTAGAATAAGGTTTTTGTAAGACATCATTTCTCAATAACTATCAGAGGTATCCATTTAAAACTTGGAACACTTGTTCAGTATCAAAAGGGCAACTCATTACAACAAGGCAGGTAACCAGTGGATTTGTCATTCGAGAGTTCTTGCCCTTGTTTTATTTTGCAGCAAACCCTATGGTGTCACTACTGTTTTTTACTTTGACAAAACTCGCCTTACGATGAGCCTAACACCACTTGTCTCGTCAGTTTGAATGGTATCTATGACGCTAGTAAGAAGAGCTTTATGCTCATATGATTTAACTTAAGTTTGCACAAAACCCTATGGTAAGAGACAATTCTAACGAGTAGTCACACCATAGGGTTTAATGCTGGAATAAAGATTTCAGTTTTTAATGACCAGCCAATTGAATACCATACCGGGTGCGGGGACGGACGCGCGTTATGCCATGGTCTGTTATTTTAAATAGATAGGAGAGTTATTCAATATATTCAAGCAGACATTTTTAAACCCCCAATGGTATCAACGGCTCAATTTTATACACAAATGTTTTCACGTAATTTTGCAGCAAACCCTATGGTGTCACTACTGTTTTTTACTTTGACAAAACTCACCTTACGATGAGCCTAACACCATTCGTCTCGTCAGTTTGAATGGTATCTATGACGCTAGTAAGAAGAGCTTTATGCTGAATATGATTTAACTTTATTTTGCACAAAACCCTATGGTGTCACTACTGTTTTTTACTTACGATGAGCCTAACACCACTTGTCTCGTCAGTTTGAATGGTATCTATGACGCTAGTAAGAAGAGCTTTCTGCTCATATGCTTTAACTTAAGTTTGCACAAAACCCTATGGTGTCACTACTGTTTTGAATCGTCTCGAAGAGACAATTCTAACGAGTAGTCACGCCATAGGGTTTAATGCTGGAATAAAGATTTCAGTTTTTAATGACCAGCCAATTGAATACCATACCGGGGTTTATAATAGAACGGAGGCGGCGACGGACGCGCGTTATGCCATGGTCTGTTATTTTAAATAGATAGGAGAGTTATTCAATATATTCAAGCAGACATTTTTAAACCCCCAATGGTATCAACGGCTCAATTTTATACACAAATGTTTTCACGTAATTTTGCAGCAAACCCTATGGTGTCACTACTGTTTTTTACTTTGACAAAAGTTAACTCGCCTTACGATGAGCCTAACACCATTCGTCTCGTCAGTTTGAATGGTATCTATGACGCTAGTAAGAAGAGCTTTATGCTGAATATGATTTAACTTAATTTTGCACAAAACCCTATGGTGTCACTACTGTTTTTTACTTTGACAAAACTACTGTTTTGAATCGTCTCGAAGAGACAATTCTAACGAGTAGTCACGCCATAGGGTTTAATGCTGGAATAAAGATTTCAGTTTTTAATGACCAGCCAATTGAATACCATACCGGGGTTTATAATAGAACGGACGCGGCGACGGATGCGCGTTATGCCATGGTCTGTTATTTTAAATAGATAGGAGAGTTATTCAATATATTCAAGCAGACATTTTTAAACCCCCAATGGTATCAACGGCTCAATTTTATACACAAATGTTTTCACGTAATTTTGCAGCAAACCCTATGGTGTCACTACTGTTTTTTACTTTGACAAAACTCGCCTTACGATGAGCCTAACACCATTCGTCTCGTCAGTTTGAATGGTATCTATGACGCTAGTAAGAAGAGCTTTATGCTGAATATGATTTAACTTAATTTTGCACAAAACCCTATGGTGTCACTACTGTTTTTTACTTTGACAAAACTACTGTTTTGAATCGTCTCGAAGAGACAATTCTAACGAGTAGTCACGCCATAGGGCTTAATGCTGGAATAAAGATTTCAGTTTTTAATGACCAGCCAATTGAATACCATACCGGGGTTTATAATAGAACGGAGGCGGCGACGGACGCGCGTTATGCCATGGTCTGTTATTTTAAATAGATAGGAGAGTTATTCAATATATTCAAGCAAACATTTTTAAACCCCCAATGGTATCAACGGCTCAATTTTATACACAAATGTTTTCACATAATTTTGCAGCAAACCCTATGGTGTCACTACTGTTTTTTACTTTGACAAAACTCGCCTTACGATGAGCCTAACACCATTCGTCTCGTCAGTTTGAATGGTATCTATGAGGCTAGTAAGAAGAGCTTTATGCTGAATATGATTTAACTTAATTTTGCACAAAACCCTATGGTGTCACTACTGTTTTTTACTTTGAGAGTCGATTCTAACGAGTAGTCACGCCATAGGGTTTAATGCTGGAATAAAGATTTCAGTTTTTAATGACCAGCCAATTGAATACCATACCGGGGTTTATAATAGAACGGACGCGGCGACGGACGCGCGTTATGCCATGGTCTGTTATTTTAAATAGATAGGAGAGTTATTCAATATATTCAAGCAGACATTTTTAAACCCCCAATGGTATCAACGGCTCAGTTTTATACACAAATGTTTTCACGTAATTTTGCAGCAAACCCTATGGTGTCACTACTGTTTTTTACTTTGACAAAACGCGCCTTACGATGAGCCTAACACCATTCGTCTCGTCAGTTTGAATGGTATCTATGACGCTAGTAAGAAGAGCTTTATGCTGAATATGATTTAACATAATTTTGCACAAAACCCTATGGTGTCACTACTGTTTTTTACTTTGACAAAACTACTGTTTTGAATCGTCTCAAAGAGACAATTCTAACGAGTAGTCACGCCATAGGGTTTAATGCTGGAATAAAGATTTCAGTTTTTAATGACCAGCCAATTGAATACCATACCGGGGTTTATAATAGAACGGACGCGGCGACGGACGCGCATTATGCCATGGTCTGTTATTTTAAATAGATAGGAGAGTTATTCAATATATTCAAGCAGACATTTTTAAACCCCCAATGGTATCAACGGCTCAATTTTATACACAAATGTTTTCACGTAATTTTGCAGCAAACCCTTTGGTGTCACTACTGTTTTTTACTTTGACAAAACTCGCCTTACGATGAGCCTAACACCATTCGTCTCGTCAGTTTGAATGGTATCTATGACGCTAGTAAGAAGAGCTTTATGCTGAATATGATTTAACTTAATTTTGCACAAAACCCTATGGTGTCACTACTGTTTTTTACTTTGACAAAACTACTGTTTTGAATCGTCTCGAAGAGACAATTCTAACGAGTAGTCACGCCATAGGGTTTAATGCTGGAATAAAGATTTCAGTTTTTAATGACCAGCCAATTGAATACCATACCGGGGTTTATAATAGAATGGACACGCGGACGGACGCGCGAGATGCCATGGTCTGTAATTTTAAATAGAAATGTAATTTTAAGTAGAAAGGCGGTTAGTGGAGAGTTATTCAATATATTCAAGCAGACATTTTTAAACCCCCAATGGTATCAACGGCTCAAGATAGACGGGCTATTTATACACAAATGTTTTCACTTAATTCTAACGAGTAGTCACGCCATAGGGTTTAATGCTGGAATAAAGATTTCAGTTTTTAATGATGAGCCAATTGAATACCATACCGGGGTTTATAATAGAACGAACGCGCGGGCGGATGGACGCCCGAGATGCCATGGTCTGTAATTTTAAATAGAAATGTAATTTTAAGTAGAAAGGCGGGGACAGATTGTAAGAAATAAAAGCAGAGACATAGTATAAGATCAAAATCAAAGTCAAACTTACCAATTTTCGCAGCGATTATATGGTGGCAGCAAGTCGGAGTCCGGTCTGTCAGCGTCCTTTTACCTTAAAAATAACCAAGACTGGAAACAGTTAGTGGAGAGTTATTCAATATATTCAAGCAGACATTTTTAAACCCCCAATGGTATCAAAGGCTCAAGTTAGACGGGCTATTTATACACAAATGTTTTCACTTAATTTTGCAGCAAATCCTTTTTATAAAGAGAAACTTCAAACATCTTTTCCTGAAACTAAGATTTACTGAACTTTGATACTTTGCATGGTGTGACTTCCAGAGGTACTTTACTAATTTTGTTCAAATGGTTCTGGTCTGTTGCTTATCTAGGTCACAAGAGCTAAAAGAACGATCGTTTCATTAAAAATTAAAAATTCTTGTTCGTGAAATCTTTAAAAAATTTCTTGTCAAATTTTCCAGCTTTCATCCGTCACAAATTTTACTAAATTGTTTTCTTAAATGTTTGTTGTCAATATTGTTCAAATGATTGCCCTTGGCATATACTCAGTGATTGGCTAAATCATATTGTCATAATTTCTCACCTTTCCCAGATATTTTACGCTTATTTCAGTTGTTCCAGGTGAGCGATTTAGGGCCGTATACAGCTCTTGTTTTTTATTTAAAATGATTATGGTGGAGTGTGTACCATTTTTACCACTCAGCTATAAAATGGGGGAATAAATTATAAATCATGAAAATAAATTAGAAAACTCCACTTGCAGTATCAAAACTCACATGCTACCTTAATGGGTTGTTTTTAGAAAACATTTCACAAATAATTATAAAACAAACAGGATATCCCCCTGATCAGAAGCCTTCATAAAAAGCCCTACGGTCACGGTCTACACTGTGTGAAAAAAAAATGAGCTAGTTTTCATAGCAGCATAGAAAGGATTAACTCCATAGCCTGTTTCTGATTTCTAGTTAAGAGGTTTTTTATATATATCAAGGGAGATGATCACATAAAGCAGGTTGGAGGGAAGGCAGAATGCACCTTTAGGCACATTCTGCATTATTTTAAACCTGCTTTAAGCTATCATCTCCCTTGATATATATATATAATAAAAAAAACTCTTAACATACATATTTTATGACTGGAACTATTTTCTTTTTTATGTATACTAATGCACTGCTTCATACAGTGAAAACTATGCTATTATTTCCCCATAAACATGTTTATGCTTCAACTATTACTTCCATTGCAAACAGTTTTGAAACCAGATCTGAAGTGTTTTAACTGGCATCTGATCAGACTAAAAATATATTTAGTGCCACTTAGATTAAAAAAATGGTCAACATTTATAAATAACATACCTACCATTTTCTACGTTTTAGTGCATTATGCTTGTTTTATTTCATTTAACCTTTTAGCTCATAGCCTGTTTCTAGTTTGATAGACAGATAATCACTTAAGGCAGGTTGATAGAAAAGCAGAATGCACCTTTGGGCACATTTTGCTTTACTTTCAGCCTGACTGAAGCTACCATCTTTTAAGATATAGAAAAAAAATTCCTGTGATATAAATTCATGACTGTATGAACCGTTTTCTTCAGTGGTGGAAAAATTTAAGTATGTTAACGTAAAAAAACGTATCTATAGAGTAAAGGGTGGAACAGGACAAATAAACTCATCTTCACTGTTATAAGATATTATAGATGTTGCAAAGTTAGCATGGAAGTTGAAGGTGTTTAACCCATTACCTCTTAGCCTATTTCTAGCTTTAAAAACAGGTGACCATTTAAAGCAGGTTGAAAGTAAAGCAGAATGTGCCTTAAGGCACATTCTGCTTTACTTTCAGCCTGCTTTAAGCTACCATCTTCTAGGATATGGAAAATATTTCTTTTTGTACATATTCTTGGCTGTATAAACTGGAACTTTTTTCTTCAGTGGAGGAATAAATGAGAGGCGTAAAAAGACGTTTTTAAGGGGTAATGGGTTAACACTGTTATTTTAGGAATATCCTTCAAACTGCCTGTAGGAGCCCAGCAGCAAAGTCCAGGAAAGACTTCTGCAGAAAGGCAACACTCCACTTAGGAACCCAGTGTGACAGTGTGACTAGTGTGGCTGAGAAAGGGTAGGACATATCCAAGTACAGTCAAACCTTTGTAAAACCGCGTTGATCTCGACACAGGGGAACCGTGCAACACTGATCATAAAGTAAACCAGAAAAATCCAATTGTAGCAGTTATACTGTGAGCATAAGGCACACAATTAGTATATTGCTGATGTTTAATTGATCTGAAAATGAAGAAGTAAAGCAGAGAGCTCTGTTAGGCTTTTTGTCTTGCTTTTAGTAGTCACTAACCTTAACCCTTTTCCCCATAGCCTGTTTCTAGTTTTAAATGATAGATAACCACTTAAAGCAGGTTGAAAGTAAAACAGAATGCGCCTTAAGGTGAATATCTGCTTTACTTTCAGCCTGCTTTAACCCATTACCCCATAGCCTGTTTCTAGTTTTGAGAAGAGGCAAGCACTTGAAGCAGGTTGAAAGTTTAGGTTACACAGTGTGCACTATGTCTTAGACTACTGGGCTGTGATTAATACTTCTTATGTTGAATATTTAATATGGGCTATTCCATCTAGTGCAAAAGGACCAGTTTATGTCAATTTTAAGGCTGTTTCTAAATATAGTTCAGAAAGTTAAAAGTATGATACTGTGCAGGTCCTGAGGAGATGGCTCCTCATGGTGCCTTCTGATCAGGGTCTACACTGTTTGCAAAATATACATACACTGGTTTCCAGCATGGAAAGGGTTACATTTGTCAGTGAATCATTTGTTGAAAATATATGAGTCCCACTGTATCATCAGTATCCCTTTCCCATATAGAAATGTCTTTTCACATATTTATTGGTTTGTCATTAACCCTTTGCTCCTTAGCCTGGCTGTTTCCAGTATTGAAGACAGGTGAGAGGGCTCCCTCTGATCAGGGTCTGCACCGTTTGTTATTTTGCAATATATTCCAGATAACAACCCTAAATACTTTTATTTAGTCATAAATGGAATAGGCTTAACTCTTTCCTCCCTGAAACTTTAAATGGACAATTCCAGTTTCCATCTTAGTCTAGTCCATTTCTGACTTTAAAGGGTTGTTTTTGTCAATATTTGGCATTGTGACAAACAGTAAAGACCCTGATCAGAGGGCTCCTTTCGGAGCCCTCTGATCTGGGTCTTCACTGTTTGCATAGGACAAGTGTACTATTTACATGTACACTGTTTGAAAAGCACGCCTATATGCGGGACTAGGGTTCAAAGGGTTAATTGGAATTGTGTATAAAATGTTTTAGGGGTGAATGATACATGTACAGTTTAACTTGGATATCTCGAATAAGTCGAACATACCCCTATGTCAAAGTCAAAACGTGGCTATAAGCCATGTTTTAACTTTGAAATATGGGTATGTTTGACTTAACCTAGCATGAAATAATGCAGTTCACGTGTTGAACTATCCGATAGTTCCAGTTAAGCGAGTTTGAGATATCAAAGATCGACTGTAGTCTAAATAGAATCAATGCACATAGAGCGGTAACTCATAATGCTAAATCATCGACTACCTTTTATGGATGTAGAACAAATGAATATTCTCGCTTCAGACATCATATCCTTTTTATTTTCAACAATGAAACACTAATACAAATGTCAAACACTATGAATCCTGATCAGACACCGAGTTATTTGGTTTCTGATCAGGAACCATACTGTTTGCACATGCAAATCAAATTGCACCCAGCAGGGTAAAGGTTTTGGCATTTTTCTGAAAAGTTCCAATGAGTAACTGGAAATCTAATATAAGGTTATTCTGTCTAGTAGAGTGATAATTTAGCACATATGTACTGCTAGTTTGTCGGCTTTGTGGTGTACTTCCGTCGGGTTGAATACTCTTTAAACAGTGAATGAATTAACCCATTACCCCATAGCCTGTTTCTAGCTTTGAAGAGAGGTGATCACTTAAAGCAGGTTAAGGCACATTCTGCCTTACTTACAGCCTGCTTTAAGCCATTATCTGCTAGAATATAGAAACTATTTCTCATAATTCTTATTTGTAACGGTATAAATTGGAACTTTTTTCTTCAGTGCAGGAATAAATTAAAAGGTGTAAAAAGGCATATTTATGGATTAATGGGTTCAAAAGCGACATATACTGAGCAAAAAGTTTAGTCATACATGAAGGATGCATACCACATCTACATGGTGCAGTTTATCACTCATATTGCATTATGACATAAGTAACCCAACGCCAGTGCACAGATCAGAGAGAGATATCGAATGTGCTTTAAACATCTTTGTACAGGGAGGTAACCCCCCTTGTAGTATAACTGCTTTACCAGTCATAAACAAGATGTCAGTCATGGTTTCCTCAAGAAAGTTAGCAGTTGTGTTGGAAATATAGCCAGTAACAAAAATCTAGCACTTTGGAGAATCATTCTTTACAACTGTGTGTACAAGTCTTCTTTGAAAAGTCGATATTTTCAAATTATCTCACTTTGCATTAAAAAAAAGAGTACATTCTGCATAGATACAGTGGAGAATCTGTTATTCTTTCCCGTTTAAACGCAAACGTACGCAAACGCAAAACACAAAAACGTAGAAAAGTACAACTTTTCGACAATTCTGATAATTAATGTTTATCTTGGTGGCAAACAGTTTGGAGCCTGATCAGACGCCGGGTTACCCGGCGTCTGATCTGGCTCCAAACTGTTTGCACTGCAAATAATAGTTTTAGCGTAAACGCGTTTATTGGGAAAGAATAACAGATTCTCCACTGTAATACTCGTAAACAAATTATTGCAACCAATATCTCTCCATGCCATCCCCTAAACTGTGATCCTCACTGTAGTTTCAGCTCTTCCATATTTCTTTGATATTGCTTTGACCTACTGAAAACTGGCAATACTGTCTATGGGAAATCCCTTGTTAAACAACTGTCTAAAACAATTCGCTCAGTATATGTTATGGCTATGTCTGTATATTAAATGACTTTATTTTGGAGAATAATAGTGGTTTTGAGAGATATCTAATGCAGGGCATTAATTAAGCTACAACCTACATTAACAAATGCTTTCTTGCATGTACTTTTGTCTGAGTAGCTGCTTAAGGCAACTTCAATTGTATATTTATTTCAAAGATGTATTTCATATAATAAGCAGTCTCATTGTGATTCATTTCAGAGACATATTTAACCCTTAGCCTGCCAGTCACGACTATAGCTCCATATGCAAACAGCTTGGATCCAGATGAGACGCCGAGTAACTCGGCGTCTCATCCGGATCCAAGCTGTTTGACACTCGGCCAACATTTTCAGCAATTTTGAGCAACTTTGAAGCACTTTGAAACTTGAAGCAGACGAGAAATATAGCAGACGACAATTTATTTGGCGGGCTAAGGGTTAATCTCTGAAAAGCAGGTTGTAGCCTTTGCAACATGTAGCTGCTAACTTTAGATAATAATGTTAGATAAGTCAAATTGTTTCTTTAAGATTATTTCTTTATACAGGTTTGACTGCAATAGACATAACCCTGACATACATACAGTGGAGAAAACGTTTCATTTTCATTGCAAACACTTTGGAGCCAGATCAGACGCCGAGTAACCCGGCATCTGATCTGGCTCTAAATTGTTTGCCACTCAGATCAAAATGAATGTTCAGAATTGTCAACAAGCTGTCAAATTTCTCTAAAACGCTAAAACTGTATTTTCCATTGCAAACAGTTTGAAGCCAGATCAGACGTCGGGTAACCCAGCATCTGAACATGCTCCCAACTGTTTGCCACTCAGATTAAAATAAGTATGTTTTAGCGTAAACATGTTTATTGGGAAAGAATAACGTTTTCGCCACTGTATGTACATGTGTTAAATTGTATGTTTGATGATAGGGCAACAAGTAATTCTCTTGGGATAAATTCCAAAGTTTCAAGATTCAGTCGAACTTTGATATCTGGAACGTGTTTAACTCGAACTATCCTATTGTTCCACATAGGAACTGCATTACTTCATGCTCAGTTAAGTCGAAGATACCCATATTTCAAAGTTAAACGTGGCTTAGCCACGTTTTAACCTTGAAGTACAGGTATATGTTTGACAGAACGGACTTGAAATTCGACTGTATTATTATATATTGTATGTTGACATGTATTTTTAAGATGTACAGTGAAACATGTATTTTTAAGATGTACAGTAAAACCCTGATATACAGACCACTCCAATGAAGACTCGTTTTTCATGTTAATGACAGATAGTAATTCAAAGCACATTTATCGCAATTCAAAGTCGGAATGAATTTCAAACAAAGCTCCTTCAAGGTAGCTTAAAGCAGGACAAAATTCAAACAGATAGATGTTCCTTCAGGGCAGCTTAATGCAGGATGAAAGTAAAACAAAAGGAGCTTTCTGTTTTACCTTCATTCTGCTTTAAAAAGTCACCTGCCTTTAAAAAAATTCATTAAGTGATTACAGTATCAGGGTTTTACTGTACTGTTTGTATTTTGTTATTTATTCCAAGGATTTCAAAGCATTAAATGTTGACAAAATACATTTCTTTTGTTTTATGTTTTACAAACATATCAGATAGTCATTAATTAGTAATGACAAACATGTCTGGGTCTTAAATGAAGCGCCGATGCACTTAAATTTGAACTCTGGCTTGCGTATCAATTTCACTTAAGTGAAGACCAACTTTAACATACAGTGAAGAAGACGTTATTATTTCCCCGTAAACCCCTCTATGCAATATCAGTTATAACTTTTGCAAATCAGATACAGGGTACTCCAGCGTCTGATAAAGCTCACAACTGTTTGCCATCATGAGAATTTCCAAAATTCTACCGTTGTCCATATTTTGTTGCAATGCGTTTGCACTATTTCAAATTTTAAATCAAACGGGAAAGAATAACGTCTTCTGCTCTGTATCTGTTATTGTTTACACATTTTCTGCTCATAAGCATAATAATGTCTTGTTTTCAAAATATTACTATGAAAGAGTACTTTAACCCTTTACCCCATAGCCTGTTTCTAATTTTTAGCTCGCCTGTACGTAGTACATGACGAGCTATTGCAACACCCCCGTTGTAGTCGTCGTCGTCGTCGTCGTCGTCGTCGTTGTCGTCGTCGTCGTGAACGGCGTAAACAATTTTAAGAAAATGTCTATAACTTCTATGTCCCTTGAGGTATTGCTTTCATAGTTGGTATGTGTGTGTATATGTACAAGACCTTTCCATGCACAGACAAATTTTGACCACTGTGACCTTGACCTTGAACTTAGGGCCTGCGTTTAGGTTTCGAAATCTGCGTTTAGGTTTCGAAAAATGCCTTTAAACTTCTATGTCCCTTAAGGTATTGCTTCCATAGTTGGTATGTGTGTGTATATGGACAAGACCTTTCCATGCACAGAAATATTTTGACCCCTGTGACCTTGACCTTGAACTTAGGGCCTGCGTTTAGGTTTCGAAATCTGCGTTTAGGTTTCGAAAAATGCCTTTAACTTCTATGTCCCTTGAGGTATTGCTTCAATAGTTGGTATGTGTGTGTATATGGACAGGATCTTTCCATGCACAGAAAATTTTTGACCCCTGTGACCTTGACCTTGAACTTAGGGCCTGCATTTAGGTTTCGAAATCTGTGTTTAAGTTTCGAAAAATGCCTTTAACTTCTATGTCCCTTGAGGTATTGCTTTCATAGTTGATATGTATGTGTATATGGGCAAGACCTTTACATGCAAAGAAAAATTTAGACCCGTGTGACCTTGACCTTGAACTTAGGGCCTGTGTAAAAAACTGTTTAGTTTTCGAAATCTGTGTTTAGGTTTAGAAAAATGCCTTTTACTTCTATGTCCTTTGAGGTATTGCTTTCATAATTAGTATGTATGTGTATATGGACAAGACCTTTACATGCACAGAAAAATGTTGACCCCTGTGACCTTGACCTTGAACTTATTGCCTGTGTTTAGGTTTCGAAATCTGTGTTTAGGTTTTGAAAAATGCCTTTAACTTCTATATCCCTTAAGGTATTGCTTCCATAGTCGGTATGTGTGTGTATGTAGACAAGACCTTTCCAAGCTCAGAAAAATTAAGACCCCTGTGACCTTGACCTTGAACTTAGGGCCTGCGTTTAGGTTTCGAAATCTGCGTTTAGGTTTCGAAAATAACTTCTATGTCCCTTGAGGTATTGCTTCGATAGTTGGTATGTGTGTGTATATGGACAAGACCTTTCCATGCTCAGAAAAATTAAGACTCCTGTGACCTTGACCTTGAACTTAGGGCCTGCGTTTAGGTTTCCAAATCTGCGTTTAGGTTTCGAAAAATGCCTTTAACTTCTATGTCCCTTGAGGTATTGCTTTCATAGTTGATATGTATGTGTATATTGGCAAGACTTTTACATGCAAAGAAAAATTTAGACCCGTGTGACCTTGACCTTGAACTTAGGGCCTGTGTTTAGGTTTCGAAATGTGTGTTTAGGTATAGAAAAATACCTTTAACTTCTCTGTCCTTTGAGTTATTGCTTTCATAGTTGGTATGTATGTGTATATGGACATGACCTTTCGATGCACAGAAACATTTAGACCTGTGTGACCTTGACCTTGAACTAAGAGCCTGTGTTTAGGTTTCGAAATCTGCGTTTAGGTTTCGAAAAATGCATTTAACTTCTATATCCTTTTAGGTATTGATTTCATAGTTGGTATGTGTGTGTATATGGACAAGACCTTTCCATGCACAGATAAATTTGGACTATGACCTTGACCTTGAACTTAGGGCCTGTGTTTAGGTTTTGAAAAATGCCTTTTACTTCTATGTCCCTTGAGGTATTGCTTTCATAGTTGGGTTATGTGTGTATATGGACAAGACCTTTCCAGGCACAGCAAAATTTAGACCCCTGTGACCTTGACTTTGAACTTAGGGCCCATGTTTAGTTTCGAAATCTGTGTTTTGGTTTCTGAAAATTTTTATTACTCCTATGTCCATTGAAATATTCCTTTCATATTCAGTTTGCATGTGTATATGGACAAGATCTTTCCTTGCATGCAAAATGTTTGAGCCCTCTGACCTTGACCTTGAACTTAGGACCCGCGTTTAGGTTTCAATGTCTGCGTTTAGGTTTCTCAAAATTTCTTTAACTCATATATCCACTGAGATATTTCTTTCATATTTGGCATGCATGTGTATATGGACATGACCTTTCCATGCATGTAAAAAAATTAGCCCAGTGTCCTTGACCTTGAACTAAGGTCGCGAAAGGTTTTAGGTTTCGAAATCTGCGTTTAGGTTTCAAAAATGCTTATAATTCCTATGTCCCTTGAGGTGTTATTTTCATATTTGATTTGCCAGTGTATATGGACAAGACCTTTCCATGCAGGCAAAAAGGTTGACCTCTGTGACCTTGAGTGTGCTTTTAAGTTTCTAAAGGTGCCGGTGGCGAGCTTTGTTGTCTCTCTGACAACTCTTGTAATTATATGTGACATCTTAAGCTAACACCTGCTAGAATAAGGAAAATATATATTATGATACATATATTCATGAGTGTATAAATTGGAACTATTTTCTTCAGCGAAGGAATAAGCTGAATACGCTAAAAGGGTTAAACCACCTTGACTGTCATATCGACAACACTGACATTTGCAAATAGTTAAGATCCAGATCAGACAAAGCAAACTGGCCCAAACTTTTGCTTCAATCAATATGCCTGAAAACCGTATAATGAAGGAATGGAATCAGATAACAATTTAAGATGAACAATATTATGTCATAAGTTAACAAGGGCATAACGGCCATGTTTGCAAAATACCTTGTCTGCAATATTGAATTGATATTACATGTATTTAGGCTAACATTTAAACTTTTGTAAATCTTTTCATACTGTAAAGATCTTCATTGCAAAGATGTCGTAAGTTTGAAATTGCTTTTATTAGCTCACCTGAGCTACATGTAGTATCATGGTGAGTTTTTGCAATCCTTGAATGTCCGTCGTGCGGCGTCCGTTGTCTGTTGTCAACAATTTTAGTGTTTACAAACTTTACACGACATTTATGCAATCTTTCTTAAACTTGCTCATTGATTATTACCATAAGAGTTCAGATGAGTTCGATAATGGTTGACAGCAGACCAATAGTAGGTCAAGAGTTATCTTCCTTTTAATATCTGAAAATGCCATATTTAACAGTGTTTTCACTCTAGAGGCCACAGTATTTATTCAATCTTTCTCAAACTTGCCCAGATTGTATATTACCATAAGATTTTGTATGAGTTCAATTAAGGTTGAAATTGAACTAACAGATCAAGGGTTATCTACATTTGAATTGCTGAAAATGCAATATTTATGTCTCCCTCCTTTAGGGGAGGGAGACATATTGGTGTTGTGCTTTCTGTCCGTCTGTCTGTCCGTCCGTCCGTCTGTCCGTCCGTCTGTCTGTCTGTCTGTCTGTCTGTCTGTCTGTCTGTCTGTCTGTCTGTCTGTCTGTCTGTTAAAATTCTTGTGCAGCTAACTTCTCCTACACTATTTTAGGGATTAACTTCAAACTTTTACACATGAACCAGCTATATGTGAGGATGGTCATGTGGTTTGGAATTTTGGCTGCAACAATTTTAACGGAAGTTATGGCCCTTTGTAGTTTCCCCAGGGCACCTATACTACTAGTATATAGCAAATAAATTCTTGTGCAGCTAACTCCTCCTACACTATTTGATGGATTTACTTCAAAACTTTTACAAATGTTATGGCCCTTTGTAGTTTTTCCTTATAAAGAGTATAAGTAGTATAGGGGCCCCGGGGCACCTATACTACTAGTATATAGCAAAAAAAATCTTGTGCAGCTAACCTCTACTACACTATTTGAGGGATTTACTTCAAACTTTTACACATGTACCAGCTATATGTGAGGATGGTCATGTGGTTTGGAATTTTGGTTACAGCAATTTTAACAGAAGTTATGGCCCTTTGTAGTTTTTCCTTATATAGAGTATATAGCGAAAAAATCTTGTGCAGCTAACTCCTCCTACACTATTTGAGGGATTTACTTCAAACTTTTACACATGTACAAGCTATATGTGAGAATGGTCATGTGGTTTGGATTTTTGGCTGCAACAATTTTGACAGAAGTTATGGCCTTTTGTAGATTTTCCTTATATATTTTTTTTTTTTGGTTTTGATTTTACGTCGCTTTCAACAGTATTTTAGTCACATCGCGAAGTCCAGCTAATTATAGGTGGAGGAAGACCCCAGAGGTTCTTTATGCACTGTTTCAGGATTTTCCTTATGAGTATATAGCGAAAAATTCTTGTGCAGCTAACTCCTCCTACACTATTTCAGGGATTTACTTCAAACTTTTACACATGTACCAGCTATATGTGAGGATGGTCATGTGGTTTGGAATTTTGACTCCAACAATTTTGACAGAAGTTATGGCCCTTTGGAGATTTTCCTTATATAGATTATATATAGCGAAAAAGTCTTGTGCAGCTAACTTCTCCTATACTATGTAAGAGTTTTCATTCAAACTTTTACATATTAACCAGCTATATGTGAGGATGGTCATGTAGATAGGCATATGGGCTGCAACAATTATGACAGAAGTCACACAGTAAGTATACACCCAATTTTAATCTGAAAATAAATTGCTTACAATTTACAATGTCAGTATTTTGACATATGAATTTATTCCTAATATAGGTGCCAGGGTGGAGGTTGCCAGGGGGTGAATTTATTCCTCTTATGGGTGCGGGGGCGGGGTACCTGGGGGAGACATGTGTTTTTCTCAAAAACAAGCTCTAGTTAACAGTGTTTACACTCCAGAGGCCACAATTTTTATCCAATCTTTCTCAAACATGATCAGATTGTGTATGATCATAAGAGTTCAGATGAGTTTGATTATGGTTAGAATCGGACTAATAAATCGAGAGTTATCTGCCCTCGAATTGCTAAAATGCCATATTTAACGGTATTTACATTCTAGAGGCCACGATTTTATCCAGTCTTTTTCAAACTTGCTCAGATAGTTTAGGACCGTAAAAGTTCGAATAAGTGCGAGTTTGGTTGAAATTAGACCAATAAGTAAAGAGTTATCTACCCTTAAATTGCTGAAAATGTCATATCTAACAGCGTTTACATTCTTGCAACTACAGGTCTAATGGATTGAATGTGTTAAAGTAACCCTAGTAACGTATATACACGTCCTTTGTAAACATTTATGGAATGTACACTTGTCCTATGCAAACAGTGAATACCCAAATCAGAGGAATAGAAGCCCTCTTATCAGAGTCTGCACCATTTGTGGCTTTGCACTACATTGACTGAAAACAACCACAACCCCAAATAGTAAAACAGAGGAAAGACCACTAAATTGGAAACTGGAATCATCCATTGGAAGCCTCACATTATACACAGAGTTTCACATAAAGGCGAGTACAGTTCTCCCTCCTTATAACGACCTTTGCTACAGTTCCCATAGCAAGACAATTATGTCTAACGCTTTTACTACTGCAATATCGTCTGCTTAAATTTGTCGTCTGCTGTTTTTCTCAAGTTACATTATGGACATTTTAACAGGGAAAAACTAAATGACGAGTGACAAACAGCCTGAATCCAGATCAGATGCCGCGTAACTCGGCGTCTTATCTGGATTCAAACTGTTTGAAAATGTAGTCAATCCCCCTCTCTATAACGACTCCCTCCGAACAATGCTACATACAATGAAACCTCTCTATTTACTCTTTCACCCCTGAAACTTTTTATGAACAATTCCAAATTCAAAATAATCTAGTCCGTTTTTGACTACTTACGGTTGATTTTAACAAAATATTTCAAAATGACTAATAGTGTAGACCCTGATTAGAGGGCTACTTAATGAGCCCTCTGATCATGGTCTACACTGGGGTACGGGTTAGTGCAGATGACACAATATGTTGGTGAAGAGTTAACGATAAGTACAATGTATTGTCTAGTGCCTGAAGCACTTACTCTTGACTCGTGAAGATCGTACTTGAACTAGATCTAGTTACAGTCGGACAGTGGTAGATAAGTTACATACATGTACTTATATACTGTGGAGAAGACGTTTCTCTTTCATAATAAATGCGTTTATAATAACATGTAAACAATTGTTTCAATTGCAAACGGTTTGGAACCAGATCAGGCTCCGGATGACTCGTCTGAACAGGATCTAATCTATTTTCCACTCAGATTAGAATAAATATTTTCAAGATCCTGTCATTCTACTTATTTCAGTAAACTGTTACCAAGACCCAGTTACATCCAATATCCCTAAAAGGCTGCTGACTTTGCCTGACTCTCCTTGTTATTATAGCCCTTGTAACGAATGCCTAAATGTATAATGGATATTCTGGCACAACCTGGCACTTTCCTTCAAAAGTGGACATGTTCTTTATTCTAATCGTAGTCTTTCATGTACACGTTTGTAAAAAGTCGAATACATGGAGATTACATAATTATTTTCCGCTTAATCCCTACACTGCCTTACCCCGAGTACACTGATTTTTACAAACAGTTTGAATCCTAACGCGGCGTCTGAGTTGTTGAGTTGGGTTTTACGGCACCGCGACACACAAAAGGTCATATAGCGCTGACCAGGCCCTGAGTCATACTGGGTGAAACTTATTTCAATATGTCTGTTTTAAAATACCTAAACTTTATATTTGAGAAATAAAAGCAGACGACAATTGTTTAAAATCGATGGCTTAGTGGTAGTGCAGAGGTTAAAAACTGATCGCAAACGCAATGCAAATGTGGAGAATGACGACAGGGCTGCCATTTCTCCGGATTTTCCTAAGTCTTCGGATTTTTATCCTAGCAGATGGTTGCTTAAAGCAGACTGAAAGTAAAGCAGAATGAGCCTGAAGGCGCATTCTGCTTTACTTTTAACCTGTTTTAAGCAGTCATGTGTCTTCAAAACATGAAACAGACTATGAGTAAAGGTACGATTAATTTAGTAATATTGCGTCTAAAAAAATGAAAAATTGAAATCTTAGGAAATCTTAGGATTTTTATTATCAACTTATGGCAGCCCTGTGACGGCATTTAGAAACTTCTCATTTGTTTTTATTTGAATGGCACACAGTTGACGGTGAGTGTCTGGTCTGGCTCCAAACTGTTTGCACAGGCGACTTCGGCAGGGGAAGGGTTAAAGCGACTCGCAACCAGATGGTGCATTAAATATAGTAATTTGTAAATATGTGTCAAACGCTTATATAAATGGTAAAGAATTAGTTTAGGATAAGAAATTCTGTTTAAAAAAATGTATTTCAATAAAAAAAAAATTTTGGTCTCTGGTGGGATTCGAACCCGGGGCCCGGCATTGGCGGACAGAAGGCAAAATAGGGGAAACCGCTTAGACCAATGGACCACGGAACTATCCGTTTATCTCGGATCGATTTAACGTATTTCAATGTGTAGCGATCGGAAGTGCATACAACTTCGTAATTCGGCTCGTGTTTATGTCTGACCCCGTGTAGAGAAGCAACAACAACAACTATACCGTTAGCTAACGCTATGGAAAAACGATGGAAAATATCTAAAAAAACTAAGATTCGGTGACGATTCTTGAGACGTTTTTTGGACTGATCATATTTTTTTAATGTCAAAAGCCAAATAATGCCACAAATTTGCTTTTATTTGAGTATTTTATTTTATTTTGACAAGAACACCATCCGGTTGCGAGTCCCTTTAAGGCGTTATTTTAAAGTAAGTTATTTGGCCATAAAACTAAAATTGAAATGGGTGTGCATAGGGCTTTAAAGACTAATATTTCATTTTAAAGTAAACTTTACAGCTTTATCTCATTAATAAAACGGACGACATTTTGTCTTCGAAATGGTTAAAATGTTTGATTTAGGGTTAAATATATTATAGTTCAACAAAACAAACCGTTTTTTCTTGAAAATGTTGAAGATTTGTTTCCAGTTCGAGTCAACAGTTTGGAGCCTTATGAGATACCTGTTACCCGGCGTATGCTCAGGCTTCGATAAATAGAAAAAAAATGTTTTAAAGAAACTGAAAACCAAACTTGGTCCCCAAAACTGTTTTGAAAATGGATGTCAGGGCCTTATAAACTTCATTTACTCGTTCACCCCCGAAACTCATTGACAAATTGATAACTCTACTTTCAAATTAACCCTTATCACGCTAGGCGCGACTTGGCTAACATTTGCAAAGCGACTGGATCCAGCTCGTATTCCAGTCCCTTTTTTGCTATAAATGAGTGGGTGTTGTGTGTGTTTTAACAATATATTGCAAATGACAAACAGTGCTGAACCGATTTAGAGGGCTTCTTTTTATAGAGCCCTCTTATTCGGGTCAATATTGTTTGCAAAGGAAAAATATACTCTTTACAGGTTGTAGGTTTCAAGTGCGTCTACTGGTCGCTAGGGTTCAGTGGGTTATACGATATGGGCTCAGTAGGTGGTGTATCTGGGCTCCACCTAGCCGCACTACAGCTGATAGTTGACTGACCAACAACACTTACTGTTAGACGAGTAGTCTCCAATCCTGCCTAGCATAGATACAGTAGCGAGTTATTCTTTCCCAATAAACGCGTTTATACAAAAATCCTTTATTCATTGCAAACAGTTGGAGCCAGATCAGACACCGGGTTACCCGGCGTCTGAACTGGCTCTTAACTGTTTGCTAGTCAGAGAAAATAAAACGTCAATAGTTTTCAGAAATTGTCATGTTTTAACTTTTACTGAATTTTTGTTTTTACCACTGTAAATACATCTGCCACTGAAATTAGAGTCAAACTTGGGCATCTCGAGCTCGCATACATTGGGCTTAACCGTATATTTGCAGTTTAATTTCATTATTTTAATATTGCCTGAGTAGAACATATAACCTTGTTTAAAAGTTAACACGTTGCTTAGGCCAAATAAAAAAGTACCTGTGTTTCCTATCACATGCCCAAAAAAATTAGGGACGGACGGTCGGAAAATCTTCTTTCTTTTTTTTTTTTGTAAAACACATAGATCTACATAATACATTTTACATTCTGATAGAGTATATAAAATAACATTCATATACCAAAATATACGAATGTGTTTCATTACCAAAAGTTATCATAAAAATCTAAACTGCTATGATTGTTACTTCCAAAGAGTGTTACTAGTCTACTCATGCTATATGATTGTTGATCAATATTGGTATACCAAGACGGCACAGTAGTGACTTCTATATGATAAATGGAATTAATAATGTTTTGAAATGTGTTGTAAGCATATTAAAAGTGTCAATGAAACGTGTTGTCTGCATGTTGAATGTGTCAATTAACTAGCAGTTCATACATATACAAGGAAGGTACTTTATGCCAGATTTAAAGCAAATATTGCTTAGATATTTGCTAAATCTTATTTAAAAATCAATTTTTAAAACACTTAAACATATATTAATTAGCTTTTTAAACAATTAAGTGGAGAATAGCTTTTATTACACGCTTCTCAAAAAACTAACGTCACAAAAAACTAACGTCACAATAATAATAAATAACATGCGCCGCAATAATGACCGACATTCGCCGATATATTTATCGAAAAAGGGGGGGGGGGGGGGAGTTTAGGGTCGGAGGGAAAAACTAGGGACGGACGGGTTACCGGAAACACAGGTATTTTCTTTTTGGCCTTAACTACGTTTTAACCTTGAAGCACTGATACGTTTAACCTGTGCGAGTTTTGGAATATCGAAGAACGACTGTATCTATTATCCGTTCAATTAGCATAGAACCTCTAAATTAGTCGTTCTAATCAGCATAGTTACTGTCTCATATTAATATATATATATCAGTCATTAATAATCCCTGTCATTAGTTCGGTAGGCAAATTAAAATCCGTTCATCTTAATCACAGAGCAAAACCTTTTCATTTTGAGTTAGCAAAGCAATGGATTAATTCGTTATTGTTTGCAAACGTATTTGTGTTTTCAAATCCTATGTGTATTTCAAACAGATCGGTCCAGATTAGACGCCTAGTAACTCGGCGCCTGATCGGGCCCCAACATTTTTGACATTCAGATATTATGTAATGTAAATTGGCTACATCCCCAAAACGTTGTAATTTTCTACATGTGATTGTTTTGCGTTTCGTTTCGGTTCGATTAAACGGACATGCACTAACGTTCCCCATTGTAAAAGCATTTGTACTTAAGCACTTTAGGTACAGTGCTCCTTCTCTACAAAAATACCAAATTGGAGACAACAAGTGTGTGTTATGCGGAGGTGGTTGTTATATGGATGGAAATTCGCTTACATTTGCAAACAGCTTGACTCTAGATCAGACGCTGCGTCACGCGGCGTCTGATATGGATGCACGCTATTTGTCATTCGTCATTATATATGTTGTTGGTTTTTCTATCATAATTTCTACTATGTGACTTTGAGAAAAACAGCAGAAGACGATTTAAAGTAGACGATATTGCAGCTGTGAAAATGTTGAACATAATTGTCTTATTTTGGGAACAGCGGCAACCGTTGTTGTAAGGAGGGAATTGTTGTTCAAAGCGCCGCTGTGGGGATGGAGCATTGTACAATGGAGAATACATTATTCTGTTCCCGTTGAAATGAAACAAAACGCAAACGCAGTGCAATAAAATTGAGAAATAACATGTTTTTACAAATCTGACCATCTATTAATTATTTGAGTGGCACGTGTAATGTTTTATAGCACAAACACGTGTATTGGGAAGATCTAACATCTCCGCTGTAATACTATATATATATATATAGAATTCATAAACACGAGATGGATCGTTTGAAAGAAGCGGCCTCGAAAGAAAAAGTTATAGCTGGTGTTGGCGCGGCAATAGTTTGTGTTCTGATCGTACTGGCTGCAGTGTTTGGATATTTGGGTGGCAAGTCGGCCGGTGGGGGTTCGTCCGCTGGTCCAGGATCACTCGCTAGCCAGTGCTCACAGTCTCCGGACGCGCTAGCCGGACAAGCACAGGCATATTATCAACGGTAACACACTCGTTTTGCATGTTAAAGAGACTGAAACCAAATGGTGTCATAAAAATTATTTATAAATGTACGTTAAATGCTAATGTAAACATGTAATTATTAGTTTAGGATCAGAAATTCTGTTTTAAAATGGATTATAAAGGCAAGAGCTCGGGTTGGATTCGAACCGGTGACCCGGCATGTAGGGACGGAAAATAAAAAGATACATTCGTTGGATTTTTTAGTTTCTAAAAAAGATGTACAGGGAGAATAAAAGAAACCCTTACCCTTGCAAACAGGTTTGATTTTTCTTACTCCATTTCAATAATGTATACATCTGAGTTTTACCAAATTTGCAAACGGCACTTTCAACAGATAAGAGATAAAACACGAGATAGGATGAGTTAAAAAGCGCAAACCTGCATAAAAATGGTTGTTTGGAATCCCATTTTGATTATTTCACAAAAAGAGTCTTTATATAAGAAATTCGCTTTTTATTATTTTTTGAATTTATGTGTGCAGTGCTATTAAAAGAATCTACCTTGTGAATAGAAAGAAGAACAACTCTTTGATTGAAATGATTAACACTTATCCTAGTGCGCAAAGGTCTGCTTTGAAATTGTCGTCTGCAAAATTTGTTCAGTTTAGATGTAAGTATTTTTTAATTAAACAAACCTTAAGATGAGTGTCAAACAGATTGGATCAAATATATACGCCGCGATCCGCGGCGTCTTTTCTAGATCCAAACAGTTTGTAAACTCGGTGAAGTTGCGATCAGCAGGCAAAGAGTTAACCAATGAGATTCAGTTACAACGTGTAAACAATACTCACTGGGTATAAGCGTATCGAGGACATTGCTATAGTTTGGTAAAGATCCGATAAAAGTGTTTGTGTTAGAGAGCAGAAAATGCTGAAACAGTCATTGTTTATAATTCAAGGGCAATAACTCCGACATGCCGTGTGTATTTTGGGTAGTATTCGAAATTGAACTAGATTATATACGGTATAATAATACCAATAAACATTTTCAGCAAGGTTTGTGAAGATCAGTTAAAAATTGTTTGTGTTAGAGAGCGGACAAGGCTGAAACAGCCATTTTTTAATAATTCAAGGACAATAACTCCGACATGCTTAATACGATTAGGGTAGTTATCGAACTTGGCCTAGATTTTGCCAGGCTTACCTTTTGTTTGACCATTGCCGGTGTAACGCAGTAGAATGACCCACCCATGCAAAAGGATCCGGGCACATGTACTTGACATATACTTTATTATCTATTAACCCCCCCTCCCTTTTTAAAAAAAAAAAATTTTTTTTTTTTTTTTTTACTATACTTCTATTATAGATACAAGGTAAACAGCGCAATTCAACACCTAGTCTTTACTATCGACTTAAGCTGATGCTAAAATAGACTCTATCGCCGATATTCTCTTGTGGTATCCTCGGGAAATGATCAATTTATCAATATCTACTTTTTATTTCATCAAATTCCGTCAAATAACGCCACAGTATGTGAATTATAACGAAAATAAGCATCAAAAAGTTTTCTGTCGTTTTCATGGTACATAGCAACGAATGTACATGTAGGGGTGATCTGTTATTTGTCCACAATAAACGGCCTATGCCACTGGAACTTTCACCAAATATTATAAATCATCTTTAAATGAAATATTATCAGTTTTATATAATTTACATAGAATGCAAAATTAAAAGAAACTTTACCTGTTTAATTTTGACCAATGAGATCGCTCCGTTCATTCAATTCATTCCGGTATTCAAAATGGCATTCACAATGAAATGAGTCTTTCACTTGTCAATTTCATGCCAAATTACATGTATATTTCATATAGCTGATAGTGAAGAGGGTCACGCGTTTGCTCTAATGAAATTAGGTGAAAGTTCCAGCCGTAAAGGCCGTTAAATGTGCAAACCGACTAGATAACCCCTTATTTTGGGCAATAAATTCTGTACAAAGAGAACGACAGAAAACTTTTTGATGCAAATTTTCGTTATAATTCACATACTGTGGCGTTATTTGGCGGAATTTGATGAAATAAAAAGTAGATATTGATAAATTAATCCTTTCCCGAGGATACCACAAGAGAATATCGGCGATCGAGTCTATTTTAGCATCAGTTTAAGTGGATAGTAAAGACTAGGTGTCGAATTGCGCTGTTTACCTTGTATCTATAATAGAAGTATAGTAAAAAAAAAAAAAAAAATTTAAGGGGGGGGGGGGGGGGGGGGGGTGTTAATAGATAATAAAGTATGTGTCAAGTACCTGTGGATCCGGGTCTTTATACTACGTAGAGAAATGTCCCCAGACCGTGAGGGGGTCATTCTTCTACGAGTCGATGGGGTCCTTTTTCTGCGGTCTGGGGTCATTTTTCTTCGTAGTAAAATGACCCGGGTCACTGCTCTACGTAATGACATGACCCATGGGTCATTTTAGCAGGGGTGGGTCATTCTACTGCGTTACACCGGCTGATTACATCTGATTTTCACTCAACAAAAAAAAGTTCAAGAATTATCAGAAGAACCTGGAACAAAAGATTACCACAACTACCTATTATCAAATTTTATTTATTTGATTAGATACATGTCTTGGCTTGTCAAAAACCCTTGCTGTAGCACTGTGCCAAGTAACCTAGGGGTCAAAGTCATTTTTCACAAAATTAGTCTCTACAGAGTAGTCCCTCTTTATATGCAATCTGCGAGTTTTCAATACTTGAAATTCTGTTCATGTATACCACTTACGGTACCTTCAACGATAGTTTACCCTGCATAAAACAAAAACATAACTGTAACCCTTTATTTTATAGCCTATTTATAGTTTTGAAAACAGGTGACCACTTACTACTGCAGGTTGAAAGTAAAGTCCATTATTAATTTATCATAGCTTTTTATTTATGCTTTTCGGTGGATTACCACGATATAGCAGTGGATGATCACTTGGTAATCCACTGCAGTGGATTATCACCAATCGCTTTTATTATGAATTTTCCCCGTAGGGCTCCCCAAGAATCGTAGTCAATCGTGTCTTATCGTTAAATTCCGGCAGTCCGATTTGTCGCGAACTACTCACCGGAAGAGCACGAATCCAAACTCGGGAGCAACGAAGTCATTCGGATGACGTCAAATCAACAAATATACCGCCAACTGTCACGCACGTGTGTGTTCGACATAAAACGTGGGGCTCAACACGGGATAAATAATGTACGTTCGCTTTCAAATTTTAAACAATTTCGTTTAAAAAGTGGCTTAAAAGCATAAATAAATAGAATAACTGTGTTTTTTCAGTGTAAGATCGAATTTAATCCATTTCGTGAACATCAGACTGTTATATTTTCACTCGTGGCTTCGCCACTCGTGAAAATATAACGTCTGATGTTCACTCAATGGATTAAATTTCGATCTTACACTGAAAAAAACAGTTATCCTCTATATAATTATATTCTTGCAGGTGGTTTGCCAAATATAGAAACTTCGTGTGTATTCCACAACCGTCGCAATGTAACAACTTCGCACTACCCCGCCATTACCTTGCTTATCATCTAAACGGTAAAACAATTACCATCGATGGACAGGGGACGGACCCGGCCTGGTCCGAGGTGCCATGGAGCGAAACATTCATTGGTAAGAACCTTAGTAAATAACAAGCTCCCAAAGTGTTTATTGACGCTGACATACACTATTATACGGTGGCACTGAGGTGACATGCAAACTTTTTTTTTTTTTTTTTTTTTTTTTTTACTTTTTATCTCGTGCGCACGACTTAATTTGAAGGAAAAAAAAAAAAAAAAAATTCTTTGCCTTTTTATCTCGTGCGCACGACTTAATTTGAGAAAAAAAAAAAAAAAAAAAAAAAATTTGCTTTTTATCTCGTGCGCACGACTTAATTTGAAAAAAAAAAAAAAAAAAAAAAAAAAATTTGCTTTTTAACTCGTGCGCACGACTTAATTTGAAAAAAAAAAAAAAAAAAAAAAAAAAAAAATCACTTTTTATCTCGTGCGCACGACTTGATTTGAAAAAAAAAAAAAAAAAAAAAAAAAATCTTTCAAATTTATCTCGTGCGCACGAGATAAAAAGTGAATTTTTTTTTTTTTTTTTTTTTTCTTCAAAATTAAGTCGTGCGAACGAGATAAAAAGCAAACTTTTTTTTTTTTTTTTTTTTTTTTTTCAAATTAAGTCGTGCGCACGAGATAAAAAGTGATTTTTTTTTTTTTTTTTTTTTTTTTTTTCAAAATTAAGTCGTGCGAACGAGATAAAAAGCAAATTTTTTTTTTTTTTTTTTTTTTTTTTCAAATTAAGTCGTGCGCACGAGATAAAAAGGCAAAGTTTTTTTTTTTTTTTTTTTTCCCCTTCAAATTAAGTCGTGCGCACGAGATAAAAAGTAAAAAAAAAAAAAAAAAAAAAAAAAGTTTGCATGTCACCTCAGTGCCACCGTACTATTATGTTATAGCATGCATGACTTTTAATTGAGATCTAAAGTGGGGGCGATGGTGACAGGAATATGGAATACGACACCTCGCCATCCCAAAATTTACTCTTTTTAACTGTTTTAATGTTTTGATGTTTGTTTGTGCCAATTATTACTTTTCATCATTTTAGAAAGGCAAACTAAGCGCATGCCGACTCTTTGCCGAGAATGGCTACATCATTCATTTCAAATACCCATAGACATAAAAATACCATTATAACCTATGTTTTTTTGCCCCCAGAATCTACGATTCGGGGGCATATAGTTTTTGTCATGTCTGTTGGTTTGTCCGTCCGTCCGTCCGTCCGTCCGTCTGTCTGTGCCAAAAACCTTAACCTTGGCTATAACTCTTGCATTTTTGTACCTGGACCTTTTATACTTGGTATGTGTCTTCCCTGTATCAAGACCTTTCCATCCATACAATTCTTTTTGACATTGTGACCTTGACCTTGACATTTGACCTACTTTTGTAAAAATCTTTAAATGGCTATAACATTTGCACCAGTAGGCCCAGGGCTTTCATATTTTGTATGTATATTTCTTTTGTCAAGACCTTTCCAACCATACCAACATCTTTGACCATGTGACCTTGACCTTTGACCTATTTAATCAAACTTTAACCAAAAACCTTAACCTTGGCTATAACTTTTGCATTTTTAAACCTGGGCCTTTTATACTTGGCATGTGTATTCCTCATTGCAAGACCTTTCCAACCATATAAAACTTTTTGACCTTGTGACCTTGACCTTGACATTTGATCTACTTTTGTAAAAATCTTTAAATGGCTATAACATTTGCACCAGTAGGCCCAGGGCTTTCATATTTTGTATGCATATTTCTTTTGTCAAGACCTTTCCAACCATACCAACATTTTTGACCATGTGACCTTGACCTTGACCTTTGACCTATTTAATCAAACTTTAACCAAAAACCTTAACCTTGGCTATAACTTTTGCATTTTTGAACCTGGGCCTTTTATACTTGGCATGTGTATTCCTCATGGCAAGACCTTTCCAACCATATAAAACTTTTTGACCTTGTGACCTTGACCTTGACATTTGACCTACTTTTGTAAAAATCTTTAAATGGCTATATAATTTGCACCAGTTGGCCCAGGGATTTCATATTTTGTATGCATATTTCTTGTGTTAAGACCTTTCCAACTATACCAAAGTCTATGACCATGTGACCTTGACCTCGACCTTTGACCTATTTAATCAAACTTTAACCAAAAACCTTAACCCTGTGCCTTTTATACTTGGCAGGTGTCTTCCCTGTGACGAGACCTTTCCAACCATACAAAACTTTTTGACATTGTGACCTTGACATTTGACCTACTTTTGTTAAAATCTTTAAATGGCTATAACATTTGCCCCAGTAGGCCTACGGCTTTCATATTTTGTTTATATATTTCTTGTGTCAAGACCTTTCCAACCATACCTACGCTTTTGCCCTTGTGACCTTGACCTTAGACCGGCTTTTGTATAAATCTTTATATGCCTATAACATTTGAACCAGTAGGCCTAGAGCTTCCATACTTTGTATGTACATGTACATTGTATGTTTCTTGTGTTAAGACTTGTTCAACCATGCCAATGTTTCATTTACCATGCGACCATGACTTTTGACCTACTTTTGCAAATAAGCATTACATTACAGAACATGACGCTGGCTGGGGGCATTTGTGTTTCACAAACACATTGCTTTTCATCTGATCTTCACCAAACTTTCTGAAAATGTTTGTTGACATAAAATGGAGACCAATTTGGATAACCAGCGGCACCAATTTATGCTAGGCCCTTTGGAGTAATGGCCCTTGAAGTCCTCAAAATGGCGCTCCACTACAGTTTCAGCTCTCTAACTTTTACGTTTGATAGTCTGGATTCCCCTCCCTGTATCATCGGGGGCATTCGTGTAACTGGGACACGCTCTTGTTCTTTTTGCCATGGTACTTAGATATGTTTGAAGAACCTATGCTGAAATTTTCATAGAGATCCATCTGTGATTTCATTTGGTCGCGTATGTACTGCAATTCAAGTTGAAAAGGGGCATAATTCTGTCAAATTGTATGCAAGAGTTGTCATATTTAAAGCAAAGTCTTACAATACAACACATATAATGTGTACCACGTTTGAAGACAATATCATGAATAGTTTTCAAGAAAATGGCATGTTTAAGAAAATAGAAAAAAAATCAAGTTCAAAAGGGGCATTATTCTGTCATTTGTTGGCAAGAGTTATGTAACCTCAAGTAGAGTCTGCAAAGAGTTTGAAGACAATATCATGAGTAGTTTTGAAGAAAATGGCATGTTCAAAGAAAATATTCTCAATCAAGAGACAAAAAAATCAAGTTAAAAAGGGGCATAATTCTGTCAAATTTGGTGCAAGAGTTATGAAACCTGTCAATGATTGTCCCCAAATAACATTGATAATGTATACCAAGTTTGAAGATGGTATCATAAACAGTTTTCAAGAAAAAGGCAAATGTGCCGGAAGAACGCGACGGACCGACAGACATGTACGGACCGACCGACGGAACGAGGGACGGACGGACAACGTGATTCCTATATAGCCCCCACCACCGGTTTTGTGAGTGCATAAAAATACATGTGTTTCCGGTAATCCGAGACCCTAGTTTTTTCCCTCCGACCATAAACTCTTTTTTTTCATTTTTCGAAAAATGCATCGGTGATGTCGGTCATTTTTGCGGCGCATGTGACATTCGTTTTTTGAGGAGCGTGTTATGGAAGATATTCTCCCATTAATTGTTTAAGTGTATGAAAATTTTATTTTTACGGTACCTACGTAAACTTTGCTCTAAATCTATCATGAAGTACCTTCCTTTCTAGTTAATTAACCATTGACACAGTCAACGTGCAAACAACACATTTCATTGACACATTTGACATGCATACAAATTCCATCTATCATATGTAAGTAACTCTTTAGCCGTTTTGGTATACCAATATTGATCAACAATCATACCAGTTTAGATTTTTAAGGTAATTTTGATAATGGGCCCTACCAATAAAATCAACAATTTGAATGGATATTTATAACGGGTTTTCACGTAAAGCCAAGGGCTCTACACAATAGAATACATTCATTTTTTTTATCATATAAATGTGTTTAAAAAAATCTGACCGCCCACCCCTAATTTTTTGGGACATGTAATAGGCACATTTTTATTTATTTGTTTGGCCTAAATGGTTTAAAAGGTCCTAACAGCATATATTATACACGTCACTACGCGATAATTGGATAATGATTGTTATTATACTGCAAAGTAAATTCCTTACTTCTGATAGGCTAACGAGCCGTAGACCTGACTCGAAGTACCCTGTGAGCTGACAGGGTACATAGAAATGCAGCTGTTTCATTGACTGACAGGCTCTGCAGTCTTTGCAGAAAATAAGACGGCCGACTGCTCGACAGGACTGAGTGCATTCAATCGGGCATCCTCTGTTTTAAGTCCATTTCGGATAAGAACTAATCGGGGTGGGATCTTTCAAGTCACATTTTTTTCTTGAAAAGTTTGATTCAACCATCTATATACGAGTTTGCCTATTTCTCTTTTGAATAACAACGTCATAATCATATGACGTCACTTACACTCAACGTCATATGTTTTGACGCGATTTTGTTACTGTTTACTATGAGCGGTGTGCACGACAAATTCCGAAATATTTAATTTGAACAATGAAAACTTTGCAGTATAATAAATTCGTTATACAGTATCCTCACAGGGTACATGAGGATTTCTTCCCGGCTGGTAAAAGCATGCAACCCTCGTCTGACGGCTCGGGCAACAATGATTTTCCTCAGTCGGGAAGAAATCCTCATATACCCTGTGAGGAAACTATAACTAATATAGTTCAAATTCATGTTGCGAAAACTAATGACAATCGTTATGTCCTGCATTAAGTAGTTACATCTTGCGTTATTCTCAGTGTGCTGGGGGTGCTAACCGCGGGTCATTCTGATTAAAACATTTCAGATGCACGAGGAACAGCTTTCGCAAAGCCTCGTTTTGACACCAAGTTCAAGTTGAGATGGGATGACAACAAACTATACGTGTTGATGTATGTCCAGGAAAAAGACCTATGGGGCACCATGACCCAGCGTGACACAAATAGTGAGTGTGAAGGCGTTATGCATTCCCTATTAACCCATTCATGCTTCGATATTGCAATGAGGTCTCCCTCTATACTTGCTGAAATATTTTATTGTATATATAGAAGGGTAATCTAAAGACACTGCATTGCTTGACCATACAGCAAATCATTTCATATGATATAGCAACTAGTACACGCCTTGATGAGATACTGCGTACATCGGTGTCTCATCGGGGTCTACATTGTTTGCAAATGTTCAAAGAATTGTAATATCTTGGATTGAATAGCAAACAAATACAAGTATACAATGGAAAGTTGGAAACAGTAACTTTTATTTGTAATATAGCATACCTCTGACTACAAAAATATCATGTACAGAAATGCAAAACAATAATTTAACCCATATCTTAATTATTGGTAGGAGATCCTCAGATGAATTATTGTTCTATAAATCAAACTTCATTTCATACAGTTTCTTGAAACAAACTATTACTCAATAAACTACTACATGTATGCATGCTCTTACAGATACAGCAGTCTGCTGTAGATTCTCTTACACCTCACTCTTGTGAATAAATGATGAAACAACACAATTGTGAAGCCATTTATCATATTGCTATCAATGTATGGTAAATGTGTACAAATAGTTTACAATTAAAACAAATTGGTAGTAAACCATAACAAAACACATAGCTTCTTTTGTTTATCTATAAAAAGACATCAGATGTCATATCTTAAAATAGAAGCATGATGCCAGCAGTAAACAGTGTCTGCAACAGTCTGTGTCTCCTAATTTTACACTCACCATTCATATCTGGTAAATCTGTAAATGTACATATACCAGCCTGGCTACTCAGAGCTCAAGATAAGGGGGATATTTCAAAAACTAGAATACGTGTTTCTACTTAAAACCCTATGGTGTCGCTACTCATTAGAAATGTCTCGAAGAGACAAGTCTAATGAATAGTAACATCTTAGGATTCGGTGCTGAAATAAGTGAGAAAATGTTGGATTTTCTGATCAAATATGATTCGTTGAAAATGTAGGTCTAAATAGATACCATGCAGCTCCGCTTAAAAAGGTTAGGTATTGCCTATTTTGAACGATTTAGGGTTATTACCTATTACTCTATTTAACTTGTAATTCGGTACTTTTTACTGTTTTGCTGTGTTGTTTTGACATCGCCTAATTCGAGGGCAATAGTTTTAAGAACGAACGCTAGAACGAACTATTTTGTTTAGTCCCTGCGCGAAAAAGATGCGAAGAAGTTTTAAAATCAGCGTCATTGAGAAGTTTTCCGGTACCCGGGTATGCCGTATTGTAATGAATAATTGTCATTGATTGGTGTCTGTTGAATGTTAAATACTTTATTTCATGTTTTATCATTACATGTACTTATTACAATACATGTACTTTAGAATATAACCTACATTTTTAACCAATCAAACTTCCGTTTGTGCCCGATTAAGTACGGCACTTAATCATTAAGAATTGTGTTGTGTTTCGACGTCGCGTGGTGTCTGGCGCGCGGTATAGATAACTCCGCCTCGTAGCAACTAGTTGTTAAGAATGCCATATTTGGGGGATCTCACAACTAGAATAAGCCAGCTTTGTTTACGATATGTGGAAATTATCTAGTCCTCGGCCAATAAAAATATAGGTTATATTCTAAGTTAGTTAGAACATATTAAGTGAAACGCTCGTTATGCCCCTTCTTAATCATTAAGATTTCACTTAATATGTTCTAACTATAACATACCGAAAAGCAAGACGGACCCGAACATTACATATTGTGCGGATGTAAACATGCTTGAGCGCTTATAAACACGAAGACGCTGATCGTTTCATCAGATGTCTGTCATTTGCATTGTGGTTTAAATTAGTGTTTTTTTTTAAATCTAGTTATGTGGGATATAAGTTAATAAAACGGTTATTTCATGAGTGTTGGGAAACAGTCAAAACTATTTTCTCTCATTATCAGGGAAAACATTTCGAACTGTTGCCCTCGGCCCTTCGGCCTCTGGACAACAGTTCGAAAGTCTTCCTTGATACCTTGGGGAAATAGTTTTGACTGTTCCCCAAATACATATGACATAACTGTATACTGTTTAACCGTAATCATATTTCATAATTACAAACAGCACAGGTGCTGATCGAGATATACACGGATTGGTTTGGACAAGTGTACACTTTTTGTACAGGATATTCACTGTTTGAACAAGACATATGTACCCGTCATTAGTACACTGTTTTAGATAATGATAATTAGCGTCACTACAGTTGATTTGGTGATTGTAACCAATGCGCTCAATGCGTTTGTATTGCACATTTCAGTGAACAATGACAACGATGTTGAGGTATGTATAATAATGATAATATTCTAGTGAATAGTAGAGCGAAAATATGTTTAGTCATTTGTTTAACATCGCAGGCAGCACATCCATATCGGATAGATATCCAACCGCTATGGTTCTATATCGGCCCGACATCTGTTGCAATAATTAGTTGTCGAAAAACGGACGATTATATGCACAGTGCTACATATTGACTCTCCAAAATGCTGTATTTTTACCGAACACCTTATCCATTATTACTGCTAACTTTCATGAGAAGACCATGACAGACATCTCGTTTATGACTGGTAAAGCAGTTATAATAAAAGGCGAGTTATTTCCCTAGTATACATGTACACAGATGTTTAAAGCATAGCCGATGTCTCGCTCTGCTCTGTGATGTTCAGTTACTTATATCCACAGGTTTTAGGCGCGTAGATTATGACACTACAGTAGACTACCCCCAGCTGCTTACCCCCATTAGATTTTCAAAATGCATCCATAAGTTCAATAAACATCGTTAACAAAAGTTTCAAGAAGTTTTAAAAGGTATACAAATATTTTACTTCAAAAGTAGCATAGAATTTTTTTTATTTCTTTTTAAAAAAGAGAAATGTGTTTGTTGAGTGTATGGATTGGTTTAAGGGTATTTTATGCACGTTTTGGGATTGCAGATGAAAAAAAGGGATGGGGGTAGCAGCTGAGGAGGAGGGGGTAGTGTCATAGCTTACGGGCCTAACGCCTATGCTTGACACATATTAACAAACTAGACCTCTACATGTATTACCGTCTATATAGAGACATTCTAGATTAATATTGAATTTTGGGCCAGGCCAAAAACTAGGTCACTATATCAAATCAAACCTTGTTAACGCTCTAGAGGCTACAAATCTCAATAGATTTTAATGAAACTTGGTCAAACTATATGCCATAATAAAATCTAGATCAAGTTGAATGTGGGTCATGACTGGTAAAACCCTAGGCATTAAAGAAACTTGGCCAAAATGATTGCCTCATTTAACTCTAGATCAAAATAGAATATGGATCCTGTCGGCTCTAAAGCTAGGTCACTAATCCAAGTTTTACATAGTTAACTCGGGCCAACATAAGCCTACAGACAAACACCACATCGGTACTTTCGGTACTTTGATTTTAACCCCTTCACTGCCATGACTTTACACAAGTGTCGTCTGCTTTATTTCTAATGTTTATGTTGGTATTTGACTTAACAAAGTTGTACTTGATGTCAAACAGTTTTGATCCTAATCAGACGCCGCTTTACGCGACGTCTGATCAGGATGACACATGTTTTCAAATAAGTTGTTCTCGGTGTAAAGCAGTCAAAGGTGAAAATAACTGTGTATCACCCTAGAATGTCGGATCCGAAAAGCTCGGAGTCCAAACTGATTATGCTCGTCTTTTGTTTTCTTTAATAAAAAAATAAATCATAAAAATCGTTTCTATGAACAATTTTGCAAAAGGCACTTAACATCCCTTTGTCACGTGTATATATTATCACATGTATTTGCAAACAACTTGAACCCTGATGAGACGCCGAATAGTTCAGCGTCTGATCAGGAACCAAACCATGTGGCATTCATTTCAATGTTTCTCCATCAAAACTGCTGAAATGAAAATTCAAGAAATAAGAAAGGAGACGAGAGATTTAGGCAGACGCACTGCTGTTTCTGAATGGTTTAGATTTGATGTCATGTTTTTCTTCCAGATGCTCATGGACGTTGACGGCTCTTTGTGGTAGTAAGTAGTTGACACCATTACTCTCCATTATAAGTTGGTTCCAAATAACTTGCAGTGGAAAATACATTATCATTTTCCATTTAAACGAGCATTTGTACTTGCAAACGCATGAAACTAAAGTTTACAAACCAAGAATTGTTAAAGTGAAGACGATTTAGCTATATTAAAAGCCTGAGACGGAGTAGTTTGGAGTCTGAAAAATTCGGCGACTCCAAAATGTTTGCCCAAGAGACCTTCCTACTTTTTCGCTGTCCTGGCGAATAATTGTCATAGGGAATTTTTTCTATTTATTAGACCGAGATTATCCCCTCTTCCAAGAACCAAAAGGAAGGTAGGACGGTGGTGGTCAATGCATGGGATGAGCCGAAATTATCTTTCTGAAGTCATCATCATCTCATCTCAGCCACCCCATCAGAAATCGTCGCTTTATGGCTTATTTTGTGACGCAGTGCCGCTATATCCAGCTCATCCATCCATCCAATATGTTTGCAATGATTCAGCATTGTTTTATTCCGTAAAAACCCCCATTTTTTGGTGGTTTCAAATCTTTGGCCCATTTATAGTCAGCAACGAGCTCAAATCTTTTACTTCATAAGTCCTCATCCGCTGCAGAAAACAAAACTCAATAATATCGTTTGGTATTAATGGTTCTTTAAAACGACAACACGATTAATTTTGATAACTGTAATTGATGAAACTCTGAGTGAAACGATATGAAGTTATGAATTTCTACATGTAGATACTGAATAAACATTTATTCTGAAGTATTTTTTTATTATTAAATATGATAGTCACATTAGTAGAATCTACTTTCACTTTGTTTTATGTATGAATAATTTCCAGACCAATAAAGTGGCGTGCTGCTTAATATGCGAAGGCACTGAGGATTGTTGAATCAGCGGCTGTTGAAAACAGCTTCCTTGCAATTGTTAAAGATGAAATTAAAAGAAATACAAATAATCTCCAAAAATGTCTGAAATAATAATCAAGTTTTGAAATCATTTACAAAATAGGGTTTTGGCCAAAATCCAGGTTTTTCAGGCCCTTTACAGTATCATTTAATGTTACAAGTTTTCCGCATTTATAAACAGTTATAATTCCTACTTTCAAAGACATTTAAAAAGAAAGACATGTATTGTTTTTAAATTTTTAAAATGTTACTAATAATTTCCAGGTTTTCTTTTCATTCCATACCTCTGTATTTCAGTTTGAAATAATCATCAGTGCTCGCACGTACTTTGATTCTTTTACTCCTGGCTGTTTTGATAAGATAATCCAGGTTTTTCAGGCCCTTTACAGTATCATTTAATGTTACAAGTTTTCCGCATTTATAAACAGTTATAATGTTACTAATAATTTCCAGGTTTTCTTTTCATTCCATACCTCTGTATTTCAGTTTGAAATAATCATCAGTGCTCGCACGTACTTTGATTCTTTTACTCCTGGCTGTTTTGATAAGATAATCCAGGTTTTTCAGGCCCTTTACAGTATCATTTAATGTTACAAGTTTTCCGCATTTATAAACAGTTATAATTCCTACTTTCAAAGACATTTAAAAAGAAAGACATGTATTGTTTTTAAATTTTTAAAATGTTACTAATAATTTCCAGGTTTTCTTTTCATTCCATACCTCTGTATTTCAGTTTGAAATAATCATCAGTGCTCGCACGTACTTTGATTCCTTTACTCCTGGCTGTTTTGATAAGATACTTATTTCGATTAAATATGTCACATTTGTTATATAGTTACAAACAGATACAAGTGAACGTTCTGTCTACGTGGAGGGATATAGTGTTTGCGGCATCTCCTGCAGACATGAACATCAATTTTACCACCGCAGTATCGAGCTGGAATGCTGGTATACAGAGTGTAGTATACACGACAGGAACAGTCAACAACCCAGCAGACCAAGGTACTGTATGGATACACGGCTGCCATAAGTTGATTTGGAAAAATCCTAAGATTTAAAAAACAAAAATGTTTTTCAAGCGCGATTACTTAAGGTGCATTCTGCTTTACTTTCAGTCTGCTTTAAGCTACCATCTGCTAAAATAAAATTACGAAGGCTTCGGAAAAATCTAGAGAAATGCGGATAGTTTACAGATATTTTGGGGAAACATGAATAAATGTACTGCGGCTTTAATCTTCAGTTTATACATAGAATCCTTTCAAATGCAACATTTTACTTTAAAGTAATGAAATTGGTAAAAATCTTCTTTACCTCGTACGGAAGCACAGTCGCGCCCATTTACATGCATTTTACATCAAAATTACATATACCAGCGCAATGGGTACAGTAGGGAATACAGTAAAACCTCTCTATTACAACCACTGAATTGAAGTCTAATTGGTTGTATAAAAGATCATATGGATATAAATTGTCCTTAACCCTTTCCCCCATAGAAGCGCCTTTTAGCGCATTAAGAGTATTCCTTCACTGAAGAAAATAGTTCCAATTTATACAGTCATAAATATGTATCATATAAAATATTTTCTATATTCAAGCAGATGATAGCTTAAAGCAGGCTGATAGTAAAGCAGAATGCGCTTAAGGCGCAGTTTGCTTTACTTTCAACCTGCTTTAAGTGGACACCTATATTCAATACTAGAGACATGCTATGTGGGAAAGGGTTAAAGAGCTTTCTGATTTACGGTCACTTTGCTTTAAGCAAATTCAATAACAAAGCTTGGAGCTAAAAGAGAGTAATTTAGAAGTTGCATATTTTTGTTTAACACATTGCTTATGCTCTGTTCGTTATGCCTAATTATATACATGTATCGCCTATGTTTTACAATAGACATGTATATGTTATACAAAATAAAGATAATTAATTGAATTGAATTGTCGTAAACACCTAATATTAAATTAACACAATTTAAAGAGGATCCGATATATTGTACGTTACTATTTCCAATTTAATCATAGACACCTAGTGAGCATATAAACAGGAGCCCTCTGATATGTTTGTACATTGTCATTTGGAATTATATTGAAGGAAAAAAAAACAACACAAAATAGTGAAAATTCGCCTAAACTTTATTTGAAACTGGAATTGTCCATTTGAAATCTGAGAAACTGGGGCCTGTCTTACTAAACATCGTACGACAAATGTTGTCGTAAGTCAGTTTCTAAAATTGTAAATTATTACTTATTTTCCAATCAAATCCTTTCTTGTCACCACTCTTTGGAATCGTCTTGAAAAGACGATTCCAAAGAGATGTAACAAGACAGGATTAGATGGAGAAAGCAGAAGTTAGGCGTATTTTAATGTTATGACTTACGACCATTTTTATCGCACGACGTTTCGTAAGACAGGGCCCTGGAGACTTACTGAGAGTTGAGTATTATTCCAGAGAAACCATAGCTTATCAGTGTGTTAATTCCAGGGGGAAATGCTGTGATGTTTACAGGTATTACGGCTACTAAAGGTATATGGTTACTTGACTGACAGACAGGTGAAAGCTTTAAAGCAATGTGACAGTAAATCAGAACGCTCCCTAAGGGGTGTTCTGTTTTACTGTCACTTTGCTTTAAGCAGTCACCTGTAATTAACACCTGATAATCAACACATATTAGTGGTCGTAATGTAGAGGTTTTACATGCATTTCAGACCAGTTTTGGACAGTGGAATTATCCCTCACCTTCGCCTCTCTGGCACAGTATACATCACGATCACAGCCACAACCGTCTGATAGCGAGGCGTGGTTCATGCAGTTTGGAAGGTACGTTGGTGATATGGGATAGACGAAATTAAACGCAAACATAACGCAATGTAATGTAGAAAATGACAATGTAGCGTACATACAGAGAGATCAAGCAACAACAAAGCCTGCCGATTAAGCTTAAGCTCACACCAAGGGGTGTTTGTTGCGCTCTATATAGTATCTCACTTCCCAACATACAATGATTTGGAAAGCTTCATTTGCATTTACCAATGTTCCACGAACGTCACATATCTATTCCCTCCAAGAAGTCTCGTCCCGAGATTTGGACTTTGGGAGAACCATGGGTAAGGCAACTCCGGTACGGCAATTGTCTTTATCCCACCGCTGCCACCATTTGTTACGTGCAAACAGAGTGACGCGGCAACAACAAACCCTTTCGACGCAAAGCTTAAGCTCACACCCAGAGATTACTGTTGCGCCATATATATCAGCTCGCTTCCCTACAAACAATGATTTGGGAAGCCTAATTTGCATAATGATAACAACGTTCCAAGAATGTCTCATATCTATGTCCTCCGAGAAGCCTCTTTGTTGCGCTCTGTGTATAATCTCACTTACCAACAAACAATAATTTGGGAAGCTTCAATTGCTAATAGACCAATGTTCCACGAACGTCACAACGTTTTTTAATCCCTTTTAGCATAGGGTCTACTAAAGCGGACATTGACAAACACTTTAGACCCTGATGAGACGCCGCATAAATCAAGGTCTGCATTATTTGTTGTATTGTATGAAAATTTTGTTCTGTATGGGCAAACACTGCATTATCTTTAGATAATTTGTATATCCGCAATGAAATATTCCAGTCAGTATACAGGGAGAGTGCATTTATCAGTGTCTACCCTTCCTGATTATAGAATATTATACATGTAACATGATATTATTTTATCTTTTGGCTCAGTCTTGCAAACTTCATAAATTGTACCCGTCTCTTAAAGGGACTCGCAACCGGATGGTGTACTTGTCAAAATAAAATAAAATACTCAAATAAAAGCAAATTTGTGGTTTTATTTGGCTTCTGAAATTAAAAAAATATGATCAGTCCAAAAAAAGTCTAAAGAATCGTCACCGAATCTTAGTTTTTTTTTAGATATTTTCCATCGTTTTTCTATAGCGTTAGTAGACGGTATAGTTGTTGTTGTTGTTTCTCTACACGGGCTCAGATATAAATCCGAGCCAAATAATGTACTATCAATCGCTACCAGTGAAGTACGTTAATTCGCTACCATATAGATAGAGAGCGCCAGTAGCCGCATGGGTAAAGGCGTTTCCTTTTTTTCATGTTTGTCTCCGCATGGAGGGTCACGGGTTCGAATCCCACCAGAGCTTTTTCTTTTCTTTTTTTTGAAATGCATTTAGAACAGAATTTCTTATCCTAAACTAAATCTTACCCATTTATCTATAAGCATTTGACATATATTTACAAATTACTGTTTTTAATGCTAAATCCGGTTGCGAGCCTCTTTAATATACTGTTTCAATAGACCAATGTAATCATTTGATAGCATCAGTCAGTTAAAGTCGCACTATACTTGGTCTTTTTCCAATCCACGTGCAGGTATAACTGCCTCAGTTTAAACATGTTCTATATTTCCCTTATGTATGCCTCACATGCTCGTTCTGTAGTTATATTTTTATTCGTTCATTACAGCTTTTGCATTACCACCCTTTACTCTACACATGCATAGCTTACTATCAGCCTTCAACGCATATGGTTGCTTAAAGACGAATGCAAGTAAAGCAAGCTGTTCCTTCACACGCATTCTGCTTCACTTTGACCCTTGATTCAGATTTTCCAACAACATGTGCATCTACGGAGTAAAGGGTTCATCCAACCCTTCTTCCCTTTGCTGTAAATTTACAGCAACGTTTTACTTGTCCACTTCTGTCTCTGGCAATGGAGCATATGGTGTTAGTTTCGGTTTTTGATTGCGCATGCAGGAACGGTTTTAATTGAATCGAAAACTGAGTCAAAATGGATTCACTCCGTCTACAAACGGACTGAGAGGAAAAGCGATGGAAAATATCTAAAAATCTAAGATTGGTTGCCTTTTCTTAAGGGTGTTTTGTAGACTGGCCATATTTTTTAATGCCAGATGCTCTATTATGCTATAAATTTGCTTTTATTTGGGTATTTTCTTTTAATTTTTTCAAATACATATACATTAGTTGGTTGCGAGTCGCTTTGCAAAATAAAACAGAAAAATCATACAGGAGCTTTCTGTTTTACTTTTATCTTGATGTATGCAGTCACCTGCCTTGAATATCAAACTAGTAACCCCATTTAGTGGTCGCAATAGAGGTATATTTACTAAGATAATATCACGAGTGTCAAATAATTATAATTATGTAGTTTATATTCTGTTCAGACGCCGCGTTGTATTTCAGTATGCTTAAAGCTACCCTCTGTTTGGCTATAGAATAAAATTCTTATGGTGCATATTCATGACTGTATAAATTCAGTAGACGAATAAATTAGAGAGGTATATAGGCGTATTTATTATAGGAATAAACAACATCTTTTTGCCGTTCATGACGGTATGAACACCAGAAGGGCGTTTACGATCAACTTACCCTGCGAAGCTAATGTGTTCATACCGCGTGAACGGCAAAAAGATGTTGTTTATTCCTTATATTTATATTTTTATTTTCTGTCTTGTCCATTTAAAGTGTATTTTGACCATATTTGTTTTCATGTATATGAATATATCATAAACCGGCCAAATAGGTTTGATAGATTAGTAATCCTGGATGTTAAAGCCATTCGATCTCTATAATATACGGTGTGAAAAGTAGTCCAAAATACATGTTTCGGAGTTGATTACAAAGTCATGCTTTTACCCAGTAAACTGTCGTTGTGTGCTTAACGAACACTTATAAGACATTAAAAAAATAAACAATGAAACTTAAATATCTATTGTAAAAGCATATTTTAAAAATTATGTCGCGCATGTTTATTTCAGCCTAATTACACGCCATAGCAACCAATAGCTGCTCGCTAGGTCGGTACCTCTCCGGCGGAGAATTCGCCCTCTTTCTAACTGGCTGGAACCAGTTTCGATGTGTTGAGAAATGACATGCATATTTTAAGTACGATTACATAAAGACTTTACAGGGTGAATTTAAACATAGAGTAATGGCTGATATACATGCACATGCATTTTTATACGCCCGTCTTCAGACGGGACGTATTATGTCGTGGCGCTGTCCGTCCGTATGTCTGTCCGAGCGCACGGATGGTCCTTTGTTGGGTAGGGAGAACAATAGATTCCATTCATTCCGTGATTGCCCTATTGTTATTGTTGGGTATTTTAGTGTACTGTTGGGTACTTTTAAACAAAAAATATACCCAACAAATGTCCAACTGTGAGAACGTCCGTCTGTCCGTCCGTTAACTTTTTCATGTCCGCTCTCTAACTCAAACAAATTTAGTCCAATCCTTTTGAAACTTGGTCATAACGTGTATGGCCATAATATCTCGGTCAAGTTCGATAACCAGCAAGATCGACCCAGACATTCAAGAGTTATGCCCCTTTTTTGTAAAAACGGGCATTTTACTTTGTCCGCTCTCTAACTCAAACAAATTTATTTTAATCCTTTGGAAACTTTGTCAGCATGTGTATGACCATAATATCTCGGTCAAGTTCGATAACCAGCAGGATTGCCCCAGACATTCAAGAGTTATGCCCCTTTTTTCGTAAAAAACGGGCATATTTTAGTTTGTCCGCTCTCTAACTAAAAAACAAATTTATTTAAATCCTTTTGAAACCTTGTCAGCATGTGTATGACCATAATATCTCAGTCAAGTTTGATAACCAGCAGGATTGCCCCAGACATTCAAGAGTTATGCCCCTTTTTTCGTCAAAAAACGGGCATATTTTAGTTTGTCCGCTCTCTAACTCACACAAATATATTCCAATCCTTTTGAAACTTAGTCAGCATGTGTATGATCATAATGTCTGGGTCAAGTTTAATAACCAGCAAGATTGCCCCAGACATTCAAGAGTTATGCCCCTTTTTCGTAAAAGAAAACAGGCATTTTTTAGTTTGTCCGCGCCCTTACTCAAACAATTTTTTTCCAATCCTTTTGAAACTTGGTCAGTATGTGTATGACCATAATGTCTCGGTTATGTTTCATAACCAGCTAGATTGCCACAGACAGTCAAGAGTTATGCCACTTTTTTCATCTAAAACGGGCATTTTTTAGTTTGTCCGCTCTCTAACTCAAACACATTTATTTCAATCCTTTTGAAACTTGGTCAGCATGTGTATTACCATAATGTCTCGGTTATGTTGCATAACCAGCAAGATTGTCCCTAACATTCAATAGTTATGCCCCTTTTATCGTCAAAAATGGGCATTTGTTTGCCCGCTCTCTTTCTCAAACAAATTTATTCCAATCCTTTTGAAACTTGGACAGCATATGACCCCTAACTTTCAGGGTTCTTTCCCTTTTGTTCACTTTACCTTGATAGGTTTTTAGTATGACTACATTCTAAGATCGATTTGACGGGCGTATAATGTGCCCGGCTTGCGGTGCTCTTGTTTCTATATAAATTTTATGCAAATCTCATGTTATATTAAGTATAAGAATTGACAAACAATAATTGCAAAAAACCTTCTATTTCTTCCATCATGTATATAGGAGCGAGTTCCGTCATACAGTTGTCAACAATCAATACCAGAAGGTAAATATAATACCTGATTTGTTTCAAAACCATTGCTGTTCTTGTTGTTGTTTCTAAGAATTAAAAGTCTTGTTCGGAGCAATTTTCGAAATGTTCCTACAGCACAACAGCTAGGGGTACCAAATGTATTGTGTGCGGTCGTCATACGACCGCGGAGTGTCACATGTCAATTTCAGCTCACTCTCGCCTTGATCTTTGATTGATATCAATTATTAAGATATAGAGCAAATATTTGTCCGAAAAAATGTTACTATATAACATCAGCTACATACCCCGGTATACGGAAGTCGGTGTGCTGGTGCATCTTTGGATGACGGAATGCCATACCATGTTCAAACATTGTGTTTAAAGGTCTGCATACAACGAAATACATTTGAAGTCTGAGTGTCAATAAATACTTTGGGTGTTTGTCACTTACTGTGACACAGCTCTAGTTTATTTCTGTAAATAAAGTTTCGTTTATCTATTTAGGCATCAGGAGGGCCTGATTGGTGGTCTTGGCAGGATTGTGACGTAAATTTCCATCTGCAGGACAGGTGATAATCTTATGTCTCTCTGTCTGTATGTCTCTCTCTATCTGTACGTCTCTCTCTGTATCTCTTCCTTCCTTCCTCTCTCTCTCTCTCTATTCCTTCCTCTCTCTTTCTTTTTCTCTCTTTCTCTCTGTCTGTCTATCTGTGTCTGTCTGTCTGTATGTCTGTCTGTCTGTCTCTATCTATGTCTGTATGTCTCTCTCTATCTATATATCTCTCTCTTTCTCTCTTTCTCTTCGGGTAGCACTTAAACATGTTATCGTTACTTGTTTTTTACACTGTAGAGTAGGGGCGTAACAATACCGTAATATATTGTTATATTGCAATACGCTTCATATCCATACGTATTGCAAGACGGTTTTCCGTATTGCAATATTCTATATATTAGTTGAGCACATCTGACAGGGGATGCCCTGTTAATTTGAATGTAGTACTGTGACAATTAAAACATTCACAGCAAATGTATATGTTAATTTTGACCCTCCCTCCCTCGTAGTTAAGGTACTCCTTTTATTGGTTCAATGCTATAAATAAGTTAAAATTTTATTCAATTTTGTACTTACAAGTTGCCATAATATGTTGAAATATATTTGCAATACGGTTGCACTCTTTATTACAATATATTGCAGTTCTGTTTTTACCGTATTGTTACACCCCTACTAAAGAGTGTCTTAATGTTTCTTCAGTGTCAGGTTTGTCAGCGTCATAATTGCAGTGAAAGGATGAACTGTATATACCTGACACTTATATTGTATAGTGTGATTTCTCCATTTTCAGATGGGGACTTGTCCAGTTTAAGCGGTCCCTGTCAGACACCAACTTCTATTTTTCCAAATGGCATATCTACAAGGCATTGTTCGACGTGTTCAATGGTATGAAGGTATGCAGTGAATAATACATGTCGAAACTCGATACTTCGATTTCTCTTTAAAATCGGATTTACCAGTATTTAATCAGTTTAAATTCGATTACTCGATTTCGCTTAATCGAACATACCCATAATTATGTTGAAGGTAAAACGCTCAGCTTTGTTTTAATTTGAAAAAAAAACCACAAGTATTTCAACTGAAGTCGCTTAAGTCGAACATGTCCATATGTTTCACCTTAGTTCTGATCTTGTTATGTCGGACAATATCTTATAGCTAGTGTTATTATGTTGACTGAAACCGACTATAGATAAAGATTATCTTATCTTATCTTATCTTATGTCCAACTCGCCTACGTGGAACTTACTCATATTTCTTGAGTTGACTTTACAGTGGAGGAAACGTTATTATTTCCTGTTTAAACGCTAATGAACAATTCTTTGACAATCCTGACCGATTATTTTAATCTGCCGAGGTACAAACAGTTTAGAGCCTGATCAGACTACGGGTGACCCGGTATCTGATCTGGCTCCACATGTTTGCAATGGAAATAATAGTTTTTGCGTAAACGCGTTTATTGGGAAAGAATAACGCCTTCTCCACTGTAGATAACTCGATTTGCTTCAGTCGAACTTATCCTTTTTTCGAAGTTAATACGTGTCGCCATAACCACGCTTTAACTTAGAAACAAAGGTAAGTTCCCTTTCAAGCCTAGTGTCTATTTAAAAAGGGGATATTGGCAAACAGTGAAGACTCTGGTGAGACGCCGTGTTATGCATCATATGAAATGTACTGGCCTTAGATCGTCCTTATTTATCTATAATGAAATATTCCACCAAGCATATAGGGAGAGTTCATTTCAAAGTCCAGGCATAAATGGGTTATTTAAAGCTAGATCTAATTGGAGTAATCCATATCGGCTATACATAATTTGGAAATTGAGTCACCATGAAAATATGCGCATTGTTTATTTGCACGCGTTATTTTAACACCGATGTTTCTTCAATGATATTTGCATAATTATAATTATCATTGTTTTACTAGTACATGTAACTCAAACGCAAGTATGATATGTACTGTCTCATTTCTATTTCCAGAAACACTACGGTAAGAACGGCATGTACACCACTTCCATATATGACATGGAGGTTCCTGTTTATTTGTTTTCTGGCGAGTGTGTGAAGATCCCAACGATCAGCCTACCTGGCGTCAATCAGTTCATAGTCACCGTTATTTCTAACGATCCTGCTCAAATTCCGGGGCATATCAGACAGGACAGATATGTTTGGTTTGTTTAGACCTAATGTACCTACTAAAAGCCAAAATAAACTACTGTACACATTTTTACATTTATTTTTACCTACATTATTTTGATACCAACTTGTTTATTAGACGTTGGCCTAACCTTTGCAAAGATTAATTTTAAGTTCAAACTTCCGTAAAACATATTTTAATAAGCTAAGTCGAATCTGGTACGTTATTGAATATCATGAAATAACCAGTTTTAATGTGCTGTTACTTTTGATGTAAGTTTCATCAAGAAAAATAGTACATGGAAATTGTTAGTTATGTGACAACGTTCCAGGCACGAAAACACGTTTTCCGGGCGTATGAATTATAGAGTGGCATTTGCAAAGTTAGTCAAATGTCTTACAAACGTTTTTGTACCAAAAAGGTTATACTTAATTCTTTTGAAACTATTGGTAAAAATAGAAGGTAAATGTGTCTAGTTTGGGTCCTGCATTGCAAATGCACAGAGGACATTGCAAATGCAGGAGCCCTTTAGGAATCTGTCTGTCCGTCTGTCCGGCACTTTTGATGTGACGCGATAACTCAAATAGTTCTTCAAGTATCGGGTTCATATTAACACCACATATTAAGAACCATGAGAGAGTGGCGCATATAGTTTGGGTGTTCAATCAAACCATTACGTCCAGAGTTATCTGCCCTTAAATTACAACCTCATTTGTCCATCAATCCTAATCATATTTTGACAGAATGTGTACAGATATATAAGAGCTTTATGAAGTTTGATAATTAACTTAAATCGGATTGGACTGTGTCCGTTTTCTAGTTTCTTTTGGCTTTACAATATAAGGACAAATGCGTGTGGTACAATGAAAAAGAGGTATCTTTTGTAAACTCGTTTAAATGCAACGCAAACATTTTGTGAATTTCTAGCCATTGATTTTTATCTGTTAGGCAAACATTTTAAAGTCTGGTCAGACATTGGGTTATCCGGCTTCTGATCTGGTTCCAAACTGTTTGCAATGGACATATGGTATTTAACATTATAAATGCGTTTACTGGGAAAAAATAACATTTTCCTCTGTGTGGCTGCTTTTGCGTTCAATTTAGGACAAATGCGTTAGGTTTGTTTGTTCAAGATAAAGATAAATTTTGTTTGTTCAAGAAAAATGTGTGTGTGGTAACTGTGGTTTGGTTGTTTCAGATAAATGTGTGTAGTTTGGTAATGCTCTGTGTAACATTTAGACAAATGAATCATATTTAGTTAGCTCTAGTGTACGGTTTGGTTACAAGTCCAGAATTGAACTGTACAGTCACACAAGGCGGTGCTCCACGGATACCTCAACAGGCACAACTCCATAGTCGTGTTCGACTGACGGATGCTATACATACGGTTTGGTGAGGCCAAGTATATAATTCAAGAAAAATACATATGATTTGATAATTCACTGTGTAACATTTAGACGATATGTATTGAGTCAGAAGTAATAAACTCTACTCTAGTATACACTTCAAGAAAAAATGTGCATTGGGTATTGTGTACAAATCAAGAGTTCAAGCGTTGATTGACGAAAGTTTCGAATCATAACTTGCGGATCAGGGGCCTGTTTCATAAAGCTTCGTACGACAAAAACGATCGTAAGTTAAAACTTTAAATACATTTAAATCCTCATTGTCCTGTCCTGTGACATCTTTTTGGAATCGTCTTTTCAAGAATGTCGCAAGACAGGATTAGATGGAGAAATAAATAAAGATCGAGACTTTTATAATCTGACTTACGACAACATTTTTATGAAATGGGTCCCAGCTAGCCATTATTTACAGTTGGTGAAAACAAATGGTCATGTATTATGGAAGTACATGTACATTTATTGTCCATGCTCGATACTGTGAGAATATCTTTGTTCACCTGTATCATGAACAAATGTGGTAAACTAACTTTGGTAATGGTAGAATATAGTCAGGTTATGAGTTTTACCCTTTGACACCATTCAAACTACAGAGCTCTGTGTATAATATGGCTGACGTAGTGAACACTTTAGAAGAGATGTACAGTAAAACCTCTCTTTTACGACCACTACAACGAAGGTTAATTGATTATTTATATAAAAGACAGGTGAGTGCTAAAGCAAAGTGATTGTAAAACAGAAAGCTCCTAAAGCAGCTCTCTGTTTTAAAGCGACTCGGAACCAGATGGTGCATTAAAAATAGTAATTTGTAAATATGTGTCAAACGCTTATATAAATGGTAAAGAATTAGTTTAGGATAAGAAATTCTGTTTAAAAAAATGTATTTCAATAAAAAAAAATATTGGTCTCTGGTGGGATTCGAACCCGGGGCCCGGCATTGGCGGACAGAAGGCAAAATAGGGGAAACCGCTTAGACCAATGGACCACGGAACTATCCGTTTATCACGGATCGATTTAACGTATTTCAATGTGTAGCGATCGAAAGTGCATACAACTTCGTAATTCGGCTCGTGTTTATGTCTGAGCCCGTGTAGAGAAGCTACAACAACAACTATACCGGTTGCTAACGCTATAGAAAAACGATGGAAAATATCTTAAAAAACTAAGATTCGGTGCCGATTCTTGAGACTTTTTTTGGACTGATCATATTTTTTTAATGTCAGAAGCCAAATAATGCCACAAATTTGCTTTTATTTGAGTATTTTATTTTATTTTGACAAGTACACCATCCGGTTGCGAGTCCCTTTAATGTCGCATTAATTCATCTGCAGTAAACACGCAATAATTAACACAATTTAGTAATCATAATACAGAGGTTTAACTGCAGAGTCAACCATGTGTTAAGCGGCATCTTGAAGTCCTTAATATAATTCTTCAAAGAATGACTTCTAAAGGTTGAGAACCCCTAATGAGATCGGGTCAAAATCAGTACCCTACGTGCAGCGATCGGCTTTTCTCGTCAACTGTCGATCCATTTCGAACCATGCTAAGCGTGTTCGGAACAGGTCGACAGTTGACGAGAATGGCCGATCCCTCTCCGTAGAGCTTGTTATACGGTATACTGTAGAAAACAAGCATTATATTATAAGATATGGACTAGACTTTTAAATTGTCCAGTCAAAGTTAATGTGTGAATGAGTTAAATTAAATTCATCGTTCTTATTTTACTAGGGAATGTGTATGTTACAGGGCTGCCACTTCTCCGATTATTTTTTTTCTAGTATACATGATAGCTTAAAGCAGGCTGAAAGTAAAGCAGAATGCGCCTTAAGGCGCATTCTGCTTTACCTCCAGGCTGCTTTAAGCAGCCACGTGTCAAAAAACCCAGAAACAGGCGATGGGGGTAAAGGTACGGTTCGTAAAATCGCACTTGAAAAATGCAAATTTGGAAATCTTAGTATTTTTTATGTCAATTTTTGACAGCCCTGATGTTCTGTTGTAAATTGTAAACGTGTCAGATATTCCAAAGACATGTAACTGGTATGTTTGTTGTGGAATAATAAATTGTTTATATCTCTACTGAAGAATGGCTGTTAGTCATTTATATACCTGTATGTTTGTAGTCGATGTTGTAATCCCTTTGTTCTCAGTCGAGTAAAATATATCCCTATTTTTTTTCTTCAAAATACACAAAATCCGAGTAGATCTACATACACACAATTGATATTATCTCGTGAAACCTTATAACCGATAACACCATTCAACCCATCAGCCATGTAAAAGAGATAGAGTCCACTTTCTTTTGGTGTTTAGATTAAATCGGTGTGTTGATAAAAGATAGCACAGTCGAACTACACAGACGAAATTCATTGAAATAGACATGTGTTCGGAAAATGCTCTGACGTAACGTCAAAAGCTCATGCCCCAAGGCGTTACGTACATGGCGTCGAATACAGTTCTACTAGGCTAATGAACCGCCTATAAATGTTCCATTTATCGTGTTTTTTTCACTGATGACGTAGATATACAAACACTGGTGACGTCAATTATGACATCAATTCCCCCCATGAAAAATCAATATTGGCTATATATTGGTAGGTTGGTTTTCCCCACGACCTGTCATATTCAATGTTTTTGAGGAGTTGAACAATGAAGAGAGTCAGACTGTCGAGACTTTGAAGAAATAAAAGAGGAAAGCAGAGTTTGGTTTGTTGACTGTAAGCAGTTGTGCATATTGTAAAAGAGTCCATCTATTTAGAGTACAGAATATGACAATCAGTCTCGGGTCAACATCGGTATGAAAATGCGGCGTCTGATCAAGGTCTACATTGTTTACAATTCATGGGAAGGCCTACGTGCCATGTTTTCTAGACCCATGCATACCAGTATCAGTTGCGGCATTTTCAATGTGGTAACGTATCTTTGTTTACACAGTTTGCTACGTTTTATAATTTGAAATTCACTCGAAGTTGGATATCTAGAGTTGTAGAGCTAGTCAATAAAAAACTGTTGTTATTCATATTTTATACATGTGTTCTTTCGGATGTTCATTCTGCTTCTGTAGAGACACGCCGGTGTTCTTTTCTGTTACAAATATACCAGTTTGTTTCTTTTTCAATTTACACGGAAGTTTCTTTTTTATATCTGCAAATTTCTTTTAAATATAAACAAACACAAACAAACAAACACAACCCCGAAAAATGTTTAAACGTCTAATTATTATTCGAACGTCAAAGTTACGTCATAAACTAGCGTCTGGGACATTTCTTATGGACAATTTGTTTGTTAAATTACAACGTTAGTCAATTGAAAGGTACAATAATTTATATATTTTTCCTATCTGACTATTTTTTGGCTAAAACTCATTATTATTTGAATAAAACAGCGCCAGTTTTTCGGAATAAGTAAATATCACATTGATTTCTTACATTGGGACATTTGAATGGACAATCCATTTCACGGATTACAGAAATATCTGAAGCGGTTTTGGTAAAACGACACTATATTTCAAAACAGGACAAAAAGTGTATTTTGTCATGGAGGAAGTATATACTTCCTCCATGATTTTGTCAACAAGAATTAATGAACTATAGTATAAATTATTTATATGTCAGATATTTGATTAGAAACGGTGCTTACACTTTTTTTGGTGCATGGGACAAATTCTCTTACTTTGATTTTCCCCCCAATCTGTCTTCCATTAATGTAGATTTTTCAAATAAATGTGTGCATTATATCCGGATATAATTTCCGTCAACGCTCCAGACGAAATGTAAGCAATTACTCGAGTTTGAACGGACCACACACGTTTCTTCACAAAAAGCTGCATGCAAATGGGACATTGGATTTTTTACTGATTATTACTAGTAATGACGACTCATTTTAATCGCATTTTGTATATTTCTAAAATATGAATGCGACATTGAGCAATCTGGGACGTTCATTTTGATATATAACATTAGTATTGTTTTAAATCTTTACATGCTTTGAAAAGCAAAATGAACGGTCATGTGAGTATATTTCAAAGGGGGCATGAGCTTTTGACGTTACGTCTCTGGTAAAATATTAATCCCAAAATGAAATAGAAAAAAATCGCCGCTAGACACTTCACAAGTTTCTCCAAATGCCATAAATATGAGTATCAAAATTTGCACGTTTAATGTGGAATGTTTATATGACATAGAAAAAAAAGTAATAGTGACATTGGTTTAAATAAAATAAGTAGGAAAAGTACTATAATGTTTATTTGCAAAGTACAAGAACTACATTGCAAAGAAACGTCATGGGATTAAAGGAATCGTTGATTTATGCTGCATTAAGTGACTGCGTGTATTCTTTTAAGGCTATGAATGGATCACTAAAAATAGGCGACTGCTTAGTGCAAGACCAAATTAATGCAGAAAGCTCACGAGTGTTCTGCATTAAGTAGTTTATGCTGCATTAAAGTAGCATCCTACATATTCAATTTTACAGATGAGTATTCTATTGAGATCTCTAATAGCTGCCTGCTTAATGATGGATAAAAAATAACGCAGAAATTTATAGATCTAGGAGCTGTTTGCATTATTGCATGCTACATTAAGCATCCGACTGTATTTTTTGCTAAATATGTGTATTTATTGAGATCTCTAACAGGTGACTAGATCTACTTAATTAGTAAGGCCAATCCGGGTGGCTCGGTAGCTCAGTGGTAAGAGTGCTGGCACTACAAGCCAGAGACCCTGGGTTCGAGTCCCGGTCGGGCCACGATTTTTTCACTCAGTCCTGTTACACATTCATAGAATAAGAAGAGATAAGATACGATAAGATAAGTTTCATTTTAAGTCAGCAAGATATAAACATAGCCCACTAAAATTAGAGGGGCGACAGTGCGTCGGCCGCAGAGACGTCAGTGTTTTACCTATAACCGCACGCACGTTAAAGGAAAACAACATTACGGTGAAATAATATAGATAGATCTAGATACGGAATTGCAAAAAAGGAAGATAAGGTAGATTCTTTTACATTCAGACATAGGCAATATATTTTTTCAAATATCCGCAAATAATTTGCCTAAAGATTCTTCATCATATGACATAAATCAACAAATTATTAAGTAAAAACAAGAAATAAATGACCCGCCAAGGGTTGCAGGTCAAAACGCCCCATGGTCAAAACGCCCCCAAATTGGTCAAAATATATACTTTATGGGATGATGGACAATTCGTCACCATGCAGATTCGTCACCAAAGCAATATAGTACAAAAGGGGTAGTCAATTCGTCACCAAAGGAAATATAGTACAATTTTTTTATATACTGCTTTAATCAAATTAATGAGTATAATTGTTCACACGTAGGTGTTATAATTACCTTTTTGTAGTGTTAATATACACGTTATGTAGATCTAATTGACACTTACATTTTGTTTGGATCCCGATCTGTACGGACACTTTTTGGTCAGACAGTTAGGAGCCCGATACGGGAAATGTAATTATTATGGCTATATTTACGCTATTAGGGGCAATTTGGTAATATTTTACCAAATAGTTTGTATCCACATATGATCTGGCTCCAAAATGCTTGTCAAGCGGAAGAAATAAAATGCAACCAGAAACTATAGATGACATTTCATTCCCATCCTTTTAAGCGTCGTTTGGAAATAAATTCATATAGATGTATAAATACAATTTTACTTTCTAACCTAATGGAGACACGTAGGGCCAATGTAATGCATTAACAATATTTCTGCATTACTTTTACGCTGTATAATTTTTCCCTGCATTAACATGCTACCTTTCATTAATTGGTATAATCCTTTATATATAGTACATGTATTGTTTTAACGGATTGATGGGATTAAGTATTTAATCAATTTCTTACTTTCTCATCATTTTTAAACTATTTATATAACTACTTTAATCGGTGATATTTGAAGCCTGAATCAAAGAATACCTGTTATCAGTATCCAGTTTCAAACTGACTGACACATGACTGACTGACACGTGTATGTTCAGTGAGCATGACATTCCTTTGTACGTGTGCCTATGATATTTACATTAATTGGTATGTTGTTTTTACAGTTAATATCAATACAGTTATAACAGGTCGGGTAATTACCAATCAACGTTTCACACCAGATTAACAACAATGTACATGTAATTAAAGTAATCTGCCTTTGGCGGTATATATAAGAAACTTTTACGTTTGACCCTATACTGTTTCTTACTGTATTAATTGTAGCTTTAGATCATTTTTTGCATTCATTTTAAGGATGTCGGCCTGTCTTTTTGAGCATTATGAAATTTCCAAAATATTTTACGAACTCATTTTCCGAAAAATGTTAAGAACTCATTTTTGGTGAATGCATACAGTCATAAAATACTATTTTCCCGGGAAAAAATTGGATTTTCGTTCGGGACGGGACTTTTTAAGTTTTATGTCCTATTCGTAGTTTACAGCATACACCGTTTTCATAGCTAGGTTGCATTTTGTTACATCCGATTTCATTTCAATTTCTCAGAATATAAGCATGAAATTTTCATGGTAGTACAGTTTTAGTATAAATTATAGATAATTCAATAGATCAAATGATATTTTTTTGAAAAAAAATATTTTTGGTAAAAATACACCAAAAAGTGAAAAAATGAGAAAAAATGGATTTTTTTAATAAAATGATCTATATCTTTTTTTAAAGATCCGGGACCCTGTGGTTTTATTTGCTATTTCACTAAAACTTTATGTTTGCAAGGCTAAAATCAACAAATAAAATATTTGGTATTTAGTTTGCTACAATTTGTAGGGCAAGTTTCACTGTGCCTTTTTCTCCCATTATAACAAACAAACAAAATCAAACATTTTTATTGTGGATCTTGAAAAAACTTTATTTTCAGGGTTTATTCTTACTATGGTAATATAAATTAGGATACATTTTGTACAAATAGATTGTTTAAATAAAGTTTTAAAACCCGTAGTACAAAAAAGTAGGAGTTTTTGTGAAGCTTCAATTTTAGGGGGTAGCCTTGAAAAATCTCAAATTGTGAAAAAGAATGGTCCGGTACCCCCACTTTTTTCACGAGTTTTGTCATAGAAACTTATTTTACTGTCTGTATGAAAAGTTTGAAGAATTTAATAATTACTTTCCAAAGGTGCACCTACCCCCTTAAATAACACATTCGAATATTATATATATAAAAAAAACCACTCAATAAATTCATGTCAATTTCCGTTTTATGATTCCTTAAACAGGTGGCTAGATTAAAAAAAAACTTCATTTCTGTGGACACTATAGAGATGATTTATCTCACATTTCCATTTTTATTTAAGATTAGTTTAATAATACCAGGGTCAGCGAACATACTCACGTATTTGTTTTTAGACAGGTGGTTTTGTAACAATCCACATTTCTCAAGTGCAAGAACCTAAACACATATTTACATTGAAAAGTCTACCTATTATTAGTGTTTTAGACAGCTGGCTGCTTAGATATAATGGCAGTAATAAAGAAGGTCATATAGGAGATTTGTGATCTTAAGTTTCATCTTCCTTTAAAAAGCCACCTGTCTTATGTTCAAGCAATGAACCTTAAACACATCTTAAACATTGAAAATTCTACATATGGCAGAATAAGGATTTTCCGATAGGAGCTTTCCGTTTAACTTTGAGCATACTTTAACCAGCAACCTTTCTTAAGTGCAAGCAATGAACCTAAAACACATCTTATACACTGACTCTTCATGTTACTGGTGTTTTAGACAGGTGGCTGCTTAAAGTAATAAAGGAATTTCCGAAACTTGGTCATAGTTTTAATTTTTTTTCGAAAAATTTCGGCATCTAGATTCATCTTTTATACTTATAGTAATTTATATATTACAATTGTAAATGCTAGAATATACATATGGGCTTATCGATACTCGTCAATTTCAACAATATAACTGATACAAAAATAATCCTGATCATATATATCCCAGGTAAGAAAATACCCTATACAAAGTCTTTGGTGACGAATCGTCTTTTGCCATTACTATATATCGCTTTGGTGACGAATTTGCATGGTGACGAATCGTCTGTAATTCTACTTTATGTGTGCTAAGATAAGATAAGATAAGATAAGCTTTATTTTGAGACATATACAAATAACATAAGCTCTCAAGTGCTGTTAATTATCACCAGTCCACGTGTATGCCGAAGTGTTGAAGTGATTGCCAACATCTAATTGCCAAAGATGTGAAGTATGGGGACTAGGTAAAAGACAGGCGCTTGGCAGGCACAAAGCAATAAAGAACAACTAGACAGGCGGAAGGCGGGCGTCGGTTAGATTATATAGTGGCCAACGGGCCATGACCTACCTGGATGATACCTGGTCGATATGGGTGATGGTGTGTCACTCAGGGTTTGCAGAATTTAATCTGGTAATCACTGTTGATTATAAAGTAGTGATTAACAGTTTAACATACCTTATCCAGCCACTGTCTGGCTTGTCCAGGTCACGAATCAGTTCACAATAAATATATAGATAATAAATACAATAAATAATAAGATCACTGCATTCAGCGGGTGTCTTGTTTGGCTTCCAGAATCGTAGTGCCTAACGCGCGCGTGCTACTCACATACGTAACTGCGTAACTTCCGGTGGGTACTGTGTAGCTAAAACCTAACTGCCCTCAGTACCATAACTACCACATTCCCCCCCGTTCTATAAAGGCCTTGTTCTACCTTCTCACGACTACATCTAGATACTTAGAGAATATGGCTATACTCAAACGATACCTACGACCAATTTGAGTACTATCTCCAGATGGGTATTTCTAGTCGGGAAGCAACACATAGACCTCAAACGGTATCTAGGACCAATTTGAGCACCGTCTCCAGATGGTTATTTCTAGTCGGGAATAAACACATAGACCTCAAACGGTATCTAGGACCAATTTGAGCACTGTCTCCAGATGGCTCTCTCCAATCCGGTAAAATCTCTGAATATGGTTTTACTATGAATCCGTTGAACGGTTAGTACCCAGTTCTGGATCCATACAAACTCCTTCCGGTCTGCTCTGTTGCCCGTATTATGACATCTACCGGTAGTTGTCTGACGGCGGCAACGGCTCTGGCAACATCTCCGATGTAGGCGGGCGTGTTGCAGCTCTGATTGTGGTGGATCTCAAGGTAGGGAGAATCCGTCTCTATCAAGAGCTGGTCCAGAGGAATATCTCGGAGGGCATTCCGTTGTTCTTCCGAAAACCTCGTCACCAGTCCAGTAAAACCAAAGACACAATTTGGAAAGGCTCCCCTCCACGCTGAATATATCTGGTAGCTGCTGTTGAAGCAATGGAGGTGGATGCGTTGATATCTCGAGCACATATCCTGAACGATCCTCAAACACCGGGCGTGAGGTTCTTTGCCAAGGGGATCCTTGCGTCCACCTCGCACATGCAGGACGAGTACATGGCCCAATCCGCAGACTTTTAGAACCTTCTTGAGAACCCGTTCTTGGACATCCCAGGTTGCCTCAGGGTCAGAGAAATCTAGGCCAACTTCACCCAGCGCCGAAACGCGGTTATCCGACAAGATGGCTTGCAGCTGTTGCCACTGCTGATCGTCAAACCTAGATGCCTTTTTAGGATGGACTCCTACTGCAACCCTCCATCGTGGATCATCCGGAAAGCGTAGATCACCAAATCGCTCTGGATCGCAGTAAACCAGGACTCCACCTGAAAGTGCCACCCTGCACTCTGGTCCATACCCAACATCTATATTGAGGCTGTCTTTTGCACTCTCTAGGGGCTGGCCCAACCGGAGACTTAGCCTATCCAGGTGAAAGTGGCTATCAAAAGCCCTGGGGAGTGATGGGTCAATATAGGTATTGGTCTGGCTACTTGGTCCCACTGATGGAGTCGCGAACATTGATGACAGGGTCGCCTGTTGAGCAGGCCCTTGAAACCTCTCTTGAGCTACTAGGGTCGCCTCAAAAACAGGCCCATGAGACACTTCATGCGATACTAGGGTCGCCTCGGGAGCAGGCCCATGATAAACTTCCTGCAATACTAGGGTCGCCTCGGGAGCAGGCCCTTGAAACGTTTCCTGAAGTACATGGGTCGCCTCAGCAGCAGACCGGGTATAATACATATCCTGGGATACTAGGGTCGCCTCTGGAGCAGGCCCTTGAAACACTTCCTGAGGTACTGGGGTCGCCTCGACAGCAGACCGCGCATAGTACGGCTCTGTACTACAGAGAGTGACCTCTGATGGTTGATGCTCTTCCTCCTGCTCCTCAACTACCTCCGCTGGAATATCTGGCATTGCCACGGTGACTGCTGGTCGACGCGGTCTCTTACTGGAGCATACAGCCTTGAAGTCCTCCCTTTGCCTCTCAGAAAGGTGATTGTAAAGAAAAGCCAGTGGTCGCCAATGGATTAGGCAGGCCACACTGTTGGCTGGTGACAACATGAACTCGTCCACTCTCTGACGGGTAACCAGACGGTGTAACCTCTGGATCGCCTCTTCAATCTCCGGAGTGACTGGATGATTGTCCTCTGACCTCCAGTTGTCATTGGTGAACGTCAGCAAGTCCTGCAGGGTGCTCTGTGAGCCAAGTAGAGCACTAGCCAAGAAACGTAACCCGGTAGCCCTGCAGTGGTCCAGAAAGTGTTCTTCTGGCCTGTCTTCTGTTGAGTAGATGGTAAACTCCACTGGCAGATGGTAGTAAACATGCCATTTCATCTTTCCAGAGCAACGACCACAGATCGGGCAAGTCTTCTTGGACCTCTTTCTTGGGGGTGGTTGGAATTCAGTTGACGTAGTGGCCCGCCTCTTCTCTACCTCCCTCACGGTCACCACTAGGTCGTCCCTCCTCCGACTTGATGAGTTGTCCCTGGTTGAACTGTAAAAGGTCTGGGACTCAATTACATTCTGTGGCCCTGGCACTCTTCTCCTTAAGCTCTCGCTGGCAACAGCTGACGTACTTCTGCTGCGCCTTTCCTCCACGTGTCCTGTCGGCCGCTTAGCAACAGCTCGGGAGTCCCCGCTGTGCCCTTCAATATACCTGTATACTGGAGAAGTCTCCTCAGCAACAGCTGGACTGGTTCTACTGCCTCTGTCCTCAGCTAGATCCCCGCTGCGCTCTTCAACATAGAGGGACGCTGTCTCCTCGACAACAGCATGGGTTGATACAGTTTCTTCGGCAGCAGCTTGACTGTTTCCCCGGTATGTCTCCTCCGCCGAGTCTCTGCTGCGCCCTTCATCAAAGTGCAAGACTGAGATGTTGGGTTGCTCCCTCAACCTAATGTCCCTGCACTCCTGGCGGGCCTCTGTCCTGGCACCGCCCTTCCGAAGACTAATGTTCTTCCGTGGGTTCTTGTGGGGGATGTTTTCTACAATCCAAGAACGGTCCATGAACATGGTGGCAGCATTTTGCATCCGGCTCACCCACACATAATTCCCTCTCTCCACGGCCAGTTTGTATTGCCCCACGATGCACTCTGCCATCGTCTCATGGGTGATTGTCCTTATCAACCCAAGGTTGGTGACGAGGCTACTGGGCTCAAGCAAAAACCTATTTCTGGTATTTCGCACCACTTCATCCACATACGTCCCCTGGTATCTTTCCAGAACCCACCCTCTCCTGGGACTCTCACTGTCCGACCTGTCCATCTGTAACTACCTGAAACATAAAATTAGATACACTTAGTAAGAGTAACCCTACTGAGCGATCTTGCACAATGGACAGACATATTCGTCGATTCCGTGAGCTCTTGCTTCCTCTACTTTTACACAGTTCCCATGAAACCATTCTCCACATTGGTCACATTGGATCATGAATTCTCCCGTATCAGGTTTCCTACACAAGCAATACAACTTGTTCTTCTGATTAACGAGAACTCCTTGTTCCCGGAGCTGGTGGATCCATTTGGGGATGTTTGAGTCGGTGCATAACTTCATTCTATCATGGTTGATGACGAACACCTTGTTCTGCGACCGCACCCTATAAATGTATGGTGACATCTTGGACACTATCAGGTAGGGTCCCTTCCAACGAGGAGTCAGTTTTTTACTTTTTCCTTTCACACTGGCAGTATCCAGCAACAGGATAAGATCTCCTTCTGAGTACTCTCTTACTCTTATCTTCACATCATAATCTCTCTTCATCCGTTTCTGATTGGTTTTCAATACACTCCTTGCTGTGTCATGAGCAGATTTAATGGATTCCTCTAGCTCAGCAACATAGTCATCTTCTTGAAACTTCTGAGATTTCTTGGAGGGAAACATCAAGTCCGCTGGTGTATTCAATTCCCTACCCAACATCAGTCTGTTTGGTGTATACCCCGTGTTTCGATTAACCGAGGCTCTCAGTGCACCAGCAATTTGCGCTAGATGCTTATCCCATCGGTTTTGATGTTTATCCGTGTAGCACCGGACAGAATCCATCAGCGTACGGTTATAACGCTCCACTTGCCCATTCGCAGAAGGACGATAAGCGGTTGTCCTAGATTTGTGTATGAGCAGCAGCTCACAAACTTTAGCAAATAACCTGCTTTGAAAATTCCTGCCTTGATCTGTGAATATCTGGAATGGATACCCAAATCTGGCAAAGAACTCATTCACTGCGGCTTGTGCTGTCATTTCAGCAGTCTGTGCCGGTAAGGGCACACACTCAACCCACTTGGTAAATTGATCTACCATCACCAATATGTGTTCATTCCCATTAGTCGTTTTTGGCAATGGTCCAAGAAAATCCAAATGAACTCGTTCCATAGGGGCGCCCGCATGGTACAAGGTGAGGGGACTCTTTGAATGTCTTGTTACCCCTTTATTATGATTACACATCTCACAGCCCCGTACATACTTTTGAATGTCCTTTGCCATGCCATACCAGAAATATTTGGCCCGAAGTTTGGCTTTAGTCCTGTCTATGCCTTGATGACCTGCAGACGGAATATCATGAGCTCTCTTCAGGAGTTCTCTCTTCAGACCGGCCGGAATGACTAAAATCCTTTCCTCGTCCTGGTTCTTTTTCCACAGTATTCCATCTTCCAAGAAGAAGAGGTTTCGGTTAAGCCAAAGATACTTCTCAGCCGGACTGGACAACATCAGTTCATCCTCCGTCGGTTCCTCATTTGACATTAACCCTTTTATGAGCATTGCATACTGAGAATCCTTGTTCAACTCTCCTTTCAAGTCTTCTGGCTCTACGAAACTTTGCATCCAATTGTCGTCCTCACCATCTCTCGAAACTGTGTAAACTGCAGCGGAATCTTGGAGAATCATACTCCCATTTTTCTGCGCGACAATATCCAAATGTACACTGCATGGGTCGCTCCAACAGCCCTCGCTGTCCCAGGGCCACATGGTCTGTACTTCAAGCTCCGCTCCCCCTTCAGTCAGATCGTCTGAGCAGCTGGTAGTCAAGACAACCACATCATCCACATCTTCGACAAAGTCGGCCCAGTTTTTATGCGCCTTCGTGCAGTAGTTGCAACCGCCACAGGGAAGACTAGACAGCTCAAACTCTGTTAGACCCAGTTGGTAATTTGGACAGGCCATTTCAGAACCGGGCCTCCTCGATAAGGTGTCCGCATTGGCATGTCTCTTTCCCGGTCTATGTGTCACCTTTAAGTCATACTGACTTAATTCTTCAATCCAGCGAGCGATTTGGCCCTGCGGTTCCTTGAAGTTCAGCAACCACGTCAGACTACTGTGATCCGTCCTCACAGTAAAAGGTCGCCCCAGGAGATAATGTCTGTACTGCCTAGTGAATCGTATGACAGCCAGTAGTTCTTTCCTTGTTACACAATACCTTCTCTGTTCCTTGGAGAGGGTATAACTTCCGTATGAAATGACTTTCTCTTTTCCGTCCTGTACCTGGATGAGCTCTGCGCCGATAGCATAATCAGATGCATCAGTATCCAATATGAATGAATCCTCACTATTTGGGAATGCCAACACTGGAGTTGAAGTCAAGGCTTCCTTTAGGGCTTGAAATGCAACCTCCTGTCTCTGCAACCATTTGAATTTATGTTTTCCGGTAATGGCATACAATGGTTCAGCTAGCTTGGCATAGTCTTTTATGAAAGTTCTGTGGTAGTTTTAGTCGGCGTAGGCCATGTTTTTACGGTAGCCACCTGTTCCGCATCCACTTCCATCCCTGATTCACTGACCCATCGCCCAAGAAATTCAACCCTTTGTTGGAAAAGCACACACTTCTTTGGTTTCAACTTTAGTTGGTAGAACCTGAGCCTTTCAAATACCTGTGTGAGATTTTGTATGTGATCCTCGAAGGTCTTGCCCATGACCAGGATGTCATCCAGAAAGGCGAGGACGATATTCCAGTTTAGTCCTCTGAGTACCAAATTCATGACCCGAGAGTAGGTCGCGGGAGCGTTGCACAGGCCAAAGGGCATGGACATGAACTCGAACAAACCATACTTCGTCATGAAAGCGGTATTCTTTCTGTCCTCTTCTGCTATTTTTACTTGCCAGTACGCCGAGTTGGCATCAAGCTTGGAGAACCATATGTTTCCCGCAAGTGTGCTTGCACATTCTTCTGCCAGCGGTAGCGGAAACACATCCTTCACTGTTATTGCGTTTAAAGCTCTATAATCGACACACCACCTGACTCCTCCGTCGCGCTTCCGCACCAGCACCGGTGCCGAGGCCCATTCAGACACCGAAGGTTTAACGACCTTCGCTTGTAGCATTTTCTTCAAGTTGGCTTCCTCTTCAGCTGCAAAGCACAATGGTGTGTGTCTCATCCTCTGCTTTATTGGCTTCGCATCTTCAGTGTCAATTCTATGTTGAATAGCTGTAAAATTGCCCAGATCCAGATCTTCTTTAGCAAATACATCTTGGTGTTCAATCAGTAATCTTTCTACTTTATTTACAATTACCAGGGTCAACCAAAGCACAGTTATTGTTACTAGTGCAATGTGTGACCTTCAAAGTCAAATTTCAAACTATATATACTGAACAAAGCTTAAAATTTTGTTAGGTGTAATAGCTTACTTCAATTAAATCAACCTTTCTTGAGTTCTAGGCAAATGAAATTGCTCTGACTGTACAGCTTATCCGCTCATAAACTCAAACTACAAACTAACTATCACTAAATATGAGAAGCTAAGCAAATTATGGTTAAACAACACTCCGAAAAATATATAGAATTAGTTTTTGAATATTTCGTGTATCGAAAGTGAAAAATGTCACGCGGTAGTCAAGGTCAAGGATATTACCGTTTAAGAAAGCTAAATGTTTGAAAAACCGCTTTTCCGGTCAAATTTTCCGAAATTTCAATAAACAATTACAAAGTTACAAGTTATTTGAAATTATTAAACAGTCCTTATTCTAATAAGAGCCAGCCAGGTATTGCCGATAGTTTCTGCAAACCAAAATGGCGGCAAATCTATTTACGAAATAACAGACAAACTGCGACGGATTTAACTCCGAAATTAAATTAAGATGAGTAAATACAAAGTGCGTATGCTATCGGCACTTATTCGCGCTGTGAAAACGTTATGTTCAAGTTCCCAACTTGAAGAATAACGACTCTAGCAACGAGTGAAAATGCCCAAGTTTACAGCACAAATAACGGCACGGAAAGAGATCGCAGCGCCATTAAAGTAGTGATTAACAGTTTAACATACCTTATCCAGCCACTGTCTGGCTTGTCCAGGTCACGAATCAGTTCACAATAAATATATAGATAATAAATACAATAAATAATAAGATCACTGCATTCAGCGGGTGTCTTGTTTGGCTTCCAGAATCGTAGTGCCTAACGCGCGCTTGCTACTCACATACGAAACTGCGTAACTTCCGGTGGGTACTGTGTAGCTAAAACCTAACTGCCCTCAGTACCATAACTACCACATTTATATATAAAATACGAAAGAATAATTACAAACTCACAAGATTTTATTTTTGATAATGAACAATTGAAATCTACGATTCGGGGGCATATAGTTTTTGTCATGGCTGTTGGTCCGTCCGTCCGTCCGTCCGTCCGTCCGTCCGTCCGTCCGTCCGTCTGTCCGTCCGTCTGTCTGTGCCAAAAACCTTAACCTTGGCTATAACTCTTGCAGCCATGTAAAGGAGAAGAATTTATATAAGTTTACCAAAACTTGTTTTCTAATCCTTATATTTATATGTGAAATTATATGTATTGTCATTTATGAGTGGTCGACATTAATGGAAGAAAGAAAGAAAGAAAGAAAATGACTGTATCTATTTTGAAATAAAATACTGTTTAAACTAACTCTTGCATTTTTGTACCTGGACCTTTTATACTTGGCATGTGTATTCTTCATGGCAAGACCTTTCCAACCATACAAAACTTTTTGACCTTGTGACCTTGACATTTGACCTACTTTTGTAAAAATCTTTAAATGGCTATAACATTTGCACCAGTTGGCCCAGGGCTTTAATATTTTGTATGTATATTTCTTGTGTCAAGACCTTTCCAACCATACCAACATCTTTGACCATGTGACCGTGACCTCGATCTCTGACCTATTTAATCAAACTTTAACCAAAAACCTTAACCTTGGATATAACTTTTGCATTTTTGCACCTTGGCCTTTTATACTTGACATGTGTTTTCCCTTTCTAACCATACAAAACTTTTTGACCTTGTGACCTTGACATTTGACCTACTTTTGTTGAAATCTTTAAATGGCTATAACATTTGCACCAGTAGGCCTACGGCTTTCATATTTTGTTTATATATTTCTTGTGTCAAGACCTTTCCAACCATACCTACGTTTTTGCCCTTGTGACCTTGACCTTTATTTGTATAAATCTTTATACGCCTATAACATTTGAACCAGTAGGCCTAGAGCTTCCATACTTTATATGTTTCTTGTGTTAAGACTTCTCCAACCATGCCAATGTTTCATTTACCCTACGACCATGACTTTTGACCTACTTTTGCAAATAAGCATTACATTACAGAACATGATGCTGGCTGGGGGCATTTGTGTTTCACAAACACATTGCTTTTCATCTGATCATCACCAAACTTTCTGAAAATGTTTGTTGACATAAAATGGAGACCAATTTGGATAACCAGCGGCACCAATTTATGCTAGGCGCTTTGGAGTAATGGCCCTTGAAGTCCTCAAAATGGCGCTCCACTACAGTTTCAGCTCTCTAACTTTTACGTTTGATAGTCTAGATTCCCCTCCCAGTATCATCGGGGGCATTTGTGTAACTGGGACACGCTCTTGTTTTGTATTTGTATTTAAAAAATAACCCAAGAATTAAAATATGATTTAGCTATTACATTAACTATTTAGGTTTAATTAACATAAGGATTTTTAATAAAAAAAATTTTTTTTTAAATTTAAGACTAGTCGGAAGCCTATCATGAGTCCGGATGGATCACAACAACGCTTGATACAGCTCGTGTGTTTGCTTAATGTCATCGCAAAAAGCGGTTCCGGTTAGGTATTAGATGCGGACAGATAATAGCCGAAAAAAAAAAAGCTAAAAAAACCTTGGAATTTTAGTGAAACTTTGAAGAAAATTATATATTCAAAAAATGAATACCAAAATTGACCACATACCTTATTTTTTTTAATGTCCCTTTGTAAAATGATTCCGAATAACACATTTTCCAATATAACTCTAAATGTTTATTACGTGTAGCAAGTGTCTGGAAATTGAGCTTTCATATGCAGTATAAATTTGACCCGGTTGTGTACAAGCGCCTTTGCTACCCGGATGATGACGTCAAACTTCCGGCCTAGTAAGAATTCGCGGCGCTGCATTTACAACCAAAGGTTAGTTTGAATAACTGGTATTTGTTTAACAATCAAGTTGTTTGATTACTTTAAATGTTATTTTCAGTTAGAAAACTGTTTTTTCTCCATATTAGGGGGGTCTTATAATATTTAACAATCTCACCTCTTACTTAAATATTTCTATAGGAAAGGTTCGAAATTGATTTTAACACAGTTCCTGATAAATCATATTTTAATTCTTGGGTTATTTTTCAAATACAAATACAAAAAAATCATAATTTCAATTGTTCATTCTCAAAAACAAAATCTCGTAAGTTTGTAATTATTCTTTCGTAATTATATATAATCAACAGTGATTACCAGATTAAATTCTGCCTTCCCTGTGTAACACACCATCACCCATATCGACCAGGTATCATCCAGGTAGGTCACGGCCCGTTGGCCACTATATAATCTAACCGACGCCTGCCTTCCGCCTGTCTAGTTGTTCTTTATTGCCTTGTGCCTGCCAAGCGCCTGTCTTTTACCTAGTCCCTGAAGTATGTGACCAGTACTGTACATGAGTATTCATTCCTTTAAAAACAATCATTGATTTCATGACAGGTGTCCATTTTGAAACAATTGGTGTCTGCTTTTATTTCTCAATTTCAGGTGATTGACTTGTATAAAGTGTCAAACATGTTTTTTTCCTGATCAAATGCCGTGATTGTGTCTGATCAGGATCAAAGCTGTTTACAATTAAAAATGGCACTCGGGGAAACGGCAGTGAAGATGTAAAGTAAATAAACGAATGCTGTAAATATTAAATTTGAATAATGACCCCTGCTTCATTTATTTACTGTGAGTAATCATGAGGTAAAGAGTGCCAATGCATTGTTTTCATCATATAATTGTACATTATAGTAATTTATGAGACAAATAAACAATAAACTGCATTAAAACCACCAGACACACTTCATTGGGTGACAGTTCTGCTGGCTCACCTGGCAGGGCGAATCAAATTATGTACTGTTTTGTTCTTAAGCAGATGCTATTAGCGGCACGTGTGCAAACTCATTTCGTGATTACAAAAGGTGTGAAATCTAGGTGATAAGTCTCCTGTTAGTTGGCCAGAGAGGAAATTTTGTTTAACAAGTTATGTTACTTCAGTCTTGTATAAATGTCTACATGTACGATTTATTTGGAAATAAATGCCTATATGCAGTAACTCCAACTCATTTTGGGTTTGGGGCCACGCAACTTCTTTTCTAGGGGGTTATGTCCAGATGTGGTACATTAGGATTATGACAAACATGTATATTATATGTTCGATCTTTTGGGGAATAAATGATAAAGATACTTTATAAAACATATATAAATGCTTATATGTAGTAGATCCAACTCGTTTTGGTTTGGGGGTGCTCTGAAAAAAAATATGGGGGCGTTTTGACTAGCCTATGGGGGCGTTTTGACCAAAATGGGGGCGTTTTGACCAAAATTGGGGCGTTTTGACTTGGGAGTGTTTTGACTTGGGGGCGTTTTGACTGTATTAAAAATTCCCCGCCAAGTGGTTGCATTTATCTATCAATTTTACTATGATTTAGGCCAATTAGGGTCATATTCGGCCTCCTGGATTTTCGCTAGAAATTATGTCGCGGGTGCTGGTGAATTCGCCTAGAGACGAACTCGCCTTCAATTAGATTTATAGTAATCCAGATGGTGAATTCGCCTAGAAAGCAATTATATACTGATTGTATTTCACACCTTATAGTACAGGTGTACGGTGCTGTCCTGTAATGCTGCGTACTTAAGCTATCATGTTAAAGTTTTCCGCTATAAAGATAGATAGATAGATATTTTATTGATCTAAACTATACACAGTTTCTCATCAATACAAATATAAATTCACAATACATACTAATAGGTACATCAGGGGTGTAAAATTTTCAGAATTGCTACTCGCCCTGCTGGGTAATAATGACATTTGAGTCATTAGTTTCTATTATAAATTTCAGAAAATCTGCTCGCCCTCATAAAATGTTATTCGCCATGGTGAGCGGGCGAGTGGAATTTTACACCTCTGAACATGTGATAGATATATACAAACACTTAATACACTGTATTTCTAACACTTAATACACTGTATTTCTTATTTTCTAGCTATCAAATAAACATATACTAAGAAATGTTGTAGTTGAATTTTTGAATATAAAGAATTTCAAGAATTTTGAGGATGAGTTTAGAACATTACGATAACATCAAACTTTTTCTGAACTTAAATGATTCCGATAATTATTTAGAAAGTCTATGAATCATACCCTTTGAAGAGTTCAATAACTGAAGAAATTTAAACAAACTAGACTCATTCTTCATATAAGGATAAAATTCCACAAAATCAGTGTCGCAGGCACCTTAAACGAATAAAATACTGTGATATGCTCTGCTCTTGTTTCTCACAGATACGTAGGGTCACCAATCTACATCCATAATATGTTTTTGAGATTGTGTCATTGTTTGTTTCTATTTTATGGTAGTCAAAGTATCCAATATAAGGGTCAATTATCCTGTCTCCACTATCATGAACTATAAGAACATGGTGCCGTAATCTTTCTACGATATTATTGGCAACAAAATTTTTTGTTTTTTTATTACATTTTCTCCAAATTGTTCTGAAACTGCTTACTTTCACTTGTCCAAAACCGAAAACAAAATGACAAATGACCACAGAACTCTGTCTACAGGTTTCCGAACAGATACGTTACAGCGATATTGTCACACTCAGTATAGTACTTGAATACTGTTTTCCAACTGCTAAGTGGTTTTAATACCTGGTCCGGAGTGTAATGAAACTGACAACAAACATTCAAACACATTTGAAACAATGTGTTATTAGTTTTGCACATTCCACGTTTCCGGATAGCAGAAAGTTTAAGTTGAAGAACAGATACGTTACGACTTTCAACACATTTTAATCAACATTATAATCGTACGGCATGCGTTTAGTTACTATGCAATTCAAATATTCCCTTGTTACTATTTCCCAAGAGAAAAAATAGAGAGGTCGAGACGTAAATTCACTCTTACACGTACAGAATTGATAAACATGAACAGATACGTTACAAAACCAGAAATGTAACGATTGAATAATTAAGGGCTATGCGGGTGTCTATAGATCTATCAATTCCCAGAAAAGTGATAGCATCCTTAAAATACAATATATGTAGTTCAATTAAGGTGTTCTAAGTTTTTATATGCGGTTGATTCTCACTAACAATTTAAAAACAGATACGTTACATTCATGTGAAGATGAAAAACTGAACAGAAGCATTGTCAAGTAGACTATTTTGTCATTAAGGTTCATGTAATGTCCCTGTACGAGAAAAAATACTGAAATTTGAAAAGTTGTAATACTCAATAACTATACCACATTGGCTAAAAATATTTTCACACAGTATAAATAATTGGTCAATGAAAAGGAGCACGCCTAAATTGCCATAAATTTAAAAGTACTTGTGTTGTCAGAAGCTCAAAAAGTAACGAACATGGAATGAAAATAACCTCTTCAGCAGAATATATCAAATCACTAAATGGCACGTATTTTCGGAAATCTGGTAGAATACATACAAAGGACCCCTTACATACTGGGTACTCCTACACAGAATGTCTTACAAAAGTCAGGAAAACTCACTATAATTGGCCTTTCAAATACCCCTTGCTTGATTCAAGGGCGGCCATTTGCATTTTACAAATTTTTAGAAGTTTGCCTACATTTAAAGTCCAGCACTTCCAAATCTACAAACACCGACTGACGATTGTTATATACGTGCAGACAGAGAAAAGAACAAGCAGTATGATCGATGGAATGTCACTTACCCGATTCACTGCATTTAGACAATATATCCGTTCAATCATAGCAATGTCACTGAAAGCTGTCGTTTATTCAACACCTTGATTAATACGCATTTTCTCGTTTTTTTAATAACCATATTTTCAACTTTTATTTCAGTACATTATTAATGTTGGATACATACTCAATAAAATAAGCGCATTGCACATTACTTTCGATCATAAATTCCTCCGTATGTCACAATTCTTCAGCGGACTACTTGTCGTGAAAGTAATTCTGTCCCTGTACAGCTGACATTTGTTTCAGGAAAATCAAGAGTTTGTCCCTTTAAATCACCTTTTTCCACCCATTCAAGTATTCCACACCTTTCCGGCCATTGTAATGTTGATTAATATTTCACTTTGCATTGCGATCTTTATTATATAAAGCTGTATATTGCTGTGAATGTATTCCAGCTCTAGTCCGGTCAAGGGGTACATCTATACACATTGTACATGTACAGTGGAGAATGTGTTACTCTTTCCCAATAAACGTGTTTACGCTAAAACTATTATTTCCAGCGCAAACAGTTTGGAGCCAGATCAGACGCCGTGTAACCCGGCGTCTGATCAGGCTCCAAACTTTTTGCCACCAAGATAAACATGAAATATCAGAATTGTCCAAAAGTTGTTCTTTTCTACGTTTTAGCGCTTTGCGTTTGCGTTTAAACGGGAAATAATAACAGATTCTCCACTGTATACAATACTGCACGGATCCGAATTTGGCTTTCTATGGGGTCCTAGTAGGGACACTCGAGACGATTGCGTTGGGCAGAGACACACAATTATTTTTTTGTCCTTCTATCTTTTCATGTATATTCTGCTTCTGCATTTCACACATACACACACATTAACATATTGTTATGGTTCATGAGTATATGCTACTACCACCCTGACAGCCTTACTTCAGTAGTTGTAAGGAAGAGACAACCAATATTACCAGTATACTTTGAACTTTGCGGACATTGAGTCTGTTAGTGAAAAGGGGGATTTAGGGGTAATATTTTAACAAGACTAAAAAGTAAGTAGTCATATAGCTGAAAAAGATAACAAATCCAACAGTGTATTATCCTAAATAATCAGAATGTATGATTACATTGCGAAAAGCTATTTCATAATTTTGTACAAAGCACTTGTCAGGTCAATATGGAAACACTATTATCATGTATTATGGTATCTATTCTTAAAAGAAGTGTTGAAATATTATGTAAGCCTGCCAATAAGCGTCTCCTGGATTGTCAACCTTACATGTACCGAAAGATTGGTTTTCAAAAATTGCTTGGTCATTGACGAAGCCGTGGTGACATGATACAATGTTGAAAATTATTTTAAGAAATGGAGGATATACATATAGAAAGATTTTACCTTAAAAATATTTTTCAAATTAAAACAAAAAATCATTAAGTTTACAACACTTTTCACAGAGAGTTATAAACAACCGGATCTCACTTCAGTTTATATAGAATTAAAAATAATAAATTTTGTTGATACATTTGTATGCCGGATGAATTATTTTTGTAATCGAAGCTTCAATGTCATATTCATGTGTCTGTGTACCTCATTGGATTAGAATCAAATATTGCATACTGTTTAATGAATAATTCAGTTGAGAGGGGTCGAAATGGAATATTCTTAATAATTAGAATGACCACACAGCATCTGGAAACAAACATTTACTTGATGCGCATTTAAAGTGATGTTAAAAAAAGCACTAGTAACCACTGTTCCCTCCATTTTACGGATGCATTGCAGAATACGTCCCCCTCATTGATTTTACGTAACATTTCAAAGACGTTGCCATTCCAACCAAAATGCACGTTGGAGGTCATTATGGAATAATTTTGATAATTTGACCCGACCTTGTTATCAAATACATCCGATATGTGTTCTATTGGGCTCATGTCCGAGGATAAAACAGGCCAAGGCAGGACATTAGTGTATTTTTAGCAAGAAATTGTGTGGTGATATGCCCCGAGTGATGCTTTATACATGTATTGTCAAGCTGAAAATGCCAGGTCCTTCCTTTATTTTGTATGAATCGTATCACTGTTCTTTTTAAAACATTGATGTAACGCTGAGCGTTGGCATTTTATTGAATAATAACCAAGTCAATTTCCAGAGTTCCCATTTTCCCAACCCAGACCATAGCGCTGCCACCACCCATTATGTCTCTCTCAAACACATCATTCTCCATGGTCACTCCTCCTTTTTGCGCCTTGAGGCGAGCGGACCGTGGCGAGAGATTCTGTTGCCTTCACGGTAATCAATGTAGCGCTGTTTACAGTGAAACACCTGTATCTGCGCACGTGCAAAGTAAGGAACACGTTGGCAAGCTAAGACGCATAAAGTGACCTGGGATTTGAATAGCAATTGTGTAATCGTTGTACGCAATGAAATCATTAAAATGGTAGCTGGTCTTAATGTCCCATTGCATAAACGTACCATTGCCTCAATGTACCATTTTCAGTATGAACGTACCATTTTCAAAAAATCCTATATTACAACCATGATTGACCATTATTAGTTGATGAAAAATTAAATTGTACTTTATATAATATTATGTTACATAGATGAAATAAAAGATTTTTTAAAATACGATGTTCCTATGTGAGTATTAACCACTTTTTAGCTCACCTGAGCCAAAGGCTCAAGGTGAGCTATTGTGACCGCTCACCGTCCGTAGTACGTCTGTCCGTCTGTCCGTCTGTCCGTCTGTCCGTTCACTTTTACTTCAAACGACATCTCCTCTGAAACCCGCCGATTGTAGGGAGAGTTCAAACTGCTTATGATGTTCCTTGGATGCTTCTCTACAGAAGTTGTCCAAAAAAAAGGAAAAAAAGCACAAACTCTGCTTGAAAAAGCAAAAAAGCAAAAATCTTTAAAAAATCTTCTTGCCCAAAACTACTAGGCCCTAAGCTTTGATATTTGTACAGTAGAATCTCCTGGTGGATCTATCTATAGTTTGTTAAAATGAAATCCCTAGGGTCACATTTGACACCACCCTGCACAGTTTAAGTGCTGCTCTAGGCAGGTTTTACAGTATTTTTGATTTAGGCAGAACTGTATTTACCTGAGTTACCCTTAATATACTATGGGCAAATAGCCAATATTTGCAAACATTTTGGATCCAGATCAGATGCAACATAATCATAATGCTACATCTAATCTGGATCCAACCTATTTGCCACTCATTTACCAACTTAACATTTTCTAAATTGTTTTTTTGTACACTTTTCACATACAGTAGGTTTTAAGCAGACATCATTTCAGTCTGGTAAGGGTAAGCCCAAGCGTTCTAGCCACTGAGGTCAAATATTATGCAACTCTGAACTGGTAGTGGGTATCACAGAACTGGTCATGATCAGCTGAACATGTTGTCTGCTAAAGTTTAGATATGGTTCAGTCTGATTCATACTTAGAGAAACAGGATCTGGAAGTGATCCACTGACAGTTATGTAATTATGTCTTATGCCATATTTATACATATGTTTAATATTGGTTTTGTCAGAGTTATCTGTATGTCTTTTCAATAATTCCACTTTAAACAGTCATGAAAATGTAAGATGCAAAAGTAAAGCAAAGTGTGCATTAACCCTTAGCCCGCCAAATAAATTGTCGTCTGCTATATTTCTCGTCTGCTTCAAGTTTCAAAGTGCTTCAAAGTTGCTCAAAATTGCTGAAAATGTTGTCCGAGTGTCAAACAGCTTGGATCCGGATGAGACGCCGAGTTACTCGGCGTCTAATCCGGATCCAAGCTGTTTGCATATAAAGCTATAGTCGTGAGTGGCAGGCTAAGGGTTAAGACACATTCTGCTTTACTTTCAACCTGCTTTAGGTGGCCACCTATTTTCAAAATTAGAAACATGCTATGGGGTAATGGGTAAAATGAAATTGCCTATTTGGAAAGAGCCTGATGAGAGGAAGTGCCATTTGCAAAGGCCATAACTCTGACATCATTGTTTTTTTAGTTATTTCCCTTTGTGATATTTTCTTGTCAAGAAGACAACTTCAGTTCTACTGATGCTATTGTAATGAAATTTTATGTATGGAAAGAAACTGATGAGAGAAAATGCCATGCACAAGGGCAGCAATATTTAGTTTTTCCCCTTTGTCATATTTTATTGTCAGGAAAATAATTCCAGTTCTGTTGACGCTAGTGAAATAATTATCATTTATTGGAAATGGAAATAGCTTGATAAGAGGATGTGTCATGGATAAGGGTCATAAGCTTGGCAACAAAATTCACTTTTGTCATGTTTTCTTGTCTGGAAGATAACTCCATTTATAGCTATATTAAAATGTTGTCTTGCCCAGTCAACTTAGGTACAAACTTCGATGTCCTCAGGTGAGCGAATTAAGGGCCATGGCCCTCTTGTTGTAGAAGTTCAATGAGTTTATACAATTCAACATGTATGTATCTGTATTCTTTTTCGCAATAATCGGGTGTGGATTTTTTAACTACAAATATCAATAAATCAATCAAATTAGATTGGGGATAATTATAAACCATTTCTTATTTAAAAAAAAGTATATTAAAATTGTTTTCTATCAGTTTTATATAGTGGTACGTTCAGTCTAGGAAAATGGTACATTGAGACTGGTACATTGATGCATTGGTACGTTAAGACCATAAACCATTATAATCATGCATATATCTTGCAACATGCGTTAAAACACAGTTATAGAAGAATTCTAGGAAGAGGATGGGCTCATAAAGAAGCAGATCCTCCCACGAGAGCCCAACAACGTATCAATGTATTCTCAAGGTATAATTTAGTTAATCAAATTTACAACAAGAGGGCCAGAATGGCCCTTGATCGCTCACCTGACCATGGTGACACTAGCATGGGTCACGTGATTTCAGAAAAAGAAGATTTGTATAAGGTGACCCCCAGGGTGGGGCCAATTTTGACCCCAGGGGCAAAATTTGAACAACTAAGATAGAGGACCTGAAGATGGTGATATGTGCAAAATATCTAAACTCAGTGTACTATGGTTTGACTCAAATTAAGACAAGAAGATTTTTTAAGTTTTCATTGAAAACATCTATTTTTAACTCCGGTGACCCAGATATGCAACAGACCAGAACCAATTCATCCATATATGTGAAGGACCTCTAAAAGTTACATCATGCAAAATATCAAAGCTCTGGCCATATTGGTTTCTGAGTAAAAGATGTTTGAACATTTCCCTATGTAACTCTATGTAAAACGATGACCTCCGGGGTGGGGCCAATTTTGACCCCAGGGACAACATTTCAACAACTTTGATAGAGGGCCTGTAGACGATGCTATGTGCAAAATATCTAAACTCAGTGTACTATGGTTTGAGACAAGAAGAATTTTTAAGTTTTCATTGAAAAAATCTATTTTTAGCTCCGGTGACCCAGATATGCAACGGACCGGAACCAATTCAACAATATATGTCAAATACCTCTAGAAGTTATACCATGCCAAATATCAAAGCTCTGGTCATATTGGTTTCAGAAAAAAAGATGTTTGAACATTTCACTATATAACTCTATGTAAAGTGGTGACCCCCGGGGTGGGGCCAATTTTGATCCGAGGGGCAAAATTTGAACAAATTTGATAGAGGACCTATAGATAATGTTATGTGCCAAATATCTAAGCTCTGGTCCTTGTGGTTTCAGACAAGAAGATTTTTTAAGATTTCCTTATTTTTTCACTTTGGTTGCCATGGCAACCAGAGTTCTGCATTGTTTCAAATTCTTTGAACAACTTAGAAAGAGCTTGACCCAAAGAACATTCCTGTGAAGTTTGGTTGCAATCAGGCCAGTAGTTTTGAAGAAGAAGATGTTTGAAGAAATTGTTGACACAAGACGAACGACGCACGACGCCGGACGCCGGACAAAGACCGACCACAAAAGCTCACCTTGAGCACTTTGTGCTCAGGTGAGCTAATAAAAGATGACAGAGGCTCGTGTTGCCCACCATACTTTGGAAAAAATAAGTAGTCCCCCATGGCGATATAGTGTTGTCCTTGAAAATTGTCAAATATTCCATGACTTTTTCTGTTGTTATTTGAGTGGATTTCGTCAGGATTTTGGTCCTACTACCTCATGTAAAGCATATTCTTCAATTTAGAGGAAGGATTTGTTGAATTTCAGTACAGAAAATTTGCTTCACATTTTGGTGCAAATCCAAACATATTGTCCAAAATCAAGATACGCAGATTTTCTTTCAAATTGTAAGCTATCTCATAAGTTTGGTCATTTCAATACGAACATTTTGATATGAAATTATGCAACATTGCTCCATAAACGACCAAAAAATCACCTTTCAAAAATGCACCAAAAAACTCTTTACATGAACCTTAAGATTCATAACAATATACTCGCCATGGACTTAGTTTGATTGAAAACTATCTAAATTGCATGTATGGTAAATTTTGAAGTTGTCTTGCATCATTTTAAAATGTTATATGTAACGTATCTGTTCCGCTAAATTGGATGGTATAGTCCCCAACCGCATAGGTTTTGTATTTTACGTAGCTTATTATTCAAATTTTCACCTACAAATATACTGACTTTAAGATTTAAGAATACAAGGTTTTGGTCTAATCTGAGAGTGTCGACCCCAGGTCCATTTTCCAATCTGAAATTGTTTCCCTATCTGAAGAATGAAAGACTAGGTCTATTGTATAAATATGGTTTGATATATGTTCTTCTTATTTGATTATAAGCCTGACATCCTAGTACAAAATGAAATTCATCTTCAATTTCACTTTTATCACAAAATATACAAATACGTTCATGTCTTTCCAATCTTTCTCTAGAATATCTGCCTGTTTCAATTTTTAGACTGTCGGAATGACTGTCTTTTGAAGCGTATAAGCTATTTTCCAGGGTAATGCTTCTTGAGACTTGCAAGGTTAACTATTTCAGATAAATGCGCCAGATGCGTATCCACACACAAACAAAATTGAGTGGAGCATTATAGTGGTTAGGATCTACATGTAGAAACACCACTTACATTTGGACTTTTACTCACATTTTATTTTTTAGACGAATTTGGAAGTTATTTATTGAAAAAAAATAACTAAAACACGCATTGCGTTTGCAGAATGCGTATTTGATTCGGTAAAGGAGTTGCTGATCCGCCCTTGAGCTTATTACAAGTTGGCGCGCATAATTCTGGTGAGTCAGCGGGTGTAGGCTTACACAGTGAAAAATAGTGCGTGTGATAAAAGTTTTAAAGCAATATTTCAAGAAAATTCTTGCAGATTTTGCTAACTGCTTTGTAGTAAAACTTAATTATTTAAATAAAGCAGTGAGTGTTGCCTTACACAGTATATCCCGTGTTAAAATACCAAAAGCAAACCAAGACTATGTGAGGTCAACACCTGTTTATTTCACGCTGGTACCCTAATCGACCCAGGGTCGGTTAATAAAGCCTGGTACCAGATACATAGGCACATTTCAACACCTTGGCTGTGGTGATGTAGTCTGCTTTGAAATTGGCATCTGCAAAGTTTGTTTTAATTTAGATTTATACATGTTCAAGTAAAGAAACCTAATAAAGAGTGTCATTTTCAACAGTTTGGATCCAGACCAGACACCCCGTAACGCGGTGTCAGATCTGGATCTAAACTGTTTGCGAAAATCAATAAAGTCGCGACCAGCAGGCAAAGGGTTAAGAAAATGCGGCTTAGGAATATTTCCGTGCTTCAGTACATTGACTCTCGGTGCGATTTTACAGTTTGGATTCAGATAAGATATTAACCTTATGCACGTTACGGGCGATTTCATGATTATTGCTGCAAATAGTTTGAATCCAGTTCAGGTCGTGATATGAACTGTTTGACATTCGGTGCGATTTTACCATTCGGATCCAGATGAATATTTTCCTTCTGCACGTTAAGGGCGAATTCATGTGGCTGCAAATAGTTTGGACCTAGACTAGATCGTGATACGATGTGTTTGGCACTCGGTGCGATTTTAGTTTGGATTCAGATGAATATTAACCTTCTGCATGTTACGAGCGATTTCGTGACTATTGCTGCAAATAGTTTGGATCCAGTTCAGATCGTGATACGAACTGTTTGACACTCTGTGCGAATTTACAGTTCGGATCCAGATGAATATTTTCCTTCAGCACTTTACGGGCGAATTCATGATAATGGCTGGAAATAGTTTTGCCCCAGTTCAGATCGTGAAACGAAGTGTATGGCACTCGGTGCGATTTTAGTTTGGATCCAGGTGAATATTAACCTTCTGAACGTTGCGGGCGATTTCGTGATTTTTGCTACAAACAGTTTGGATCCAGATCAGATCGTGATACGAACTGTTTGGCACTCGGTGCGATTTTAGTTTGGATGCAGATGAATAGATCTATTAACCTGCAAGATACGGGCGATTTCGTGATTATTGCCGCAAATAGTTTGGATCCAGTTAAGGTAGTGATATGAGCTGTTTGACACTCAGTGCGATTTTAGTTTGGATCCAGATGCATTTTAACCTTCTGCATGTTACGGGCGATTTCGTGATTATTGCCGCAAATAGTTTGGATCCAGTTAAGGTAGTGATATGAACTGTTTGACACTCAGTGCGATTTTAGTTTGGATCCAGATGCATTTTAACCTTCTGCACGTTACGGGCGATTTCGTGACTATTGTTACAAATAGTTTGGATCCAGTTAAGGTAGTGATATGAACTGTTTGACACTCAGTGCGATTTTAGTTTGGATCCAGATGCATTTTAACCTTCTGCACGTTACGGGCGATTTCGTGACTATTGTTACAAATAGTTTGGATCCAGTTAAGGTAGTGATATGAACTGTTTGACACTCAGTGCGATTTTAGTTTGGATCCAGATGCATTTTAACCTTCTGCACGTTACGGGCGATTTCGTGACTATTGTTACAAATAGTTTGGATCCAGTTAAGGTAGTGATATGAACTGTTTGACACTCAGTGCAATTTTAGTTTGGATCCAGATGCATTTTAACCTTCTGCACGTTACGGGCGATTTCGTGACTATTGTTACAAATAGTTTGGATCCAGTTAAGGTAGTGATATGAACTGTTTGACACTCAGTGCGATTTTAGTTTGGATCCAGATGCATTTTAACCTTCTGCACGTTACGGGCGATTTTGTGACTATTGTTACAAATAGTTTGGATCCAGTTAAGGTAGTGATATGAACTGTTTGACACTCAGTGCGATTTTAGTTTGGATCCAGATGCATTTTAACCTTCTGCACGTTACGGGCGATTTCGTGACTATTGTTACAAATAGTTTGGATCCAGTTAAGGTAGTGATATGAACTGTTTGACACTCAGTGCGATTTTAGTTTGGATCCAGATGCATTTTAACCTTCTGCACGTTACGGGCGATTTCGTGACTATTGTTACAAATAGTTTGGATCCAGTTAAGGTAGTGATATGAACTGTTTGACACTCAGTGCGATTTTAGTTTGGATCCAGATGCATTTTAACCTTCTGCATGTTACGGGCGATTTCGTGACTATTGTTACAAATAGTTTGGATCCAGTTAAGGTAGTGATATGAACTGTTTGACACTCAGTGCGATTTTAGTTTGGATCCAGATGCATTTTAACCTTCTGCACGTTACGGGCGATTTCTAGACTATTGTTACAAATAGTTTGGATCCAGTTAAGGTAGTGATATGAACTGTTTGACACTCAGTGCGATTTTAGTTTGGATCCAAATGACTGCACGCTACGAGCGAATTCATGATTATTGCTGCAAATAGTTTGGATCCAGATCAGATCGTGATACGTACTGTTTGACCAATAGGGTCAGATTTATAAAGATATAAAAAAGACCCAACTCATGGAATTGTTGAAGACGCAAGGTTTGCAGACGACAATTACATATCAAGCAGCTACATGTAGAGGGCTAACCCAGAGGAGGAGGGTCGAATCAAACGCTGCGAGAACTTGTAATCCGACCCCATTTCAATATGTATATGGAAATAAAATATGTTTAAAATAACCCAATTTTCAAGAGTCATTATTTTGTAAAAACATTTTTTTGCAAATATTTTAGATCGAGATGAGATCTGGAACAACTGCTTTACACTCGGATGCTATTCTATGTTGATATGAAATGCATTACAATCCACTAAGATGAAATTTGCAGACGAAACTTTCATACTTGATCAAGGAGAAGGCTAACTCAATTTGAAAGTATGATTATTGTTGGAAATAGTTTTAATCAAGACGATTATTAACCTTATACACGATACCGTAAATTCATTATTACTGTTGCAAATAGTTTGCATCCAGATGAGATCTGGATCAACTGTTTGACACTCTGCATGCTATTTCACGACGAAATACAATGCATAAAAATCACTCATGTAGAAACATTAACTTTTAATTGCATCATGTATAAGCCAGCTCTCTTAAACACAAATTAACATTTCTGCATTTAAAAGTTTTTAATTATCAAATACTTATCGAGTATTAGTTACAGACAGTAAAGATTGCAATGGGTGTCATTATGATATCTACTAAACTCGCTGCAATACATTTTTTTATACATCAGAGTGTTAGCAGTGTGAACCAAGATCTCGCGTAACGCTGCATCTAATCAATATCCCAACTGTTCGACATATTTTAGATCAGACAATGTCATTATGACATTCCATACATTACATTAAATTGTTGTTTTGACAGTTTGCAACAAGTACATGTTTTACTCAGCGGGTACAAGATTCAAGAAGATTTATTTAACGTCGGATACAATATAACAGTAAACGTTAGCTGTAGCAGCTATTTTCCGACAAACACAAGTATAATATAAACAAGTGTAAAAGGCTGTAAAAAGAAGAACTGTAAAAGAAAGGGTTTACATATACAGTGGATGTAAGCTAGCAATACAAACTATAAAGGCTGTTTCGTTTGTTTTCCAGAACTCAACTAGGAGCTTTGATTCATTAGACTCTGCACGGTAATTATAGTAATAATTAATCAGGCACTAAATCATCGAGAATCAGAATCCACTTTGGAACTAATTTAAAGAATACGTCCACTCAATGATAGGTCACATTTGAAGAGAAGTTGTTGATTAATGAAGGGCAACAGTAATCATCAATACTTGAAACAGACTATGGAGTAAAGAGTTAAATGACCGCTTAACACATATTTTAAAGAACAAAACTCAGGCATACAAGCAGCATTTGATGAGGTATGAATAGTAGCATGAACATATAATATCACGTGACAACAGTGAAACTAATATTTTGTATTGTATCAGCCTGAAAAGTGGCATGAAAATTCTAAGGGTTTAAAGCGACTCGCAACCAGATGGTGCATTAAAAATAGTGATTTGTAAATATGTGTCAAACGCTTATATAAATGGTAAAGAATTAGTTTAAGATAAGAAATTCTGTTTAAAAAATGTATTTCAATAAAAAAAAATATTGGTCTCTGGTGGGATTCGAACCCGGGGCCCGGCATTGGCGGACAGAAGGCAAAATAGGGGAAACCGCTTAGACCAATGGACCACGGAACTATCCGTTTATCTCGGATCGATTTAACGTATTTCAATGTGTAGCGATCGAAAGTGCATACAACTTCACAATTCGGCTCGGGTTTATGTCTGAGCCCGTGTAGAGAAGCAACAACAACAACTATACCGTCTACTAGTCGGTATAGAAAAACGATGGAAAATATCTAAAAATTTAAGATTCGGTGACGATTCTTGAGACTTTTTTTGGACTGATCATATTTTTTTAATGTCAGAAGCCAAATAATGCCACAAATTTGCTTTTATTTGAGTATTTTATTTTATTTTGACAAGTACACCATCCGGTTGCGAGTCCCTTTAAGCGGGGACTGGGTCTATTTACGTGCAATGTCGAAACCTTCGAAATATTATAGGCATGCATTATATTTAGCTTAAAGCAGACTGCCGGTAAAGCATAATAATGTGTATTATCCTACCTCCTACAAGTTTCTAGCTATCCGATTGGCGAATTGGCGTCACGTGAAAGCCGTGTATTTTCCATCCACTGCTTTCAGGAACCTAATATTGGTCCGGAGGGCAACAGATCTTATGCACGTGAAAACGTTAGCAACGTAACGTTCAAAATGGCCAACGTTCGATGAAGATGACGTCATTTGGTTTTTCTATAACGGTCGCGCTTATGTAAACATTCAAACAATCTATACATATTCGTTGATTTTGAACCTGGTATACAATAAACAAGTCATTAAACGGTTGCTGATTAAGATGTACAGTAAAACCTCTCTATTACGACCACTAAATTATGTTAATTATTATTTGTTTACGACATATTCCTTCTTAAAGCAAGTTGAAAGTAAAACAGAAAGCTTTCTCTTTTACTGTCAACTTGCTTTAAACTGTCATATGTCTTTTATACAATCAATTGGCTTTCCTTTTAGTGGTCATAATAGAGAGGTTTCCCTGTATACAGTATTTGGGCGGTAAACATGACGTCACGCACTAATGTTTAGGTAATGATTGATGACGTCATGATTTCATATTATATGACAGTGACCGCCTTTAATCTATTTCGTCAAGAATAAAAGGTAGTCGGTAGGATAAAAACGTTACACAGTGTTCAGGTGACCTAATATGGAATATACACTGCGAGTAAATTCCATATGGGACTCGAGCTCCGCTCTCGTCCCATATGGAATTTACTGGCAGTGTATATTCCATATTAGGTCACCTGAAAACTGTGTAACTTATATTATGTGGTCACCTCTCTCCAAAACTAAAAAAAGGGTATGGGGTGATGATCAGTTAAGCAATAGATGTTTTAGAATATAAAAAAGTGCAGTGTTTGCTGCTACGAATCAAAAGCTCCATTTTCCACATTTTACAACAACATTCAAAACATTTTTCATAATTTTGAACAATTTAAAGACATTTACGACGTCGCGGAAGAGAATGATGTAAGTTCAATTGAGCATCAGTGACTCGGAGGAAAATAATTGATTGTCGACCATCTAGCGATAATCGGTATACAACTAATTGTTATGCTATATAGGTATAATAATAGTATATTGTTTTACGAGAAGAAATTGCTTTCATCTTAAAACTCTCCTGGTTTGTAACAGACCAAGTTTTCCAATCGTGATCTGACTAAGAATAGGTTAAATGTTTTTGTTTTGCTAGTTGTTGATTTTTAATTGAATGAACTTGCAATTAGAAAGGAATACAGGACATTTTTGCCCATTGCTTGTTTACTTACAGTGAAGAAGGCGTTATTATTTACCGTTTAACTGTTACAGAAACGCACACGCAACACACTAAATGACAACTTTAAGACAATCCTGAATATCCATTTAAATCTGAATGGCAAACAGTTTATAGCCTGATTACACACCGGGTTGCTCAGCGTCTCCAACCTGTTTGCAATGGAAATAATAATTTAGAATTTTTACACGTTTATTGAAAAGAATAACCTTTTATTCACTGCACATATGCATTTATGTAGCTGGTTTGAGATTATGGTGAAACAGATTGATAGACTTCACTGGCTGGATTCATAGCTCAGTGTGTAGAGTACCGGCATAGTAAGCCAAAGGCACTAGATTCAAATCCCAGTTGAGTCACAACTTTTTCACCATGTTACATTTTTCACACACAGTAAACAACCCACATATGTAATATGCAACAAAATTATAAGTGTACTAACATAATAAAAAGAAACTGGCCGAGTGTTCTTGAAATAAACATTCGGGACAATTTTTTTTTAAATATGGATGTTTGTAGCTAGTTTAAGTTTATAGTGAAATACATGTAGTGAGAGATTTGTGTAAGCAGTCTGGTAGCTCAGTATGGGGAGCAATCGCCTCGTAAACCAATGTTGCAATGAAGTACGAGTCCCGGTCTGACTGTATATTTATCTCGCCATATATGTATTGTCAAAAAGTGTTGTAACCCTAGTTATGGGCGAATGAACAAATCAATGGAAAGGCATATACATATGGGACTGCTTCATGAAGAACAATATTGGTGTAGAAAACTCCTCAAACTTTATGCTTTACTGTTGTCTTGTAATAAACATAGCTGCAGCATAGCAATTAAACCTCGCCCTATATAGGGATAGGCATGTTGAGGCTGTGCTTTCTGTTTGTCTGTCTGTCTGTTAAAAATCTTGTGAATATTGTTCCACATTTGTGCGCCAAAAACGTTATTCTTCATTACGGGAATTTGCATGGAATTATCTCAGAACGTTTAATAAATCAGAATGGTACAACTGGAAGCAGGTGTTCTTTTTTCACACCGACAGTCTTCCAGCGCCTTCAGCGCTTTGATTAAAGTATGAGCTGAGATTCGAATCTTAGAAAGTAATACACGGTTATCTCTTATAGTAACAAAATCTAAATAGTCTTCAAAACCAAATGACAATTTCAACTCCTTGTATAAAATTAGCTTATTATTATTACCTATATCTGCAAACCATTTTGAATAAAAGCGTCTTGTATTCTCTGCTTAAATAGTGAAAGGAAAACCTTGTCATTTAAAATATGAAAAGGCTGCTGCCATGCATACATGAATCCATATTCAGTTTACAAATTCTTTACACACGTAGCCCAGTTTTTCATACCCTTCTCACAGTCATCTAGTGTACGCTGGTATACTTGTCTAATGATAATATTATCCGAAGATTGGATTTTTAACCAATACTTAACAATATTTACATATCTATTTACATATAACGGGAATCTACCTAATTCTCCATACACTGCGTTATTACAAGCACTAAGCTTTACTCCTAAGATACTTTTACAAAACGTCAAATGAACACGTTCTAGATCTTTTGACATTGTAAATCCCCAAATTGGCGATCCGTAATTCAGAATTGAAGACACAAAAGCAACAAACAACTGTAAACATAATTTAGGCTTAATACCAAACTTCTTAATATTTAAAAACAATACATTCATAGCCTTTAGTGCTTTTCCATAAACAAATTGATTGTTTAAAACAAAAGTACCAGTATAATTAAACACTACACCCCAAAAATTAATTTTTTTAACTATTTCTATATTTTCATTTTTATACAACCAATTTTCATTTTCCAATAGCCTGCCCCTTTTTCTAAAAACGACAATTTTTGTTTTGTTCACATTAACTTCTAAACCCCATTTATCGCAGTATTCTTCTAACTTATTCAAATTAGTTTGTAAATATTCTGGAGAGTGCCCTAATACAATCATGTCATCTGCAAAAAAGAAGGAGTACAAGAGTCAAGTCATAAAATGAAAGTCCGCAATTAACTCTATCCTGCATGTACAATTCAAGATCCTCAATAAAAAGTGTGAACATTATCGGTGAATTTGTCTCCCCTTGTCTCAAGCCCACCGATATATCGAAAAAGTCTGAAAGAGAATTACAATGTTTAACACATGATTTCACCGAGTCATACATAGCACACATTATCGGAAGAAATTTTCCACTAATACCCTGTTTATACAATTTAAGCCACAATGCATTTCTATTTATAGAGTCAAAAGCCCTTTTTAAATCGATAAAAACAATACAATCTAGAGCGGGTGCACCAATTACCGAACACCTACGCAAGATTTTTCACTGTTCTGTAATACATCCATTATTTCAGCACATTTGTAAAATCATCTAACAGGTTACGTCTCTCGGTCCGTTTACTATGCTTACGGTCTTAAAACATTAAGTAATAGAGCAAATATAGTGAGTTGAGTAAGCGGTGTCAGTGAACCTTATTCCGAACAATGGTTTTAATTCCGAACATAACGGTTCCTTATTCCGAACACAGATTTGGTTTTTAAAAAGTGACCAATCTTCTTCTTCTAACAATAATTTTATTAATCAGATGTCTGCAAAGACATGGGTATGAAATATTAGTAACACAAACTCAGATAAATAGGGAAAACACACATGTAATTTGCACATTGTAAGGTCTACAAGTCAATTGAATTAAATGAAAATTATTGAAAACATTTTGATGTACACAGTCTGGTATTTCAGCTTGTAAACTTTTGTTTAACTTGATAATTCAACTGAACATAATACGTATGACTTCAACAGTACTTGCATTCGAATGGCAATTCATCTATTCCACTGATAATCCCCCCTAGAGCTACCCACTTCAAGTCGAGTGGTGGGAAACAATTTGCACACTGTATGTATACTCTTGGTACTTTTCTTCACACTTAAAGCATTAGTAAAGATGCTACTTGAATGTCATCGCTGTCTGACTTCTCTAATTCTTTAAGTATTTGCCCATCTCTGGCTCCAGATAAGGGCAGTTTTCAAACAATAACATCTTTATTTCTACATTAAACTTTTAACATATAGTGTCACTGCTCATTATGATCGTCTTTTCCTAATACTATAGGATTTGATGCTGAAAGGAGTGAGAATTTGTTGAATTTCTTCAGTTTACTCCTTATCTGGAGCCATGTCCTAGTATGAATAAATTATTCATTTTGACGTCACATAGAGTGGTGTTACTTGTAGACTATTGAACTTATTTACGATGATATGATTGACGTCGTCACCATGACTCCAATATTTCAACTCAACTCAATTTTATTGGCAATCGGCAACATAAAAGTGCCATTGGCCATGTACAAAAGATCAATTAACGTGAAATATGACCATGACATTTACATAAACACAACTCAACTTAACAACTCAATTTTACAAGTACAAAACATTCAACTATTATAACTTGTATATACACTATTATATTATCATCAATCTGCAACTACATTATTTCGTATATTCATTGCAACCTTGATATATTTTGCTACATTATTAATTATTATTATTAATAATCCACCTAGATGATATTATCAAACCACTTGAGGTAATATAAAGCCGATCAATCACAGGTTTGTCGAAATAAAGCATAAACCTTTTGTTCAGATATATAAATATTGAGCCTGTATATACGTATAAAAACGAAACTCAGATTTCAGCGTATGCTAGATCTACTTCTAAGTTCTTTATAACAGCATATCGATGTGTGTTTATGGAAATTATATCTAGATCTAGTCTACAATATTGCTGGACAATTTCTAAACTTTTTCACTTAGAACCCCAATTTGAATTCACTTTGGCTATATAGATTATTTATCTCCAGAGCATGGTAGATCTAGATCTATTCATAAAGATAGTGAGATAAAGTGTCGATCTAGATCTAAATCCTATCAAAAGCAAGTGCGTTAAAATGAAATAAAAAAATGTTCGGAAATAGATCCAACATCAAGTTTTATGTACTTAATTCCGAACATGCTTCAACTCCTACATGTGACGTCACTGGTTTGAACAAAGCATTTCAATAACATATTTCATGTCTATAAAGCCTAGAAATGCAAAATTATGTAGTACGAAAACGTATATAAATCATCGTTATTCCTTATGTACAAAAATCGATAAAATAAAAATCACGCAATTTCACTTAACTATATACAGTTGATTTGCGAAAAGGAGGAAACAATCAAATCCACTGTCTGGTAGTATTCAAGACGACGTTGAAAATCAATATAATTGTTATGACGTCATGAATTTATGTCACAATACGTGTCAAAGCGCTCTACCTATAAACAAAAGACATTTGAATTTTTTGTTCGGTATAAGGTACTGTTCGGAAATAGGTTCACCCGCTTTACCCTTACTATTAAGAGTTTGATCTATTATATTTTTCAATAAAAACATGGCATCTAATGTCGAGCCCCCTTTTCTGAATCCAAACTGCGCGTCAGAAATAACGTTATAGTTATCACAAAATTGTACTACTCTTGAGTTTAAAACACTTGTAAATAGTTTTCCAAAGCAGCTCATTAAAGTTGTTCCTCTATTATTAGACACCAATTTTTTATCCCCCTTTTTAACTCACCTGAGCCAAAGGCTCAAGGTGAGCTATTGGGATGGCCCTGTGTGCGTCGTCGTTAACAATTGCTTCAAATGACATCTCCTCCTAGATCCTATACCGCTTGACAGATTTCAACCAAACTTTACAGGAATGTTCCTTGGGTCAAGCTCTTTCAAATTTCTTGTGGAAATTCAACTGTGTGGTATTGTTCATTATGATTAACTTCTAAACTCTTTGATTTCACACACAAACATATTGAAAGCTTTACCTTTGGGAGCTTTCGCCTGTGTACTACAGGCTTTTCAGTTGGTTGAAAAAGCCTGTAGTACACCGGCAAAAGCTCCCAAAGGTAAAGCTTTCAATATGTATGTGTGTGAAATCAAAAAGTTTAGAAGTTAATCATAGCTCTTTCAAATTTGTTCAAAGAATTAAAAACAATGCAGAACTCTGGTTGTCATGGCAACCAAAGTGAAAAATTAAGGAAATCGTAAAAAATCTTCTTGTCAAAAACTGCAAAGGCCAGAGCTTAGATATTTGGCACATAGCATCATCTATAGGTTCTCTATGAAGTTTGTTCAAATTATACCCCTGGGGTCAAAATTGGTCCCACCCCGGGGTCACAGTTTTACATAGAGTTATAAAGTGAAAATTGGAACCGTCTTCTCCTCTGAAACTAATATGGCCAGAGCTTTGATATTTGGCATGGTGACACTTCCCAACTTACACCCAGACGCTAGTAATTGTATCCAAAATAAAGTTACGATATTGCAACAGTTACTAGTGTTTTCGATTTCCCTAGCTTAATTTTTGTGCATGCACATATCTTTTGTAACATTTGTGAATTGTTAATGGCTCTAAGTCTAAACTGAATACCGGTAGTCATTAACAGAGATTAAAATAATCTTTTCAGTGAGACACCAATGTGATGGTTGATTCCTGACTTCATATTTGTGTCTATTGCCAACGACCTAGGCAATCATGTTGGCCGCAGAGATGGAGGTGATAAAGGACATTCCATGCTACAGAGTTGTGTTGCAGGCAGTTATCAAATACCAGATTCAGCAGTTGGTAAGATATGCCACAAAGTGACAGTGAACACACAACAAAGGTCAAGGTCATTCAGAGGGCAAAAAGGGTTAAATTAACATTGGCTATTATTCTTAAACAACATGTGATAGAGACTTCATATGCCACATTTGTACACAATGCAAGAAGCTCTTCAGCTCAGTACAAGTTGGGTCATGTCCGACAAAGGTGACTAGGTTAATGTCATTTAGAGCTCAAATAGGGTCAATTTACAGGACTGGACAAATATTTTTCCAGGCAAGCTGCTCAAAATTTTGGACTTGGCCCATATTTTTATCGCAGAATATTGAACAATGAAACAAGTCATAGGCTTGGTTCGTATAGTACATATAAATATTATAACATCCTTTCTTCATTTTAATACTAGTTCACACCATTTCAAATAAGTAATGCTTTTATCACAATCAGAATCTTGTTACAAAATCCTTATTGTCTTGCATGATTTTGTGGTCATGATGATAAATATGACTACTTTCATTTAAGATGACCATTCACATGGAAATAATACTGTCAGTGATATATGTTTTTATGCTACCCTTTAGGGGGTAGCATATAGTCGCCGCTTTGTCCAGCCGTCCGTGTTTCCATTGATCTGTCTGTTTGTCAGTCCATCCATCCTTCACGATTTTTTTGTCCGGAGCATATCTTTTGAACGGTACACCGTAGGTTGATGAAACTTGATACAGTGATAGATAATGACAGAAGGAGGTGCAGTACACAAGAACCTTAACTCTCTCATCTCCCAATTTTGAATTATCTCCCTTTTTCTCTTAAAAAAACAATTTTGCACGGAGCATATCTTTGGACACTCGTTAAGTTGATGAAATTTGTTACAGTGATAGAGGATGACTGAAGGAAGTGCAGTACACAAGAATGGTAACTGCATTTCCCAATATTGAATTATGTCCCTTTTGAGCTCACCTGAGCCAAAGGCTCAAGGTGACCTATTGGGATGGCCCTGTGTCCGTCGTGGTGCGTTGTCCGCCGTGCGTCGTCCGTCGTCGTTAACAATTGCTTCAAATGACATCTCCTCTTATACTGCTTGACAGATTTCAACCAAACTTTACAGAAATGTTTCTTAGGTCAAGCTCTTTCAAATTTGTTCAAAGAATTAAAAACAATGCAGAACTCTGGTTGCCATGGCAACCAAAGTGAAAAAGTAAGCAAATCTTTAAAAATCTTCTTGTCAAAAACTGCAAGGGCCTGAGCTTAGATATTTGGCACATAGCATCATCTACAGGTCCTCTATCAAGTTTGTTCAAATTCTGTCCCTGGGATCAAAATTGGCCCCGCCCCTGGGGTCACAGTTTTACATAGAATTATATAGTGAAATTTTCAAATGTCTTTTTCTCTGAAACTAATATGGCTAGAGCTTTGATATTTGGCATGATGACAGTTCTAAATATCTCTTACATATTTTGTTCAAATTGTTTCGGTCTGTTGCATATCTAGGTCACAGGAGCTAAAATAGATTTTTTCAATGAAATTTACTTCAAGCGACATCTCCTCTGAAACCGCGAGTTTGAGGGAAAACTAAATTGCTGACGGTGTTCCTTGGATGCTTCTCTACAGAAATTGTTAAAATAAAATTCATTGGTGGACTACTTATTGAAATTTATTAAAAAAAGTAAAAAACTTTAAACAAGTTTTTAGCTCACCTGAGCCGAAGGCTCAAGGTGAGCTATTGTGACCGCTCATTGTCCGTAGTACGTCTGTCCGTCTGTCCGTTCACTTTTACTTCAAACGACATCTCCTCTGAACCCGGGGATTGTAGGGCGGATTCAAACTGCTCATGATGTTCCTTGGATGCTTCTCTACAGAAGTTGTCTAAATGAAAGAGAAAAAGCAAAAACTCTGCTTGAAAAAGCAAAAAAGCAAAAAATTTTTAAAAATCTTCTTGCTAAAAACTACTAGGCCCTAAGCTTTGATAATTTTACAGTAGAATCTCCTGGTCAATCCCTCTATAGTTTGTTAAAATGAAATTCCTACTAGGGTCACACTTGACGCCACCCTGCACAGTTTAAGTGCTGCTCTAGGCAGGTTTCACAGTATTTTTGATGAAACAAAAGCAGAACTGTATTTTACCTGAGTTACTCTTAATATACTAAGGGCAAATAGCCACTATTTGCAAACATTTTGGATCCAGATCAGATGCAACATAATGCTGCATCTAATTTGGATCCAAACTATTGGTACTCATTTACCAACTGAACATGTTCTAAATTCTTTTATTTGTCATTTTTCGCATACAGTAGGTTTTAAGCAGATATCATTTCAGTCTGGTAAGGGTAAGCCCACAGAGCAGTTGCTAATTCTACCATACTGCCCAGTATTTGACCTCAGCCACTGAACTGATGGTCTTAGCTGAACATGTTGTCTGCTAAAGTTTAGAAATGGATCAGTCTGCTTCATACTTAGAGAAACAGGGTCTGGAAGTGATCCACTGACAGTTATGTAATTATGTCTTTTGCCATATTTATACATATGTTTAATATTCAAAATATGTATAGCAGACAGCAATTCAGCATAATAAGAGTTAGACCCTAGCCAAATTTCCTACTGGCAGAGTTACATAACTGAACTCAGGTCAGCTGGTCAGCTGATGAGGTTGCATATGGCGTTGTCTGCTATATTTTTATGCCCTGCAGTTGGGGGCATATTGTTTTTTGTCTGTCTGCTTTTTTGTCTGTTTGTCCATTTGTTTGTCTGTCAGTCCACAACTTTAATCTTAGCCATAACTTTGTTAAAGTTAGAAACTTTATAACTTGGGTCATGTCGTACAAAGGTCAATGTCAATTTTGAGATATTTCCAAGTGTCATATTTTCTTGTCTTTGAGATAACTCCAGTTCTACTGATGTTAACCCATTACCCCATACATATGCCTTTTTACGCCTTTAATTTATTCCTCCTCTAAAGAAAATAATTCCACTTTATATAGTCATAAACATGTAAGATATAAGAAATAGTATCTATATCTTAGTAGATGATAACTTAAAGCAGGTTGAAAGTAAAGCAGAGTGCGCAATAAATAATCATATGGAAATACATGTAGCTTGATAAGAAGAAGTGTCATGGATAATGGCCATAATTCTGCCAACAATATTTTTTTAAGTTATTCCAATTTGTCATGTTTTTTTTGTCTGGAAGATAATTCCATTTATAGCTATATTAAAATGTTGTCTTGCCTATTAAGCTAAGGCACAGTGACCTCAGGTGAGCGAATTAAGGGCCATGGCCCTCTTGTTTGTAAAAAACCACTGTTCCCACACCTTAGATATTGCATGAATAGTATCTTCTACTAAATCACTTTCAAAATTGTAAAAAATCAAAACCCTAGGGTCAAATTTGACTCAACCCTGGCAATATCAGTGCTTTTTGATGCAGGTCTGACAGTAAAAACTCTAATGATCCGTTTTTATACAGACCCATTGTATCTTCCAGGCTAAGAAGCTACCCTTATACTAAATGCAACATTTTTGCAAACAGTTTGGATCCAGGTCAGATGCCACATAATGCTGCATCTAATCTGGATCTAAACTATTTGCCACTCATTTACATATTTTCTTATATTTAGAAAATATAAGTTATTATTTTTTACATATTTCACATACAAACATTTGGAGCAGACAACAGTTCAGCATGATAATAGTCATTTCTCTCTGAGACCGTCTCCTATTGCATAACTGACCCATAGCTAGCTCTGAACTCAGGTCACTGAGATACATAACAGAAATGATAGTGATGTCTGCTATTTTATGCTCAAGCACAACTTAGTTCGAGGCATATTACTTTTGGTCTGTCTGTTTGTTTGTTTGTGTTTTGTTTGTTTGTTTATCTATCTGTCTATCAGTCCACAATTAATTCTTGGCCATAAACAGTATGGATCCAGGTCAGATGCCACATAATGCTGCATCTAATCTGGATCCAAACTATTTGCCACTCATTAGCTCACCTGCTAGCTGAGGGTGAGCTTTTGCAATCCTTGAATGTCCGTCGTGCGTCGTCCGTCGTGCGTCGTCAACAATTTTAGTGTTTACACTCTAGAGGCCACAATATTTATCCAATCTTTCTCAAACTTGCTCAGATGGTGTATTGCCATAAGAGCTCGGATGAGTTCGATTATAGTTGAAATCGGACAAATAGGTCATGAGTTATCTACCTTTGAATTGCTGAAAATGCCATATTTAACAGTGTTTACACTCTAGAGGCTACAGTGTTTATCCAATCTTTCTAAAACTCGTCCAGATTGTATATTACCATAAGAGTTCGGAAGAGTTCAATTTTAGTTGAAATCGGGTAAATAGATCAAGAGTTATCTATCTTTGAATTGCTGAAAATGCCATATTAAACGGTGTTCACACTCTAGAGGCCACAGTATTTATCCAATCTTTCTAAAACTTGCCCAGATTGTATATGACTATAAGAGTTCGGATGAGTTTGATTTTGGTTGAATTCGGACAAATAGATCAAGAGTTATCTACCTTTGAATTGCCGAAAATGCCATATTTAACAGTGTTTACATTCTAGAGTTCGCAATTTTTATCCAATACATCTCAAACTTGCTCAGATTGTATATGACTATAAGAGTTCAGATGAGTTTGATTATTGTTATCCCCTGCCGAAAGGCAGAGGGATACTGTTTTAGGTCTGTCCGTCCGGCCGTGCGTGCGTCCGTCCGTCACGTTTTCCGTCCGCAACTGTATCTCCGAAACCTATAAACAGATTTGGGTTAAACTTGGTATACTTATTTGTCATCATAAGAGCACCGTGGGAAATAAAAAAAAATTCAGAAAATATTAGGAATTTATGAGTTATCTGCCCTTTTTGTGTTAAAAATGCCGTCCGTCCGTCCGTCACGTTTTCCGTCCGCAACTGTATCTCCGAAACCTATAAACAGATTTGGATTAAACTTGGTATACTAATTTGTCATCATAGGAGCACCGTGGGAAATCAAATTTTTTTCAGAAAATTTTAGGAATTTATGAGTTATCTGCCCTTTTTGTGTTAAAAATGCCATATTTAACAGTTTTTACACTCTAGCAACTACAGTATTTAACATATTTTGTTTATACTTGCACACATTGTCTATAAGTACAAGTTCTTGCAGGTGTGCAATTATTGTAAAAAAAGGATACTTGTGACAAGAGTTATCTGCCCTTGATGTACTTAGAAATGCTAGAAAATGCTTTATTTTGGTATTGTTTACATACTAGAGCCTATAAATATGCATGGATTTTTGAAAAAACTTTCTTGAATTATGTATGGCTATTAGTTTTCAAATGAATTTGATTATTGTTGAAAACGGAGAAATTAGTCATGAGTTATCTGGCCTTGATAAGTAAAAAAAGCCATATTTAACTGTTTTTACTCTCTGGCAACTACAATTATGAATGGATTTTAATGATACTTGCACACGATGTCTATAAGTAAAAGTTCTTGAAGGTGTGCAATTATTGTCAAAAAAGGATACTTGTGGCAATAGTTATCTGCCCTTGATGTACTTTGAAATGATAGAAAATCGTCGATTTTATTCGAAAATCTCGTAAAACGAATTTAGCGCAAAATATTTTTCCCGGCTATTTAGTTCGCCGAAATTTGTTGCCTTTTATGCGAAAATCCTGGATATATTATCCAATAGAACCTTCGCAAAAGTGTCATGTGAAGAAATCCCAAACTTCTATTGGTCCGAGTTTGTTTTCTTCGAAATTCTCGTATAACGTACATGGTCGCCATGTATTGAGAAAAACTTTGAGAAGTTGAACATTGGTCGCCAAAACGCCACAATTACAGTTACAGGTGAGCAAAGCATATTTCATTCTTTATTTGAAGTTGTAATGTTTTGAATAAATAGTTGACAGGGCCAGTTTTCAATATACAAAGATAAGTTTTAGTGTGGTGTCTTAGACGTTGTTGTTCAATCCTTTACCGCGATGTCTTATTGTATTTTGCAAGCATGTGTACATTTTTTAATCACAATAATATAATTACGTTACCTTTACTCTTTGAATTTGTGAATAACAGATGATTTCTGAGCAGAAAAACATTATACGAGAATTTCCCAGGTGTACTCATGCTCCAGCTGATTCATTATACGAGTTTTTCGACTAAGTTACTAATCTATGATAAACTAGACTATGATGTCATAATTTTCATCTAGGTAGCAACATGACGTCACATTGACGTCATGTTTGTGCTCCCAAAACTCACATTGTTTCTGCCCTGTCTATTTGTTTGTCTGTGCATCTGTGTATCTGTCTGTCCACAACTTTAACCCATTACCCCATAGCCTGTTTCTGATTTTGAGGACTTAAAGCAGGTTAAAAGTAAAGTAGAATGTGCTGTCAGCTTTACGTTCAGCCTCCTTGAAGCTAGCATCTGCATGGATGAACAAACTATTAGACTTATGGAACACATAATTATCGATTATCTCTTCCTCCCTGAAACTTTAAATGGACAATTGCAGTTTCCATTTTTGTCTAGTCCATTTCTGACTTTTAAGGGTTGTTTTTGTCAATGTTTGGCATTATGACTGTTTGAAAAGGACGTCTATATGCGGGACTAGGGTTCAAAGGGTTATACCTTATCTATGAATGTATAAAGTGAAACAATTTTCTTTACAGGAGGAATAAATTAAATGAGTTATGGAGTTATGGGTTAACGTTGGCCATATGTTTGGAACTGCATTTTATAGAGACTACATAATTATTTGGTAGATCTATATGCGTACATAAAAAGCCCTTTTAAAGGCTCAGAACAACTTTGGTGATGTTCGACAAAGGTCAAGGCCATTCAGAGGTCAAATAGGCTGAATTTAAACGGGGCCACAACTTTGGAACTACATACGATAGAAACCTTTTGTTTAAAAAATGCACTCAACTCAAGAAGATCTTGAGCTCAGTACAGTCATGTAGATTATGTTAGACAAATGGCAAGGTCATTTACAGGTAATGTCCAATAAGGGGCATATTGTTTCACAAACATATCTTGTTATACCTAGAAAAATCTACTTGTCCTTTTGTGTTGGCAACACATTTTATTTAGGGTGTCTGCGGTGTCAAAATGACTTTTAACCAATTATTAACTGGGCATAAATCAGTATTACAATGTGCAAACAAGTTTGATTCAGATAAGACGCAAAGTGACTCTGCGTCTCATCAGGACCCAAATGGCTTGCCTCATGTATTACGAAATTATTTGAAGCGCACACGTGATTTGTTTTTTATGTAGAGTGTGTTGTTCTCGTGAAATAGAACAAAAACGTCTAATTGGGAATTTTCCTTTCCTATCTGGCAGGTTGATGTCTCAATCTTCTGGATCGGAGCCTGAAAACGACTGGATCTGTGATGGTTGCAAACAACGCCCTGAAACTAGTTTAAAGCTAGAAGAACAGCTCTGTTCTGGTGAGAGTGTGTTTCTGAAAGATAGTAACGGTGACATTTGGCTAATATGTTGTGGGTGTGGACTTTGTTTTCATCTTAAATGTGTTTTTGAGTCACCAGAAGAAATTGACACATATTACTACTGCTGCTTCTGCGAACATGTCTAGGCCAAGTGTTTGGTTAAGAAGCAAAGACGATGTAAGGTTGCAGCCAAACGTCAATGTATATAAACTAGTGCTAAGTAGGGAACAAGGACTATACTCTACCAAGTGCAAACAATTAAACTTTTTACAGAATACGTACTATACACTTTATAGAGAAATAACACCAAGATATATAAGTGTGGAACATATAAATGGAAAATACAAATCTACGGAGATGAAATTCCACCCCTTTTGCTCAAATGGTTGTTAATCGGAACTATGGCTTCTCGCGGTAAAATTTTAGTGGCTTTATCCCTTAAGAAAGACACACAGCAGCAGGCTAGCATTTCTCATAATAAAGAATCAAACAAGTCTATCGAATCAACAGACACTTCACCTGCTTGGGCAGAGACATATCGCATCCAAGGTACATCAATTAGTAACGTTGACAAATTGTTACAGTGTGATGAGGATATTTCTGATAATGTTCAATGTGCCAATTTAAGTAACAACGCGGATGACTTTGAGAGCTTCAGGTCTGATGACTATGCCTCTGATGATTCTGTCAGGGATCCAGATTGGAAGGTGGATAACACACCCTCTGATTCTGACGAATTTCAAGACAGCATCAATATACCGGTAGATCACGAGGAAGTGGTAGGGACACAACATGAGTGAGAAAGTTCAAAGAAAAGGAAAGCCAAAAAAGGATTCGGGAATCCTGAAACATGGGTTAAAAACGTTAATAAAAAGTTGCGAATGCAAGGAAAGCCATACGAAGGAATTAAACAAGTTGAGGGGAAAAAAAGTTACAGCAAGAAGAGAAGTGAACGGATACAGAGTGATAGAAACTGCACCAGAAGATGCAAAGTAAAGAAAAGGTGTTTTGAAATAACTGATGAATCTCGGAGAGAAATATTCCAGTGTTTCTGGGAGAGAATGAATTGGGATGAGAAGAAAGTTTACGTTTTAAGCATGGTAACGCGATGTGAAGCATCCCGGAAAAGTGTCGGGGGGAGAAGAAATTTTACGTACATGTACCAGTTCAGAGTGAAAGAGAAGCAGTTCCCTGTCTGCAAAGACTTTTTTTTGTCAACTCTAGGAATTGGAGAATACACAGTGTACGAGTGGCTAAAAAAGGCCGACGAGAATGGTTTACCTCTTGAGAAGCCCGCGAACGGTAATCGAAAACAGAGCGGCGCGTTTCATGAAGCAAGAGGATTTCTAGAGTCACTTCCTAAAATGCCATCACACTACTGTCGTGCCACATCTTCCAAGATGTATCTTGAACCAGTTTTTGCAACATTTGCAGACCTTTACCATGTTTATGAACAGTATTGTGGTGAAAAAGGAGAGAAGGCCCTTGGACGAATGTCTCTCCAAAAAGTATTTCATGAAATGAATTTGTCTCTTTTTCGCCCCAAGAAGGATCAGTGTGATTTATGTGTTGGATACGAAACACAAAATGTTACCGAAGAAGAGTACAACTTGCACATAAAACGTAAAGATGACGCAAGAAAGGCAAAAGTAAACGACAAAGAAAGGGCACTAAATACAAATAAAGTTAAAGTTAAAGTGTTTACCATGGACGTTCAATCAGTGTTGTTGTGTCCGAAAGTCGAAGCAAGTTCGATGTATTACAAAACAAAGTTAGCATCTCACAACTTCACAATCTACGATATGACTACTAAAGACGTAAAGTGTTACTTTTGGCACGAAGGTGAAGGGGGACTGACGGCCAATTCATTTGCATCTTGTGTCAATGATCACCTTGAAAGTGTCATTCAGTCAGAAATTGAAGAATTAGTATTGTACAGTGACGGGTGTGGTTACCAGAACCGAAACGCAACACTTTCCAACACGTTACTTAGATTTGCGATGAAACACCAAGTCATGGTAACTCAGAACTTTTTAGAAAAAGGCCATACGCAAATGGAAGTTGATTCGGTCCATAGCAGCATTGAACGGGCTATAAATCGGAGACAAATCTATTCGCCTTCAAATTATGTGGAAATTATCCGTGACTCCCGCAGATCACAACCTTATGAAGTGATGTACCTTGCCCACAAATTCTTTGGCGATTTCAGTGATTTGAAGTATTACAAGACAATTCGCCCAGGTAGTAAAATAGGTGATCCTCTTGTCACAGACATACGCTGTCTTAGATACTTAAAAGATGGTATCATTCAATACAAGCTCGCGTACACTGATGCATACCAGGACATTCCCAAACGCAGGAGCGATAAGACGCCCTCTGGAGGCGATTCTGTTCTCCCATTGTACCATAGTCCACTACCAATCAAAAGTACAAAATATCATCACTTACAGCAGTTAAAACTTGTCATTCCAAAGGACTACCACTCATATTATGACGCTTTGTTACATGAGCAATAAGGTAGTTTGTTTATCTACCTGTGACAGTGACTAATCAGTAGCAAGTCTGATATAAAATTTAGTAGTTTTGTTAAACGTTTGCTTTTAAGCCAGTTAAATATTATTCGTTGTACCTTATTGTTAAAAGCTGAATGAATAGCCAATGAAAACAAACTTGACGTTCTAGCACACCTATTTTCCTTGTTGGCTAATACTACATGTAGTACAGCATCTGGACTTGTATTTACCATCGCTAATTGGTATTAAGCTGAAAGTACAGTAAAACCTCTCTTTTAAGACGGCTAAATTGTGTACATTATCATAATTTAGGACAGGTGACTGTTTGAGGCAAGACAACAGTAAAACAGAAAGCTCCATTAGGAGATAGCTTTCTGTTATACTGTCACTTTGTTTTAAGCTGTCACCTGTTGTTTATACAATCAATTTCCCGTCGTTTTAGTCGTCATAACAGAGAGGTCGTATTGTACATTCGCCAATCCTATGGTTAGGTTTCCAGTTTATAACTGCAAGGAAACTTGGATTCTAGCCATTAACAAGTAATTATTGCTTGGGATTTAAACCCAATAATGCGTTTGTGAACTCAAAACATGACTTTAATGAGGAATTTCCTTGTCTGGAATTGATGTTAGAGCTTGTAAGTAAAGTATGATAAATATGAAGGCTCCAGGGGTCCGTTTCATAAAACTTGTATACATAATTATAAACAGCTACACATAAATTGTGTGTGCGTCATACACACAGTCTAGATTATGTTTTTGAACCTATATACTCTAGTTCTATTCAAGAACATTTTACACAATTTAAAATGTTTTAGTTCTTTGTTTTTTTCGTGTTATTATGTTCCGAAAATAAAACGTTTGAAATGATACATTTTACTGCTACATGCATCCTAACTCTGACTTCAATAGAACCGTGTGCAAATGGTCTAAATTCGGAAAAGACTCAAAATAACTCGGGCTTTCACTCGTACCAAGGCAGTTTGACATCCAGGTGAATTATGTTGACTGTTTTCAAGAACTTGTTTAACCCTTTCGGCGCCAAATTATTGAGGATGATTTTACCCCTTCATCGCTTTATTGTCATCCGCTTCAGTATTATTGTCTGCAAGAACGTTTCAAAGTTAGATTTAACGTCATATGACTTAAGAAATATCGATAAGAGTGTCAAATAGTTTGGATCCGGATCAGACGCCGGGTTACGCGGCGTCTGATCTGGATCCAAACTTTTTCCAAAGTCGACTTTATGCGACTCCGAAGCCGAAAGGGTTAAGTAACTTATGAAACAAGTGAGAATTTTAGCACACAAAGTAGTTCGTAGCATAGAACAAATTACTTGGCACGATTGTGTATACATCATGATAAGTACACAAATACTTAAACGTCATTTAATAGAAAAATGCAAAAAACACGTATAACGAAGTCTGTAGAATTTAAAGAATTTTGAAGGATCGATTTTCCGGAAAATCTCGTATAATTTTGAAAATGTGATTTTTTTTTCTTACAAAAACACGTATGTGTAGTTTCAGTTTAGGCTAATAAGCAATCCCCCGGGAATGTCAAACCTTATATAGACCTTCATAAATGTATGGCAAATGCAAAGTATGGCCTTCGTAAAACTTATTTTAACGAATTTATTCAATTTTTTCTCTCTCCTGAAAAGTTGCAAAAATCGTCATACGAGAATTTTGAATAGAACAGACGAAATGCTTTATTTTAAAATTGTTTACATCCTAGTATCAATAAATATGCATGAATTTTGATAAAACAAATTCTTAAACTATGTATGGCTATTAGTTTTCAAATAATTGTTATCATTTTTGAAAACGGAGAAACTAGTTAACAGTTATCTGCCCTTGATGAGTCAAAAAACCCATATTTAACAGTTTTTACCATCTAGAAACTACAGTCTTTAATGGATTTTGATTTAACTTACACATGATGTATATAAATATAAGGGTAGCAATTATTGTCAAAATAGGATACTTTGTGGCAAGAGTTATCTGCCCTTTATGTACTTAGTAATGCTCAACATGGCTTTATTGTTTACATGCTATTGTGTACAAATGTGAATGGATTTTGAAAAAAAAATTAAATCATATATGGCTATTATTTATAGAATGAGTTCAATTATTATCGAAAATGTGCAAATTAGTCAAGAATACACTGCCCTTGATGAGTTGAAAATGTGTTTACACTCTAGTAAATTCTACAGTTCTGAATTTTTAGCTCACCTGGCACGTAGTGCCAAGGTGAGCTTTTAGGATCGCTGGATGTCCGTCGTCCGTCGTCTGTCTGTCCGTCCGATCACAATTGTTCGTTAACACTCTAGCAGGTTCAAATCTCATTGGATCTTCATGAAACGTCATCAATATGATTGCCTCAATGAAATCTAGGTCAAGTTCGAATGTGGGTCATGTCCGGTCAAAAACTAGGTCACTAGGTCAAATTATCGAAAAACCTTGTTAACACTCTAGAGGCTCCAAATTTCATTGGATCTTCATGAAACTTCATCAATATGATTGCCTCAATGAAATCTAGGTCAAGGTCGAATGTGGGTCATGTGCGGTCAAAAACTAGGTCACTAGGTCAAATCTTCGAAAAACCTTGTTAACACTCTAGAGACCTACAAATTTGATTGGATCTTCATGAAACTTCATCAAAATGTTTGCCTTAATGAAATCTAGGTCAAGTTCGAATGTGGGTCATGTCCGGTCAAAAACTAGGTCACTAGGTCAAATTATCGAACAACCTTGTTAACACTCTAGAGGCTACAAATTTCATTTGATCTTCATAAAACTTCATCAATATGATTGCCTCAATGAAATCTAGGCCAAGTTAGAATGTGGGTCATGTCCGGTCAAAAACTAGGTCACCAGGTCAAATCTTCGAAAAACCTTGTTAACACTCTAGAGACTACAAATTTCATTGGATCTTCATGAAACTTCATCAAAATGTTTGCCTCAATGAAATCTAGGTCAAGTTTAAAGGTGGGTCATGTCTGGTCAAAAACTAGGTCACTAGGTCGAATCATCGAAAAACCTTATTAACACTCTAGAGACTACAAATTTCATTTGATCTTCATAAAACTTGATGAAAAGGTTTGCCTCAATGAAATATAGGTCAAGTTCAAATGTAGCTTATGTCTTGTCAAAAACTAGGTCACTAGGTCAAATCATCCAAAAACCTCGTTCACACTCTAGAGACTACAAAATTCATTGAATCTTCATGAAACTTGAACAAAATGTTTGTCTCATTGAAATCGAGGTCAAGTTAAAATGAGGGTCATGCCCGGTCAAAAACTAGGTCACATGGTGTACATGGTTACCAGGTGAGCGATTTAGGGCCATAGTGGCCCTTGTTTTTAATAATACTTGCACACAATTATAAGTTCTTGAAAGTGTTTAATTACTTTTGAATTTGAATCAAGAGTTACCTGCCCCTGTCATACTTAGATTTATAATGCTACAAATGGCTTTATTTTTTGTATTGTTTAGGCTTTAAAATGTACAAAATTGAATGTGTTTACACTCTAGTAAATTCTACAGTTCTGAATTTTTAGCTCACCTGGCACGTAGTGCCAAGGTGAGCTTTTAGGATCGCTGGATGTCCGTCGTCCGTCGTCTGTCTGTCCGTCCGATCACAATTGTTCGTTAACACTCTAGCAGGTTCAAATCTCATTGGATCTTCATGAAACGTCATCAATATGATTGCCTCAATGAAATCTAGGTCAAGTTCGAATGTGGGTCATGTCCGGTCAAAAACTAGGTCACTAGGTCAAATTATCGAAAAACCTTGTTAACACTCTAGAGGCTCCAAATTTCATTGGATCTTCATGAAACTTCATCAATATGATTGCCTCAATGAAATCTAGGTCAAGGTCGAATGTGGGTCATGTGCGGTCAAAAACTAGGTCACTAGGTCAAATCTTCGAAAAACCTTGTTAACACTCTAGAGACTACAAATTTGATTGGATCTTCATGAAACTTCATCAAAATGTTTGCCTTAATGAAATCTAGGTCAAGTTCGAATGTGGGTCATGTCCGGTCAAAAACTAGGTCACTAGGTCAAATTATCGAACAACCTTGTTAACACTCTAGAGGCTACAAATTTCATTTGATCTTCATAAAACTTCATCAATATGATTGCCTCAATGAAATCTAGGCCAAGTTAGAATGTGGGTAATGTCCGGTCAAAAACTAGGTCACCAGGTCAAATCTTCGAAAAACCTTGTTAACACTCTAGAGACTACAAATTTCATTGGATCTTCATGAAACTTCATCAAAATGTTTGCCTCAATGAAATCTAGGTCAAGTTTAAAGGTGGGTCATGTCTGGTCAAAAACTAGGTCACTAGGTCGAATCATCGAAAAACCTTATTAACACTCTAGAGACTACAAATTTCATTTGATCTTCATAAAACTTGATGAAAAGGTTTGCCTCAATGAAATATAGGTCAAGTTCAAATGTAGCTTATGTCTTGTCAAAAACTAGGTCACTAGGTCAAATCATCCAAAAACCTCGTTCACACTCTAGAGACTACAAAATTCATTGAATCTTCATGAAACTTGAACAAAATGTTTGTCTCATTGAAATCGAGGTCAAGTTAAAATGAGGGTCATGCCCGGTCAAAAACTAGGTCACATGGTGTACATGGTTACCAGGTGAGCGATTTAGGGCCATAGTGGCCCTTGTTTTTAATAATACTTGCACACAATTATAAGTTCTTGAAAGTGTTTAATTACTTTTGAATTTGAATCAAGAGTTACCTGCCCCTGTCATACTTAGATTTATAATGCTACAAATGGCTTTATTTTTTGTATTGTTTAGGCTTTAAAATGTACAAAATTGAATGGATTTTATAAAACTTTGTAAAAAGCTTTTGAATGTTGATCTTTAAAGACAGGTGATCACCATTTACCCCTTCCTCCCACAATAAAGTTTGCCACTTTCTTCTGGACAATCGCTGCGGCAGGGGATATCAGCTCTAAGGTGCTTGTTGAAATCAGATTTATAGGTCGATAGTTATATACCTTTGAATTGCTGAAAATTCCATATTTAACAATATTTACACTCTAGAGGCCACAAATTTTATCCAATCTTTCTTAAACTTACTCAGATTGTATATTACCATAAGACTTCAGATGAGTTTAATTATGGTTGTAATCGGATCAATAGGTCAAGAGTTATCTACCTTTGAATTGCTGAAAATGATATATTTAACAGTGTTTACGCTCTAGAGGCCACGCTATTTATCCCAGCTCTCTCAAACTTGCGCAGATTGTATATGACCATAAGAGTTCATAAAAGGGTGATTATGGTTGGAATCAGACAAATAGATCAAGAGATATTTGTCTTTGAATGGCTGAAAATGCCAAATTTTACAGCGTTTACACTCTTGCAACCACAGTTTTCAATGGATTTTGATTATACTTGTACTCAAAGGATGTAGCTATACGTTCTCGAAGGAGTGCAATTATTGTTGAAATGTAATAATTGTGGCAATAGTTACCTGCCCTTGATATACTTTGAAATGCTAGAAAAAGGCTTTATTTCGATCAGTATTGTTTAGGCTCTAGTTATTTGCCTTTGATGTACTCTACTATACTACAGTAGGTCGACAAATTTGAAAGGATTTAGAATAAAACGGGTGAAATTCAAAGGTAAAGCTATCGGGGTTCATTACAAATGGTGAGCGATATCAGGGCCTTCAGGCCCTCTTGTTTTTTAAATAAATGCGAGCAGACGGCATGTTAAGCGACATGGGATAAAAAGGGTTAAATTTAGAAGAATGAGAGAGTATAATGCAGATATTAAGGTAATTATTAATGGAGTCAGGAGACAAAAGTGGACCTAAAAGCCGGGGGCTACGCCTGGTTACGTCATAATGCTCCAATGCCCCAGGGGCTACGTCTGGTTACGTCATAATCCCCCAATCCCCCAATCCCTCAATCCCCCAATTCTCCGAAACTGTCCGTAATATACTACTTCTGTCTTTTATGCAGTCAATTAGTCTTCATTTTAGTGGTCGTTATAGAGAGGTTTTAATGTACTTGAATGTTTACTGCTGGACAAAAGTAATGTAGAAAACTCCTTAGAGTTTTCTACATTACCTTTGTTCTGCATTAAGCTACCACTAATTGTCAAGACTGCCATCTGTCTCAAAGCTGTCTATGTCATCTTTCAGTGATTGTTCACTTAACTCTATCACCAATGAAATTTTGAATGGATAATTCCAGTTTCCAATTAAATCTAGACCATTATGACTATTTAGGGTTGTCTTCTGCAATGTATTGCAAAATGGCATACAGTACAGACCCTGATCAAAGGACTCCTTCAGGAGCCCACTGAACTAGGGCTATACTATTTGCTTATGGACAAATGTTCTGTATACAGGTATACTGTTTTTCATAGACGAGTAAACTCATTGTTACATTTGACTGTGTTAAATAAGTTAGACTTTATATGCAGGTAGGCTTTTATCATTCATTGTTTCATTTATGTTTTTACAGTCCATCGTTTAACTGACCGTAGGTATTTATTAGTGTATGACTTCTCCATGTGTGTATATATATGTATCAAAACGGATTTTGGCATGTTCTCACATTAAGCAATCACTCCCTCTTTCTCTGCATATAACCCTCGGTTGGTAAAAAACTCTGTCTGTTATTAAAAATGAATGAAATTATATCTATTGGTTACCTGCAGATGAAAGACTCAAACTTTTACATGTTTGTTCAGCTGATGTAATTTAGCGGGATTTGTGTTGAGCAACCAATTTATATGAAATGTATAGACATTCTTTAACCCTTTCATCTGCATAAGCGCCATAGGATGCTTTTACTATTTCCTCCGCATAAAGTAAGCGCCATAAGACACCAACCCTATATTGATAAATGCCCTCAAGTAAGGTTTCACTGATTGGTTCATATCTAGGTGGTAGCTTAAAGCAAGATGAAAGTGAAGCAGAAAGCTCCTTCAGGAGCTTTCTGCTTTACTTTCATCTTGCATAAGCAGCTTCCTGCTTTAAAGATAGAATTACATGTACTATATATTACATGTACTATATTCTTAAGTAATGCATGGTAAAATCAAAGGTAATCCAATGTAATTCAATCCCTGACAGACTTTGAAAAGTGTTTGATTTGTGCGTGAATAATTTCCTCAATACTAGGCAACTACAAAACATGGGGGCTGAGATCTTGGATGATGATGTCACGGCTTTTATGAAGCATTGTTCGTGACTTTTCGGAATTCCAAGTTTCGGTGCTATTTTTAAACCATTTTAAGCATGAATAACCCACAACACTCACTTGTAATGATTTCCTCCAAAGGATAAAGTTTAAAACTGTTCAATTCATACACTTAAACGCTTAAATGAACTTTTTTGCAAAAAGCTACTTCTCAATCGAAAAGATAAAAATAATGGATTATCAATACGTCATCAATATAAATAATGACGTAATTATTGGTGGGTATATGACTTCCAAAAATAGTTTCAGATTGCATTATAGGTGTACGGAGGAGTTTTAACATTGTATACACAGGTGCTTATAGATCTATTTGATTATTTGATTTAACAACATATAGATCTTGTCCCAAACAATTTAGGTATATTTTAGATATATTTAAGTTCGAGTTCATTGTGTTATCCAGATCTCAGTCACGAGAGGCATAGCCTTGAGTGTGGTCTGGATTACCCAACAAACTGATACAAGAGCGCTGATCCCACACTGGTGATAGATCTATTCCGTTTTCATTAGTACAATTTTGCTTTTTTGTGGGAAAAAGATGTTTAAAGATTTCAGCATTTCTTTTAACCTGCATTAATAAGCCACTTGTCTACATTGAAAACGTTGTTCAACACAAGTCACCATAAATTATACTGTAGAAAATACAGAAAAGGGGCCACTCACAAAATGATGAATTTGCAATTAATAATACAGATGGAAGATAAATATAGGACAAAAGCTAAGCAGAAAGCTCATCTGGCAATAGACTGCCTATAAAATGGCTGCCTAATACATGATTGCAATATTATCTATATCCAATTTCTTCATAAATACACCTTTTAACGCTTCTAATTTTTCCTACAGTGAGACAAGTAGTCCTTAGCTAGGAAGTTCTGGAAATGAATCGTGGATGTCATTTCAAGTATTTTTAGCTCACCTGAGCTAGCTCAGGGTGAGCTTTTGCAATCCTTGAATGTCCGGCGTCCGTCGTCCGGCGTGCGGCGTCAACAATTTTAGTGTTTACACTCTAGAGGCCACAATATTTATTCAATCTTTCTCAAACTTGCTCAGATTGTATATCACTATATGAGTTCGAATGAGGTTGATTTTGTTGAAATCGGACAAATAGATCAAGAGTTATCTACCTTTGAACTGCTGAAAATGCCATATTTAACGGTGTTTACACTCTAGAGACCACAATATTTATGGAATCTTCCTCAAACTTGCTCAGATTGTATATTACCATAAGAGTTCGGATGAGTTCATTTATGGTTTTAATCGGACCAATAGGTCAAGAGTTATCTACCTTTGAATTGCTGAAAATGACATATTTATTGGTTTTTACACTCTAGAGGCCACAAATTTTATCTAATCTTTCTCAAACTTGCTCAGATTGTAAATGACCATAAGAGTTCGGATCAGTTCAATTATGGTTGTAATCGGACCAATGGGTCAAGAGTTATCTACCTTTGAATTGCTGAAAATGACATATTTAACAGTGTTACGCTCTAGAGGCCACAATATTTATCCAAGCTCTTTCAAACTTGCCCAGATTGTATATGACCATAGAGTTCGAAAAAGTGTAATTATGGTTGAAATCGTACCAATAGATCAAGAGTTATCTACCTTTGAACTGCTGAAAATGCCATATTTTACAGTGTTTACACTGTTGCAACTACATTTTTCAATGGATTTTCATTATACACAAAGTATATAGCTATACCTTCTCGAAGGAGTGTAATTATTGTTGAAATCTAATCATTGTGGCAAATTGGCAATAGTTACCTGCCCTTGATATACTTTGAAATGCTAGAAAAAGGCTTCATTTCAGTATTGTTTAGGCTCAAGTTATCTGCCTTTGATGTTCTCTTCTATACTAGAATAGGTCGACAAACTTGAATGGATTTAGAATAAAAATGGTGAAATTCAAAGGTAAAGCTATCAGGCTTCATTACAAATGGTGAGCGATATCAGGGCCTTCAGGCCCTCTTGTTCTAGATGTTAGCTTAAAGCAGGTTGAAAGAAAACCAGAATGTGCCTTAAGGCACATTCTGCTTGACTGTCAACCTGCTTTAAGTGGTTACTTGTCTTAAAAACTAGAAACAGGCTTTGGGGTAAAGGGGTTTCTCAAAACTGAATATCTGTCGGTTGGTATTTATGTTGCTTTGCTGTTCTTTCCAGAAAACCCAGAATGACTGGTTGATATTGTTGAAACAATGTGAAAATATTTACAAATGTCATGTTCTATATCATCTTATAGCCTGTTCTCTTGATGTCAATATTTGTGTTCAAACTGATTGAATAATATGAACTGTAAACATCCAAATAAAGACAGTTTAGAGCTAGATTAAGAGATGTATGATGGTGATAAGCTTGAAGGATATGCACTCTTAGCTCCCCGAACAGATGTCACACAGTTGTTGGCATCGGCGTTGTTATTTGTGTTAAAATTTGTGTAAGCAGTTTCAAGAAAGCGTTCACAACTTCTCTGCCCTTTGACCTACAGCCTTCAAATTCAGACTACACATACCTTGAGACAATACCTTTTCATCGGTGTGAAAATTCTAACCCCTATGACCTTGACAACGACCTCTGCGTTTGAATTTTGCAATGTGTGTTTAAGTTTTGAAAAAATGCTCAAAACTGCTCCACCTTTGATCTAGTATGTAGTACATTGTGCATACAGACAGCACACATAGCCTGGGACAAGACCTTTTCATCCAGGTGATTTTTTGTACCCCAGCGACGTTGACATCTGCATTTTAGTTTTTGAAAAGTCTTCACAACTTCTAACCCCTTTAACCTACAGTATTATACCTTTCCATTCATGGAATTTTTGACACCAGTGACCTCTGCAACTATTGCAGTCTGCTGCTTTTCTAAGCTATCAATGTTTTTCAAAATAAGCTAAGAGTGTGAAAAAGTTTTGATACTGATGTGACATGGAGATGTACGGTGTCTTATCTGGTTCCAAAGTGTATACAAAGATGATCAAAGATTTGCTGTTGTTGTAAGTGTTATCATTTAAAAGTATTTACGAACTGTATGAAATCTTTGTACATGAAATTGACACTTAATTGCTTATTCTAGCTCTACTTTCTTTTACCCCATCTAAAACACTTTTACCCTGTTGACTTGATTTTAAACCCTGACTATAGTAATGAGTTCATTGAAAGATGAAACTTATGATATCTTCAGCATGAAATCCATATAACTTGGTTGTTAACTTTAACCATGCCAGTGGTGGAAATGTGCTCAGTGATTACCTTTGCTAACAGTATGGATCCAGATGAAATGTTATGTAACTTGGCATCTCATCAAATACAAATTGTTTGATACTGTGACCCTGTTTAAAGAGAATTTTGGAAACTTCTATTTTTAGCTCACCTGAGCTAGCTCAGGGTGAGCTTTTGCAATACTTGAATGTCCGTCGTCCGTCCTCCGGTGTCAACAATTTTAGTGTTTACACCCTAGAGGCCACAATATTTATCGAATCTTTCTCAAACTTGCTCAGATTGTATATTACCATAAGAGTTCGGATGAGTTTGATTATGGTTGTAATCTGACCAATAGGTCAAGAGTTATCTACCTTTAAATTGCTGAAAATGCCATATTTAACAGTGTTTACACTCTAGAGGCCACAATATTTATCAAATCTTTGTCAAACTAGCCCAGATTGTATATTACCATAAGAGTTTGGATGAGTTCAATGGTAGCTGGTCTTAATGTCCCATTGCATGAATGTACCATTGCCTCAATGTACCATTTTCAGTCTGAACGTACCATTTTTAAAAATCCTATATTACAACCATGATTGACCATTATTAGTTGATGAAAAATGTAAAATAGTACTTTATATATGTTACTTGGATGAAATAAATGATTTTTTTAAAATACAATGTTCCTATGTGAGTGTTATCCACTTTTTGTAGAAGTTCAATGAGTTTATACAATTCAACATGTATGTATCTGCATTCTTTTTTCATACAATCAGGTGTGGATTTTTTAACTACAAATATCATAAATCAATCAGGGATAATTATAAACCATTTCTTCATTAAAAAAATAGTATAATAAAACTGTTTTCTATCAATTTTATATAGTGGTACGTTCAGTCTAGGAAAATGGTACATTGAGACTGGTACATTGAGGCATTGGTACGTTAAGACCATAAACCAGTTCAATTATGGTTGAAATCATACAGATATATCAAGAGTTATCAACCTTTGAATTGCTGAAAATGCCATATTTAACAGTGTTTACACTCTAGAGGCTACAATTTTTCTCCAATCTTTCTCATACTTGCTCAGATTGTAATTGACCATAAGAGGTCAGATGAGTTCGATTATGGTTGAAATCGGATTAATAGGTCGAGAGTTATCTACCTTTGAATTGCTAAAAATGCCATATTTAACAGTGTTTACACTCTTGAAGCCACAATTTTTATCCAATTTTTTTCAAACTTTCTCAGATTGTAAACTACCATAAGAGTTCAGATGAGTTCGATTATGGTTGAAATCGGATTTATAGGTCAAGAGTTATCTACCTTTGCATTGCTGAAAATGGCATATTTAACAGTGTGCTAGAAAGGCTCCATTTCAGTATTATTTAGGCTCTAGTTATCTGCACTTGATGTACTCTACTATACTAGAGTAGGTCGTATTCCAATGTTATTTACATGCTATACAACAAATTTGAATGGATTTAGAATAAAAAGGGTGAAATTCAAATGTAAAGTTATCAGGCTTCATTAAAACAGGTGAGCGATATCAGGGCCTTCAGGCCCTCTTGTTAGAGCAGTTGCAGACGACAGTAACTGTTGTTGCAGACAAAAAAAATACCCAGCATGCAAAAAGTTAATCCTCTCACTGCCAGATACTCATCTGCTTAAAATACTTGTCTTTTCATTTTTAAAATTTTGACCAATTTCTCTTATGAATATTGGGAGTTTCAAAAGGATGGATCATGATCAGATGCCACATTTTTCATTACCAGTGAATTTTGGTTTGGCAGTGAAGAGTTACATTCAAAATTTACTAAATCTGTATAATTTATAAAAATGAAAAAAAAAGAAAGAAAAAAAAGCCAGAGTTTTTTCCCAACTGATGAAAATCATTAACTCTTCTCTTGCTAATGGAGTATATTGATACCTCTTGTAAACACTGTTGACCAAGATAAGACAGCTCCTGAATGAACTGTCTGATCAGGGTACACACTGTTTTCTCATATAGGGTCCAAGGTTATAAAAAGTGTTGAGTCTGAGATCATTCTGAAGAATTTGATTATTCAGATTTGAGCTTTTGCTCAGACTCTAACTCAAAAGCTTTATAACCCTTGGGGCCTGACAAAAGCTAAGTCTGCAATCTTTCTTCTGGATTTATTTCTTACTTCATTGGCAAAATTAATGTAATAATTGGGACTTCATTATAGCCATTATGTAATATTGGAGATATGTTCATAGTAGGGGTAGTATTTGTTATGATTATTAAGTGGGAGAAGTGGGGTAACCCGGCGTCTGATCAGGCTCCAAACTGTTTGCCACCAAGATAAACATGAAATATCAGAATTGTCCAAAAGTTGTTCTTTTCTACGTTTTAGTGCTTTGCGTACGTTTGCGTTTAAACGGGAAAGAATAACAGATTCTCCACTGTATGACCACTGAAACTGAGGCATGTTCACACTGGTTGAAGCAGGTAGTTGCTGTCACCTGTTTTACTTTTACCCTTCTTTGAGCAAACACCTGTCAGGGCTCCAGATAAGAGGTAGTTATTTCAACAAATCCAACATTTTCTCACTCTTTTTAGCACCAATCCTATGGTGTTACGACTCATTAGAATTGTCTCGAAGAGACGATTCTAATGAGTAGTGACACCATAGGGTTTAATTCAGAAATAAAGATTTTAGTTTTTGAAAACTACCCTTATCTGGAGCTCTGACCTGTGGTAAAAACACAAGTAGTGAGTTTTTATGCCTTCTTGACAATGAGTCAGGGGCATACTTTTTAGCTCACCTGAGCTAGCTCAGGGTGAGCTTTTGCAATCCTTGAATGTCCGGCGTCAACAATTTTAGTGTTTACACTCTAGAGGCCACAATATTTATTCAATCTTTCTCAAACTTGCTCAGATGGTATCTTGCCATAAGAGCTCGAATGAGTTCGATTATGGTTGAAATCGGACAAATAGGTCATGAGTTATCTACCTTTGAACTGCTGAAAATGCTATATTTAACAGTGTTTACACTCTAGAGGCCACAGTATTTATCCAATCTTTCTAAAACTTGTCCAGATTGTATACTACCATAAGAATTCGGAAGAGTTCGATTGTGGTTGAAATCTGAAAAATAGATCAAGAATTATCTACCTTTGAATTGCTGATAATGCCATATTTAACGGTGTTTACATTCTAGAGTTCACAATTTTTATCCAATCTATTTCAAACTTGCCCAGATTGTATATGACCATAAGAGTTCAGATGAGTTCAATTATGGTTGAAATCAGACTCATAAGTCGAGAGTTATCTACCTTTGAATTGCTGAAAATGCCATATTTAACGATGTTTACACTCTAGAGGCCACAAATTTTATCCAATCTTTCTCAAACTTAATCAGATTGTATAATACCATAAGACTTCAGATGAGTTCAATTATGGTTGTAATCTGATAAATAGGTCAGGAGTTATCTACCTTTGAATTGCTGAAAATGATAAATTTAACAGTGTTTACGCTCTAGAGGCCACAATATTTATCCAAGCTCTCAAACTTACCCAGATTGTATATGCCCATAAGAGTTCGAAAAAGGGTGATTATGGTTGGAATCAGACAAATAGATCCAAGATATATCTACCTTTGAATTGCTGAAAATGCCATATTTTACAGCGTTTACACTCTTGCAACCACAGTTTTCAATGGATTTTGATTATACTTGTACACAAAGGATGTAGCTATACGTTCTCGAAGGAGTGCAATTATTGTTGAAATGTTATCATTGTGGCAATAATTACCTGCCCTTGATATACTTTGAAATGCTAGAAAAAGGCTTCATTTCAGTATTGTTTAAGCCCATTGTTATTTGCCTTTGATGTACTCTACTATACTACAGTAGGTCGACAAACTTGAATGGATTTAGAATAAAACAGGTGAAATTCAAAGGTAAAGCTATCAGGCTTCATTACAAATGGTGAGTGATATCAGGGCCTTCAGGCCCTCTTGTTTACATATAGTTTCTTATATTTAGAAAATGTAAATAATGATATTTATTAACCTATTAACCCATACATACATGTATTCCTTTTTATGTCTTTAATTTATTCTTCCACAGAAGAAAATAATTTCACTTTGTACAGTCATTGTTGTCTTTAACAATTGCTTCAAATGACATCTCCTCATATACCGCTGAAAAGATTTCAACCAAACTTTACACGAATGTTCCTTGGGTCAAGTTGTTTCAAAATTGTTCAAAGAATTAAAAACAATGTAGAACTCTGGTTGCCATGGCAACCAAGTGAAAAAATAATCTTAAAAAATCTTCTTGTCTGAAACTACAAGGGCCAGATCTTAGACATTTGTCACATAGCATCATCTACAGGTCCTCTATCAAACTACAAACTACGCCCCTGTGGTCAAAGTTGGCCCCGCCCGGGGGGTCACAGTTTAACATAGAGTTATATAGTGAAATTTTCAAACGTCTTCTCCTCTGAAACTAATATGGCCAGAGCTTTGATATCTGGCATGGTGACACTTTTAGATGTCCTATACCAATAAGGTTCAAATGGTTCTGGTCGATTGCATATCATCTACAGGTCCTCTATCAAGTTTGTACAAATTATGCCCCTGGGGTCAAAATTAGCCCCCCTCCGGGGGTCACAGTTTTCAAACGTCTTCTTTTCTGAAGCTAATATAGCCAGAGCTTTGATATTCGGCATGGTGTTACTTCTAGATGTTCTTTATCTATTTTGTTCAAATGGTTCCAGTCTGTTGCATATGTAGGTCACAGGAGCTAAAAATAGGTTTGTTCAATGGAAACTTAAAAACAATCTTCTTGTCTAGAACCCTAGTACCCTGATCTTAGATATTTGGAACATAGCATCATCTACAGGTCCTCTATCAAGAATGTTCAAATTATGCCCCTCGGGTAAAAAATGACCCCGTCCTGGACATAAATCATTATCTCCATTTTGATGTACAGCTATTCCCTTGCGGAAAAAAGCTATGCTTTTACCTTGCTTTTACGCCGCGGTATTGGCACCCTCGTATTAGCGGTGTTTTATTAGGACCTGAAAAAAGTGGCAGAAACGCCACTTAAACGCCACTCCAGAAACGTGCCTAAATAGTATAGCGGCGTTTTTCTCAAGTGGCGTTTAAGCGGCGTAAAAGCATAGCTTTTACGCCAGTGCCAATACCGCGGCGTTTAAGCTACGCTTTTACGCCACTAAAACGCCACTCAGAAACGTGCCTAAGTCACAAAGCGGCGTTTTTCTCAAGTGGCGTTTAAGCGGCGTAAAAGCATAGCTTTTACGCCGGTGTCAATACCGCGGCGTATAAGCTACGCTTTTACGCCACTTAAACGCCACTCAAAAACGTGCCTAGTAGTAAAGTGACGTTTTCTGAAGTGGCAGAAAAGCGACGTTAAAGCTTGCTTTTACGCCACTTAAACGCTACTCAGAAACGTGCCTAAGTAGAGTGACGTTTTTTAAGTGGCAGAAAAGCGGCGTAAAAGCAAGCTTTTACGCCACTTAAAGCAGGCTTTTACGCCACTTAAAGCATGGCTTTTATGTCACTTTTCTGCCGGTCAAAAAGCAAGTTGAAAAAGAATGAAGCTTCGATACCATGATTGCTGAAAAAAATCTCATAAAAGCAAGATTCTACCAAAACAAATGGGGAAATCAAACAGAAAATGCTACTATAGAGGTACAAAATATCACATAAATATAGAAATTCTTTGTATATTTATTTCAAACTTCATTGAAACAAACTTGATCAAGTAAATCATAGACTTGAGCCAAATCTCTAAAAAGGGCAGGGGACAAACTGTTTGTCTCTAAAGAGAGAGAGAGGGGGGGGGGGGGGGGGGGGGGGGGGGGGGGGGGGGGGGGAGAGACTTGCTTAAACACAAGAAATATGAACATGAAAATAAACTGCTCTTATTCTGGACAGTTACTATTGACTTTTCAGATACAAGCATGGGTTGTTACTGTCTGGCTTTTATAATGATACTCAAATATATAAATTGGTGTGTGTAGTTATTACAACACTTAGACAATTAAACCCTTAGACATTTAAACCCTTTCCTTCACAGAATTGCCTCTACCTGCTCCTCCACAAAAGTGCCACAACTGAAAAGGTATTAATGGTCTTGAATACAGAAAGCATCTTAAAGCAAGATGAAAGTAAAGCTGAAATATTCTAAAGGAGCTTTTCTGTCTTACTCTTATCTTACTTAACTCTTTGAACCCTAGTCACCAATATATGCGTCATTTGCAAACAGCATACATGTGAGAAGTACACTTGTCCTATGCAAACAGTGTAAACCCTGATCAAAGGGCTCCTTAATGAGCCATCTGATCAGGGTCTACACTGTTTGTAATTTTAAAATATATTTTAAAAAATCAACCCTTAAAAGTAAAAAATTGACTAGACTTCATTGAAAACTAGAATTCTCCATTTGAGGTTTCAGGGAGGAAAGGGTTAAAGCAGTATCCTACCTTAAACACAATCCCATATAGATGCTTTGACATTTTGGCAACGAAGGAAAGGGTAAACAACAATTTAACTTTCAGTACATTTGTATTTTAAACACACAAAATAATAAAAACATATACATGGAAATAACAGACAACTGGCATGACAGTTACTCATTTCCCCTCTGTGGCTACATTTTGTCGGAGTTGTTGCACTAAGACAGCTTAAAAAAGATAGACTTTCAGCAGTTTAACCCATTACTACATAAATGCACCTTTTTACGTCTTTAATATTTTCCTACACTAAAGAATTTTTTTGCTTTTTATACTGTCATGAATATGAATTATAAAAAACATTTGCTATTTTCTAGCAGATGGTAGCTTAAAGCAGGCTAAAAATAAAGCAGAAGTGGCCGCCTATCCAATGTTAGAAACAGGCTATGATGGAATGCACTAATTGTAAAGCAAACTTCAATAAAAAAAGCCATTTATAAATACAAATAAACAAAGTAAGCTGCACAGAGTCAGGCAGTTGCAAACTGAACAAAGATGTCATTTAATCATGGATAAAGTAAGCTGTTCTGTCGAACTAGTCATAGATAGATGAGACAAGCTGTTCTCAACCGAGTCTTGATATCTTTTTATTTTAGCAAGCTTTGAAGGTCAGCTTAACTCATTCACCCCTGATTCTTTTAATGGACAATTCCAAATTTAAAATAAGTCTAGTCCATTAATGACTATTCAGGGTTAGTTTTCACACTATATTTCAAAATGACAATCAGTGTAAACCCTGACCTTAAGGAGCCCTCTGTTCAGGGTCTACACTGTTTGCATAGGACAAGTGTTATCATCACAGGTACACTGCTTTGTAAATGATGAGTATACCCATCGCTAGGGTTGAATGTGTAAACTACTTGTGACTTTTCTATTTCAGATGAGGTTGAGATCAGCTTGTCTCAAACCTTGACACGTGACAGATTCTTTTTTTGCATACAAACAACAATTTTTTTGGTATAATTTTCTTAAGCAATGGGCCTTTTTTGGAAACCAAAGGACGTAATTACGCCTTTATACAAAATAATGTTATAATAGTGGTGTCATATAATTCATCTCACAAATGTTGGAGACAAGGATATTCGCAATTATTGTTCACTGTTTAAAAAACCAGGAACAGTTATATGAGAAAATATGACCTGTCATGAGTTGATATTTGAGTCAAGCTGATTTGATCCGAGTCGAGAATTGAAATGTTATTAACTAAATCAAGCGAGCCTTGGCAAGCATAAATTTTCTATTCTAGAATAGGTTGAGATCAAGGCTCGCAAAAGTTTTCTATTCTAGAATAGGTTGAGATCAGCTTGTCTCAACAAACGACAGATTCTTTTTCTAACATAACCAGCGATTTTAATCTATATATATATATATTTTTTTTTTAAAGCAATTGATCTAACACATGTTGGAAACAAAGATAAACAAGATCAGTGTTTGCTATTAAAAAAGAATAGCTGCGTTTTTTTCGCCCAAATGAAGGCATAGTGTGGCTGCCATCTTAGTTTAACTTTAAGTCTTTACTAAAGTACAATCAAACTTACATAAACTTAACTCTTTGAACCCTAGTCACGCATATATGCGTCATTTTCAAACAGTGTACCTGTGAGGATTACACTTGTCCTATGCAAACCGTGTAGACCTTGATCAGAGGGCTCCTTAAGGACCCTCTGATCAGGGTCTACACTGTTTGTCATTTTGACATAATGATATATTGTAAAAATCAACCCTAAAAAGTAAAAAATGGACTAAACTAAATTGAAACTAGAATTGTCCATTTGAGGTTTTAGGGAGGAAAGGGTTAAGTGATCATTGTATTACTAACATGAATCCCTTTAACTATACATGCTGGTGGTAATGTTTGAAATAATTAATTCACATGTAAAAACCTTTTTAGCTCACCTGAGCCAAAGGCTCAAGGTGAGCTATTGGGATGGCCCTGTGTCCGTCGTCGTGCGTCGTGCGTCGTCGTTAACAATTGCTTCAAATGACATCTTCTCCTAAACGGCTGAACAGATTTCAACCAAACTTTACAGGAATGTTCCTTGGGTCAAGCTCTTTCAAATTTGTTCAAAGAATTAAAAACAATGCAGAACTCTGGTTGCCAAAGTGAAAAAATAAGGAAATCTTAAAAAATCTTCTTGTCTGAAACTACAAGGGCCAGAGCTTAGATATTTGGCACATAACATTATCTACAGGTCCTCTATCAAGTTTGTTCAAATTATGCCCCTGGGGTCAAAATTGGCCCCGCCCCGGGGGTCTCAGTTTTACATAGAGTTATATAGTGAAAATTTCAAATGTCTTCTCCACTGAAACTAATATGGCCAGAGCTTTGATATTTGGCATGGTGACACTTCTAAATGTCCTTTACCTAGTTTGTTCAAATGGTTCTGGTGGGTTAAATATCTAGGTCATAATTCACATTCAAAATATGTATAGCAGACAGCAATTCAGCATTATAAGAGTTAGACCCTAGCCAAATTACCTACTGGCAGAGTTACATAACTGAACTCAGGTCAGCTGATGAGGTTCACAGCATATGGTGTTGTCTGCTATATTTTTATGCCCTGCAGTTGGGGGCATATTGTTTTTGTCTGTCTGCTTTTTTGTCTGTTTGTCCATTTGTTTGTCTGTCAGTCCACAACTTTAATCTTAGCCATAACTTTGTTAAAGTTAGAAACTTTATAACTTGGGTCATGTCCTACAAAGGTCAATGTCATTTTTGAGATATTTCCCAGTGTCATATTTTCTTGTCTTTGAGATAACTCCAGTTCTACTGATGTTAACCCATTACCCCATACATATGCCTTTTTACGCCTTTAGTTTATTCCTCCTCTAAAGAAAATAATTCCACTTTATATAGTCATAAACATGTAAGATATAAGAAATAGTATCTATATCTTAGTAGATGATAACTTAAAGCAGGTTGAAAGTAAAGCAGAGTGCGCAATAAATAATCATATGGAAATACATGTAGCTTGATAAGAAGAAGTGTCATGGATAAGGGCCATAACTCTGCCAACAATATTTTTTTAAGTTATTCCAATTTGTCATGGTTTTTTTTGTCTGGAAGATAATTCCATTTACAGCTATATTAAAATGTTGTCTTGCCTATTAAGCTAAGGCACAGTGACCTCAGGTGAGCGAATTAAGGGCCATGGCCCTCTTGTTGTAAATAGTCTTGATCCAGATCAGCTATCACAAATGCTGGACCTGATCTGGCACTAGGCTATTGTACGTATATTGAGCTCCCACTGAACTTTAGATGAAAACAATATCCATTTTAGCAACTGAAGCAGACAAAATCACTTGAAAATTACTTAGCATGCAAAGCAAAAGCGTTAAATACAGTACAAAATAAAAAATATAACAGAATGACTAATACAAGGGGTGTTTCATAATAAATGCAACTTAATTACTTCCATTATAACTGTGAGTGCCAAATGCATGTGTGATATATCATTTGAAAGAGCAATTATTCGCCTACATAATTAGTATAATCATAAATGCATGATAAGATCACTTGACTTGAAAAGTCACAGCACGAACCTAAATGACCCAAAGTTCAGGGCACTGGACGTTTTGTATATTTTTGAGGTTATTTTTCGAACAAAGTTTATATTCAAATTATCAAAGTGGCTTTATTATTTGGAATACTTTAATGAATCTTTCGGTCATATAAAATTTGACAATTCTGCACATACTACTTTATTTAAAAAACATGTATTATTATTTCATAAATTGACCAAAAAAAAGCTAATACTTAAAACATACTGAAAATATCATTAAAAATACTAACAAGAGTGTTTGTTGAAAGCTAAAACATATGCTCTTTCATCAAATAAGGCTATATGTGAGGTTAATGAAGTATATCTGTAGCTATCCGAGTTTTAAAACCAAAACATAGATATAGTGATCCAGACGATTTTCATAGCATTCGTATAGGTGGGGAATTACCGCATATGCAGATTACACTTCTTATATCGAAGTTATTTATCGAGTTGCATTAATTATGAAACACCACTCGTAATTCAGAATAGTTGTTTAAAACAAACTACATGTACATGTAGTTGTCCAAATGACAACCTCAATAAAAGGCTAAATTTATAGACAGTTTGCTACATACAACCAGCCAGCATATAAACCTAATGTGACCTGCTACATGCATTTATATAAGATAAAAGCACCCGTATAACTATAAAGACTAAAAGTATGTTTCAATGAAGATCTGGTAAAGATATTAAAGAAACCAGAAATGGGTGTCAAAGCCACCTGATGCTCGCCTGCTTGAAATTTAAGTATAAAAACATTTTGTATCCGAAACAAATCAATTTTCAGTTTAGAAAGATTATTAAATGAATAATGATCAGTCTTAATCAAGTTATATAAAACTTAAAAACAACCCGTCCAAAAAACTTTAACCTGGTGATTTGAGGTGAAAACAACTATGTCCAAAACATGTCAAAAATTGAAATAAATTAAAATCATTTTTAATGCTAACTTCATAGCCTCAATGTTTGTTCCCAAATGAAGCTCCACACAAAATTTCAGCACCCTAACACAAGTATTAAACTTTAAAACAACACGTCCAAAAACATGTTCAAAATTAAATAAATAAAAATCATTTTTAAAAATATAACTTCATAAAATCAATGTTTAACTCTAAATGAACTTTGATACAAAATTTCAGCACCCTATTACAAATATTGAGCTTTAAGACAACCCGTCCAAAAAACTTTAACCTGGGGTTTTGTAGCAAAAAACCTAAGTCCAAAACATGTTCAAAATTTAAATAAATTAAAAGTCCAAAACGTCAATAATTGAAAAAAAATTACATTATTTTTAAATTCTTACATCATAACATCAATGTTTGACACCAAATGAAACTCCATACACAATTTCAGCACTCTAGCACCAGTATTAAACTTTAAAACAACCCATCCAAAGAACTTTAACCTGGGGTTTTGTAGCAAAAAACCTAAGTCCAAAACATGTTCAAAATTGAAATAAATTAAAATCATTTCTAAATTTAAACTTCATAACATCAATGTTTAACCCCAAATGAATCTCCATACAAAATTTCAGCACCCTAGCACAAATACTAAGCCTTAAAACAACCCGTCCAAAAAACTTTAACCTGAGTTTTTTTGCTACATGAATCTCCATACAAAATTTCAGCACCCTAGCACAAGTATTAAGCTTTAAAACAACCTGTCCAAAAAACTTTAACCTTGGCCACGCTCACTCACGCCGGGGGTATGACATTAGCTCTGCTGTTCTACGAACAGGCGAGCTAAAAAGGTTCACATTTTTTCTTTTCTTTTCTTTCTTTGAATAGAAGTCATAATTGCACTGTCTTAAAGCTCGTTAAGCTCACTGCTATCTAATGTTTCGCATTCAACTGGCTTTGTTGTCGGCCTTTTGAAAAACTTGCGGCATTTTCAACCTCAACCGTGTCTTCATGGTGTTATTCACAGATTGTTGTCTTGGCTGGCCACTGTCAGCAAAATAGTGTGGTCTTCAAATCTTCAACAGCTGCGAACCCTGGAATGAATTTTTGTTCCACACCAGTGTACCTGACATTCTTCTTGCAACATCTTGTCCACATTCAACTTACTGAATGGACTGACAATGTCACTGATCAACACTCTTGACAGTTAATGTATTGGCGAAATACTGAAAGTTCTGTAAATGCGCTAACTTCTTGGTTTGTGTTCTTTAAAGTAGCTTTTAAGTTCAAATATCAAACCATTTAGTCTAATTCTCCATTTCAATTTTCACACTGGGATGAAGGTACATTCTTCTTCTCCTTCTTCATTGTATAAGTGTGGATGTTTTTTTTAATAGATCTTGTTTTGGCAGCACAGGACAGTAAATGCCAGGCCTCCACCCCATTTCCTGAGTTCATGTTGAGAGGTTGGATGAAACCTGAAAAGAAATTTAAAGAAATTAAAAATATGATTATAATGAATAAATAAGTGGGGTCCCATTTCCGATTTTGGTAATTTATCTTGAATATCCAACACCAGAGTTTATTAAAACCATTGAGTTATTGATCCTAATAATTAAATTAAATAAATGTAATTACCGATTTATTTCTCTTATTTCTTTAGGTGTTCTGAAAAAAACATGAGTGACTACACTTCAAAGCCTAGTAAGTTAGTTTCAACATTGAAAACACTTTTTTACATCTGGTCGAAGCCTGTTTCATACACTCTAATATACCTAGCAACAAAACAAAGACCTAGTCGTCAGTTTTAAGGGTGGGTTTAAAAATTCAGTTCGGGAAAAAACAGGTGCCCGCCGTTCAAATTTCGAACGAATTATACGTCTTTTTTTCGCGATATCGTAATATTTTGTGAATATAATGTACATTGAAATAACGTGGGAGATTTCTTACAGCATTTATCGTGGTAAAATTACCTTTTTCGTATTGTTCACGGGGGTGTTTTATCAATATTATACTTGATAATTCAATATGGCGACGACGGGCCGGGCGTCGATAAATTCTCAAACTTAAACACAAGAGCCCGGCCTTAAAACGGATAATTAAACATAACTATTAACCTCAATAGAATAAGAAAAGTCTATAAATAATGATTGTATATTTGTTTTTGATACATACCCAAGGTTTTTAGCGAAAATCGACGCATATATGGTCACTGGATTCTTCTGTGAAATGTCAACAAAGCGGGACCTCCGGCGTGAAGAGCTGTCTTCTGATTGGTTGAAATGAATTTATGAATTATGATTCGCGCGGACTATGCTGAATCGATACGTCGTAGAATCCTACTAAGTCCGTGGTTATATTAAACATTATTAAGATCTACGTAAAATTGATTTAAACTCGTGATAGAATCTGAATATAATACAGAATAGGTTTAATAGTTAATTTAAAAGTGAACTCAGATCTATTGTTCTTTTTGAAGACGAGGTCATAACACTTTCGTTCAGAGCTTAAAATATCGTCAAATTCACGTTTGGAGCTACGATACATTTGTAAAGTAGCCAAATCACTAGTTTCTTTACATAATAATATTCCGATCAACGGAAATCCCTTGGGTATTAGTGGGCGAAACGACCCTGGTCAAATTTGGGAGCGAAACGACCAGGGAGTTAAACGGGTTTGGGGCGAAACGTCAATGTAACGACAAGGGAGGCTACTCTTGCAAACCCATGGCGGACGATTTGATTTAGGCGAAGTATTGAATGATCGAAGACAAGATTGTCAGTCTGGTGAGCTGTTTTTTGGTTGTTCATTAAAAAAAACCGCAAGACTGGTCAGCGATGAATAACAAATCTTGATAATCCCGATGTCATTTGCAAATTTTGCCCTAAATCACAGCCAATCGACCGTCGCGACTGACAGCTTTTTTGCATCTTGCACTGTAAGTTACTGGTAACTAATTACGTACCGACTTACTTCGTTCCAACATTTTTTATACACTAGTCTACATATATCTTCATGGTTCGCGATTCCGTCACACTTGACTACCTAAATGCCTTATTATTTCAGTTAGAGTTTTCAATTTAATTTCAACCAAATTAAATAAATTTATCTATCATTAATTTACTGACGCCGGCGCCGTGACGGTATTTGACAGGTGACGAAAAATGTGATCCTGCTAGTTCTGAACCATGTCAGCCCTAAAAAACACAGATATTCTGATTAATAAGGGTGGTTGAATTGTTCTTTGCTATCAACTAAAAAATCTGATGATGTTAACTTAATCATGAAGATACTTTGCTGTCCTGGCATTGTCTGTCCCAAGTGAAAGAGGTTGTCATGAAAAGAAAATGTTTTTATTGTATGTGTCAACTCGTAATGATTCATTATAAAAAAAAATCTTCTTTATTTTTTCTTAGTACTGTACAACCAACTTAACATTCACATTCAAAGTATTTGATAGAAAAGTTTGATTATTTACGGATTTTTAATAGATAACATTCAATTCAATAATCAATTTTATTTTTTGTCCGATTCGATCTCCATCCCTAATGAATACTGTATTCATAGCACTTGGGAAAGTCTTTTATATTGCACAAGGGAAAGGGATTTTATATGCCTTTTTATGCCTCTTCATATCCCTCCACTGAAGAAAATAGAACTTTCCACTTTAAACAGTCATGAATACAAACCATAGGAAATAATTTCTATGTTATAGAAGTTAGCAGCTTAAAGCAGGCTGAAAGAAATTCAGAATGTGCTTTCAAGTGGTTGTCTGCACATGTATTCAAAATTCAAAACAGGCTATGGAGTAAAGGGTTAAATAAAAGAACTATTTATGTCAATTCTGTTTCTCTTTATTTTTTCATATACTGATGATGATATAGGAGTAAATGATAAATACTGAACCTCAGAAAACAGGTTTATTTGGGTGCATAGAACAAACAAGAATCAGAACAAGGGCCACTATGGCCCTAAATCGCTCACCTGGTAACAATGTAACCATGTACACCGTGTGACCTAGTTTTTGACCGGGCATGACCCTCATTCTAACTTGACCTGGATTTCAATGAGACAAACATTTTGTTCAAGTTTCATACAGATTCAATGAATTTTGTAGTCTCTAGAGTGTTAACAAGGTTTTTCGATGATTTGACCTAGTGACCTAGTTTTTGACAAGACATAAGCCACATTTGAACTTGACCTATATTTCATTGAGGCAAACCTTTTCATAAAGTTTTATGAAGATCAAATGAAATTTGTAGTCACTAGAGTGTTAATAAGGTTTTTCGATGATTCGACCTAGTGACCTAGTTTTTGACTAGACATGACCCACATTTTAACTTGACCTAGAGTTCATTGAGGCAAACATTTTGATGAAGTTTCATGAAGATCCAATGAAATTTGTAGTCTCTAGAGTGTTAACAAGGTTTTTCGAAGATTTGATCTAGTGACCTAGTTTTTGACCGGACATAACCCACATTCGAACTTGGCTTAGATTTCATTGAGGCAATCATATTGATGAAGTTTCATAAAGATCCAATGAAATTTGTAGCCTCAAGAGTGTTAACAAGGTTTTTCAATAATTTGACCTAGTGACCTAGTTTTTGACCGGACATGACCCACATTCGAACTTGACCTAGATTTCATAAAGGCAAACATTTTGATGAAGTTTCATGAAAATGCAATGAAATTTGTAGCCTCTAGAGTGTTAACAAGGTTTTTCGATAATTTGACCTAGTGACCTAGTTTTTGACCGGACATGACCCACATTCGAACTTGGCCTAGATTTCATTGAGGCAATCATATTGATGAAGTTTCATGAAGATTCAATGAAATTTGTAGCCGGTAGAGTGTTAAGGCCTTTCGCTACCGGAAGTCGGTCTTGCGGGCGAGCGGATATGCGTCTGGACGACACAGACTTTTTTTCGTATGTGTTTATACTAGAAAATTTATATAAAGGAAATGTTGATACGAATTAGTATAATCCTTCATAGCGCAGTTAGTATAGTGGTTGACTATAGTGGTTGACTAGCAATCCAAAGGTCATAGGTTCGAGACCCATCCGATCCAAATATTTTTTTTAAGTGTCAGATTTATTGACTTGTCAATACATAACGCAGTAATCAAGAGACATGTTATGTTTAGTCTTCGTTGATTAGTACTAGTGATGTTTACGGTCCAAGTATATGTCCACTTACCTGTACATTTTAGTTTAATGACTTACAGGTCAATTAAATCGGTATACATGTAAATGATTTGATCGAACTATAAAGCCACACCTTGAAGCTTATCAATACGCTAACCTTTTCAAGATCGATATTGCCCATTATAATTATGTTCAAACAATATAATAAACCTTGTATGCAAGTCCATGAATAAATAATAATGCATTTTAATGACAAAGTTTTAATTCTAAGGTAGGTAACTGTATCTAAACAACAAATATCCCACATTTTAATAAGAAAATATGTTATTACAACAAATCCTGACTGTAATATTTTCTAATTTTTTTAGACTGACTAGTTCATCAACCATATATTTGAATCAAATGAAAACAAATATACATTGAATGAGTCAGTTTTTTGTAATTCAATTTTTTAGCATTTTGCAAAATTTAAATAGCTGATAACATCTTTCTGAACACCTTTATTCAAAATGTTTTTAGTTTTTCTTGTAATGAATGTTGTGGACTACATATTTGGCGAGAATTATAGTCATTAGCTTTGTTCATTTTTAAGAAAAATAAAATCATCAAAATTCTAGGTTTTTGTCAGAAAAGAGACCTTAAAGACAAACCACACGATAAATTTTGCCTATATTTACCCACATTGTTTCTTAGGCTATTATCATTCTTCATGAAAAGTTTCATAACAATCGTATGGAAACTACGCGCATATGCGAAGTACCTTAACAAGGTTTTTCGATAATTTGATCTAGTGACCTAGTAACTGCATAAATATGATTGCCTCAATAAAATCTAGGCCAAGTTCGAATGTGGGTCATGTTCGGTCAAAATCTAGGTCACTAGGTCAAATCTTCGAAAAACCTTGTTAACACTCTAGAGGCTACAAATTTCATTGGATCTTCATGAAACTTCATAAATATGATTGCCTCAATGAAATCTAGGCAATGTTTGAATGTGGGTCATGTCCGGTCAAAAACTAGGTCACTAGGTCAAATCTTCGAAAAACCTTGTTAACACTCTAGAGACTACAAATTTCATTGGATCTTCATGAAACTTCATCAAAATGTTTGCCTTTATGAAATCTAGGTCAAGTTCGAATGTGGGTCATGTCCGGTCAAAAACTAGGTCACTAGGTCAAATTATTGAAAAACCTTGTTAACACTCTAGAGGCTACAAATTTCATTGGACATGACCCACATTCGAACTTGACCTAGATTTCATTGAGGCAAACATTGTGACCAAGTTTCATCAAGATCCAATGAGATTTGAACCTGCTAGAGTGTTAACGAACAATTGTGGACGGACGGACAGACAAACGACGGACGACGGACATCCAGCGATCCTAAAAGCTCACCTTGGCACTACGTGCCAGGTGAGCTAAAAAGTGTCTATATGATTAATATACAGAAAATACCCTGAACTGACAGCTCCTACAGAAGCTACCTTATCTTGGTCTGCTTGGTCTGCATTTAAAAGTGATGAAGTCTTAGTGATGAGGTTAAAGTCAATACGTGACTACAGCAAAGGTGTGTAAAAGTGGCGTATTTAAGATTTGAAAAACATTTTAAACAAAGTTCTTAAATACGCCACTCCATGTCTCAAATATTTCACTTTTGAAAAGTGGCATCTTTTTATAACAACAAATATGTCGCTAAAACGCCACTTTATTGGAGTGGCATATTTAATTATCTCAATAAGAAAACAAATACGAGGCTTTTCTTTCACTTATGTAGAGCGGCGTCTTTTCATAATAACAAATACGTCACTTAAACGTCACTTTATTGGAGTGGCATATTTAATTATCACATTAAGAAAACAAATACGAGGCTTTTCTTCCACTTTTTAGAAAGACTACATCAAAGAAGGACTTCGTCAACTTTCTGACGAATACATATATAAACCAACCAAAATAGATCTCACTCAAAAATCTTCAAGAAACATCAACCTTTTCCTACAATATCTACGCAAACATCAACTTTTAAAAAAAGGAACATATAGACTACCTCACACCTAAAAATAACAGAACCCCAATATTTTACCTTCTTCCTAAAATCCACAAACCAAACAATCCAGGTAGACCAATAGTATCAGCTTGCGAAGGACCCACAGAAAAACTTTCTGAATACGTTGACTTCTATATACAACCATTCGCCCAGAAAGCAACCTCGTTTATAAAAGACACCAACCACTTTCTACAAAAACTCAAAAACCTAGGCCAAATTCCGAAAGATTCACTCCTAGTCACAATTGACGTTAGCTCGTTATACACCAACATCCCACATAAAGAAGGCATCCTGGCAGTAAAAAAAGCACTAGAAACAAGAGAACTGAAAGAACCACCCACTTGGATAATCCTACGTTTCCTACACTTCATTCTTACCAAAACAGCTTTCGCGTTCAACAACCTATTCTACGAGCAAAAAACCGGCACTACTATGGGAACCAAATGCGCACCCAGCTACGCAATCATATTCATGGACAGACTGGAAACGGATTTCCTTACCACCAGACAAACGAAACCACTTGTGTGGTGGCGATTCATAGACGATATTTTCATGATCTGGGCTCATAGTAGAGAGGAATTGGATTCCTTCATAAATGCCCTAAACAGTTATCACAAAAGTATCAAATTCACCGTAGAAATCAGCGAAACAACCGCAAACTTCCTAGACACCACCATTCATAAAGACATCGAAGGCAACCTAGCAACAACCCTTTATTCAAAACCGACGGATTCCCACATGTACCTCCACTTCAAATCATTCCACCCTAAACATCAAAAAAAGAGCATACCATACAGCCAGGCAATAAGAATACGCCGAATATGCAGCACTCTCGATCATTTCAAAGCATGCACCAAAACCCTTCAAGAAAACCTCCGTGCGAGAGGTTACCCTACCAAAATGATCAAAGACGCAATACACAAGGCACAATCACTGGACCGAGATGAACTACTACGACCAACCACAAAACCAGAGAAAAAACTTGTAACCCCCCTCATCATCAACAACAACCCTAGGAACCCAGACACAACCACGATCCTGAAACGCAACCTCCATATACTAGACTCCGACCCAACTTTGAGCACACTCCAACAAACCAAAATCATCACAGTTCTGAAAAAACCACCAAGCCTCAGAAATTCTCTTGTCAGGGCAAATCTAAGCATACCAACCGGTAGAAAAGGCAGCCACCCTTGCGGAAAAAACTGCTCGGCATGCAAACACATGTCAAGCAAACAACACATCCAGGCCAAATCTACACAAAATACCTTTCATATCAGAGGATCCTACAACTGCGAAACATCTAGTATAGTATACATCATCACCTGCCGAAAATGCGCCATCCAATACGTAGGCCAAACCAAGAATACCCTACGCGAACGTCTTTACGGTCATACCAAGGGTATAAGATGCACCAACGAATATAAACCGGTTTCCCGCCATTTTTCCAACAACGGTCACTCTGCAAACGACGTCGACGTCACCATTCTCTTGACTACGCCAAAAAATACAAACATTCGTTTGAGGACTGAAGAAGTACTAATTGAAACATTCCAAACACGGCATCCAGCAGGATTAAACCTAAAACAATAAAGAATGGGCAAACGACATCCACCAGAAGACAGCTATCGACTTATAGGAGAGAGACTACGACAATGCACGAAATGCAATAAGTTTATCAACGGAAGCATCAGCAATTTCGGAGACCATTTGAAAACTCATAACAAAACGGTGAAAAAGTATGCCTGCCCGGGCTGCAAAAAATTATACATGAACAAATCATACACCAGAAAACATGCCTATGAAAAACACGGGATATCACAGACGAAATTCAGACGAGTCACGATTACACCACCACCAATATTCCCCGTAGAACAATGGATACCCCCTTTCGAGGCCAGACCCAGATTTCGGATTACACCAGCAGCACCAATATACACCTCACCAGAACTCGACCGAATGACAAAGAAATTCATCATACCTAGGATACTATCACCATTACCGGACGACCACCAGGATAACGAACCCCACCCACCGGAGATATCTACCAGTGACAGTACCATCTGCCAAGACGAAGTCGGCATTATTGGACAAACCACAGAGATCTACATTTACTCAATTTACGGTATTTTCGACAGTTAAATTAAAAATTAATACTAAATATATAGACTAGGACTGCAACGGTTCACCGAATTTCGGTTATTTTCGGTTCGTTTGTCTCGGTTCGAGTTTCGGGTCGGCACCGCAAATTTTCGGTTCGGTGCGCCGATGTATGGTGAATTATACTAGACCGCTAATTTACCAATCAGCGTGCAGTCTGCGTGTATATTTTTGATGGTCCGACGTTCCAAAATGTAAGGTTAAATCACAGTTCTAACCTTTTCATCTTGCAGTAATTTAAATCCGTCTCATTCTTTTCATATCGGCTATTTATAATTCCGGGAAACCCAGCACTTAACGCATGCGCACAATTGATAGCCCGGCTTCAAAGGTACCAAAGTCGAATCAGCATCAGAAAAAGGGTAACCAGTCTATTACTTAGCGACCGCAAATTGCGAATGGCGATGTAAATAATTAAACACAAATATCAATGGCTTTTTCAGTAAAATAATAATATAATTGGAGCTGAGTTGTTCTTCTAGCGCTTATAAATAGAAGGCTGATGAGGCATTTAAGGGAGACCAGCCAGAATGACAAACAAAATAGGCTGAAAGCTTAGTTACGAAACTTCAATGAAAAACAGGTCGGGACAATCCACGCCTTAAATTCGCTACAATTTGTCCTAAAATGGTAGAAAGAAATGCACATCTTTCTTGTACATATGATAAAATTATAGATGACAGTGATAGCGTTTTCGAAAAAGTGTGTAGATCTATTGTCTGCGTAGACATGTGCCAGTAAATGAGAATTATTTTCAGGTTGATTTTATCAAGTTCTTAACCTAATACCCGAACCGAAATACCCGAAAACCGAAGGGGTCTACTCGAACCCGAACCGAACCGTGAAGTACCTGAACCGTTGCAGCCCTAATATAGACTCACTCTAATCATGGATTAGGGATTTTTATTAGATCTACTATACATCTTAAAAAACTCTGTACCTTTATTACATCATACCATCACCATAGTTACCAATATATAAACAACTTTCCTATTTATAAACCGATGCTATTTTTAGGTAACATATCACGTGACTGAAAGCAGAAAAAGCAGATAAAATTGTGTACTTCATTTACCTGTATATACTATGTTTTTCATGTACCACTGATGAAGACTCGGTGAGAGTCGAAACCGTTTGGTTAATAAAATTTGCAAACCCGATCTGCCTTGGTCGTTGGTTCTACTCCTCTATTATTCTATTGAAATGAACAATATATGAGCTGTGTATATAGAAAAAGAAGTTTTAAACATATCAAATAAATCAGAAGTTTTAATATTTAATATATATTATTAATGAAAATGAATACATAGAAAATTCTGTGAAAATCTACGGAAACCGAATGGAAATGAAAACAATTCAACGAAAGAAAGCAAATACAAACGGGCCAAGGAAGAAGAAATCGCTTATGCATCAACAGATGCATTTGCTGTTGATGCATTTGGTCTCTACAACTACATGAACTACATGAACTAATATCTCTAGTTGATTTCTGTGTTCCTGTTGCTGATTTTGTGCCTTTTAGAGCGAATTCATATGCCCCACCAAAATTGCCCAAATTTATGACTTTTTAAACCATTTTATTTTTAAAAAAACACGATTTAGTTTATTTTCGTTGGCCAAAAAATCGAAAAACTGAATAGCCTGCCCTGCAGAACCCTGAAATATTGGAACATTAGGTGTTAGAAGTGCTTACGACCTTGTTTTGTTTTCTTTTTGTTGTTACGAAAGTCTGGAATGTAACCCAATCCACCTAACCGAAAATCATGGACCCGCACCTGATTTATTTTGAACCAGCAATAAGTAGATAAGTAACACAAATATCCCACTATTTTCACGCATGCACGGATGTTTAACAATTTGTAAAGAGTATTTTTATTGCTACTAAACATATTTTAAAGTAAAACACGCTCATACATTCTGCTATAGCTGCCCACATTTAAGAACCAGTGAGTGTAGTTAAAGTTGTGTTTTTGCTCATGAAAAAAGGGTGATGGTCAAAATTGGCTTCCAACGATGGATCATAATCCGTATGGTTCTCTATACTGCCCAGCAGCTAATAGCACTGATACAGTAGAAGGGCAGTGAGGTTGGATACAGTGAGGTTGGAAATACCGAGACGTTTCTGGATTAATTTCGACGATTTAATTTCATGCCTTTAAAATGTTATAATTCCTTTAACCAGTAGTCTTCCCAAACATCATCATACTGGACAGTATGCGTTGGTGGTGCTGCTAATGATGTCGAAGGTGTGTCAAATAGAGATCGCGCTGGTGTTTTCCTGGACGTTATTTGTTTGCCAATAAGTTTTCTGGGCAAAGGCGAGTTTAATTTACAAACTTGAACTTGATGTTTGTATGGAGACTTGACTGATTTAAATGTGCTTTTGAACTTTTTCGTTGCAGGCGAACATTTAAACAGAGGCGACTTGAATGGCGATTTTAATGATGTCTGTCTTTTACTCGGAGTGTCCACTCTTTTCCTCTCCCCTGTGGATACATTTGTTGTCGCTGCACTTTTTCGCCGTACATATTTTCTTAAAGTGGTTCGGTTTTTCCCAATTATCTGAAATAAAAGTCACACTTCAGATAGAAGCCAAGCTAAGTTACAGTTTAGATAGAAGACAAGTTTAACTGCTTTAACAGATTGCTCCACTCCAAAGTATATATATATAAATACCACGCAAAATGGCTCGTTTTGGACATACTACCATCATTAAAATACGTTATCCATTTTGATTAGTATACTCTGCTCCATTATTTCGTTAAAATACGTTACTCTTCTTGTACACAATCCTTTCTATCACGCAATTATTTGATTTTTTATGGAAAACACATTTTTGGGCAAACTGAATCTTGTAGAATGCAGAGTTGTAGATAAGCAGAGTATCCGAGTACTTACCCAATTGAAATTGGTGAAATACTCAATTATTTCAAAACTAATGGGTGACAGTACCCAACAAAAGCAAAAGGAAACCCAATTATTTGAAAGTGATTGCTTAAAAACCAAACGATTACTCGATTGCTTTTTAATTTCATCGGGTTATCAACTGAACTTTTACTTTAGTCGAACCTGTGTAAACAAAAGTTGCATATAGAACTATGTAAGGTAAACACTGAAAGTTAACAACAATACCCTGAATGCACTGTTGAAAGGACACGAATAAGAATTCCAAGTTTATTTTACTACTGATACCCAATTATATTACAAATCATGGGGTTCTGGACTGTGGATACCCAATCGAATTAGAAACCATGGGGTTGTGTCAATGCAATACCCAATGTTTTTTTCCCAAAAACCCAATTCATTTAAAATCCATGGAGTGATACCCAATTCCAAGACAAAGCTTATCTACAACTCTGAGAATGTGTTTCTACATCTGAAGTCACAGGACATGAAACCGTTATTGAGTTAGATGCCAAAATAAGCTTCGTTAGTAAACCTTATCCCGAAAATTCAAGAATCTTTCCCCTCGATTCGAAACTTACGACAAGCATTCCAAACAAACTATGGCATGGTGCGTTGACCCTTTGGTACCAAAATGACCGGAAAAGTGTTTACCAGACCATGGTCGATAAGTCGGATTGCAAGAATACGTATAGACGAAGAAAAATGCAAATCTTACCTCTTTTCTTGAAATCCGTCCTCCATTGTTAGTTAACACTATCAAAACAAAGGTCACGTGATTGGTCGCCCTGAGTTATTGATGTTAATATTGGTCAAGAAATCAATGTTAGAACAAAGTAAATGATAGATTATTCTGTTTGTGAAATAATTTGACAGCTTTGTGGATGGGTCTGACAGACCCTGCTTGTCTGTTTCCAAATGTGAAGGATCCGTATTTACGGTACCAGTTATATAGAAAAAAAAATCGCTGGTTTGAGATTTACTTGCCACGACAGACTACTAGATACAGATTCTTATTGTCCTGAGATAACCTTTGGTTGTCTTGAGCAGTCGGACTACTGTTACTGTCTAGCCCTTGGGATGGATTTTACCTAAATTTTTGATACAATACCAATTAAACGTAAGGGATTTTGCTTTTTTTAGCTCACCTGAGCCGAAGGCTCAAGGTGAGCTGTTGTGATCGCTGCCGTCCGTCGTCCGTCTGTCCGTCCGTTCAAATTTACTTCAAGCGACATCTCCTCTGAAACCTGCTAGTTTGAGGGAAAAACTAAATTGCTGATGGTGTTCCTTGGATGCTTCTCTACAGAAATCGTTAAAAAATAAAATTCAAATGTGGACTACTTATTGAAATTTATTAAAAAAAGTGAAAAACTTTAAACAAGTCTTTTGTAAAAAACCACTGTTCCCACACCTTAGATATTGCATGAATAGTATCTTCTACTAAATCCCTTTCAAAATTGTAAAAAATCAAAACCCTAGGGTCAAATTGACTCAACCCTGGCAGTATCAGTGCTTTTTGATGCAGGTCTGACAGTAAAAACTCTCTAATGATCCGTTTTTGCTTGGGGACATTTCTGTCCCCGAGCTTTAACGAATGGAAAGCTTTTTTCCTGGTGCGAGAGTAGCACCCCCTGGTGCATTTTCAGTTCTGGTGCGAGAGTAGCACCCCCTGGTGCATTTTCAGTTCTGTCTCCCTTGACTTTCTCAAAGCGCTTCTGATAGTCTGAATACAGTCGAGTAACCTCAAACAATAGGTAGACCTATCGAACTATTGCAATAGTACCGACTCCGATAGTATTTTGAAAGTCAATACTATTGCCGATAGTTACTACAACTATCGATAGTTACGATAGTGACACTTTACTTTAGTGGAAAACTCTTTTGTCGGAATCAGTATTTGTTTATTAAATCAATCGACAAACGCTTGTATTTCTCTCTTATTCGTTGACCGTAAAGCGTCCAGACGACTTGATCGCACGTTTTTAGGAATTAATAAAGGCCGAGACCGGATGGAAAATCGGAAATGAGAATCAATGACTTAGAATCATTTACCATTTAATAAGTTTAGTTCGTAACTTATATACGTCTTTTCCCCTTATTTTAAATAATTTTATTTTAGTCATAGGACTGTAAAAAATTGAATTAACTTGAATCCTGGTTCTCGAAAACGAGACGCGGGCATTCCATTCGATCTTAGTGTAAACTGAAAAATCAAAATGCCAGACGAAGTGGAAATTGTTGACATCAAGAAAGGTAAAGCTGCACTTTGCCAGCACTTTGGCTTCGTCAAGCAAAACGACACAGTGGATCAAACAAAAGTTGCATGCAGAAACTGTAATATAAAACTTAGTGGAAACACATCCAATTTAATCGATCACATGACACGCAAACACCCGTCTGTAGCAATAGCGAACACAACGAAAACGTCTGAAAACTTCCTTCAGAACATGGCTTCGAAGCTATCTAAAGATTTTATTATATTATATAATAGCCTCTATTTATAAGAAAATAATTATTAAAAAAACTATCGTGATAGTATTACTAGATTCTATTTGAACTATCGCAATACTACCAGGATAGTCTTTTCTTCTGACCGGAAGAATCTTCTTTCTTTTTGACCGGTTACTAGAATAACCGGAATACACCGAAATATACCGTAATATACCTATTATGGATCATGAAAAAGTTTCAACTGATGTATAATATACACATTTTTTTTACCTCAATAGGCACCCTTCAAACTATCCGATCATGTAATATTAGTGCATTTTCAGTGCATTACCTATAGCAGAGACAGAGAACTGTAACTATAGTATGATCAAGCAACCTTATACCGGTGTATATGTTATACCGGTGTAATCTGAAAAATCCAAATAGCAATGACGTCACTTCATTTACATACCGGAAATTTACATAGAGAACAGTTAAACTCCCGCGTCAACTGCGAAATCCACCAAAAGTGTCTATTATGAGCTTTTTCATGTAAATGTACACTTTTCTCAATAAAAGTTCATAATTGCAGAGAAATTCCAACACATTTCTGACATTTTCAAGTGACCATTTTGTTTTTATGCCGGCAATTCTCTATATACTATAGTTATGTCTGCTGCTGCGCATCTTACGAAACTGTTTCCGGTCATTGACTAAAATCGCAACATCTTGGACATTATTCTACAGGAAGACATTTTTCTATAGGAATTTTCGGCAGATGCACCGGTAATACATAAGAATTGACGTTTATCCTTTAGTGTGTATCGGCTGAAATTAGGTAAAACATCAGAAAACTTATGAAATTTCTTGCTGTTTTGACGTTTGCATTTCATAAATAAAACGTCCAGCAACCGAAAATAATCAGGGAAGCAAGTATAAAAGGTCTTTGTAATTATTTAAGTTTTCCATTACATTAAGACCACCGGTAATAGGAAACAGAAGCATATATAAGTCTCTGCCTATAGCACCTATAGCTGGAGCATGCTATAGGTATAGTAAATCTGTAACAAATATCTCAACAATAAGAAATAAATGTACATTGAGACCATGGTTAAAAATTCTGTCATACGGGGTCCCCTAGGCTTTCTCAAAGTGCTTTTGACAGTGAACCGTCTTCACTAGGGTACTTCTGAATACCCCAAAGGACCCGATCATGTTATATTGGTGCATTTTCAGTGCATTACCTATAGATGAAGCATTCTATAGGTAGTAAATCTGTAACAAATATCTCCACCTTAAGAAATAAATGTACATAGAGACCATGGTTAACAGATAATACATAGATTTAGATCTTCTTCCAGTTAAGAGCCGGGTATCCTTCCGGAATGTATAGAGGCTCTGTGTGCTTATGTACATGGTGAGTCGGATCGAGTTAAAATCTTAGTTTGAAACTATTTACAATGTATGTTGATGTCAGCCGCTGGCGGAACACTAGCTACAAGGGATTCCGCAGTGGTGACAGTTGCGTGCAACTGGTTCCAGCAAACGATGGTTCTCGGGGAAAAAGGAATTAGCGTAGACCAGGTTGTTAACGATCCACTCATGGTATAGACGGGCGCCTCTAGTTCTGGCCTCACTTCCTATCCAGATCTATATATTTATTGCCGAGCGTCAGTCACGGCATTAATTAATAATTATTATCATTGTTGTTATACCTGCGCATTAACTGCGTTCATTAAAACAAGTGTGGATTAATTATAAAATATACTTAAGAGACACACTGGTGAATATTAGTTTAGTTTAATAATATTAATATTGCTTGCGGATGACATCTTTTGTGTGCCAAGTAAGTTCCATTCCTCCACATTAAAGCTTGTCCATTTCGCTAATTTGGGTTATTGCCGAATACTCTTCATAAAATGTCACGTAGAATCTAAGAAAAAACTTCGTCTTGTAGGCTCCTTACACCATTGGACTACGGTACCAGGGGTCGTGAGTTCGATCCCCCGCCGGACCAGCGGTCTGACTAGGGGATTTTTTTCTGAATCCCCGATGATGTACAGGAATGTCCTTGAGCAAGACATGTACCGCGAATTGCTCCTCACCACCCAGGGGTTAAAATGGGTACCTATGAAGGGTCTGAGTCGGTACTGCGGCTGCATTTGACTGCGCCATATGTTAGCAGTGCTCAATATTGTAGGCAAGATGGCTCAATAATCAGGGGAGTAAATGTACAGTCGGCTGAGCGGTCATTCGGACTGAAAGTAGACTTAAACTTGGTATATTACTTACTAGTCCCATCATGATGTAAGTTTGCATTTTTAGATAGTTTTGGTGTTTGTTCATAGTAATTTGGACATTTTATTATTCTTACTTGTTCACACGGATTAGCGGTATTTGTCAGCTAGCTGTTTGCGCCCCGTGAGGGTTCGTACCATTTTGAGTCGGTCCAGGGCTTTTGTTTCCAAAAATTGGGAAGGGGCCTTAGCCTTTCATTTTTGGAAATTCAAACGCAAATTTCGGCCGAATTTGGGAAATTAAACTGACTTACAAGATGCTTAAAAAACTAAATGAATGTCTATATAAATACAGAAAATAGAAAGTTGTTTTATTTTAATACTTGAAAACAGAGACCATGTATACACAGAGCTAATAGCTAATATAAATCATTGTTGAAAACAAAGTCATTTAACATTAAAACAGCACTGGTTATTGATTAGGACACTTCTAATGTAGTTTTATCCTCAAAATATGTTTTTTTTCTATGATAATTATATAAGGCATTTTATTTTGGGAAATTCTCTCACCAAAATTGGGGAAAAAAGAGGCTTTTTGCAATGGGGAAGTCACCTGTTATTGGCCCCAGGGCCTGATATAGAAGGTAAAAAAAGCCCTGCGGTCTGAGTATTATTACGCAAAAAGCGTTTGTCACAGTGTGTAGGTTTGTCATGACTTTTACTAGTCCACATGTTTACAGTTACATGATATGGAGCTATTTTCTCGTCTTTGCCATATCCTCACTGTACACCGGCAATACGCGTTTTACTGTTAGCAAAATCTCGCTTCATAAGTTAACTGTCGCCCGACCGATATTCAGTTGGGCATCAAATTTCTCAAAAAGTAAGGCATTAATCTTAAAAGTAAGACTATACCAACAGATTCAGTATGCAAAAATACACCAACCTGGTACCAAAAAAAAATCTTTAAAACACTTAATTTGACTTTTAATCCAGAGATGTAATCCAGTGTGTATCATCTCTGTGTACAGCGTGTACTACACTGGGGGGAAACGTTTCTTTCGTTTTGCCATCGTTGTGTTGAAATACAGCTCATTATATAGCATTATCCGGTGTACTTTTCCAACCAGTGTACTAGCTGCCATGTAAACAACATAAAAACAACCGCTGCTCGAGTATTTTGAAAAGTTTAAAATTAGATGAATAGCAACCTGAAGCTTGATTTGAGGTCAGAAATTGTTTTCAAAAGGACTTTAAGCAATAATTGTGTGATTTTAACCAGTAAATGTGACGCAATCTGAGAGTATAAGGAATGAGGCAAAACTTATTTTCCTCCCTGTTTTTGGCCTATTGCCATGAGACCCTGAGGACGGCACCCATCAAAATTTAACTTGTCGTCACAGGGGTTCATTGATGAGACTAGACTTGTACCGCCTTGCTGTACAAGCATGCTTTTATGTTATTTTTATCATTAATTCTATTCGCATTAACCCATAGCCTGCCACTCACGACTATAGCTCCATATGCAAACAGCTTGGATCCGGATGAGACGCCGAGTAACTCGGCGTCTCATCGGGATCCAAGCTGTTTGACACTCGGACAACATTTTCAGCAATTTTGAGCAACTTTGAAGCACTTTGAAACTTGAAGCAGACGAGAAATATAGCAGACGACAATTTATTTGGCGGGCTAAGGGTTAATATATACCTATTTTCAAGATGTTTTGAAGGGTAATTTGGTTTTCAGTCACTTTAAATTTTTATATAAACCCTGCAGCTGTGTAGCTCAGTGGTTTGGAGTCCACTTGCGGGTTCAATCCCTAGCGGTGTCACACCAATGACTTAATAATACGCCCTGTCTGAAGACGGGCATATAAAATTTGGAAGTGATGGCTTCCCTCCTTGGCGCTTAGGATTTTAGGTTAGCATTATGAATGGTTCATCGGTGTGGGGATAAAGTGACTGGCCAGGTTCAGTCCCTCAGGTGCACCTCATAAGTATAGTATTACTCAAAAGGGGTGTAAAGCACTATAAAAACAAAAGAGGTTCATTGTATCAATCTTATAATTATATCAATTAATTTCCTTATAAAGTCCACTGTGTCGCCAAATAAAGAACAGTTACTATAAAATTGTTGTATTATACAAGCATGTCTTGTATATATAACAGTCAATCACGGAGAAAGAACAGATTACTCCGTGAGTCAATAAATGGTTTATTTTCTAAAAATATATGTCCGATTGAGGAGCAGAACCGAAGTTAAACGTCCCGGAAAATTCATACCAGACCAGAAAAATAATTTGATCTCCCTTATTTTATTAAATAAAAATGTAATACCTCTGTCCTCATCCGTTTTATACTGGATGTTATAAAATCGGCACATGTATTGTCGTCTTTATCTGCTTGTGTTTTAGTCGTAGCCCTGTAAAAAACCCGAAGATATCCTGGAGCCGATGTTTATGGTTAATGTTTACGGAAATATTAGCAGATAAGATATACCGGAGAGACTCTTTTCGAAAGCCACTGCCTTTATTCACAACCAGTATGCAAATCTTAAACTTACTTATTATCAAGAGTATCCAGTGCCCGACCCCGATTTTCTTTCAAGGCCACAATCTGTATATACGCCACCTCAAGTATGGCTGGATTAAGCACTAATAGCTCGAAATTTTGATGTTCTGCTATGCACCCCTGTCACCAAGACACCCAATCGTCAGTTCATTTGTTCTGCAGCAAGTATAATCCTCCTTTGTAGACATTAACCCATTAAGCCATACTGACTCATATTGACTCATTGAGCAATAGCCTCATACTGACTCATTTTGACACACTTTAATCCACTAGCTTGTATTGAGATAAGCATTGATAATTGTTTATCGCTTTTGAGTTAATGGGCTAGAACACAAGTATTGCCGTCGCAAACTTGTCCGGCGAATGCGCTTCCTCTTCGCCCGACCCGTCGTAGTCTCTATATTCTAATATTATATACTCTGATAATTGAGGATCGAAATCGTAACACTGAAGTCCGAAAGTGTTGTTTCCTTCCTCCATATTTCCAAATTTTCTCAGTATTTCAGTTTATTAATGTTAACGATGTAAATTCCTCGCACTTTACGGCCTTCCCGGTTAGACTCGCTATAACCGGAAGGGATAAATTACGTCACACAGGTAAATAAAATGGCGGCCCACATGGTCGCTTGCACAGTCATATATCACATAGTTTAAACGGCCCTAACTACTTCATTTTTTATTATTTTTCAAAAATTCAAACGCAGAAGGCGATTTTATTTCAATATCTTTCATTTAAAAGTTATTTATAACCAACTGTCCATTTTCCTTTAAAGCAGGCTACAAGTAAAACTTATTTTCAAAAGGCTCACTGTACCTTCAGGCTCATTCTGCTTTACTTTCAGGCTTTCAGCCTGCTTTAAGTGCTCTTAGTCTTAAAAAACTATGAACCGACTATGGATTAAAGGGTTAAAAACAACTGTAAATCACAATATTCCAAATATTAAAACCTGGAACAAAAGTGTACCTAAGCCACCCTTATCTCAGGTTTTATACTGTGGGGCAAGTGTTCCTTTTACACAGACACTTTTTACATTTTGATGTGATGAAGCACATTGATGCCAAATGGAACATTTCTTCCTACCAGCTTTAAAGGGTATTGAATGAGTGTGTTTTCAGTGTTGATTTCATTAACGATTTAGCAAAATTGATATTTACAGCCATTGGCAAACAACCTACCACTTTAACCAACAGGTTCAGTAAATTAAACTGAGCCCCATAATTAAGATTTGTCATTCACATCCACCAACAATAGACCCGCGCAGTCTACACTGCTGGCCATTTCTTCAATACCCTAGACAGGAAACAATGGACCAAAACTAATATGCTGGCCTTTATGTCACTTCTACATAAACCACGTCATATACTGATCCGGCTAATGCTGATAAATGCTCACGCGATTATACTGTCCTTTATATAGAAGCTTCAGGCTTTAAAAATTAAATTTTTGTTTGTCTATGCTCACACTTACTTTTGTTCACACTCCAGCTTTTACAACTACATACCAAAATTATCCTCATCATAAATAAATCATTTTACAATTTTACACATTTTTTATGCAAATATCTTTCACTTCCACTCACCACCACACAACTGCAATCCCCAAGCCTTCAGCACTTTCAGTGGGGTCAAAATAGGCCCTGCCCTGGGGGGGGGGGGGGGGGGGTCTTCTCCTCTGAAACTAATATGGCAAGAGCTTTGATATCTGGCATGGTGACACTTTTAGATGTCCTATACCAATAAGGTTCAAATGGTTCTGGTCGATTGCATATCATCTACAGGTCCTCTATCAAGTTTGTACAAATTATGCCCCTAGGGTCAAAATTAGCCCCACCCTGGGGGTCACAATTTTCAAACGTCTTCTTTTCTGAAGCTAATATAGCCAGAGCTTTGATATTCGGCATGGTGTTACTTCGAGATGTCCTTTATCTATTTTGTTCAAATGGTTCCAGTCTGTTGCATATGTAGGTCACAGGAGCTAAAAATAGATTTTTTCCATGGAAACTTAAAACAAATCTTCTTGTCTAGAACCCTAGTACCCTGATCTTAGATATTTGGAACATAGCATCATCTACAGGTCCTCTATTAAGATTGTTCAAATTATGCCCCTCGGGTAAAAAATGACCCCGTCCTGGACATAAATCATTATCTCCATTTTGATGTACAGCTATTCTCAGGTGAGCGACATATGCCCCATGGGGCTCTTGCTTTATATTTATCTATATAGAACCCTCCCCCTTTCACATATAAACTTGTTAGAATTGGGGTCAAAACAAGGGGAGAATCCCCCTCCTAGAACAGACACTGGGAGTCCAGGGTTAAACTAAAGCCTGCTTGAACCAGGGCACCAGATAAGAGGAGTATTTCAAAAACTAAAATCTTTATTTCTGCATTAAACCCTTAGATGGTGCCTCTACTCATTAGAATCCTTTCAAAGAGACGATTCTAATGAGTAATAACATCATAGGACTCGGTGCTGAAATACGTGAGAAAATGTTGGATTTGTTCAGTTTACCCTCTCTCATCTGGAGCCCTGTTGAACCATTTCAGATGAGCCAGCTATCTGAGCACACAGAAGAGGAATCAGTGATCCTGTCAGCCAACTCGTCTGATGGAACTGTGACATACCAGGGCACAGCACTGGGAGAAACATTCCTACAAGCACACACAGACTTCAAGTCAAAGTTCCTCAACTTCTGTAATAAAAGTGAGTAAGAGTTAGAGGAGAAAGATGGTGCCTTGTTTCAACTCATTAAGTCCTGATGATGAGTTTATGCACTCTGTTACAAACCTTGGGCCTGTGAACTTCAAGAGTACACTTGGCCTGTTAAATTGAAACTATTTTGTTCAGTGAAGGAATAAACTAGAGGCGTAAAAAGCGTTTTTATGCCAGAATGGGTTAAGAAGAATTTAGATCACTATCTACCTGTTTGCCATTTTGCAATATAATAGTAAAATCAGTCCCTGAAACAGGAAAAGTTGAATTGTCCATTTGAAGAATCTGGGGTGAATGAGTTTAAACAGATGTTTAAGTGTCCAACCCATTACCCCATAGCCTGTTTCTTATTTTGAGGACATGTGGCCACTTAAAGCAGAATGCGCCTTAAGATGCATTCTGCTTTACTTTCAGTCTGCTTTAAATTACCATCTGCTAGGATATAGAAAATATTTCTTTTGGTACATTGTCATGACCCAAAAAAATGGAGCTATTTTCTTCAGTGGAAGAAGGAATGAGGCGTAAAAACTAAAAATGGGTATTTAATATGTATTTAGGCTTTGCCTATGGACGGAAAAAAGCAAAATTGTACTAATGAAAACGGAATAGATCTATCTTCAGTGTGTGATCAGCGCTCTTGTATCAGTTCGTTGTGTATTCCAGATCACACTCGAGGCTACGCCTCTCGTGACTGAGATCTGGATTACACTCGACTCGAACTTTTATTATAAACCTAAATTGTTTGGGACAAGATCTATATGTTGTTACCCAATAATCAAATAGATATATAAGTGTATACATACAATGTTAAAAGTTAAAACTCCTCCGTACAGCTATATTATCAGGGCTGCCATTTCTCCGGATTTTTCCCCAGGTTATGGTAGCTTAAAGCACGCTGAAAGTAAAGCAGAATGCGCCATTAGGCGCATTCTGCTTTACTTCCAGTCTGCTTTAAGTAGTCACATGCCAACAAAACTAGAAATCGGCTATTGGGTAAAGGTACGATTCGTAAAATCGCGCTTGAAAAATGCATATTTGGAAATCTTAGGTTTTTTCATTTCAACCAAGTTATTAGATGGCAGTCCTGTATTATAATGCAATCTGAAACTATTTTTGGAAGTCATATGACCACCAATAATGACGTCATTATTTATATTGATGACGTGTTGGTAATCCGTTATTTTTATCGGTTCGATTGAGAAGTAGCTTTTTGCAAATAACGTTCTTTTTAGCGTTAAAGGGTATGAATTGAACTGTTTGAAATTTTGTCATTTTGGAGGAAATCAGTACAAGTGAGTGTTGTGGGTTATTCATTCTTAAACTGGTTTAAAAATATCACCGAAATCGGGAATTCCGAAACGTCAGGCACAACTCTTCGTAAAAGCCGTGATGTCATCATCCAAGATGTCAGCCCCCATGTTTTGTAGTTGCCTAGTTTTGAGGAAATTATTCACGCGCAAATCAAACACTTTTCAAAGTCTGTCAGTAATTGAATAGAATTGGAATACCTTTGATTTTATCACGCATTACTTAAGAACGGAAAAAAGGCAAGCCTTTTTTCCGTATTATATAGGGTAATGGGTTAAAACAGGATTGCAAGCAAGGGCTATCAACAGAATATGGAAGTTAAAAGTAAAAGTTAAAATTGTAATATAAACCTACTTTTGTCATCAAGCCTGTATGAGCTTTCTGGTTTAAGTTAAAGCCTGCTTTGTTTTGAGCAACCGCCTGTTATAGAGTTGAAAAGTTTCTTATGGCTCATTTAATTAGTATCCTGCCCTATACCCTATAGATACACATTTTAATGCATTTAATTTGTTCTTCCACTGAAGAAAGAAGTTCAAATTTATACAGCTATGAATATGTATTGTAAGAAATATTTTCTATATTCTAACAGATGGAAGCTTAACTCTTTCCTCCCTAAAACTTTAAATGGACAATTCCAGTTTCCGTTTTAGTTTAGTCCATTTCTGACTTTTAAGGGTTGTTTTTGTCAATGTTTGGCATTGTGACAAACAGTGAAGACCCTGATCAGAGGGCTCCTTTTGAGCCCTCTGATCTGGTTCTTCACTGTTTGCATAGGACATGTGTACTATTCACATGTACACTGTTTGAATAGGACGCCTATATGCGGGACTAGGGTTCAAAGAGTTAAAGCAGGCTGAAAGGAAAGCAGAATGCGCCTTAGGGGGGAGGGGCATTCTGCTTTACTTTCAGCCAGCTTTAACCCTTTCCCTCATAGAAGTGCCTTTTAATGCATTTAATTTATTCCAACACTGAAGAAATTAGTTTAATTTATACTACATAAACATAAACCATTAGAAATACTTCTTATATCATAGCTGATGGTAGCTTAAAGCAGGCTGAAAGTAAAGTATATAATACGTCATAAGGCACATTCTGCTTTTCTTTCAACTTGCTTTAGATAGTCACCTGTCTTTTAAAATAGAAACAGGCTAATGAGTTAAGCTAACATCTGACTGGATATAGAAATTGTTTCATTGGTACATATTCATGACTGTATAAAGGGGAACTAATGTCTTCAGTGGAGGAATAAATAAAAGGTTGGCTTAAAAAGGTGTATTCAACTATTTATGGAGTCAGGGGCTAAACGCTTCTATCTCCTCATATGTTCAACTTGTTGTATCTTACAGAACACAAGAAGCAAGATCAGCCCAGTAACAAGACCTCTTCACAACAGTCTGATGCTGATGATGATGATAGTGATAACTTGCCCAAAATGGATGTATCAGACACCAGGATTTCAACACATGAACAACCAGGTCTCGAAGTAGAGGTAAAGAGTGAACCAGGTACAAGTGCACTTGAAGAAACAAGTCCAACAGCATCCTCAAGGTCACTGCCTCCTCAATTGACAATTCATACATCTGAACCTGCCATGGCTTCAACATCGCTTACTGGACCAGTATCAAACATACCACATACTTCCCCATCATTCATAAGTGTACCAAGACTGTCACCTTTTCATTTAGACGAGGCCAGTGTTACCCAGTGTACCAAGACAAGCCAAAGTGCTGTAGCCACTTGTAATACATCACCACAGAGTTCAGAAGTGAGACCAGTGAAGCTATTTCGGGTATTTGATGTTAAGTCAGCATTAAAGTTGGCTGGAAACAGGTTCCAGCCATATACAAAGGTAAAACCACTACCTCCATCGCCTATGAAGACACAGACAGTTACCTCATTACCTTCAGCTGGAATTACAAAGACACCGTCGTCATTATCTGTTATCAAATTTCCACCAAAATCAACAAACCAACATCAAGCCCAAGAGACAGCATTGTCTGGTTTACAAAACAGAGCTAAGTTCATTGTTCAAGTGCCAGATGAAATGTGTCAATCAACAGGGCAGTATAATGTCAAGGAGTCAGTGGTGTCAGTGACACAGGGCACATCTAATGTACAGATCATGCCAGTTAGAGGGCCGTATAATCTCAAGGAGTCAGTGGTGTCAGCCTCACAGGGCAAATCTAATGTACAGATCATGTCAGTCAGAGCGTCTGCAAACCAGTCATCTGAAGCCAACTCTCGGAGCCTTCTACCTGCCCAATTAACACAACAAAATAAATCAAAGGAACCAGTGTTGTCAGATAAACAAGAGAAATCTAGGCTACACATTGTGTCTGCTACAGGTTCTGCTAGAAAAGGAGACCATTCACAAGGTCTTGGACCTACTAGTAAACCTCCAACATATACTGAACCAGTGGTGCGTGTGAAACAAGAACCACCAGATATCTCAGAATCCTTCAACCCAGAAGCTGTCATTTCAAACAAGTCTAGTTCTTCTGTGAATCATGTGGAAAAACAAAACACTGATAGAAGTTTGTTGAACATAGGGTCAGAGGAGGAAGTTATTCCAAATATGCCAGAAAATGGAGATAACCAAACTGTGTCCGAAATGGAAGGCAATAAAAATGTGTCGGAAAAGGGAGACAATTCAATGGTGTCTGAAAAGGGAGGCAACCCAAATGTGTCAGAAACTGAAGACAACCAAGTTGTTTCAGAAAAGAAAGACAGTCCAACTGTTTCAGAAAAGAGAGACAACCCAGTTATGTCAATTTTGTCAGAAAAGGGAGATAACCTAATTGTGTCAGAAAAGGGAGGTACTCTGTTGAGTCAGGGTGAGCTTGATTCTGAGAAAGGCATTGTAGCAGGCACAAGTAAAGACAGTAGTGGTTGTGTCAATGACAGTGTAACTGACATGATTATGAACCAATGTATTGGAGCAAACTACACACAAGTAACCCCGAGAACAAATCGAAAGAGAAAAGCGAAGACAAAGTGTGAATCATTTCTAAATGAGCTTGGGAAAAAAGGTGAGTGATTTCCTCCAGGTATACTTTGTAGAAAAAGTTGTAGCAACCCTTCTCCTGCTGAATATTCATATATAAAACATCAAGGCACTTAGCACTTAGCACCTTAGCACTAGTCCCCTAGCAGCTGGCTAAATGATTTTCATGGAGGCTACTTATTTTTCAGATTTTGCTGTAGTCTTTAATAGACGGTGCAGGTAACACCCCGCCCCTTCCAGGCTACTAAATGAAACACATTCTAAAGTTATGCATTGATTACAGGTAACCATTTTCTCGATAGATATTCCGGTTTAGGCATCAACTTCATTCCTGCACTAAAGAAAATAGTTCCATTTTATACAGTAATGAATCGTAAGAAAAATGCTAGCTTAAAGCAGGTTGAAAGTAAAGCAGAATGCGCCATAAGGCTTTATTTCCAACCTCACCTGCTTTGAGTGGTCACTTTGCTTCAAAACTAAAAACAGACTGGGGTAAAGGGTTAAAACAAACGTTTAAGGTCTAGGCCTGAGATCTATAATCAGTAATTTATAACAATGTATGAACATTTTATTTCCACAGGAATGAGTGCAGATTTTTGACAGAAAAGTCATAGAAAAAAACAGTGCAGACCCAGATCAGACAGCTCTGATCTGGGTGTACACTGTTTAATATATTTTTATAGTAGGAGAAGGGTTGTTGTGATCCCGTCCATTTCCAGGGTGCCAGATAGTGGGGAGTTCCAGGGCACAAGTTAAGAGGGAGTAAACTGAACGAATATACCATTTTCTCGTGCATTCAGCATCAAATCCTATGGTGTCACTACTTATTAGAGTCGTCTCGATTCTAATGAGTAGTGACACCATAGGGTTTAATTCAGAAACACAGATTTTAGTTTTTAAAGATTCTTCCTTTTTCTGGAGCCCTGTGAGCCCTGTTAATCTCTCTTTCTTGTCTTCTCTAATATCCTATAATGTGACAACTCATTAGAATCATTCAATTGATTCAGATTGACATTTACATTGACAGTTAGCCCTAAAAAAAGGAGTTGAATATTTCTAATATGTTTTCTCAATTAGAACATAAAGAGCGGAAAAAATGTCGAAATTACCTCTTTGTTTAGCAAACCCTTTTATAACTTTAAATTACAAATAGTTAGTCATCTGCTCATGGCTGTTCTTATGGGTAGTCACACAACAAGGGGTTGATGCATAGTGCAAATATTGACCTCTCTCCCACTGAATATATCCTTGATTCTCATGAACCAGACCCCTACCATGAATCCGGAAGGATCACAAAAAGCGCTTGATATAGCGCATGCAATATGCTTTCGTTATCGCACAAATCAGTTCCGGTTTGGTTTTAGATGTGGACAGCTACATAGCCGGAAAAATGCGGAATAAAACTGGGAATTACAGGGTTATAGATAAGGTTTTGCATTAATTGGGTATTTACTCCCTCTATTTTTAGCTCACCTGAGCCAAAGGCTCAAGGTGAGCTATTGTGACCGCTCACCGTCCGTAGTACGTCTGTCCGTCTGTCCGTCTGTCCGTCTGTCCGTTCACTTTTACTTCAAACGACATCTCTACTGAAACCCGCCGATTGTAGGGAGAGTTCAAACTGCTTATGATGTTCCTTGGATGCTTCTCTACAGAAGTTGTTCAAAAAAAAGGAAAAAAAGCACAAACTCTGCTTGAAAAAGCAAAAAAGCAAAAATCTTTAAAAAATCTTCTTGCCCAAAACTACTAGGCCCTAAGCTTTGATATTTGTACAGTAGAATCTCCTGGTGGATCTATCTATAGTTTGTTAAAATGAAATCCCTAGGGTCACATTTGACACCACCCTGCACAGTTTAAGTGCTGCTCTAGGCAGGTTTTACAGTATTTTTGATTTAGGCAGAACTGTATTTACCTGAGTTACCCTTAATATACTATGGGCAAATAGCCAATATTTGCAAACATTTTGGATCCAGATCAGATGCAACATAATCATAATGCTACATCTAATCTGGATCCAACCTATTTGCCACTCATTTACCAACTTAACATTTTCTAAATTGTTTTTTTGTACACTTTTCACATACAGTAGGTTTTAAGCAGACATCATTTCAGTCTGGTAAGGGTAAGCCCAAGCGTTCTAGCCACTGAGGTCAAATATTATGCAACTCTGAACTGGTAGTGGGTATCACAGAACTGGTCATGATCAGCTGAACATGTTGTCTGCTAAAGTTTAGATATGGTTCAGTCTGATTCATACTTAGAGAAACAGGATCTGGAAGTGATCCACTGACAGTTATGTAATTATGTCTTATGCCATATTTATACATATGTTTAATATTGGTTTTGTCAGAGTTATCTGTATGTCTTTTCAATAATTCCACTTTAAACAGTCATGAAAATGTAAGATGCAAAAGTAAAGCAAAGTGTGTATTAACCCTTAGCCCGCCAAATAAATTGTCGTCTGCTATATTTCTCGTCTGCTTCAAGTTTCAAAGTGCTTCAAAGTTGCTCAAAATTGCTGAAAATGTTGTCCGAGTGTCAAACAGCTTGGATCCGGATGAGACGCCGAGTTACTCGGCGTCTAATCCGGATCCAAGCTGTTTGCATATAAAGCTATAGTCGTGAGTGGCAGGCTAAGGGTTAAGACACATTCTGCTTTACTTTCAACCTGCTTTAGGTGGCCACCTATTTTCAAAATTAGAAACATGCTATGGGGTAATGGGTAAAATGAAATTGCCTATTTGGAAAGAGCCTGATGAGAGGAAGTGCCATTTGCAAAGGCCATAACTCTGACATCATTGTTTTTTGAGTTATTTCCCTTTGTGATATTTTCTTGTCAAGAAGACAACTTCAGTTCTACTGATGCTATTGTAATGAAATTTTATGTATGGAAAGAAACTGATGAGAGAAAATGCCATGCACAAGGGCAGCAATATTTAGTTTTTCCCCTTTGTCATATTTTATTGTCAGGAAAATAATTCCAGTTCTGTTGACGCTAGTGAAATAATTATCATTTATTGGAAATGGAAATAGCTTGATAAGAGGATGTGTCATGGATAAGGGTCATAAGCTTGGCAACAAAATTCACTTTTGTCATGTTTTCTTGTCTGGAAGATAACTCCATTTATAGTTATATTAAAATGTTGTCTTGCCCAGTCAACTTAGGTACAAACTTCAATGTCCTCAGGTGAGCGAATTAAGGGCCATGGCCCTCTTGTCTAAGAATTGGGTTTTCTGAATTTCAATTGAGTATCCAAAAAACCGTTACTCCATCAATTTGATATGAATTGCTTTTTTACTCTATTTTATTCTTCATTTAATACAAAACACAAGCTGATTGTTTGATGTACTGTACCCTAGTTTGCCCACACTGGATAATTTCAGTTTCGATCTCATTTCAACACAAATGCAACAGCTCATGTTTGTGTAGGAAAACTAGGATTCATTAATTTTCAGCCACGGAAACTTTAAAAGCCATTCCAGGATTCCTTTACCGTAACTTTGCTAACTTTAGCACTGGTGACTTACAGATTCGGGACAAAAGATCGTCGATTATGTCGGTAACATTAAACAACCTCTTTTTTGGCTGTTACATGCATCATTCACGACACTGTTACAAATTATTTCTGGTTCGTTCGCGGAAGGCTGAACGTAATTGAATAATGTGGATTTTTTTGTTGCGCTTTTTCCGTCCGCGCGATGCCATTTTGACAGAAGAAATTCTGGCAGACGATGTGACTGGTTTACTAATTAAACGAGCTAACAAAAAGCGGCGCTGCATAAATCCTATAGGCTATTATTTGGAAATAAATAACCAGTCTAACCGGTGTATCGGTAAAATATTTACTCGGTGTCGTAGTAAACATCCAGTCATTAAACTTGAGAAATGCGACTAATTGCGTACGATACGCGCCTGCTTGAATTCTTTTGCATAAACCCTTTCAATAATTGATTTTCAGTACGCATGGATTTGAAAGTAATTGCTTTTCTACTGTATTTAATTGCGTATTTACGCAAATACGCGCCTTATCTATAACCCTGGAATTATAGTGAAACTTTGAAGAAAATTGATTTATTTTCAAAAAACAAATACCAAAATTTTTAGCTCACCTGACACAAAGTGCCAAGGTGAGCTTTTAGGATCGCTTGATGTCTGTCGTCTGTCGGTCCACAATTGGTTCGTTAACACTTTAGCGGCTACAAAATTCATCCTTCTCACTGATATCTAGGTCAAGTTCAAATATGGGCCATATCTGGTCAAAAACTAGGTCACTAGGTCAAATCATAGAAAAACCTTGTTAACACTCTAGAGGCTACAAATTTCATCTGATCTTCATGCAACATAGTCAGAATGTTTGGCTTATTGATACCCAGGTCAAATTTGAATGTGAGTCATGTCGGGTCAAATACTAGGTCACTAGGTCAAATCATAGAAAAATGTTGTTAACACTCCAGAGGCTACAAATCTCATTAGATCTGCATGAAATATTGTCAGAATGTTTGCCAACCGGTACATCAAATCTCGGTAAAAATCAAATGTGGATTGTGTCCGGTCAAAAGATTAGGTCACTAGGTCAAATCATAGGAAAATCTTGTTTACACTCTGGAGGTTGATTGTGGGTCATGTCCAGTCATAATCTAGGTTACTCTATGTCAAGTTTTACATGGTGTATCAGGTGAGCGATTTAGGGCCAAAGTGGCCCTTGTTTAATGTCTCTTTGTAAAATGATTTCGAATAACAGGTTTTCCAATAAAACTCTGAATGTTTATTACGTGTGGCGAGTGTCTGGAAATTGAGTTTTCACATGCAGTATAATTTTGACGGGATTGAATGCTAGCCCCTTTATTACCTGGATGATGACATCAAACTTCCGGTTATAGGAATTCAAGGCGCTGTATTTTTCAGCCGAAGGTTAGTTTAAATAACTGGTATTTATTCAAACAAAGAAGTTGTTTGATTACTTTATGTGTTATTTTTAGCTCACCTGATGAGCTATTGTGATACCATTCCGTCCGTCGTCCGTCCACACTTTCAAACAACATCTCCTCAGAAACCACTGACCCGATTTCAACCAAACTTTGTCAGAAGCATCAGTGACAAGGGGGAGCGAAATGTTGTTCAAATATTTTGGCTAGAGTTATTCCCCTTGCTTTGGGACCAGATTTTCTAACATGACCGTATAGACAACTTTTAATGCATAAGAAAATCTTTAAAAATCTTCTTCTCAGAAACCAAAAGGCACAGACCTTTGATATTTGGTTTGTATCATGACCTAATGATATTCTACCAAGATTGTTCAAATTTTGAACCTGGGGCCAAAAATGGCCCCGCCCCAGGGCTTATCAGTTTTTAGCTCACCTGAGCCAAAGGCTCAAGGTGAGCTATTGTGACCGCTCACCATCCGTAGTCCGTCTGTCCGTCTGTCCGTCTGTCCGTTCACATTTACTTCAAACGACATCTCCTCTGAAACCCGCCGATTGTAGGGAGAGTTCAAACTGCTCATGATGTTCCTTGGATGCTTCTCTACAGAAGTTGTTAAAAAAAAAGGAAAAAAAGCACAAACTCTGCTTGAAAAAGCAAAAAAGCAAAAATCTTTAAAAAATCTTCTTGCCCAAAACTACTAGGCCCTAAGCTTTGATATTTGTACAGTAGAATCTCCTGGTGGATCCCTCTATAGTTTGTTAAAATGAAATCCCTAGGGTCACATTTGACACCACCCTGCACAGTTTAAGTGCTGCTCTAGGCAGGTTTTACAGTATTTTTAGCTCACCTGAGCCGAAGGCTCAAGGTGAGCTGTTGTGATCGCCCGCCGTCCGTCGTCCGTCTGTCCGTCCGTTCAAATTTACTTCAAGCGACATCTCCTCTGAAACCGTGAGTCTGAGGGGAAAACTAAAATGCTCACCGTGTTCCTTGGATGCTTCTCTACAGAAATTGTTAAAATGAAACTTTCAAGTGGACTACTTATTGTAATTTATTTAAAAAAGTGAAAAACTTTAAACAATCTTCTTGTAAAAAACTGCTAGGCCCACAGCTTTGGTATTTGTTTTTTAGTATCTCCTGGTGATTCTCTCTCAAAATTGTTAATATCAAAACTAAAACTGACCATAGGGATTCACCATAGGGATTTTTTCATTGCCGCTTTATGCAGGATTCATTGCCGCTTTATTCAGGTTATACTGTTTTACTGAAGGTTTAAGCAGGGTTTCAAGCACCCTTATACTAAATCACCTATATTTGCAAACAGTTTGGATCCAGGTCAGATGCCACATAATGCAGCATCTAATCTGGATCTAAACTATTTGCCACTCATTTACATATTTTCTTATATTTAGAAAATATAAGTTATTATTTTTAACATATTTCACATACAAACATTTGGAGCAGACAACAGTTCAGCATGATAATAGTCAGTTCTCCCTGAGACGGTCTCTTATTGCATAACTGACCCATAGCTAGCTCTGAACTCAGGTCACTGAGATACATAGCAGAAATTATGATGTCTGCTATTTTATGCTCAAGCACAACTTAGTTCAAGGCATATTACTTTTGGTCTGTCTGTTTGTTTGTTTGTTTATCTTTCTGTCTATCAGTCCACAATTAATTCTTGGCCATAAACAGTATGGATCCAGGTCAGATGCCACATAATGCTGCATCTAATCTGGATCCAAATTTGCCACTCATTTACATATAGTTTCCTATATTTAGAAAATGTAAATAATGATATTTATTAACCTATTAACGCATACATATTCCTTTTTATGTCTTTAATTTATTCTTCCACAGAAGAAAATAATTTCACTTTATACAGTCATTGTTGTCTTTAACAATTGCTTCAAATGACATCTCCTCATATATTGCTGAAAAGATTTCAACCATGTTCCTTGGGTCAAGTTGTTTCAAAATTGTTCAAAGAATTAAAAACAATGTAGAACTCTGGTTGCCATGGCAACCAAGTGAAAAAATAAGGAAATCTTAAAAAATCTTCTTGTCTGAAACTACAAGGGCCAGATCTTAGACATTTGTCACATAGCATCATCTACAGGTCCTCTATCAAGTTTGTACAAACTATGCCCCTGGGGTCAAAATTGGCCCCGCCCCGGGGGTCACAGTTTTACATAGAGTTATATAGTGAAATTTTCAAACGTCTTCTCCTCTGAAAATAATATGGCCAGAGCTTTGATATCTGGCATGGTGACACTTTTAGATGTCCTATACCAATAAGGTTCAAATGGTTCTGGTCGATTGCATATCATCTACAGGTCCTCTATCAAGTTTGTACAAATTATGCCCCTGGGGTCAAAATTAGCCCCACCCGGGGGTCACAGTTTTCAAGAGTTATAGTCATTTCGTAACCGAGTCATTTCGTAACCGGTAAAATAAGTCATTTCGTAGCCGAATTTTTGGTCATTTCGTAACCGCGCAAAACCTAAAAGTCATTTCGTAACCGATTTTTTGGTCATTTCGTAACCGACAAAAAAGTTGAATAAGTCATTTCGTAACCACCAAAAATTAAAAAATGATTGGCCCCAGAGAAGGCATAAGTCATTTCGTAGCCTCGGAAAACTGTTAAAGTCATTTCGTAGCCGAATATTTTTTTCTTTATTTTTTTTTATAAATTTTTTGTGCAGTTTCCTGAACTTATTTCAACAAAAATGTGCAAACATGCAAAGTTAAGAAATTATGTAAAGAGTGTAATGGGGGCCGAATTGATTATAAACCTTGATTAATAGAATTATAATCAAGTTGTTGAATATTGTTTTAAATAGAAATAATATTACGTGTCTCTATGCAATTAAATTCATATGAGTGTTCTATTCTTTAAAATTGGAACCGACATAAATAGATATATAAAAGGTGTATAATTGATCATTAATCGCCCATTATATGTTGCGCGTGTTTTAAGATGAAACACAATACCGACACAAATTGGTTTACAGTTGGATGATTAATTTATCGTTAATCGATCATTATATCACGAAGAGGTATATTGTCCACACCTTTAATTTTTCAATACAAGTTTTGTCTCACCTTTTGGGATTGCTTTACAGTTGGATGTTTAATTTATCGTTAATCGATCATTATATCACGTGCAGAAAATTCCATCTTGAGCAGCCAATTGTACATAACGTTACATTGATACAGTGGAGAAAACGTTATTCTTTCCCGTTAAAATGCAAACGAAACGCAAACACAAATCACTAAAATGTAGAACGGAAAGCTTTTTGAAAGTTCTGACTTTTCATTTGTTTCAGAGTGGCAAACAGTTTGGAGCCTGGTCAGACGCCTGATTACCAAGCGTCTTATCTGGCTCCAAACTGTTTGGAATGGAAAAAATAGTTTAAGCGTAAACACTTTTATTGGGAAAGAATAACGTTTTCTCCACTGTACGCAACTTAGTTGAAATACAGGTCCAAAAGTATATATGAATAAGAGTTGAGTTTAAAGTAAATAAATGATTGCTGATTTACTTTTATTTTGCTTTAAGCAGTGATCTGCCTAATTGAACTGGCTATTTAGAATACGTAGGAATAAAAGATTGAACTAGTTGTGCATTAAATTCATTCTTGAGCAGCCGCTTGTACATAACGTTGCCTTCATATGCACTTTAGTTGAAAAACAGGTCAAACATTTTTTTATTGGTATTTAAGACAGATGGCAGCCTAAAGCAAGGTGATTGCTTAATTGAATTACAGGTACAAGGGTAAATATGAATAAGATGCTTTAGTCTAATTTAGCGAGATAAGTGAAATGGACCGTGACAAGTCCAATCGCTGTAGGAGTAGGTATTGGGTGTGGCTTATGAAGAAGATTTATTTGATTGGTTGAAAGGTGTGAGATATCTACTTGTAGACTTCGAACATTTAAAAATTGGTAGTGGTGTGGTTTATGAAGAAGATTTATTTGATTGGTTGAATGTTTTGAGAACAATAACCTGTAGACTTCGAACAATAAAAATTAGATATTGGGTGTGGTTTATGATATAGATGTATTTGATTGGTTTGAAAGAATAACCTGATGCAATTAATACGATTGTTTTTAATTTTTTATAAAATAAGTGAACTTTGTAGTTTCTTTGAAATATGAATAAGTTTACTTAGATTCAGTATTTCTTCATTTTTTGATGTAGCCATTCGTTTCTATGATTTATTTGATGCAGGCCATCTGTAATAAAATGCTTTTATGTATTAATATTAAATAGCTATAATTTGGTGTGTAATGCCTAAAATAGAAAACCGTTCACTCTTATCAGATACAGATCTTTATTCGGCATAAAATAGCATAAGCATAAGCATATTCATAAAAAGTTTACATTTATCATTTACAGCTAGGTCTACCTTGTTAAAATTATGAATATATTTTGCATAGCAAATAGTGAACGTTCTGCTATTTTTTGCTGTGTTCGCAACCAATTTCCGTTTTTGAAAATGTTTATCCCAAGATATTTATCAATGCATAGTTTCCTTTCTACCAGCTACAGTAAAACCTCTCTAATACGGCCACCTGTCATTATTTCAATCAAATATTAACTCTTTGAACCCTAGTCAGGCATATATGCGTCATTTGCAAACAGTGTATCCGTGATAAGTACACTTGTCCTATGCACCTTAAGGAGCCACCTGATCAGGGTCTACATTGTTTGTTCTTTTGACATATACTGTGAAAGTCAACCCAAAAATGTCAAAAATGGACTAGACTGAATTGAAAATTGCACCACTGTATTTAACCGTCATTTTGTATTTATGCTGTCAACAGTTGAACTTATATGTGCGTATTGATTGTAATAACAAATAAACAGTGATTATTGATTACAAAGTCATTTTTCTTGTCATTTGTGAAATTAAAAGTGAAAAAAAAATTTCCACATTTCCGGCACGTGCGGGAGGCGATAATTGCCTTGGTATGAGTGTTTGTCCGATGTGTAAACTGTTAAAACAACATACAAGCTAATGTTTGACACGCTTCACATACATTGAGCGATTAACGACCAATTATACATGTTCATTGTCAACAAATGGACCATTTAATTGAATTAAAGACAAGTAATAATATTCCTGTTTTAGAAAACATTCAACAACTTGATTACAATTATATTAATCAAGGTTATAATTATTTCGGACCCCAAACTCTCTTAACATATATTTTTTAACTTTGCATATTTGCACATTTTCGGTGAAATAATGTCAGAAAACTGCACAAAAACATTATAAAAAAAATATAGAAAAAAATATTCGGCTACGAAATGACTTTAACAATTTTCCGAGGCTACGAAATGACTTATGCCTTCTTTGAGGCCATTCATTTTTTAATTTTTGGTGGTTACGAAATGACTAATTCAACTTTTTTGTCGGTTACGAAATGACCAAAAATTCGGTTACGAAATGACTTTTAGGTTTTGCGCGGTTACGAAATGACCAAAAATTCGGCTACGAAATGACTTATTTTACCGGTTACGAAATGACTCGGTTACGAAATGACTAGCTCCCGTTTTCAAACGTCTTCTTTTCTGAAGCTAATATAGCCAGAGCTTTGATATTCGGCATGGTGTTACTTCTAGATGTCCTTTATCTATTTTGTTCAAATGGTTCCAGTCTGTTGCATATGTAGGTCACAGGAGCTAAAAATAGATTTTTTCAATGGAAACTTAAAAAAAATCTTCATGTCTAGAACCCTAGTACCCTGATCTTAGATATTTGGAACATAGCATCATCTACAGGTCCTCTATTAAGATTGTTCAAATTATGCCCCTCGGGTAAAAAATGACCCCGTCCTGGACATAAATAATTATCTCCATTTTGATGTACAGCTATTCTCAGGTGAGCGACATATGCCCCATGGGGCTCTTGTTTAATCTGAGTAGCAAATAGGTTGGAGCCTGATCAGATGCCGGGTTACCCGGCGTCTGATCAGACTCCAACCTGCTTGCAATGGAAATTTTAGTTTTGTATTTAAATGTGTTTATTTGGAAAGAATGAAATATCAGTAAAGTTAGGGCAGCGGTCTCGTGCTACATGAGGATCACACTTATCTCAAGTAGAAAGTGTAAGATTATATATTTGATGTTACCTTACTTACAGAGGAGAAATTGTTATTCTTTCTCAATAAACATGTGTAGGCTAAAACCATTATTTCAAATGCAAACATTCAGACGCCAGATAACCCGGCGCCTGAACAGGCACCAAATGTTTGCCACTCAGACTAACAGGAATGGTCAGAATTGTCTACAGGTTGTCCTTTTATGTGTTTCTTTGCGATGCATTTGTGTTTCATTTGTGTTTAAACGGGAAAGAATAACATTTTCTCCACTGTTACCTATTTACAATTATTAACTATTCTGTTCTAAAAATAATTCGGACAAGTCAGAAAAATCTGATGGATCACGTGACTCTTATTTGACCATGCGGAAATTCTCGGAAGCCGAGACGAAGATTTGTTATGTAAACAAAGAGCTTATTTTTTATAGACATCTCGATAAGAAAGGGGGGCATATATCGCTCAGGCATGTGGAAACTGATTTTGCTTAGTTTTAATACATAGAAAATGTACATATATAAGACATTGCTCGTTTGAAACATCCATTTGGGCGGTGATATGACTCTAAGGTGGAAGGGTTAATCAGCCATTTGTCAGAATTTAACCCATTTAAGCCTAGTGTCTATGAAAGAGGACATTGGCAAACAGCATAGACTTTGATGAGGGTCTGCATTGTTTGCTATAGCATATGACATGTTCAGTTGCAGTGTCCTTAGATCACCCTTCTATATCTATGGTATAATCTTACAGCATGCACGTAGACTTTGATGAGGGTCTGCATTGTTTGCTATAGCATATGACATATTCAGTTGCAGTGTCCTTAGATCACCCTTCTATATCTATGGTATAATCTTACAGCATGCACATAGGAAAAGTTTATTGCAATATCTAGGCATAAATGAGATAAGAAAATTTCCAATGGTTCATAGCTACATTTATAAAGAAGCATATTGAGAAACTGGTCAAAAAAAGTTATAGTGTAGGGGGAATTGGACTGCTTGATGCCAGACAAAATTAATGCAGAAAGCTTCTGTACTAAGCTGCCACTTGTTTTGAAAACTAACAATATACAGTAAAATTTCTATTTTGACCGATTAACTTGTGTTAATTAACAGGTGTTTCTGGCAGGTGACTGCTTAAAGCAAGGTGAACATAAAGCAGATAGCTTCTTTAGGAGCTGTCTGTTTGACGTTCACCTTGCTTCAAACTGTCACCTGTGTTTTATGCAGTCCATTAGCCTTCTTTCCAGTGGTCATAATAGAGAGGTTCTACTGTATCTTTTATTTGTTCAACCCTTATACTGCTGACATGGAAATGGAGTCTACCATTGTCTAAATGATGACAAGTTTACATCTTCTCTCACATGGAATTATTTCAGAAATGTATATGATTTATAGTATTAACTATTAACCCTTTACTCCATAACCTGTTTTAGGTTTTAAAGACAGGTGACCACTTGACTAAAGCAGGTTGAAAACCCAGGTTAACAGTGCTTGGGTCTACAACCCCACAAAGTGTCCTTAAATTTCATCCAAATATCTCAAAATATCATGATTTTTTTCTCTCATAAAACAGCAAAAAAAAATTATCATAAAGTTTTTGCAGGTTTATGAAATGATGGCACCATTCACCTGTGGTTGAAAGTAAAGCAGAATGCGCCTTCGGGAATTAAGCTACCATCTGTTAGAATATAGAAACTATTTCTTATAATGCATAATTATATAACTGTATAAATCATGATATATTCTAATGACTACATATTAGAACTGTGTCTTCAGTGGCGAAATAATTCAGCGTGAATATGAGTTCATATTGAGTAAAGGGTAAAGACAGGACTGAGCCTGATCAGAAGGCTCCTTCAGGACACTATCAATGATATTATTCATGGCTCCAGATAAGAGGTAGTTATTTCAACAAATTAAACATTTTATCACTCATTTCAGCACCAAATCCTATGGTGTTACTACTCATTAGAATCGTCTCGAAGAGACGATTCTAATGAGTAGTGACACCATAGGGTTTAACCCTTTGAACCCTAGTCCCGCATATAGGCGTCATTTCAAACAGTGTACATGTGAATAATACATTTGTTCTGTGCAAACAGTGAAGGCCCAGATCAGATGGCTCCGAAAGGAGCCCTCTGATCAGGGTCTTCAGGAGCCCTCTGATCAGGGTCTTCACTGTTTGTCAGTAATGCCAAAATTGACAAAAACAACTCTTAAAAGCCAGAAATGGACTAGACAAAAATCGAAACTGGAATTGTCCGTTTAAAGTTTCAGGGAGAAAAGAGTTAATTCAGAAATAAAGATTTTAAGATTTGAAAAACTACCCTTATCTGTTGCTCTGTTATTTCTTAGCAAGGGTTACACACATTTTTAGCTCACCTGGCATGAAGTGCCAAGGTGAGCTATTGTGATCGCCCTGTGTCCGTCGTCGTCCGTCCTCAAACTTTTTGTTCAAAGATCTTCTTCTTGGAAACCACTGGACCAATTTCATCAAAACTTCATAGGATTGTTCCTTGTAGGGTACTCTCTCAGATTTTTTAGCTCACCTCAAGGTGAGCTATTGGGATGGCCCTGTGTCCGTCGTTAGTCGTGCGTCGTCGTTAACAATTGCTTCAAATGACATCTCCTCCTATACCGCTTGACAGAATTCAACCAAACTTTACAGAAATGTTCCTTCGGTCAAGCTCTTTCAAATTTGTTCAAAGAATTAAAAACAATGCAGAACTCTGGTTGCCATGGCATCCAAAGTGAAAAAATAATGAAATCTTAAAAAGTCTTCTTGTCAAAAACTGCAAGGGCCAGAGGTTATATATTCGGCACATAACATCATCTTCAGGTCCTCTATCAAATTTGTTCAAATTATGTCCCTGGGGTCAAAATTGGCCCCGCCCCGGGGGTCACAGATTTACATAGAGTTATATAGTGAAATTTTCAAACGTCTTCTTTTCTGAAACTAATGTGGCCAGAGCTTTGATATTTGGCATGGTGACACTTCTAGATGTCCTTTACTAAAATTGTTCAAATGGTTCTGGTCCGTTGCATAACTAGGTCACAGGAGCTAAAAATAGATTTTTTTCATTGAAAACTTAAAAAATCTTCTTGTCTGAAACTACAAGGGCAAGAGCTTAGATATTTGGCACATAGCATTGCCTACAGGTCCTTTGTCAAGTTTGTTCAAATTATGCCCCTGGGGTCAAAATTGGCCCCGCCACGGGGGTCACAGTTTTACATAGAGTTTTTCAGCTCTTCTCAGGTGAGCGAAATATGCCCCATGGGGCTCTTGTTCAAATATAGGTCATCCAATTAAAATTGTGGTTGCCATGGCAACCAATTGAAAAAAACTTTAAAAATCTTCTTGTCAAAAACTACTTGTCCGAATTGGAAATAATTTTACCCAAATGTGCCATTTGTGACCCTCTATCAGATTTCTTAAAATAATTTTCCTATCTTAAAAAACATGGTCGCTAGTGGGTGGGGCAGATTTTCCTTATATGGCTATATAGTGAAAACTTAAAAATCTTCTTGTCAAAAACTACTGGTCCGATGAAAGTAATTTTATGCAAATGATCCATGGATGACCCTCTACCAGATTTCTTAAAATTATTTTGATATCTAAAAAAACATTGCCGCCAGTGGTTAGGGCAAGTTTTCCTTATGTTACTATATAGTAAAAACTTTAAAAATCTTCTTCTGAAACTACTGGTCCAAATTAAAAATAATTTTACACAAGTGGTCAATTGATGATCCTCTACCAGATTTCTTAAAAACATTTTGTTTTCTTAAAAAACATGGCCGCCAGTGGGTGGGGCATGTTACTGTATAGTAAAAACTTTAAAAATCTTCTTCTGAAACTACTGGTTCAAATTCAAAATAATTTTACGCAAATGGTTAATTGATGACCCTCTACCAGATATCTTAAAATCATTTTATCTTAAAAAACATGGCCGCCAGTGGGTGGGGCAAGTTTTCCTTTTATTTCTGTATAGAAAAACTTTCAAAAATCATTCTCTGAAACTATTGGTCTGATTTAAGAATGATTTTACACAAATAATGATTCATGGGTGACCCTTTGCCAGTTTTCTTCAAATAATCTTCCTAGCTCAAACAACATGGCCACCAGTGGGTGGAGGTGAATAAGTGAAAACTTAATCATTACTGGTCCATTAACATGACCGTAATCATGGATACTAGGTGAGCGATTTAGGGCTGCATGCGGCTGTTGTTAAACTCTATATCCCATCAAATATAGTCTGTTTCTAAAAGACTAATTATGGGGTAATGGGTTAAACTGTCTCCTGGCTAATTAAACAAATGCTACTGGTTTTTAGCTTACCTGGCACGAAGTGCCAATGTGAGCTATTGTGATCGCCCTTCGTCCGTCGTCGTCAGTCCGTCCGAGCGCACGAAAGGTCCTTTGTTGGGTAGGGAGAACAATAGATTCCATTCATTCCGTGATTGCCCTATTGTTATTGTTGGGTATTTTAGTGTACTGTTGGGTATTTTTAAACAAAAAAAATACCCAACAAATGTCCAACTGTGAGAACGTCCGTCAGTCCGTCCGTCAGTCCATCATCAAACTTTTTCTTGAAAGATCTTCTTCTTGGAAACCACTGGCCCAATTTCTTCAAAACTTCATAGGATTGTTCCTTGTAGGGTACTCTCTCAGATTTCTTCAAATATAGGTCATCCAATTAAAATTGTGGTTGCCATGGCAACGAATTGAAAAAACTTTAAAAATCTTCTTGTCAAAAACTACAGGTCCAAATTGAAAATAATTTTGCGCAAATGTGCCATTTGTGACCCTCTATCAGATTTCTTAAAACAATTTTCCTATTTTAAAAAACATGGCCGCTAGTGGGTGGGGCAGATTTTCCTTATATGGCTATATAGTGAAAACTTTAACAAGGGCCACTATGGCCCTATATCGCTCACCTGGTTCACCATGTAAAATTAACCTATAGTGACCTAGATTATGACTGGACATGACCGACAATCAACCTTTAGAGTGTTAACAAGATTTTTCTATTATTTGACCTAGTGACCTAGTTTTTGACCAGACATAATCCACATTTGATTTTGACCTAGATTTGATGTAGGCAAACATTCTGAAAATATTTCATTCAAATCTAACGAGAGTTGTAGCCTCTAGAGGGTTAACACTGTTTTTCTTTGATTTGGCCTAGTGACCTAGTTTTTGACCCGACATGACCCATATTCGAAATTGACCTAGATATCAATTGGGCAAACAGTCTATCTAAGTCACAAAAATCCATTGAGATTTGTAGCCTCTAGAGTGTTAACAAGGTTTTTCTAAGATTTGACCTAGTGACATAGTTGTTAACTGGACATGACCCACATTCTAACTTGACCTAGATTTCATCAAGACAAACATTTTGATCAAGTTTCATAAATATCCATTGAGATTTGTAGCCTCTATGGTGTTAACAAGGTTTTTCTATGATTTGACCTAGTGACCTAGTTTTTGACCGGACATGACCCACATTCGAACTTGACCTAGATATCAATGAGGCAAACATTCTGACCAAGTTTCATTAAGATCCATTGAGATTTGTAGCCTCTATGGTGTTAACAAGGTTTTTCTATGATTTGACCTAGTGACCTTGTTTTTGACCGGACATGACCCACATTCGAACTTGACCTAGATATCAATGAGGCAAACATTCTGACCAGGTTTCATTAAGATCCATTGAGATTTGTAGTCTCTAGAGTGTTAACAAGGTTTTTCTATGATTTGACCTAGTGACCTAGTTTTTGACCGGACATGACCCACATTCGAACTTGACCTAGATATCAATTGGGCAAACATTCTGACCAAGTTTCATTAAGATCCATTGAGATTTGTAGCCTCTAGAGTGTTAACAAGGTTTTTCTATGATTTGACCTAGTGACCTAGTTTTTGACCGGACATGACCCACATTCGAACTTGACCTAGATATCAATGAGGCAAACATTCTGACCAAGTTTCATTAAGATCCATTGAGATTTGTAGCCTCTAGAGTGTTAACAAGGTTTTTCTATGATTTGACCTAGTGACCTAGTTTTTGACCGGACATGACCCAAATTCAAACTTGACCTAGATATCAATGAGGCAAACATTCTGACCAAGTTTCATTAAGATCCATTGAGATTTGTAGCCTCTAGAGTGTTAACAAGGTTTTTCTATGATTTGACCTAGTGACCTAGTTTTTGACCGGACATGACCCACATTCGAACTTGACCTAGATTTCATCAAGACAAACATTGTCATGAAGTTTCATGAAGATTGGATGAAATTTGTAGGCGCTAGAGTGTTAACGAACAAATGTGAACAGACGGACGGACGACAGACATTCAGCGATCCTAAAAGCTCACCTTGGCACTTCGTGCCAGGTGAGCTAAAAATCTTCTTGTCTGAAACCGCTGGTCCAATTTGAAAGTAATTTCACATAAATGATCCACGGGTGACCCTCTACCAGATTTCTTAAAATAATTTCGATATCTAAAAAAACATGGCCACAAGTGGGTGGGGCATATTTTCCTTATGTTACTGTATAGTAAAAACTTTAAAAATCTTCTTCTGTGAAACTACTGGTCTAAATTGAAAATAATTTTACACAAATGTGCCATTGGTGACCCTCTATCAGATTTCTTAAATCAGTTTTCCTATTTTAAAAAACATGGCAGCTAGTGGGTGGGGCAGATTTTCCTTATACGGCTATATAGTGAAAACTTTAAAAATCTTCTCGTCTGAAACCGCTGGTCCAATTTGAAAGTAATTTCACACAAATGACCCATCGGTGACCCTCTACCAGATTTCTTAAAATAATTTTGATATCTAAAAAAAACATGGCCGCAAGCGGGTGGGGCACATTTACCTTAAGTTACTGTATAGTAAAAACTTTAAAAATCTTCTTCTGTGAAACTACTGGTCCAAATTGAAAATAATTTTACACATATGATCCATTTATGACTCTCTACCAGATTTCTTAAAATCACATTGTTATCTTTAAAATCCTTGCCGCCAGTGGGTGGGGCAGATTTTCCGTATATTTCTGTACAGAAAATCTTTAAAAATCTTTTTCTCTGAAACTATTGGTCTGATTTAAGAATATTTTTACACAAATAATGATTCATGGGTGACCCATTGCCAGTTTTCTTCAAATAATCTTCCTAGCTCATAGCCGCCAGAGGGTGGGGTTGAATTTACCAATGATAGCGTATAGTGAAAACTTTACCATTACATGTACTGGTTCATTACCGTGACCGTAACCATGGGTACCAGGTGAGCGATTTAGGGCCGCATGCGGCTCTTGTTTTTCAAACTACAGTAGAGAAGGCGTTTTTCTTTCCCAAATAAACTTGTTAACCATATAAACAGTATGTCCATTGCAAACTGTTTGGAGCCAGAGAAGACTCCAGGTACCCAGTGTCTGATGAGGCTCAAAACAGTGTGCCACTCAGATTAACAAAAAGAATCGTTAACACTAATAATAAATTGCCATTTTCTACATTTTATTGCACTGCAGTTGCGTTTCAAAGGGAAAGAATAGCTTCTTCTCCATTGTACTGGTACTATCATCGCCATACCTATGCAAAATACAGTTCAGCAACTGTTCAGCTGTTCACCTAACCTGTACATTGTGTAACTATTTGGAAAAATAACTGTTTCTCATTTCTCTGCTGTTGTTGTTTTATCATAATGCTGGTTAAAACATATTACCCCTTGGCCTGTTTCTAAGATTTGGCTAAATCCCTAAATAGTCAAAATTGGAGTAGATTTAACCTGTAACCCCATAGCCTGTTTCTAGATTTGAAGATTGGTGACCACTTAACCCTTAACCTCATAGCCTGTTTCTAGTTTTGAAGACAGGTGACCACTTAAAGCAGGTTGAAAGTAAAGCAGAATGTGCCTTAAGGCAGGCACATTCTGCTTTAGTTTCAGCCTGCTTTAAGCTAAAATCTGCTAGGCTAAATAAAAGATTTGTAATGGTAATTGTTCATGAGGGTATGAACTGGAACTATTTTCTTCAGCGGAGGAATAAATTAAATACGCTAAAAGTCGCTTCTATGGGGGAAAGGGTTAAAGCAGGTTGAAAGTAGAGCAGAATGCACCATATGACACATTCTGCTTAGCTTTCAGACTGCTTAACCCATTACCCCATAAAAACGCCTTTTGACACCTCTAATTTATTTCTCCACTGAAGAAAATAGTTCTAATTTATACAGTTATGAATATAAATCATAAGAAATAATTTCTATTTTCTAGAAGATGGTAGCTTAAAGCAGGTTGAAAGTAAAGCAGAATATGCCTTAAGGCACATTCTGCTTTACTTTTAACCTGCTTTAAGGGGCCACCTATCTTCAATACTAGAAACAGGCTATGGGGTAATGGGTTAAGCTATAATATGCTAGAATAATATTTCAGATGATACATTTTCATAACTATATAATTGTGGACCTATTTTCCTCAATGAAGTAATAAATAAAAGACATGCAAAGATGTATTTATGGGGGAAGGGGTTAATTGGAAATTTGAGTCAATTCAGGAGTCCATTAGGCCTTACAGTAAAACATCTATGATCATTTACCTACTGTTGATCATGTTTAAATGACAAACTGTGTAAACCCTGATCAGAGGGCTTCTTAAGCTAGCTGTAGGATTCTTTCTATCTGTGTCTTTACTGTTTGCATAGGGCGTGTACTCTTCACAGGTACGCTATTTGTAAACCATGGGTATACAGTCACTTGATGTTGGATGGTTAACCCCTTACCCCATAGCTAGTTTCTAGTTTTGAAAATAGATGACCTCTTAACCCTTTGAACCTTATAGTCATGCATATATGCATCATTTGCAAACAGTGTACCTGAGAAGAGTACACATGGCCTATGCAAACAGTGAAGATCCATATCAGAGGGCTCCTAATGGAGCCCTCTGATCTTGGTCTTCACTATTTGTCATATTACAATATAATTTCTAAAACAACCCTAAATAGTTAAAATGGATAAGACTAAATAGGGAACTGGAATTGTCCATTTTAAGGTTTCAGGGAGGAAAGAGTTAAAGTAAGTTGAAAGTAAAGCAGAATGCACCAAGCTGCTGTACGCTATTATATGGAAATGCCTTTTGTGTATTGCTATTAGGATTTCCTAGATGGGGACAACTTGCTTTAGCGTAGAAATGTAGAGATGTAAATAGGTTTATATTAATTTTGTAGAGTAATGTTTTAACCCATTAAGCCTGTTTCTTGTATTGAAGATAGATGACCACTTAAAGCAGGTGGATTCTGCCTTACTTTGAAACTGCTTTAAGCTATAATTAGCTAGAATACAGGTGCTTCTTCTTTTGATGCACATACATGACTATATTGGAACTATTTTCTTCAGTGGAGGAATAAATCAAAAGCACAAAATGTGTATCTATTGAGTAATGGTTAAACAAAACCAATATCAGTATTTTACAATTTTCAGAAATGGCATCTAAGAGACCCGAGACTTGGTTAGATGAGATCTCAGAAAATGGAACTACTAACCCGTCTGGTGATAAACTCATTGACAAGAAAACCAAAGAGTCTGGGGACGACAAGATAAAACAAGAATCAAAGAATGGGATCCCTAACACTGGAAAGGACGAGATTTCACAAATATATCAATCCGTTTTAAAACAATCTAAAAAGACTGTCAATAGACACGGAATTGCTAAATGGAGTAAAAATACGGCACCTGTCAAAGGTACTCGCATTTCAAAAACTTTAACATTTAAATACAATGCTATTATGGAGGTTGAAAAGGGTGAAAAGAGCCAAGTTCAAATAGCCCGAGATTTAAAAGTCAAACAAAATTCATTGTCAACTTGGATAAAGAAGGCAGCATTGATCAAAGAAGATTATAAGAACTTTAGTCCAAGGAGGATGAGAATGAAGAAGTGTAAGTGGATTGAGATTGAGCAAGTCTTGCTCCAATGGATTCACAGTGCCTCAGAGAACAATGAGCTTATTTCTATGCCAGTCTTGATAGAAATGGCTCTCAAGTACGCTGACAGTAGGGGCATCTCAGACTTCACAGGAAATAGAAGTTGGTTTGAACGGTTTATCAGTCGCTATGACATCAATTTAGGAACCTGATGATCTAGGAATATACTGTGGGCGTAAGACATTTCAATGGATTAAAGTCCTGTACAAGTATTAACACTTTAATACGCCTTAATTTATTATTCCACTGAAGAAAATAGTTCCACATAATCTATATACAGTAATTGAATATGTAGCATAAAAAATGTTTTCTACATTCTAGCAGACGGTAGCTTAAAGCAGGCTGAAAGTAAAGCAGAATGAGCCTTAAGTTGCATTCTGCTTTACTTTCAACCTGCTTTAATTAGTCATCTGTCTGTAAACCTAGAAACATGCTATAGGGTCAAGGGTTAGTGAGCATTACTGAACCCATTTCATCATCACAATTAATGTTTTATGTGTTTACCTACTACTCATCTAAAAAGTTACACCATAGCCGGTTTCCAGTTTCGAAGACTGGTGAGCTCTTGATGCCCCTTCTGCTTTACTTTCAGCCTGCTTTAAGCTACTATCAGCTAGAATGTAGAGGATAATCTTACAGTGCATATTCATGACTGTATAAAGTGGAACTATTTTCTTCAGAGGAGGAATAAATAAATTCATATTTATGGAGTATTAGGATAAATGACTTTTCACACTCATAACTATTCATCAAAGATTATCTCTTGTCAATGCTTCTATACTGGCCCTACATGAAGGTACCTGATCAAAGCATGCTGAAATAAACTTGAAATTTTAGCTTTTACCCTACCACTGCCTCATCATATTAATCATCACAACTGAATATTTATTATTAGTGTTGATACACATGATAGCTTAAAATAAGATAACAGTAAAGCATGAAACTCCTAATAGATCTTTCTGTTTCATCTTATGTTATAAACAGTTTCCTATCTTAACCCATTGCCACATAAATATGCCCCTTTACACCTCTAATTTATTCCTCTTCTGATTAAAATAGTTCCACTTTATACAGTCAAGAATACAATGTATGTACTGTTAGAAATATTTTCTATATCCTATCAGATGGTAGCACATTTTTCTTTAATTTCAACCTGCTTCTAGTGGTTGCCTGTCTTCAAAACTAGAAACTGCCGATAGGGTATTGGGTGATTTGCTCTCTCGGTTATGGAGGAAAGGGATAACACATTCAATCCTAGTGACAAATGTACTCGTCATTTACAAACAGTGTACCTGTAAAAATTACACTTGTACTATACAAGCAGTATAAAGACCCTTGCAGAAGGACTCTTATCAGGGTTTGCACTATTTGTCATTTTGCAATATGTTGTCAACCCTAAATATGCCAAAATGAAGGAGACTAGTGAGTTCAGGGATGAATGAGTTTGGGGCATTTCTATGAGGAACCAGTAGATTAGATCTGGGAAAGTTGCCTTTACAGGGGTCTAATAGGGTTAACACATTTAATCAGTGCCATGAGTATACTCGTCATTTACAAACAGTGTAACTGTGAGGATAACACTTGTCCAATGCAAACAGTGTATACCCTGATCAAGGAGCCCTCTGATCAGGGTCTACACCATTTGTCATTTTGAAATCAACCCTAAATAGTCCTAATGGACAAGACTTATTTTGAAATTGGAATTGTCCATTAAAGTTTCAGGGGTGAATGTGTTAACACTTTTCCTGCTGAATATGTCTATATAAAACTTTTATCTATCAATGAGGTAGGCTGCTTGCATGGAATCACTTGATGACAGTCCACTCATCTGTTTTCCATCAGTGTTGGTAGATATATTGCTGGTGTCCACATCCTCACTCAGCTGATCGATTTACATCTTGCTTAGGCACTAAACGTTGCTCTGTTCTTGTTTAGGTGTCCATAGAAGGACATTGCTGATGAGCTCGTCTTTACTTCTCCAGCAGTGTCCTGCAATGCGTGTTCTTCTTTTTCTGATTGTATGGGACTGGAGATAGGTGGTAGATGTCCATTTATCACATAAAACCGACTCTGGGAGTGTTATAAAGCCATTCAATAAACTATAGTGAAATATCAATATTTGGGCTCCGGCCCTACCTGTTCGTCCACGGGCGCCAAATGACATCATTTGCCATGGCGTTACTGTAAACAACGTTAAGTTTTGGCGGAGAGACAAAAAACTATGGATTCAGTTCACTTAAAAGGGTTTTAAAATGTTTATGTGATAAATAGGATCTAACATTCGTGCTCATTATTTATCATTCTTAATAAATTTGTTGACTAAAACAAATATAACTCTCGCCAAGGCGCGCGTCATATTGTTTTAGTCAACTCGTTTATTAAAAATGATAATTAATGAGCACTCATGTAAGATCCTATATATAGTTGTTTTTTTGGATGCTCAGTCCAGGATTTATCGAGAGCTGCTTGTAATATTCTTGTAAAGCTTCATTCTATCCTTTTCTCTAAGTTCTTTGTGAGAGTCCAGGCCATACACCCATTCATTAATTAAAAATCTTAAACCCCTATAAATATCTGTCATCAGAATTATTACAGTGGCTACTAAAATAAGGAAAACGTTTCCAAGACAAGTGATCAGACTCATGCCAGACAGATCCTTTAAGAAAACAGTGCAGACTCTGATCAGACAGGTAGCTTCGATAGGAGCTGTCTAATCTGGGTCTACACTGTGTTCAAAAAGTGTCAATCATAGTAGGAGAAGGATATAGTAAAGTTGAAGCTTGAACATGTGTACTGATATACAGATAAATCTTGAAACTGAATTGTTCTGAACTGAGCATAAGGTTATGAAGATTTAACTTGGGTCATGTATGAAGAGGTCAAGGTCATTTAGAGGTAAAATGCGGTGAATTTAGCATTGGCAATAACATTTAACTGCATGTGATAGAGACTTTGTATTTGGCATGTATATTCAACCCGAGAAGCTCTTGACTCGGTACAACTTTGGTCATGACTGACATGGGTCAATGCCATTTAGAGGTCAAATAGCATTAATTTAACATTTGCCATAACTCTGAAACAACATGTGATAGAGATCACATTTGGCATCTGCACTCAATGCAAGAAGCTCTTAAGCTCAGTCAAGGTGGGTCCTCATCATACAAGGTCAAGGTCATTTAGAGCTGGACAGCAGACAGACAGACAAATAGCCAAGACAGACATAAACAACAAGAAAATCTTACTGTTCTTTCTGTATCTATTAGGATAGCAAACCAGGTGAGCATTGGCATCTGCATGCAGTGTTCTTGTTAATCATTGACCTGTTTCTAGAAATATTTTCTGTATCCTAGCAGATGGTAGCTAAAATCAGGCTTAAAATAAAGCAGAATGCTCCTTACTGGACTATTTTACTTTACTTTTAGCCAGCTTTAAGGAACCACCTGTCTCTAGTACTGAAAAATATCTATGGATTAAAGGGTTTACCCATTACCCCATAGCCTGTTTCTAGTTTTGAAGACAAGTGACAACTTAAAGCAGATTGAAAGAAAAGCAAAAGTGCATTCTGCTTTACTTTCAGCTTGCATTCAGCTACCATCTGCTAGGATACAAAAAACATTACTATGGTACATAATTTTTATTCATTATTCACTTTATAATTATACTATTAGAATTTGAGCTGTTTTCTTAACCCATTCATAGCTTGTTTCTGGTATGTAAGATAACTGAACACTTAAAGCAGGTTGAAAGTAAAGCAGAAGGCGCATTCTGCTTTACTTTTAACCTGGTGAAGTGTTCAACGGTCTACAAAACTAGAAACAGGCTATGGGATAATGGGTTAAGAGTTTTGTAAGTAAGTAGAACAAAGCGGTTTTTCGTCTTGTTTTTGTTGGTCAAAACTGGCTCTGTAAATATGTGATGCGTTTCTTTTGTTGGGGGGAAAAACACTAAATATCTCGTGGATTTCTTTATACAGTAAACCTCACTTATAACGAACTCGGTTATAACGTACACTCCGTTATAAGGAACAGTTTTAAAATCCCCGAATCTTACCCTTCTTTGTTAGCTCACCTGAGCACAAAGTGCTCAAGGTGAGCTATTGTGATCGGTTGGCGTCCGTCGTACGTCGGTGTTGGTGTCCGTGTCCGTGTCGGTGTCGTCTGTTCACAATTTGTTTCAAATAACTTCTTCTCTGAAACCAATGGCCCAATTTTAACCAAACTTGGTCAGATACATACTGTAGTTGTGAGCTTCAAAAAGTGTTAAAAAAAAGTGGGTGGGGCAATCAGTTTTGTTGCCATGGCAACCATGCACAATATCTAAAAAAATCTTCTTCTCAAAAACGACTGGTCCGATTTCAATTTGGTTTGCACCAAAATGTTTCTCAATTAATATACTTTCAAAAGAGTTCAAAGTTCAAAGAATTTTGATCCGTTAAAAAACATGGCCGCCAGAGGGCGTGGTCATTTTCCGTATTTACGTAATATTGACAAAGTCAAAACTTTAAACATCTTGTCAATAACTATAAGTCCTAGGATAACCAAATTTCACATGTAGCATCATGTTGTAAACCTTTAGCAAGATTGTTCAAATAATGACCCCAGGGTCAAAAATGGCCCCGCCCCGGGGCTTATCAGTTTTTCATAGGAAATCCTTTAAAACTCTTCTTCTCTAAAACTGTATGGCCTAGACCTTTTATATTTTGCATCTAGCTTTGCCTTATGGACCTCTACTAAGATTGTTCAAATCATGACCCCAGGGTAAAAAATGGCCCGCCCCGGGGCTTATCAGTTTTACATAGACTTATATTGGAAAACCTTTAAAAATCTTCTTCTCTGAAATCGTAAGGCCCAGACAATTTATATTTGGCATCTAGCTTTATCTTATGGTCCTCTACCAAGATTGTTCAAATCATGACCCCAGGGTAAAAAATGGCCCCGCCCCAGGGCTTATCGGTTTTACATAGACTTATATAGGAAAACCTTTAAAAATCTTCTTCTCTGAAACCGTAAGGCCCAGACCTTTTATATTTGGCATCTAGCTTTGCCTTATGGTCCTCTACCAAGATTGTTCAAATCATGACCCCCCGATCAAAAATGGCCCGCCCCGGGGCTTATCAGTTTTACATAGACTTATATAGGAATAAACCTTTAAAACTCTTCTTCTCTGAAACCCTAAGACCCAGACCTTTTATATTTGGCATCTAGCTTTGCCTTATGTTCCTCTACCAAGATTGTTCAAATCATGACCGCCGGATCAAAAATGGCCCAGCCCCGGGGCTTATAAGTTTTACAAAGACTTATGTAGTAAAACCTTTAAAAATCTTCTTCTCTGAAACCGTAAGGCCCATACCTTTTATATTTGGCATCTAGCTTTGTCTTATGGTCCTCTACCAAGATTGTTCAAATCATGACCCCAGGGTAAAAAATGGCCCCGCCCCGGGGCTTATCAGTTTACATATACTTCTACAGGAAAACCTAATTCCGAGTTGTTACAGTTTCATGCAACAGTCCACATACATGCAATGACAAACTTCGTTATGCATCGACTATAACACAATAGTTACTCAGGTGAGCGATTTAGGGCCGCATGTGGCTCTTGTTCTATATAAAATAATACGATTATAGCGTACTCAGTATAACGAAAACTCGGCTATAGCGTACACCATTTTCCGGTCCCTATTCATCAGTTATAGCGTACCATCGATTTCAAGTGTTTCAACTGTATGTCGCCGAGTAATTATTGATCGATAATTACCTCACAGGTAAAATGTTTGTCAGCTTTGTGTGTAGATGTCAGCGATATTAACAGATAATTATTATGTTGGAATGACTTAAGATATGAGTGTCAAACAGTTTGAATCCTGACCTCACACCGCATTGCGCAGCATCTGGTCTGGATCCAAACTGTTAACAAAGTCAACATTAAGCGATAAACAGGTTGAATAAGTCTACAAATGATCTCTGTTTGTTCCTCCAAGTAAAGTGGTTGATTGATTGGTTAAAAATGTCAATAATAATACATGGGTTAGTTATTTGTTGCCCCGTAATGTGGAAATGTTAGAGCCTTGTTTTCGGTATCTCAGTCACTTGCAAGTTAGGGTTTTTCCGAAAGTGAATGAATTTTTAGCCTGACTTGAAACTCAGGCATGGATGCAAATGGCGACCAGTAACTGTTGTCAAAGTTTTGTACGATAAACAATGAAAATGAGATTACCTCCGCACGAGCTGTCATGTTGAAGGTAAACAACTTGCAAATTACTTAAATACTATTTGGTTAAAACATAAATATTCTTGTTTATATTTTTTTAGCTCACCTGAGCCAAAGGCTCAAGATGAGCTTTTGGAATGGCCCTGTGTCCGGTGTCCTGCGTTGTCCGTCGTGCGCCATGCATCGTCTGGCGTCCGTCGTCATTAACAATTGCTTCAAATAACATCTCCTCTAATACAGCTTGACAGATTTCAACCAAACTTTACAGAAATGTCCCTTGGGTCAAGCTCTTTCAAATTTGTTCAAAGAATAAAAAACAATGCAGAACTCTGGTTGCCATGGCAACCAAAGTGAAAAATTATGGAAATCTTTAAAAATCTTCTTGTCAAAAACTGCAAGGGCCAGAGCTTAGATATCTGGCACATAGCATCATCTACAGGTCCTCTATCAAGATTGTTCAAATTATGTCCCTGGGGTCAAAATTGGCCCGCCCCAGGGGTCACAGTTTTACATAAAGTTATAAAGTGAAATTTTAAAACGTCTTTTTCTCTGAAATATGGCCAGAGCTTTGATATTTGGCATTTTTGGTGACACTTATAGATGGCCTATACCAATATTGTTCAAATGGTTCTGGTCTGTTGCATATGTAGGTCACAGGAGCTAAAAATAGATTTTTTTTCAATGGAAACTTAAAAAATCTTCTTGTCTGAAACTAGAAGGGGCAGAGCTAAGATATTTTGCACATAGCATCATCTACAGGTCCTCTATCAATTTTGTTCAAATTATGCCCCTGGGGTCAAAATTGGCCCCTACCCGTGGGGGTCACAGTTTTACAAGGAGTTATATAGTGAAATTTTCAAATGTCTTCTCCTCTAAAACTAATATGGCCAGAGCTTTGATATTAGGCATGGTGACACTTCTAGATGTCATTTACCTATTTTGTTCAAATGGTTTCAGTCTGTTGGATATGTAGGTCACAGGAGCTAAAAATAGATTTTTTAAATGGAAACTAAAAAAAATCTTCTTGTCTAAAACCCTAGTACCCTGATCTTAGACATTTAGCACATAGCATCGTCCACAGGTCCTTTATCAAGATTGTTCAAATTATGCCCCTTGGGTAAAAAATGACCTGGTCCTGGACATAAATCATTATCTCCATTTTGTCAGCTATTCTCAGGTGAGCGAAATATGCCCCATGGGGCTCTTGTTATTTAAACACATCGGTTTACACATGTATACAAGTACATGTACATGTCTGTTGTTCGTTATATAAGTCTGATCAGTTCTCGTCTATAGCATACTAGTTATAACAAACTTCGGCTATAGCGAACTCTTTTTTGAGGTCCCGAGTTGTCCGTTGTAAACGAGGTTTACTGTATCTGTATTGAAGATATATACAGTAAAAAATCTCTATTACAACCACTAAATTATTATACCCCCACAAACAGAGTTTGAGGGGGGTATACTGGAATCAGCCTGTCGGTTGGTTCGGTGGTCGGTCGGTCTGCAAAATCTTGTACTTTCAACTCCTCCTTCAGTTTCAACCTGATTCATTTGATACTTGGCATAAATGTTACTGAGGTGTAGTAGATGTGCAAGACACAAATTTCAGGTCTCTGTGACCTTGACCTTTGGCCTTGAAATTGGCAGGCAAAATCTTGTTCTTTGAACTCCTCCTTCACTTTCAACCTGATTCACTTGATACTTGGCATAAATGTTACTCAGGAGTAGTAGATGTGCAAGATACACATTTCAAATCTCTGTGACTTTGACCTTGACCTTTGTCCTTGAAATTGGCAGGCAAAATCTTGTACTTTGAACTCCTCCTTCACTTTCAACCTGATTAACTTGATACTTGGCATACATGTTTACTCTGGAGTAGTAGATGTGCAAGACACAAATTTCAAATCTCTGTGACCTTGACCTTTGGCCTTGAAATTGACCTCTAACCTTGGTTATGAAAAAAAAAATTGTCCAGAGCATATCTCTTTTACCCTTTCATCCACGATTACCAAACCTGGTGTGTTGTTATTATTATATGTTGGGATTGCAGAGTGTCATTTACCATTTTTAGCTCACCTGGCACGTAGTGCCAAGGTGAGCTCTTTTGATTGTCCTCTGTCCGTCGTTCGTCCGTTCGTCGTCAACAATTTCTTTAAACGACATCTCCTCCGAAACTACTGGATGGATTTTTTCCAAACTTGGCCTGAATGATCCTTATATGGTCCTCTTTCAAAGCTGTTCAAACATTTCCGGTCCATTGCATATCTAGGTCACAGGAGCTAAAAATAGATTTTTTCAATGAAAACTTAAAAATCTTCTTGTCTGAAACCACAGTATCCTGAGCTTAGATATTTGGCACAAAGCATTGTCTTTAGGTCCTCTATCAAGATTGTTCAAATTATGTCCCTGGGGTAAAAAATGACCCCGCCCCGGGGGTCGTAATTTTACATAGAGTTATATAGTGAAATCTTCAAACATCTTCTTTTCTGAAACTAATATGCCCAGAGCTTTGATATTGGGCATGGTGACACTTCTAGAAGCCCTTAACCAATATTGTTAATATGGTTCCAGTCCGTTGCATATCTAGGTCACAGGAGCTAAAAATAGATTTTTAGCTCACCTGAGCACAAAGTGCTCAAGGTGAGCTTTTGTGGTCGGTCTTTGTCCGGCGTCGTGCGTTGTGCGTCGTGTGTCAACAATTTCTTTAAACATCTTCTTCTTCTTAACCACTTGCCTGATTGCAACCAAACTTCACAGGAATGATTCTTGGGTCAAGCTCTTTCAAAGTTGTTCAAAGAATTTGAAACCATGTAGAACTCGGGTTGCTATGGCAACCAAAGTGAAAAAATAAGGAAATCTTAAAAAATCTTCTTGTCACAAACCACTAGAGCCAGAGCTTAGATATTTTGCACATAGCATTACCTATAGGTCCTCTATCAAAGTTGTTCAAATTTTGCCCCTGGGGTCAAAATTGGCCCCGCCCCGGGGGTCAAGGTTTTACATAGAGTTATATAGTGAAATGTTCAAACATCTTTTTCTCTGAAACCAGTATGCCCAGAGCTTTGATATTTAGCATGGTATTACTTCTAGAGGTATTTGACTTATGTTGTTGAATTGGTTCCGGTCTGTTGCATATCTGGGTCACCGAAGCTAAAAATAGATTTTTTCTTCCATGAGAACTTAAAAAATCTTCTTGTCTGAAACCATAGTACACTTAGCTTAGATATTTCGCACATAGCATCGTCAACAGATCCTCTATCAAAATTGTTCAAATTTTGTCCCTGGGGTCAAAATTGGTCCCGCCCCGGGGATCACAGTTTTACATAGAGTTATATAGTGAAATGTTCAAACATCTTTTTCTCTGGAACCAATATGACCAGAGCTTTGATATTTGGCATGATGTAACTTTTAGAGGTCCTTTACATATATGGATGAATTGGTTCTGGTCTGTTGCATATCTGGGTCACCGGAGCTAAAAATAGATTTTTCAATGAAAACTTCAAAAATCTTCTTTTCTGAAACCATAGTACACTAAGTTAAGATATTTTGCACATTATCATCGTTTACAGGTCCTCTATCTTAGTTGTTCAAATTTTGCCCCTGGGGTCAAAATTGGCCCCGCCCTGGGGGTCACCTTTTACAAATCTTCTTTTCTGAAATCACGTGACCCATCCTAGTGTCACCATTGTCAGGTGAGCGATCAAGGGCCATTCTGGCCCTCTTGTTTCAATGAAAACTTAAAAAATCTTCTTGTCTGAAACTACAGTACCTTGAGCTTAGATATTTGGCACAAAGCATCGTCTTCACGTCCTCTATCAAGATTGTTCAAATTATGTCCCTTGGGTAAAAAATGACCCGCCCCCGCGGTCGTAATTTTGCATAGAGTTATATAGAGAAATCTTTGAACATATTTGTCTCTAAAACTAATATGGCCAGAGCTTTGATATTTGGCATGGTGACATTTCTAGAAGCTCTTAACCAATATTGTAAATATGGTTCCGGTCTGTTGCATATCTAGGTCACAGGAGCTAAAAATAGATTTTTTCAATGAAAACTTAACAAATCTTCTTGTCTGAAACCACAGTACCCTGAGCTTAGATATTTGGCACAAAGCATCATCTACAGGTCCTCTATCAAGATTGATCAAATTATAGCCATTGGGTCAAAACTGCCAAGGCCCTAGGGATCGCAGTTTTACATAGTGTTATATAGTGAAATATTCTTCTCTGAAACTTATGGCAAGAGCTTTGATATTTAGCATAGTGACACTTTTAGATGTTCTTTACCAATATTGCTGAAATGGTTCGGGTCTGTTGCATATCTAGGTCACATTAGCTAAAAATAGATTTCTTTCAATGAAAAGTCTTCCTAAATATTTGACAGAACACTTAATTTTCAAGTTCATCAGCAAGATTTTTGAAATTACATCTCTCGGGTAAAAAGTGATCCCACTCCAGGGGTCATGTGACCCTTGTGTTGGTTTTTTCCAGGTTAGCGATATTTAGGCCCACATGGGCCTCTTGTTAAGTCATTTTGACCTTGGCTTACACCTTTGACCTTATTGTAAAAACCTTATTGAAAACATCTGCAGAGTGTGACAGAGTGCTGTATAGTGGGGGTATTTATCACCTTTAGTGATAGCTGTTCTAGTTTTAACTACATGTATCTTGTGTTTCAGGCAGGTGACTACTTAAAGCAAGATGAACGTAATATAGCAAGCTTTCTGTTTTACGTTTCACCTTCCTTTAGGCTGTCACCTGTCTTTTATACAATCAATTACAACTTTTACGGTAAATGAATTGTGATTTGTTTGTTGTTTTGTTCTTTTATTATAAGAATGAACTCTTTGCACATTAAATTTAGCAGTGATATTGGTGATTATATTTACAATCAGTTTGGACCCTGATGAGATGCTGTGTAACAAGGTGTCTCTATAAAATCCACATTGTTTGACACTAACAGAAGCAGATGACAATTGTTTCAGATGAAAAAAATACCCAGCATGCAAAGAGTTAAGTGTTTTGTGAAAAGGTTTTGTTGGGCAAAATTTATAAGTTGTAAATATGTAATTCATTAAAACTATAAAATAAGTGATTTGTTTGTAGTTTTTGTTCGTTTAAAATAACGATTAACCCTTCTCACACTAAATTTATCATGAAATGGCTCTTACCTTGAAAGCAGTTTGGATCCAGATGAGATGCTGCGTAACAAAGTGTCTACTCTTGGCACTGACTCTGTTTTGAAAAGAAATTTAAATAATTCTGTGTTAAGAACAGTAGCAGACAATTGTTGCAGGCAAAAATAATTACCCAGCATGAAAAGAATTAACCCATTACCCCATAGCCTGTTTCTAGAATTGAAGACAGGTGACCATTAAAGCAGGCGCATTCTGCTTTATTTTCAGCCTGTTTTAAGTAACAATCTGCTAGAATCTAGAAATTATTTCTAATGGTACATAGTCATGATTGTATGAATTGGATCTCTTATTGGAATGGGAATAAATTAGATAAATATACATATGGCTCTTATTAAACCATTACCCCATAGCCTGTTTCTAGTTTTGAATACAGATATCCACTTAAGCAGGTTAAAAGTAAAGCAGAATGTGCATTAACCTGCTTTAACCCATAAATATGCCTTTTCACAACTTTAAATTTATTCCTCCACTGAAGGAAATAATTCCAATTTATACAGTCAGGAATATGAAGCAAAAGAAATATTACTATTTTCTATCAGATGATAGCTTAAAGCAGGCTGAAAGTAAAGCAGAATGCGTCCAAAGGTACACTCTGCTTTACTTTCAACCTGCTTTAAGTAGTCACCTGTCTTCAAAACTAGAAACAGGCAATGGGGTAATAGGTTAAGCTGCTGTCTGCTAAAATATGAAAACCCTTCTTTGGATAGATATTCATAGCTGTATATTTTCTACAGTGACGGAATAAATTAAAAGCATAAAAAGGCCTTACTACTGGGTAATAGGTTAAGAGAAATTTGAATAAGTATATTTTAGATATGTCAAGTCTATGGTCAAGGTCACAGAGGTCATTTTTTTCTGCAACCATAACATTAGCAATAACTTTTCATCTGTAACCAATACACCCTAAATACATAACATGTGTGTTGCCCGTATGAAGAGGTATATGAATATGCAAATTTTGGGCATGTTGGGGTAAAAGTCAAGGTCAAAAGGTCATATTTTAGCTCACCTAGGCTCAAGGTGAGCTATTGGGATGACCCTGTGTCCGGCGTCATGCGGTGTGCGTCCGTTGTCGTTAACAATTGCTTCAAATGATAAACCGCATGACAGATTTCAACCAAACTCTACAAAAAATTTTTTTTGTCTGAAACTACAAGGGCCAGAGATAAGATATTCGGTACATAGCATCATCTACAGGTCTTCTATCATTTTTGTTCAAATTATGCCCCTGTGGTCAAAATTGGCCCCGCCCCAGGGGTCACAGTTTTACATTGAGTTATATAGCGAAATTTTCAAACGTCTTCTCCTCTGAAACCAGAGCTGGCCAGAGCTTTGATATTTGGCATGGTGACACTTCTAGATGTCCTTTATGCTGCGTTTACACTTAGCCACGATGGCCACGATTTAGAAAAAGCGCAGAGCTTCACGATTTATTTTCTTATTCCACGCTATATCACGCTTTCTTACGCTCTCTGCACGTCTTGTTACCTCCTGTAGCGGTTTGTTACGAACCCAACAAGATTCTTGTGAAGACCTGCCACGATGTCACCACGTTCTCTCAAGCTCTCTTACGGTAACCATGATACACTTTCACGTTTTCTCACGTTCTATTAAGATCTATCACGATAAAACGTTCTGTTAAGCTCTCCTGCGATTTATTGCAATGATTTCGCCAAGAGTAATGCGTTTTGAACACGACGTGGTATGAAAAGGAGGCATGGACCATCCACTCATTCTCTGGATGCTGGTGTCAAACTCTGATGACATTGGGATGACGCATCTGAAAATGCTTGATGGAAAGCTTCACCTTATCAGGAACACCAAGAACAACCTCTCATGAGACTTAAGAGGAACGAGCTACCGGTATGAATCCAAGATGGAAGAATATGCTGAACTGGCAGTTGTTATCTATACATGTACACCTAAAGTAGCTCAAAGAAAGAAGAGTGGGCAGCAGAAATGAGGACCAGAACAGGACAAGTTAGAAGAGAGCGGAGGTAGAAGGCCGAAGATAAGATATATATATATAGGACCTGCCAGGTTAGGCAATGGTTACGTATAAACAAAAGGCACGAATGGGGAAAAATATTAAATTAACTTTCGTAAATTACTATTGTGCCTGTGTATGATCATCCCTTGTTCTCAACAGGCGTAAAAGCCTGTAAAATCATGCGATACGTGTGCAAAATATGACAAAGCCACCTCATTTTGTCTAGAGAGACACTGAAGTACCCATTCTCAATAGCTTTTTAGCTCACCTGGCACGAAGTGCCAAGGTGAGCTTTTAGGATCGCTGGATGTCCGTCGTCTGTCTGTCTGTCCGTCCACAATTGGTTGTGAACACTCTAGCGGCTACAAATTTCATCCGATCTTCATGAAACTTGATGACAATGTTTGTCTTGATGAAATCTAGGCCAAGTTCGAATGTGGGTCATGTCGGGTCAAAAACTAGGTCACTAGGTCAAATCATAGAAAAACCTTGTGAACACTCTAGAGGCTACAAATCTCATTGGATCTTGATGAAACTTGGTCAGAATGTTTGTTTAACTGATATCTAGGTCAAGTTTGAATATGGGTTATGTCTGGTCAAAAACTAGGTCACTAGGTCAAATCATAGAAAAACCTTGTGAACACTCTTGAGGCTACAAATCTCATTGGATATTGATGAAATTTGGTCAGAATGTTTGTCGCATTGATATCTAGGTCAAGTTTGAATATGGGTCATGTCCGGTCAAAAACTAGGTCGCTAGGTCAAATCATTGGAAAATCTTGTTTACACTCTATAGGTTGATTGTGGGTATACATGTCCAGTCATAATCTAGGTCACTATAGGTCAAGTTTGCCATGGTGTACCATGGTGGCCCTTGTTACTCAAACCAAACCATCAGATATAAGAGATGGGCCTTACATGGGAGTTCCATTGATTCTTTGAAGACATTATCAGCACAGTTTGCACAAGTTTTATCCGACTATTTGTAATCACCGAAACAAGATCAGGAAATATATTAACAATAAAGTGCTCCTTCTCTAAAACGACACCCGACTGGAGACACAAAGTGTGTGTTGTTCGGACGGAGTTGTTATAGGGAGGGAAAATTAAGATTCTGGTTACATTTGCAAACAGCTTGGATCTCGATCAGACGCCGTGTTACACGGCGTTTGATCAGGATTCAAGCTTTGTGTCACTCGTCATTATTTGTATTCTATCAAAATGTCCATTTTTTGTTCTTTTGAAGAAAAGAAGCAGACAACAATTTTAAGCAGACAAAATTACAGCAGTTAAAGCGCTTGAAATAAGGTAATTGTCTTGTTTACAAAACAACTGTGGTAAGTCGCTATTGGGAGTGTCGTTGTAGGGAGGGAGAACTATACATTGACTTAATAAAACAAACTTAAAGAATCGCCTTTCAATGTTAACAAAGATCCCCTACGTTTGGGCTTCACAATTTGATGCGTTCTGTTAAGTTCTGTTAAGCTCTGTTGAGCTGTACTGCGCCCTAATAAGATTCCCACGTTCTCTCACGCTCTCTCAAGATATAAAACCAATCGGGACCATCGTGGCAAATTTTTTGACAGTCAAAAATTTGGCCACGATCCTTGCGCTCTCCACGATTCCTCCAAGCTCCCTCATGATCACCAAGATTCGATCCCACGACCCCCTACACTCGCCACGATTCGGTCAATCGTGGCCATCGCAGCAATCGTGGCTGAGTGTAAACGCAGCATTACCAATATTGCTCAAATTGTTCTGGTGTGTTGCATATGTAGGTCACAGGAGCTAAAAATAGATTTTTTTCAATGACAACTTAAAAAAATTTCTTGTCTGAAACTACAAAGGCCAGGGCTTAGATATTTGGCACATAGCATCGCCTACAGGTCCTCTATCAATTTTGTTCAAATTATGCCCCTGGGGTCAAAATTGGCCCCACCCCGGGGTCACAGTTTTACATAGAGTTATATAGTGAAATTTTCAAACATCTTCTTCCCTGACATTAATATAGCCAGAGCTTTGATATTTGGTATGGTGACCCCTCTAAATATCATTTACATATTTTGTTCAAATGGTTCTGGTCTGTTTCATATCGAGGTCACGGGAGCAAAAAATAGATTTTTTCTTTTAAAACTTTAAAAATCTTCTCAAAACTGCAAGGGCCAGGGCATAGATTTTTGGCACATAGCATCATCTACAGGTCCTCTATCAAGTTTTTAGCTCACCTGAACCGAAGGCTCAGGATGAGCTATTGTGATACCATTCCGTCCGTTGTCTGGCGTATGTCGTACGTTCACATTTTCAAACAACATCTCTGAAACTGTATGGCCTAGATCATTAATATATGACATGTACCTTTGTCTTATGGTCCTCTACCAAGATTATTCAAATTATGACCCCTGGGTCAAAATTGGCCCGCCCGGGGCTTATCAGTTTTACACAGACTTATATAGGAAAACCTTTAAAAATCTTCTTCTCTGAAACTGTAAGGCCAGGATCTTTAATATTTGGCACATAGCTTTGCCTTGTGGTCCTCTACCAGGATTGTTCAAATTATGACCCCAGGGCCAAAAATGGCCCTGCCCTTGGGCTTTTTAGTTTTTCATAGGAAAACCTTTAAAAATCTTTTTCTCTGAAACCGTATGGCCTAGATCATTAATATTTGACATGTAGCTTTGTCTTATGGTCCTCTACCAAGATTATTCAAATTATGACCCCCCGGTCAAAATTGGACCCGCCCCCGGGCTATAAGGCCTAGATCTTTAATATTTGGCACATAGCTTTGCCTTGTGGTCCTCTACCACGATTGTTCAAATTATGACCCTGGGGCCAAAAATGGCCCCGTCCTTGGGGTTATTAGTATTTCATAGGAAAACCTTTAAAAATCTTCTCTGAAACCGTAAGGCCCAGATCTTTATATTTGACATGTAGCTTTGCCCTATGGCCCTCTACCAAGATTGTTCAAATTATGACCCCTGGATCAAATTTGGCCCTGCCCTGGGGCTTATCAGTTTTACATAGACTTATATAGGAAAACCTTTAAAAATCTTCTTCTCTTAAACCGTAAGGCCCAGATCATTAATATCTGAGATATAGCTTCGCATTGTGGTCCTCTACGGAGATCAAATTATGACACCTGGGTCATAGCTATATCAAAATGTTGTCTTGCCCAGTCAGCTTCTAATGTTCTCAGGTGAGTGAAATGAGACTGGGCCTCTTGTTCAAATTATGCTCTGGGGTCAAAATTTGCCCCGCCAGGGGAGGGGGGTCACAGTTTTACATAGAGTTATATAGTGAAATTTTCAAATGTCTTCTCCTCTGAAACTGATATGGCCAGAGCTTTGATATTTGGCATGGTGACACTTCTAGATGTCCTTTACCTAGTTTGTTCAAACGGTTTCAGTCTGTCGCATATGTAGGTCACATGAGCTAAAAATAGATTTTTTCAATGGAAACTTAAAAAAATATTCTTGTCTAAAACCCTACTACCCTGATCTTAGATATTTGGCACATAGCATCATCTACAGGTCCTCTATCAAGATTGTTCAAATTATGCGCATTGGGTAAAAAATGACCCCATCCTGGACATAAATCATTTTCTCCATTTTTCAGCTATTCTCAGGTGAGGGAAATATGCCCCATGGGGCTCTTGTTGAAATAGCAAACCTTTGACCTTCAAGTGATAGGGACATCATATTTGGTATACATGTAGTCTGGTTCCCTGCCTAATATAACTTCGGTTATTAGGTCAGGCACTTATGAAAAATGGCGGCTCCCATGGAGAAGACCGGGTGAGTTAAAACAAGAATGAACAACTTCAAGTTCTGATGGCAGGCGCATAATATCTTAACATATGATTAATAGTATTAAGATAGGATTAAATATGAAAATGATTAGTAGTGACGTGTATTTTGTGTTTTAAAGCTTAAAGTCACATATTTTCGCGACCGTGCTTGCAGACAGTATACGTTTCCTGAAAGATTTCAATGAAAAGTAACGATGTGTCGGTATTTTTATGCCCCACTCTTCTTAGTCGGGAGCATATTGTTTTTGTCTGTCTTTCTGTCTGTCTATTGGTCCGTTTGTCTGTTTGTTTGTCCGTCTGTCCACAACTTTACCTTGTTCATAACTCTGGAACTACATGATAGAGCCTTTATATTTGGTTTGTATACTCAACTTATGAAGCTCTGGAGTTCATTTTAACTTTAGTCATGTCCGACAAATGTCAAGGTCATTTAGAAGTAGAATCTGGTGAATAACCAGTTGACCATAACTTTGGAGCTGCATGTGATACACACTTAATATTTGGAATGTGTACTCAACTCAAGAACTTCTTGAGCTCAGTACATCTTGGGTCATGTTGAGCAAATGTCAAGGTCATTTAGAGGTAAAATCGGGTGAACTAAACATTGGCCATAACTTTGGAACTGCATGTGATACAGACTTTATATTTGGAATGTGTACTCAACTCAAGAAGCTCTTGAGCTTGGTACAACTAAGGTTGTGACAAACAAAGGTCAGGGTCATTTAGAGGTCAAATATGGTTAATTTAACATTTGCCATAAATCAGGAACTACATGTGAAAGAGACTTCATATTTGACATGTTTACGCAATTTAAGAAATTCTTAAACTCACTAGAGTTGGGTCATGTCAAAGGTCAAGGTCATTTAGATTTCGAATAATAATGTCTCATAACATTCATATAATCGCCAATTGTGATATAAAACATGGTTAAAAATGAAACTGTTACATGCATTTTTTATCTATCCAAACACGTCGCTCGTCCAAAGTATGGACAGTTACGGCGACTAAAATTATTTGGTTACAACAGTGATCAACAGCGATTAGATATAAAATTAAACGAACCTAATTGAACCAGGCATATACTGTGTGTTTAAGTAAAAAAAGATGTTCCGTTCTGTTCTGATAAGAACTCAAATATGATACTTGTAAAGTGTATATTAGGCCTATATATAAGGGTTAAGACATATTCTGTAAGATACAAGCCATTTCTAGAGTTTAGACTAATGTTGAATTAACTCTATTAGACCTCTAAATGACATTGACCTTTGACATAACCAAACTATACTGAGCTTAAGGGTTTCTTAAGCTGAGTACACATGCCAAATATGAAGTCTCTATCCTATGTAGTTCTAGAGATACGACAAAAGACAAATTAACCATATTTGACCTCTTAATTAACCTTGACCTTTGTTGGTCACAACCTCAGTTGTACCAAGCTCAAGAGCTTCTTGAGTTGAGTAAACATTTCAAATATAAAGTATGTGTCACATGTAGTTCTAGAGATACGGCAAAAGTTAAATTAACCATAGTTGACCTCTTAATTAACTTGACCTTTGTTGGTCACAACCTTAGTTGTACAAAGCTCAAGAGCTTCTTGAGTTGAATACACATTCCAAATATAAAGTCTGTATCACAAGCAGCTCCAAATCTATGGCCAATGTTTAATTCACCCGATTTTACCTCTAAATGACCTTGACATTTGTCCGACATGAACCAAGTTGTACTTAGCTCAAGAGCTTCTTGAGTTGAGTACACATCCCAAATATAAAGTGTGTACCACATGCAGCTCCAAAGATGTGGCCAATGTTTAATTCATCCGATTTTACCTCTAAATGACCTTGATATTTGTCGGATATGACCAAAGTTGTACTGAGCTCAAGAGCTTCTTGAGTTGATTGCATAACTAAATATAAAGTCTCTATCCTACGTAGCTCCAGCGTTATGGACAAGGGTAAAGTTGTGGACAGACGGCCAAACAAACGGATAGACAGACTAACAGACATACAAACAGACAGACAAAAACAATATGCTCCCAACTATGTAGTATGTAAGAACAAAAATACCGACACATCGTTACTTTTCACTGAAATCTTTCAGGAAACGTATACTGTCTGCAAGCACGGTCGCGAAAATATGTGACTTTAAGCTTTAAAACACAAAATACACAACGTCACTACTAATCATTGACATATTTAATGCTATCTTAATGCTATGAATAATATGTTAAGATATTAAGCGCCTGCCATCAAAACTTGAAGTTGTTCCTTCTTGTTTTAACTCACCCGGTCTTCTCCATGGGGGCCGCCATTTTTCGTGTACGCCTGACCCAATCACGAAGTGTCAGGGGAAGTAACCAGACTAGTATACATGTTGCTCTAATTAAATGGAAATTGCATATGTATAGTTTTTACATGTCAAATCAAGGGTCACAGGTCAAATGGTCAACTTTATATTTCAACTTTAACAAAGGCCTTATATTTTCACTATAACTAATACAAAGTTTATATATGATTTACATGTTGTCCATATTAAGAGGTATAAAAAGTATGTAAGTTTTGTACATGTTTGCTCTAAGGTCAAGGTCAGAGATGTAAAAATGTATTTCTTTTTAGCTCACCTGGCACAAAGTGCCAAGGTTTTGTGCCAAGGTGAGCTATTCTGATCGTGCTATGTCCGTCGTCCATCCATCGTCCGTCCTTCAGTCGTCAACAATTTCTTTAAACAACATCTCCTCCTAAACTACTGGATGGATTTTTACCAAACTTGGTAGAAATTATCCTTATATGGTCCTCTTTGAAATTTGTTCAAATATTTTTGGTCCGTTGCATATCTTAGATAGGTCACAGGAGCTAAAAATAGATTTTTTCAATAAAATCTTCTTCTCTGAAACCACAGTACCCTGAGCTTAGATATTTGGCACAAAGCATCATCTACAGGTCCTCTATCAAGATTGTTCAAATTATGTCCCTGGGGTCAAAAATGACCCCGCCCAGGGGGTCACAAATTTACAAAGAGTTATATAGTGAAATGTACAAGCCTCTTCATCTCTGAAGCTAATATAGCTAGAGCTTTGATATTTGGCATGGTGTAACTTCTAGCTGTACTTGACCAATATTGTTTAAATGGTTCCGGTCTGTTGCATATCTAGGTCACAGGAGCTAAAAATAGATTTATTCGATAAAAACTTAAAAATCTTCTTGTCTGAAACCACAGTACCCTGAGCTTAGATATTTTGCACAAATCATCATCTACAGGTCCCCTATCAAGATTGTTCAATTTATGTCCCTAGGTTAAAAAATGACCCCGCCCCGGGGGTCACAAATTTACATAGAGTTATATATAGTGAAATCTACAAACCTCTTCTTCTCTTAAACTAATATAGCTAGAGCTTTGATATTTTTAAAAACTTAAAAAATCTTCTTGTCTGAAACCACAGTACCCTGAGCTTAGATATTTTGTACTCGGCACCATCCAATCAGCAATTGGCACAATCCTATTGCCATAATTTCTCAGCTTTTCAAGATATGTTACATTTACATCAATGGTTCCAGGTGAGTGATTTAGGGCCGTATATGGCTCTTGTTTTATGAATTTACCATAAATTCTTGGCCCTCAGCTAATCAGGACTTTATATTTTGTAAACATGTTGCTTAAATTGAGACGGATATAAATAAGTATATTTCAGACATGTCGGGTAAAAAAGGTCAAGGTCACAGAGGTCAAAGGGTCATTTTATTTGCAACTTTAACATTTGATTTATAAATAATTCAATGTCCATACATGATACACATGTTGTCCATATTAAGAGATATAAAAATATGTAGGTTTTAGACATGTTGGCTCAAAGCTCAAGGATGTAGTCATACTCCTTTGAATCAGAGCAACATGTGTACAAATGTGAAGTGCAGGGCAGATGAGGGTCAACGGTTGTTGCCATTTAAAAAATTATAGTTTAAAAACCTGTAATTTATAGCATTTTATTGTATTTTATTTGCAATTGGTTTCTCTTTAGCCTTAACCCTTTACACTATAGACATACTTTTTAACAGCTTTCACTTACTCCTCTTTATAAGGTCAAAGGTTTTGTTAGCTCATCTGGCATGAAGTGCCAAAGTGAGCTTTAAGGAGAGCTGGATGTTCGTCGTCCATCTGTTGTTCATCGGCCACAATTGGTTCATTAACACTCAAGCTGCTACAAATTTCATTATATCTTAATGAGGGGCCTCCATGGCCTGGTCACTGTGACTTACATCTAGATTCGAATCCGGTCTGGTCATCTGGATTTTTCATGTGAGGAAGCCTTCCAGCTGGCTTGCGGAAGGTCGGTGGTTCTTCAAAGTTGCAGATTTGTGCCTGAAACAGTACATAAAGGGCTTCTGGGGTCTTCTACACCTGTAACTAGCTGGACATCCCGAAATGACTGAAATACTGTTAAAAGCGATGTAAAATCATAACAAGTCAAATATATCTTAATGAAACTTGATGACAATGTTTGTCTTGAAAAAATCTTAGCGATGTCAAATCATACAAAAACCTTGTTAACACTCTAATATTGTTTGATCTTAATAGAACTTGGCCACAATGTTTCCCTCATTGATATCTAGGTCGAGTTTGAATATGGATCATGTCTGGTCAAAAACTAGGTCACTAGGTCAAATCATAGAAAAACCAGGTTAACACTAGATGCTACATATCTCATTGGATCTGAATGAGACTTTGTTAGAATGAAATCTTGGTCAAGTTTGAATGTGGTTTATATTGGGTAAAAAACTAGGTCACTAGATCAAATCATAGAAATATCTTGTTCACACTCTATAGGCTGCAAGTTTCATTAGATCTTAATGAATCATGGTCAAAATGTTTGCCTTAACCCATTACCCCATAAATACGCCTTTTGACGCCTCTTATTTATTCCTCCACTGAAGAAAATAGTTCAAATTTATATAGTCATGAACATGTATCATTAGAAATATTTTCTTTATTCCAGTAGATGGTAACTTAAAGCAGAGTAAAAGTAAAGCAGAATGCGCCTTAAAGGCGCATTCTGTTTTACTTTTACTCTGCTTTAAGCGGTCATATATCTCCAAAACTAGAAGCGGGTTATGAGGTAATGGGTTAATAAATTCTAGGTCTAGTACGAATGTGGGTTATGTCTGGGTCAAAAACTGGGTCACTAGGACAAATTATAGAAAAACGTTTGTACTCTTGAGGCTACAAATCTCATTGGATCTTAATGATATGTGATTGAAATGTTTGCATCATTAAAATTTAAGGTATATGTCGGTTATGACAGGTCAAAAACTAGATCACCAGGTCAAGTTTGACATGGTATACCCAGGTGAGCGCATTAGGGCCATCTTGACCCTCTTGTTTTAAATTTTGCCAAATGATGTACCAATATTTGTATTTTATAACTTTCAGAAACAACACAATGGAAAGTTGTCAAAAGACTTGATAGCAAGAATGTTCCTGAAGCTACTTCAGACCAGTTTCCAGAAAGTCACAAATCAATAGTGCAAGAATCTCGGGATGGAACTGTTGAGAAAATATATCGGTCCAGGGATAGAACCTTTAAGAAAATGTCTAAGTCAAGGAGTGGAACTTTTCGGAAAAGATCTAAGTCCAGGACTGGAACCTTTCAGAAAAGATCTAAGTCCAGGAGTGGAACCTTTCAGAGAATATGTGAGGGTGGACCCTTTGAGAAAATACTTAAGTTTATGGATGGAACCGTTATGAGAGTATCTCAATCTGGAGATGGAACCATTAAGACTGTTCAGAAAATATCTCGGTCCGGGGATGCAATTCTTCAGAAAATAACTCAGACTGAGGATGCAACAGTTGTGAAAAAATCACAGTCCAGGGATTTAACTCTTGTGAAAAAATCTCAGTCCAGGGATGGGACTGTTGAGGAAATATCTCAGTCCGGGGATTCAATACTTGTGAAAATATCTCAGTCCAGGGATGGGGCTGTCGAGGAAATATCTCAGTCCCGGGATTCAATACTTGAGAAAACATCTCAGTCCAGGGATGGGACTGTTGAGGAAATATCTCAGTCCGGGGATTCAATACTTGTGAAAATATCTCAGTCCAGGGATGGGGCTGTTGAGGAAATATCTCAGTCCGGGGATTTAATTCTTGAAAAAACATCTCAGTCCAGGGATGGGACTGTTGAGGAAATATCTCAGTCCGGGGATTCAATACTTGTGAAAATATCTCAGTCCAGGGATGGGACTGTTGAGGAAATATCTCAGTCCGGGGATTTAATTCTTGAGAAAACATCTCAGTCCAGGGATGGGACTGTTGAGGAAATATCTCAGTCCGGGGATTCAATACTTGTGAAAATATCTCAGTCCAGGGATGGGACTGTTGAGGAAATATCTCAGTCCGGGGATTTAATTCTTGAGAAAACATCTCAGTCTGGGGATAAAACTGTTGAGGAAACATCTCAGTCTGAGGATGGTTCTGTTGAGAAAATAGCTCAGTCTCGGGATAAAACTGTTGAGGAAATATCTCAGTCCATGGATGGAACTGTTGAAAAAATATCTCAGTCTGAGGATGGTGCTGTTGAGAGAATAGCTCAGTCTCAGGATAAAACTGTTGAGGAAATATCTCAGTCCATGGATGGAACTGTTGGAAAAATATCTCAGTCTGAGGATGGTGCTGTTGAGAAAATAGCTCAGTCTCGGGATAAAACTGTTGAGGAAATATCTCAGTCTGAGGACAACTCTGAGAAAACATGTGAGGAGTGTGATGATGAAAGAGTGATTGGAAAGATAATGAGTCTGGGGATGGAGTTTGGAAGATAACACAGCGGTATGGAGATGCAACACTTAGTGTATCACCAGAATCTGGTGATGAAATGGGTAGCCCATCACAGGAGTCTAGGGGTGTAACCTCTGGTATCGTAACACATGAATCTGTGGATGGAACCCTTTTCAAAGGAGTACTACCTGCTGATAGCAATGGGAACTGCTTGGAATTATACAATAACAAACCCCACCACTATAAACACTATAAAAAACCCTACTTGGACTACTTTGAGAGATAAATACAATGCCATCATTGAAGTTGAAAAGGGTATCTCAATGGGAGCTAGTCATTTCGTAACCGAGTCATTTCGTAACCGGTAAAATAAGTCATTTCGTAGCCGAATGTTTGGTCATTTCGTAACCGCGCAAAACCTAAATGTCATTTCGTAACCGATTTTTTGGTCATTTCGTAGCCGACAAAAAAGTTGAAATAGTCATTTCGTAACCACCAAAAATTAAAAAATGAATGGCCTCAAAGAAGGCATAAGTCATTTCGTAGCCTCGGGAAATTGTTAAAGTCATTTCGTAGCCGAATATTTTTTTCTTTATCTTTTTTATAATTTTTGTGTGCAGTTTCCTGACATTATTTCAACAAAAATGTGCAAATATGCAAAGTTAAAAAATATATGTTAAGAGAGTTTGGGATCCGAAATAATTATAACCTTGATTAATATTGTAATCAAGTTGTTGAAGGTTTTTTAAAACAGGAATATTATTACTTGTCTTTAATTCAATTAAATGGTCCATTTGTTAACAATGAACATGTATTATCGCTCAATGTATGTGAAGCGTGTCAAACATTAACTTGTATGTTGTTTTAACAGTTTATACATCGGATAAACACTCATACCAAGGCAATTATCGCCTCCCGCTCGTGCCGGAAATGTGGAAAAAAAATCACTTTTTATTTCACAAATATCAAGAAAAATGACTTTGTAATCTATAATCACTGTTTATTTGTTATTACAATCAATAAGCACATATTAGTTCAACTGTTGACAGCATAAATACAAAATGACGGTTAAATACAGTGGTGCAATTTTCAATTCAGTCTAGTCCATTTTTGACATTTTAGGGTTGACTTTCACAGTATATGTCAAAAGAACAAACAATGTAGACCCTGATCAGGTGGCTCCTTAAGGTGCATAGGACAAGTGTACTTATCATGGATACACTATTTGCAAATGACGCATATATGCGTGACTAGAGTTCAAAGAGTTAATATTTGATTGAAATAATGACAGGTGGCCGTATTAGAGAGGTTTTACTGTAGCTGGTAGAAAAGAAACTATGTATTGATAAATATCTTGGGATAAACATTTTCAAAAACGGGAATTGGTTCCGAACACAGAAAAAATAGCAGAACATTCACTATTTGCTTTGCATAATATATTCATAATTTTTAACAAGCTAGACCTAGCTGTTTACATGATAAATGTAAACTTTTTATGAATATGCTTATGCTTATGCTATTTTATGCCGAATAAAGATCTGTATCTGATAAGAGTGAACGGTGTTCTATTTTAGGCATTACACACCAAATTATAGCTATTTAATATTAATATATAAAAGCATTTTATTACAGATGGCCTGCATCAAATAAATCTTAGATACGAATGTCTACATCAAAAAATGAAGAATTACTGAATCTAAGTAAACTTATTTATATTTCAAAGAAACTACAAAGTTCACTTATTTTATAAATAATTAAAAACAATCGTATTAATTCGTTTGCATCAGGTTATTCTTTCAAACCAATCAAATACATCTATATCATAAACCACACCCAATATCTAATTTTTAGTGTTCGATGTCTACAGGTTATTGTTCTCAAAACATTCAACCAATCAAATAAATCTTCTTCATAAGCCACACCCACTACCAATTTTTAAATGTTCGAAGTCTACAAGTTGATATCTCACACCTTTCAACCAATTAAATAAATCTTCTTCATAAGCCACACCCAATACCTACCCCTACAGCGATTGGATTGTCACGGTCCATTTCACTTATCTCGCTAAATTAGACTAAAGCATCTTATTCACATTTACTTTTGTACCTGTAATTCAATTAAGCAATCACCTTGCTTTAAGCTGCCATCTGTCTTAAATACCAATAAAAAATGTTTGACCTGTTTTTCAACTAAAGTGCATATGAAGGCAACGTTATGTACAAGCGGCTGCTCAAGAATGAATTTAATGCACAACTAGTTCAATCTTTTATTCCTACGTATTCTAAATAGCCAGTACAATTAGGCACATCACTGCTTAAAGCAAAATAAAAGTAAATCAGCAATCAGTTATTTACTTTAAACTCAACTCTTATTCATATATACTTTTGGACCTGTATTTCAACTAAGGTGCGTACAGTGGAGAAAACGTTATTCTTTCCCAATAAACGTGTTTACGCTTAAACTATTTTTTCCATTCCAAACAGTTGGGAGCCAGATAAGACGCTGGGTAATCAGGCGTCTGACCAGGCTCCAAACTGTTTGCCATACGAGTATATACTACCCGGGATGAATTAAAGTATGAAAGAAGAATACCCGAATAGTTTGTAAACCGTTAGGTTAGGTAAAATGTTATTCATCGAACAGTTTGCATTGTGGAATACATTGTACATGAAGAGTAAATCTACCACTTTGATCACGTTTGAAGAATCCTACAGTAGAAAAGACGTATTTCTTTCCCAATAAACGCACTAAGCTAAAACATGTATTTCCACTGCACACAGTATGTAGCCTATGTAATCTAACCAGGTTACACATTGTTTCAGAAGGCTCTATATTGTTTTGGAACAGTTATTTTCAACAGTTTGCTTTCGTTTAAGGAAAAATAAAAAATAAAATATTCCCCACTGTACTACACAGACGATTGAAAAAATGTCACAAGGCAGGATTAGATGCAGAAATTAATAATAATAGAGACTTTCAGAATACTACTTACGACATTATGTTAGGTTCTATATTGTTTGCTTGAGTTTGACTAAAATCTCAAAAAAATGAAAATATATGACTTGGAAAACATTAACTCTTTCACTGCCAACGGCGCCAAAAGTCGACTATGCAAACAGTTGTGAACCTGATCAGACGCCGCGCCACGCGGTGTCTGATCAAGATCCATACTGGTTGACACTCGTATCAACATTTCCTCAGTCACAAGTTCAACATCCCAAAAGCTGACCGCTTCAGACGACATTTTCAAGTGCGTCAAAAATTAAAGGTGTGGACAATATACCTCTTCGTGGTATAATGATCGATTAACGATACATTAAACATCCAACTGTAAACCAATTTGTGTCTGTGTTGGGTTTCATCTTAAAACACGCGTAACATGTAATGAGCGATTTATGATCAATTATACACCTTTTATATATCTATTTATGTCGTATGTCGGGTCCAATTTTAAAGAATAGAACACTCATATGAATTTAATTGCATAGAGACACGTAATATTATTTCTATTTAAAACAATATTCAACTACTTGATTATAATTCTATTAATCAAGGTTTATAATAAATTCGGCCCCCATTACACTCTTTACATAATTTCTTAAATTTGCATGTTAGCACATTTTTGTTGAAATAAGTTCAGGAAACTGCACACAAAAATTATAAAAAAATACCAAAGAAAAAAATATTCGGCTACGAAATGACTTTAACAATTTTCCGAGGCTACGAAATGACTTATGCCTTCTTTGGGGCCATTCATTTTTTAATTTTTGGTGGTTACGAACTGACTAATTCAACTTTTTTGTCGGCTACGAAATGACCAAAAAATCGGTTACGAAATGACTTTTAGGTTTTGCGCGTTTACGAAATGACCAAAAATTCGGCTACGAAATGACTTATTTTACCGGTTACGAAATGACTCGGTTACGAAATGACTATAACTCATCAAAAACAAAAACCAGGTAGCCCAAGAACTAAATATCAGCCAAGTTACACTGTCAAGTTGGTTGAAAAATGCAGTGTGTATCAAGGAAGACTATGCTAAGCATGACCCAGATCTTAAAAGAGTAAATAAAAAGAGTGATACAGAAAAAGAGGGTAATCTTACATGTCAGAAAATCCGTAAAAGGGATATAGGTGTTAAATACAGAGCCATCATAGAATATGAAAAAGGTATCAAAACGAGAATTCAGGTAGCTGAAGATATGAATGTCCCAGCATCCACACTGTCAAAGTGGCTTCAAAATGCAGAGGCTATCAAAGAGGAATACAATGACCCAAATATAAAAATGGTTAAAAAATGTAAATTTGATGAAATAGATGAAGCAGTTGTGGAGTGGCTTCAGGGAGCGAAGATGAGAAATGAAGTTATTTCTGGATGCGTCTTGAAACAGAAAGCTCAAGAGTTTGCTGACAGCAAATGAATGAATCTCACTGTATCCAACGTTTGGCTTAAACATTTTAGATGGCAGCGTGGCGTCAACTGGACACAACAGCCACAAAAGAAAAACAAACAAAGTACTCCTTCAAAGGAACAAGATTAAAACTACCGAAAACAATGGTAAAATCAAATCCATTTGATAATTAACTTTTTATTTTGATTACCTAAGCACAAAGTAATCAAGTTCAGAGTCCAAGGTTAAAAAGGTTTTTAGTTAAGTCTGAAATCTTTCTGAAGCATTTTATTGGTCAGATTTGTGCTTTTGCTCAGCAAAAGCTCAAATCTGACCAATCAAATGCTTCAGAACAATATCAGACTCTACTCAATATATTTATAACCATGGACCCTAAAGATATGGAGTTTTTAGCTCACCTGAGCTAGCTCAGGGTGAGCTTTTGCAATCCTTGAATGTCCGGCGTCCGGCGTCAACAATTTTAGTGTTTACACTCTAGAGGCCACAATATTTATCCAATCTTTCTCAAACTTGCTCAGATGGTATATTGCCATAAGAGTTCGGATGAGTTCGATTATGGTTGAAATCAGACAAATAGGTCATGAGTTATCTACCTTTGAACTGCTGAAAATGCCATATTTAACAGTGTTTACACTCTAAGAGGCCACAGTATTTATTCAATCTTTCTAAAACTTGCCCAGATTGTATATGACTACAAGAGTTCTAATGAGTTTGATTTTGGATGAAATCCGACAAATAGATCAAGAGTAATCTACCTTTGAATTTGCTGAAAATGACATATTTAACGGTGTTTACACTCTAGAGGCCACAATTTGTATCCAATCTATCTAAAACCTGCTCAGATTGTAAATGACTATAAGAGTTCAAATGAGTTTGATTATGGTTGAAATCAGACATATAGGTCGAGAGTGATCTACCTTTGAATTGCTGAAAATGCCATATTTAAACGATGTTTACACTCTAGAGGTCACAAGTTTTATCCAATCTTTCTCAAACTTACTTAGATTGTATATTACCATAAGACTTCGGATGAGTTCAATTATGGTTGTAATCGGATCAATAGGTCAAAAGTTATCTACCTTTAAATTGCTGAAAATGATATATTTAACAGTGTTTACGCTCTAGAGGCCACAATATTTATCCAAGCTCTCTCAAACTTGCCCAAATTGTATTTGACCATAATAGTTAAAAAAAGTGTGATTATGGTTGGAATCCGACAAATAGATTAAGAGATATCTACCTTTGAATTGCTGAAAATGCCATATTTTACAGCGTTTACACTCTTGCAACTACAGTTTTCAATGGATTTTGTTTATACTTGTACACAAAGGATGTAGCTATACGTTCTCGAAGGAGTGCAATTATTGTTGAAATGTAATCATTGTGGCAATAGTTTCCTGCCCTTGATATACTTTGAAATGCTGGAAAAAGGCTTCATTTCAGTATTGTTTAGGCTCTAGTTATTTGCCTTTGATGTACTCTACTATACTACAGTAGGTTCACAAACTTGAATGGATTTAGAATAAAACGTCTGAAATTCAAAGGTAAAGCTATCAGGCTTCATTACAAATGGTGAGCGATATCAGGGCCTTCAGGCCCTCTTGTTATTAGTATGGTGGCTCTGACTAGTTACCATTGTTACTGTTCAAAGTGAAATTTTACCTTCAGTTGCCCTGTAGGACAAGAGTCAATGCAGTCAATCTCATATTAACCCTTTCCTCCATAAATCATTAAATTAATACACCTTTAAACACATAAAAAAAAAAATTCCAGTAAAAATAGTTCCACTTTATGCAGAAATCAATATGCACCGTGAGAAATATTTCAAAAATCCTAACAGATGGTGGCTTGATAAAGCAGGCTGAAAATAAAGCAGAATTCTTCTTCAGGGTCTTTCTGCTTTACTTTCAGTCTGCTTTAAGCAACCGTCTGTCTAAGATACTGAAAACGAGCTATGGAGGGAAAGGTTTAAGTGACCGCTAAATAGATGACCCATGCAGTTACAGTACAAGAGGTTGCTTTCACACTCACACTATCCTAGTTTAGCGTCTGTGTTCCCTTCGTCAGGGGTTCGACCTTGTCTGGCTGTCTTAATACATGCTCTCCAGTGATCACGGTCATAGGGGTCCACCATCTGCCACTGTACACGGTTATGCCTGATGGTTTCTCTCCAGGTCTTCTTTGGGCGTCCGGTTTTCTTCTGACTAGTCACTTTCAGATCTATACATGTGTTGATTGGTCCACTGCTTCTTTCCATATGTCCAAACCAACGTAGTCTGTTTGCTCTCAGAATAACGTCCAGCGGTTGGATGGCCAATGTCTCGAGCAAGGTTTCTGACCTAACATACTGGGTCTGGTCAGGTTTAACATGGCAGATCCATCTGACCATGGCCCTATCATTCCGAGGGAGTCTGGCGAGTGAGGACTGGGAGAGTGCCCAACATTCACTTCCATACAACATGACACTTCTGACGCAGCTGTCATAGACTTTCCCTCTGGTGGCAACAGGGATGGCTCTAGATGTCAGGATGGGCGGAAGTTCTCTGAATTTTCCCCATGCTGTCTTTACCCTGATAGTAGAGCTCAGCTCACAGCCTCCACCAGCACTCAGCATATCTCCCAGGTAGCAGAAGGAGTCTACCACCTCCAGAGTGTCTTCGCCAACTTTCATTTCCTGGCAAGGGCAACCCTCAATTGGCCAAGCAAGTCCCTGACACCTTTTGCACTTGAAGTCAGGGTCTGGTGTGAGTCTACCACGTACTCAAGAAAAAATTGTGTACCATAGAGTACAATGGTAACACTGTATGGCATTGCTCCTTACCCCCATTCTACGCACTGCACATGGGTGTTGGCCCGAGTCCTTCAGTGCATGCAGTTCTGGCCCACTGACCATTACTTTTGTCTTTGCGGTGTTGACCCTCAGTCCTTTTGCTTCCATTCCATCTTTCCAAGCTTTGAGTTTCTTCACAAGCTCCTCCTCCATGGTCTCAGCTATGATAGCAAGGTCGTCGGCGTACAAAAGTTCCCAAGGGCATCCAGTGCGGAATTCTCTAGACAGAGCCTCAAGGACAATGATAAACAGCAGCAGGCTGAGGACTGATCCTTGATGGACACCGACGTTGACGCTGAAATCATGGCTGTAACTGTCATCCACCCGCACTATCTTTCTTGCATTAGCGTACATGCAATTTGATAAGGGTGCCCTTATCAGAAAGTATAAGTATCAAGCTGTGATATGGGGATCCATGATGAGGGACGGATTAGTTTCCTTAACCCATTACCCCATAGCTTGTTTGAAGTTTGAAAGAAAGATGATCACTTAAAGCAGGGATAATATATAACTAGACTATAAATTATCCCTGCTTAAAGCAAGTTGAAAGTAACGCAGAATGCACATTAAGAGGCATTCTGCTTAACTTTAAGCCTGCTTTAAGCTACTATCTGCTAGGACATACAATATTTTTGTCATATAAATGGGATTTTTTTCCAGAGGAGAAATAAATTATAGGCGTAAAAAGTCACGTTTATTGGGTAATGGGTTAAAATGCTGCAGCTACAGCTTAAAGAATTAACACTGGTACGACAACATTACAGCATGTTATATGGACATGTACTCTCTTTAGTTTCTGGCACATTTAACCCATTCCTCTATTAGCCTGTTACTAGTTTTGAAGTTTTGAATGACTTAAAGCAGGTTCAATTTAATCAGAATGCGCCTTAAGGCACATTATGCTTTACTTTCAGTCTGCTTTTAGTTACCGTCTGCTTGTATTGCTTGATTAAAAGTGACAGAGTTCCTATTTTAGGAGAATTGATTTTAGGCAATAATAAATTATTTTGGTTGTTAAATTATACAATGTTTTTGCAGAATAATCATGATATAAAATTACACCTGTGTAGTCTTGTCCAATGTTTAAATATTGAAAAAGGTCTAAAAACATATATTATACATGTATGCGTAAACTGGTATTCATGTGTTGTAAAACTGGAGTTGACCCGACATGCTTGAGCAGATTTCTGCTCAGATAGCAAATTGCTTATTTTGATTCTTTAGACCTGTAGACCAAATATAGTTGTAATTTTGGTCATGGTAGCTGCGAGATATGTCTCCGCAACTACCGGTGTATATATTTTAGGTTGATATTGCATTTTTAGTGTTTTAAGAGAGATTTTCTATCTTGGCCATTTTCTACTATATAACCATATAGAGGAAATTGGCTCAGGTGTGAAATCTTATTAAATAAACATGAATTCAGTAGAAACTCAGCCTGATTAGGCATTTATACTTTATTTTGTACCTTTTCTAATAGTTTTTGATGGATGACATTGTTTGGATCCTGAGTTACCTGCCAAAATGTAGACCTGTTTACATTTGGCAGGTGTCCCAGATCTGTCATTCAGACTCTAATAAGTGCAATATCTCCTTGTACAGGGATGTTTTACACACATTTAAAAGCCTACTATGTAGACTTTTGTTGTCTTAAGGTTTTTCACATGTTCATTTGTTTGAGTAGAGCCAGATAATCCTGTAATTTAGATTAATTGTGTTGAGGAGCTAGATCCTTAGTAAAGAGAGGCATTCAAAATGGCCGCCAGCTGAAAAAGCAATGATTTGCTCTTACAATTGGGGCTGTATCTCTGTTAATAAATTACTTTAAATTCTAGATTTATACTCATAATGTGTCTAAAGGTTTGAAGTTTAAGATAGATATATTTAGGGAACTTGATAAATTAGTATTTTTGTGTATTTGATGATTTTCGGCTGATATCTGGGTCTAGAAATTCTAGACCCTTCACTGCTCATATTTTGAAACATCACTTATATATGAAGGGGTATAAAAGCCACTACCCAGACCGAACCGGACCGAACCTAGCCGAAATTTGCCGGACCGAACATTTTTCGGAGTTCCACTATAAGCATAAACAAAATTTAAATTGGAAAATTTTGGTACGTATACGATAAATAACCTATTATTTACACACTGTTAAAGTTTTGTAACCATCAGATATCTAAATATTGAAAAAAATGTGATTTTGTAATTTTAGGGGGTATAAAAGCCACTACCTTTCAAATTTCAGTTAATCCAGTTTTTCTTCTTAAAAACAGCTTGGTGTAATGTGATTTGATGATAAACGTATATCAAATCTTGTTTATTATATGACATGTACCAAAAAAACAATATTTGGGGAAACATAACTCTTAAATTCACATTTTACGTGATTTTCGTACCTGAATATAACGGTCCAGCGTAATATATTCATTTCCGTAAGAATCACACAACCTGTATATCCAGAGGGAGGGAGGGGGAGATCGATATATATATAGAGAGAGATTAGTTCCCTGAGCATTTCCAAAATAAATACTCTCTTCATGGCCAATTTCTCGAACCAGTTCCACATGCTAAATATCTTGGTATTGATCTATCTTCAAATCTAAGCTACAACACACACATAAACAGGATAACAACCAATGCCAATAATTCTCTGGGTTTCATCAAAAGAAATATCACTACCCATAATCAAAAAGTACGTGAATTGGCTTACAAATCTTTAGTTCGTCCCCAACTCGAATACGCTTCAACAATTTGGTGTCCCTATACTAAGACATATGTCCAAAAGGTGGAACAGGTACAGAGGCGGGCCCTGAGGTGGGTCAAGAACAATTTTTCCCCTCTCTCGAGTGTCACAGAGATGCAGAGAGAACTAGGGTGGAGGTCTCTGGAGCACAGGAGATTTGATGCGCGGCTCATCATGTTTTATAAGATATATCACAACATAGTAGCCATCAATCTCCCACAATACATACAGACACCTTCACGTGTAACAAGGCACATGCATCCACTCTCTCTCAGACAAGTACAGGTTCACTCAGACTACCATAAGTTTTCCTTCTTTCCCCACTGCATTACCCTATGGAACCAGCTACCTTGTCAAATTGTAACCCTGCCTGATCTTGAACAGTTCAAGAGGGCAGTGGTTAGCATACAGTATTAGCCTGGAAACCAATGATTTTAACCTTCACTTTTACTCTTCACTTGATAACCTTTTAACAGTGCTTATTCTTTTATCTTCACACTACTTGATATTCAATGTCAGGTTCTTAAACTCTCACTTTTCTTATACTAACACTTCCGACGCGCACCCGTGCCTGTAACACTCGAGAGAGGGGTCGGCACTACACGAGAGATAGATAGATAGATAGATGATAATATATAAGCATTCTGCATATCATATCTATAAAACCACTGAAAAATACAGTTTGCGTCATTCTTACAGAAATGAATATATTACGCTGAACCAATATTCCGGTACGAAAATCACTTCAAATGTGAATTTAAGAGTTATGTTTCCCCAAATATGGTTTTTTGGGTACATGCCATATAATAAACAAGGTTTGATATAAGTTTATCATAAAATATCATGACACAAAGCTGTTTTTAAGGAGAAAACTGGATTAACTGAAATTTGAAAGGTAGTGGCTTTTATACCCCCTAAAATTACAAAATCGCACTTTTTCCAATATTTAGATGTCTGATGGTTATAAAACTTTTACAGTGTGTAAATAATAGGTTATTTATCGTATACGTACCAAAAGTTTCCAATTTAAATTATTTTTATGCTTATAGTGGAACTCCGAAAAATGTTCGGTCCGGCAAATTTCGGCTAGGTTCGGTCCGGTTCGGTCCGGGTAGTGGCTTTTATACCCCTTCCTTATATATTGTATTTGGCCACTCTGAATATAGATTTGATAGTTTTGATTTAATAGCTGTTATTTGAGCTACTTTTTAGTAATTTAGAATGTATCTTTATAATAAGTAATTATTTTGTATTTAGCCCTAAACACAGGAAGGGCTATTATTTGCCCTCAGCCAATCAGAAGGCTTGATTAGGGTCATGTGATTAAGGCTCTCCCTCTAACCTATAAATACAGGTGGAGAAGCTCAATCACACACACTTACTCAGACCACCAACTAGAAAGATGCATTCTACCCTGCCTTACACTGGCAGGTTAGGATTTGTTCTTCTAGGTGAAACTTATTTATTGCTTAAATACACTTAAGGAACATTTTCTGCTTTATTTAACTACATTTCTAAATTGAGTGTGTCATTTTTAAAGCCATTTAACTCAGCACCATTTTTGGTCTTTATTTCTTACTTTGAGCATTTTGGCTGTTTGCTATTTAGATCTTTTTGCTAAATTATTGTTTACATTTAAAGCAGCACATTTTAACTTTATCTGGCTTTAGTCATTTGTGTAAATAATGCTTTTATTCTTTAGATTAGATTAGAACTGTTTGATATAAAATACAAGTGATTAACACTGATTTTATTCTTTTGTTTTACTTATTTAGTTTTTTCTGACCATTTGGTCAGTGGTGTCCATCCTGACAACTGTTTATCTCACTAATGTTATGTAAAACACCTTATCTTCTTACATAACATTGGCAAGGTAAACAACCTTAGTTAAAACCCAGCTCTTGGGTTGCCTTCCGCTCGTTAAAAACCTGTGTAAAAACCCAGCCATTCAACACATGTATAATAAAAACTGCAGCTTTAAATTCAAAGCTGTAGTCATTCCCCAGTGCACTGCTAGTTACCTGGTTTAAACTGATAGTGCACTATCAGTTTGATATTGAAATCCCAGTGCACTATCAGTGCACTGTCAGTGCAAAATTAGTTTACTCTCAGTGCACTGTCAGTTTAAACCCAGTGCACTGGCAGTGCACTTTGTGTATACTTTAGCTTAAACAGTACTGTACTCTGTACAAGCAACAGCAGTACAATGCAACAGCAGTTTTCTGCTTTATTTTTATCTTGCATAAAAAGCATTCGCTTGTCTTTACAGTTCCAGGCTATACAAGATTGACTTGAGTGGACCAACATGCATTAACCAGTCTCATGCTTATAGTTTATATTGACCCTTTTTGAGAGGAACATTATGTAGACCCAGATCAGACAGCTGTCTGATTAGGATCAGGACCTGTGCTTATAAAGCGTTTGAGTTGAGTCTGAGTTCGGTCTCAGGCAAATGAGCAAGAGAATGAATTCAGACTCAACTCAAATGCATTATAAGCATAGACCCTGCACTGGTTTCTAATAGAAACTGTCTGACATGAGACTGGGACTGTGTAGTTTTCATTTTCTGCATTAAGCAGCCACCTGTCTTACAAGACCCATCTTCAATTAACTCATTCACCTCTGAAAAGATCAAAGTCCAGTTTCTATTAACCCTTTACCCCATAGCCTATTTCTAGTTTTAAAAACAGGTGATTACTTAAAACAGGTTGAAAGTAAAGCAAAATGCGCCTTAAGGCACATTCTGCTTTACGTTCAGCCTGCTTTAAGCTTTCATCTGTTAGAAAATAGAAAAACATTTTTATGGTACAAGTCATGTTAAGGATGGTTAAACTGTAACTATTTTCTTCAGTGGAGGAATAAATTGAATATGCTAAAAGGCCCTTCTATGGGCAAAAGGTTAGAGTCTCCTGTAGGAGATTTTTGATCTGGGTCTTCAATGTGTGTATAGGACAAGTATACACGTCACAGTTACACTGTTATAGACAAGTATGCTCATCACTAGGGTACAGTGGATTAACTGACTGGTCACTTAAGTCTGTACCAGTTTTGAAACAGGTGGCTTGCTAAGTACTCGTACTGTTCACAGATATTAGTAATACTGCAGTGAGTTCAGGTAATGACTCGGAGCCAAACATTGGTTTAGAATGCAAGCAACCCATAATAGTACGACATCTAACGCTCTTGAATACTCTCTAATAATAATTCATTGCGCGCATGTCTATGTACTTTTCATGTGTACAAATTAATTGTATACTGATCCATTCAGACACACTAAAGTGCATTACTCAGTCGAAATGCATAAAGTTTTTTCAGATCTTTTAAATTTGGCATCTAGCTTTGCCTTATGGTCCGCTACCAAAAGTGTTCAAATCATGACGCCTGTGTCAAAAATGGATACGCCCTGGGGCTTATCAATTTAACATAGACTTGTATAGGAAAACCTTTAAAAATCTTCTTCTCTGAAACCTGGTGATGATGATAAGGTCCAGACCTTTTATATTTGGCATATAGCTTTGCCTTATGGTCCTCTACCAAAATTGTTCAAATCATGTCCCCATGGTCAAAAATAGCCCTGCCCCGGGGCTTATCAGTTTTACATATACTGTCCCAAAACACCGTGGACTAATATTTTTTTTGAAGAACCCGACGTAATATTTCTTTGATTTTTTTACCAATGCTATTTCAAACATTTTCACATTTAAATAAGAAATAATAAGGTTCCTGAACACACCTGACCCTATTTTGTTTGTAAATATTCATTGTTGGTTAGATTATGCGGCGCACGCCAAAATCTTAAAGGTAGATTTAAAGAGCTACATTTTACAACCTCCTACAAAGCAATTTCGAATCGGAAGTTGCGCAAAATTGCATCATGAATGTTGACGTTGTTATATATGACTTCATCCTGGAAAAAAATCGTTAACGTAGCGTCATTTAAAAAAAAGATGTCTAGTTATGGCGAATGATACCGTGTTCTGAAGACGCCAGAAATGACGACGTCAGAGGAAACGGCGGCGCAGCAGAATGTCATAGAATACTGTTTTGAGTTGAATTTGATCCCAAAACAGACGTTAAAACAACTACAATCAACATAAATTGATCAATCAGCATGTCGCTTGCTGGTATTCAAATACAAACGCGATTTTCAGAAGGATGGGCTGAGAAAATAATGTAAAGATCGGACGGCCGAAAGAAATTGACGGTTTCATTGTAGAAAACGTGAGGAGCGTCATGAATGGTAATCGGCGTCTTGCGATGAGATAGAATGCTGAACTCCCCGGGGTCAGCAAACTGTCTGTACATGTCATCGACTTTTACGTGAGAAATTAAGCATGTCGATAGTCGGTGCTATATCGGTGTCACGACTGTTAAGTGCAAAAGAAAAATAAAGATGTGTCCAGGTATCAACCCTCTTTTTAAGACGATATTCGAGAAATCAGGACTTTTTCAGCAATCACCCATCACACAGATCAATTGCATACGATACGAGAGAAGTGACCGGGGTTCATTGGCAATTTATAAAGCAACCTATTTCACCAGGTTATCGCTTCGTGCCACATTTCCCAGCATGCACATCTGGAACTTACCGTGCTTGGTTTTCAATATCTTAAATATCCGCTATTTTGGAAAGGAGTGACGTTGACATCGATAACGTCGTAACGTTATCTAGTGTGCGCCGGGGTTACACAAGTAGGGTATTTCAAAATACTCTGTTCTGGTCAGTTTTAAAGAAAACACGTTAAAACTTCAAACAGGTTTACATAAACCCTATGTTTATATATAGTGTTGGTCGTTTGTCTCTACTGTTTCAACGAACAATTTTATAAGGAAAGTCTACGATGTTTTGGGACAGCCCTCGTAGACTTATAATGGAATTTTTTTAAAACCAATTGCTTCTCTGAAACCATTGTCAGAATTCAATAATAATTTGAATGAATATGGTTCAAGTGACCCTTTATTAGCACTATTTATATCATTGCCATACTTTCCCCTTTTGCTCAAATAGTAATAATGACAAACAGATTCCGAACTACTTCTTCATGCCTAAACAAGCGTAAAGTAGTGGTTAATGCTGTGTCGGCTGTGAACGAACTCCTGTCCCATTTTCCAAAAGTCATTGATTTCTGTGAGTAAATGCAATTACTGTTGAAAGTACATGCTTACAGTTGGTTTTATATTATGTTTTAGCTCACCTGAGCTAGCTCAGGGTGAGCTTTTGCAATCCTTGATTGTCCGTCGTCCGGCGTCAACAATTTTAGTGTTTACACTCTAGAGGCCACAAATTTTATCCAATCTTTCTTAAACTTGCTCAGATGGTATATTGCCAAAATATCTCGAATGAGTTCGATTATGGTTGAAATCGGACAAATAGGTCATGAGTTATCTACCTTTAAACTGCTGAAAATGCATATTTAAAAGTGTTTACACTCTAGAGGCCACAGTATTTATCCAATCTTTCTCAAACTTGTCCAGATTGTATATGACCATAAGAGTTCGAAAGAGTTTGATTTTGGTTGAAATCGGATAAATAGATCAAGAGTTATCTACCTTTGAATTGCTGAAAATGCCATATACTTAACAAAATTTCTAATCGGTCACTTTTTAAAGCTACATATGTCTTTAAATACTAAGTTCACATTTATGATATTTTACACACAATATGATAGGGTCTTAGTGCTACTTAATTTTGGATTTATACACGTTTTCCTACTTCGTGAACGTCAGAACAACGACGTTACTTGTTTAGCCTAATTTGCATGTGCAAAGTATGGAAGAAAGAATCTGCCCCCAAGATTACACGAGTATAATCTCAAATGACTGCCTAGCCCGAAAAACTCCTAACATAGCGAGAATGATACACGGAGAGAAGGGCAGAGCCGTCGGAATGTCGCACGTCGGTGTATCCTTACGGCAAATAAGATTCAACCACCGAGGAACTCCGGAAGTGGAAACAAAACAAGACTAATTTCCATGTATTCCATATTAGGAAATGTTTCTGTCCATTTACATGTGACTAGAACTTTTAACCGGAAACTTTCGACCATTTAGGCTGTATAACGCGGAAATTTGACGTCACCGGAAGTAGAGCAGGCCGCCCCAGGAAACCAAAATGGCGGATAACGACATACCTAAGACCAATACATTGTATTGACACACCCGAGAGACAGATTTCTTTCTGTTACATGGACGGCAAGACAATTTAAGGGTCAACTCGGCCGTAACGTCACACCCAAGACGGTATGTAATCGGCTGCTAGATGTTGGCAGTCACTGCTGATGGCCCCTTGAAGATGAAGTCATCATCAGACAGCTTGGGTCCGATGATACAGATGAGTTTATCCCTACAGGGCACGTTTGCCATATTCTCAAGAAACGTGCTTGTCCCTTACCTCAGCTTCCAAACTTTGACGCACTGGAGCGTGACATCGACGATGTGTGAGAAAGTTAGGTCATCAATACTTTTGCTGAATTCTTCTCGTCTATGAGAAGTTCATACGAAACTGTTATTGCAGCTGACAAGGGCAATACTCATTACTAACATTGGGCCTAAGAACTCTTGTGACTTTCAAAATATGGGGTCCCTCCACAGAAGTTGTTGTTTAAGCTTAGACGGAAAGGTGATAGCCGACAAATTGTGATAATCTGTTTCCAAATTGACTACATTGGCATTGTAACACAATAACATGGTTAATTATATCTTCATATTGCTTTTTCTGAATGAAATATAAGGTGACCGATTAGAAATTTTGTTGAGTATATTTAACGGTGTTTACACTCTAGAGGCCACAGTATTTATCTAATCTTTCTAAAACTTGCCTAGATTGTATATGACCATAAGAGTTCAGATGAGTTTGATTATGGTTGAAATCAAACGAATAGATCAAGAGTTATCTACCTTTGAATTGCTGAAAATGCCATATTTAATAGTGTTTACATTATAGAGTTCACAATTTTTATCCAATCTATCTCAAACTTGCTCAGATTGTATATTACCATAAGAATTCAGATGAGATCAATTATGGTTGTAATCGGATCAATAGGTCAAGAGTTATCTACCTTTGAATTGCTGAAAATGATATATTTAACAGTGTTTACGCTCTTGAGGCCACAATATTTATCCAAGCTCTCTCAAACTTGCCCAGATTGTATATGACCATAAGAGTTCGTAAAAGGGTGATTATGGTTGGAATCAGACAAATAGATCAAGAGATATCTACCTTTGAATTGCTGAAAATGCCATATTTTACACTCTTACAACTACAGTTTTCAATGGATTTTGATTATACTTGTACACAAAGGATGTAGCTATACGTTCTCGAAGGAGTGCAATTATTGTTGAAATGTTATCATTGTGGCAATAGTTACCTGCCCTTGATGTACTTTGAAATGCTAGAAAAAGGCTTCATTTCAGTAGTTTAGGCTCTAGTTATCTACCTTTGATGTACTCTACTATGCTAGAGTAGGTCGACAAAACTTGAATGGATTTAGAATAAAAAGGGTGAAATTCAAAGGTAAAGCTATCAGGCTTCATTACAAATGGTGAGCGATATCAGGGCCTTCAGGCCCTCTTGTTGGGTATTTTAGTGTACTGTTGGGTACTTTTAAACAAAAAATATACCCAACAAATGTCCAACTGTGAGAACGTCCGTCCGTCCGTCGTCAAACTTTTTCTTTAACGATCTTCTTCTTGGGAACCAATGGGCCAATTTCTTCAAAACTTCATAGGATTGTTCCTTGTAGGGTACTCTCTCAGATTTCTTCAAATATAGGTCATCCAATTGAAATTGGTTGCCATGGCAACCAATGGCAACCAATTGAAAAAACTTTAAAAATCTTCTTGTCAAAAACTACTGGTCCGAATTGAAAATAATTTTACCCGAATGTGCCATTGGTGACCCTCTATCTGATTTTTTAAAATAATTTTCCTATCTTAAAAAACATGGCCGCTAGTGGGTGGGGCAGATTTTCTTTATATGGCTATATAGTGAAAACTTTAAAAATCTTCTTGTCTGAAACAGTTGGTCCGATTTGTAAGTAATTTTACACAAATGATCCATGGGTGACCCTCTACCAGATTTCATAAAATAATTTTGATATCTAAAAGAACATGGCCGCCAGTGGGTGGGGCACATTTTCCTTATGTTACTGTATAGTGAGGGCGCCAACTCTCAAAAGACCCTTAATTAACAATGATTTGCAAGTGGAGATGCAGAAAATTTCTGATGGTATATTTGAATAGTATAGACCTTCCCGAGTTCGGAAAAGCCGGATGCCAAGGCTGAAAGTGGTCAGGGACAATTTTACAAGGGCGATAACTCTGACCTTCAATTATTCAATTTTGACCACAATTATATTGCATTTTAACACTACTTGTATATTTCCTTTACCCCTTTAAATAGGGACACCAAATTTGTTGTGTGAGTACATCTTGGGATGGCGGAGTGTCACGTTCTAAAATTAGGTCACCTTGACCTTGACCTTGACCTTTGACCTCAATTTTTAAAAAAAGCTTGCCCTGAGCATATCTTCTGTACCGTATTAGCTAGGAATAGTTAATTTAGTGTGTAAGAACATCATGAGAAGTTAGAGTGTCGCGTACTACTTTAAGATCACTGTGACCTTGATCTTGACCTTTGACCTCAATTGTAAAATGTGTATGCTTGTGTATATGTAACTCATTTTGTCTTGAGTATATTTCCATTACCACATCAGCTAGGAATAGCAAATTTGTTGTGTGAGTACACTTTGGAATTGCGGAGTGTCGTGTACTACTTTTAGTTTACTGTGACCTTGATCTTGACCTTGACCATTGACCTCAGTTCATTTTATAAAGCTTGTCCGGAGCATATCTTTTGTACCGTATCAGCAAGGAATAGCAAATTTGGTGTGTTAATACATCATGAGATGACGGGGTGTTCAGTACTACTTTAAGGTCAATGTGACTTTGACCTTGACCTTTGCCCTCAATTCCAAAATGCGTGTTTGTGCATATGTATGTAACTCATTTTTTCCGGAGTATATTACCTTTACATTGAAACTTCACACACATATTCACAGAAATCACCCCTTTTAAAATGCCATCGTTAGTATAAATAAACTGAACGAGGGTATTCGCATTGTCTGCGATGTCTCGTTTGCTTGAGCAGGATCCCCTTTGTTTAAGTTGAATATATAAATTGCCAAATATCATATAAACATTTTAAAAGATCTACACAGAACCGTCATATATAATTTTAGTGTATCGTAACGCCAGTTGAATCATTCCTCACATTAACTATTCCGAGTTTGTATGATCAAATTCAACTGCATTACGTTAGACGTTTTTGCCGTTTTCGTATTATTTTCAAAATATGGTCACGCAGATGGACATTGTGTATTCAGCGAGCTGGTTAGAAGGCAAATCAGCAGTATATGTATCAGAGTAGTTGAGTATTAGTTATCTTTTCAAAATTTGACGTCTGCTAAAAGTTAGCACTATTGATATCTAGCTACATAATTATTGTTAATATCATTCATACATGTATCTTATAGCCATGTCGCTCACATGTAACATGTATTAAGTGTACCTTTCTTTTTTAGCTCACCTGAGCCAAAGGCTCAAGGTGAGCTATTGGGATGGCCCTGTGTCCGTCGTGTGTCGTCCGTCGTGTGTCGTCCGTCGTCGTTAACAATTGCTTCAAATGACATCTTCTCCTATACCGCTTGACAGAATTCAACCAAACTTTACAGAAATGTTCCTTGGGTCAAGCTCTTTCAAATTTGTTCAAAGAATTGAAAACAATGCAGAACTCTGGTTGCCATGGCAACCAAAGTGAATAAATAATGAAATCTTAAAAAATCTTCTTGTCAAAAACTGCAAGGGCCAGAGCTTAGATATTTGGCACATAACATCATCTACAGGTCCTCTATCAAGTTTGTTCAAATTATGCCCCTGGAGTCAAAATTGGCCCCGCCCCGGGGGTCACAGTTTTACATAGAGTTATATAGTGAAATTTTCAAACGTCTTCTCTGAAACCAATGTGGCCAGAGCTTTGATATTTGCCATGGTGACACTTCTAGATGTCCTTTACCAAAATTGTTCAAATGGTTTTGGTCGGTTGCATAACTAGGTCACAGGAGCTAAAAATAGATTTTTTCAATGAACACTTAAAACATCTTCTTTTCTGAAACTACAAGGGCCAGAGCTTAGATATTTGGCACATAGAATCGCCTACAGGTCCTCTATCAAGTTTGTTCAAATTATGCCCCTGGGGTCAAAATTGGCCCCGCCCCGGGGTCACGGTTTTACATAGAGTTATATAGTGAAATTTTCATACGTCTTCTTCTCTGAAATTAATATGGCCAGAGTTTTGATATTTGGCATAGTGACACTCCTAGATGTCCTATACCAAAATTGTACAAATGGTTCTGGTCCGTTGCATAACTAGGTCACAGGAGCTAAATATAGATTTTTTACAATGAAAACTTAAAAAATCTTCTTGTCTAAAACTACAAGGGCCAGAGCTTAGATATATGGCACATATCATCGCCTACAGGTCCTCTATTAAGTCTGTTTAAATTATGCCCCCAGGGTCAAAATTGGCCCCGCCCCGGGGGTCACTGTTTTACATAGAGTTATATAGAGAAAATTTCAAACGTCTTCTTCTCTGACTCTAATATGGCCAGAGCTTTTATATTCTGTATGGTGACACTTTTAAATATACTTTACATATTTTGTTCAAATTGTTCCGGTCTGTTGCATATTTAGGTCAGTCCTGGACATAAATCAATATCTCCATTTTTCCAATTATTCTCAGGTGAGCGAATATGCCCCATGGGGCTCTTGTACTATGGTGTTCATCTGAATCGAATGACATTTCATTTTTGTCTGACTGACGCAAACTGACGTACGTCAATGAATATTTTGTGGTGTTTTTAGCTCACCTGAGCCTTCGGCTCAGAATGAGCTATTGTGATACCATTCCGTCCGGCGTCCGGCGTCCGTCGTCCGTCCACACTTTCAAAAAACATCTCCTCAGAAACCACTGACCCGATTTCAACCAAACTTTGTCAGAAGCATCAGTGACACGGGGGAGCGAAATGTTGTTCAAAGATTTTGGCTAGAGTTATTCCCCTTGCTTTGGGACCAGATTTTCTAACATGACCGTATAGACAACTTTTAATGCATAAGAAAATCTTTAAAAATCTTCTTCTCAGAAACCAAAAGGCACAGACCTTTGATATTTGGTTTGTATCATGACCTAATGATATTCTACCAAGATTGTTCAAATTTTGACCCTGGGGCCAAAAATGGCCCCGCCCCAGGGCTTATCAGTTTTTCTTAGGAAAACCTTTGAAAATCTTCTTCTCTGAAACTGTATGGCCTAGATCATAGGTAGTTCTCTCGAAAAAAAAAAAATTAAAAAAAAAAAAAAAAAAAAAAAATTGTACCCTTACTCTTTTTAGCTCACCTGAGCCAAAGGCTCAAGGTGAGCTATTGTGACCGCTCACCGTCCGTAGTACGTCTGTCCGTCTGTCCGTCTGTCCGTCTGTCCGTTCACTTTTACTTCAAACGACATCTCTACTGAAACCCGCCGATTGTAGGGAGAGTTCAAACTGCTTATGATGTTCCTTGGATGCTTCTCTACAGAAGTTATTCAAAAAAAAGGAAAAAAAGCACAAACTCTGCTTGAAAAAGCAAAAAAGCAAAAATCTTTAAAAAATCTTCTTGCCCAAAACTACTAGGCCCTAAGCTTTGATATTTGTACAGTAGAATCTCCTGGTGGATCTATCTATAGTTTGTTAAAATGAAATCCCTAGGGTCACATTTGACACCACCCTGCACAGTTTAAGTGCTGCTCTAGGCAGGTTTTACAGTATTTTTGATTTAGGCAGAACTGTATTTACCTGAGTTACCCTTAATATACTATGGGCAAATAGCTAATATTTGCAAACATTTTGGATCCAGATCAGATGCAACATAATCATAATGCTACATCTAATCTGGATCCAACCTATTTGCCACTCATTTACCAACTTAACATTTTCTAAATTGTTTTTTTGTACACTTTTCACATACAGTAGGTTTTAAGCAGACATCATTTCAGTCTGGTAAGGGTAAGCCCAAGCGTTCTAGCCACTGAGGTCAAATATTATGCAACTCTGAACTGGTAGTGGGTATCACAGAACTGGTCATGATCAGCTGAACATGTTGTCTGCTAAAGTTTAGATATGGTTCAGTCTGATTCATACTTAGAGAAACAGGATCTGGAAGTGATCCACTGACAGTTATGTAATTATGTCTTATGCCATATTTATACATATGTTTAATATTGGTTTTGTCAGAGTTATCTGTATGTCTTTTCAATAATTCCACTTTAAACAGTCATGAAAATGTAAGATGCAAAAGTAAAGCAAAGTGTGCATTAACCCTTAGCCCGCCAAATAAATTGTCGTCTGCTATATTTCTCGTCTGCTTCAAGTTTCAAAGTGCTTCAAAGTTGCTCAAAATTGCTGAAAATGTTGTCCGAGTGTCAAACAGCTTGGATCCGGATGAGACGCCGAGTTACTCGGCGTCTAATCCGGATCCAAGCTGTTTGCATATAAAGCTATAGTCGTGAGTGGCAGGCTAAGGGTTAAGACACATTCTGCTTTACTTTCAACCTGCTTTAGGTGGCCACCTATTTTCAAAATTAGAAACATGCTATGGGGTAATGGGTAAAATGAAATTGCCTATTTGGAAAGAGCCTGATGAGAGGAAGTGCCATTTGCAAAGGCCATAACTCTGACATCATTGTTTTTTGAGTTATTTCCCTTTGTGATATTTTCTTGTCAAGAAGACAACTTCAGTTCTACTGATGCTATTGTAATGAAATTTTATGTATGGAAAGAAACTGATGAGAGAAAATGCCATGCACAAGGGCAGCAATATTTAGTTTTTCCCCTTTGTCATATTTTATTGTCAGGAAAATAATTCCAGTTCTGTTGACGCTAGTGAAATAATTATCATTTATTGGAAATGGAAATAGCTTGATAAGAGGATGTGTCATGGATAAGGGTCATAAGCTTGGCAACAAAATTCACTTTTGTCATGTTTTCTTGTCTGGAAGATAACTCCATTTATAGTTATATTAAAATGTTGTCTTGCCCAGTCAACTTAGGTACAAACTTCAATGTCCTCAGGTGAGCGAATTAAGGGCCATGGCCCTCTTGTTATATATACAAGGTATACAACTCTAAAAATGGCATTGCCAGAAAATTGGAAAAAACATGTTTAATCCTAACAAAAACGGGTTTTATTGTTCGTATAATACACCATATTCATAAAAATGGTACTAAGGTATAGGTCGTTCAACTTAAAAAGACGAAATTTCAAAAATATTTGTCACGGAGCTCAATTACATGAGCTCGTCCCGAGAGTTCACGGGTTTCAACCGCGTAAAGTTGCGTAAACACACGTTATAGGGGATATCACACATAATTTACATTACATTTATAAAATAAAAGTCAAAACTCCAATCACCAACCATCAAACTTTATTCAAACTCATATAAAATGGACATAAGAGAACAAAATATGACGGCCGAATTTGCACTTCCATTTTGGAAGAAAATTAGAGTTATGTAAAGAGCGATTTGATTGGCTGGTCGATTGGTTCCCTAATACATTGCGCCGAAGGCTAACTACTATCGGAAACGGTAAACAGTCATTTCCGCGAAATAGAAGGCGCCGTAATGTCAGCGGTTGTTTTCTTCATCTGAATATGAGTTTCTTACGCCGTAGAATCATATAAGGACGGGTTTACTTGGTATTTATCTTTGACGTCTGGTTGTGGATCAACCGTTTATGCAGTCTACCAAGTGTTACAGTTCGTCGATTACGAGATATGCATAATGATGTAGACTACTCCTTCTAGAAAATGTCCCCTGATGGGATCGTTTGAGGTAGATCTACAGATTCATATAGGTAAGTGAATTAATTGTATATAAATTTAATTGATCCCGTAGTCAGAATATACGACATTCTATTTTGTTGCCAACTGATACGACCTAGATGCATCAGATTCAGTTGTCTGGTTGTTAGTCAACCTGGTCTAGATCACAGGCACTCGATGACAGGAACGAATTAAATCGATATAAATTCCCGTGTCCCCTGTCATTAGCTCACCTGAGCCAAAGGCTCAAGGTGAGCTATTGGGATGGCCCTGTGTCCGTCGTCGTCCGTCGTGCGTCGTCGTTAACAATTGCTTCAAATGACATCTTCTCCTAAACGGCTGTACAGATTTCAACCAAACTTTACAGGAATGTTCCTTAGGTCAAGCTCTTTCAATTTTGTTCAAAGAATTGAAAACAATACAGAACTCTGGTTGCTATGGCAACCAAAGTGAAAAAATAAGGAAATCTTAAAAAATCTTCTTGTCTGAAACTACAACTAGTACAAGGGCCAGAGCTTAGATATTTGGCACATAACATTATCTACAGGTCCTCTATCAAGTTTGTTCAAATTATGCCCCGGGGGTCACAGTTTTACATAGAGTTATATAGTGAAAATTTCAAACGTCTTCTCCACTGAAACTGATATGGCCAGAGCTTTAACCCTTAGCCTGCCAGTCACGACTAGCTCCATATGCAAACAGCTTGGATCCGGATGAGACGCCGAGTAACTCGGCGTCTCATCCGGATCCAAGCTGTTTGACACTCAGACAACATTTTCAGCAATTTTGAGCAACTTTGAAGCACTTTGAAACTTGAAGCAGACGAGAAATATAGCAGACGACAATTTATTTGGCGGGCTAAGGGTTAATATTTGGCATGGTGACACTTCTAAATGTCCTTTACCTAGTTTGTTCAAATGGTTCTGGTCGGTTAAATATCTAGGTCATAATTCACATTCAAAATATGTATAGCAGACAGCAATTCAGCATTATAAGAGTTAGACCCTAGCCAAATTTCCTACTGGCAGAGTTACATAACTGAACTCAGGTCAGCTGGTCAGCTGATGAGGTTGCATATGGTGGTGTCTGCTATAGTTTTATGCCCTGCAGTTGGGGGCATATTGTTTTTGTCTGTCTGCTTTTTTGTCTGTTTGTCCATTTGTTTGTCTGTCAGTCCACAACTTTAATCTTAGCCATAACTTTGTTAAAGTTAGAAACTTTATAACTTGGGTCATGTCCTACAAAGGTCAATGTCATTTTTGAGATATTTCCCAGTGGCATATTTTCTTGTCTTTGAGATAACTCCAGTTCTACTGATGTTAACCCATTACCCCATACATATGCCTTTTTACGCCTTTAATTTATTCCTCCTCTAAAGAAAATAATTCCACTTTATATAGTCATAAACATGTAAGATATAAGAAATAGTATCTATATCTTAGTAGATGATAACTTAAAGCAGGTTGAAAGTAAAGCAGAGTGCGCAATAAATAATCATATGGAAATACATGTAGCTTGATAAGAAGAAGTGTCATGGATAAGGGCCATAACTCTGCCAACAATATTTTTTTAAGTTATTCCAATTTGTCATGGTTTTTTTTGTCTGGAAGATAATTCCATTTACAGCTATATTAAAATGTTGTCTTGCCTATTAAGCTAAGGCACAATGACCTCAGGTGAGCGAATTAAGGGCCATGGCCCTCTTGTATAAATAAATAACACAAGGTTCCCCTCTAGCCATTTTTTAAAACAACGGAAGTGCTAGATATTCAACCCTGACCCGGCTTGCTCGCGGTTTTGTTCGGGAACCAGTGACGAGTTCAGTAAAGAAATCTATGGCCATCGATTGCGAGTTGGCTACCGAAATACAATGGAGAAAACGTAATTCTTACGTTCAAACGCATGGCATTGAAATATAGAAAACGAATCTTTTTAACAAATCCGACTACCGGTTTTAATCTGAGTTACAAACAGTTTGGAGCCTGATCAGACGCCGGGTTACCCGGCGTCTGATCTGGCTCCAAACTGTTTGCAATGAAAATAATAGATTAAGCGTAACCGGGTTATATGGAAAGAAAATGTTTTCTCCACTGTATTAGACCGGTAGCCAACTCGCAATCAATGGCCATCGATTTCTTTACTGAACTTGTCACGGTGTATTGTTATTCTCCTTTCCGTTTGGGACTGGTTCCCGAAATGTCCGTACAAAACTGCGCTCTAGCCGGGTCAGGGTAAAATATCGGCACTTCCATTGTCATAATAATCTCAAACTACATGTAGTGTTTCATAATCAGATGATTTTCATAATACATTTTAATCGCCACTGGCAAGCACAGGTTTTCGGCGCTGAGCTATTTGTTCTGTAACCGACGAATATATATATATTATATATATGTCAAGGTCATTCAGTTGAAAATTAATCTACGAAATTGACCTATCAAATTGTTCATTTTCGCTATTAAAACATATTTACGCGCCAATCTACTGAATCTAGCATTGTTTGTATTTAGCACGGAGGACGTGGTATTTAGTATGTAATCTTGATCATATCAGCGTTTGTATGATGAGGATCAGATATGAAAACATTAAATTTCAAGCCTCTCAGGAACTGATGTGATCCAAGTAAAAATGGCGACCAAACAGCATCTCCTCAATGGTGAAAAAGACTTAGAGTCTATTGAAGTAAAAAGGCAAAACAAAATAATCATCAAAGTATAAAAATCTGTACAAAGACTGACAGAAATGTCTTGGACCTTTGTTGAACCAAGAAAAGTATATTTAAATTTTTCGATAATATGCAATGCTGACTCTGGGGGCAACATCAGCATCTTATTTTTTTCTGACCAAACTTTATATACAGTTAATTAACATTGCCCTCTGGAACTACATAACAAAAAGCTTGTCCGGAGCATATCTCCTTTTGGTGTGTAAGTACATGTTAGGATGGCAGAGTGTTGCATACCATTATTAGGTCACAGTGACCTTTACCTTTGATTGCGATTTAACAAAAAGATTTTCAAGAGCATACAAGTATCTCCAAATTAGTTGTGTGAGTACATCTTGGGATGGTGGAGTGTTGCGTACCGATTTTAGATCACTGTGACCTTGACCTTTGACCTTGATGTCACAAAAAGCTTGTCTGGAGCATATCTCATATACCTTATCAGCTGGGGAATCCAAATTGGTTGTGTGAGTACATCTTGGGATAGCGGAGTGTCATACATGTACCACTTTCAAGTCACTGTGACTTTGACCTTGATTTAACTAAAGCATGTCCGGAGCATATCTCCTATACCTTACCAGCTAGGGATTCCAAATTTGGTGTGTGTATACATCTTGGGATGGTGGAGTGTCCCGTTTCACTTTCACTTTACTCTGACCTTGACCTTTGTAATCGATTTAACAAAAAGCTTGTTCAGAGCATGTATCCTTTACCTTATTAGCTAGGGATTTCAAATTTGGTGTGTGAGTACATCTTGGGATGACGGATGGCCGTGTACCATTTTGTGGTCACTGTGACCGTTGACCTCAATTTTACAAAAAGGTTGTCTGAAGCATATCTCCTTAACGAAGTTAACGTTACCAGTTACGGATACGAAACTTGGTGTCCAAGTTCATCTTGGTATGGCGGAGTGTCGCATAGCATTTTTAGGTCACTTTGACCTTTGACCTCAATTTTACAAAAAGCTTGTCCGGAGCATATCTCTATTAAAGAGTGTCGTTTTTAATGTTAAGAATTGACTCCTGGGTCATTTTCAACAGTATCAAAATTTTTAGTTACACCTGCATTACATTGTCCGTATTTTTTCCGCCAAAATGAATTTTGGTGTCAAACGTACACTTTTGGGGCATATGTCACGTGTGATGGCTGTACTTGTTTAATCTTAGATTTGTAAATCTGCCTTTAAAGGGGCTCGCAACCGGATTTAGCATTAAAAATAGTAATTTGGAAATATATGTCAAATGTTTATATAAATGGGTAAGATTTAGTTTAGGATAATAAATTCTGTTAAAAAATGCATTTAAAAAAAAAAAAAGAAGAAGCTCTGGTGGGATTCGAACCCGTGACCCTCCATGCGGAGACAAAGATGAAAAATGAGGAAGCTCCTTTATCCCCTCGGCTACCAGTGCTCTCTATATATATGGTAGCGAATTAACATACTTCACTGGTAGCGGTTGATAGTACTTTATTCGGCTCGGGTTTATGTCTGAGCCCGTGTAGAGAAGCAACAACAACAACTATACCGTTAGCTAACGCTATAGAAAAACGATGGAAAATATCTAAAAAAACTAAGATTCGGTGACGATTCTTGAGACTCTTTTTGACTGATCATATTTTTTTAATGTCAGAAGCCAAATAATGCCACAAATTTGCTTTTATTTGAGTATTTTATTTTATTTTGACAAGTACACCATCCGGTTGCGAGTCTCTTTAAATCTAACCAACAGTACAATATAAATAAAAGAAATTGAGATAATCATCACCTTCTAAAAAAAAATTCCATTGACATACATGTACATTTGTAATTTATTTCACTAACCATGCTGGTCATCAGCAGCAACCATTTGTAATTTTCATTCACTATTAATCGACTCGGATTCCAGTGGATAAAGAAACGAGTTCAACAAAGAAGCTCATGAATAATTGCATGCATGTCAAATTTTGAAAACTAAACATTTTGCCTTAGAAACAAGAAATTATAAGATCTGCGACACTCAGGCAGTAGGTCCTGCACTGTTGTAAACACTTAATCATGGATAGTGCTCAAAGCTATTAAAAATATGCATAAAATGGGACAAGTTGAAATATATCAATAGAATGCCATGTGCTTTTATTCTAAACAATTATCATCCATGAATAATTAAGGCCCCACCGAGAGGTGGTGCCGTACATTTTTCGTCCTGTCTGTGCAATTTCTGTTCTGTGTCAGTCTGTAACAGTTTCATTATATCCCCTCAAACGAAGTTTGTGGGGGGGGGGGGGGGGGGGGGGGGTATACTGTCTGGAGCATAACTTCTAAAGTATAAGAGCTATTGACTTCAAACGTCATATACAGATAGATCCCATTGACCAGGAGTGCAGTGCGCAATAACCATTACTCTGTCATCAATATTATTGGAGTTATTGCCCTTTGTTATTTTTTTTTTAATTTATTCTTGTCCGGAGCATAACTTCCAAAGTATAATAGCTACTGACTTCAAACTTCATATACAGATAGATCATATTAACTTAGAGTGCAGTGTGCAAGAACCATAACTCTATCATCAGTATTTTTGATGTTATTTCCCTTTGTTGTTATATTTTCATCCATTTATGGAGTTGTTGCCCTTTGGTTTTTTTTGTACATGTTAGGGAGCACTTTAGTACACACATCAACTTTATCCAGAAACATTTACCTCTTGTGACAAGACCCTACTGGGGGTATGAATCACCATTTGTGATAGGTCTAGTTTTGATTGTTGTGAAACTTTGGTGTAAAATCCCGGTAAGTTTTAAAAATTACCAAAATTAAATAACTAATGAGGGATTTGGGACCTTTGATTATTTTAAAAACAACTGTTTCAGCCTTGTCCACTCCTTGTATTTGGAGCTGTTTAATTATTTTTGTGAGTAATTTAGCAGTAAGTGTGTGTGTGGAGTGTTGGGTTTGTTCTCTCCAACGTCTACTTGTCTAGGAAGCTTGAATGTCTAAAAATAAATCCTTGTCTAGCATTTTGTGTATAAATCATGTGTACACCTTTAATTTCAATGACAGCCTTACAGATAAAGGGTGACTCTTGAAGGTATGCACCAAAAAATTAAAAGTTTATAAACCTGTGACATTTGTGTTTTTCTTTTGTACATGTAATTATTTTTTATATTTCAGTGCTGCAGACGACCTCGTGGAGTGGAGAGTTTCAGTTTCCTTTCTACTGGCTTTGTTTTGGAGTTTCTGATTGCCCTACCGCTGTACCTAAATCTGACTGCTATATCTGGTAAAAATTTATTTCCATCCTTTAATTATCATTATCCTATTATTTTTATGTCTCAACTCTCAATAATCTGAGATTCAGGGCCATATAGTTTTGTGTCACCTGCTGTAGGCATACAGTTATGGATCACTTTTCCGATATATGTCTGTCTGTCCTTCAGTCCGTCCATGTCGGTCACGCCTCATAACTGATGTTCTAATGATGCTTTTAAGATGAAACTTTATTTATGGAAAGAGCTTAACAAGTAGAAGTGTATTGCAAAAGGGTCAAAACTCTTGTATCAATATTGTGCGAGTTATTCCCCTTTTTAACAATTTATTTTCATGCAGATTTCTTCTGCTTAAGTGAAGATTTTGAAGTTCAGTTTCTCTTATTGAAAGAAAATGTTATACTGATGCTTGCTGGCAGATGACACACACAGGTTCAAAAGAACACATCTATATTTTTCTGTTTGTCGCTTTGTGTCACAAAACCTTAACATTGTCTATAATATTTGCACTACTGGACATTCGGATTCCATAGATGGTCAGTGCCTTGCTTTTGTCAGGACCGGCGGCAGTAGTCCAGTGATAACACATTGGACTACGGTACCGGGGTTCGTGAGTTCGATCACCCGCCGGACCAATGGTCTGACTAGGGGATTTATTTAAATCCCCGATGATGTACAGGAATGTTCTTGAGCAAGACATGTACAGCGAATTGCTCCTCTCCGCCCAGGGATTAAAATGGGTACCTGTGAAGGGTCTGAGTCGGTACTGCGCCTGCATTTGACTAAGCCATATCTTAGCAGTGCTCAATATTGTAGGCAAGATGGTTCAATGATCAAGGGATTAAATGTACAGTCGGCTGAGTAGTCATTCGGGCTGAAAGTAGACTTTAACTTGGAATATTATATTTTTAGCTCACCTGAGCCGAAGGCTCAAGGTGAGCTGTTGTGATCGCCCGCCGTCCGTCGTCCGTCTGTCCGTCCGTTCAAATTTACTTCAAGCGACAACTCCTCTGAAACCGCGAGTCTGAGGAAAAAACTAATTTGCTCATGGTGTTCCTTGGATGCTTCTCTACAGAAATTGTTAAAATGAAACTTTAAAGTGGACTACTTATTGAAATTTATTAAAAAAAGTGAAAAACTTTAAACAAGTTTTTTGTAAAAAACCACTGTTCCCACACCTTAGATATTGCATGAATAGTATCTTCTACTAAATCACTTTCAAAATTGTAAAAAATCAAAACCCTAGGATCAAATTTGACTCAACCCTGGCCATATCAGTGCTTTTTGATGCAGGTCTGACAGTAAAAACTCTCTAATGATCCGTTTTATACAGACGCATTGTATCTTCCAGGCTAAGAAGCTACCCTTATACTAAATGCAACATTTTTGCAAACAGTTTGGATCCAGGTCAGATGCCACATAATGCTGCATCTAATCTGGATCTAAACTATTTGCCACTCATTTACATATTTTCTTATATTAAGAAAATATAAGTTATTATTTTTTACATATTTCACATACAAACATTTGGAGCAGACAACAGTTCAGCATAATAATAGTCATTTCTCTCTGAGACCGTCTCCAATTGCATAACTGACCCATAGCTAGCTCTGAACTCAGGTCACTGAGATACATAACAGAAATGAAAGTGATGTCTGCTATTTTATGCTCAAGCACAACTTAGTTCGAGGCATATTACTTTTGGTCTGTCTGTTTGTTTGTTTGTGTTTTGTTTGTTTGTTTATCTTTCTGTCTATCAGTCCACAATTAATTCTTGGCCATAAACAGTATGGATCCAGGTCAGATGCCACATAATGCTGCTTCTAATCTGGATCCAAACTATTTGCCACTCATTTACATATAGTTTCTTATATTTAGAAAATGTAAATAATGATATTTATTAACCTATTAACCCATACATATTCTTTTTTATGTCTTTAATTTATTCTTCCACAGAAGAAAATATTTCACTTTATACAGTCATTGTTGTCTTTAACAATTGCTTCAAATGACATCTCCTCATATACCGCTGAAAAGATTTCAACCAAACTTTACACGAATGTTCCTTGGGTCAAGTTGTTTCAAAATTGTTCAAAGAATTAAAAACAATGTAGAACTCTGGTTGCCATGGCAACCAAGTGAAAAAATAAGGAAATCTTAAAAAATCTTCTTGTCTGAAACTACAAGGGCCAGATCTTAGACATTTGTCACATAGCATCATCTACAGGTCCTCTATCAAACTACAAACTATGCCCCTGGGGTCAAAATTGGCCCCGCCCAGGGGGTCACAGTTTAACATAGAGTTATATAGTGAAATTTTCAAATGTCTTCTCCTCTGAAACTAATATGGCCAGAGCTTTGATATCTGGCTTGGTGACACTTTTAGATGTCCTATACCAATAAGGTTCAAATGGTTCTGGTCGATTGCATATCATCTACAGGTCCTCTATCAAGTTTGTACAAATTATGCCCCTGGGGTCAAAATTAGCCCCACTCCGGGGGTCACAGTTTTCATACGTCTTCTTTTCTGAAGCTAATATAGCCAGAGCTTTGATATTCGGCATGGTGTTACTTCTAGATGTCCTTTATCTATTTTGTTCAAATGGTTCCAGTCTGTTGCATATGTAGGTCACAGGAGCTAAAAACAGATTTTTTCAATGGAAACTTAAAAAAAATCTTCTTGTCTAGAACCCTAGTACCCTGATCTTAGATATTTGGAACATAGCATCATCTACAGGTCCTCTATCAAGATTGTTCAAATTATGCCCCTCGGGTAAAAAATGACCCCGTCCTGGACTTAAATCATTATCTCCATTTTGATGTACAGCTATTCTCAGGTGAGCGACATATGCCCCATGGGGCTCTTGTTTATTACTATGACAAGATTCCTGCTTATGACCTTGACATACTTTTTAGCTCAACTGTGCCAAGGTGAGCTATATTGATCATGCTGTGTCAGTCGTCTGTTGGTTTGGGTCAACTGTTTCTTTAAACAGCATCTCCTAAAATACTGTATGGATTTTTACCAAACTCAGCAGGAATGATTTTTATATGGTCCTATTTCAAAGTTGTTCAAATAGTTTAGGTTGGCTGCATATCTAGGTCACAGCAGCTAAAAATAGATCGTTTGAATAAAAAATAAAATAATCTTTTTGTCTGAAAACACAAAGGGCCAGATCTTGTATATTTTGCTCATGGCATCGTCTTTAGGTCCTCTATCAAGAACCCTGGGGTCCAAATTTTAACAGCCCTTTGGTTAAAATATTTAGAGAGTTATATAGGGAAATCTTCTAACATCTGTGAAACAAATAGGGCCAGAGCTTTGATATTTGGCATAGTGAAACTTCTAGAGGTCCTTAAAGCGACTCACAACCATATGGTGTAGTTGCAAAAACAAAAGAAAATACTCAAATAAAACCAAATGTATAGAATTATCGTGCATCTGGCTTTATAAAAATATGATCAGTCTAAAAACATCTTTAATCAAAGTCTTCAAATCTTAAAATTGTATATATTATCCATCGCTTTATCCGTTGCGTCCAAAGACACAACAGAAATTGATCATGGGCTCAGAAATAATCCTGAGTGGAATTAAAGGTTCTGTTTCCTTGTAACATCAGTGGAAGTTTAAAAAAAATTATTTTCTGAAATCACTTGACCAATTTTTGTGTCAACATGTTCAGGTGAGTGATTGAGGGCAATTATGGCCCTCTCGTTTGAATCACATTATTCTTGCTTTACTCTCCTGTACATCAGTATTGGTATAACAAACTGAAAGTGCTATAATAATTGGGATCCCTGCTTGTCCATAGTCTGTCTGTTTGTCTGTCCGTAAACATTCTAGTTGCTACATATCTATTAGATTTTCATGAAACTTTATGACAATGATTTTTTTAATTAAATTTAAGTTCAGTTGGAATGTTGGTCATGTCGGGGTCAAAATCAAAGCCACTAGGTAAAATCATATAACAGCAATGTTAACACTCTAGAGGCTACAAATCTGATTTGATCTTCATGAAACTTGGTCAAAATTTTTGCCTTATTAATATCTAGGTCAAGTTGAAATGTGGGTCATGTAGGGTCAAAAACTAGGTCACTAGGTAAAATAATTTAACAAGGGCCACCATGGCCCTAAATCGCTCACCTGGTACACCATGTAGACTTAACCTATAGTGACCCAGATTAGGACTGGACATGACCCACAATCAACCTTTAGAGTGTTTTAACTGATTTTTCTATCATTTGACGTAGTGCCAGACACAATCAACATTTGATTTTGACCTAAATTTGATGTAGGCAAACAGTCTGAAAATATTTCATTCAGATCTAAAGAGATTTGTAGCCTCTAGAGGGTTTTTCTTTGATTTGACCTAGTGACCTAGTTTTTGACCTGACATGACCCATATTCCAAATTGACCTAGATAACAATTGGGCTAACATCCTAACCAAGTTGCATTAAAATCCAATAATATTTGTAGCCTCTAGAGTGTTAACAAGGTTTTTCTAAGATTTGACCTTGTGACCTAGTTTTGGACCTTACATGACCCACATTTGAAATTGACCTATACATCAATTAGGCAAGTATTCTGACCAAGTTTCATAAGGATCAATTGAGATTTGTAGCCACTAGAGTGTTAACAAGGTTTTTCTATGATTTGACCTAGTGACCTAGTGTTTGACAGGACATGGCCCACATTCAAACTTGACCTATATATCAATGAGGCAAACATTCTGACCAAGTTTCATTAAAATCCATTGAGATTTGTAGCCTCTAGAGTGTTAACAAGATTTTTCTATGATTTGACATAGTGACCTAGTTTTTGACCGGACATGACCCACTTTCGAACTTGACCTAGATTTAATCAAGACAAACATTGTCATCAAGTTTCATGAAGATCTGATGTAATTTGTAGGCGCTAGAGTGATAACGAACAATTGTGGACGGACGACGGACATTCAGCGATCCTAAAAGCTCGCCTTGGCACTTCGTGCCAGGTGAGCTAAAAACCTTGTTAACACTCTAGAGGCTAAAAATCTCATTAGATATGCATTTAATTTCAGTTGACTACGCAGTGATTTTTTCCCTTCAATTTTGAATTGGTCTGGTACCCCTAAGGTTTAAAATTTTGTTCTGTATTGCTAGCATTGTGAACAAAAATAGTTCATAAACTATGCTGATTAGAATCACTGAATAGACCTTGATCAAACTTTTCATTATGTATAATAAATTATTTTTTTAGCTCACCTGAGCCAAAGGCTCAAGGTGAGCTATTGTGACCGCTCACCGTCCGTAGTACGTCTGTCCGTCTGTCCGTCTGTCCTCAAGGTGAGCTATTGTGACCGCTCACCGTCCGTAGTACGTCTGTCCGTCTGTCCGTCTGTCAGTCTGTCCGTCTGTCCGTTCACTTTTACTTCAAACGACATCTCCTCTGAAACCCGCCGATTGTAGGGAGAGTTCAAACTGCTTATGATGTTCCTTGGATGCTTCTCTACAGAAGTTGTTCAAAAAAAAAGGAAAAAAAGCACAAACTCTGCTTGAAAAAGCAAAAAAGCAAAAATCTTTAAAAAATCTTCTTGCCCAAAACTACTAGGCCCTAAGCTTTGATATTTGTACAGTAGAATCTCCTGGTGGATCTATCTATAGTTTGTTAAAATGAAATCCCTAGGGTCACATTTGACACCACCCTGCACAGTTTAAGTGCTGCTCTAGGCAGGTTTTACAGTATTTTTGATTTAGGCAGAACTGTATTTACCTGAGTTACCCTTAATATACTATGGGCAAATAGCCAATATTTGCAAACATTTTGGATCCAGATCAGATGCAACATAATCATAATGCTACATCTAATCTGGATCCAACCTATTTGCCACTCATTTACCAACTTAACAGTTTCTAAATTGTTTTTTTGTACACTTTTCACATACAGTAGGTTTTAAGCAGACATCATTTCAGTCTGGTAAGGGTAAGCCCAAGCATTCTAGCCACTGAGGTCAAATATTATGCAACTCTGAACTGGTAGTGGGTATCACAGAACTGGTCATGATCAGCTGAACATGTTGTCTGCTAAAGTTTAGATATGGTTCAGTCTGATTCATACTTAGAGAAACAGGATCTGGAAGTGATCCACTGACAGTTATGTAATTATGTCTTATGCCATATTTATACATATGTTTAATATTGGTTTTGTCAGAGTTATCTGTATGTCTTTTCAATAATTCCACTTTAAACAGTCATGAAAATGTAAGATGCAAAAGTAAAGCAAAGTGTGCATTAACCCTTAGCCCGCCAAATAAATTGTCGTCTGCTATATTTCTCGTCTGCTTCAAGTTTCAAAGTTGCTCAAAATTGCTGAAAATGTTGTCCGAGTGTCAAACAGCTTGGATCCGGATGAGACGCCGAGTTACTCGGCGTCTAATCCGGATCCAAGCTGTTTGCATATAAAGCTATAGTCGTGAGTGGCAGGCTAAGGGTTAAGACACATTCTGCTTTACTTACAACCTGCTTTAGGTGGCCACCTATTTTCAAAATTAGAAACATGCTATGGGGTAATGGGTAAAATGAAATTGCCTATTTGGAAAGAGCCTGATGAGAGGAAGTGCCATTTGCAAAGGCCATAACTCTGACATCATTGTTTTTTGAGTTATTTCCCTTTGTGATATTTTCTTGTCAAGAAGACAACTTCAGTTCTACTGATGCTATTGTAATGAAATTTTATGTATGGAAAGAAACTGATGAGAGAAAATGCCATGCACAAGGGCAGCAATATTTAGTTTTTCCCCTTTGTCATATTTTATTGTCAGGAAAATAATTCCAGTTCTGTTGACGCTAGTGAAATAATTATCATTTATTGGAAATGGAAATAGCTTGATAAGAGGATGTGTCATGGATAAGGGTCATAAGCTTGGCAACAAAATTCGCTTTTGTCATGTTTTCTTGTCTGGAAGATAACTCCATTTATAGTTATATTAAAATGTTGTCTTGCCCAGTCAACTTAGGTACAAACTTCAATGTCCTCAGGTGAGCGAATTAAGGGCCATGGCCCTCTTGTTTAGATCTACATGTATTTGTCTTTTCAGAGTGAAAATTCTGCCAAGTAGATGTTTTGAGTGACCTCAGGAGAAATTTATGATGGAGCAAATCTATATCCAAGGATTCTCAATTCATTCACCAAGAAATTCCACACCCAATACTTAAAATGACATTGATGGCATCATTGACCTTAATGAGAGGACTAGAGAGTGCTCTTACATAAATGGAATAAGAATAAATAAGTGTCTTCAATATGAACACTTTGCTGCCTGTCCCTTTTAACCCATTACTCCATAGATACACATTGTTATGCCTGATATTTATTCCTCAATTGAAAAAAAAAAGTCAAAATTCATAGTCATGAATTTTTTTTCAATAGAAACATTTATATAATAAATTATTATAACAGATGGTAGCTTAAAGCAAGACAAAAGTGAAAAAAAATGCACCTTATGGTACATTTTGCTTTACTTTCAATGTGCTTTTAATTGGTCACCTATCTTCAATAATAGATATAGGATATGGTGTTAAACCCTAAATGGAATACTATAGTCAAACTTTAATAATGTATTTCGATCTCATTTTGGTGGAACATATTTGTATTTCAAAGTTCAAATATGCCTAAAATTTTAATTTTTAGCTCATGGTGAGCTTTTGCAATCCTTGAATGTCCGGCGTTCGTCTTCAACAATTTTAGTGTTTACACTGTAGAGGCCACAATATTTATTCAATCTTTCTTGAACTTGCTCAGATTGTATATTACCATAAGAGTTCGAATGAGTTCAATTCTGGTTGAAATCGGACAGATAAATCAAGAGTTATCTACCTTTGACTCACTGAAAATGCCATATTTAACAGTGTTTACACTTAAGAGGCCACAATTTTTATCAATTTTGTATCAAACTTGCTCAGATTATATTTTCCATAAGAGTTCGGATGAGTTCAATTATGGTTGAAATCAGACCAATAGATCAAGAGTTATCTACCTTTGAATTACTGCAAACGCCATATTTAACAGTGTTTACACTCTAGACGCAACACTTTTTTATCCAATCTTCCTCAAACTTACTCTGATTGTATATGGCTATAAGAGTTCAGATGAGATCTATTATGGTTGAACTCGGACAAACAGGTCTTGAAAGAGTTATACCCCCTTGAATTGCTGAAAATGTCATATCTAACAGTGTTAACACTCTTGCAACTACATTTTTCAATGGATTTATATTATACTTGCTGATCATGTATATAGCTATAAGTTCTCGAAGGAGTGTAATTATTGTTTAAATCTGATCATTGTGGCAAGATTTATCTACCCTTGATATACTTTGAAATGCTAGAAAAGGCTTCATTTTAATTAGGCTCTAGTTATCTGCTCTTTATGTACTATACTATACTAGAGTAGGTTGTATTCAAATGTTGTTAATATGCTATACTACAAATTTGAATGGATTTAGAATAAAACAGGTGAAATTCAAAGGTAAAGCTATCAGGGTTCATTTCAAATGGTGAGCGATATCAGGGCCTTCAGGCATTAATTCCATCAATAAGCATTTTACACATTTAACTTTTATTCCTCCAATGAAGTCATGAGTATGTATCAAAAGAAATATATCAACCTACTTTAAGTGTTTACCTGTCTATGGAGTAAAGGTTTAAAAAGAAAGGGCTGTTCTATGAGATGTTCCATGTGATTTGTAGTTTAGCAAGCACTCATTTCCAGATCAAGGAGACATCTAAAGACAAGTGACTTTTTAATGCAGGGAAAAATAATGCAGAGAGCCACAGAATTTTCATGCATAATTGTTAATATTCATTAAGCAATCACCAGACCATATTCTTGTATAAGTTAATAGGTGCTTAACCCTTTCCCACATTGCATGTTTCTAGTATTGAATATGGGTGTCCACTTAAAGCAGGTTGAAAGTAAAGCAGAATGTGCCTTAAGGCACATTCTGCTTTACTTTCAGCCTGCTTAAAGCTACCATCTGCTAGAATATAGGAAATATTTCTTATGATACATATTCATGACTGTATAAATTGGAACTATTTTCACCAGTGGAGGAATAAATTAAATGCGTTAAAAGGCGCTTCCATGTGGGAAAGGGTTAATTAATAACAGATTGACTGTAATCAATAACAAATCTGCTTTTGGTAGATGGGAGAAAGAAAATAAAATCATCAACTTGACAACATTTTATTTGTTTTAATTGTATGTAGGTACAACCAATCCTTGCTGTTTGCTTTGTTCATTCAACTATACCACAGGGCTCAAGATAAGGGGAGACTAAAATTTTTATTTCTGTATTAAACCCTATGGTGTCACTACAGTACTCATTAGGATTCTAATGAGAATAGTAACACCATAGGATTTGGAGCTGTATTAAAGGGGGATTTATTGGATTTGTATAGTTGACTCCTTCTTATCTGGAGCCCTGTTTAGACTACATGAGTACATGCACCATGGATAATCAAACTGGAGTTATATGCCTATTTTAAGCTACCATCTGCTAAAATATAGAAAATATTTCTTAATAAATATATTCATGGCTGTCTAAATTGTAACTATTTATTCACGAGAGAAAAAATTAAAGGCGTAAAAATGTGTATATTTGGAGTATTTGGTTAAACATACTTTAATCTTTCACACCATAGATGCTCATATTAATGTCTTTAATTTATTCCTACACTCAAGAAAATAGTTCAGCTTTGTAAAAGTCTTAAAAAAAATGTTTTCCACATCCTAGCAGATGGTAGCTTAAAACAGACTGAAAGTATAGCAGAATGCTCCTTATGTAACTGTAATGAAAACATTGTCGAGTAAAGGGTTACTATAGGTGATTGGCGCATATATGGGTAATTGGAGTAAAGATCAAAGCAAGCTGAAATTTGATCAGAATATATCCAGTAGGAGATTTCTACTCAAGTTAATTTTAGCCTATGCAAACTGTTGACACAGGTCAGAGGGCTCCAAATAGGGACCCTCTGAAAAGGGTCATCTTTGTCTTTCATGTTGCAATAAATTGTAACAAACTCATTGAAACCTACCAGTAAAACCTCTCTATTACGACCACTAAAAAGAAGGCTACTTGACTGCTTAAAGGACAGGTGACAGCTTCAATCAAGGGCAATGTATACGTTAACCTTGCTTTAAGCAGTCACATGTCTTAACTACCGGCTGCGGCTAATTCACACTATTTAGTGGCCTAATAGAGAGGTTTCACTGTATATTCATTATTAACCAACAGTGTACATGTGAAGAGTACACTCGTCCCATGCAAACAGTGAAGACGAAGATCAGAGAGTTCCAAATTCGGGTCTTCGTTGTTTATCAGGTTACAATAAATCGTTGCAACCTAGGGCCACATATTTACATCATTAACAAACAGAGTAACTGTTAGGAGTACACTTGTTTATTGCATACAGAGTAGATCCAGATCAAAAGGCCTCTCAAACTCATTGAAATATACCACCACATATTTACATCATTAACCCTTTCAAACCTACAGCCCTCTGTAGAGATTACTGATTACATATGAAAACATAGAAGACCCTGATCAGAGGGGTCCTTAAGGAGCCCTCTGATCAGGGGCACTGTTTGATATTTTCATTGCTTTTTTTGTCATAAAACCCCCCCAGCTGGTTAAAATGCATATACTAGAAGAGTCTGAAAGGATAATAAATACCCACAGGAGATATTTAGGGTTGAAAGGGTTAACAAAATGTGTACCTGTGAAGAGTACACTTGTCCTATGCAAACAAATCCCAAATCAACGGCCTTCTAAAACAGTCTTTTCTGTTTGTCACATTGCAATTAATTGTAACAGACTTGGAAATAGAAAATCTTTCTTATGGTATATTTTCATGACTATAAAGTGACTATTTTCTTTACTGGAGGAATAAATCGACGTATTTATGGGGTACTGGTAGCTTAAAGCAGGCTGAAATTAAACCAAAATGAGCCTAAATGTGCATTCTGCTTTACTTTCAACCTGCTTTAAGTGGTACTTGTCTTCAAAACTGGAAGCAGGCTGTTAAACATGGAATGCAACCTATCAGATAAATGGTTAACAGTAGTTGTTGCAGGTCTTTAACCTGTTAAACCTCTAATCAATAGATACACCTTTTTAGGCATTTAACTAACTCCTCCACCAAAGAAATTGATTTCAATTTATACAGATATGAAATTGTGCGCAGTCCAAATCATATCCAAGTAGATGGTATCTTAAAGCAGAATGCACTTTATGGCACATTCTGCTTTAATTACTATTACCCTGCTTTAAGTGGTCACATGGTCACACTAGAAACAGGCCACTGACTAATAATGGTTTTTCCTATTTTCTCTTTAACCCATTACCCTATTTCTAACCACTTTACCCAACATGTATGAACTATACATATTCAATCCTAACAAGTTTAGTTTTTTAACATCCTTTTCTGCCATCAATGGGCTAATTGGACGGCCCATAGAGAGGGGAGCGGATACAGAGAACTTGGGCGTGATGCCCTACTCTTACTATCGAAAGAGTTCTCTGCTTCTTTTAGATGCCAAATGTAAAGCACATACATCGACCTCGGTTTATAAATTCTCAACCGAAGGACTTGATCCGGCGGGGGATCAAACTCACAACCCCTGACGTAGTAAGTGGGTGCTTTACCCCTCGACTACGTCAGCCGGTCAATCCTAACAAAAAGCAACATGTATACCACATAAAAGTCACCTGACTGTTAAAAATATTGCCATTTGAAATATTTGACCTTGACCTTTCACCACACATGTCTAAAAGATACATATTCATACTCCTTCAAATGAGAGCAACATGAATACAAAATATAATGCTCAGATCAGATGGGGTTCACAGGTTATGGTTATTTAAAAAAAAAATTGACCTTTTGACCTATGTGACCTTGATCTAGGAGCTGACAGCTCAAAATCCCTCTTCATATTGGCAACATGCATTTTAACTTTATATAATTATTACAGCCGTTATATTCAAATGTGACCTAGATTTTGTCAAGATGGTCATTTTGACAAAGTATGATAAAGATTTGACAAAAATTGTGGCCTATATAGTGTGTTCACAAGCAAAAATTACACGGATGCACATAAGCAAACACAGCACGATCATATTACCTCACTTTGAGCAAAATGTGCTCAAGTGAGCTACAAACACTATTGTTGATTCACTGTTATTCGTGTGATAAACACCACAGGTAAAGAATAAATTATATAAGCAAACAGTGTAGATCTAGTGGTTGCTCTTTGGAGTTAATATTCACAACTTGATCAACAGTACATATTTAACTCCGAGTGTTTATGCAAGTAACTTCATATTTTAGTCGCCTCTGGGTCCAACAGATTTATAGTGCATTTGTTTATTGGAAGTTTCATGTGAATGATGGCAAGATCTCCAATTCAGAATCATGCTCCCGAATCAACTCAATATGTGAAGAGCACTACATAGGACACAAGGAATTATGGCTTTCTGAACACAAATATGGCATCAATCATACCAGGAAACCATCTGAAAGAGCAAACACCTTAGCAATTCCATCATAGGCTTGTCTCATTGGCTAACTTTTGTCTTCAGACTGTAAATGTTTCCAAGATATGAGTGGAATGACTGTGCAATAAATTACTCGTCACAAAAACCCAAAGTTATCTAAATCACTCCGAAAAGTCCCCTGGTTGCTTAAATACCACAAGCAGGCAAAATAACCTTCACTCTAGGCTGATTGACCATACAGTAGTGAGGGGTGACTAATAAGCTCCAACAGTCTGAAAGAGAAAAAAACGTACATATAAATGTCAACAGCCAAGTTCAAGTTAAATTAAGAAAATCAAGACTGTGTTCATTGTTTAACAAACCCTTCTCAAATGTCTGCAATGCTCGAAAATTGGAAAAAATGTTCTAAATTCAAAACATAAAAACCTAGGAAATATCCAATCAATCCTTACAAAAATTTTATTATAATTAATTTGAGCCTATACAAACAAACAAACAATAGAGTATCAAAAGTCACTTAGTGATACACGTCATGATAGCACACACGCCTTCACCCCTTTGGGCCCATTTACACCCCCAAACTATTTATCCCGGATCAGGATTTGCACCTGCAATCTTTAGGAAACAAGGCGACACCTGTCACACACCTAGCATGCCATCACAGGACCGATCATAGGGGATTCATTGATCATGAGACTAGTCCCCATTTAGAGCATTACCCTTACTTCTACTTCTACCATAATACGGCCTCCTTAATCGTGACTAACTGGCCATCGGTTTTGTGACCATATCTCGGTCAAATTTCAACTTACGTGGCTAACAATTTCAGTATAAATAGTTTGAAAACATTTAAAAAGATTGACCAAATCACATTTTTTTGTTTTGATTGCGTCTTTCAATTTAAGAGCAATATACGGGAGAGGGGTAGATCTATATTTTTCGAGAGCACGGCGTTCATTTTGTGAATTTTCCAATTGTTTTAATTGTTTGATTTCAAATAATGTTACATATGTAATCATGTATACCTATGATGACTCTAAATCAATAGCTGTCAAGTGCCGAAAAAGAACGTATTAAGAGAAAATACGCATTTACTTACCCTCGTTCACCCGTTACGAACCATAACGGCGGCCAATAAACTTGCTGTATCCCGGCATGTAACGTAAATATAACACGCTCGATGAACAAAGGAACCAGTTTTCCGGATGGTTGAGATACTTAGCAACAGCCAATGGAATGCCATGTTTCATATCGCTCATTTGCATAAATAGTTTGCAATCGACAAAAAATACGCATCTGTACTGAATTTTGCTCCACAGTACTCTTATTTCGCAGCGACTTGTAACAAACGCTTATGTTTCGAAGTCATTTTTTGTTTATTGAACAAACACAAACTATTGCGTTTAATTAGTGCATTTGCGAGCATAGGGCGAGTATAAGGTGGTTTTGACCCTAACTTCACTGAAATTTCGGGGACGAGCTCATGTAATCGCTCGACAGGCCGAGTTGTATACCTTGTATATAAATATAGTAAGGGTACAATTTTTTTTTTTTTCAGAATTTTTTTTTCTTATTTCGAGAGTATATAAATATAGATCTAGTAAGGGTACAATTTTTTTTTTTTTTTTTTTTTTAAATTTTTTTTTCGAGAGAACCACCTATGGCCTAGATCATTAATATTTGACATGTAGCTTTGCCTTATGATCCTCTACCTAGATTGTTCAAATTATGACCCCCGTGTCAAAATTGGCCCCGCCCCCGGGCTTATCAGTTTTACATAGAGTTATATAACATAACATACTTTTATTGGCTCAAACATTTTTACAATGTTTCTTGCCATTTGAAGGCAAAACAAGATGAACATATTTACAGAGAAGCAATATATCACTGCAATACCGTATACTGGAGTAAGGCGGTATAATATAAACAGTTAACATTTCTTTCATGTAACCGTCATTCAAATGTTAAATTATTTTTTTTTATCTCATTTCAAATTAGTATAGATTTTAATAGGCTTTTTGAATACGTGTTGGCTATTATCTATCTTGTAAATATTTCAATGGTGAAACAACTGGTAGCAAATAGTGCACATCCAGACCAGACGACTGTCATAGTCGTCCGATCTGGCAATACACTATTTACTATATTCTCTAAACATAACTAAGATGAAATGGATCAAAAAGATGTGTACACAATGTATATGGAAACATATTAATATACATACAACATAATAGTCGAAGTTATTCCCTTAATCTATTAGCAAAATAGACATATTTTGATAAATTAAAAAGAGTATTTCTGCTTTTACTTTCCATCAATTGATTAAATTTTGTTAAAGTGGGCCATCTACAATATCTGGGTTTTAAGTACTTTTTTCTCAAGTCATTGTAAAAAGGACAAACTAGGGTAAAATGATACTCATTCTCTACAATATTCATGTTACAATATATACATTTTCTTTCCTGTCTTGGTAAATTTTCAAATCGACCTATTTCTATTCTTAATTGATGTGACGATATTCTAAGCCTTGTTAATGCTATTCTATATTTCTTTTCGTGTATTTTATCAAGATAATTTTCAAAAACCATGTCATGTTTGACACCTGAGTATGATGTTAGTCTCGGTGAGTTATTTATTTCTGAATACCATTTTTGTTTATACATATCAATTATTCTCTGTTCTATTTGATGAAAATTTATGTTTAATAGATCTTGCTCTAACCAAATATAAAGTAAACCATGAGTTTCTAAAACGTTTTTAAGTTGATATGCCCAATTTAACCCTCCATAATTTATACCATTGTCAGTATCCGATCGTAACATATTGTAAACACGTTTAACTAAGAGGTTTTCTCCCAATTTAATTATTTTTAACCAATACTTTATTATATGTAGAATTCGCATAATGTGCATTGGATAACGTCCTAATTCGCCATACAAAGCAACAAGGTTGGTGGATTTTCTAACATAAAGAACTTTTCTGCAGAATTTCGTATGAACAATTTCTATATTTTTACCATGGTGAAAACCCCACACCTCAGAACTATAATTAAGGACTGGAGCAACGAGAGCATTGAATAGTTTGTTTTTCTCTGAGGTAGGTAATTCCATAGTATTGTAAATTAAAAATAGTTTGTACAAGGCTGAAGATGCATGTTCTGCTATACATTTTTGCGTCCTATACCAGTTGGCATTTTTAAAAAAGTATACACCTAAATATCTAAAAGATTCAACTAATTCTATTTCCTGTCCTTTTAAGTAAAATTTATGTGACGAAGGGCGAGATCCTTTTTCAAATATCATAACTTTTGTTTTATTTATATTAATAGTTAAACCCCAAGTATCACAATAGTTTTGTACATCATTTAACATTGATTGGAGGGATTGGGCTGAAGAACTGAACAATACTTGGTCATCTGCAAACATTAGAATGAATAACTTTAGATCTTCAATCGAAAATATATCTTCTATATCTGTGTTAATGCTTTCGACAATATCATTTACGAACATCATAAAAATTATCGGTGAGCTGGGGTCCCCTTGTTTTACCCCTGAATTTAAGTGCACCCACTCTGTTGACATTCCTTCGTTGTGTTTTATACAAGCTCTAACAGACATGTACATAGATTTTATTGCTTTTACAAATTTTCCACTAACCTTTTGCGCTAATAATCTTTTAAACATAAAGGATCTATTTATACGATCAAAACATTGTTTGTAGTCTAAAAATGCTGCATAAACTTTTTTACCCATGGATAATGCCTTTGTAATTATTGAATGGAAGACGAAAATACAATCAACAGTGCTTTTATGCTTTTGGAACCCAAACTGGCATTTTGTAATTTTATCATACTTTTCTGTCCATGTATTTAATCTATTAAGTAGGAGCTGTGAATAAACTTTTGCTAGAATATTACTTAGAGTGATACCTCTGTAATAACATGGGATGTCAGCATCGCCACCTTTAAATATAGGCACAATGATCCCCTCAGATTTACAGACGTTTCGGTAAATGACCAGTTCGGTAAATTGATTTTATATAGTGAAAGTCTGGACGTTTCGGTAAAAAGGTAAATTATAGTAATTATAGGATTAAGTATATCGCACATCGCACCTCTCTCGGTAACAATGAGATTGTGGCACAGTGTTTGTGCCAAGTTTGCAGGGTTGTTTTAGTATGTGTTGATCCTGATCTACCAACAGATACAATTGTTCGGCCTGTTTACAAAACGAAATAAAGGGCATGTGAAGGGGGTAAAAATAACTTGATTTCTTCAATATTTTTTTTTTTCATTTCTTCTATAAGGAGATGAGATAATTGTTACATCTCAAAATAATTAAGAACTAAAAAAACAAAATTTATATTTATGGGCATGTTTATAATATACATATTTACAGAATAATACTCAAATGATAGATATGCGTAACACAAGAAGACCAATGTAGAGCTCTACGCAATTCACTACCATTGCGTTGTTTTTCTTTAAGGTGAAGTATCTGTAGATTAAAATCATTTTGAGATGCTTCTGATTTGTCTGAGCAGGATTCAAACTGTTCGCAAGTAACTTTGACTGATTCCAGATCTGCTGACCTTTGTCTCAGCTGCATATTATATTAAGGACTTGTAATTTTGTTTGTCAAAAAGTTTGGATTCTGATCGCTGTTTCTGATCAAAATCCAAACTTTTCGGCAAATATTTATTGGGTTTAATCAATTGCTGATCTGGGTCTACATTGTTTACATATCTAACCATGCAAAAATAAGAAACACTGTCGTAAATGACTAGTAAACTAAAGATGGACATAGGAGATAAACATTTATATACATATACGCCCACAATGCAATCTGCTTTACTTTCAAAGTGCTGTAAGTGGTTACAGGCTATGGGGTTAAGTTTGAGGAAACCTATTACAATGATATTTACACTGACTAAAACGAAATGTGAAGAAAAGCTATGTGACACTTCATAACCGACTTTATTGCCCCAATTCGGCATAGAAATGTTACCAATTCCAGAACTAGATCGTATAGTTTAGACCCAATCCATTTGCAAGACGTTACAAGGTACAAGTGATTAGAGATCAAGCGCCATCAGTTATTGATCTAGCGAAAGGTGTGATATACAGACCTGTACATAAACCTATAATTACTATAATTTACCTTTTTACCGAAACGTCCAGACTTTCACTATATAAAATCAATTTACCGAACTGGTCATTTACCGAAACGTCCGTCACCCTCCCCTCACCCCATCTGTCGGGATATTCTGCGTTTAAAAAAAGTTTATTGTAAAATTTAAGTAATAATGGTGATATTATCTCGTAGGAAACCTTAATTATTTCTGCACTTATTTTATCTGGGCCAGTAGCTTTATTATTCTTTTGTTGAAAAACAGCTTTCTGTAACTCAATTTCTGTGAATTCTGCATCAAGCTCTGTATCTACTGTATCTGGGTCATCTGTAATCCCATCGCCTGTATAATTTTCCTGTATTTCATACAAATCTTTGAAATGTTTAACTAAATCTTCCTCTTTTAAATTTGTAGATTGGGGTGTCTTTTTATAAGTTTTTCTTATTGATTGCCAAAATTTTCTAGGCTGCCGTTTCGCCATATTACTAAGTTCGATCCCCTGTTTACGTTTATAATTCATTTTTGCTTTTCTTTTCGTTCTATTGTATTTAGTACGGGCATTTACAAAGGCAACTCTATTCTCACCATTTTTATTTCTACAAAAAATATTTCGTGTTTGTTTAAAAACTCGTTTAGCATGATAGCAGTTTTCGTCAAACCATTTGTTATCTGTGGAATGTGATTTTGATTTTGTAAAAGTTTTTGAAAAAATAGTTGATGCACTTTCAGTAAACAAAGTAACGAAATCGTCCAAAACTGTATCAACTGGGGACGTACTTATCTTTTCATGAATTAAGACTATTTCGTTGTTTTTGGAAGATAACAAGTTTAGAAATTCAGTTGATTTATTTTCATCGAAAATAATTTTAGTTTCTGTACTATTTTCATCATTTAAAGTATTCGTGTTTTCATGCGATACTATTTCTAAAGAAAATGATAAAGGAGCGTGGTCATAGTGCTCATTAAACTCCTCAATACTAAAATCGCAAATTGTATTTACCTCCCTTTTATTTACAATCAGATAATCTACAACGCTTAAGCCCCTTTGTGAACAAAATGTATATTGGCCAACGCTTGCATCATCACCAATACGCCCATTCGCTATAACAAAGCCAGTCGCTTTACACAATTGTATGAGTTTACGTCCATTGTTATCAATAAAAGTGTCCCTATTTACCCGTAAAGGAAACGTTTCACCATCAAAACAATCATTTTCATCATCTAAATATTCATCATATGATAATAAGTCTGTTTCATTTGATGTGCGACTATACAAATCGCCAATGATATAGATTTTGCCCAAGTCCGTGTATTTCTCTATCCCAATTTCTATTTGCTCGAAAAGGTCAATATCACGATCGTCTAACACGTGCGAATTCGCTGGGGGAATATATACCAAACAAATATATACATGTTCATCATGAGAAAATAACGACTTGTCTAATTTAATCCACATTAAACCATTTTGATCTTTTTCAACAACTGATATGTATTGTTTGTATTTATTTTTATAGTAAAAGGAAAGACCGCCGCTATATCGACCCTTTCGAGCACCTAGTTGTTTGTTTCCGAAAATATGATCAGAATCAAAACTTTTAATGTCTAAATTTAACTCATGTTTTTTACTAATCCACGTTTCGGTGCATAGTACAATGTCATAATTGTCACAGTATTGCAAAAAATCGTCGTCTGCTAGCTTTCGTGCAAGACCGTTTACATTCCAGGCTACTATCTGTAACTTCTCATGACTGTCCTATAACTCCATGCCGTTCTGGTCACTATCGCTGTTATTGGTGCGAGCACTGGGGTTTACAAGTCTGTCATTCACATAAAGTTTGTCGCGTACAAACTTAACCCTGTGCCCCTTTTCCCTTTCCCTCAGCATAATCGGTCGTAACTCTCGACGTGTATCTCGAACCTGTTTTGGCCACTGCACTCCGACACCGTAACCCGTGCGCTTTAGCTCGTCAGAAATGTCCTTCTCGAATGATTTATTTCTCACGCCTTCACGAGCCTTGTATGAATGAAATTTTACTACGATTGGACGCGTTTGTTTTTGGTGGATCGATCCAACACGATGGGCCCTATCAATAGGGATTTGATCCAGATCTTCCATATGCAGATTATCTGCGCAGAAATTTTGTATTAAAGATTCACAATTTTCACCGGCATTTTCCTTAATTCCATAAAAAATAAGGTTTTCTCGCATCGATCTGCATTCAAGGTCAAGGACTTTTGATTCAAGGGATACTTTTTCGTTTTGCATTGAATTTGCCTTGCTTTCGACGGTTTTGCACCTTTTCGTCAAAGTTTCAATTTCTGATTTCGCTTTCAAAAGATCACTTGTATTCGAATCATTTTGACTGGAGTTAAAAGTACATGACTGTTCAACCTCATTCAATCGGATTTCAAGACCGCCAACTTTAGTTTCAAGATCTGTAACTTTCACTATAATAGAATTTACAGTTTTTTCTATGCTGTCAATCTTTTTCATTGAAGATTTGATCTGTTTAACATCATCGATTAGCTCACTGGCCCATGTTGGGGTACCTAGGTTCGAGCCCTGGGCTGTGTTTGGGTTAACATTAGGATAAGGGTAACTGGGTGGGGTCATGAACGGACCGTGTCCTGGTTGAGCAGATTGGGCAAACTGTCCAGAGAACTGTGAAGGGGTGATCGGTGTTGTCTGCACCTGATTTCCAAACATAGTGGATTGATAGAAGGCTGAAAGTGCCGAAGGCACCGACTGTATAGTGTTTATCGTTGACCGCTGGTCAGTATGTTGAGTGCTCGAGGTACACGTACCTTGTTTAAAATCTGGTTGAATGGTTAAACCGGTTTGGCTGGGTGTGTCGCTTGTGTCCGATATTGGTGAAGTTGGGGGTGATCGCTTTTTCCTTCTTTTTTTGGCCTTACGAGCACCGACGATGAAACCTGGCTGCGTCGACATCCAAATACAAGCTTCATAGTTTGAGCTAGCCCAAAAGTTGGTTTTTTAAAATGCGAAAACCATACAATTTACTAGTTTAACGACCAGCTCTTGTAAACATGTCCATCTTGACCAATATCACGTGACACGTAAACCTTTAAAAATCTTCTTCTCTGAAACTGTGAGGCCTAGATCTTTAAAATTTGACATATAGCTTTGCCTAATGGCCCTCTACCAAGATTGTTCAAATTATGACCCCTTGGCCAAAAATGGCCCCGCCCTTGGGCTTATCAGTTTTTTAGCTCACCTGAGCCGAAGGCTCAAGGTGAGCTATTGTGACCGCTCATTGTCCGTAGTACGTCTGTCCGTCTGTCCGTCCGTCCGTCTGTCCGTCTGTCCGTTCACTTTTACTTCAAACGACATCTCCTCTGAACCCGGAGATTGTAGGGCGGATTCAAACTGCTCATGATGTTCCTTGGATGCTTCTCTACAGAAATTGTTAAAATGAAACTTTCAAGTGGACTACTTATTGTAATTTATTGAAAAAAGTGAAAAACTTTAAACAATCTTCTTGTAAAAAACTGCTAGGCCCACAGCTTTGATATTTGTTTTTTAGTATCTCCTGGTGATTCTCTCTCAAAATTGTTAATATCAAAACTAAAACTGACCATAGGGATTCACCATAGGGATTTTTTCATTGCCGCTTTATGCAGGATTCATTGCCGCTTTATTCAGGTTATACTGTTTTACTGAAGGTTTAAGCAGGGTTTCAAGCACCCTTATACTAAATCACCTATATTTGCAAACAGTTTGGATCCAGGTCAGATGCCACATAATGCAGCATCTAATCTGGATCTAAACTATTTGCCACTCATTTACATATTTTCTTATATTTAGAAAATATAAGTTATTATTTTTTACATATTTCACATACAAACATTTGGAGCAGACAACAGTTCAGCATGATAATAGTCAGTTCTCCCTGAGACGGTCTCTTATTGCATAACTGACCCAAAGCTAGCTCTGAACTCAGGTCACTGAGATACATAGCAGAAATTATGATGTCTGCTATTTTATGCTCAAGCACAACTTAGTTCAAGGCATATTACTTTTGGTCTGTCTGTTTGTTTGTTTGTTTATCTTTCTGTCTATCAGTCCACAATTAATTCTTGGCCATAAACAGTATGGATCCAGGTCAGATGCCACATAATGCTGCATCTAATCTGGATCCAAATTTGCCACTCATTTACATATAGTTTCCTATATTTAGAAAATGTAAATAATGATATTTATTAACCTATTAACGCATACATATTCCTTTTTATGTCTTTAATTTATTCTTCCACAGAAGAAAATAATTTCACTTTATACAGTCATTGTTGTCTTTAACAATTGCTTCAAATGACATCTCCTCATATATTGCTGAAAAGATTTCAACCATGTTCCTTGGGTCAAGTTGTTTCAAAATTGTTCAAAGAATTAAAAACAATGTAGAACTCTGGTTGCCATGGCAACCAAGTGAAAAAATAAGGAAATCTTAAAAAATCTTCTTGTCTGAAACTACAAGGGCCAGATCTTAGACATTTGTCACATAGCATCATCTACAGGTCCTCTATCAAGTTTGTACAAACTATGCCCCTGGGGTCAAAATTGGCCCCGCCCCGGGGGTCACAGTTTTACATAGAGTTATATAGTGAAATTTTCCAACGTCTTCTCCTCTGAAAATAATATGGCCAGAGCTTTGATATCTGGCATGGTGACACTTTTAGATGTCCTATACCAATAAGGTTCAAATGGTTCTGGTCGATTGCATATCATCTACAGGTCCTCTATCAAGTTTGTACAAATTATGCCCCTGGGGTCAAAATTAGCCCCACCCGGGGGTCACAGTTTTCAAACGTCTTCTTTTCTGAAGCTAATATAGCCAGAGCTTTGATATTCGGCATGGTGTTACTTCTAGATGTCCTTTATCTATTTTGTTCAAATGGTTCCAGTCTGTTGCATATGTAGGTCACAGGAGCTAAAAATAGATTTTTTCAATGGAAACTTAAAAAAAATCTTCATGTCTAGAACCCTAGTATCCTGATCTTAGATATTTGGAACATAGCATCATCTACAGGTCCTCTATTAAGATTATTCAAATTATGCCCCTCGGGTAAAAAATGACCCCGTCCTGGACATAAATCATTATCTCCATTTTGATGTACAGCTATTCTCAGGTGAGCGACATATGCCCCATGGGGCTCTTGTCTTCAGAAAACCTTTAAAATTCTTCTTCTCTGAAACTGTATGGCCCAGATCATTTATATTTGAAATATAGCTTTGCCTTATAGTCCTCTTCCATGATTGTTCAAATTATGACCCCCGGGTCAAAATTGGCCCCGCCCAGGGGCTTATCAGTTTTACATAGGAAAACACATATATTTCGTCACATATATATAGGAAAATCTTTAAAAATCTTCTTATCTGAAACTGTAAGGCCCAGATCTTTCAAATTTGACATGTAGCTTTGCCTTATGGTCTTCTACCAAGACTGTTCAGCTTATGACCCCTGGGCCAAAAATGGTCCCGCCCTTGGGCTTATCAGTTTTTCATAGGAAAATCTTTAAAAATCTTCCTCTCTGAAACTGTAAGGCCCAGATCATTTATATTTGAAATGTAGCTTTGCCTTATAGTCCTCTACCAAGTTTGTTCAAATTATGACCCCCGGGTCAAAATTGGCCTCGCCCCGGTGCTTATCAGTTTTACATAGACTTATATAGGAAAACCTTTAAATTTCTTCTTCTCTGAAACTGTAAGGCCCAGTTCTTTAATATTTGTCACATAGCTTTGCCTTGTGATCCTCTACCAAGATTGTTCAAATAATGACCCCGTGCCAAAAATGGCCCCACCCTCGACTTATTAGTTTTTCATAGGAAAACCTTTAAAAAAACTTCTTCTCTGAAACTGTAAGGCCCAGATCATTAATATTTGACCTGTAACTTTGCATTATGGTCCTCTACCAAGATTGTTAAAATTATGACCCTTTGATCAAATTTGGTCCTGCCCCAAGGCTTATCAGTTTTATATAGACTTTTATAGGAAAAACCTTTAAAACTCTTTTTATAGCTATATATAACACGATATTGTTTTGCCCAGTCAGCTTAGGTGCAATGTTCTCAGGTGAGCGACTTGTGGGCCATGGCCCTCTTATTTTTTTATTTTACAGTAGTTCCGTAATATCACAACTAGTGTGAATGGTGTGAATTACCGGTTTGATGGAAATGTGCCACTCTGCCGGTCGGGCATTGGGTAATTTCTGTGCTCCCAATTCCATCATAATGGCTTGAATGTTTTGTCACATTTGTCTCCTTCACTATCTACATGAACATAACCAACCCGGTTGTCACATATATCGTCATCGCAAGCACATGCGTGAGAGGGCTGCACATTTTCTTTTTGGCATTTGCATCACCTCGATGAGCAATAGCTTTTGCATGCGCATCTTTTGAAACAAATTATTGCAGAATGTATTTTGTCATTTTAATCAGAACAAGGTGATTATTTCAAACGGTGCCCCAACTAGCGTTAACTGGGGGTGGTAGTTTGAGGTATTGCTTGGTGGCTGAATTCCAGATAAAAAAAACTGGTACGTTTGTAGTTATTTCTCTTCGTAAATTTTCATTCAGTGCATCACATGTCGGCGGGGGTTTCGCACTTGAAAAAAACTTTCTTTGAGAACAGGTCATACCTGACACTGTTGATGTTTTCTTCTAGCATGTCGCTGTATAAACAGACACTGCCTGTGTCACAGCTTATGTTGCACGTATTGATATGTCGACTGGGTCCTCTCCAACGTCTCCATGTCCTTCAAGCAATGACACTATTCGTGATGATGGTGCTCCAACGTTCTTCGCCGTTCCATAAAATGCACTATTAGAGTCACAACCCTCAACGCATGTATGACGGCAAACATTTGAAAATGGTCTCCAAGGTCTGATGCTTTTGTCGTGCATATGAATAAGATGTTATATTTGGCGTCTGAATATTTGATCCAGTGCTATTCTTCGACAAAATTCTGCCACTTCGGAATCCACAGAACAATATTTGTAACATGGAGCTCTCTTACGACGAAATCTATATGTGGAATCATTCTAGAGTTTGCCTCCTCATGGTCAGATCGTAGTTCTTCTACACTTTCACAAGTGTTTTTCAGTACTTTTACTGCTTTATCTGTGTCTTTGAAACCGCCTCATATCATCTGGTAATTAATTTTCAAACTGTTCAGTCAATTCTCTCAAAACGAAATCCGCCTTGATATTGTCGATCTTGTTGACATGATTTAACAGTAACTTTGTTATTTGCCTTGACATGGGCGTTTTCGTTGTCTGATTTCTTATTTCCTGCATCTCTACATGCCCGTGCCTCGTCCTTTCCCAGGACTTGATAGATTTTTTCATACTAGTAGTTATCCCCAACCAGAACTGTGTATTTGAGTGCCACGCCTAAAACTACTGATGCAAATTTCTTTGAAACATCACCAAATGTTTTACAATCAGACCTTTTGGAGCATAATTATCATCCTAAGCAACATCAAGTTAATGACTAAAAGCCCTGGGTGTTCTTTTATGTCAAGCTGCTTTATTTCCACCTTTCCTTCAAACCTAGACAATGTTTTCTTCATGTTACCATCTAGATTGAATGGTGCCAAAGGAACGGGGTCAGCTCATATGAAACTAGTAGTTTCTAATGCCGATGAAACTAAAAGTTTCTAACGTCGATTTCACGATTTTTTTCCGGCTACAGTCAGCTCACTGAATAGTTAGTTATCTATGTTAACGAATTCAATCTTCTATTTTGTCTTGATCTTCATTGGTTTGTTCATTTAAGAAAATGTCTTGTTGTTTGGTTTGGCATTGGAGCCATGCAATCAATACGAAAATATTCGTCGAACACCTCAGCGGTCTGCAAGTTTCCAGATCTACGGGACAGTCAAATCATTTACTCTGGCCCCAGTGATTCATAAGCCCTTTCTCCGTTAGGGTAAGTGTATAGGAAGACCTTTATTTGGTAAGGATATACTCATTGGACCTGCATCCAGAATTGCTTGAAAGTAATATTGGGTTGGCATCTTCCAATTACGTTTCAACGTGGCTCAGACATGAAGGGAACAAGTGGCTATAATAAGGCTCCGCACTGGACACAACAGGCTTAACTCACATATGTTTACCAAGATGAAGATAGCCCCATCCCCCTTGTGTACTTGTGGCCTTGAACAGCAAACGACTTGGCATATACTGCAGAGGTGCCCACATCTGGACGAGAAAAGGAAGCATATGTGGCCAGAGTTGATACCTGTACAGACTACGCTATATGGACGGATTGAGGAATCTAGGAGGATCACATCGTTCATGACAGAATCTGGACTTGCGTTGTAGACGGTGAACGCCAGTAAGTAAGTAGCATGGCTCAGACAAAAATTTCTTGAACGTCACTTTAACTGTTGATAGTGTACATGTAACAGTGAATGCTTCCTCTTGGAAACATGTATGTTTGTTTAGAAAGTTTATATTTAGTTGCATTCCAACGAATTTAACCTACTCCATCACATAAATGTATGTGTTGACGTTTCTAAGTGCAGCAGTTTACCATTGGTTTCCATTAAAGATATTTCTTGGATCTTCAAAGGCATCTACTAGAGTTATCACATTCAAATGAATGAAATTATAGTGTTTTTAACCCAGGACGCTATTTATTGTTCATAAATGTCTAGTTTTGTTTTTCAAACGCCTTTATCCTTATACATGCGTTGGGTTAATCACTCGGTGATCGACATATTTTAATATGTACATGATACATAATCGTTCACTGCGCCATATGGCCATTTGATGTCTTGCGATGCCATGAAACCAAATTCAATCAATCAATCACGAAGCTCGCACGTTTGGTGTTTAAAAATGCCCCCATTGATTTTTAGACCTTTGGTACAACGGTATGTTTCTTTTCGCGTATTTCCACATGGCGGAGGTGGATTGGCAGGTTTATAAAATACTAGAAATAGTATCATATGAAGACTCATGGTAGATGTGAATCAACCGCTTCTATATAAAGACTAAACTCAGCTGTGCGACAAGACTAAACAAATTGAAGAATCAGAAGATTCAGTTTATAGCAGTAATCTACATGTTGCTGATGGAACATGTTTAATCCACCCGTCAGATGACAATTTGTCTGTAACATTTTTGGAATAATAGAAATAATGTGTTTCTTGCTTGTTTCTGATGCACGCATTTTTGTTTGCAAATGTAATGGCTGCCAATGAAGGGATGAGCTCTGCCACTATTCGAGATACCACTGTTAGTGAGTGCTGGTGTCACCAACGGTTACATGACTCAATGAACTGAGACAACATGCATGTCGTGGGTTGTTGAGTATTTATGCGATACTGGCAAAGTAAACAATCCATAAAGGACCCATTTCAACACCAAGATCTGTACATGTTTCAACAGCATGTGCCCTTCGCTTATCTAGAGAATTGCCACATGAAAGATTATGCTGGCTGTATAATCAAGGCATGACCATGAACAGCCATATTACCATAAAGATGCTGTTATGACAAATCTGTTAGCACAATATGTTATTTTAACATGAAGTTATGTGACAATAATATATGTCGACACTGTTTTTCATTTTATCAATACCAAATAGTGGCAATCGATTAGAATTATATATTTTGACCTATCCAACACCGTCTAAAGGCAATTTTAATGTCAGCAATGAATTTATTGACCAGAAATTAGCTAGAAAGCATGTGTCACACCAGTCCTAGTTCCAAGACAAAAATATTTTCGGATATTTTCAAAATGGTCGACAGAATGGCCGACGGCAGACATCTTGGATTTTTAGATGTTTTGATTTTCATTTTTCCGATGGTTTATGCAATTCCCATACACTTAAGGAAAAATTAGCATCATGATTTGAAGAGAAATTCACGTATCATGTCTACTAATAAGTTTACATACTGGGGAATAAGAAGCTGGATTTTAGTATTCAGGGGCAGATAATCAATACTAATTTTCCGAGTCATCCGGCGGCCGTTTAACTTCAAACAAGTGCCATTCTGTAGAGAATACTTGCACCTTTAACATGATATAGGTCTCATAAATTCCGGCTATTTGGGAACCTAGGGTCCAGTCAGCCCTGAAACTAGTTGACATGCTTTCCGTTTATAAGAATTAACACTGAACGCTGGTGGGTGGGGTAAGTAAAATGACTGTAGAAAAAATTCTGACCCCTTTTGAAATTGGCATCCGCATAAAATCTTCATAAAAATGCATTACGAATTCGGCAATATAACTGAAAAATTTCTGCAACACCACTTGCAAAAATTTTTTTTCACTGGGCTGGGCGCCCTTACTAGTATAGTAAAAACTTTAAAAATCTTCTTCTTGGAAACTACTGGTCCGAATTGAAAATAATTTTACCCGAATGTGCCAATGGTGACCCTCTATCAGATTTCTTAAAATAATTTTCCTATCTTAAAAACATGGCCGCTAGTGGGTGGGGCAGATTTTCCTTATATGGCTATATAGTGAAAACTTTAAAAATCTTCTTGTCTGAAACCGCTGGTCTGATTTGAAAGTAATTTCACACAAATGATCCATGGGTGACCCTCTACCAGAATTCTTAAAATAACCTTGATATCTAAAAAAACATGGCCGCCAGTGGGTGGGGCACATTTTCCTTATGTTACTGTATAGTAAAAACTTTAAAAATCTTCTTTTGGGAAACTACTGGTCCAACTTGAAAATAATTTTATAACATAACAGACGACGTGAGCGTTGAATAACACCCGTTGTTTAAATGTCATATATAACTAGTTATATAACTATGCAAATGAGGTACGCCACGACGTCTTTTACTTGTGACGTCGTTAAAATGTGTTCTATGCGCGTTCGATTTCCAACGTCTTCATTCCATCATGTAGATTCAATTTATAGATTTTTGGTATAATTAATCAATATTAGATCTACATGAAAGTGTTTATTAATACATATAACAACATAAGCATTATGCTAGTGAACGGGGTTAATTTGGAACAACTTTTTTCCTGTATAGATCTACTTATATCGCGCTTAGCATTCACTTGACCTCAAAGGCTGCGATAAATAACATTTCTAGGTTTTGTTATAAAAAGAATATAACATTCGTGTTAATAATTTATTGGATTTATCAAACTCGTCGGCTGCCAGTGGGTGGGGTAAGTTTTCCTTATATTTCTGTATAGAAAATCTTTAAAAATATTTTTCTCTGAATCTATTGGACTGATTTCAGAATTTTTTTTACACAAATAATGATTCATGGGTGCATGACCCTTTGCCAGTTATCTTCAAATAATCTTCCTAGCTCAAATATGGCCGCCAGTGGGTTGGGGTCATATAGTGAAAACTTCACCATTACTGGTCAATTACCCAGACCATAACATGGGTACCAGGTGAGCGATTTAGGGCCGCATGCGGCTCTTGTCAAAATTAGAATCAGGCTATGGGGTAATGAGTTAAGCTTCAAGCAATACCAAAATCTGTATCTTACAATTTTCAGAACTTGCGCCTAAAAGCCTTGCAGTGGAGAACAGCACTTTAGAGTATGCATATGAAATAAGCAAAGCAGCAAACACTACTGGGGACAGTGACGAGATGAACCAGGAGTCAGGGGGCAGGGCATTTGGTACCAGACCACATGATTCTATTTATGAACATTGTGACACAGGTGCACAAGAATCTCAGTCCTCTAACAAAGAACTATCGGAAGACATTTCACAGATTTATCATTCCGTATTAAATAATTCTAAAAAGACTATCAACAGCCATGGCATAGCTACCTGGAGTAGATTTCAAAAGCCTAGTGTCATGAAACGCACTATCAGTATAAAAACTTTACAATTCAAATATGATGCTCTAATGGAGGTTGAAAGGGGTATCAAAACCCAAGCCCAGATAGCCCGAGCTCTTAATATCAGCCATAGTACAATGGCAACTTGGGTGAAACATGCAGAATCTATCAAAGAAGGCTATAAGCTTTATGGTCCAAAGAGGAGATACATGAGAAATGGCAATTGGGTTGAAGTTGAGGAAACTGTTCTCAAGTGGCTTCAGAATGCATCGGAAAGAAAAGAACGAATTACAGGACCTTTGTTAAAAGAAATGGCTCAAAAGTTTGCTGACAGCAAAGGGATCTCTGATTTTACAGCATCAGCGAGTTGGCTTGATCGTTTTAAAGAACGCCATGGTATCACATTTACTCGCAAAGAACTTACAAAGAAAAGCTCTTAGAAAACTCAGTCTGCAATAATTACAGTGGAGATGTATTACTTCTGGCAATGTTTGCTACTCGTTTTCACCAATTCCGCAATAAATATGCCTTTTTACGCCTATTATTAGCTCACCTGAGCTAGCTCAGGGTGAGCTTTTGTAATACTTGAATGACCGGCGTGCGTCGTCAACAATTTTAGTGTTTACACTCTAGAGGCCACAATATTTTAAACTGTTCTCAAGTGGCTTCAGAATGCATCGGAAAGAAAAGAACGAATTACAGGACCTTTGTTATAAGAAATGGCTCAAAAGTTTGCTGACAGCAAAGGGATCTCTGATTTTACAGCATCAGCGAGTTGGCTTGATCGTTTTAAAGAACGCCATGGTACCACATTTACTCGCAAATAACTTACAAAGAAAAGCTCTTAGAAAACTCAGTCTGCAATAATTACAGTGGAGATGTATTACTTCTGGCAATGTTTGCTACTCGTTTTCACCAATTCCGCAATAAATATGCCTTTTTACGCCTATTATTAGCTCACCTGAGCTAGCTCAGGGTGAGCTTTTGTAATACTTGAATGTCCGGCGTGCGTCGTCCGGCGTGCGTCGTCAACAATTTTAGTGTTTACACTCTAGAGGCCACAATATTTTAAACTGTTCTCAAGTGGCTTCAGAATGCATCGGAAAGAAAAGAACGAATTACAGGACCTTTGTTATAAGAAATGGCTCAAAAGTTTGCTGACAGCAAAGGGATCTCTGATTTTACAGCATCAGCGAGTTGGCTTGATCGTTTTAAAGAACGCCATGGTACCACATTTACTCGCAAAGAACTTACAAAGAAAAGCTCTTAGAAAACTCAGTCTGCAATAATTACAGTGGAGATGTATTACTTCTGGCAATGTTTGCTACTCGTTTTCACCAATTCCGCAATAAATATGCCTTTTTACGCCTATTATTAGCTCACCTGAGCTAGCTCAGGGTGAGCTTTTGTAATACTTGAATGTCCGGCGTGCGTCGTCTGTCGTGCGTCGTAACAATTTTAGTGTTTACACTCTAGAGGCCACAATATTTATCCAATCTTTCTCAAACTTGCTCAGATTGTTTTTTACCATAAGAGTTCGGATGAGTTCGATTATGGTTGAAATCGGACCAATAGGTCAAGAGTAATCTACCTTTGAATTGCTGAAAATGCCATATTTAAGGGTGTTTACACTCTAGAGGCCACCATTTTTATCCAATCTATCTCAAACTTGCTCAGATTGTATAAGAACATAAGAGTTCAGATGAGTTTGATTTTGGTTGAAATCAGACTAATAGGTCGAGAGTAGTCTACCTTTGAATTGCTGAAAATGTCATATTTAAGGGTGTTTAGTACTGTTTACACTCTAGAGGCCACAATTTTTATCCAACCTATCTCAAAATTGCTCAGATAGTATAAGACTATAAGAGTTCAGATGAGTTTGATTTTGGTTGAAATCAGACTAATAGGTCGAGAGTTATCTGCCTTTGAATTGCTGAAAATGCCGTATTTAAGGATGTTTACACTCCAGAGGTCACAATTTTTATCCAATCTATTTCAAAATTGCTCAGATTGTATATGACCATAGGAGTTCAGATGAGTTCGATTATTGTTGAAATCGGACCAATAGGTTGAGAGTTATCTACCTTTGAATTGCTGAAAATGCCATATTTAAGGGTGTTTACACTCTAGAGGCCACAATTTTTATCCAGTCTTTATCAAACTTGCTCAGATTGTATATGACCATAATATTTCAAAGAAGTGTTAGTATGGATGAATTCGGACTAATAGGTCAAGAGTTGTCTGCCCTTGAATTGCTGAAAATGCCATATCGAACAGCGTTTACACTCTTGCAACTGCAGTTTTCAATGGATTTTGATTTTACTTGCACACAAAGTATATACCTATAAGTTCTCAAAGGAGTGCAATTGTTGTTGAAATCTAATCATTGTGGCAATAGTTATCTGCCCTTGATATACTTTGAAATGATAGAAGAGGCTTCATTTCAGTATTGTTTAGGCTCTAGTTATCTGCCCTTGATGTACTCTACTATACTAGAATTATGAGGTTGTATTCCAACATTGTTTACATGCTATACTACAAATTTGAATGGATTTAGATTAAAACGGATGAAACAGAAAGGCAAAGCTATCAAGCTTCAGTACAACAGGTGAGCGATATCAGGGCCTTCAGGCCCTCCTGTTTATTCCTCCACTGAAAAAATAGTTAATTTTTATACAGTGATGAATATGTATCATAAGAAATAGTTTCTATTTCCTATCAGATAATTACTTAAAGCAGGTTGAAAGTAAAGCAGAATGTGCCTTAAGGCACATTCTGCTTTACTTTCAACCTGCTTAAAGTGATCCTCTTTCCTTAAAACTAGAAACAGGCTATGGGGTAATGGGTTAAACTTGTAGGCAAAGGTTTGTTGGATAATTATAGGAATTATTTTTTATTGTGCAGTATTCATGACTTTATGAATGAATGGTGTTTTATGGCCTAACAACACAAGATGGTCATGTAGAGCCACAGAGCTCCAGATAAGGGGCTTATTTAAACTAAAATCTTTATTTCTGTATTAAACCCTAATCTGTCACTACTCATTGGAATTGTCTCTTCGAGACGATTCCAATGAGTAGTAACACCACAGGATTTGGAACTTAAATGAGGGAGAAATTGTTCGTTTTGTTCAGTTTACTCTGTCTTATCTGGGGCCCTGGAGCCAAATAAAGTCATCATCAGGGCTGTATGAAATGAAGCTATTTTCTTTAGTAAATTACAGTATAACCTCTGTCGATCGACACCTCTCGTGACCGGAAACTTCTGTTATCCGACCCTGCTGTTTGGTCCCGGCAGTTTCCTTATATAATTTATGGGTAAACGGCCTTTTGCCCCTTCGGCCTTTTGCCCCTTCGTCAAAAACGCCTACACGGAACTTTGCCCCTTCTTGATTTTACGCACACGGCCTTTTGCCCCTTCCCGTTTTTTCATACACGGAACTTTGCCCCTTCCAACACGGACTTTTGCCCCTTCCATATCGAAATATTGCCCCTTCTTTATCAAAATTCAGATTTATATATAGTAATTTTGTCTTTTACAATTCAAATTTGTCTTTTACAATTCAAATTTCTTACTTTTCAGTAATCATTTCCCGATTTTGTCTTGAGGTGAACGTAAAATTCATGAAATCATCATTATCGCTATCACGCTTGATTCTCGCGTGAAAGTAATGCAAACATAATTTTCACTTCACGCTTAGTTGGTTCTCTATTGAATAGGCAATTTAAACGTAAAGGAACTAAAAAGACACCGACACAACGTACACACTTTAATCTTTATTAAATAATCAAGTTGATTGATAATAATGATTGGTAATAAGGTTGTTTGCTAATTACTTTGTCTGTTTGTCCCAATTAACAATATGAAAAGAATAATTAATATCATACTCTTAGCCTTCGACCGGACGGATAATGATAAAAATCGGCCACAACAGAACAGAACACATATTTTATTCACCCAGGGTTTTACCGACAACAAGAGGATGTATTAAAATTTGTAAGTAATAAAAACTTTATGGTTCCATTTCGATAACGAAGAACAAAAAAAAAGTGTAAGGTATGTGTATAGATAATTGGGCCTCGCGTTTTGTTTACTATGGTTATTTTGACTGGGATACAGGTATATATGCACCGGTCGGTGTGTGTTGAAGTGAATATTTCTCACGCGAAATAAATACAATGTTGCGTTCGTTTTATTTCATCCGAAAAAAAAACAAATTTAGTGTTATAAATAAATATATACACGGAAGATATTATCGGATTTAACAGGAAATGAATCCGTCAGGTCAGTAGACTATATTAGAGTAAGCCGGCCATAAATAGTAGATAGATCAATATCAAGAAAAAATATTCTAGCAAAGTTCTACTCTCAATGATAAGAAATGGGGAGGCTGACGAAGTCGAAGGGGCAGATTTCTGCCTGTCAAAGTGCAGACTTCCTTCCGTGGGAAAATAGGGAAGGGGCAAAAGTCCGCCCCTTTGAAAAAACAGAAAGGGGCAAAAGTCCGTGTTGGAAGGGGCAAAAGTCCGTGTTGGAAGGGGCAAAGTTCCGTGTCGGCGTTTTTGACGAAGGGGCAAAAGGCCGGAGGGGCAAAAGGCCGGTATTCCTTATATGTAACCTAACTCTCTCTTGATTGGATCCTCTGTTAACCGTTATCAGACATACCTTGACGGACCCAAAAAGGCAAATTAGAGGTTTTTCACACCCCATTATCCGACGGTATGCTGACCTTTGATCATTGACCGACTATACACGTGCAGGTGATAATGACACATATTGCTCGGATGGCCGTGTAAGACAAAATGTATTGTTAAAACAATGAGGGAATAATGTAGGGGTTAATAAGATAACTTCAGTCAACATATGTAAGCAACCCATTTAGGGTCGCAGTGCTGCAAAGACCAATAAATACGAAAGAAGACTCAAGCAGGAAACGCAACACAAACAATACACCCATCTCTAAAGCAGAACACACACCCAGCCATACCATAACAAGCACACACACACACACACGCAATACCATTCCTTCATCTACACACTAAATAGAAAACACGCAAGACAAACATAAAGCTAAGTGAACATAGGAGCCCGCCTTGGTACGGTCAGTAGCAATCAATAATCAATTATAAATTAATTAATTATTAACAACCACTGGGGGGTTAAACCTGGGTTTAGGGGCGCCCAACCTCACACTTATCTCCTATATTCACCTATAAAGACGAACAGTGTACATAAAATATAAACCCTGTTCCACAACCTTACAATCAAAAAGACCGCCAGCACAGTAAGTAAATACATGTAAAACATCTAACAAAATTCTCTGACAGGATTATTAGTAACACGGGAAAGAATTAAACATTCAAGCCCGTGTTAAAAATAACCCACTATGGCAACGGTCAAATTGTACTCAAGCGAATAGTCTGCAGTCACGAGTAACTCATCCATCCTTTCCAACTATAGCTAACCATTATTTCGTGTTCAAAATGGACAGGTATATGCAAATCGTCCTCACCGTCAAGTTGTCAACATTAGTAGTACGAAATATATATCTAATGCGCCCTCCGCATAGGTCGAGTCTATAGTAATAATCGCAGGCGTAAAAATGTATGCTAAATATATTGAGAGAAAATAAAAAATATTCTCACGTTTTGAAGTTTTTTTTAATTTCCCGCTTGTTCGACATAACAAGAGAAGACTGTACTTATATATAAAATGTAAATACGAATGTGCCGGTGTTTTAGTCGATCCCTTAATATCTACATGTATGCGTGTTTACTTCCAATTGTACACTGACTATACACGTTTATGCCTACTGTAGAAAGAACAATGGGAAAACCGTATAGATCCGGAGCAGGGGACTCCTATTTTAAACTGGAAGAACCTGAAAGGGATACGCTGTAGTCATGCATATTTAATAAGTCAATCGGCATCGAATAATTTGCCTCGCAGCGACAATCTTTGGGTGTGTAAACTTGTCAACTTAGGCCTAATTCCGTTAACTGACAACCTCTCTTAACCGACTTACAAACATGGAACCATGGGGTGTCGGATAACGGAGGTTAAACTGTAATAGATTCAAGGTGTAAAAAGGTGTATATATGGGGTAATGGGTTAAAACATTTAATTTGTTATTCATTGCTGTTAAAATGAAACTATTTTCTTCAATGAATGAATGAATTTCCCCCATAGCATGTTTCTAGTGTTGAAGATACGTGAATTTTTAAGGCAGATCATTCTTGCTTTCAGCCTGCTTTAAGCTACAACCTTCTAGAATATGGAAAATATTTTTTATGGTATATATATATTCATTACTGTTTAAACTTGAATGAATATCTTCAGTTGAATGAATGCTTATTTATGGGGAAATGGCTGAAATGCATTAAAAGGCATATCAATGGAGTAAAGGGTTAAAAGAGTCAAGTTATGCTCGAACCTGATGCAGACTTGTTATGTAAATAGTTTGTTCCATTTATTGTTCTTAGTTTAAATTCAATGTACAACAATCTTGTATTAGTCCATTACCCCATAACACATCTTTTTATGCCTCCAATATATTGCTCCACTGAAGATAATAGTTCCACTTTATAGTCATAAATATGTATCTGAAGAAAAAAACTATATATTCTAGAAGATGATAGATGCATTCTGCTTTACTTTCATCCTGCTTTAAGCTATCATCTTCTAGAATATAGAACATATTTCTCCAGATACATAATTAGAACTATTTTCTTAAGTGGAGCCATATATTTGAGGCATAAAAAGGTCACCTATCTTCAACATTAGAAACAGGCTATTGGGTTAAGCGACCACCAATGGAAGTGGCTTTGAGATTTCGTATGAAAGATGGCTGCAAATTCAGTTCATTTCTTAAATTTACATTATATTTGCTGTAATTTCTAATATTAAATGAACATTTTATTAGTATGCATGTATGTTTAATCCATATTAGAGGTTAACACGAATAATGTGTACGCTTAAAGGAACAGCCATAACTGCATTACTCAGGCAACGCAACAAAACAAAATGATTCATGGCGGCAAATCCATAAGCTCTGCCTCCTCAGTGCAAAATATCCACAAGTCCTGCCCCATGAAAAATTAAACATCATTTTGTTCGATGGAATTGAATGGGAGAATGTAAATATCTTAAAATAAACTGTGTTTACAGTCAAAGATATTATTGTCAAGGGTTTACTTTACGAATTCTGATAATTGGTACACTTGTTTAGGTCCTGTAGGCGAAACCTGAAAAAATTATCAAAAAATGTGAAATTTCTGAGAATTCACCAACATTTTCAAATCGATTGAAAGCTAAATTAAAATGATCTTAGAGATGTATTTTGTTAGTTAAAACAATGTTTACCTTTCATTGTTCAATTGTACCCATTATAACCTCTCTAAGAAGATTACAATGTAGAAATTACTACTAGAATTCAATGGATTTGAAACATTTGGTGAATTCTCAGAAATTTCATATTTTGACAATTTTCTCGGGTTTCCCTTACCTAGTGCTTTGATACATGTTGTAGTTAGATAATTGGATTGTTTAGAAGACTTGCTGTTAACCTTTTACCCCATAACCTGTTTCTTATTTGAAGAGAGGTGACTGCTTAAAGCAGGTTGAAAGTAAAGCAGAATTCACCTTTAGGTCCATTCTGCTCTACTTTCAACCTGTTTTAAGCTACTAGCTGCTAGGATACAGAAAATATTTTATGGTTCATATTCATAACTTTGTAAATAGAACTAATTTTCTTCAGTGGAGGAATAAATTAAAGGTGTTGAAATGCCTATCTATGGAGTAAAGGGTTAAAGTGTTTTTAGCTCACCTGAGCTAGCTCAGGGTGAGCTTTTGCAATCCTTGAATGTTCGGCATCCGTTGTCAACAATTTTAGTGTTTATTCTCTAGAGGCCACAATTTTAAGGCCTTTCGCTACCGGAAGTCGGTCTTGTGGGCGAGCGGATATGCGTCTGGACGACACAGACTTTTTTTGTACGTGTTTATACTAGAAAATTTATATAAAGGAAATGTTGATACGAATTAGTATAATCCTTCATAGCGCAGTCAGTACAGTGATTGACTAGCAATTGAAAGGCCATAGGTTCGAGACCCATGCGATCCAAATATTTTTTTAAGTGTCTGATATATTGACTTCTCAATCCATAACGCAGTGATCAAGGGATATGTTATGTTTTGTCTTCGTTGATTAGATTAAGTGATGTTATATACGGTCCAATTATATTTCCACTTACATGTACGTTTTATTTTAATGACTTACAAGTCAATAAAATCGGTATACATGTATATACGATTTGATCGAACTATAAAGCCACACATTGAAGCTTATCAATACGTCAATCTTTTCAAGATCGATATTGCCCATTATTATTATGTTTAAATAATATAATTAACCTTGTATGCAAGTCCATGAATAAATAAAAATGCATTTTAATGACAAAATTATAATGTTAAGGAAGGTAACTGTATCTCAACTTCAAATATCCCACATTTTAATAAGAAAAACTGTTATTACAACAAATCCTGACTGTAATATTTTCTAATTTTTTCAGACTAACTATTTCATCAACCATATATTTGAATAAAATGAAAACAAATGTACATTGAATGAGTCAGTTTTTCGTAATTCAATTTTTTACCATTATGCAAAATTTAAATAGCTGATAACATCTTTCTGAATACCTTTATTCAAAATGATTTTATGTTTTCTTGTAATGACTGTTGTGGACTACTTATTGGGCGAGACTTGTAGTCATTAGCTTTATTTATTTTTGAGAAAAATAAAATCATCAAAATTCCAGGTTTTTGTCAGAAAAAGAGACCTAAAAGACAAACCACACGATAGATTTTCACACATTGTTTCTTAGGCTATTATCATTCTTCATGAAAAGTTTCATACACATTGTATGGAAATTAAGCGCACCTGCGAAGTACCTTAATCCAAACTTTCTGTAACTTGCTCATATTGTATATTACTATAAGAGTTCGGATGAGTTCGATTATGGTTGAAATCTGACCAATAGGTCAAGAGTTATCTACCTTTGAATTGCTGAAAATGCTATATTTAACAATGTTTACACTCTAGAGGCCACAATTTTTATCCAATCTTTCTAAAACTTGCTCAGATTGTATATTACCATAAGAGTTTGAATGAGTTTGATTATGATTGAAATCCGAATGATAGGTCAAGAGTTATCTACCTTTGAATTGCTGAAAATGCCATATTTAACAGTGTTTACACTCTAGAGGCCACACTTTTTATCCAATCTTTCTAAAACTTGCTCAGATTGTATATTACCATAAGAGTTTGAATGAGTTTGATTATGATTGAAATCCGACCAATAGGTCAAGAGTTATCTACCTTTGAATAGCTGAAAATGCCATATTTAACAGTGTTTACCCTCTAGAGGCCACACTTTTTATCCAATCTATCTCAAACTTGCTCAGATTCAATATGACTATAGGAGTTCAGATGAGATAGATTATGGTTGAAATCAGACTAATAGGTTGAGAGTTATCTACCTTTGAATTGCTGAAAATGCCTTATTTAAGGGTGTTTACACTCTAGAGGCCACACTTTTTATACTATCTTTCTGAAACTTGCTCAGATTGTTTATGACCACAAGAGTTCAAATGAGGTTGATTATAGTTGTAATCAGACGCATAGGTCAAGAGTTATCTACCTTTGAATTACTGAAAATACCATATTTAACAGTGTTTATACTCTAGCAGCCACAATTTTTATCCAGTCTTTTTTAAACTTGCTCAGATTGTATATTACCATAAGAGTTCAAATAAGTGTGATTATGGTTGAAATCAAACTAATAGGTCAAGAGATATCTGCCCTTGAATAGCTCAATATGCCATATCTAACAGGGTTTACACTCTTGCAACAACAGTTTTCAATGGATTTTGATTATACTTGCACACAGAGTATACAGCTATAAGTTCTCAAAGGAGCGCAATTACTGTTGAAATCTAATCATTGTGGCAATAGTTATCTGCCCTTGATATACTTTGAAATGCTAGAAAAGGCTTCATTTTAGTATTGCTAAGGCTCTAGTTGGATCTGTGGTGTCAAACCCAATGATGAGGTACTCGTTGATACTCTGTATGCCAGATTGGGGATACAAGAAGACGGCGGCTTTGAGAACAAGACGTCTGAGATGGTATGGACACGTTGTCCGTGCCACTTCATGCACCAACTCAACCATGAGTATGACAGTTACTGGCCCTAGAGGTAGAGGGAGACCAAGAAAGTCCTGGTCAGACTGCGTCAAGGCTGATATGAACATCTGTAGCCTTGCAGGCATAGATCCACAGAACAGAGAAGCGTGGAGACTGGGTGTTAGACACTCTAGCCACCTGCTGCCTACCCCAGTCCCTGGGACACCCGCAGCAGTTGAAAAATAAACTCAGGATCAAGTCAAGTCTAGTTATCTGCCCTTGATGTACTCTACTGTACAAGAATTATGAGTTTGTATTCCAAAATTGTTTACATGCTATACCACAAATTTGAATGGATTTAGATTAAAACGAGTGGAACATGTATTCAGTACAAGAGGTGAGCGATAGCAGGGGGTAAGCGGACTTGAGCCCCCCGGCCGATTTTGCGCGGGCGGACACGAGCCCCCCGCCTGTTTTGCGCGGGCGGACATGAGCCCCCCGACCCACCGTATGATAAGATACATGTTTTATTGTGTAAAATTGTAGATTTAAAACATCAAAATGTGTTTTTTAAGTCTTATTTTGTCATTATTGTACTTTATATATTAAGCTTTTAACCCCAAATGTTTGAGAACTTTGATATGTTTGAGAATTATGAGACACAAAAAACACCTTTAATTAGGATTATAAGGACAATAGATTCAAACAATCTATCAAACTTACACGTTTGACTGGCGGTGTTACTTCAGTAAAAAGAGTCAATTAAACAATTAATTCCATGTATCATCAAAGTGTTACCGACAGGCAACGATTATCTTATTTTGTCACCATTGTGTAATCAAGTTGACATAGATCTATCATCATTATCTTTTTTCTACGAGGTATCATGATTAAAATGAAACAATTAATAATTGGCGAATTAATACTAACAAGCAAGGCAATAATTCTAACCGAAGAAAAACTTCATTTTTTGCTACAAATATTAACCAAACATTAGTTAATTATCTGCCCGACCAGGGGGGCTTATGTCCGCCCGCACAAAACAGGCGGGGGGCTTGTGTCCGCCCGCGCAAAATCGGCCGGGGGGGGGGGGGGGTCAGGCCCTCTTGTTTGTGTTTGTAATATACATGATCACTCCAGTGACACTGGTAGGCCTGAAGTTGTACTGAATGCAAATAAAATATCTTGTATAAGAGTTGTATACGCGCAGTTCGGAGGCAGACTGCGACTGTCGGACTTCGACTTTCAAGCAGGGCCCGTCTCAAAGAGGTTTTGAAAGCCTAAAACCTGCATTATTGCGGCAATCAATGCCTATCCATATTTGACCGCTACAGTATAGCTGTTGAATTTTAAAACATTAAATGGTGTTAAAGCATATCGTTAGAACTCTTCTCGTCGGACCACGACTCTCATTGCACATAATCAGGATAGAAAGATGAATAAACGCAGGCGTTTAAGCAGACATTATTTTACAACAGGCTAAAGGTTAAGAATGAAATATGCGTGGAGACCCTGTAAAGGTATCCTTCCGAAACGCCCGCTCCTAATTTGAAAAAGAAATTACTTTGTTTAGCTGGATTGTTTCGATCATACATATGTTAATTCTGAGGCATTTTGAAGAAAATGGAAATCAAAGTAAAAAATAGATAGATAAGGAAGCAATTTCTATTGCTTCATGTTGGCTACCGATCTGACACACTTTGGAGAAAACGTTATTCTTCCGTTCAAACGCAAACGCATTGTAATGAAATATAGAAAATGACAATTCTTTTGAACAATTCTGACTACCAGTTTTAACCTGAATGGCAAAACGTTCGGAGCAGGCGTCTGATCTGGCTCCAAACTGTTTGCAATTAAAAATAATAGTTTAAGCGTAAACGCGGTTATTTGGAAATAACCGTTTCTCTACTGTACTCTGCACGCTGCACACGGGGCTAAAACTGCTATCCTAAACAGCAAACAGGGGTAACTGAACACCCTACGGTCTATGGTGTTGAAAGTTTGCTCTTTAATGGACTACCCTAGCTGACAGTATACCTATAACAGTCATACTCATTATAGATTGTTCCGGAGTAACAAGTAGAAGTAAAATTCACAAGTTTGAAATTTCCATAACATTCAAATCAAATCAAATCAAATCAAATGAATATTTATCTATTGTCGGAACAGTTTTTAACATGTAACATAAGCTATGTATAGCTTTTTACCGACATTACAGACGACAAATTTAGCAGACGTTATTATGTCTCCGAGAAAGGGTTAAAATGCGACGGGTTGAATTTGGCATAGAAAAGTTTATAAGTCTCGCGCAAATATCGAATTGGCTGAAAGTTTTCAAGTACATAAGTTTGGGTCCAGATATGACGCCGACAAGCCATTCGTCTAGTAACGACTAAAATTGTTTCACACTCATAGTGGCAAGTTTCTTCAACTAGAAAGGATTAACATTACTATTGTATAGGGTTCAGGGAGAATACCGTTACATATCGTCCATGAGCTTGACCTTTAGCCTGTTATAAAATGGTGTCTGCTTAAACTCTTGTGTTTCTTCATCTTTCTATTCTGATTATTTACCATGAGAGTATAGGTCCAAAGGGAAGAGATCGAACGATATGCTTTAATTCCATTAGACGCTTTAAAATTCAACAGCTATAATAATTATAACGTTGAAATATGGATAGGTATTTGCCGCAATAGTGCAGGTTTTAGGCTTTCAAAACCTCTTTGAGACGGGCCCTGCTTGAAAGTCGAGGTACGCAGTCGCAGTCCGACGTCCGACCTGCGCGTATACATCTCTAATTGCACATTACCAGTTGATGGTGCAATACAGCTCGACAGTTTTTGCGGAAACAGCCGATCAGATGAGCGCCTTTGGCACGTCAGTCTGATCGGCTGTTTCCGCTAAAAACTGAATACAAGCTGAATTCATTACCCTGAAGCACACCCCTAACTGGTGAGTGGTGATGTGTTTATTATTTATGCCTTCAAATGCACTAACAACAACTAAATAGTTGTTTAAACCATTTTATAACCAGAAACATTTGAGTTTTGAAGCAGAGCAAGAATGTTACAAAGAATAGAGCAGAACTTGAACATGTACATGTATCCAGGATATGGAAAGGATGTCTGAGTAAAGAACAAACAGTAAGGAGTAAGAGACTCCAGGGGTCCGTTTCATAAAACTATCTTATCCTGTGGATTTGAGATGTCACAAGACATGGTTAGATGGAGAAATAAATAATAATTGAGACTTTTATAATCTGACTTACGATAACATTTGTCGTAGGAAGTTTTATGAAACGGGCCCAGTGTATCTTACTGTACAGATACACACAGAACAGCTATATATTACAGGAAGGCATATGATAAAGTTAATAAGTAGTTTGTTGACCCAAACATATACAGACCATATGTATCCCAGGGTGGCAGTTGGTCTACATGTGTAAATATTTGTGTACAGTGTAAGAAACTAAAGGTCAAGAAGTTTGATTCTTTTATGTTTAACCTTTCCGCACCCCTACAATAGCTTGTATTTCAGTATTGAAGACTGATGGTTGCTAAAAAAGGGAGGAAAAGTAGAGTAGAATGCCCCTTTAGCTACACCTTCTACTAGGATATAGGAAATATTTCTAGTGATGCATATTGTAGTTATATCCGACTGTGAAAGTGGAACTTTGACCTTGACCTCTTCTTGACTTGAAATGTTTTAAATGGGCTATAGATATATTGGTTAATTACAGTTTACTGTTTCGCCTGACATCAACCCTGCTTACTAGAATACTTTGATACTGATACATTTGTTGTCCTGAACCATTCCCAATCCACCCATACTACCCAACTTTGATTTGACCTTGACCATATTTGGACGTAGAAAAGATTCAGAATATATTGGCAAGTATGCCAAAGGGGGCATACGTGTTTGTTGAACACTGCCTTGTTTAATTTTGGAATACAGAGATTTATTCAACTTAACTCATTCAACACTAAGTAACTCTAGTTGGTTATTGGGTCCCTTGTGGATCATTTCATTTACCCAAACATGAACCAGTCTACTTGGAATTCTGGGTAGTGGAATAATTTTTGGTCTAAAAATTAAGTATATTAAGCATGTCCATGGTGTTGAAAGAGTTAAACAAGTTGTTGTCATTGAAACATTGAATCAAGAGTAAAGATTAAAGTTTGGTATAACCCTTTCCCATTATATCAAAGCATACAGTGTTTACGACAGGAGCATTCTGCTATATCTTCAGCCTGCTGTAAGCATCCGCCAAGTCAGGATGTAATAATTTACATGACTTTGAAATGGCAGAAGCTTTAAAATACACTTCTATGAAAAATAATTACATGTGTATGATTTTCATGGGTTAACTCTTTCACTGCCAATGGTGCCAAAATGCAACTTTGCAAACAGTTTGGATCTTTATCAGATGCCGTGTAATGAGGCATCTGATCAGGATCAAAACTGTTTGACACTGATATTGACATTTCTTCAGTCAAAACCACCCTAAAGCTGACTGTAGAAATACTGCAGACGACACTACCAATGCAGATGATATTTTGGCCATAAGAGGGCTAATGCAGATGAGAAAACTTGGCAGGGAACAAGGGGAGTATGTCAAACAAGGGCCACTATGGCCCTAAATCGCTCACCTGGTACACAATGGCAAACTTGACCTATAGTGACCTAGATTATGACTGGACATGTATACCCACAATCAACAAGTAGAATGTAAACAAGATTTTCCAATGATTTGACCTAGTGACCTAGTTTTTAACCGGACATGACCCATATTCAAACTTGACCTAGATATCAATGAGACAAGCATTCCGACCAAATTTCATCAAGATCCAATGAGATTTGTAGCCTCTAGAGTGTTAATAGGTTTTTCTAAGATTTGACCTAGTGACCTTGTTTTTAAGCGGACATGACCCATATTCAAACTTGACCTAGATATCAATGAAACAAACATTCCGACCATTTTCATTAAGATCCAATGAGATTTGTAGCCTCTAGAGTGTTCACAAGGTTTTTCTATGATTTGACCTAGTGACCTAGTTTTTGACCGGACATGACCCATATTCAAACATGACCTAGATATCAATGAGACAAACATTCTGACCAAGTTTCATCAAGATCCAATGAGATTTGTAGCCTCTAGAGTGTTCATAAGGTTTTTCCATGATTTGACCTAGTGACCTAGTTTTTCACCAGACATGACCCATATTCGAACTTGAACTAGATATCAATGAGACAAACATTCTGACCAAGTTTCATAAAGATCCAATGAGATGTGTAGCCTCTAGAGTGTTCACAAGGTTTTTCTATGATTTGACCTAGTGACCTAGTTTTTAACCGGACATGACCCATATTCAAACTTGACCTAGATATTAATGTCACAAACATTCTGACCAAGTTTCATTAAGATCCAATGAGATTTGTAGCCTCTAGAGTGTTCACAAGGTTTTTCTTTGATTTGACCTAGTGACCTAGTTTTTGACCGGACATGACCCATATTCAAACTTAACCTAGATATCAATGAGACAAACATTCTGACCAAGTTTCATCAAGATCCAATGAGATGTATAGCCTCTAGAGTGTTCACAAGGTTTTTCTATGATTTGACCTAGTGACCTAGTTTTTGACCCAACATGACCCACATTCGAACTTGGCCTAGATTTCTACTAGACAAACATTGTGATCAAGTTTCATGAAGATTGGAAGATATTTATAGCTGCTAGAGTGTTCACAAACCAATTGTGAACGGACAGACGACGGACGACGGACATCCAGCGATCCTAAAAGCTCACCTTGGCACTTCGTGCCAGGTGAGCTAAAAACTAAATTCTTTATTTCTGCATTAAACCCTCATAGAAGTGACAAACATAGGATTTGGTGCTGAAACAAGTGAGAAAATGTTAGATTTTTTCATTGTACTCGGTCTTATCTAGAGCCCTGATGTGTTAATTGTATCAGATAAGGTCTCATGGTATTTTGTTACGACTAACAAATACTGCTGTGTCCTACTACTCCATATTTTATATCAATTGTCATTCTTTCATGTACATATTTTAAAAAATAAAATACTACATGTACAACAAATGTATCTGTTTTTGGTATTTTTTTTTTATCTTTTAATGAAACTAACACTTTTTAGCTCACCTGAGCCAAAGGCTCAAGATGAGCTATTGGGATGGCCTTGTGTCCATCGTCAGTCAACGTTAACAATTGCTTCAAATGACATCTCCTATACCACTTGACAGAATTTAACCAAACTTTACAGGAATGTTCCTTGGGTCAAGCTCTTTCAAATGTGTTTAAAGAATTATAAACAATGCAGTACTCTTGTTGCCATGGCAACCAAAGTGAAAAAATAAGGAAATCTTTAAAAAATCTTCTTGTCAAAAACTGCAAGGGCCAGAGCTTAGATATTTGACACATAGCATCATCTACAGGTCCTCTATCAAGTTTGTTCAAATTATGCCCATGGGGTCAAAATTGGCTTCGTCCTGGGGGTCACAGTTTTACATAGTTATTTAGTGAAATTTTCAAACGTCTTCTCCTCCGACACTAATATGGCCAGAGCTTTGATATTTTGTATGGTGACACTTCTAGATGTCCTTGACCTATTTCAGTCTGTAGCATATGTATGTCACAGGAGCTAAAATAGATTTATTTCAATGGAAACTTAAAAGGATCTTCTTGTCTAAAACCCTACTACCCTAATGTTAGATATTTGGCACATAGTTTCATCTATAGGTCCTCTATAAAGACTGTTGAAAGTATGCCCCTCGGGGAAAAAATGACCCTGTTCTGGACATAAATCATTATCTCCATTTTGTCAGCTATTCTCAGGTGAGAGAAATACTGAATGCCCCATGGATATGTTCTGTTCTGTTCTGTTTAGTTTTTAGCTCACCTGAGCTAGCTCAGGGTGAGCTTTTGCAATCCTTGAATGTCCGTCATAAGTCGTTAGTCGTTCGTCGTCAACAATTTTATAAGAGGCCACACTTTTTATCCAATCTTTCACAAACTTGCTCAGATTGTATATTACCATGAGAGTTCAGATGAGTTTGATTATGGTTGAAATGGGACCAATAGTTTAAGAGTTATCTACCTTTGAATTGCTGTAAATGCCATATGTAAAAGTGTTTACACTTTGTAGGCCACAATTTTTCAGCAACTTTCTCACACTTGCTCAGATTGTATATTACCATGAGAGTTCAAATGAGTTCGTTTATGGCTGAAATCGGACATATATAGGTCACAAGTGACCCTCACAGAGCTCCAGATAAGGGGAGTATTTCAAAAACTTAAATCTTTATTTCTGCATTAAGCCCTATGGTGTTACTATACATTAGAATTGTCTCTTCGAGACGATTCTAATGAGTAGTAACACCATAGGATTTGGGGCTGAAATAAGTGAGAAAATGTTGGATTTGCTCAGTTTATCCCCTCATATCTGGAGCCCTGCCCTCATCAGACAATCTTGGTCTACCCTATTTGCTCAAAGTGTTCATACACAGCATGAGAAGAGTTTATCCACTGCATGGTTTTCTGCATAACTATACAGAGCTCCCTCCCAACTACGGCCCTCCTAACAAGGACTCCCTCGATCCTTACAACGATGCTTGCTGCTGTTCCCCAAACAAAACATTTATGTCTTAACACATTAGTTGTTGCAATAGTGTCTGCTCTTTTTCTAAAAGTTACCTACTAGTGGACATTTTGACATTAAAAATAAGAAGAGTGACAAACAGTTTGAATCCAGATCAGAGGCCATGTTATGTGGCATCTGATCTGATTTCAAGCTGTTTGCAAATGTAAACCAAGTCTTAATTTTCCCTCCCTATAACAACTTCCTTTTCCTATCCATGTCTCCCATTGGGTATGTTGTAGAGAGGGAGCACAGTATAAACCAGTCTGTAGAGAGGGTCATGTTTCTGAATAACCTCTATTACAACTACTAAATTATGTAAAGTATTAGGTGGTAAAAGTGGGTGGCTGCTTAAAGCAAGATGAAAGTAAAATAGAAAGCTCCTTCATAGGAATTTTTTGTTTTACTTTCGCCTTGCTTTAAGCTGTCACCTCTCTTCATACAGTCAGTTAGCTTTCTTTTCATTTTCCCGGTATTGATAGATGCAGAAGGCATATAGTGATTGTCCTGTCTGTCCGTCCCACGTTAACCAGACTTTACCATTTCTAGCATCAACACCACTTACTGAATCGGAGCTCCAGATAAGGGGAGTTTTTCAAAAACTAAAATCTTTATTTCTGAATTAAACCCTATGGTGTCACTACTCATTAGAATTGTCTCGAAGAGACGATTCTAATGAGTAGTACACCATAGGAGTTGGTGCTGAAATGAGTGAGAAAATGTTTGATTTGTTGAAATAACTACCTCTTATCTGGAGCCCTGCTGAATGCTTGGATACTTATACAGTTTATGCCTTAGACCATCATCCTTGAACCTTAATTTGACCTTGTTTTCTCGACTAAGAATATTTTCATTGGACTATTTCTTGGTTCATTAGAATTTACCTTTTCGCTTGACATCAACTCCACTTAGCCACTTACTAGAATGCTAATATTAGATACCTATACAGTTTGAATCTTGGACCATTCCCAATACACCAAACCTTGACTTGATCTTGACCATAGCCTAAAGTGGACTTAAAAAAGATTCTGAATATATTGGCATGTACTTTACAATTTTCAGAACTGGCGCCTGAAAGCCTTACAGCAGTGAACAGTCCTGAGGGGTCTGAGGACGAGACAATAAAAGAGAAGGCAAACACTGCTGGGATTAGTGACATGATAAACCAAGGTTCTGGAGCCATACAACTTGAAATGATGCCGGAAGAATCTGAGGATACATCACTTTGGAAGATGACACCGGAGTGTGGGAATGGAGTATTTGGCAGTATCGCACAGTCATCTTCATACTCTGATGAGGGAAAGGAATTGTCAGAAGAATTTTCACAAATTTATGATTCAGTTTTAAAACATTCCAAAATGACTATCAATGACCAGGGGGTAGCTACATGGAGTAAAATCAACCGTGCTAGGACAGAACCTAGAAACAAATTCACTTTAGGATTTAAATACAAGACTATAATAGAGGTTGAAAAGAGTAACAAATCACATAGAGAGTTAGCCCGAGAACTGAATATAAAAAGGAGTACACTTTTTGGTTGGTTAAAAAATGCAGCGTCTATCAAAGAGGGTTACAAGAGATTTGGTCCAAAGAGAACAGCAAGAATAAGTAAATTTAAATGGGATGAAATTGATGAGTTTCTTGTGAAATGTTTCCAGAATGCATCAGAAAGAAATGAATATATTTCAGGACCTGTACTGATACAAATGGCTCAAAAATTTGCTGACAGCAAAGGGATCTCTGATTTTACAGCATCAGCGAGTTGGCTTGATCGTTTTAAAGAACGCCATGGTATCACATTTACTCGCAAAGAACTTACAAAGAAAAGCTCTTAGAAAACTCAGTCTGCCATAGTTACAGTGGGGAAGACGTTATTCTTTCTGACAATATTTATAACTGGTCATTTTAACCCTTTACCCCATAAACACACCTTTAATTTACTCATCCACTGAGGAAAATAGTTTCAGTTTAAACAGTCATGAATTTGTTCCATTGAAAAATATTTTCTGTATCTTAAAAGATTGTATCTTAAAGCAGGCTGAAAATAAAGCAGAATGTGCCTTAAGGTACATTCTGCTTTACTTTATACCTGCTTTAAGTGATCACCTGTCTTAACAGGCCATGGAGACACTGGTTAAACTTATAGGCAAAGGTTTATTTGTAAAGAATAAACCATTGACTGTACATGGTTCAGTAAACACATTGGTTATACCATTTTCGAAAATTGAAAAGGGTAGTTTATGTTGAATGTTAAAAAACACCCCAACAAAGTAAGGAGGGGTGTGGTTTGGGTGTAACACTGGAACTGGCTTACCTGTACTTACAACTTACAGCCTGTAGATGAAAATTGTACCTCTCACTCCTCTCGAGTTTATCTTATGATTTTAAGGAAACTTTAAACACATTTTAAATTTGACATGAAATTATTTCTCTGCAAACACCATTATGCTTTGACAGTTTTTGTACAGAGAGCTTTCTGCATTGTTTATATGCTGAATTTAGCTGTCACTTAGCTTTCGTTATGCTCATGCTTTGATAGATTGCACTTCTGCAGTACAGTCAATCTTGTTTTAAACCACTAATTAGCGTAGCGTGGAAAGCTCTTAAGACGGGTGACTGCTGAATGCAATAATGCTATACAGTTTTATTTCTATCCTGCACTCAGCTGTATTTAACCCTTTCCCCCGAAATACATGTATAATCATTTTTACGCATTTTGTTTACCCCATCACTGAAGAAAACGGTTCCAATTTATATAGTCATGAATATGTATCATAAGATATATTGTCTATAGTCTAGCAGATACTAGCTTAAAGCAGGCTGAAAGTAAAGCAGAATCAATGTGCATTGAGGCGCATTCTGCTTTACTTTCAACCTACTTTAAGTAGTCACCTGTCCTCAACCACTGGAAATAGGCTATGGAGTAAAAGGTTAAGACTACAAATAGGTCTTCTAATGAGTGGGCACTTAACCCATTACCCCATCGCCTGTTTCTAGTTTTGAAAATATGTGACCATTTAAAGCACGTTGAAAGTAAAGCAGAATGCACCTTAGGGTGCATTCTGCCTAACTTTAAGCCTGCTTTAAGCTATTAATTTCTAGAATAAAGAAAATATTTTTTTGTGATTTTTATCTGTGACAGTATGAATTGGAACTATTTTCTTCAGGAGGGATGTCATTTAAAGGCATAAAAGGCGTATTTATGGAGTAATGGTTTAATACAAGACTGTAGTTGAAATAGGAAAATTAGTTTCCAATAAATGGAAGAAATAGAATTTTTTAATTTTGGCCTAAGCATGAGAAAGGTAAACATATTCTTTAGCACATGGCTTGGAGCTCTCGGCCAATCAGATGCCTCAAAAACCTGTGAATATATCGTTTATTTCAACAAACCATGGAATAACTAACAAACTGTTCACTTATTCCTCGCTTCCGTCATCTCAAGGCAATTTGACGTCACAATTCTAAAAACAGCTGAGGTCAGAGGTGAACTGCACACGCTTCATGACGTTTTATTATGTACAGTGAGACCTAGACTTTAAAGACAATTACTAATGAATTGTGCTTACATATAGAGCTTCAATAAGCGTTATTTATGTTGGTGTTAAAGCATGCTTAATGTCTCAAACTAATCATTTGAAATAACCTTTCAATTTTAGTAAAATATTACAAACAAAATGACTTTTTCGTCTAAAACAGAAATCAGAAACGAATGTTTTTCTTGGTTTCCTCGAGCCCAAGCCAGTGCTAAATAGGTTAGACCATGGTTGCGCGCGAATAAACGACATAGTTCTCGGGGGCTACGCCCCTCGAACTATATCGTTTATTCGCTTGCAACCATGGTCTAACCTATACTTAGTTCCACACTAGCAAGAGATTAATGATATATGTATGTAGTTACAGGCTATAACAGTGTCTAGTAGACATGCTAAAGTAGCAAGCTAAATGTAATTTCACTCCAGTGACACTGGATAGTTTAGAAGTAGCTAGCAGCTAAAAGTGATCCATATAGTATGTAGTTACATGTACAGGCTATAACTGTGTCTAGTAGACATGCTAAAGTAGCAAGCTAAATGTAATTTCACTCCAGTGACACTGGATAGTTTAGAAGTAGCTAGCAGCTAAAAGTGATCCATATAGTATGTAATTACAAGCTATTACAGTGTCTAGTAGACATGCTAAAGTAGCAAAATAAATGTAATGTCACTCCAGTGACACTGGCTGGTTTAGAAGTAGCTAGCAGCTAAAAGTGATCCATATAGTATGTAGTTACAGGCTATTACGGTGTCTAGTAGACATTCTGAAGTAGCAAGTTAAATGCAATGTCACTCCAGATGTTTAGAAGTAGCAGTAACTGTTGTACAGTAATAACCTCTATATTACTAAATTGTGTTAATCATTACAAGCTTCCTATTTTACTGTAAATTGTGTTAATTATTACGAGCTTCCTATTTTACTGTTACCTTGCTTTAAGATGTCACCTGTCTATTATACAGTCAATTAGCCTATGTTTTAGTGATCATAATAGAGCGGTTTTACTCTACTAACTCATCAGGTGCCAAACTGTTGGACTCTGATCTGTTTTGAGAAGAAATTTTTGAATAGTTGTGCACCTTTGGTGAGTTCAGGTAGCTTTTCAGTCCAGCTATCGACACTTTCCTTAGTAATAGAAACACTTGCGCTTTCTCCACACACATTGGCAAAGTAAATTATGTCGCTGTCTTAATTAACTGACACAGCCAACCAGTGGTTAGTTTGAACATAGTGATGCTGCATGTAGAGCAAAGCTTTCTCTTGTAGCATTGGACCAGACACAGACAGTGTGACCATATTCTCGTCAATATCAGTATCAGGGTTTTACTGTAATGTTAAAAACTTTAAGGATTTCAAAGCATTAAATGTTGACAAATACATTTCTTACATTGTTTGATATTTTACAAACATATCAGTGATGAGTTCAATAAAGAAATCGATGGCCATCGATTGCTAGTTGGCTACCGGTCTGAAATACAGTGGAGAAAATTAATTATTTCGTTCAAGCGCATTGCAATTTTAAGTTTTCATTGAAAAAAATCTATTTTTAGCTCCTGTGACCTAGTTATGCAACCGACCAGAACCATTTGAACAATTTTGGTATAGGACATCTAGAAGTGTCACCATGCCAAATATCAAAGCTCTTGCCATATTAGTTTCAGAGGAGAAGACGTTTGAAAATTTCACTATATAACTCTATGTAAAACTGTGACCCCCGGGGCGGGGCCAATTTTGACCCCAGGGGCATAATTTGAACAAACTTGATAGATGACCTGTAGGCGATGCTATGTGCCACAGTTTTACATAGAGTTATATAGTGAAATTTTCAAACGTCTTCTCCTCTGAAACTAATATGGCCAGAGCTTTGATATTTGGCATGGTGACACTTCTAAATATCCTTTACCTATTTTTAGCTCACCTGAGCACAAAGTGCTCAAGGTGAGCTTTTGTGGTCAGTCAATGTCCGGCGTCCGGCGTTGTGCGTCGTGCGTCAACAATTTCTTCAAACATCTTCTTCTCCAAAACCACTTGCTTGATTGCAACCAAACTTCACAGGAATGTTCCTTGGGTCAAGCTCTTTCAAAGTTGTTCAAAGAATTTGAAACCATGCAGAACTCTGGTTGCTATGGCAACCAAAGTGAAAAAATAAGGAAATCTAAAAAAATGTTTTTGTCACAAACCACAAGAGCCAGAGCTTAGATATTTGGCACATGTCATGACCTATAGGTCCTCTATCAAATTTGTTCAAATGTTGCCCCTGGGGTCAAAATTGGCCCCGCCCCGGGGGTCAACATTTTACATAGTTATATAGTGAAATGTTCAAACATCTTTTCCTCTGAAACCAATGTGTCCAGAGCTTTGTTATTTAGCATGGTATTACTTCTAGAGGTATTTGACTTATATTGTTGAATCGGTTCCGGTCAGTTGCATATCTGGGTCACTGAAGCTAAAAATAGATTTTTTTCCCATGACAACTTAAAAAATCTTCTTGTCTGAAACCATAGTACACTGAGCTTAGATATTATGCACATAGCATCGTCAACAGATCCTCTATCAAAGTTGTTCAAATTTTGTCCCTGGGATCAAAATTTGCCCCGCCCCGGGGATCACAGTTTTACATAGAGTTATATAGTGAAATGTTCAAACATCTTTTTCTCTGGAACCAATATGACCAGAGCTTTGATATTTGGCATGATGTAACTTTAAGAGGTCCTTCACATATATGGATGAATCGGTTCTGCTCTGTTGCATATCTGGGTCACCGGAGCTAAAAATAGATTTTTTCAATGAAAACTTCAAAAATCTTCTTGTCTGAAACCATAGTACACTGAGTTTAGATATTTTGCACATATCATCGTTTACAGGTCCTGTATCTTAGTTCTTCAAATTTTGCCCCTGGGGTCAAAATTGGCCCGCCCTGGGGGTCACCTTTTACAAATCTTCTTTTCTGAAATCACGTGACCCATCCTAGTGTCACCATTGTCAGGTGAGCGACCAAGGGCCATTCTGGCCCTTTTGTTGTTCAACTGGTTTTAGTCTGTTGCATATGTAAGTCACAGGAGCTAAAAATAGATTTTTTTTCCAATGAAAAGTTACAAAAATCTTCTTGTCTAAAACCCTACTACCCTGATCTTAGATATTTGGCACATAGCATCTACAGGTCCTCTTACAAGATTGTTCAAATTATGCCCCTCGGGTAAAAGATGCCCCCTTCCTGGACATAAATAATTATCTCCATTTTGTCAGTTATTCTCAGGTGAGCGAAATATGCCCCATGGGGCTCTTGTTCAAATTGATGTTACGCACATGGGTAAGTGTGTATCTCTGGCTACGCCCCTGTTACCCCATCACTTGGGAAAGGCCCTAGGTTGAGCTCTATGTCCGCCATGAACAACAGCAGCCTTACAAAACCTACAACGCCAATCACACGCAGCATTTCCAGATCGAACGTAGTCGAGTGACCTTTAAAAAGGCCAATTCGGCATCGATAAGTTTCCAGATCCACCATTACATGTTTAAGTTGCAGAGCTGAAACCGGTGTGGGTGTAAAAATGTATGACGTCACGGTTGCATATTCTATGACGGTGCATAGGACAAAGCCGATCTCCTGAGCAGAGGCTTGTTGACTTAGTCATACGTGATTGAATGTAACTTGAGAAGATAGATCTACTTTTTACCAAATAACATGTACATGTATTCACTCCGAGTGATTTTAATACATTTTTTAATAGATTTCTAATTTAATTGTCGAAAATTGCTTCATTTTATTTTTGGTCACTTTTCAAAATTTCACCGAGGCAAGTGCCTCGGTGTGCCTCAGCGTGGCTACGGGCCTGGGTGTGTCAGCTATTATGTATAGGAAATGTTGTTGATATAGTTCTGCAACGTGGCATGAATTGTTCCTTTTAAATTAAATATCATTTGATGTATGTTGCAGGAACTTCGTCGCTCTCTTGAACTAGCAACTGCTTAGTTGCTACATCGTATAACTGTATTGATAGAGTTAGAGGTACAGTACTGCAGCTTAGTAGAGGGCATCTAGCGTCAAAAATCGAAATAAAGGAAAAAAAATGATTTTTGTATTTTCTTATGCTCCAATATGTACCGAATGACAGAAAAAAAGTCTAGGAAAATCAAAGGATGCGAAATATGATTTTTGGGGTAAAATGGCTAAAATAGTAGGTGAAAGCACGAATTCTTGGGATTTCAAAACTGCGATCGTATAAATCAATATAAAAGCTTGAAATCTACAGGCTAGACAAATATTAATGTCAGCTGTGGAATGGTACTTGTTAAGATAAATAAAATTTTCAAAAAACTGATTTTTGGGGTGAAATTGTCAAAATATTATACCAAAATCACAAATTTGAGGATTTCAAACAGACCCCGACATCTCATAGAAAAAAAGGAAATGTTGCACAGAGTTGATTTATATGTTATTATTTGCCTAAATATGTACCAAATAACAGACAAAAAGTCTAGGAAAATCAAACGATGCGAAATATGGTTTTGGGGTAAAATGGTTGAAATATAAATAACTGAAATCGCTAATTTTTGGGATTTCCCTTCTGTGATCGAGGATATCGATATAAAATCTCGAAATCTACAGGCTAGACAAATATTCATGTCAGCTGTGGAATGGTACTTGTTAAGATAAATAAAATTTTCAAAAAAATGATTTTGGGGTGAAATTGTCAAAATATTAAACCAAAATCACAAATTTTGAGGATTTCAAACAGACCCTGACATCTAAAAGCAAGTAAAAGAAATGATGCACAGAGTTGATTTATACGTTATGATCTGCTTAAATATGTACCAGATAACAGACAAAAAGTCTAGGAAAATCAAACAATGCAAACTATGTTTTTTGGGTAAAATGGTTGAAATAATAACTGAAATCGCTAATTTTTTGGATTACCCTTCTGTGATGGAGAATATCGATATAAAAGCTCGAAATCTACCGGCTATACAAATACTCGTGTAAACAGTGGATTGGTACTTGTTAAGATAAATAAAATTTTCAAAAAGCTTATTTTTAGGGTAAAATTGTCAAAATTTCAAACAAAAAACACAAATTTTGAGGATTTCAAACAGACCCTGACATCTAAAAGCAAATAAAGGAAATGTTGCACACAGTTGATTTATATGTTATTATTTGCTTAAATATGTACCCAAATAACAGACAAAAAGTCTAGGAAAATTAAACGATGCAAAATATGATTTTGGGTAAAATGGTTTAAATAAAAACTAAAATCACTAATTTTTGGGATTTCCCTTCTGTGATCGAGGATACCAATATAAAATCTCGAAATCTACAGGCTGCACAAATATTCATGTCTACAGTTGAGTGGCCCTAGTTAAGATAAATACAACTTTAGAAAAACAAAATTTGGGGTAAAATCGTAAAATTATTTAACCAAAATTTCATATTTTGGGGATTTTTGACAGATTTTGAGATTGAAATCAAACTAATGGAAAAGATACACATAATTGATTTATCAGTAATGATATGTTTCAATATGTACCAAATAACAGACAAATAATGTAGGAAAATCAAAGAATCCGAAATATGATTTTTGGGTAAAATGGTTGAAATATTAACTGAAAAGCTAATTTTTTGGGATTTCATTTCTGTGACCATGGATATCACTATAAAAACTCCAAATATCCAGGCTAGACACATATTCATGTCTACTTTAGAATGGTCCTTGTTAGGATAAATAAAGGTTTCAAAAAACTGTTTTGGGGGTAAAATTATCAAAATATTAAACCAAAATTACCAATTCTTGTTTGTAAAACAATCTAGGAAAATCCAACAAAGCCAAATATAAATTTTGGGGTATACTGATTAAAACAATTAATGTAAATGCATGTTTTTGGAAATTCCACACTATGGCCTTATAAAGGAATATAGAAGCTACACATTTACAGGTAAGATACATATTACTGTGCACTTTAGTCTTGTACTATTAAGGATGAATTAAGCTTTAAAATGAAAACCCTTATCTTTTCACTTCACTACGGTGACCTTAGATATGAAACCAAACGTTCAAAGTCTATAACTTACACACATACACCATTTTAATGTAGCTTAGTTAAAGTAAAGACAAATCAACCGGTAAAACATTTAAACAGACACATGTTTTTAATGTATTGTGACTTTATATATGATTAAAAAAAGCTCCAAATCCATTTAAAAGGCAACACGCACCATGAAATAAAGCCTATAGCACTAGTACAAATAAATTATGATTTCTAAAATTAATAAATTTTGGTGATAAGATATAAGTTAAACGAAAACAGTTTTCACTGAGGATTTTACAGTGGCATTGGATGTGACCATCAAGGCACTACAGTGTATTTGTTAGCATAGTTATATAAGTTTCAATGAAGTAATATACATGTATAACTTATAATAGTTAAACAAAAAGACAATATCTTCAGTATATTGTTAGAGCAATATAACATGAATGTAAAACTTAAAAATATAGTTAAGACAAACATATAAATGGAAACTTTTTATAAGTAAGGATAACTACAATTTTGCATTTCATTACTATAGTCAAACAACTAGGTCTGACGTGTCAAAGGGTGGCCGAGTCCATTTATAAGGGAGATCAGCATTTCAGATGTCCCCTTGTCAAGTTTTAAAGGAAACGGTTTGGTTATCGGTACAAATAAGCGAATTAGTTATTGGAAACATTACGTAGTGGATAAGACGTAGGTAGAAGTATATGATCGGATAACATTTTATCAAGCACGGGTTCGAATCTCGCAGCAACCTATGATATTGTTTTGCCAAAACAATATTAAAGATTATATAATTAAATTGCATTAAGGTAATGCAGAAAGCCTCCTAAAGAAAGTGACTAAAACTTATATTGATATTCATATTTTATCATCGATTTGTTTTGTGAAAGTATGGCTAATATAGGGCTAGAAATCCATGCACCCCTGCCCCAAAGTTGACGAACATGTGTATAAATGGTTAGTATAATCACACAGTATGAAATTAGATAATTCATATTAGATTAAAAAAGTTTGAGGTCGACGCGGGATTCGAACCTAAGCTTATTAAAAAAATTCTATCGCAATACACTCTGTGTACCTATATTTACCTACTGCTCTAAAGTGCTAACAATAATATCGCCTTCATTTGTATCTAATAATTATACTAATCTTGATTGTATAACAATGGTCGGAGAACATGCGGAATGCTGCTCTCCTTAAAAATGGACTCTGCTGACCTTTGACACGTCAAGCCCAGTTGTTTGACTATATGACTGTGGATATGACCAGTAAAGCTTCAAATGCACAAATAAGTTATATATTCTTTCCAAAACAACAGCTTACTAAAGATGATAAATACAAAGTTTGAAAATAACATTTTGAGGAAAACATTAAAAAATATACATAAAACAGCAAATTTTTAATTTCTGTATATGGGGGAGGATATGAATTAATAATAAAAACTCCAAATCAATAGGCTTGACACAGTCCTTTTAAATGAGATATGTAACTAGTTTATCCAAAATCACACATAACAATTTATAAATATATAGGATTTTGGAAAAATACACCCCCTCCACCAATAAAAAAAATCAAAACATAAACGAACGAACAATTTTCTGCCATGTTGGATTTTCTGCGCAAAACTGGTTGGTTCTGATGTTGGTTGGAAACTAATAGACATGAGCTATCCTGTACTTTGAGCTGTAATAATGGAATCTGACAACTGTATGAAATATCAGCAAATCATAGTATACGCACATTGGGCATACATCGTACATGTAATTTATGTAATTAATTGATCTAACAGTGCTTGCTATATATATGAAATAACTGATAGTGTATATATCACCAGGTCAATAACATTCAATATTCGTTTTGTGGTGCTTATTGTCTACTATCAGTGCACACTCTGATTTGACAAGAGGCATTTTAAACGCTGCCTCTAAGCTAGTACACTGGTTTAATTGTCGAAATGTTGTAATTTAACCCCTATTGTGTGCGATGCGAATATAGGTTGTTACTTAACCCTAATTGTATGCGGAACAAGAATATATATCATTTGAGGACCCTAATCAGAGTGAGTATAGCCTACAGTACAAAGTATAATGTGTCTTACCTGTAAATTTGAAGCTTTTACATTTATATCTAAAGCAATGTTGTGAAAATTCCAAAAATTCAAATTTAAACTAATTTTTTTAACCAGTTTACCCCGAAAAGTCATATTTGGCTTTGTTGGAGTTTCCTTTATTTTGCTGTTATTTAATACATATTGAAACATACTAAAACATATAAATCAATTCTCAGTACTTTTCCCTTTATTTGCTTATAAGGCTTTATTTGGAATTTTCAGGTCAGGAGATATCTGCTAAAATCTCGAAAATTGGTGGTTTTTTGTTTAATTATTATAACAACTTTACTGCATAAATCAGTTTTTTGACAGTTTATTCATCTTTATCAGTACCATTCCACAGCGCAATTGAATATTTGTTTAACCTGTAGATTTGGAGCTTTTATTGTAATAGCCACCATCAAAGTAGTAAAATCCCTAAAAAGCTCATTTACATTTTATTTTTCAACGATTTTACCCCAAAACACCATGTTTGGTATTGTATGATTTTCCTAGATGATTTTTCTATTAGTTTGTACATATTAAAGCATATGATAACACATAAATCACTTTTGATTTTTATGGCAGGGATTGTCTACGAAAATCCCCATAATTGGTGATTTTGGTTAAATATTTTGACAATTTAACCCAAAAAACCAGTTTTTTTAAAGTTTTATTTATCCTTACTAGTACCATTACACAGTAAAAATGATTTTTTGTCTAACCTGCATATTTGGTGTACCGGTATTTATATTGATATCCACATTCACAGTAGGGAAATCCCAAAAATTCGCGTTTTCATTTATTATTTCAACAATTTTACCCCAAAATTCATTTTTCAAAGTTTTAGCTATCCTTAATAGTACTATTTCACAATAGAGATGTATAAGTATCTAGCCTGTAAATTTGGAGCTTTTATAATGATAACCAACGACACAGTACTGAAATCCCTAAAATTGGCGTTTTCATTTATTATTTCAACAATTTTGCCTCAAAAAACATATTTCGCATAGTTTGATTTTCCTAGATTTTTCTTCGGTTATTTGGTACATGCTCTACCATATGAAAACACAAAAACTATTTCTGTGCATCTTTTCCTTTATTTGGATGTTTGACACCAGGGAAGCTCTACTAAAATCTCCAAAAATTGGGGTTTTGTTTAATATTTTCATGATTTTCACCCAAAAAGAACCATTTTTTGAAAGTTTTATATATCCTAATTAGTACTATTCCACAGTGGATATAACTGCCAGTCTAATTTGTAGATTTGAAGCCTTTATGTTAATACCCAAGGTCACAGTATGGAAATTCCAAAAATTATCATTTTCGTTTATCAATTCAATCATTTTACCCCAAAAAATCATATTTCGCATCGTTTGATTTTCCTAGACTTTTTTTCTGTCATTCGGTACATATTGGAGCATATGAAAACACAAAAATCATTTCTGTGCATTTTTTTCCCCAAAATTTTTAAATGCCCTCTACTAGCTAGCAACTGCTGGGAAAGACAACCAGATTCGGTTGCAGGTCAAAACGCCCCCAAGTCAAAACGCCCAAGTCAAAACGTCCCCATTTTGGTCAAAACGCCCCCATAATTGGTCAAAACGCCCTCATAGCCTGGTCAAAACGCCCCCATTTTTTTTCTCATATATATAATATGTAAAATATTCTCTTAGCCGGTGACTTCAATTGCCCAGACATTGACTGGCAATCATTAACTGTAAATAAAGGACAAGACAAAGACATCCAGCAAGCATTAATTGATATAGCTATTGACTTTAACTTGACACAAATCCATGACAAATCCACTCGTGAAATGAACCTATTGGATTTAGTTTTCTCAACTAACCCTTCGCTCATCAAATCTTCCTCAATCGCCCCCGGCATCTCCGACCATGACATTGTGGTAGTGGACTCTGACACTAAACCTTTTTATTCAAGGCAGAAGCCAAGGAAATGCTTCCTTTTTTCAAAAGCAAACTGGGATGATTTGAAAGTAAAAATATCTGATTTATCTACCAAAGTGTCTGAACTATATGAATCAGGTAGCTCTGTTCATGACCTTTGGAAGGTGTTTAAATCTGAGTTTTTTATGGCAGTAGACACTCACGTACCATCGAAAATGGTCAAATCCAACTGTTCAACTCCATGGATAAGAGGTAAAGTCAAGCGTGCTCTCCGTCTAAAGGCCAGGTTGAGTTTGATACATTGTAAATACATGCATTTTCTCTTTTCTTTCTCTCTCATCATAACCTCGACTTATCTTGTAAATTGCTATTACAATTCAACATCAAAATTGAAAGTGTGAATTTTGAGGCAGCATAGACTATGAACAGACGCCGAGTCACATGGTGCCTGGTCATGATCTAATCTGTCAGACCATATACATAATTATATAACTGTCTATGGAAGGAATTTCGATAAACATCTATATATTAAACTAAAACATTTTTATTTAGACTTTAGATAAATTTCAAAATTCTAATAGTTTGCGTGTTCCCAACTAATGACCTCCCTATTAAAGCAGCTGGACCGGATGGTTTGCCTAGCATGTGCTTCAGAGATAGCTCCTGTGGTAACAGCTATATTTCAGAAATCTATTGACTCTGGTGAACTCCCTAGTGATTGGCGTAATGCCAACATCGCACCAGTATTTAAAAAAGGTGACAGACATTTGCCAGAAAACTATCGTCCAGTATCAATGACATGCGTTCTCTCCAAGCTCATGGAACATATTATTTGCGGTCACTTGTTAAACCACCTAGACAAACACAATGTGCTCACTTCTTTAAACCATGGTTTTCGTACCGGTTATTCATGTGAAACGCAACTAGTGGTAACGGCTCATGACTTACTACAATCATTTGATGCTAATGAACAAGTTGATGTGATGATACTCGACTGTAGTAAAGCGTTCGACACAGTTCCCCACTGTGGGCACAAACGTCTTCTGTTGAAACTTGAAGCATACGGCATCCAAGGGACCATCCTTGAGTGGATCGCGAACTTTCTTACACAAAGGAAAATGTGTGTTGTAGTTGACGGTGAAACCTCTGGTGAAGTGAACGTAGGATCAGGAGTACCTCAAGGAACAGTGTTGGGTCCGCTATTATTTCTCTGTCATATATAAATGACATGCCCGAATGTGTCAAATCTCAAATTAGACTATTTGCAGACGATTGTTTGATCTACAGAAAGATAAAAAAATTCAGCGACCATCTTAAATTACAACAAGACTTGGATAGCCTCCAAACCTGGGCGGACAACTGGGGAATGAAATTTTAACGCGAAAAAAATGTTACCAAATGAGTACATGTATTAAACAAAAATCTACACACTTTTACACCATCCAGAATCACATTCTCCTACAGGTGCAAAATAATCCGTATTTGGGTATCACATTTTCAGATAACATGAAGTGGGACACACATATTGATTTGGTAAGGAGAAAAGCAAATTCCATTCTTGGTTTCTTAAGGAGGAATCTACATCACTGTCCCCAAAGCTGTAGAAAAAATACCCTAAAATCTATCCATACATTCAATAATCATCATAAAAGAATATTTCCTGAAGTTTCGTGAAATTTAAAAATAATTTTTTTTTAGCTTATTTATAAGTGAAATAGTAAAGGCTGCCATGAAAAAGCGCCTTGCAGAAGCAACCCTCAATTTCCCAACCCTGTCATTTTGTCAAATCTTGGACGATCTGGACAGATGATGGCTCATTGTTTACAGAAAACAGTTTTCTTTGACGATAATTGGTAAAAAATTCAAAGCAATCGGCGAACACGCGCATGGGGACTCGAAGGGCTGGGAGACCCCTTAGTCGAAAACTATCTGTCACGCAAAATTTTCCCAAACAAACGACTGGTTGCCCAGTCAAACTATTATCATTCTAGCGAAACCGAGAACCAGCTTTGAACAAAGCAGGAAATGACGCAAAAAGTCAACGTCTCAATTGGTCGTATTCGAATCAGGACAACTATCGCGTGAATTGGAATAGTTGTCAACAAGTTCTATTCGAATCATCAACGAAAGTTATCTAGAAATTTATTTCGTAACAGAAATTTAATGCTCATTTACCGATAATTCAAAAGGTATTTATTATATATTTCATTTTCTATTAATTACCCGTACCAGGGTGTAATGCATGGTCGCAAATGCACTTGTTAATCGCTGAATGACGAAAAAGTCCAAAATTTAAGGTGAACGAAGGATTCCGATATAAGGTGCCTATCGAACTTTTTATTTCTTCACTTGTGCTCGTCTCTTGCTTGGGCTGTGAGCTAACTTTCTTTGAACAGAACTGTTAAATGTAAATAATAAGCCATCATTTGTCAAAATCGGCCCAAAAATGACAAAATGACAAGGTTGGGAAGTTGATGGCTCTGAATACACATCTACCTTTTCATTGTATACAGATCTGATACAAGTCATAATACGAAATTTTTTTATTTTTTTTAAAACTTCTTGAAACTTTTTGAAACATTTGTTAAGGATGTTTGTTGAACATATGGATGTATTTTGACTCATTTCGAAAGATTTATGGGGGTAGCATCGGGGGGGGGGGGGGGGGGGGGGGTGTTCATAGCTTACGCGCCGAAAACCTGTGGTTACAAACCTATCCAAGCAAAATCAGAAAACTATAAACATTCATTCTTTGTCAGAACAATCTACGATTGGAACAAGTTAGACATTGACACGTACGTATGAAAACAAAAAACCTTCTATTGACACGTATGCACATAAAATTCACTTTATCGTAAGAATCACACTCACCCCCAGAAAGTTTCCGCCCTATATTTGTTCAAAGTAACCAAAACGCATTACAACGGTATGTTTTAGCATTTTATAAAATGCAATCATGATAAATGTACATTATAGGTAAGTATTTTTATGAATCTGTTTTTTGATTTTGATGAATTTGTAAATAAGAGGTATAAACAACGGTTTTAATTGAATATACCTGCTGTTGATGTTCTCACAGTTTGCTTATAACAAAGCAAAGAATTTCTCACATTTTTGAGTGGTTTGATATGAGTTATCCATTTAAATTCACATAAGTTGAATCAATTTGCATACGTTTAAATCGAAAAATAAAATATTATGATGACCATAAGAACAAATAGCGATGTAAAGAAATGGAGTTGTCGATCTTGTACGTTTTTGTAGCAAGAACTCGCTAATGACACGTACGGCGATTTATAATACGTTTTAGTTCGTTATTTTGTTTTTATATTGTTTAGTTATTGGAATTGATATACACATACATATATATATATGGATTAATAACTGAACAGGTGAAAGGTTAATCCATACTGAAATCCGTACACAAATCATATCTGTTAATGTCTAAAAAAGCAGATGACATTTTTATGATTTGTTGTTTTTATTCTATTTTATTACCACACTATTAATCCATAAAGTCGATAAAATCGAGGATACCTATCGTATGGGTGAAATATTAAGACAGTTCAACGTGGGATAAATTGCCGTACGTGTCATTAGCAAGTTACAGTAGCAAGTTATCTATTGACACGTACAAGAACGATAACCCGTAACTATAATGTTAAGAGTTTGATTTGTCTTTCTTGTATGTTTTTGTAGCAAGAACTCGCTAATGACACGTACGGCAATTGATACCTCGTTTTACGGTCAAAATTTTGTTGTTAAACTATTGTTTCGTTATTGGTATTGTAATATGTGGATTAAAATATTAAATAAGTAAATATTATTTGTATTAGTGCGCATGTCATATAAAAAACTCATCATCAACGGCGAAGAACATCGGCCAGCAATGGAGCACGAGGGAAGTCATGAAGAGTCATCTCTAAGACTACTGTCATGGAATGTAAATGGACTAAAACGCAAGATTAATGATACAGACTTTTTGGACTTAATTACAGAATATGATTTAATATTTCTAAGTGAAACTTGGTTATCAGGCAAAGAAAATATCAATTTTGGATTAAACAATTTTCAGTGTGAGCAATTGGCAGGCAATAAATCGAAGAACAGTAACAGAGGTCGTTTCAGTGGCGGATTGTCATTTTACTACAAAAACAAATTTAAAGACTATGTACAAATTGTCAGCAAACAACAATGCGGTATACTTTGGGTCAAAATATCTTCTAAAGCCTTTAACTTTGACCAGGATGTCTACTTATGTAATGTTTACATTCCTCCAGCCAATTCTAAAGTCCTTAATTCATCAGAAATAGATTTTTTTGATCAACTAGAACAAGATATTACACGGTATAATGAGAAGGGCAAAGTTTATCTTTTTGGCGATTTTAATTGTAGAACTTCGAATTTTCCTGATTTTTTTCAGCACGACACATATCTAGACAATACACTACCTGTAGTAAATCCTAGTAGCATTCCTGAGCGAGTAAACAAAGACCCCGTGCTTGATCACATGGGGCGACGCCTACTAGACACGTGTCAAAACACTGGCCTTCTAATAGCCAATGGTCGGTTACTACATGACTGTGACGTAGGCGAGTTCACGTTCTGTTCCCACGCTGGTCTCAGTACAGTAGACTACTTGCTATTGAATCACAATGACTTTAATACTTTGTCATATTTCCAAATCCTTAATTTTAATGAGCATTCTGATCACGCACCTTTAGCAATACAATTCAATCCACACGAAAAACACATACCTAACCAAAATACTCCTGACGATGCAAATAATAATAGCCGAAAAAAGATACAATGGGACGACACTCGGACCGAAGAATTCATACGCCATCTCATGAATAATAATGAGGCTATTGTGGATCTGACGCAGTCCGCGCTCACTGAACCAATCGACCACGTGGTCGAAAATTTCACTAGGTTAGTACATGATAGCGCGTTAGATGTATTTGGAAAGGAGTATAGAAACGAAACTAAGATTTCACATTCTAAGAAAATAAATAAAAAGTGGTTTGACGAAAAATGTTATAATGCAAAACGCGAATTCAAAGCAATGAGAAAAATCTTTAACAAAAGTAAAACGGACGAAGCACGGATAAATTTTACACGGGCTCGAACGCAATACAATAAAATTAAAAGAAAGGCACAGAAAAAGTTTAAATTACAGGAAGGCATTCGAATTAATGACTTAGCTAAAAATCAACCGCGAAAATTTTGGAATATAATAAAAAAGAAAAGATCTAAACAACACGAACGAGCTGATAATTTAACCATAGATAATTTATTTGATCATTTTAAGACTATATTTGGCGACGATCAGGCCAACACTGTTAATAATGACTTTCAACTACCAGACTTAGATCAAACCGAGGACATTTTAGATAATAATTTCACAGAAACAGAAATAAGAAATGCAGTTTTCTCTCAAAAACCTAATAAATCACCAGGGATTGATGATATAACCAGTGAGATTCTTAAAGCATCCTATGATATAATATCACCGTTGCTGCTAAATCTTTTTAACCGGATGTTCCGTAACTCGGAGTACCCTCAGTCCTGGGGTGATGGTATTATAACGCCTATATTTAAGAAGGGGGACATAAATGCGGCAGAAAATTATAGGGGGATTACACTTATAAATATTTTGGCTAAAGTTTATTCTCAACTGTTAGTAAACAGACTTAATTCATGGGCTGATTATTATGAAAAGATTGTCAATAACCAATTCGGATTTCAAAAAGGAAAATCGACAACAGATTGTAATTTTATTCTCAGTGCGATAATTTCAAAAGTTCTAAATGCTGGTAACAAACTCTACTGTGTATTTATAGATTATGAAAAGTGTTTTGATAAAATTGATAGGTCGCTTCTCTGGCAAAAACTTATATCACAGAATGTTAGTTGCAAGTTAGTGCTAGCTATAAAATCGATGTACAAAACAGTTCGGGCATGTATAAAATATAATTCTTCGTTTTCTGCGTTTCTAAGCTCAGATATCGGGTTGAAACAAGGGGACCCGAGCTCGCCGATCCTATTCATGCTCTTCGTAAACGACATTGTAGACCACGTCAATTCAGACCTCGAAGGTATTTTCACTTTAAACGAAATTAAAATCTTTCTCATCATGTTTGCAGATGACCAGGCCGTTTTCGCAACCTCACCACACACACTACAGGAAATTTTAAATGACATAGAATCATATTGTCAAAACTCTGGACTTAAAATAAATATTTCAAAAACGAAAGCTATGATTTTTGAGAAAGGCCGACGCACAAAACACATATTCACAATATATAATAGACCCATTGAACTAGTAGAGTCTTTTAAGTACCTAGGCTTAACATTGTTCAGAAATGGAAACTGGTACAGGTCTCAAAAATGCATTGCTCAACATGCCTCACATGCTCTTTATAATTTATTCAGTCTTTTTGAAAATTTAATACTCCCAATTTCACAAAAATGTAAAATGTTTGACCTGCTGGTTGGATCTATTTTGAAGTTTGGGTCAGAAATATGGGGAATGCACAAAGCAACAGACGTTGAACTAGTACACACAAAATTTCTACGAAGGATCCTCTGTGTCAGGAAATCAACAAATTTAACAGCATTATATGGGGAACTCGGTCGTGTACCTTTGGCTATAATGCGAAAAATAAATATGATAAAATACTGTTTAAAATTAGTAAAAAGTCCTAAGTCATCATTATTAAAACTCACTTACAACTTATTGAAAGAAGATGCAGATGCAAACATTAATTATAGCGGAAATAATTGGGCATCACAAATCAAATCCTTATTACAAGAACATGGATTAGGATATTATTGGACAGCTGAATACCACAGCGACACAACTTTTCATATAATTAAGACGAGAATTCTAGATGTTTACAAACAAAATTGGTACTCAGACATAAATAACTCTAGTCGTTTACAATCTTACTGTCTTTTTAAACATAATTTTATTTTCGAAAATTATTTAGATATTATCACAGAGCCAAAATACAGAATAGCACTTTCTCAGTTTAGATCCTCATCACACCGTTTATTCATCGAGTCAGGCAGATATGAAAATATACCAAGAGAAAACCGAATTTGTAAATCATGTAACATGAACAAGATAGAATCAGAGTTCCACTTCTTGTTAGTCTGCCCACATTATCGGGAAATTAGAAAGAAATATTTGAAAGCTTATTTTTGCAGGTGGCCAACAATTAATAAATTTGAAAATCTTTTATTGAATTCATCGAAAAAATGTTTAGATAATCTGGCAAAATTTATTTATTACGCAATGAAAAAACGCATTGTTGTTTGATATAATAAATAACTTTACATTGTAAACCTTCTATCACGACCACTAAACAAATGTCCCACTTTGGATACTAAGTACGGGTTGCTGCTGAGAACAGGCTGAGAGTAAGGCAGAAATCTCATTTCTGCTTTGCTTTCATCTTGCTTTAGGCAGTCATTTGTCTTAAATAACGGACACTTTCAACTCATTTAGTGGTCGCGGTAGAGGGAATTTACTGTATTTACTTGATTAGTATAACAAGTTTAACATTAATTTAGCTCTTCGACCGGTGCTAAATTACTTTACCTTGAATTTTGGAGATGTTGGGAAAACATCATGACCATATCTCTACTGTATTTAATATGTTTTTGCTATAAGCATTGTATGTAATGTTTTATGCAATAAAACTATCGTATCGTATCGTATCGTATATAGTTAAATGTTCTAAAAATAAAGCAAATGACATTTTTTACCAGATTTTTTTTGTCGTTATTCTATTACCTCTACTAAGCCATTAAGTCGATAAAACCAGCATATCGTTGGAAAACTATCATATTGGCCGAGTTTAAACACAGTAAAAATTGGTATAAATTGCCGTACGTGTCATTAGCAAGTTTTCTATGATTCTATCTATTGACACGTACAAGAACGATAACTCGCAATAGGAATGTTAAGAATTGGAGTTGTCTTTCTTGTACGTTTTTGAAGCAAGAACCCGCTAGTAGTTATAGGTGGCTCGAAATAACCGGGCCACATTTTATGATCGGCCACATTTCATGATCAGGTCAATATTTAGAACGTTCCTAGCGTTAGACGACGAAGGCATTCGATTGGAAGACGGATACGGCCGATATCGGTAAACGGATTAAGCCGAGACTAGGGTAAATAGTGTGGGGGTAAAATCGGCTTATCGTTCGTCACCAACTAAGACCAGCGAGCGTAACCTTTACCTTCAAAAATGTGGCCCGGTTATTTCGAGCCACCTATAACTACTCCCGCTAATGACACGTACGGCAATTTATACCGTTTACGGTCATAGTTTTGTTGTTAAACTATTGTTTCGTTATTGGTTTTGTAATATGTGGATTAAAATATTAAATAAGTAAATATTATTTGTATTAGTGCGCATGTCATATCTAGTTAAATGTTCTAAAAATAAAGCAAATGACATTTTTTACCAGATTTTTTTTGTCGTTATTGTATTACCTCAAATAAGTTAACCGTCGCTCGAATAAAGATTCGCCAATCACATGTACATAACGTTTACACGGGTTACTTTGTAAATTATCATAGTGTCAAACACTACCCGCCTACTTATGCACAATTGCCTGTGCTCTGTTCGGCAATGTTTATTACAATTTAATACTGTCCGAATCGAAATGAAAGTAATACGGAAATATCTAAGAGCTATCCGTTTTGTTTCCATCCTGATCGAACAACCAATTTTATAAGATAATCTGAAATTATGATAAAGATCACTCCGACTAATTATGACTGCTTGGTTTGGGTCGAAAATGAGGCAGAAAGCTCCTGAAAGATCTTTCTGCATCATTTTCATCCTAGATTGAGTTGCTAAAATTTACAAATTAGACAGTACATCTTTCAATCACTATTTAAAGCTATCTTGTTCATACCTTATAGTTATAATTATTCCGTGACAAAATATAGTATCAATTTTATTGATGCATCAAATGAAAAGCTCTATCATTGCCATTAAAAGTTTGCCTGTCATTAAAAGTTTGCTTGTGCCCTATGCACATGTCTTGCGTTTCGTTTTGGCAAGGCAATGCTCGGGACACACGTGCAACGGCTTTATACAGAGCTACCATGTCGCCTTTCATTGCGAAAGAGACAATGGTCGTGACGGTATAATTGACTGTCAAAATACCGCTAACCTATTTTACAAATACACAGTGAAACCTATCGATTACGACCACCGAATTGGTGACTGTTTGGGGTTTCGGACGGTTGTCTGTTTGGAGTGGGATGGCGGTGAAGGGAATGGTTCCTAAAGGAGCTTTCAGTTTGGCTGCCGTCTTGCTTTAGGCTGCCACCTACCTCTTGCGAATCAGCAGGCCCTTATTAAGTGATGGTGGTTGTGGGGTTTTCTGTGTATTAAAAGCATGCAGCTATGTCTTAACGCCCTCACTGCCCTATCAAGAGTACACTAACCATTGACAAAAGGCATGGGTCCTAATCAGACGCCGAGTTACGCGACGCCTGAACATTACCCAAACTTGATTAATTGATTATTTACACATAATACTTAAACTCGAAGTATTAGAAATAAAAGCAGATGTCAGCTGTAACGAGGCAGTGAGGGGGTTATCAATGTTATAATGCTATTTTATATACCAATAACATGTACATGTATATGTATATTACTTGCATAATACCTATAATTGTCCCCATGGATTTTTAAGACTACATGAATTTACATGCAGGCTGTATCTTTCTACGAAGTCGAGTACATCGACGTCGGAGAGAGATCCAACCTGTATGTTATACGGACATTAGTCCTACCGAGATTGAACGATAGTTAAATGAGTGACAATGACTTGTACATACGTCATATTCCTATTTGTCAGCGTTATCTTTGTTACTGTGGATAGAGTGATGGAATACAGAACGAATGTATTAACCCATTTTCCCATAAATACGCCTACCTACACCTTTAAATTACTCACATACTATAGAAAATGAATCCACTGACACAGAGGAGAATATGTATTATAAAGCTTTTTACTATATCCTAGCAGATGAGCATAAAGCGGACTGAAAGTAAAGCATACTGTGCTTTAAGCGCATTCTGCCTTATTTTCAACATGCTTCAAGTGATAACCTAAATTGAATACTAGATACAGGCTATAGGGTAATGGGTTAAGGAACGAATCAGAACTTTGTAAATATCTGTATTTACCCTTATCATGCTGAATTAGTATTTGAATGCCCCATTTCTTGGCTCCTTTATATTTAATTTTAACCGATTCGCTCAGTACTCGATGACATTTTGAATTAGATGGTAAATAGCCTGGATGCAGTTGAGACGCCGACTTACTCGGCGTCCTAACTCCACCTAAACAGTTTGCATATAGTAACACGTTCGCGCCTTGCGAGACAAGGGTAAATTTGATAAGTTTTGTTGAGTGTTTGCTGATAGAGTGGTACATGTAGATATAAAGAGTGATCATGTAGGAGATCTGATTATATGTAATACAATCTTTAGATATTATACATTGAAGCATTGACTTCATTCCCCCCAAATAAACGAAAGTAAACAAAAACAAATACAAATTCAGTAGATCTACTCCTTATCAAGATATTGTTTGGAATTATATTAGTTCATACTACTATTAGAACTTTATATATAATATGAACTTTAACACGCCATTTGGTCACGTGCCATAAACAATTTGATGTATAACAATACCTCGTACTGCATGTATGTATGCTAGAGATGTAATAAAAGATTTGTTCTGTTCTGTTCTAATAAGCCATTATGTCGATAAAAACGACCTATCGTTTGAAAACTATCATATTGGCCGAGTTTAAACACAGTAAAAATTGGTATAAATTGCCGTACGTGTCATTAGCTTCTATGGTTCTATCTTTTGACACGTACAAGAACGATAACTCGCAATAGGAATGTTAAGAATTGGAGTTGTCGTTCTTGTACGTTTATGAAGAGAAAATCTTGATTGAGTAACAAACAATAAGCCGAGTAGAAGCAATTATTGTCATTTGGACAGTTAGGTAATTCACACCTATATCTGAAACTCAACGCGCGCTTGTTGTTTGATGTTTGCGGTACACGCCATCTATAATTACAGGTAAATTATTATGTGGATCCAAGCTGTAATGTTATCCCGAGTTCCCACCCCCAAATCCTTTGCCAGTTTCAAAGTGAATTTCATAGTGAGACGTTGATTAAAGTGCAAATATTCTACAATGACTACATTTATGTTCATGGTCTGGATTTTAACTAAAGTTTTCAACGATATATATACGTTTGGAGTTATGGATAATACTGAATTTTAAGTGTACAATATGTAACAGTGGAAAAACAATATAACTTGTGGTGACAGAATTCTCTATTGTAATTTCAACCAAGTTTACTAGTTGTATTCAGCGTGAATGAGATCGTTAAACAGTGTGTTGTGTAAATTGGATTTTATTTGTACAATTGCATATAACAGGTATGTTTTTTTTATTTTCTTATTTTACACTATTTATTAAATTAAGTTGTGATTATATGTATCTGAAACAAAATACTTTTGCCTGGACGTCTGTCTTTATCTATGCTATCTTTCTATCACGGACGCATACGGTAAACGTGTACCATACGTTTGCACGTAAATTGTATCAAATAAGTAACAAATTCTGAGGTTGAAAATCATTAAAAAGTATTCTTATACAGTTCTGGTTCATTTTCATTAGAAATTTAATCATATAAAATCGCATACAATGATTGCAATTCTGAGGGCGGAGACTTTCTGACATGGTGGGTGATTCTCACGATAAGTGTAATTTTTACCCTAACATCGTTCGTGTCAATAGACACTTTTTAGGAAAAGACTTTCAGATTAGTTTCATTTTGATTAAGCGCACACCACTCCGTCGCGTAAAAGCTAGAATTGGTTACAGAACGTATATTTAGATGTTCCTGTTGTGACGAATGTGACGAATGCGGGTCAACTCGGCCCTGTCCAACTCGGCCAGATATTACGGTCCAACTCGGCCAGAAAAAAAATTATTTCAATAAATTTCTATGGGAAAGTTAGTGATTTGAATAAAAAAGTTTATCAAGCTTTTTATCAAGACTAATAAATTAATTTTCACTTAATATAAGCTTGTTGTTATGTCTCCATGTTGAAATACGAAAAAATTGAGTCATATAGTAGCTCTACTGTAATAGTAGTTGTAGCTTATGTATTGTAGTATTAGAACTAGATCTTATTGTAGATATGTCTAATTTTATAATTGTTAATTAAAACAAATGAGCATTATGTATACAACTTGATCATCATTTATATGTTGTTGTTTGATTAAACTGGTTAAACATTCCATTATTGCCAGATTCACATATATTTGAAAAAAATACTTGAATGTGTTAATGTGATGACAGTTTGTACTCATCTCAAACGTAAGTGTCAAAGCAATAAGCGAACGTTCCAGGTCAATGAAGAATGTTCACGGTACCATCAAACAGGTGTTAATTTGCGTTGTTATTTTGCATATTATAATTGTTTGACGAGCTTCTTTGAACTTTGCTGATTAATTACGGATTATTCAATTAAGAAAATTGAGTGGTTGTTTTGTATCATTGGCAATGATTCGATGATATTAGAGTAAAAATAATGTGATTGGTTTTGTAGATAATCACTGGTGTAGAAGACATTTTATTAGAAATGATTCGATAGAAATTAGAGTAAATCGTTATTGATTGTTTTTTTTAGATAATTATAGGTGTAGAAGAAATATTATTGGGAGGCGAGAAGTAAAGACACTTAATATAAGTCGGTTACTAATGATGTTATGGTTATATTGCTCTCAATGGTGGATATACTATACACGTGTGAATTCCGAAGCAGTTAAATAATTTAGACTTAATTAATAGATCTTGAGTGTGTGTTGTTCTTGTTTAAGTTAAATATTGGACTTAGAAATCGTGAGCAAAAAACAGTTTAGTTATATGCGGTGGTTGTGTTTTGTGGTGATGGTTGCGCTGTGTATTGCATGCAATAAGATGGTGAGGAAAAAGCAGCATGGTATAACATGTGACGGCTGCGATAGATGGCAACACAGGACGTGTAATACAGGTTAGTTTGTTTTTAGTGTTTTACTAAAACTATTGTTAACCCATTCGTAAACAAAAAATGACTACGAGCATATGCTGAGTAACTCGGCTTATGTTCAGGTTCAAAACTATTGAGAATAACTGGCTCTCATCAATGTACTGAATTATTATAAGAATAATACAAATAATTATACAGCACGTGCATTTAAAGTTGTGGGTAAGATGTTATTAAGTAACGCGAGTCATATATAATGTTTTACACGAAAAATAGATGTATAAGATCTTTACTGTTTTGTCCCGAATACAATTAAATTTGGCAAATAGGGTTGACTATGAGCATATGCATAGAAATTGGCGTATGATAAGGATCAACATTATTTGACATTTCCTGACGTTACTGAAATGTTATATGAATAGTATATCTCTTATTATTAAGACATTAATATCGGCGCAGAATTTATTTCTAAATTACATGTCGGTGAAATAATTACAGAAATTATCAAATAAAAGCGGGTGGTGCACGTACAGCACGTGCATGTAGACTTGTGGATAAGATGTCTAGAAGTTATGAAGTAATGTGAGTCCTATATAATATTTACACGAAAAGTATTTGTATAAGTCCTTCACTTTTTTATCCAAATTACAATTAATATTGGCAAATAGGTTTGACTATGATCAGATGCAGAGTTACTCGGCGTATGATCAGGATCAAAACTATTTGACAATCCTTTATTCTATTCACTGTACTGAAAAGTTATATGAATAGTATATCGCTCATTATTAAGACAGAAGTATCGGCGAAGAATACGTAAATTAGATGTCAGTGAAATAATTACAGAAATTATCAATTTTAATCGCATGGTGCACGTACAGCACGTGCATGTAGACTTGTGGGTAAGATGTCTAGAAGTTATTAAGTAATGTTAGTCGTATATAATATTTACAATTACTCTTTTTTAACATGTATATAAATTATATACTCTTTATTCGAAGTGTGTAAGCCTAAGATTTACATATATTATTCACCCATATTAATATATATTCAGAAATAAAAAATATAAAAATTGGCCGAGTTGGACCAGGTTTTTGGCCGAGTTGGACCAGGCCGAGTTGGTTTTTGGCCGAGTTGGACCGTGGCCGAGTTGGTTTCTGGCCGAGTTGACCCTATACCAATGTGACGTATATAGGTGAGAGACCAGTAAATAACGAGTGATTTCATTGGTCAAAGCAAAAAACGGTAGAGACTCCTGACAGCTAATTGCAAATGGCGGCCTCCATTCAGCAAATAAATCAAATAATGTAATGAAAATGTTTTCTATACTTGCGATAGACATTTTCACACAAGTTCAGTGTATTTTAGAGAAGCGAAAATGCACTCTGGTTATTTTTTGGAGCGATATTTAATATGCAGTAAATTTCGGGTTGGGTCTAAGAAATTTACAGCAAAACGGGGGTCATCCTGTTTCGGCGGATGTAGCAAAAATCTGGTGTGGTCAATCTGTCACTTACAGTTTATTTTTAGATGAGACTTGGTTAGCTCTTTCGAAGGAAAAATTCCGTTCCCCTCATCGAGTTCTAATATCGTCAACACAGCCTTGAACGTTATAATGGAGGTCTATGGAAAATGATTTAGTGGTCTCTGACCTAAACACGACAAGTTGCATCTTAACAGTTGGTCCTGGAGAGCTTTTTCAATGCCCGATTCTGCATTTTTGAACCTGGTTTAGCAAGTTTACTACAAATAAGTTCAATTTATCTTAATGGAGTAGGTTTCAGACCACTAAATGACATTTCATGCAGCCAAAGGGTCAAAGGCTGTTCAAATGAAATTGTGAATATGCGTCTGTCCCGTATTCATCCCTGTTTGCATCCAAAGAGCAGCTCCAAGAAGCTTTTCCCTGCCTCTGTCCGCCAGATAAAATAAGTTTTGTGACAAAACAAGGTGGTTATATCCGTTTTTATAAGAATTTGACTATGAATTTCAGTATATATACAGCTAGGGGGTGTATAAAAACCTTGAAAATCGATGTTTTATACACACCTGGCTGGCTTTTCTTGCCCCATTTAGGCACATGTGTCATCGTAAATACATTGTTTATCTCAAATCATGACGCTTAGGCAGTAATGAAGGCTTTGGAATGCCAAAACCATGATTTTCAGTTCACAGACCTTTAGCCTGCTACCCTTTGGCAGCAATTTCTTGCAAAAAAGTCACATTTCTTGCCTTTAATATCCTACTTAGGCCTTCCAACTGGCTGCATATTGCTTTAAGCAGCCTTTTCTGGTGCATACAAGTGTCTGCTGAAACAAACATAAAAATAATTGAACTACAGGCACTGATGACGTAATACTTGAGTATTGCTTAAACATGAGTACAGCGGCCATGGAAGATGGGTTGGCTCCTTGAGAGTACCAAAAAGCGACCCTGAATTGGATGTAAACCTAAATTTTAGGTTCTAAAAGGTAGAAAAATGTCTAATGTACGTTTTAAGTGCGTTTAGTAGGTTGTAGATCCGTCCACGTGTCTCAGGGAAACATTTGAAAGTCAAAAAATGTGATTTTAGAGCAAAAATCACAATCCGTCACGCTTGAGTGAACATGATATCCAGTTATGCCTAGATCTCAAGTTAATTGGATAGAGTGTCTCGAGTACTTGCACTTAAGGTTGCATAACTGTCCTTGAGCTTAAACATGTACATTTTATGTGAGAAAAAACTTTTAGCAAAGGTGGACGAAAATTGACCAAAATTGAATAGTTTGCGTCCTCTTTAGACCTCCAAAAATAGGTCAAATGATTGTTGCTCTGAAAAATTCTTAGTCAGGTTTTTTTCGTAATTGAGTCATTTACAAGAATTCCAAATTTGAACACAATACTCAAAACTATGATGTCTCTTTACACGACAAGTTGCATCTTAACAGTTGGTCCTGGAGAGCTTTTTCAATGCCCGATTCTGCATTTTTGAACCTGGTTTAGCAAGTTTACTACAAATAAGTTCAATTTATCTTAATGGAGTAGGTTTCAGACCACTAAATGACATTTCATGCAGCCAAAGGGTCAAAGGCTGTTCAAATGAAATTGTGAATATGCGTCTGTCCCGTATTCATCCCTGTTTGCATCCAAAGAGCAGCTCCAAGAAGCTTTTCCCTGCCTCTGTCCGCCAGATAAAATAAGTTTTGTGACAAAACAAGGTGGTTATATCCGTTTTTATAAGAATTTGACTATGAATTTCAGTATATATACAGCTAGGGGGTGTATAAAAACCTTGAAAATCGATGTTTTATACACACCTGGCTGGCTTTTCTTGCCCCATTTAGGCACATGTGTCATCGTAAATACATTGTTTATCTCAAATCATGACGCTTAGGCAGTAATGAAGGCTTTGGAATGCCAAAACCATGATTTTCAGTTCACAGACCTTTAGCCTGCTACCCTTTGGCAGCAATTTCTTGCAAAAAAGTCACATTTCTTGCCTTTAATATCCTACTTAGGCCTTCCAACTGGCTGCATATTGCTTTAAGCAGCCTTTTCTGGTGCATACAAGTGTCTGCTGAAACAAACATAAAAATAATTGAACTACAGGCACTGATGACGTAATACTTGAGTATTGCTTAAACATGAGTACAGCGGCCATGGAAGATGGGTTGGCTCCTTGAGAGTACCAAAAAGCGACCCTGAATTGGATGTAAACCTAAATTTTAGGTTCTAAAAGGTAGAAAAATGTCTAATGTACGTTTTAAGTGCGTTTAGTAGGTTGTAGATCCGTCCACGTGTCTCAGGGAAACATTTGAAAGTCAAAAAATGTGATTTTAGAGCAAAAATCACAATCCGTCACGCTTGAGTGAACATGATATCCAGTTATGCCTAGATCTCAAGTTAATTGGATAGAGTGTCTCGAGTACTTGCACTTGAGGTTGCATAACTGTCCTTGAGCTTAAACATGTACATTTTATGTGAGAAAAAACTTTTAGCAAAGGTGGACGAAAATTGACCAAAATTGAATAGTTTGCGTCCTCTTTAGACCTCCAAAAATAGGTCAAATGATTGTTGCTCTGAAAAATTCTTAGTCAGGTTTTTTTCGTAATTGAGTCATTTACAAGAATTCCAAATTTGAACACAATACTCAAAACTATGATGTCTCTTAAACACGACAAGTTGCATCTTAACAGTTGGTCCTGGAGAGCTTTTTCAATGCCCGATTCTGCATTTTTGAACCTGGTTTAGCAAGTTTACTACAAATAAGTTCAATTTATCTTAATGGAGTAGGTTTCAGACCACTAAATGACATTTCATGCAGCCAAAGGGTCAAAGGCTGTTCAAATGAAATTGTGAATATGCGTCTGTCCCGTATTCATCCCTGTTTGCATCCAAAGAGCAGCTCCAAGAAGCTTTTCCCTGCCTCTGTCCGCCAGATAAAATAAGTTTTGTGACAAAACAAGGTGGTTATATCCGTTTTTATAAGAATTTGACTATGAATTTCAGTATATATACAGCTAGGGGGTGTATAAAAACCTTGAAAATCGATGTTTTATACACACCTGGCTGGCTTTTCTTGCCCCATTTAGGCACATGTGTCATCGTAAATACATTGTTTATCTCAAATCATGACGCTTAGGCAGTAATGAAGGCTTTGGAATGCCAAAACCATGATTTTCAGTTCACAGACCTTTAGCCTGCTACCCTTTGGCAGCAATTTCTTGCAAAAAAGTCACATTTCTTGCCTTTAATATCCTACTTAGGCCTTCCAACTGGCTGCATATTGCTTTAAGCAGCCTTTTCTGGTGCATACAAGTGTCTGCTGAAACAAACATAAAAATAATTGAACTACAGGCACTGATGACGTAATACTTGAGTATTGCTTAAACATGAGTACAGCGGCCATGGAAGATGGGTTGGCTCCTTGAGAGTACCAAAAAGCGACCCTGAATTGGATGTAAACCTAAATTTTAGGTTCTAAAAGGTAGAAAAATGTCTAATGTACGTTTTAAGTGCGTTTAGTAGGTTGTAGATCCGTCCACGTGTCTCAGGGAAACATTTGAAAGTCAAAAAATGTGATTTTAGAGCAAAAATCACAATCCGTCACGCTTGAGTGAACATGATATCCAGTTATGCCTAGATCTCAAGTTAATTGGATAGAGTGTCTCGAGTACTTGCACTTGAGGTTGCATAACTGTCCTTGAGCTTAAACATGTACATTTTATGTGAGAAAAAACTTTTAGCAAAGGTGGACGAAAATTGACCAAAATTGAATAGTTTGCGTCCTCTTTAGACCTCCAAAAATAGGTCAAATGATTGTTGCTCTGAAAAATTCTTAGTCAGGTTTTTTTCGTAATTGAGTCATTTACAAGAATTCCAAATTTGAACACAATACTCAAAACTATGATGTCTCTTTAAACACGACAAGTTGCATCTTAACAGTTGGTCCTGGAGAGCTTTTTCAATGCCCGATTCTGCATTTTTGAACCTGGTTTAGCAAGTTTACTACAAATAAGTTCAATTTATCTTAATGGAGTAGGTTTCAGACCACTAAATGACATTTCATGCAGCCAAAGGGTCAAAGGCTGTTCAAATGAAATTGTGAATATGCGTCTGTCCCGTATTCATCCCTGTTTGCATCCAAAGAGCAGCTCCAAGAAGCTTTTCCCTGCCTCTGTCCGCCAGATAAAATAAGTTTTGTGACAAAACAAGGTGGTTATATCCGTTTTTATAAGAATTTGACTATGAATTTCAGTATATATACAGCTAGGGGGTGTATAAAAACCTTGAAAATCGATGTTTTATACACACCTGGCTGGCTTTTCTTGCCCCATTTAGGCACATGTGTCATCGTAAATACATTGTTTATCTCAAATCATGACGCTTAGGCAGTAATGAAGGCTTTGGAATGCCAAAACCATGATTTTCAGTTCACAGACCTTTAGCCTGCTACCCTTTGGCAGCAATTTCTTGCAAAAAAGTCACATTTCTTGCCTTTAATATCCTACTTAGGCCTTCCAACTGGCTGCATATTGCTTTAAGCAGCCTTTTCTGGTGCATACAAGTGTCTGCTGAAACAAGTATAAAAATAATTGAACTACAGGCACTGATGACGTAATACTTGAGTATTGCTTAAACATGAGTACAGCGGCCATGGAAGATGGGTTGGCTCCTTGAGAGTACCAAAAAGCGACCCTGAATTGGATGTAAACCTAAATTTTAGGTTCTAAAAGGTAGAAAAATGTCTAATGTACGTTTTAAGTGCGTTTAGTAGGTTGTAGATCCGTCCACGTGTCTCAGGGAAACATTTGAAAGTCAAAAAATGTGATTTTAGAGCAAAAATCACAATCCGTCACGCTTGAGTGAACATGATATCCAGTTATGCCTAGATCTCAAGTTAATTGGATAGAGTGTCTCGAGTACTTGCACTTGAGGTTGCATAACTGTCCTTGAGCTTAAACATGTACATTTTATGTGAGAAAAAACTTTTAGCAAAGGTGGACGAAAATTGACCAAAATTGAATAGTTTGCGTCCTCTTTAGACCTCCAAAAATAGGTCAAATGATTGTTGCTCTGAAAAATTCTTAGTCAGGTTTTTTTCGTAATTGAGTCATTTACAAGAATTCCAAATTTGAACACAATACTCAAAACTATGATGTCTCTTTAAACACGACAAGTTGCATCTTAACAGTTGGTCCTGGAGAGCTTTTTCAATGCCCGATTCTGCATTTTTGAACCTGGTTTAGCAAGTTTACTACAAATAAGTTCAATTTATCTTAATGGAGTAGGTTTCAGACCACTAAATGACATTTCATGCAGCCAAAGGGTCAAAGGCTGTTCAAATGAAATTGTGAATATGCGTCTGTCCCGTATTCATCCCTGTTTGCATCCAAAGAGCAGCTCCAAGAAGCTTTTCCCTGCCTCTGTCCGCCAGATAAAATAAGTTTTGTGACAAAACAAGGTGGTTATATCCGTTTTTATAAGAATTTGACTATGAATTTCAGTATATATACAGCTAGGGGGTGTATAAAAACCTTGAAAATCGATGTTTTATACACACCTGGCTGGCTTTTCTTGCCCCATTTAGGCACATGTGTCATCGTAAATACATTGTTTATCTCAAATCATGACGCTTAGGCAGTAATGAAGGCTTTGGAATGCCAAAACCATGATTTTCAGTTCACAGACCTTTAGCCTGCTACCCTTTGGCAGCAATTTCTTGCAAAAAAGTCACATTTCTTGCCTTTAATATCCTACTTAGGCCTTCCAACTGGCTGCATATTGCTTTAAGCAGCCTTTTCTGGTGCATACAAGTGTCTGCTGAAACAAACATAAAAATAATTGAACTACAGGCACTGATGACGTAATACTTGAGTATTGCTTAAACATGAGTACAGCGGCCATGGAAGATGGGTTGGCTCCTTGAGAGTACCAAAAAGCGACCCTGAATTGGATGTAAACCTAAATTTTAGGTTCTAAAAGGTAGAAAAATGTCTAATGTACGTTTTAAGTGCGTTTAGTAGGTTGTAGATCCGTCCACGTGTCTCAGGGAAACATTTGAAAGTCAAAAAATGTGATTTTAGAGCAAAAATCACAATCCGTCACGCTTGAGTGAACATGATATCCAGTTATGCCTAGATCTCAAGTTAATTGGATAGAGTGTCTCGAGTACTTGCACTTGAGGTTGCATAACTGTCCTTGAGCTTAAACATGTACATTTTATGTGAGAAAAAACTTTTAGCAAAGGTGGACGAAAATTGACCAAAATTGAATAGTTTGCGTCCTCTTTAGACCTCCAAAAATAGGTCAAATGATTGTTGCTCTGAAAAATTCTTAGTCAGGTTTTTTTCGTAATTGAGTCATTTACAAGAATTCCAAATTTGAACACAATACTCAAAACTATGATGTCTCTTTAGGTGAGAGACCAGTAAATAACGAGTGATTTCATTGGTCAAAGCAAAAAACGGTAGAGACTCCTGACAGCTAATTGCAAATGGCGGCCTCCATTCAGCAAATAAATCAAATAATGTAATGAAAATGTTTTCTATACTTGCGATAGACATTTTCACACAAGTTCAGTGTATTTTAGAGAAGCGAAAATGCACTCTGGTTATTTTTTGGAGCGATATTTAATATGCAGTAAATTTCGGGTTGGGTCTAAGAAATTTACAGCAAAACGGGGGTCATCCTGTTTCGGCGGATGTAGCAAAAATCTGGTGTGGTCAATCTGTCACTTACAGTTTATTTTTAGATGAGACTTGGTTAGCTCTTTCGAAGGAAAAATTCCGTTCCCCTCATCGAGTTCTAATATCGTCAACACAGCCTTGAACGTTATAATGGAGGTCTATGGAAAATGATTTAGTGGTCTCTGACCTAAACACGACAAGTTGCATCTTAACAGTTGGTCCTGGAGAGCTTTTTCAATGCCCGATTCTGCATTTTTGAACCTGGTTTAGCAAGTTTACTACAAATAAGTTCAATTTATCTTAATGGAGTAGGTTTCAGACCACTAAATGACATTTCATGCAGCCAAAGGGTCAAAGGCTGTTCAAATGAAATTGTGAATATGCGTCTGTCCCGTATTCATCCCTGTTTGCATCCAAAGAGCAGCTCCAAGAAGCTTTTCCCTGCCTCTGTCCGCCAGATAAAATAAGTTTTGTGACAAAACAAGGTGGTTATATCCGTTTTTATAAGAATTTGACTATGAATTTCAGTATATATACAGCTAGGGGGTGTATAAAAACCTTGAAAATCGATGTTTTATACACACCTGGCTGGCTTTTCTTGCCCCATTTAGGCACATGTGTCATCGTAAATACATTGTTTATCTCAAATCATGACGCTTAGGCAGTAATGAAGGCTTTGGAATGCCAAAACCATGATTTTCAGTTCACAGACCTTTAGCCTGCTACCCTTTGGCAGCAATTTCTTGCAAAAAAGTCACATTTCTTGCCTTTAATATCCTACTTAGGCCTTCCAACTGGCTGCATATTGCTTTAAGCAGCCTTTTCTGGTGCATACAAGTGTCTGCTGAAACAAACATAAAAATAATTGAACTACAGGCACTGATGACGTAATACTTGAGTATTGCTTAAACATGAGTACAGCGGCCATGGAAGATGGGTTGGCTCCTTGAGAGTACCAAAAAGCGACCCTGAATTGGATGTAAACCTAAATTTTAGGTTCTAAAAGGTAGAAAAATGTCTAATGTACGTTTTAAGTGCGTTTAGTAGGTTGTAGATCCGTCCACGTGTCTCAGGGAAACATTTGAAAGTCAAAAAATGTGATTTTAGAGCAAAAATCACAATCCGTCACGCTTGAGTGAACATGATATCCAGTTATGCCTAGATCTCAAGTTAATTGGATAGAGTGTCTCGAGTACTTGCACTTGAGGTTGCATAACTGTCCTTGAGCTTAAACATGTACATTTTATGTGAGAAAAAACTTTTAGCAAAGGTGGACGAAAATTGACCAAAATTGAATAGTTTGCGTCCTCTTTAGACCTCCAAAAATAGGTCAAATGATTGTTGCTCTGAAAAATTCTTAGTCAGGTTTTTTTCGTAATTGAGTCATTTACAAGAATTCCAAATTTGAACACAATACTCAAAACTATGATGTCTCTTTAGGTGAGAGACCAGTAAATAACGAGTGATTTCATTGGTCAAAGCAAAAAACGGTAGAGACTCCTGACAGCTAATTGCAAATGGCGGCCTCCATTCAGCAAATAAATCAAATAATGTAATGAAAATGTTTTCTATACTTGCGATAGACATTTTCACACAAGTTCAGTGTATTTTAGAGAAGCGAAAATGCACTCTGGTTATTTTTTGGAGCGATATTTAATATGCAGTAAATTTCGGGTTGGGTCTAAGAAATTTACAGCAAAACGGGGGTCATCCTGTTTCGGCGGATGTAGCAAAAATCTGGTGTGGTCAATCTGTCACTTACAGTTTATTTTTAGATGAGACTTGGTTAGCTCTTTCGAAGGAAAAATTCCGTTCCCCTCATCGAGTTCTAATATCGTCAACACAGCCTTGAACGTTATAATGGAGGTCTATGGAAAATGATTTAGTGGTCTCTGACCTAAACACGACAAGTTGCATCTTAACAGTTGGTCCTGGAGAGCTTTTTCAATGCCCGATTCTGCATTTTTGAACCTGGTTTAGCAAGTTTACTACAAATAAGTTCAATTTATCTTAATGGAGTAGGTTTCAGACCACTAAATGACATTTCATGCAGCCAAAGGGTCAAAGGCTGTTCAAATGAAATTGTGAATATGCGTCTGTCCCGTATTCATCCCTGTTTGCATCCAAAGAGCAGCTCCAAGAAGCTTTTCCCTGCCTCTGTCCGCCAGATAAAATAAGTTTTGTGACAAAACAAGGTGGTTATATCCGTTTTTATAAGAATTTGACTATGAATTTCAGTATATATACAGCTAGGGGGTGTATAAAAACCTTGAAAATCGATGTTTTATACACACCTGGCTGGCTTTTCTTGCCCCATTTAGGCACATGTGTCATCGTAAATACATTGTTTATCTCAAATCATGACGCTTAGGCAGTAATGAAGGCTTTGGAATGCCAAAACCATGATTTTCAGTTCACAGACCTTTAGCCTGCTACCCTTTGGCAGCAATTTCTTGCAAAAAAGTCACATTTCTTGCCTTTAATATCCTACTTAGGCCTTCCAACTGGCTGCATATTGCTTTAAGCAGCCTTTTCTGGTGCATACAAGTGTCTGCTGAAACAAGTATAAAAATAATTGAACTACAGGCACTGATGACGTAATACTTGAGTATTGCTTAAACATGAGTACAGCGGCCATGGAAGATGGGTTGGCTCCTTGAGAGTACCAAAAAGCGACCCTGAATTGGATGTAAACCTAAATTTTAGGTTCTAAAAGGTAGAAAAATGTCTAATGTACGTTTTAAGTGCGTTTAGTAGGTTGTAGATCCGTCCACGTGTCTCAGGGAAACATTTGAAAGTCAAAAAATGTGATTTTAGAGCAAAAATCACAATCCGTCACGCTTGAGTGAACATGATATCCAGTTATGCCTAGATCTCAAGTTAATTGGATAGAGTGTCTCGAGTACTTGCACTTGAGGTTGCATAACTGTCCTTGAGCTTAAACATGTACATTTTATGTGAGAAAAAACTTTTAGCAAAGGTGGACGAAAATTGACCAAAATTGAATAGTTTGCGTCCTCTTTAGACCTCCAAAAATAGGTCAAATGATTGTTGCTCTGAAAAATTCTTAGTCAGGTTTTTTTCGTAATTGAGTCATTTACAAGAATTCCAAATTTGAACACAATACTCAAAACTATGATGTCTCTTTAGGTGAGAGACCAGTAAATAACGAGTGATTTCATTGGTCAAAGCAAAAAACGGTAGAGACTCCTGACAGCTAATTGCAAATGGCGGCCTCCATTCAGCAAATAAATCAAATAATGTAATGAAAATGTTTTCTATACTTGCGATAGACATTTTCACACAAGTTCAGTGTATTTTAGAGAGGGAGAGTTATCGGTCGTGGTAATATGGCTGTTGTTTACATCGTGGTCACAAAATTTTAATTTTTTCGGCTCAAACTTGGAGAAAAGCAGTCAAAACTGAACAGTAAAGGACTAAAATGTCAAAAGCTTATTATGGTAAATATACCCCATTGGCGAGCGGGAGTGGAACTCGAGCAAACAAGAAGCAGAAACGGGTGGCCAGTGACACGTCACCACCATGTACCCCGAATATGCAGTCAAGTGTCTTCGATAACCGGACAACCACAAAACGTGAGTTCACAAATATGGACATGGACGGCAAGTTAAGTTGTTTGTTTGACTTGGTATCTAGTAGTGGGCCGTTATCATATAGACTAGACTTGCTTAGTAACAGTCTCATTTATTCAAAGGCAACCCACGATATCACTGAGGCCCGTCTACGACTCCTTGAATACAAAAGCCTAGATCATGAAACAAAGCTTTTAAGAACCAATCTGATATTTCATGGACATACCGAACAGTCCGGTCCTGAAGATTGCTACCATACAATTAAAATGTTTCTGAGAGAGACCATGAAGTTGAATCCTGATGATTTCAGTATTGCCGAAGCCCGCAGACTAGGGCGCTACAGGGCTGTCCGTGCAGGCCAAAGAATGAATCCGAGGCCCATTCTTGTAACTTTCTCTGATGTGCGACAGGTCACCTCGATACTCGACAATGCAAAGGTATTAAAAAGCACTCATTTTGGGGTTTCACGTGACTATCCTCATGAAATAAGCCAAGCCAGGAAAGAACTTTGGCCAGTCTACAAAGCTGAACGTGATAGATATGGTCCTAACAATGTCAAGCTTGTGTTTCCAGCAGCCCTCGTGGTCCATGGTGAAACTGTACATAACTTTTTCCCAGACTGGCATGAAATACTACGTGGCTCCCGTAACACTGATATCAGAGCCCGTACAGAATCCAGGATAAAGGTGTTACTTCAAGAATCCATGCCAGCCAGGCAAGAGGCAGAGGAACCAATAGTGCCTGATAGTGACAGTGATTCAGACACTAGCTCAGACAACGAAGACGTCATCGACACTGGTCAGCCTCAGAATCCTGTCAAACCGAAAATTCCATCGGTTACTCCGGTTACTCCATCGGTCACACCTGACTTCACACTGTCCAAACCTGGATATCTCATTGGGAAACATGCTCCTATGTCTGGAAAGTCAAGTTCTGATATCATAGAGGCATCGGAACCCAAATCGTCAAGTCCACCACCTGTCCAACAGGAAATCAGCAGATCTGTGGAAAGTACATAGGGATACTCGGGGATCGTGGCGTTTTGTGAAAAATGCATGTTATTGCCCTGCTCATCGTCTAGAACTCACTGTATCCATGTTTCACCCCTGACCCATGAAAACCTGCATCCAATTCCACCCAGTTGTACCGTAGATACCAACATATATGTCCATAAAACTGTTGACTCATGTGCTGGCTCTAGTGCCTCTGTTCATAGCGATTATCCTGAAAACTGTGCTAATTCTACAGCAGACGACATTTCTTCTGTTAACCAGCCTCCTGTAATGGAAAAAACATCGGCTAGTTTGAAAATAGGCTCTTTAAATATGTGTGGACTAAAAACAAAGATAAAATATCCTGAAGTCTTAGATTTGATTAAAAAGTTTTCCATTTTTTGTGTATTAGAAACAAAACTTGATAAGTCCGATATCATGTACTGTCCGAACTATACATACTTCTCTAAGCCTAGGGCTGACAAATATAAGCGCAAATCTGGCGGAATAGGGTTTTTTGTTCACGATAGCCTAAAAAAGAGTGTAGAAGTTCTTGAATCAGATTGTGAATATGTATATTGGTTAAAGATCTCAGATCGTCATCAATACAATATAGTAATAGGGGGCTTGTACCTCCCACCTGAACAGTCACGATTTTTTAACGAAGATGAAGTGTTTTTGCTAGAAGCTGACATTACTACTAAATGTGCACAGTTTGATTGTGTCCTGATAACAGGCGATGCTAACGCCCATACAGCCTCCCTACCTGACTATGTCGTATTAGATGACTTTTTGGCTAGACAAGTAGGCATTGATGAAGAACTATTAGATTCGTGTAATGTTATCAGTAAACTAACTGATATGAATATTCCAATTAAACGTTCCTCTATGTGTAAAAAAACTAACAAATCAGGTACTAGACTGCTTGAAATATGTAAATTTAATGGCCTTTTTATCCTCAATGGAAGATTCGGGGCAGACCGTAAAACAGGAAGCTTTACCTTTAGAAATACTTCTGTAATTGACTATTCTTTAGCATCTGCGAGTTTAATTCCATATTTAAACAATTTTGAAATCACAGAATTAGATCCATTATTTTCCGATGGACACTCATTATTGTCAGTAGATTTAGATGTAAACTTCCCTGTACAGTCTGTAGATAAGACCCCATTGAATCGTTATAAAACATGGATACCGGAAAAAAGTGTCGATTTTGCAGAAAATATTGATCAATTGAAGCTCAAGTCAATTAGCGATAAGTTAAATCAGCGACCGTCTTCAGAGTACAAAAAGCATATAAATTCTTTGAGCGACGACATTTCACAACTGTTTGCAAACGCCGCACACACAACATTTCCTCTAAGAAGTGATTTTAAATCAAAATCTCATAATTCGACTAAAAGAACATTTACCTGTAAGCAAGCCTGGTTTGGTCCTCAATGTCGCCGTGCTCGAAATGCTTATAATTCTGCCCGTAAATATTATCAGTTAAATAGGTCAGAGATTAACAAAGCACGCCTAAATACTGCGAGTCGCCACTACAAACAGACCATGAATACATTCATTCGGAAACATAACTATAGCGCGGAAAAAAAGCTACGCACCATGTCAGTTGTCAATCCAAAGCAGTACTGGAAGATATTAAAAAGTTTAAATAATACAAAATCGAACATCTCTCCAAATGTAGACCAGTTTTTTGAACATTTTAGCAACGCGAGTTCTTCTAGCGTATCTGATTCATGCATACCTGAAATGGATGACTCATATATTCCACAAATTTATAGTATTGATGCTTTAAATAGACCGATTAATAAATCTGAAATCGATAAAATGATCTCAAAAAGCAAAAATGGCAAATCGCCCTCTCCCCAAGATGATATTTCCAATGAATATATTAAATCTACGAAATCATTAATGACTCAAATATACTGTGATTACTTCAATTTAATATTAGACACAGGTATTCTACCTGATGCATGGCTAATTGGAACTATTAAACCAATTTACAAAAATAAAGGGTCAAGAACCGACCCAGGCAATTTTAGGCCAATCACTATTTTGAGCTGCCTTGGGAAAATATTTACGGGTATTCTTAATGAAAGAATTAATAACTTCTTAAATGACAATAATTTGTTAATGGAAAATCAAGCCGGATTTAGAAATAGCTATTCAACAAACGATCATATATTTGCACTTAACTTCTTAATACAACAGTTAAAATTACAGAAAAAGAAATTATTTTGCTCATTTATTGATTTTTCTTCTGCCTTTGACTCCATATGGAGATCAGGGTTGTGGGCCAAAATTTTTCAGATGGGGATAAGGGGGAAAGTTCTAAGCGTTATCAAAAATATGTACTCCGATATTAAATCTTGCGTATCTATAAACGGAGAAACATCAAGTATGTTCACCAGCTTACATGGGGTCCGTCAAGGGGAAAATTTAAGCCCTATTTTATTCTCCATGTACATGAATGATCTTGAAAGCTTTCTAAAAAAATCAACAACTGGTATTAACTTTAATATCGATATTAATGACACTATTCATTTCTTGCAATTACTTGTACTCTTATATGCTGATGATACCATAATATTTGGACAAAATCAAGAGGAGTTTCAAACAAGCCTCAATAAATTTTACGATTATTGTCAGACATGGAAACTGAATATTAACTTTTCAAAAACAAAAATTATAGTATTTGGATCTAGAGTTTTGAAAAACTATCACTTCACTATCGGTAATCAAAGTATCGAATTGGTTAAAGAGTATAAATATCTAGGAGTTTATTTTACAGCATCCGGTAGTTTCCTGAAACACCGCACCTTTATCATATCCCAAGCAAACAGAGCAATGTTTCAACTATTTGCAAGAATAAATAACCTTAATTTACCTGTTGACCTACAAATAAAATTATTCGACAATACCATTCTTCCAATATTAACGTATGGTTGCGAGATATGGGGGTATGAAAATTTAGATTTACTTGAACAATTTCACTGTAATTTTTTAAGACGCATCACTAAAACTAGAAAATCAACACCCAGATATATGTTGTATGCAGAGCTATCTCGTTTCCCAATCGAAATCATTGTTAAAACACGCATGATAAAGTTTTGGAATACCACTCTGCTTTCTAAACAGACTAAAATATCGCATCTTTTATACAGGTACATGTTTTCAAGCAACCATAATTTCAAATGGACAAATCATATTAAAAGCATTCTTGACACAACAGGCTACTCAGATATTTGGCTAAACCAAATGAATATACAAAGTAAGAGTATACATGTTCTAGTAAAACAAAGACTTATTGAACACTTCCACCAAAATTGGAACGCTCAACTTAATTCATCTTCTAAAGGCATAAACTACTCAATCATTAAAGATAACACAAACTTTGAGCCATACTTAAAATGCCTCCCACAGTCATTAAGGTTACCATTATTGCACTTTAGAACAGGTAACCACCGTTTTCCAATTGAAACAGGTCGTTGGAGACAATCATTTGTTGAACATCCTCTGAGAAAATGTAATGTTTGTAATTTAAACGATATTGGCGACGAACTACACTACTTATTAATATGCCCTAGTTTCCAATCAAAACGTTCTAAATTGATTCCAACCAAATACTATGTAAATCCAAATATAATTAAATTTAAAGCATTGCTTAACACGTCGGACGAAGAGTTATTGTTGAACTTAGCAAAATTTGTAAAGTTTGTCATGAAACAATTTACAAGATAGACTAATAACACACAATTTTTATGTAATAAACCATACTATATCTAGAAGGATTACTTCACCAGTATTGTGCACGCACTAACAATAGTAATGACTTCTTACAGTCGAACTTGGAAATCTAGAAATCGCTTAACTCGAGAATTTTTGTATTTCCACAGTTGAACCTTATTATCTCGACATCGCTTGGGTCGAGCATGTCCTTATTTCGAAGCTAATACGTGACTTAGTCAATGTGTTGGCTCTGAAATACGGACATGATCGGCTTAGGCGAGCTCGGGATATCGAAGTTAGACGGCGCCTTCAAATATCGGACTAGCACTCCGTAAATAATTATACTGCATTCCCGGACTGTAGCTATGCAGTCTAATGCAGAGCGTATTTTTTTACGAACGCTATACTATAGGAATGTTTGTCTAGTATATGCCGTTCTCAAGGTCGCACGTGCTTCACGGAAGAAATAGGCACATGTGTCAACCACTACCTGTCAATCAGCGATATATCTATAGTCATTTTCTTTGCTGAATCTGGGCGAATACTTTGAATATACATGTATTTAAAGTTTGTTCCAGATATCATTTAACCCATTTGCGGCCTGTGGATTCTTCCATGTTTATATATTGGATTAGTCCATTTTCTTATCAAAGTGATGCCCGGTCAGAATTTTCATCTTCATTTTGTTTCATATTGAAACTCCTGCCAACAAAGAGAGTAGACTCTATTCAGACGCCGCATAATGCGGCGTCCGATCAGAGTCTACAGTGTTTGCATATGTCCCATATATGGGATCGTGGGCACAAATGGGTTAAACATAGCATCGCTACGCATTGTACATTTGTATTTCTTATATTTTCATCAACTGTAATGCTTTTACTCTTGCCATGCCAATCGCGACTCGGCTAATTGGTGAATACCGTTTTGACCCAGATAGGACGGCGAGTAGCTCGGCGTCTGATCTGGATCCAAACTGCCTCACACAAATTTTAGATTTGTTCTATAAAGAAAAGCAACAAAAATAATTTGATTCGTATGCAGAATACCTGTATGCAGACGCTAATCCAGGATGACAAGTGACAACAAATAATGTACATGTTGTAAAACTAAATGCTTGAATGTAAACGTATATATAAAGTGCTATTGATTATGTAGTTTTCCTACTTAATTATGTGTCTGGTTGCTACCATATATCTGTCAGGGAAACCAAACTTCCGAAATTGCAAAAAATCATTTATTCGAAATGTTTAAGTCTACCACCTTCCCCCACACTGAAAGTTATTATAACCCATAAGAGCTAGTCTGACCCATAGAGGTCCGGAGTTTGACTCTTGCCAAACTCCTGGTCCCTATGGTTTGACCTTTCAGTGCATTTTCAATAACCATGTTACCACTGCCATATTGAATATATTGTATTTTGATCACATGCTGTTACACTCTGTTGTAAACTGTGACTAATAAAAGATATGTTCTGTTCTGTTCTGTTCTGAGAAGCGAAAATGCACTCTGGTTATTTTTTGGAGCGATATTTAATATGCAGTAAATTTCGGGTTGGGTCTAAGAAATTTACAGCAAAACGGGGGTCATCCTGTTTCGGCGGATGTAGCAAAAATCTGGTGTGGTCAATCTGTCACTTACAGTTTATTTTTAGATGAGACTTGGTTAGCTCTTTCGAAGGAAAAATTCCGTTCCCCTCATCGAGTTCTAATATCGTCAACACAGCCTTGAACGTTATAATGGAGGTCTATGGAAAATGATTTAGTGGTCTCTGACCTAAATTTTCGGCTCGTGAATCGTTTGTAATGTGTTTTCGCGCCATTCGCGAAAGTCGAAATGGAAGCTTGAACCTTCATTTATCTGTCTAATATTTGTAACATAGTCACAACATCATACTTGGAATGTTCACCTTTAATCTTTACAGCAGCACATTATTAGGACACAATGGAGTGAGTGAGTTTGGTGTGGAGTTGGTACTAGAGGAGTTATCTAGAGCGTTTGGTTCCATAAACTGGTAAGACATGTTCTGTATTGAATATTGTGTTATTTTGTATATTTAATGCATAGAAGGCATTAAGTTATTATATAGGTTGAGTCAATTTTGTAAATGGGGGTTGTATGCTGTATAGCCACTTAGAACATTGATATAAGTGTTGACAAAGGCGTTGAAAGTTGGTATTATGTTGTTTCAACTGTTATGTTGGATAAGTTACATTATGTTGTTATGTTGTAAATATTCACAACAGTCATGTTGTGAATGTTCACAACATATATGCTTATTTTTCAGTTTTAAGGAAATATTATCCCATTAAGCCATACTGACTCATTTTGACTCATTGCGCAATAGCCTCATACTTACTCATTTTCGGTTACCCGAAAAACCGAAAACAGCTGTTTTCGTGAAAACAGGCGAAAACAGGCTAGAAAAAAGGTTTTATGTACTGGAAACGTATTTAAAAGGATATATTTCAATTTATTGGTTTATAATATATTAATAGTGCTTCTATATATTTAGTTTTCGATAAAAAATGCTTTTTATTGAACAAAATCGGTGACGGTATGAAAAATGTTGGTCTGTAATATCAGACGAAAACAGCATAGAAAATATGTGTTGTGTGCTACTATCGCATTCAAAGACATAAACACTGTTTAATAATAATAATTTGAACTAATAACAGTCATTTAGGCTAAAAAAGTTGCCTTTCATGACCTACAATCGCCAATAAAATTGACCCGAATCTGCGAAGCTGGTCCGTAATAACTAATGTCACACAAAAACAGTAGAGAAAGTATGATTTGTGTACTAATATCATACGTTGAGAAAACGTATTTAAAAGCATATATTCCAATTTAATGTTTTATAATGATTTAATAATGGCCCCTTTCCGATAAAAATGCTTTTTATTGACCAAAATTGGCGACGGTATGAAAAATGTTGGTCTGTAACAGCATAGGAAATATGTTTTTTGTATTAATATCGCATTCAAAGACATAAACACTGTTTAATAATAATAATTTGAACTAATAAACGTTATTTAGGCTAAAAAAGTTGCCTTTGTTGACCTACAATCGACAATAAAATTGACCAAAATCGGCGACGCAATGAAAAATATCGGTCCCTAATATCACATGTTTGTTGTTTGCAATGTAATTTCTAAGTTAATTAAAAAAAGGCAGTATGACTAAGGGCATTTCAAAACGAGTATCAAACAGTTTCGATCCTGATCAGACGCCGCGTCACGCGGCTTCGGATCAGGATCCATACTGTTTGCAACGCGCTTATAAGCGTTATTGAGAGTGAAAGCGTTAAAGAATAGCTCGCTCATAAAGCATAGCTGATGTCCGCTTATAGCAGGCAGAAAGTAAAGCAGAACGCGCCAAGCGCATATTCTGCTTCACTTTCAACCTGCTTTAAATCAATTTATAAAGTTCATACCGATGTCTGTTTGAGAATTTTTTGCGAAACAATCGCCTCGAAATATTTTATGAATCTATATATAGGCAAACCGAGTAGACCCTGATGAGGCAGATCTAAAAGAAAAACGGATTTAATAAGGATATATTTAAAAAAGAATCAACAATTTGGCTGAAGAAGATGTCTTTGTTGGCCTCAAATCGACGACAAATTGAAAAATACCGACCTGCTTCAACTCATTCACCCCTGAAACTTTTTATGGAGAATTCCAATTTCAAAATTAGTAAAGGCAATTATTAAATAATTTTAGTTGATATTCCAAACTGTGTAAACTCTGATCAGTGGGCTTCTTAAGAATCCCTCTGATCAGGATATACACAATTTGCATGAGACAAGTGTAATCCTTACAAGCACAGCGTTGTTGAATGACAATTCTCTAGGGTTAAAATATGATAAAAAAAATGCAGAAATGATATTTTATAAGTATATTTCGATAATATCGTCGATCCTGGTCTGGTTTTAACTGGGTTTTTTTTAAAATAAAGTTTTGATTAAATTTGATAAATTGAATTTTAAAATCATAAAAAAACCTTATAATAAGTATGACGCAGCGTCTGATCAGGATCCATACTGTTTGCAAGCGCGCTTTTAAGCGTTATTTGGAGTGAAAGGGTTATGGGAAAAGCTTGCTCATAAAAAATAGATGTCCGCTTATAGCAGGCAAAAAGTAAAGCAGAATGCGCCAAATGCGAATTCTGCTTCACTTTCAACCCGCTTTAAGCGGGAACCTGTATTTAAAACTATAAACAGGATGTGGAGTAACGGGTTAACTAAAGGTAATAGGTTTCAATACATATATGGCGATATATATTATAAGTATAACTCAATTTATAAATTTCATAACAATGTCTGTTTGAGAAATTCGGCGACACCAGCGACAGGCGAAATGCTGACGCAAACGCCTCCAAATATAATTATGAATCTATATATAGGCAAACTGAGTAGACCCTGATGAGGCAGATCTGATAGTCTATTTCTATTATTGAATATAGGGGAGTTCTTAAAGCAGGTTGAAAGTAAAGCAGAATGCGCCTTATGGCGCATTCTGCTTTACTTTCAGCCTGCTTTAAGCTATCATGTGCTAGAAGATAAAACATGTTCCCTATAATAGATATTCATAACTGATTAATTTGGAACCATTTTCTTCAGCGGAGGAATAAATCATATTCGCTAAAAGGGCTTCTTTTGGGGAAAGGGTTAAGAAGCACCCTGATCTGGGTTTACCTGTTTGCAGAGGCGTAAGGTGTATTCATTTGGGAAATGGATGAGACCAAGCATCGGTGGAAAAACTTAATTCGAAAATAAATGCTGATGGTAAATGTTTCTGTTTGATTAAATTTAGCCTTACTTGGAAAATTCGACTTAAAAGGTCCATAAAAACAACTCTGTATACTTGTATGAAATAACTCGGCATTAGTTTGAAAGCAATCCGAATATGAGTAAATTATAAATAATTACCAAAACGAAATAATATTCCAATAACGAGTAACTGTAACAAACTAATTTTTCCTGTTTTGGAGTCCTCACATACAGCAAACACGTTAGGATGTATAATTTACAGGACAGGTTGTTGTATGAAGTGTGTCAGTACCACCGTTGACACGCGTTGCTCAAACACGACACTTCTCTGATGGCTGGCACGTGCAAGGATAGCCTTTGATGTAGCCGTCACCTTCTTCGCACTTTCACATAGGTGTAAAAGCTCAAAAATTAAAAAGAAAAGAAAAGGGTAGGTCTGCAGTGTCACTCTAAGTTTGGTTTTGGTTGGCGCTGCCCTGATTAGGTACGTACTACTCATATAATACTTTTATCCTTTCTCGTTTCCTTCTTGTTAAATCAACTATCGAATTAGCAATTTCCTTATTTACCCTAAAGCATTTTTCTATTATGAAGAGAAGTGACCACTCAGAGAAGGTTGAAACTCGGAGCAGACACAGTAATTTCTCCATGGTTGAAAGTAAAGCAGAACGTATCCTAAGGCGTACAGTATATTCTGTTAACTTTCAGATTGCTTTAAGTGACCATCTGCTAGGAATAATGATTTTTAAAAGTCAGTATGGTGACAGGTCTAAGCATTAATGAATAACGCATTTGTTATTCTTTCGTTGTCTAAGTCATTGAAAATATAAAATGTATATTGTCGTCTGCTGAATTGCAATAGCTGTAAAGTACATGACTGTACGTTGTCGTACGTTTAATCCTTTTACTAGTTTTGACTACTTTTGATGAACATCAAATCATGTTGATAGTAAAGCAGAAAGCACCTTAAAGTTAAAATGCTTTACTTTTCTATCATTCTTTTATGTACCATCTCGTACGTAACAGAATATCCATTATGGTGGACATATTCAACCGAGTGACGAGTATACTCGTCATAAACAAACAGTCGACCTGTGAAGAGTGCATTTGTCCTAAACAAACATTGCAGACCCTGATCAGAGTAGTTTTCAGAAAAGTATAGGTTAACAATTGAAAAAACTGACAAAAAGAGGAAATGCCCTCCAGAAGCAGGCTGAGACAGAGATGAAGCTGCTGAAGTTGTACAGGGTAAGTCTTGTCAGCGCTGGGGCTCCATTCACTCATTTTTGAAATACTTCCCTCATATGAAGCTCTGCAGTGCGTTTCAATATTTTATTGTGTACACATATTGTAAACCTATTAATTTATACTATGATTTTTTTTCGTGTCACCGGACCCCTCCTGTACAGCCTTTGGGCTGTGGATTATGTGTTTTCTATCAACACTTGATTGAATTGGATTCTTAAAGTGTTTTTGTGTTTTATCTGTGATGATGACACGTGCACATGCAATTCGCAATACTGGATTATATAAGTGAAACTCGGATTTATTCAGTGCTACCGGATTTGACAGTGATTTAGATCTGAAGTAAACCCTCTTTATAATGACCACTAAATTGTGCATATTTCGTGTGACTGCAAAAAGTAAGGCGAAAGTAAAACAGTAGCATTCTGTTTTACTTTCACTTTGCTTTAAGCTGCCACATCTCTTACATAATTAATAATGAGTTCAAACTGTTTTGTACACCAGAAATGGAATATACTTTTAGTTTATTTAGCCATTCATCCATTCGATACCTTCAGGGGAAAATCTTGATAATACACATAACTTTATATCCCAAACTTCTTAGATCCATCCGTCAAAGCCTGCCGACTGTCGGTAAATCTTTCTCCGATATGGCGGTGAAAGGTATGACTATTTATATGGGGAGGTTGGAGGTCATATCTAAAATGCTCAAATTTGTTACACATACCTAGGTAATTAATATCAAGTAGAGAACTTGGATAAAACACAGAACTATACACACATAATGCATAATTCCGCGGATAAAACAATTATTCAGTTATTTGAATATCTTACTCAAGATTTCAAGATTTTATTCAAAAAGCTTGGCCCATAAGGGCATGAGCATTTTAATAACAACAAACAGTAGAGTAATTAGAGTGATTAGAGCGATCTCAGGCTTCTGCGACCATCGCCACTTTTCGGCCGTAACACACAGTTGTTAAGGAAAAGAGATGACGCCATGCATATGTATATTTAGGCACCAAGTTACGTAGGGTAACTTACGTCATCACAATTTTGTTGACGAAATGGTGACGTCATAATACATCATATAAAGTAGTTACATTTTGTTTTATTTTTAGCTAATTGTGTATCGGAATCGGACAAAAAACTTGTTTACTTTACAAAATATCCGCTTAGACGGTCGCACAAACCCGAAATCGCTCCAAATCATGATTGAACAGCATTTAAATAGATGTTTTGAGGGTTATCGTAGCTTACCGTGCAAGACCATTATTAGAATTCATATAAGTTCGTAAACTTACAGATTCAGCCTCTTGATAAGAGACACACATATTCAAAGAAACAGTGATTTTGAATACAGTTTTAATTGTGGATAAAGGCAATGCAGAAATATCTCTTCAATATACCATATAATGAGATTCGAATAATAACAAATATGACCTTGATCCAGACAATAGATTTACTGGGCCGCGATATGGCTTTGAAATGTATTTGAGAATGACAAAGTGTGAACGATAAGAATAATTAGTAGTGAGCACAGTTAAGAGTTTCGCAAATTATGATTAAAACCACTCATGCTGACATGTTTGAAAAGTTCATGAGTGTCGCTAATTATTATTAAAGCCACTCGTGCTGACATGTTTGAGAACTTAATTGATATTCATCTCGCTCGATCCCTATGAAATCTGACCGTTCTGCGTAGTTTCATTATTCACTTCTTGAACATTTGTTGCTGACTTTTAGCCCAAAAAAATATATTACCAACTCTATTTCATATTTCTTTGCATGTCATAACGATATTTGTACAGCATACCTGTTTCAAATGGTGTTTTCAGGCTGTTTTCGTACGTTAAGGCAGGTCAGCATTTTTCCATATTTCGACGATTACTAGCCATCAAAAGCATCTTTTTTGATAATTAGTTAAAAAAGATTGGTGAATAAACAATATTAATACCGTATTAACGATAAAAAAATATGAATACCGTATAATACGATATCGGTACAACATACATATAGTTTCTAAGTGGTGTGTTCGGTTGTTTTCGTAATAAGTGTCGTGTCGGACCGGCACTTTTCACATTGACGCCGATTTTGGGGCAATAAAAGCACCTTTTTGAGTAGGAATGACGATTATTATTTTATAATAGACTAATAAACTGTTCATGGCTTTAAATATGCTTTCACAACATAAAACCTTTTTTCTAGCCTGTTTTCGTAAGCTGAGCCTGTTTTCGCCTGTTTTCGCGAAAACAGCCTGTTTTCGGTTTTTCGGGTGACCCCTCATTTTGACACACTTTATTCAACTATACTTAACAAAAATAGAAACTTTACATACTTTAAAGCCGGTTTGAGCGATGTTTAATGACGTTTCATAAAATATACCTACATTTCATAATGGGGTTATCGATAAAGACCATACAGAGCCACACTCTCGCTAATTTGTACCGCGCACGACGTAGTACGCTTTACACTTCCGGTTTTTAACTCTGACGGCGAGTTGACCTAGTCAGGTTTATTTCAAGTTTATTTAATGCAACAGACACACGCAAGCTTGAGCCAAACACCGAAAAAACAGAATTGTGAACACCTGCGTTTCAAAACTGATATGTCACAGCTTTCTGAAAATAACAGAAATCGGGCCATTTGGCATCCTTACGGCGGGTGCGTCAGCAACTGATGCTGGGCGTCAATTTGGAGGCATACGATAGAAAATTCATATCCTAACTACTCGTTACAGAGTTACGGGATAAGTCCAGGATCGTCTGAGATCGTTGACGTCACATAGAGACGACCGCACTCTTACGTTAACGTATCGACGTAACTGTTCAATCCCAGCAACGGTTACTGCTCGGCGGTTTGGGATCGCTGCCGAGACAATCAGGAATCGTCTGAAGCAATGCCACGGTCCTATCCGTACCCGTAGACCGCATTCAGGGCAGATCTTAACTGCACTTACAAAACCCAGAATAACGTCAACGTCATGCCATGGCCTGCGGTATCAACATATTTGAAACCAATAGAGCATGTAAAGGGTAAAGTTGGCGACTGATGCGGAACAAATACCAGATTTACACGACCAACAACCTCAGAAATGCTCGATTAAGAAAATGGCATGGCATCCCAGATGACGTCATTAGACGGTGCATCAGAGACGGAGTGTTGCTTGCCTGAGGCGCGACGGTGAGCATTCGCACTACTGAATTGTCTTTATGCAAAAGAGTGATTTAAAATAAAACCGTAAAATGAATAAAACACATCTTGCGTACATGTTCACATCTCTGATAATTTTGAAATCGACCCCTATGCATTTTGACGTCAATTCACGACGTGGCTTTTGGATTTTTTTCATCACCATTGTCGAAAACTTACAGACATTGATCTAAAGTTTCGAAAAACACTAAGCTTTTTGCAAAATTGTGTTTGTAGACAGAATTATACACATTTGAATCCAATGTAAAGTTTCTATTTTTGCTGAGTATAGCTTCTATTGAGATAAGCATTGAGAATTGTTAATCACTTATGAGTTAGTTTTTAACCAATGTATTTTCAGGATGCTAATTCTTTGAAGTATTTTGCCTTGATGTTTGCCATGGTATATGACTTCTTTGATGTGTAATGGTGTGTAAAGAGAGTACCTAATTAGACGTATGACAGGAAACCAGGCTTGTTGTTTTATCCATGTCTCATGCCCGGCGACCCCACCCTCGTTAGAGATTTAACCGTGTAATCCATAAACTGTAAACAGTTCAGCTAAATATACCACTGAGCTAGTTGGTAATAAAATGGTGCCCAACGAGTAATTGTGTGTGAGTTAGATTTGAGCAAACAGACAATCTACAGTGCTTTATTTGTTATATTTTTATGTAATTTGGTAATTTAACTACTGAGGACAGTATTTTCTACAACCAGGAGGAAGAAAGTGACATTTATTTATATGAATTTCAACAAGTGACTGTTATTCAGAGACTTAAAGTAATTTCTGGTGTAAAGTGTTTATTTATAGACAGTTTAATCATTGTAATTATTGTGTTTTCATGTATTTCTTTTGCGTTGACCATGTAATTTATTTGTGTTTACATATTATACAGGAACACCTTGGTTGAAACAGTCATGTATTGATGATGTAATTGGTTATGGTGGTGGGATCATTGGTCTAGTGGCCAGTTTAGTTTTGCTGTGTTACATCAGATGTGTGAGTATGGTATTTTTGTATTAATAGGGAGATATTGCAGTTCTTTACCTGTTACCTTGTAATTTATTGACTCTCTATTGTCACAATAGGTTGTTCATAGGTTATAATGTAAGCAGTAACAGAAAATTTTATTGGAGCATTTTTTTGAACAGCTGCAATTCTTTATATTAATAACTTATGCCAAGTGAGTTATTGTAAAGTAAGAGAGAAATTGTTTCTTTCACTTGCATGTTTAATAATTTGATTTGGTGAAGGATTGGTGAAGGTTAAAATCATACATATTTTCAGCTCTCTTCTTAAAATACCCCTATTGAATAACCCTAGGTTTCAAGCTACCATTTCGAATATCTAAAGCGGAAATAACAGTATCCGACTGATTTCATTCTTGATAATATATATTGAATTTTATTTGCAATTCATGCCATATTGAACCTCATATTAATTTGTGGAAAAAGGCGTTTAATTACCTTGGTCCTTTTGCTTATTGTTTTCAAATTAATAGTTTTATAGCTTGGTTTGTCCACAGTATTTTGGATAATTCTTCTTAAGGAAAGAGATAATTCAGTTATAGTCCTTGTTGGAAAGTGAAATATTCCCCCCTGTTGGAATTTTGGAATTGTTTTGTTTGACAGCTGACATTGACTTTACATTGAATGTGAGACATCTACCTACAGCATATAGATATAGAAGAAAGAGACACAGGTATTTGTTTAGATTGTATTTTCAGAATTACAGGTTATGTTTAGATTGTACTTTCAGATATTTAGTTAGGTATTCATATTGATTAGTTAAGCTGGTAGCAGTAATAGTTTAGGGTATATTAGGAACAGTGATAGATTGTATTATTATAGCATAGAATTTCATTTTAAGCTGGTATTTATAGTCAAATTGATTTTCGCTATAGTAACAAATATCTTTCCGTGGCCATTCGCATCATTATACCCCCACAAACAGAGTTTGAGGGGGGTATACTGGAATCAGCCTGTCGGTCGTCGGTTGGTTGGTTGGCCGTCAGTCGGTTGGCCGTCGGTCTGTCTGCAAAATCTTGTACTTTCAACTCCTCCTTCAGTTTCAACCCGATTAATTTGATATTTGGCATAAATGTTACTCAGGTGTAGTAGATGTGCAAGACACAAATTTCAGGTCTCTGTGACCTTGACCTTTGGCCTTGAAATTAGTATTGAAATTGGTAGGCAAAATCTTGTACTTTCAACTCCTCCTTCAGTTTCAACCCGATTCATTTGATACTTGGCATAGATGTTACTCAGGTGTAGTAGATGTGCAAGACACAAATTTCAGGTCTCTGTGACCTTGACCTTGGCCTTTGGCCTTGAAATTGGTAGGCAAAATCTTGTACTTTCAACTCCTCTTTCAGTTTCAACCCGATTCATTTGATACTTGGCATAAATGTTACTCAGGTGTACTAGATGTGCAAGACACAAATTTCAGGTTTCTGTGACCTTGACCTTTGGCCTTAAATTTGGTCTTGAAATTGGCAGTCAAAATCTTGTACTTTCAACTCCTCCTTCAGTTTCAACCCGATTCATTTGATACTTTGCATAGATGTTACTCAGGTGTAGTAGATGTGCAAGACACAAATTTCAGGTCTCTGTGACCTTGACCTTGACCTTTGGCCTTGAAATTGGTAGACAAAATCTTGTACTTTCAACTCCTCTTTCAGTTTCAACCCGATTCATTTGATACTTGGCATAAATGTTACTCGGGTGTACTAGATGTGCAAGACACAAATTTCAGGTCTCTGTGACCTTGACCTTTGGTCTTGAAATTGGCAGGCAAAATCTTGTACTTTCAACTCCTCCTTCAGTTTCAACCCGATTCATACCCCCACAAACAGAGTTTGAGGGGGGTATACTGGAATCAGCCTGTCTGTCGGTTGGTTGGCCGTCAGTTAGTTGGCCGTCAGTCGGTTGGCTGTCGGTCTGTCTGCAAAATCTTGTACTTTCAACTCCTCCTTCAGTTTCAACCCGATTAATTTGATATTTGGCATAAATGTTACTCAGGTGTAGTAGATGTGCAAGACACAAATTTCAGGTCTCTGTGACCTTGACCTTTGGCCTTGAAATTAGTATTGAAATTGGTAGGCAAAATCTTGTACTTTCAACTCCTCTTTCAGTTTCAACCCGATTCATTTGATACTTGGCATAAATGTTACTCAGGTGTACTATACTTAACAAAAATAGAAACTTTACATACTTTAAAGCTGGTTTGAGCGATGTTTAATGACGTTTCATAAAATATACGTACACTTCATAATGGGGTTATCGATAAAGACTATACAGAGCCAAACTCTCGCTAATTTGTACCGCGCACGACGTAGCACGCTTTCCACTTCCGGTTTTTAACTCTGACGGCGAGTTGACCTAGTCAGGTTTATTTCAAGTTTATTTAATGCAACAGACACACGCAGGCTTGAGCCAAACACCGAAAAATCAAAATTGTAAACACCTGCGTTTCAAAACTGAGATGTCACAGCTTTCTGAAAATAACAGAAATCAGGCCATTTGGCATGCTTACGGCGGGTGCGTCAGCAACTGATGCTGGGCGTCATTTTGGAGGCATACGATAGAAAATTCATATCCTAACTACTCGTTACAGAGTTACGGGGTAAGTCCAGGATCGTCTGAGATCGTTGACGTCACATAGAGACGACTGCACTCTTACGTTAACGTATCGACGTAACTGTTCAATCCCAGCAACGGTTACTGCTCGGCGGTTTGGGATCGCTGCCGAGACAATCAGGAATCCTCTGAAGCAATGCCACGGTCCAATCCGTACCCGTAGACCGCATTCAGGGCAGATCTTAACTGCACTTACAAAGCCCAGAATAACGTCAACGTCATGCCATGGCCTGCGGTATCAACATATTTGAAACCAATAGAGCATGTAAAGGGTAAAGTTGGCGACGGATGCGGAACAAATACCAGATTTACACGACCAACAACCTCAGAAATGCTTGATTACGAAAATGGCATGGCATCCCAGATGACGTCATTAGACGGTGCATCAGAGACGGAGTGTTGCTTGCCTGAGGCGCGACGGTGAGCATTCGCGCTACTGAACTGTCTTTATGCAAAAAAGTCATTTAAAAAGAAACCGTAAAATGAATAAAACACATCTTGCGTACATTTCGACATCTCTGATAATTTTGAAATCGACCCCTATGCATTTTGACGTCAAATCACGATGTGGCTTTTGGATTTTTTTCATCACTATTGTCGAAAACTTACAGACATTGATCCAAAGTTTCGAAAAACACCAAGCTTTCTGCAAAATTGTGTTTGTAGACAGAAGTATACACATTTGAATCCAATGTAAAGTTTCTATTTTTGCTGAGTATAGATGTGCAAGACACAAATTTCAGGTCTCTGTGACCTTGACCTTTGGCCTTAAATTTGATCTTGAAATTGGCAGGCAAAATCTTGTACTTTCAACTCCTCCTTAACTTTCAACCCGATTCATTTGATACTTGGCATAGATGTTACTCAGGTGTAGTAGATGTGCAAGACACAAATTTCAGGTCTCTGTGACCTTGACCTTTGTCATTTAAATTGGTCTTGAAATTGCCAGGCAAAATCTTGTACTTTCAACTCCTCCTTCACTTTCAACCTGATTCACTTGATACTTTGCATAAATGTTACTCAGGAGTAGTAGATGTGCAAGACACACATTTCAAATCTCTGTGACCTTGACCTTTGGCCTTGAAATTGGTCTTGAAATTGGCAGGCAAAATCTTGTACGGCGAACTCCTTCACTTTCAACCTGATTTACTTGATACTTGCCATAAATTTTCAAAGTTTTTATGATTGGTGGCAGCACCCTGCCATTGTCAAACCTCATTGAAAACGTCTGCAGAGTGTGACAGAGTGCTGCATAGTGGGGGTATTTATCACCTTTAGTGATGGCCATTCTAGTTTTTTAGCTCACCTGAGCCAAAGGCTCAGGATGAGCTATTGTGATACCATTCCGTCTGTCGTCCGGTGTCTGGCGTCCGTCGTACGTTCACATTTTCAAACAACATCTCCTCAGAAACCACTGACCCGATTTCAACCAAACTTTGTCAGAAGCATCAGGGACAAGGGGGAACGAATTATTGTTCAAAGTTATTTCCCTTGCTTTGGGACCAAATTTTCTAACATGACCGTATAGACAACTTTTAATGCATAAGAAAATCTTAAAAAATCTTCTTCTCAGAAACCCAAAGGCCCAGACCTTTGATATTTGGTATGTATCATAAACTAATGATCTTCTAGCAAGAGTGTTCAAATTTTGACCCTGGGGCCAAAAATGGCCCCGCCCTAGGGCTTATCAGTTTTTGTTAGGAAAACCTTTAAAAATCTTCTTCTCTGAAACTGTATGGTCTAGATCATTAATATTTGACATGTAGCTTTGTCTTAAAGTCCTCTACAAAGATTGTTCAAATTATGACCTCGGGTCGAAATTGGCCCCGCCCCGGGGCTTATCAGTTTCACATAGACTTATATAGGAAAACCTTTAAAAATCTTCTTCTCTGAAACTGTAAGGCCCAGATCTTTAATATTTGGCACAAAGCTTTGCCTTGTGGTCCTCTACCAAGATTGTTCAAATTATGACCCCAGGGCCAAAAATGGCCCGCCCTTTGGCTTATTAGTTTTTCTTAGGAAAACCTTTAAAAATCTTCTTCTCTGAAACTGTATGGCCTTGATCATTAATATTTGACATGTAGCTTTGTCTTATGGTCCTCTACCAAGAATGTTCAAATTATGACCTCCAGGTCAAAATTGGCCCCGCCCCGGGGCTTATAAGTTTTACAAAGACTTACATAGGAAAACCTTTTAAAATCTTCTTCTCTGAAACTATAAGGCCAAGATCTTTAATATTTGGCACATAGCTTTGCCTTGTGGCTTTACTAAGATTGTTCAAATTATGACCCTTGGGCCAAAAATGACCCCGCCCTGGGGCTTATCAGTTTTTCTTAGGAAAACCTTTGAAAATCTTCTTCTCTGAAACCGTAAGGCCCAGATCAGTTATATTTGACATGTAGCTTTGCCCTATGGCCCTCTACCAAGATTGTTCAAATTATGACCCCTGGATCAAATTTGGCCCCGCCCTGGGGCTTATCAGTTTTACATAGACTTATATAGGAAAACCTTTAAAAATCTTCTTCTCTGAAACTGTAAGGCCGAGATCTTTAATATTTGACATATACGTAGCTTTGCTATGTGGTTCTCTACCAGGTGTATTAAAATTATGACCCCCGGACTAAAATTGGCCTCGCCCTGGGCTTGTCAGGTTTTTTTTTACGGGAAAACCTTTAAAATTCTTCTTCTCTTAAACCGTAAGGCCCAGATCATTAATATCTGAGATATAGCTTCGCATTGTGGTCCTCTACCGAGATCAAATATGACACCTGGGTCATAGCTATATCAAAATGTTGTCTTGCCCAGTCAGCTTCTAATGTTCTCAGGTGAGCGAAATGTGGCCCTCTTGGCCTCTTGTATAATTATATAATATATAATTTAGTCAAAACAATTGCTTTAAATCAATATATCTTGTCTGAATGTTAAAATTGACTTGTTCTGACTCAATGATTGCTTGTACCTGTCCAATGGGTTGTTGTTGTTTCTAAGAAATATTTACATCCACCATGTAATGTTGCATCATCCAATTCCTTGCAGCTCTCAGTCAGCTTTCATTGAAAGTAATTGTTGGGATATGGTGACAGCTAGGCAGATTTGTTAATACTTATAAAAGTATCTGAATAGCTTGGGTCAGGATGTTAAATTGGCAGATAAAATACTAAAATACTAATAATTAGGGATGGGTATTGCCAGAAATTTTGTATTGCAATATATTGCGATACTCCATCACTGTATTGCAATATGTATTGCAATACATTGCCTGTTATTACAGTGAACTTAAGCGATGGATCTGGGGTGAATATGTGAAGACAAATTGGTTGTACCACTTTGAATCTTAACAACCATGATATATTTAAGACAAATTGCACTGTTTGTAATGATTTTGTATATGAATAAGTATTGTTTTTTCAATGCTGAAATGCTCCAAGACATTCCTTAAGGGATTTTCATAACCAAATTGTCCACCATGATGGTAACTGACAGGGTATGGTATGTAACGGTGCCAGTTGACAGTATCAGACAAAGTTCTAATCACATTTTTTATCTAAAATGACCGACAGTGTCAGTATTTGATACATATTTGTTAGAAACTATATATGTTTTTCATTCAGATATGTAAACCTTAATCATCTTTGATAAAGATATTAAATCTGGTATATACATTGATTAGGCAGTGATTCATTGATAATATACCATGCCTTGTGCTAAATACAACAAGGGGAAATCCCTCTGCCCTGCAAGCTGCTTATTTAGTTTGAACAAAACAAAATTGTGAATATTTTTAATTGTGAAACAAAGGGAATTTAATCAATTTATCATAGAGGAAAAAAACCGGTTTTTCGATCAACCGTACCGGTACGTATTGCTTTCAGAACGTATTGCAATATATTGGAAAACCGGTTTTATTGCACATCCCTACTAATAATAGTATTCATTTCCTCAGATTTTTAAGATGTGCAGAGTGTAAAATAAACTGATAATTGATAATAATCCCTATTTCCTCTAAGCAGGGACAGGCAGGGGTTAATATTGTCAGATAATATTATAATTTCCTGTCCATTATAAAAGGCAGTCTGTCTGATTGACAGATAATTAGTCATTGTTTTCTTTTCCTCCATTTGAAGGAGTCTCAGGAAACTTATCAAATTGACTGATAATTTAGTAATTATATTGCCTCCATTTTAAGGAGTCTTCATGAAACTTAGTCATTGATATCTAGATCAAGTTCAAATGTGGTTCATGTTCAGTTAAAAACTAGGTAAAATCAAAGAAATAACCTTGTAAACACTCTAGAGGCTACAAATCTCATTAGATCTGAATGAAACGTGGTCATAATGTTTGCCTTATTAATATCTATGTCATGTTTGAATGTGGGCCATGTTGGGTCAAAAACTAGGTCACTATATGTAGGTCAAAACATGAAAATACACTGTTTACACTCTAAAAGCTACATTTCTCATGTGATCTTGATGAAACTTACTCAAAATGTTTGCCTCATTGAAATGGGAGCTAGTCATTTTGTAACCGAGTCATTTCGTAACCGGTAAAATAAGTCATTTCGTAGCCGAATTTTTGGTCATTTCGTAACCGCGCAAGACCTAAAAGTCATTTCGTACCCGATTTTTTGGTCATTTCGTAGCCGACAAAAAAGTTGAATTAGTCATTTCGTAACCACCAAAAATAAAAAAAGGAATGGCCTCAAAGAAGGCATAAGTCATTTCGTAGCCTCGGAAAATTGTTAAAGTCATTCGTAGCCGAATATTTTTTTCTTTATTTTTTTTATAATGTTTTTGTGCAGTTTTCTGACATTATTTCAACAAAATAAATATTAAAATATATATGTTAAGAGAGTTTGGGGTCCAAAATAATTATAACCGATAATAGAATTGTAATCAAGTTGTTGAATGTTTTTTAAAACAGGAATATTATTACTTGTCTTTAATTCAATTAAATGGTCCATTTGTTAACAATGAACATGATTGTATAATTGGTCGTTAATCGCTCAATGTATGTGAAGCGTGTCAAACATTAACTTGTATGTTGTTTTAACAGTTTACACATCGGATAAACACTCATACCAACGCAATTATCGCCTCCCGCACGTGCCGGAAATGTGGAATTTTTTTCCCCCTTTAAATTTCACAAATGACAAGAAAAAAGACTTTGTAATCAATAATCACTGTTTATTTGTTATTACAATCAATGAGCACATATAAGTTCAACTGTTGACAGCATAAATACAAAATGACGGTTAAATACAGTGGTGCAATTTTCAATTCAGTCTAGTCCATTTTTGACATTTTAGGGTTGACTTTCACAGTATATGTCAAAAGAACAAACAATGTAGACCCTGATCAGGTGGCTCCTTAAGGTGCATAGGACAAGTGTACTTATCACGGATACACTGTTTGCAAATGACGCATATATGCGTGACTAGGGTTCAAAGAGTTAATATTTGATTGAAATAATGACAGGTGGCCGTATTAGAGAGGTTTTACTGTAGCTGGTAGAAAAGAAACTATGTATTGATAAATATCTTGGGATAAACATTTTCAAAAACGGGAATTGGTTCCGAACACAGCAAAAAATAGCAGAACGTTCACTATTTGCTATGCATAATATATTCATAATTTTTAACAAGCTAGACCTAGCTGTAAATGATAACTGTAAACCTTTTATGAATATGCTTATGTTTATGCTATTTTATGCCGAATAAAGATCTGTATCTGATAAGAGTGAACGGTTTTCTATTTTAGGCATTACACACCAACTTATAGCTAGATTTAATATTAATACATAAAAGCATTTTATTACAGATGGCCTGCATCAAATAAATCTTAGAAACGAATGTCTACATCAAAAAATGAAGAATTACTGAATCTAAGTAAACTTATTTATATTTCAAAGAAACTACAAAGTTCACTTATTTTATAAAAAAAATTAAAAACAATCGTATTAATTCGTTTGCATCAGGTTATTCTTTCAAACCAATCAAATACATATATATCATAAACCACACCCAATATCTAATTTTTATTGTTCAAAGTATACAGGTTATTGTTCTCAAAACATTTACCAATCAAATAAATCTTCTTCATAAGCCACACCTGCTACCAATTTTTAAATGTTCGAAGTCTACAAGTTGATATCTCACACCTTTCAACCAATCAAATAAATCTTCGTCATAAGCCACACCCAATACCTACTCCTACAGCGATTGGATTTGTCACGGTCCATTTCACTTATCTCGCTAAATTAGACTAAAGCATCTTATTCATATTTACCCTTGTACCTGTAATTCAATTAAGCAATCACCTTGCTTTAAGCTGCCATCTGTCTTAAATACCAATAAAAAAAATGTTTGACCTGTTTTTCAACTAAAGTACATATGAAGGCAACGTTATGTAGAAGCGGCTGCTCAAGAATGAATTTAATGCACAACTAGTTCAATCTTTTATTCCTACGTATTCTAAATAGCCAGTTCAATTAGGCAGATCACTGCTTAAAGCAAAATAAAAGTAAATCAGCAATCATTTATTTACTTTAAACTCAACTCTTATTCATATATACTTTTGGACCTGTATTTCAACTAAGGTGCGTACAGTGGAGAAAACGTTATTCTTTCCCAATAAACGTGTTTACGCTTAAACTATTTTTTCCATTCCAAACAGTTTGGAGCCAGATAAGACGCTGGGTAATCAGGCGTCTGACCAGGCTCCAAACTGTTTGCCACTCTGAAACAAATGAAAAGTCAGAACTTTCAAAAAGCTGTCCGTTCTACATTTTAGTGATTTGTGTTTGCGTTTCGTTTGCATTTTAACGGGAAAGAATAACGTTTTCTCCACTGTATCAATGTAACGTTATGTACAATTGGCTGCTCAAGATGGAATTTTCTGCACGTGATATAATGATCGATTAACGATAAATTAAACATCCAACTGTAAAGCAATCCCAAAAGGTGAGACAAAACTTCTATTGAAAAATTAAAGGTGTGGACAATATACCTCTTCGTGATATAATGATCGATTAACGATAAATTAAACATCCAACTGTAAACCAATTTGTGTCGGTGTTGGGTTTCATCTTAAAACACGCGTAACATATAATGAGCGATTAATGATCAATTATACACCTTTTATTAGCTCACCTGAGCCAAAGGCTCAAGGTGAGCTATTGGGATGGCCCTGTGTCCGGCGTCCGTCATCGTCCGTCGTGCGTTGTCCGTCGTCGTTAACAATTGCTTCAAATGACATCTCCTCCTATACCGCTTGACAGAATTCGACCAAACTTTACAGAAATGATCCTTGGGTCAAGCTCTTTCAAATTTGTTCAAAGAATTAAAAACAATGCAGAACTCTGGTTGCCATGGCAACCAAAGTGAAAAAATAAGGAAATCTTAAAAAATCTTCTTGTCAAAAACTGCAAGGGCCAGAGCTTAGATAGTTGGCACATAGCATCATCTACAGGTCCTCTATCAAGTTTGTTCAAATTATGCCCCTGGGGTCAAAATTGGCCCCGCCCCTGGTGTCACAGTTTTACATAAGAGTTATATAGTGAAATTTTCAAACGTCTTCTTCTCTGAAACCAATGTGGCCAGAGCTTTGATATTTGGCATGGTGACACTTCTAGATGTCCTTTACCAAAATTGTTCAAATAGTTGTGGTCGGTTGCATAACTAGGTCACAGGAGCTAAAAATAGATTTTTTCAATGAAAACTTAAAAAATCTTCTTGTCTGAAACTACAAGGGCCAGAGCTTAGATATTTGGCACATAGAATCGCCTACAGGTCCTCTATCAAGTTTGTTCAAATTATGCCCCTGGGGTCAAAATTTGCCCCGCCCCTGGGGTCACGGTTTTACATAGAGTTTATAGTGAAATTTTCATATGTCTTCTTCTCTAAAACTAATATGGCCAGAGCTTTGATATTTGGCATAGTGACACTTCTAGATATATTATACCAAAATTGTACAAATGGTACTGGTCCGTTGCATAACTAGGTCACAGGAGCTAAAAATAGATTTTTTACAATGAAAACTTAAAAAATCTTCTTGTCTAAAACTACAAGGGCCAGAGCTTAGATATATGGCACATATCATCGCCTACAGGTCCTCTATTAAGTTTCTTCAAATTATGCCCCTAGGGTCAAAATTGGCCCTGCCAGGGGTGTCACTGTTTTACATAGAGTTATATAAAGAAAATTTCAAACATCTTCTTCTCTGACTCTAATAAGGCCAGAGCTTTTATTAGCTCACCTGAGCCAAAGGCTCAAGGTGAGCTATTGTGACCGCTCACCGTCCGTAGTACGTCTGTCCGGCTGTCCGTCTGTCCGTTCACTTTTACTTCAAACGACATCTCCTCTGAAACCCGCCGATTGTAGGGAGAGTTCAAACTGCTCATGATGTTCCTTGGATGCTTCTCTACCGAAGTTGTTCAAAAAAAAGGAAAAAAAGCACAAACTCTGCTTGAAAAAGCAAAAAAGCAAAAATCTTTAAAAAATCTTCTTGCCCAAAACTACTAGGCCCTAAGCTTTGATATTTGTACAGTAGAATCTCCTGGTGGATCCCTCTATAGTTTGTTAAAATGAAATCCCTAGGGTCACATTTGACACCACCCTGCACAGTTTAAGTGCTGCTCTAGGCAGGTTTTACAGTATTTTTGGTTTAGGCAGAACTGTATTTACCTGAGTTACCCTTAATATACTATGGGCAAATAGCCAATATTTGCAAACATTTTGGATCCAGATCAGATGCAACATAATCATAATGCTACATCTAATCTGGATCCAACCTATTTGCCACTCATTTACCAACTTAACATTTTCTAAATTGTTTTTTTGTACACTTTTCACATACAGTAGGTTTTAAGCAGACATCATTTCAGTCTGGTAAGGGTAAGCCCAAGAGTTCTAGCCACTGAGGTCAAATATTATGCAACTCTGAACTGGTAGTGAGTATCACAGAACTGGTCATGATCAGCTGAACATGTTGTCTGCTAAAGTTTAGATATGGTTCAGTCTGATTCATACTTAGAGAAACAGGATCTGGAAGTGATCCACTGACAGTTATGTAATTATGTCTTATGCCATATTTATACATATGTTTAATATTGGTTTTGTCAGAGTTATCTGTATGTCTTTTCAATAATTCCACTTTAAACAGTCATGAAAATGTAAGATGCAAAAGTAAAGCAAAGTGTGCATTAACCCTTAGCCCGCCAAATAAATTGTCGTCTGCTATATTTCTCGTCTGCTTCAAGTTTCAAAGTGCTTCAAAGTTGCTCAAAATTGCTGAAAATGTTGTCTGAGTGTCAAACAGCTTGGATCCGGATGAGACGCCGAGTTACTCGGCGTCTAATCCGGATCCAAGCTGTTTGCATATAAAGCTATAGTCGTGAGTGGCAGGCTAAGGGTTAAGACACATTCTGCTTTACTTTCAACCTGCTTTAGGTGGCCACCTATTTTCAAAATTAGAAACATGCTATGGGGTAATGGGTAAAATGAAATTGCCTATTTGGAAAGAGCCTGATGAGAGGAAGTGCCATTTGCAAAGGCCATAACTCTGACATCATTGTTTTTTTAGTTATTTCCCTTTGTGATATTTTCTTGTCAAGAAGACAACTTCAGTTCTACTGATGCTATTGTAATGAAACTTTATGTATGGAAAGAAACTGATGAGAGAAAATGCCATGCACAAGGGCAGCAATATTTAGTTTTTCCCCTTTGTCATATTTTATTGTCAGGAAAATAATTCCAGTTCTGCTGACGCTAGTGAAATAATTATCATTTATTGGAAATGGAAATAGCTTGATAAGAGGATGTGTCATGGATAAGGGTCATAAGCTTGGCAACAAAATTCACTTTTGTCATGTTTCTTGTCTGGAAGATAACTCCATTTATAGTTATATTAAAATGTTGTCTTGCCCAGTCAACTTAGGTACAAACTTCAATGTCCTCAGGTGAGCGAATTTAGGGCCATGGCCCTCTTGTATTCTGTATGGTGACACTTTTAAATATACTTTACATATTTTATTCAAATTGTTCCGGTCTGTTGCATATCTAGGTCAGTCCTAGACATAAATCAATATCTCCATTTTTCCAATTATTCTCAGGTGAGCGAATATGCCCCATGGGGCTCTTGTATATCTATTTATGTCGGATGTCGGTTCCAATTTTAAAGAAAAGAACACTTATATGAATTTAATTGCATAGAGACACGTAATATTATTTCTATTTAAAACAATATTCAACAACTTGATTATAATTCTATCAATCAAGGTTTATAATCAATTCGGCCCCCATTACACTCTTTACATAATTTCTTAACTTTGCATGTTTGCACATTTTTGTTGAAATAAGTTCAGGAAACTGCACAAAAAAATTATAAAAAAAGCAAAGAAAAAAATATTCGGCTACGAAATGACTTTAACAATTTTCCGAGGCTACGAAATGACTTATGCCTTCTTTGGGGCCATTCATTTTTAATATTTGGTGGTTACGAAATGACTTATTCAACTTTTTTGTCGGCTACGAAATGACCAAAAAATCGGCTACGAAATGACTTTTAGGTTTTGCGCGGTTACGAAATGACCAAAAATTCGGCTACGAAATGACTTATTTTACCGGTTACGAAATGACTCGGCTACGAAATGACTATAACTCATTGAAATCTAGGCCACAGTTGAATGTGGTTCATGTTGGGTCAAAATCTAAGTCACAATAGGTCAAGTTTTACATGGTGTACCAAGTGAGCGATATAGAGGCTATATTGGCCCTTGTTTCAATAAAAACTTCTTCTCTGAGACCACAGTACCCTGAGCTTAGATATTTTGCACAAAGCATCATCTTCAGGTCCTCTATCAAGATTGTTCAAGTTATGTCCTCGGGGTAAAAAATGAACCCGCCCGTGGGTCTCAAATTTACATAGAGTTATATAATGAAATCTTCAAACCTCTTCTTCTCTAAAACTAACATGGCTAGAGCTTTAATATTTGGCATAGTGTAACTTCTAGAGGTACTTAAAGACGTATCTGGGAGTTTTTTCTAGCGCGGAGAATTTTTTTAAACTTTGCATATAAGTAAATTGATATAAATGAAAGTAAAAACAGTCTTCAAAAACATAGGTCGCTTTGCTACTTGTATAATTTACTCTTTTTTACTCTTTTTTAGAAGTACTATATTCAAATTTTCCGAAATTAGGCCTCATAAGAAGAAAGTCCATCAAACACACAAATATCGATACTTCAAGTCCAATTTTAATTAATTACATGTATATGGAATAGTGTTACAAATGAATGTAAAATAATTAGATTTGAGTGGCATTATACAGATTTTACGCATAAAATATGTGCAAAATGAACTAGAAAATCGTCAAAAAATCGAGCCTTTTTGCAAAAATAAAAAATTCTAGCGCGGAGAATTTCCTATTTTTTTCTATAACATTAGATAATTATATAACAAGTATAGAATCAATGAGAAAACAGTACCTCGCCTTGCTCGTTTCAGAGATATGTTCAATTTTATTACCTCCCTTTATCAGTGAATATGCACTTTTTTAACAATTTTTTTTTTTTTAAATAGTCTAAATGTTATACTTTATAAAATAATACCCACAGCTATACAGAAATGTCTTGCATTGTGACATATGTTCTGCTGAAAAATGCAGTGTTGTCATCATCTCAAGTCGGAGTGAAAAATGAAATGCCCCCTCCCCCTCCCCCCTAAATATGATGCTGATGGTGCATAATTCATTCATTCTTTATTCACAACTTTATGTTTATTTTCACACATATTTTCTTTGGCTTAAAACCCATTAAAGCTATATAATAAATGAATAAAGCTACATAGAGCTGCATGCATATTCATACATCAAAGGGAGGTAATACATGTTCAAATATTTCAGTTCAGAATGTAGGAAGTATCCATACTCAAACACTGAATTTGGAATAGGTAACTGGTAAGATATAGGATATATGCTCAGAACAAGCTTTTTGTAAAATGAAGGTCAAAGGTCAAGGTCACGGTGACCTGAAAATGGTATGCGACACTCCGCCATCCAAAGATGAACTCACACACCTAATTTGTTATCGGTAGCTGATGTGACAAAGGAAATATTCTCTGGACAAAAAGTAAACCCACCAATAAACACATCTACAATCATTATTCAATGTGGGCAGTGAGTTAACATAACCATTCATAAGATAAAATATCATAACAAGAGCACCGCAGTGCGGCAAAACACGCCCGTCATGGCCGGCGGGTGTCAAAGTCGTCCGGACTCAGGCCGACTGGAAAAAGTCGCCCGGAGTCTAGACCCGACTATCGATCTCAAAAAGACTATCACAGGAAGGGGCAATGTCAACACTAAATTCACTCCCTGTCACATTATGATTATTAACGCTGACTCGAGTCGGCGAGTTCCTGGTGAAAAAACTAATGTTTTCCAGAGATTTCGAGCACTTTTTTGTCACAAATGATCCTGATTTGCGTCTCTTCATATCCCCAGGAATTTTAAAAGGTTTTTTTAACGATAGATAACGATAGTTGAGCAAATATTGTATTCGCGAAATCCGATGATCTAGACGCTGTTGTGATCGTAAATAATTACACCCGCGATAGGAAAATACAGAAAAGAGCGGAAAGGACATGCGCGTTTGGGATGCGCAGTAACAACTCCCGGATACGTCTTGAACCAATATTGCTCAAAAGGTTCCGGTCCGTTGCATGAATATCTAGGTCACAGGAGCTAAAAATAGAATTTTTTTTCAATAAAAACTTTAAAAAATCTTTTCTGAAACCACAGTACCCTGAGCTTAGATATTTTGCACAGTTCTTCTATCAATATTGTTCAAATTATATCCCTGGGGTCAAATATGACCCTGCCTGGGGGTCACAAATTTACATAGAGAAATCTTCAAACCTCTTCTTCTCTGAAACTAATATAGCTAAGGTTTTGATAGTTGGCATGGTGTAACTTCTAGAGATACTTTACCACTATTGTTCAAATGGTTCCGATCTATTGCATATCTAGGTCACAGGAGCTAAAAATAGATTTTTAACAAAAAAACTTAAAAAATCTTCTCTTAAACTATGTACAGTACCCTAAGCTTAGCTATTTTGCACTCAGCATCATCCAATCAGCAATTGGCACAATTGTATTGTCATAATTTCTCAGCTTTCCAAGATATGTTACATTTACATCAACGATCCCAGGTGAGCGATTTAGGACCGTATACGGCTCTTGTTTTGTTTTTGTTTCGCGCCTTGGTGTAACACCTTTTGCTGTTACGGTGTAATACGTATTCTCTGTAATAACACAAACACAACCATAATGCATTGCCAAACATAATATTTAAATTTGTCTACTCCATAATAAAAAAAAACCAAACTATTTTATCTAATTTCCCCCCCCCCCCCCCTTATTTCTTCCAAGCGGGCACCAATTCTTCTTGGAACTAACATCCTTCATGAGTTTCGATTGGATTGCAAGAAGACATTTGGCGAGCAATTCTTACAGAAGGCCAACCTATTCACACCATGGTTTCTGTCATTTAGATGCATGGTGCTGATGGAGAAGTCTTTGGCAAGGAATAAAGACCGGATTGCCATTGTCAGAAGTGCCTGTCCAGAGAAGATTCTGCTTAAGCCAAACGAGATAATTGATGAAAGAGGATACACAGACCAGATTATAAATCATCCTACTACTGCAGCATTGATTCAGGAGACCAAACACAGCAACAACCTTCCATCCCATTTAGACATAACACCCGCAATTGTTCAACATCAACATGGATTGAAATCTCAGGAATTTACTGTTACTATATCAAACCTATCAACAGACACAGTCGTCATTTCGCCTAGCTGTGTTATTTGCGAAATTCAACCTGTCAAAATTGCAGATGAAGTGTTTGAGAATTTGGAGGCTAAACAGACTGAAATTTTGAGTACTCTACATGTTGATGAGGACAAACTTTTAGATGAAAACCAACGAAAGAAACATGAAACACCGAGTAGACCTAGAGAACAATATTCCATTTAGGCAACATCATAGAAGAATTCCGCCATCTATGATAGAGGAAGTAAGGCAACATATTTCGCAGCTATTGGCGTGTGGTATTATCCGTCCCTCCAAATCTCCTTGGACGTCGAATGTAGTTCTGGTCCGGAAACGAAATAATAAATTAAGGCTCTGCATTGATTTTCGCATGCTTAACGATCGCACAGTGAAGGATTCGTTCGCATTGCCACGGATGGAGGAGATTTTTGACTGTCTACATGGCGTCAAATTCTTTTCCACCATAGATATGAAGTCTGGCTATCACCAGATAGAGTTGGAGGAGTGTCACAAGGAAAGAACAGCATTTACCGTGGGATCTATTGGCTTCTATGAGTTTAACAAGATGCCTTTTGTTCTGACCAACGCTCCGGCTAGCTATCAACGTATAATGCAAGAAATTTTAGGGGATTTAAACATGAAAATTTGCTTGATATATTTAGACGATTTGATAATTTTTAGTGAAACGTACGAACAACATTTAGAACACCTTGATATCATAATGAATAAACTCAAAGAGGCCAATATTAAGCTCGCTCCAGAGAAATGCTGTTTCTTCAAGGCTGAAGTCAGTTTCCTTGGACACATGGTGACTGTGGATGGAATCGCAACTCAACCGGAGAAAATCGACAAAGTACAGAAATGGCCAGTCCCAAGTAACGCAGAAGAGTTACAGTCCTTTTTAGCCTTCGCGGGGTATAACCGCAAGTTTATAAAGGATTTTAGCAAGATTTCCAGACCACTCTCCGATTTATTGCCGCCAACTTCTAAAACGAAAGACCAGAAAAAGGTAACAAAGGAATGGAAATGGACAGAACTAGAACAAAGTACTTTTGAAACAACACCTTTCTACACCACCAGTTTTAGGCTACCCTGATTTCACACAGCCATTTGAGGTACACACAGACGCCTCAACCAAGGGTCTCGGTGCTGTGTTGTACCAGAGTCAAGGAGGTAAAAAGCGTGTCATTGCCTACACAAGCAGGTCCTTAAACAAGCCAGAAAAGAACTACAGTGCATACAAACTAGAGTTTCTAGCTTTGAAATGGGCCATAACTGACAAATTCAGTGACTATTTGGCTACTAACCATTTCACTGTTCTGACGGATAACAATCCCTTGACACATATATTGACTAGCGCCAAGCTGGATGCCACTGGCCAGAGATGGGCTTCAGCTTTGGGTCAATATTCCTTTGACATCTTCTACAGAGCAGGATTTCAGAATGCGGATGCCGACGGAATGAGTCGTTATCCTCATGAAAGGTTTAAGGACGAGGACGACAAAGAAAGAATCTCTGTAGAAGATAAAGCTGTCAAAGCCATCTGTAACATCATAGTTCCATCTTTATATTGAAACTCTTCCAACGCTCAATTTGAATTTGGCTGAAGTCATTGAGGAAACTGGAACGGTATTAGCCCAAAAGGAATTGAGGGAAATCAGGATGGCACAGCGGCAAGATACCCTCATAGAAAGATGGAGACGAGCCGTGATTGACGACAGGATACCACAAGGATTTCTCCGAAAGGATGACCTGACTATGAAGAAGCAATTCAAGAGGCTAAAAATGAAGCGAGGCATTCTTTTCCGGATTTATAAGGAGGGCGATGAGGAAGTTGAGCAGCTGGTAGTGCCTTGTTCCTATCGTGCTGAAATCCTGAAGGGTATACACAATGACGTAGGTCATCCAGGGATTGAACGGACAACAAGACTCATTAGAGAGAGGTTTTACTGGCCTGGAATGGTAACCGATGTTGAGGACCATGTAAAGAAGTGTGATAGATGCTTACGTAGGAAAAGTAAGATGGGACAGACCTATCCACTTCAGCTAGTCTGCATGGACTATCTCACACTGGAGCCAGCCCGTGGAATCGGCAATATACTCATTATCACCGACCACTTCACCAAGTACGCTCTTGCGATTCCGACCAGAAACCAAACGGCAAAGACCACAGCCAAAGCGTTCTATGAGAACTTTATTGTTCATTACGGCATTCCAACCAGACTACATACAGACCAGGGAGCAAACTTTGAGAGTGAACTTATTCATGAGCTTTGTAGCACGATGGGCATGAAGAAGTCACACACTACGCCCTATCCCCCTCAAGGTAATGCCGGCCCTGAACGTTTTAACCGCACACTGTTGGATATGCTTGGAACTTTGGAGACTGAGCAAAAGTCTAATTGGAAGAAGTATGTTAGTTCGCTGGTATACTCCTACAATTGTACTCCTCATGAGTCAACCAGATTGTCAACCTTTCAACTGATGTTTGGACGAAAGCCTCATCTACCTATTGACACCGTGTTCGAAAGCGTTAGAGAACCAGTTTTTTCGGCCAATTATTCTTCAGATTACATTCAGGAACTTCAACAAAGGTACTAGAAAGATAGTAGAAGAGAAAATCAACAAATCAAAATCGAAACAGAAGCACTATTATGACAAAAAGGCCAAATTAGTGAAATTTGCAGTCGGCGACAAGGTGTTAGTCAAACGAACATCATTTGAAGGGAAACACAAGATTCAAGACCGTTTTGAAGAAGGAATCTATACCATCATAGAGCAGCCAAGAGAAGGTATTCCCGTATTCCGCGTAAAGGAGGGAGAGCGGATCAGAACTCTGCATCGAAACTTGTTGTTTTTTGGTAGAATCGACCAAAAATGATCAGGACGTGACAAGTGGAGATGTAGGAGATACTGTGAGGACAGAGGAGAAAATACAAGTGGATGCATCCATAGAATCAGAGTCGGACAGCGAGTTTGGAGATGACCAGGTGGATTACACTGGTCTGAATGAGGACGCTCATCATCCAAACGTCGAAGTGCCTGACGACAAGGACAGTAGTGTAGCTACTGATGATGTTGTTGTGCTGGAAGATGCACAAACACATTTGCAGGAAGATGTTCATCAGGAGACTCAGTTGCAGGATCAAGTTGAACAGTCTTCCGTGCAGGAGCCTCACATAAACAAGAAGCAAAACAACTCTGACAGAGTTGAGGGAGGGAATACAGAGAACACAATTTTGGAGGAGAATACTGGGACTGAAACACCAGATCAGTCAGTAGTCACAGAGAACGTGGAGATTTTATTATCAGATCAGCCAGTTATGGAGGAGATCCCAGGCCCGCCAGACATAGGCGTAGTTCCAGCAATACCAGACCCACCAGAAATAGAAGATACGGATATAACAGACCCGCCAGAAGTAGAGAGCAGTAAAGATCAACCTGTCGTCGCAGTCCATTTGGATGCTACCGAAGAGTTGCAAGCTGTTAGACCAGAACCAACCAATCAGGAGACAGGAACGAGACACAAAAATGATACACCAGTGCCACAACCCAGGAAGTCAACGAGAGAAAGAAGGCCGCCAAAGAGATTCGAAGACTACTGTATGATGCATGATGGCGCTCAATTCTCTTATTGAATCTGGTGTATTGAACGAGATGGATAGCGATACAGCTTATAAACTTATCGCAGCCATATTTATCAAGTAATATTCACATGTTGATTTTAATCTGTAGATAATCAGTATTTTATATATAGTCTAAGTTAATTTTTAAATTTCAGTATTGACATGCATTTCTAACATATAAGTAGTAGTAGATACCGAGGACGTATCTATTTAGTTGTGGGGGAGAAATTAGATAAAATAGTTTGTTGTTTTTTTATTATGGAGTAGACAAATTTAAATATTGTAGCAGTTTGTAAGCAGTCAAGATAAATTAAGTTATGGTAGTTCTTTATTGTAAAGGACATTAGATATTGTTGTGGTTATAGTTGTATTATGACCAAGTTTAAAGAATTTAGATGGTGCAATTATGTTGTGACTTTGAGTTTAGTTATTATAGTCATGTTGTGACTATGTATTGAGAAGTTATAGTTATGTTGTGACTATAAGTTAGGTGATTAAGGAAAGCAGTTTAGTAGTTGTAATTTCTTTGTTGGACTGTTGACTAGGTGACTGTTATTGACATTTGATTGTTTTGTAAATGACGGGACGTCATTTTCTGAAAGAGGGGAAGTATGTGACCAGGTTTAAATTTGTCATTCCACCATTATTTGTCCCATTTCGTTTATATTTGCTACATTCCAGCTTTTAATTTCTATTGCGTTTTAAGCTCACCTGAGCCAAAGGCTCAAGGTGAGCTATTGGGATGGCCCTGTGTCCGGCGTCCGTCGTCGTGCGTATGTGCGTCGTGCGTCGTCGTTAACAATTATTTCAAATGACATCTCCTCCTATACCGCTTGACAGAATTCAATCAAACTTTACAGAAATGTTCCTTGGGTCAAGCTCTTTCAAATTTGTTCAAAGAATTAAAAACAATGTAGAACTCTGGTTGCCATGGCAACCAAAGTGAAAAAATAAGGAAATCTTAAAAAATCTTCTTGTCAAAAACTGGAAGGGCCAGAGCTTACATATTTGGCACATAGCATCATGTACAGGTCCTCTATCAAGTTTGTTCAAATTATGCCCCTGGGGTCAAAATTGGTCCCGCCCCGGGGGTCACAGATTTACATAGAGTTATATAGTGAAATTTTCAAACGTCTTCTTCTCTGAAACTAATGTGGCCAGAGCATTGATATTTGGCATGGTGACACTTCTAGATGTCCTATACGAAAACTGTTCAAATGGTTCTGGTCGGTTGCATAACTAGGTCACAGGAGCTAAAAATAGATTTTTTTCATTGAAAACTTAAAAAATCTTCTTTTCTGAAACTACAAGGGCCAGAGCTTAGATATTTGGCACATACCATCGCCTACAGGTCCTCTATCTAGTTTGTTCAAATTATGCCCCTGGGGTCGAAATTGGCCCTGTCCCGGGGGTCACAGTTTTACATAGAGTTATATAATGAAATTTTCAAACGTCTTCTTCTCTGAAACTAATATGGCCAGAGCTTTGATATTTGGTATGGTGACACTTCTAGATGTCCTATACCAAAATTGTTCAAATGGTTCTGGTCGGTTGCATAACTAGGTCACAGGAGCTAAAAATAGATTTTTTCCAATGAAAACTTAAAAAATCTTCTTTTCTGAAACTACAAGGGCCAAAGCTTAGATATTTTGCACATACCATCGCCTACAGGTCCTCTAGAAGTTTGTTCAAATTATGCACCTGGGGTCAAAATTGGCCCCGCCCCTGGGGTCACAGTTTTACATAGAGTTATACAGAGAAAATTTCAAACATCTTCTTCTCTGACACTAATATGGCCAGAGCTTTTATATTCGGTATGGTGACACTTTTAAATATACTTTACATAATTTGTTCAAATTGTTCTGGTCTGTTGCATATCTAGGTCAGTCCTGGACCTAAATTATTATCGCCATTTTTTCAGCAATTTTCTCAGGTGAGCGAAATATGCCCCATGGGGCTCTTGTTATTATGTCCTTTTGGGTGATTACGCCTGAGTGACGTCATTGAAGAGTAGCGCTTACATTATAGGCAGTTCATTGGTTGTTCTCACTGGGTAAAGATCTCTGCTTTAACCGGGACTTGACAAACTAGTTTCGAAGGTTTAAAGAAGATTGTCAGTGGTATTGGGGTGTGTCAGCTATTTCTACAATTGGTTGTGTATAGGAAATGTTGTTGATATAGTTCTGCAACGTGGCATGAATTGTTCCTTTTAAATTAAATATCATTTGATGTATTTTCGGCTCGTGAATCGTTTGTAATGTGTTTTCGCGCCATTCGAAATGGAAGCTTGAACCTTCATTTTTCTGTCTAACATTTGTAACATAGTCACAACATCATACTTGGAATGTTCACCTTTAATCTTTACAGCAGCACATTATTAGGACACAATGTAGTGAGTGAGTTTGGTGTGGAGTTGGTACTGGAGGAGTTAGAGCGTTTGGTTCCATAAACTGGTAAGACTTGTTCTGTATTGAATATTGTGTTATTTTGTATATTTAATGCATAGAAGTCATTAAGTTATTATATAGGTTGAGTCCATTTTGTAAATGGGGGTTGTATGCTGTATAGCCACTTAGAACATTGATATGTGTTGACAAAGGCGTTGAAAGTTGGTATTATGTTGTTTCAACTGTTATGTTGGATAAGTTACATTATGTTGTTATGTTGTAAATATTCACAACAGTCATGTTGTGAATGTTCACAACATATATGCTTATTTTTCAGTTTTAAGGGAATATTATAAGACAAATGCTTAGTGTGCTTTTAACCAATGTATTTTCAGGATGCTAATTCTTTGAAGTATTTTGCCTTGATGTTTGCCATGGTATATGACTTCTTTGATGTGTAATGGTGTGTAAAGAGAGTACCTAATTAGCGTATGACAGGAAACCAGGCTTGTTGTTTTATCCATGTCTCACGCCCGGCGACCCCACCCTCGTTAGAGATTTAACTGTGTAATCCATAAACTGTAAACAGTTCAGCTAAATATACCACTGAGCTAGTTGGTTATATACACTCTAGAGGCAACAATATTTATCCAATATTTCTCAAACTTGCTCAGATTGTATATTACTATAAGAGTTCGAATGAGTGTAATTATGGTTGAAATCGGACCAATAGGTTGAGAGTTATCTACCTTTGAATTGCTGAAAATGCCATATTTAACAGTGTTTACACTCTAGAGGCCACAATTTATATTCAATCTTTCTAAAACTTGCCCAGATTGTATATTACCATAAGAGTTCGGATGAGTTCTATTATGGTTGAAATCGGGCCAAAAGGTCAAGAGTAATCTATCTTTGAATTGCTGAAAATGCCATATTTAACAGTGTTTACACTCTAGAGGCCACAATTTTTATCCAATCTTTCTCAAACTTGCTCAGATTGTATATTACCATAAGAGTTCATATGAGTACGATTATAGTTGAAATCGGGCCAATAGGTCGAGCGTTATCTACCTTTGAATTGCTGAAAATGCCATATTTATTGGTGTTTATACTCTAGAGGCCACACTTTTTATCCAATCTTTCTCAAAGTTGCACAGAATGTATATGACCATAAGAGTTCGAATAAGTGCAATTATGGTTGACCTATAGGTCAAGAGTTATCTGCCCTTGGATTGCTGAAAATGCCATATCTAACACCGGTTACACTCTTGCAACTACAGTTTTCAATGGATTTTGACATGCACACAAAGTATACAGCTATAAGTTCTCGAAGGAGTGCAATTGTTGAAATCTAATCATTGTGGCAATAGTTATCTGCCCTTGATATACTTTGAAATGATAGAAAAGGCTTCATTTCAGTATTGTTTAGGCTCTTAAGTTACCTGCCCTTGATGTACTCTACTAGTATACATGTACTTGAATTATGAGGTTGTATTCCAAAATTGTTTACATGCTATACTACAAATTTGAATGGATTTAGATAAAACGGGTGAAACAGAAAGGTAAAGCTATCAGGCTTCAGTACAACAGGTGAGCGATATCAGGGCCTTCAGGCCGTCTTGTTTTCATTGCAAACAGTTTGGAGCCAGATCAGACGCCGGGTAACCCGGCGTCTGATCAGGCTCCACACTGTTTGCCACTCAATTGTCGGAATTGTCAAAATGTTGTCATTTTCTATATTTCTTTGCAATGCGTTTTAAAGAAAGAATTACATTTTCTCCACTGTACATGTATTTCAGACCTCAAACTGAGCTCAGGATCCACTTTTTTTTTCTTTTTTTTTTTAAGTCGTTTGGGTATTGCGTGAACGCGATTTAAATATAGCGCTTCTAAAAATAGATTGTCACTTTCGGTTTCGTGTTGACACGTCAGAGTAGTTTTGAGATGTCAAAGTGTAGTGTTTATTCAGAAAATGAGCTTCAAACTAGTCCGGTAGTGTGTGTGTTATGTGTACAAAATCAGCCGGGCTTGCTAAGGATATGGGGAAAATCCATTTTTTCCCTACAAATGCCATACTTTTGCCTTCTTTCGCTACAAAGTCACTATTGCACGACGATAAAAGCTTAAAAGCCGAAAATTCGGCATCTCTAGATGTTCCCCATATCCTTTCCACGCCCATAACGTATTAAAACGTTTTGACGTTTATGGCACATTTTGGCTTCCGTAGAATGAAAAGTTATGATTCGCACATGGCGTTGGAAGACTTTTCTGAAAGGCCAGGTTCGGCACTGCCTATTTCTAGAATATCAATGGTCTCCTGCAAAATGTGGCACTTTCAGGCAGCATCCAAAATGGATCCAGACACAAATTTGCAAGATTGGAAAAAGGCGAATGCCAGAGGGGCCGAAACGGTCCATCTTTCTACTTTCGGTTTAAAATGTACTCAACCTTTTTGTCAAAACCTGTTATAATAGCACTCATGCTGGAATTCAGCAACACTGACATGTCAACACAAAGCTCACAAACCTCAAACTGAGCTCAGGATCCACTTTTTTTTCTTTTTTTTTTTTTAAGTCGTTTGGGTATTGCGTGAACGCGATTTAAATATAGCGCTTCTAAAAATAGATTGTCACTTTCGGTTTCGTGTTGACACGTCAGAGTAGTTTTGAGATGTCAAAGTGTAGTGTTTATTCAGAAAATGAGCTTCAAACTAGTCCGGTAGTGTGTGTGTTATGTGTACAAAATCGTCCGTGCTTGCTAAGGATATAGGAAAACCTTTAAAACTCTTCTTCTCTGAAACCCTAAGACCCAGACCTTTTATATTTGGCATCTAGGTTTGCCTTATGGTCCTCTACCAAGATTTTTCAAATCTCCCCAGGGTCAAAAAATGGCCCTGCCCTGGGGCTTATCAGTTTAACATATACTTCTACAGGAAAACCTAATTCCAAGTTGTTACAGTTTCATGCAACAGTCCACATACATGCAATGACAAACTTCATTATGCATCGAGTATAACACAATAGTTACTCAGGTGAGCGATTTAGGGCCGCATGCGGCTCTTGTTGTTTTTGTTTTTAGCTCACCTGAGCTAGCTCAGGGTGAGCTATTGCAATCCTTGATTGTCCGTCGTCCGTCGTCCGTCGTGCGGCGTCAACAATTTTAGTGTTTACACTCTAGAGACCACAATTTTTATCCAATCTTTCTCAAACTTGCTCAGATGGTATATTGCCATAAGAGTTCGAATGAGTTCGATTATGGTTGAAATCGGACAAATAGGTCATGAGTTATCTACCTTTGAACTGCTGAAAATGCCATATTTAACAGTGTTTACACTCTAGAGGCCACAGTATTTATCCAATCTTTCTAAAACCTGCCCAGATTGTATATGACCATAAGAGTTCGGAAGAGTTTGATTTTGGTTGAAATCGGACAAATAAATCAAGAGTAATCTACCTTTGAATTGCTGAAAATGCCATTTTTAACGGTGATTACACTCTAGAGTTCACAATTTTTATCAAATATTTCTTTAACTTGCTCAGATTGTATATTACTATAAGAGTTCAGATGAGTTTGATTATGGTTGAAAGCAGACTTTTAGGTCGAGAGTTATATACCTTTGAATTGCTGAAAATGCCATATTTAACGATGTTTACACTCTAGAGGCCACAGTATTTATCCAATCTTTCTCAAACTTACTCAGATTGTAAATTACCATAAGACTTCGGATGAGTTCAATTTTGGTTGTAATCGGATCATTAGGTCAAGAGTTATCTACCTTTGAATTGCTGAAAATGATATATTTAACAGTGTTTACGCTCTAGAGGCCACAATATTTATCCAAGCTCTCTCAAACTTGCCCATATTGAATATGACCATAAGAGTTGGAAAAAATGTGATTATAGTTGGAATCAGACAAATAGATCAAGAGATATCTACCTTTGAATTGCTGAAAATACCATATTTTACAGCGTTTACACTCTTGCAACTACAGTTTTCAATGGATTTTGATTATACTTGTACACAAAGGATGTAGCTATACGTTCTCGAAGGAGTGCAATTATTGTTGAAATGTAATCATTGTGGCAATAGTTACCTGCCCTTGATATACTTTGAAATGCTAGAAAAAGGCTTAATTTCAGTATTGTTTAGGCTCTAGTTATCTGCCTTTGATGTACTCTACTATACTACAGTAGGTCGACAAACTTGAATGGATTTAGAATAAAACGGGTGAAATTCAAAGATAAAGCTATCAGGCTTCATTACAAATGGTGAGTGATATCAGGGCCTTCAGGCCCTCTTGTTTTTAAATCATTACCCATGAAAACAATGTTGTTGATTCAGAGAGTCATATTTTTCAAACCTGGTGCCTGTTTGATCTTGATTTAGTTTATTTATGTAAAAATACCTCCATAGACATTGAAATACATAATAAAAAACAAAATTATCATGTTTATTTTTAGCTCACCTGAGCTAGCTCAGGGTGAGTTTTTGCAATACTTGAATGTCCGGCGTCAACAATTTTAGTGTTTACACTCTAGAGACCACAATATTTATCCTATCTTTCTCAAACTTTCTCAGATTGTATATTACCATAAGAGTTTGGATGAGTTCGATTATGGTTGAAATCGGACTAATAGGTCAAGAGTAATCTATCTTTGAATTGCTGAAAATGCCATATTTAAGGGTGTTTACACTCTGGAGGCCACAATTTTTATCCAATCTACCTTAAACTTGCTCAGATTGTATATGACCATAAGAGTTCAGATGAGTTTGATTGTGGTTGAAATCAGACTAATAGGTCGAGAGTAATCTACCTTTCAATTGCTGAAAATGTCATATTTGAGGGTGTTTACACTCTAGAGGCCACAATTTTTATCCAACCGATCTCAAACTTGCTCAGATTGTAAAAGAATATAAGAGTTCAGTTGAGTTTGATTATGGTTGAAATCCGACCAATAGGCTGAGAGTTATCTACCTTTGAATTGCTGAAAATGCCATATTTAAGGGTGTTTACACTCTAGAGGCCACACTTTTTATTCAATCTATCTCAAACTTGCTCAGATTGTATAAGACTATAAAAGTTCAGATGAGTTTGAATTTGGTTGAAATCAGACTAATAGTTCGAGAGTTATCTACCTTTGAATTGCTGAAAATGCCATATTTAAGGGTGTTTACACTCCAGAGGTCACAATTTTTATTCAATCTATCTCAAACTTGCTCAGATTGTATATGACCATAAGAGTTAAGATGAGTTTGATTATTGTTGAAATCGGACCAATAGGTTGAGAGTAATCTACCTTTGAATTGCTGAAAATGCCGTATTTAAGGGTGTTTACACTCTAGAGGCAACAATTTTTATCCAGTCTTTTTCAAACTTGCTCAGATCGTTTATGACCATAAGAGCTCAAATAAGAGTGATTATGGTTGAAATCGGACCAATAGGTCAACTTCAAGAGTTGTCTGCCCTTGAATTGCTTAAAATGCCATATCTAACAGCGTTTACACTCTTGCAACCACAGTTTTCTATGCATTTTGATTTTACTTGCACACAAAGTATATACCTATAAGTTCTCAAAGGAGTGCAATTGTTGTTGAAATCTAATCATTGTGGCAATAGTTATCTGCCCTTGATATTATACTTTGAAATGATAGAAAAGGCTTCATTTCAGTATTGTTTAGGCTCTTAGAAGTTATCTGCCCTTGATGTACTCTACTATACTAGAATTAAATTATGAGGTTGTATTCCAAAATTGTTTACATGCTATAATGGATTTAGATTAAAATGGATGAAACAGAAAGGTAAAGCTATCAAGCTTCAGTACAACAGGTGAGCGATATCAGGGCCTTCAGGGCGTCTTGTTTATTTAAGATAGATTTTACTGAAGCTTATACTTTAAATTTGACAAAAATTGAGAAAAAATCCGAATTTTCCAAATTGCCGTAGTGCAAAATAATGCACACAATAATATGATTTTTTTCTAATTTTTAGCTCACCTGGCACGAAGTGCCAAGGTGAGCTTTTAGGATCCCTGGATGTACGTCGTCCGTCGTCTGTCTGTCTGTCCACAATTGGTTCGTTAACACTCTAGCAGCTACAAATATTATCCAATCTTCATGAAACTTGATCACAATGTTTGTCTAGTAGAAATCTAGGCCAAGTTCGAATGTGGGTCATGTCGGGTCAAAAACTAGGTCACTAGGTCAAATCATAGATAAACCTTGTTAACACTCATGAAACTTGGTCAGAATGTTTGTCTCATTGATATCTAGGTCAAGTTTGAATATGGGTCATGTCCAGTCAAAAACTAGGTCACTAGGTCAAATTATAGAAAAACCTTGTTTACACTCTTGAGGCTACAAATCTCATTGGATCTTGATGAAACTTGGTCATAATGTTTGTCTCATTGATATCTAGGTCAAGTTTGAATATGGGTCATGTCCAATTAAAAACTAGGTCACTAGGTCAAATCATAGAAAAACCTTGTTAACACTCTAGAGGCTACAAATCTCATTGGATCTTGATGAAACTTGGTCATAATGTTTGTCTTATTGATATCTAGGTCAAGTTTGAATATGGATCATGTCCGGTAAAATACTAGGTCACTAGGTCAAATCATAGGAAAACCTTGTTAACACTCTAGAGGCTATAAATCTCATTGGATCTAGATGAATCATTGTCAGAATGTTTGTCTTATTGATATCTAGGCCAAGTGGGAATATGGGTCATGTCCGGTCAAAAATTAGGTTACTAGGTCAAATCATAGAACAACCTTGATAACACTCTTGAGGTTTGTGTCAGTTCAAAAACAAGGTCACTAGATCAAATCATAGGAAAATCTTGTTTACACTCTAGAGGTTGATTGTTGGTCATGTCCAGTCATAATCTAGGTCACTATAGGTCAATTTTGCCATGGTGTACCAGGTAAGCGATTTAGGGCCATAGTAGCCCTTGTTTTCATTTGTCATAAACAGCTCTTCCAAAATAAACATGAAAGAAGAAAAGTTAGATACTTTGAACATTTCGCTTATTGGTTTGATACACTCTTAAGTGGCCATCTGTCTTCAAAGCTAGAAACATGCTGGAATGTTGACTGTACTTGGGTGTATTCATAAAATATAGTCAATCAGTATTAATCATATTTATTGCATAAATAATTTAATATTATTTGTTTTCATGACATTTGGTTAGCTGTGATTGGCTGTAATTTTTGTTTCATAACTCCATGAAAAAAATTAAATTCAGGCCACACCTTTTCAGGACTACTTTCTCTTAGTCCAACTGCTCTCCACAAGCGCTGCATGAAGCAGGACGCCAAATGACGTCATTGACGTCGACGTTACTACAAAACAACGCCGCGTTTTGGCGGAAAATATATATGGCGGAGGGACTACAACTTACGTTTTAAAAGCGTTAAAAATGAACATTCGCGTCAGATTCTCTATTTAACTGCTTTCTTAAATTCATAAGTGATATTAAATTATAAGGAATAATTCGGAATATTTATTGTATTCGTGGAGGTATGAAAAAAAAATCTGGTCACACTTTTGTATGAAACCGCTTCGCGGTTTCATACAGTGTGACCAGGTTTTTAGCTCACCTGAGCCAAAGGCTCAAGGTGAGCTATTGTGACCGCTCACCGTCCGTAGTACGTCTGTCCGTCTGTCCGTCTGTCCGTCTGTCCGTCTGTCTGTCTGTCCGTCTGTCCGTCTGTCCGTTCACTTTTACTTCAAACGACATCTCCTCTGAAACCCGCCGATTGTAGGGAGAGTTCAAACTGCTTATGATGTTCCTTGGATGCTTCTCTACAGAAGTTGTCCAAAAAAAAAGGAAAAAAAGCACAAACTCTGCTTGAAAAAGCAAAAAAGCAAAAATCTTTAAAAAATCTTCTTGCCCAAAACTACTAGGCCCTAAGCTTTGATATTTGTACAGTAGAATCTCCTGGTGGATCTATCTATAGTTTGTTAAAATGAAATCCCTAGGGTCACATTTGACACCACCCTGCACAGTTTAAGTGCTGCTCTAGGCAGGTTTTACAGTATTTTTGATTTAGGCAGAACTGTATTTACCTGAGTTACCCTTAATATACTATGGGCAAATAGCCAATATTTGCAAACATTTTGGATCCAGATCAGATGCAACATAATCATAATGCTACATCTAATCTGGATCCAACCTATTTGCCACTCATTTACCAACTTAACATTTTCTAAATTGTTTTTTTGTACACTTTTCACATACAGTAGGTTTTAAGCAGACATCATTTCAGTCTGGTAAGGGTAAGCCCAAGCGTTCTAGCCACTGAGGTCAAATATTATGCAACTCTGAATTGGTAGTGGGTATCACAGAACTGGTCATGATCAGCTGAACATGTTGTCTGCTAAAGTTTAGATATGGTTCAGTCTGATTCATACTTAGAGAAACAGGATCTGGAAGTGATCCACTGACAGTTATGTAATTATGTCTTATGCCATATTTATACATATGTTTAATATTGGTTTTGTCAGAGTTATCTGTATGTCTTTTCAATAATTCCACTTTAAACAGTCATGAAAATGTAAGATGCAAAAGTAAAGCAAAGTGTGCATTAACCCTTAGCCCGCCAAATAAATTGTCGTCTGCTATATTTCTCGTCTGCTTCAAGTTTCAAAGTGCTTCAAAGTTGCTCAAAATTGCTGAAAATGTTGTCCGAGTGTCAAACAGCTTGGATCCGGATGAGACGCCGAGTTACTCGGCGTCTAATCCGGATCCAAGCTGTTTGCATATAAAGCTATAGTCGTGAGTGGCAGGCTAAGGGTTAAGACACATTCTGCTTTACTTTCAACCTGCTTTAGGTGGCCACCTATTTTCAAAATTAGAAACATGCTATGGGGTAATGGGTAAAATGAAATTGCCTATTTGGAAAGAGCCTGATGAGAGGAAGTGCCATTTGCAAAGGCCATAACTCTGACATCATTGTTTTTTGAGTTATTTCCCTTTGTGATATTTTCTTGTCAAGAAGACAACTTCAGTTCTACTGATGCTATTGTAATGAAATTTTATGTATGGAAAGAAACTGATGAGAGAAAATGCCATGCACAAGGGCAGCAATATTTAGTTTTTCCCCTTTGTCATATTTTATTGTCAGGAAAATAATTCCAGTTCTGTTGACGCTAGTGAAATAATTATTATTTATTGGAAATGGAAATAGCTTGATAAGAGGATGTGTCATGGATAAGGGTCATAAGCTTGGCAACAAAATTCACTTTTGTCATGTTTTCTTGTCTGGAAGATAACTCCATTTATAGTTATATTAAAATGTTGTCTTGCCCAGTCAACTTAGGTACAAACTTCAATGTCCTCAGGTGAGCGAATTAAGGGCCATGGCCCTCTTGTTTTTCCATACCTCCATGAATACAATAAATATTCGAATTATTCCTTAATTACACTATTATGTCATGGTCTGCTATTTGTTGAAACATCAGTGCATATCGGAGAAACGAACATTCCGGGCTATACCATTCTAAATAATATTATTATACTGCAAAATAATTTAATATTGTTTGTTTTCATTACATTTGGTAAGCTGCGATTGGCTGTAATTTTTGTTTCATAACTCCATGAAAAAAATAAAATTCAGGCCACGCCTTGTCAGGACTACTTTCCCTTAGTCCAACTGCTTTTCACAAGCGCTGCATGAAGCAGGATGCCAAATGACGGCATTGACGTCGACGTTACTACATAACAACGTCGCGTTTTGGCGAAAAATATATATGGCGGAGGGACTACAACCTAGGTTTTAAAAGCGTTAAAAAAGAACATTCACGTCAGATTCCCTATTTAACTACTTTCTTAAATTCAGAAGTGATATTAAATTATAAGGAATAATTCGGAATATGTATTGTATTCATGGAGGTATAATTTAATATTATTTGTTTTCATAACATTTGGTTAGCTGTGATTGGCTGTAATTTTTGTTTCATAACTCCATGAAAAAAATAAAATTCAGGCCACGCCTTGTCAGGACTACTTTCCCTTAGTCCAACTGCTCTTCACAAGCGCTGCATGAAGCAGGATGCAAAATGACGTCATTGACGTCGACGTTACTACATAACAACGTTGCGTTTGGGCGAAAATATATATGGCGGAGGGACTACAACCTAGGTTTTAAAAGCGTTAAAAAAGAACATTCACGTCAGATTCTCTATTTAACTACTTTCTTAAATTCAGAAGTGATATTAAATTATAAGGAATAATTCGAAATATTTATTGTATTCATGAAGGTATGAAAAAAAAACCTGGTCACACTTTTGTATGACCAGGTTGTTTTTTTCATACCTCCATGAATACAATAAATATTCAAATTATTCCTTAAATGAAAAAAAAACCAAAGTGCCAAGGTGAGCTATTGTGATCACTTTGTGTCCGTCGTCGTCCGTCGTCAAACTTTTTGTTCAAAGATCTTCTTCTTGGAAACCGCTTGGCCAATTTCATCAAAACTTCATCGGATTGTTCCTTGTAAGGTACTCTCTCAGATTTCTTCAAATATAGGTCATCCAATTGAAATTGTGGTTGCCATGGTAACCAATTGAAAAAACTTTTAAAATCTTCTTGTCAAAAACTACAGGTCTGAATTGAAAATAATTTAACCCACATGTGCCATTGGTGACCCTCTATCAGATTTCTTAAAATAATTGTCCTATCTTAAAAAGCATGGCCGCTAGTGGGTGGGGCAAATTTTCCTTATATGGCTATACAGTGAAAACTTTAAAAATATTCTTGTCAAAAACCACTGATCCGATTTGAAAGTAATGTTATGCAAATGATCCGTGGGTGACCTTCTACCAGATTTCTTAAAATTATTTTGATATCTAAATAAACAGGCCGCCAGTGGGTGGGGCACGTTTTTAGCTCACCTGGCACATAGTGCCAAGGTGAGACATTTTGATCGTCCTCTGTCCGTCGTCGTGCGTCCGTTCGTTCGTCGTCAACAATTTCTTTAAACGACATCTCCTCCGAAACTACAGGATAGATTTTTACCAAACTTGGCCTGAATGATCCTTATATGGTCCTCTTTCAAAGTTGTTCAAACATTCCCGGTCCGTTGCATATCTAGGTCACAGGAGCTAAAAATAGGTTTTTTCAATAAAAACTTAAAAAATCTTCTTGTCTGAAACCACTGTACCCTGAGCTTAGATATTTGGCACAAAGCCTCATCTTCAGGTCCTCTATCAAGATTGTTCAAATTATGTCCCTGGGGTAAAAAATGACCCCGCTTCTCGGCTCGCAATTTTACATAGAGTTATATAGTGAAATCTTCGAACATGTTTTTCTCTGAAACTAATATGGCCAGAGCTTTGATATTTAGCATGGTGACATTTCTAAATGCCCTTAACCAATACTGTTTATATGGTTCCCGTCCGTTGCATATCTAGGTCACAGGAGCTAAAAATAGATTTTTTCAATGAAAACTTAAAAAATCTTCTTGTCTGAAACCACAGTACCCTGAGCTTAGATATTTGGCATAAAGCATCATCTACAGATCCTCTATCAAGATTGTTCAAATTATGCCCCTTGGGTCAAAACTGCCAAGGCCCTAGGGGTCGCAGTTTTACCTAGAGTTATATAGTGAAATCGTCTTCTCTGAAACTATTATGGCCAGAGTTTTGATATTTAGCATAGTGACACTTTTAGATGATATTTACCAATATTGCTGAAATGGTTCAGGTCTGTTGCATATCTGGGTCACATTAGCTATTCCTTAAATGAAAAAAAAACCAAAGTGCCAAGGTGAGCTATTGTGATCACTTTGTGTCCGTCGTCGTCCGTCGTCAAACTTTTTGTTCAAAGATCTTCTTCTTGGAAACCGCTTGGCCAATTTCATCAAAACTTCATCGGATTGTTCCTTGTAAGGTACTCTCTCAGATTTCTTCAAATATAGGTCATCCAATTGAAATTGTGGTTGCCATGGTAACCAATTGAAAAAACTTTTAAAATCTTCTTGTCAAAAACTACAGGTCTGAATTGAAAATAATTTAACCCACATGTGCCATTGGTGACCCTCTATCAGATTTCTTAAAATAATTGTCCTATCTTAAAAAACATGGCCGCTAGTGGGTGGGGCAAATTTTCCTTATATGGCTATACAGTGAAAACTTTAAAAATATTCTTGTCAAAAACCACTGATCCGATTTGAAAGTAATGTTATGCAAATGATCCGTGGGTGACCTTCTACCAGATTTCTTAAAATTATTTTGATATCTAAATAAACAGGCCGCCAGTGGGTGGGGCACGTTTTTAGCTCACCTGGCACATAGTGCCAAGGTGAGACATTTTGATCGTCCTCTGTCCGTCGTCGTGCGTCCGTTCGTTCGTCGTCAACAATTTCTTTAAACGACATCTCCTCCGAAACTACTGGATAGATTTTTACCAAACTTGGCCTGAATGATCCTTATATGGTCCTCTTTCAAAGTTGTTCAAACATTCCCGGTCCGTTGCATATCTAGGTCACAGGAGCTAAAAATAGGTTTTTTCAATAAAAACTTAAAAAATCTTCTTGTCTGAAACCACTGTACCCTGAGCTTAGATATTTGGCACAAAGCCTCATCTTCAGGTCCTCTATCAAGATTGTTCAAATTATGTCCCTGGGGTAAAAAATGACCCCGCTTCTCGGCTCGCAATTTTACATAGAGTTATATAGTGAAATCTTCGAACATGTTTTTCTCTGAAACTAATATGGCCAGAGCTTTGATATTTAGCATGGTGACATTTCTAAATGCCCTTAACCAATACTGTTTATATGGTTCCCGTCCGTTGCATATCTAGGTCACAGGAGCTAAAAATAGATTTTTTCAATGAAAACTTAAAAAATCTTCTTGTCTGAAACCACAGTACCCTGAGCTTAGATATTTGGCATAAAGCATCATCTACAGATCCTCTATCAAGATTGTTCAAATTATGCCCCTTGGGTCAAAACTGCCAAGGCCCTAGGGGTCGCAGTTTTACCTAGAGTTATATAGTGAAATCGTCTTCTCTGAAACTATTATGGCCAGAGTTTTGATATTTAGCATAGTGACACTTTTAGATGATATTTACCAATATTGCTGAAATGGTTCAGGTCTGTTGCATATCTGGGTCACATTAGCTAAAAAATATTTTTTTACATTGAAAAGTCTTCCTGTCTGAAACCATCCATGTACAAAATATTTGACAGAACACTTAATTTTCAAGTTCATCAGCAAGATTTTTGAAATTATGTCTCTAGGGTAAAAAATGATCCCACCCCAGGGGTCATGTGACCCTTGTGTTGGTTTTTTCAGGTGAGCGATATTTAGGCCCGCATGGGCCTCTTGTTCTTATGTTACTGTATAGTAAAAACTTTAAAATTTTCTCCTCTGAAACTACTTGTCCAAATTCAAAATAATTTTACAGAAATGGTCAATTGATGACCCTCTACCAGATTTCTTAAAATCATTTTGTTATCTTAAAAAACATTTTTGCCAGTGGGTGGGGCATGTTTTCCTTATGTTACTGTATAGTAAAACTTTAAAAATCTTCTTCTCTGAAACTACTGGTCCAAATTCAAAATAATTTTACACAAATGGTCAATTGATGACCCTCTACCAGATTTCTTAAAATCATTTTGTTATCTAAAAAAAAAATGGCCGCCAGTGGGTGGGGCAAGTTTTCCTTATATTTCTGTATAGAAGAACTTTCAAAAAAAATATCTCTGAGACTATTGGTCTGATTTAAGAATAATTTTAAACAAATAATGATTCATGGGTGACCCTTTGCCAGTTTTCTTCAAATAATCTGACAAGCTCAAACAACATGGCCACCAGTGGGTGGGGTGAATAAGTGAAAACGTAATCATTACTGGTCCATTTACATGACCGTAATCATTGGTACCAGGTGAGCGATTTAGTGCCGCATGCGGCTCTTGTTTCATACCTCCATGAATACAATAAATATTCGAATTATTCCTTAAGTAAATATCTTACTTTTCATTGGTCATCGAGCCGTAGGCCTGACAAGATGTACACTGTGAGCTGACAGGGTACATAGAAATGCAGCTGTTTCACTGGCTGACAGGCTCTTCGGTCTTTGCAGAAACGAGACGACCGACTGCTCGACAGGACTGAGTGCACTCAATCGGATAAAAACTAATAGGGGTGTGATCTTTCAATAGTCACATTTTTTTCCTAGAAAAGTTTGATGCAACCGTCTATATACGAGTGCCTATTTCTCTTTTGAATAACAAATGCATAAACATATGACGTCACTTACGCTCATCGCATATGTTTTGACGCGATTTTGTTACTGTTTACTTTGAGCGCTGTGCACAACAAATTCCGAAATATTTAATTTGAACAATGAAAACTTTGCAGTATAATACATTCGTTATACAGTTTCCTCACAGGGTACATGAGGATCTCTTCCCGGCTGGTAAAATCATGTAACCCTCGCCTAACTGCTCGGGCAACAATGCTTTTCCTCAGCCGGGAAGAAATCCTCATGTACCCTGTGAGGAAACTGTATAACTAATAATGTAGGGGGAACAACTACAGGATATCTTACGGCATTTGTGCGAAATTCTCATTTATCCCCCTTAAAGCTTTGCTACCAAGCAAACACTAACATTTCGTCTACCATCATATCGTCTGCTTCCCAGTTATCGTCTGTTTTTGTTATTAGAATTTATCATTAAAGTAATTTAACTAAAAATACTTAAGTATGTGTACCAAACAGTTTCGATCCAGATCAGACGACCGCAAAATGCGTCGTCTGATCTGGATCCAAACTGTTTGCCATTTCTTTTACTTTCCCTTCGTGAGGTACATTATAGTAAAGTTATGACCACCCAGAAGAAAGCTTGTTTATGTGTTTGAAGGAGAAGACTCCAGTGTCAATATTTTTCAAAACACGCGTTTGTGTTGATTTTTGTTTTATCAGGAAATAAGATTTGACGCCCCCCCCCCATGTATATTTCGTCAAAAAGACCAATTCTCTTCTAAGAAAATCATATCTGGAATTATTTAGATACGTTTAGATACAGTATTAGATTAATACAGACAAGCCTTAGCATATTCATTTGTATCTGGATTTTTCATACTCGTCGGGCACGTCCTATGGGATATTCCCGATGCGTCTGAATAATTCCAATTATTCAAATCGTCGAACATGAAATAGTTCCAAATTGTCAATATAATATTACGTCACACAGTACCGCTAATCTGTCTTATGTACGTCCACCTGTCTTACAACACTCGAAGGTAAACAATTTACAGGCCACCTGCTTACCATACTCAGTGACAATGTCTTGACAAGTGGATACGCCCTTTCTTGTCCTAACAGGTCGCTCCTTTTTGCATATCTTTGCTGAAAAAATAAGTAGAACCTGTGTTAACCAGCATTTTAAACAAGAGGGTCATTGCCCTCATTTCTCTCACTTGAGGACATTGTACCTAAGCTGACTCGGCAAGACAACATTTTGATATTGCTATAACAAGGAATATCTTTAAAAAAGATATTCAGCGGAATGAGTGGTTGAACTAAGGCTATATAGATGGGTGTGCAAAATTGAATAAAATTGAGGTTTTCAAAGAATTGTAATATCTTGGATTGAAAAGCAAAAAATACAATATACAATTGAAACAGTAACTTTTATTTAAAATGCAAAACTAGCATGTACAGAAATGCAAAACAAAACAATATTTTAACTCATATCCTAGCTACTGGTAGGAGATCCTCACTTTAATCTATTGTTCTACATATCAAACTTCATTCATAGAGTTTCCTGAAACAAACTATAGCATACACAAATGTACAGATACAACAGTCTGCTGTACTTCACTCTTGTAAATAATAATGAAACCACACAATGTGTTTAACTCACTTGAGGCCATTTATATAATTGCTTTTAATGCTTGGTAAATGTGTACAAATGGTTAACAATTGAAACAAATCGGTAGTAAACAATTACAAAACACCTAGCTTCCTCTGTATATCTATAAAAAGATTTATGTCATAGCTTAAAATAGAAGCATAATTGCATCAGCCCAGTGTAGTAAACAGTCAGTCTGTGTCTCTAAATTTTACACTCACTGTCCATATCTGGTAAAACTGTAATTGGACATAGACCAGCCTACAGGGCTCCAGATAAGAGGGAGTAAACTAAATAAATCACATTTGTTCACTCCTTTCAGCACCAAACCCTATGGTGTTACCACTCATTTTGATTGTCTCGAAGAGGCAATTCAAATGTATAGTGACACCGAAGGGTTTAATGCACAAATAAAGAGTTTTAGTTTTGAAATAATTCCCTTATCTGGAGCCCTGGCTACTATCCAATCAGACTATTCAGTTTCAACAGGTGCTCTTAATTCTAAATTTCTGATCAAATATAATTGGTTGAAATGTGTGGCCAAATAGAAAGTGTGGCCAAATAGAAACCAGTCAGCTCCGCTGAAAAAAAAACCTTGAAATGTCACAGTAGGCCATTCAAATGACCTAGAGATTTTCAATGTGATCAGTCTGTGTAAGATTCGCGAAGCTTGTGTTTCAGGACTGCTCAAGTCCTGGGTGCTCCGACAAATCAACGGAGGACAACACTATGGCCTCAATTGCGTTCAAAATCTTTTCCTATGATTCGACCTAATAACCTACTTTTTGACCTGACATAACTCATACGCATACATTACACTGTACCTATATTTTTATGTGATTTCCTGAATTTGGGGCTAAAAATCGTAAAGTGTTAAGAAGCCATTACTTTGATTTGACCTACTAGACTGTCCATAAATCCACATTTATACTTGACCTAGATTTTGTCAAGGTGATTATTCTCCGCTAGTTTCATGACATTACAGCAAAAACCTACTAATCTACTTTATAACCTGATGTAACCGATAGTCATTATCCCCTGCCGAAAGGCATTGGATCCAGATCAGATGCAACATAATCATAATACTACATCTAATCTGGATCCAACCTATTTGCCACTCATTTACCAACTTAATATTTTCTAAATTGTTTTTTTGTACACTTTTCACATACAGTAGGTTTTAAGCAGACATCATTTCAGTCTGGTAAGGGTAAGCCCCAGAGCTCTACCCACTGAGGTCAAATATTATGCAACAGTTTGGGAGTATCACAGAACTGGTCATGATCAGCTGAACATGTTGTCTGCTAAAGTTTAGATATGGTTCAGTCTGCTTCATACTTAGAGAAACAGGATCTGGAAGTGATCCACTGACAGTTATGTAATTATGTCTTATGCCATATTTATACATATGTTTAATATTGGTTTTGTCAGAGTTATCTGTATGACTTGTCATTTTTGCTTGTCCAGGATTCAACCCTTTCCCCCCATATACTGACGTTTGTTAACCCATTACCCCGTAAATGTGCATTTTTAGGCCTTTGATTTATTCCTCTACTTAAGAAAATAAGTCCACTTTAAACAGTCATGAAAATGTAAGATGCGAAAGTAAAGCAAAGTGTGTATTAACCCTTTCCTCCCTAGTCCCGCATATTGGCGTTGTTTTCAAACAGTGTACATGTGAAAAGTACACTTGTCCTGTACAAACAGTGAAGACCCAGATCAGAGGGCTCCGAAAGGAGCCCTCTGATCAGGTTCTTCACTGTTTGTCATAATTCAAAACATTGACAAAAACAACCCTTAAAAGTCAGAAATGGACCAGACTAAAATGGAAACTGGAATTTTCCATTTAAAGTTTCAGGGAGGAAAGAGTTAAGACACATTCTGCTTTACTTTCAACCTGCTTTAGGTGGCCACCTATTTTCAAAACTAGAAACATGCTATGGGGTAATGGGTAAAATGAAATTGCCTATTTGGAAAGAGCCTGATGAGAGGAAGTGCCATTTGCAAAGGCCATAACTCTGACATCATTGTTTTTTTAGTTATTTCCCTTTGTGATATTTTCTTGTCAAGAAGACAATTTCAGTTCTACTGATGCTATTGTAATGAAATTTTATGTATGGAAAGAAACTGATGAGAGAAAATGCCATGCACAAGGGCAGCAATATTTAGTTTTTCCCCTTTGTCATATTTTATTGTCAGGAAAATAATTCTAGTTCTGCTGACGCTAGTGAAATAATTATCATTTATTGGAAATGGAAATAGCTTGATAAGAGGATGTGTCATGGATAAGGGTCATAAGCTTGGCAACAAAATTCACTTTTGTCATGTTTTCTTGTCTGGAAGATAACTCCATTTATAGTTATATTAAAATGTTGTCTTGCCCAGTCAACTTAGGTACAAACTTCAATGTCCTCAGGTGAGCGAATTTAGGGCCATGGCCCTCTTGTTTTTGTTGCTGTTGGGTACTTTTAAACAAAAAAAAAAAACCAACAAGTGCCCAAATGGAAGGACGTCCGTCCGCAACTGTATCTCTGAAACACAGGGATCCGACACGATTGATATTTAGGGAAAATATCGTCCGAAGTTATATATACCTATATATACCTTCTGACGATTTCGTCCCTCACAAATCAATCGTGTCAGATCCCTGTGCTCTGAAACCGATAAACAGATATGGATGAAACTTGGTATAGTTATTTTTCATCATAGAAGCACCGTGGGAAATTATTTTTTTCTGAAAATGTTAGGAATTCATGAGTTATCTGCCCTTTTGTGTTAAAAATGCCATATTTAATAGTTTTTACACTCTAGCAACTATAGTATTCAACATATTTTGTTTATACTTGCACACAATGTCTATAAGTACAAGTTCTTGAAGGTGTGCAATTATTGTCAAAAAAGGATACTTGCGACAAGAGTTATCTGCCCTTGATGTACTTAGAAATGCTAGAAAATGCTTTATTTTGATATTGTTTACATACTAGTGTCTATAAATATGCATGGATTTTAATAAAAAACTTTCTTGAACTAGGTATGGCTATTAGTTTTCAAATGAATTTGATAATGGTTGAAAACAGAGAAATTAGTCATGAGTTATCTGCCCTTGAAAAGTCAAAAAAAGCCATATTTAACAGTTTTTACTCTCTAGCAACTACAGTTTTGAATGGATTTGAATTATACTTACACACAATGTCTATAAGTAAAAGTTCTTTAAGGTGTGCAATTATTGTCAAAAAAAGGATACTTGTGGCAAGAATTATCTGCCCTTGGTGTACTTAGAAATGCTAGAAAATGTTTTATTTTAATATGTTTAGCTCGCCTGTACGTAGTACATGACGAGCTATTGCAATACCCCCGGTGTAAACGTCGTTGTTGTCGTCGGCGTCGTCGTGAACGGCGTAAACAATTTTAAGAAAATGTCTATAACTTCTATGTCCCTTGAGGTATTGCTTTCATAGTTGGTATGTGTGTGTATATGGACAAGACCTTCCCATGCACAGAAAATTTTTGACCCCTGTGACCTTGACCTTGAACTTAGGGCCTGCGTTTAGGTTTCGAAATCTGCGTTTAGGTTTCGAAATCTGCGTTTAGGTTTTGAAAAATGCCTTTTACTTCTATATCCCTTGAGGTATTGCTTCCATAGTCGGTATGTGTGTGTATATAGACAAGACCTTTCCATGCTCAGAAAAATTTAGACTCCTGTGGCCTTGACCTTGAACTTAGGGCCTGCGTTTAGGTTTCGAAATCTGCGTTTAGGTTTCAAAAAATGCCTTTAACTTCTATGTCCCTTGAGGTATTGCTTCCATAGTTGGTATGTGTGTGTATATTGACAAGACCTTTCCATGCACAGAAAAAATTGGACCCCTGTGACCTTGACCTTGAACTTAGGGCCTGCGTTTAGGTTTCGAAATCTGTGTTTAGGTTTAGCAAAATGCCTTTAACTTCTATGGCCCGTGAGGTATTGCTTTCATAGTTGGTATGTGTGTGTGTATGGACAAGACCTTCCCATGCACAGAAATTTTTTTACCCCTGTGACCTTGACCTTGAACTTAGGGCCTGCGTTTAGGTTTCGAAATCTGCGCTTAGGTTTTGAAAAATACCTTTAACTTCTATGTCCCTTGAGGTATTGCTTCCATAGTTGGTATGTATGTGTATATGGACAAGACCTTTCCATGCACAGAAAAATTTGGACCCTTGTGACCTTGACCTTGAACTTAGGGCCTGCGTTTAGGTTTCGAAATCTGCGTTTAGGTTTTGAAAAATGCCTTTAACTTCTATGTCCCTTGAGGTATTGCTTCCATAGTTGGTATGTGTGTGTATATAGACAAGACCTTTCCATGCTCAGAAAAATTTAGACTCCTGTGACCTTGAACTTAGGGCCTGCGTTTAGGTTTCGAAATCTGCGTTTAGGTTTCAAAAATGCCTTTAACTTCTATGTCCCTTGAGGTATTGCTTCCATAGTTGGTATGTGTGTGTATATTGACAAGACCTTTCCATGCACAGAAAAAATTGGACCCCTGTGACCTTGACCTTGAACTTAGGGCCTGCGTTTAGGTTTCGAAATCTGTGTTTAGGTTTAGCAAAATGCCTTTAACTTCTATGGACCTTGAGGTATTGCTTTCATAGTTGGTATGTATGTGTATATGGACAAGACCTTTACATGCACAGAAAAATTTAGACCCCTTGACCTTGAACTTAGGGCCTGTGTTTAGGTTTCGAAATCTGTGTTTAGGTTTCGAAAAATACCTTTAACTTCTATATCTTTTGAGGTATTGATTACATAGTTGGTATGAGTGTGTATATGGACAAGACCTTTCCATGCACAGATAAATTTGGACCCTTGTGACCTTGACCTTGAACTAAGGGCCTGTGTTTAGGTTTTGAAAAATGCCTTTTACTTCTATGTCCCTTGAGGTATTGCTTTCATAATTGGTTTATGTGTGTATATGGACAAGACCTTTCCAGGCACAGCAAAATTTAGACCCCTGCGACCTTGACCTTGAACTAAGGACCCATGTTTAGTTTTCGCAATCTGTGTTTAGGTTTCTCAAAAATTTTATTACTCCTATGTCCATTGAAATATTCCTTTCATATTCAGTTTGCATGTGTATATGGACAAGATCTTTCCTTGCATGCAAAATGTTCGAGCCCTCTGACCTTGATCTTGAACTTAGGACCCGCGTTTAGGTTTCAAAGTCTTCGTTTAGGTTTCTCAAAATTTCTTTAACTCATATATCCATTGAGATATTTCTTTCTTATTTGGCCCAGTGTCCTTGACCTTGAACTAAGGTCGCGAAAGGTTTTAGGTTTCGAAATCTGCGTTCAGGTTTCAAAATGCTTACAATTCCTATGTCCCTTGAGGTGTTATTTTCATATTTGATTTGCCAGTGTATATGGACAAGACCTTTCCATGCAGGCAAAAAGGTTGACCTCTGTGACCTTAAGTGTGCTTTTAAGTTTCTAAAGGTGCCGATGGCGAGCTTTGTGTCTCTGACAACTCTTGTTTACATACTAGTATCTATAAATATGCATGGATTTTGATAAAAAAAACCAAAAAACTATGTATTGCTTTTGGTTTTCAAATGAATTTGATTTTTGTTGAAAACCGAGAAACTAGTCGACAGTTATCTGCCCTTGATGAGTCGAAAAAAACATATTTAACAGTTTTTACCATCAAGAAACTACATATTCTTCAGTGGAGGAATAAAATAAATGCATAAAAATATATATCTATGGAGTAAAGGGTTAAAGACAACAGATCAGTGATTTATTTTCGTACCTTCTTTAAACCATTTTAATGGTGGTACCATGTTTTATAGATTTTTGCAAGCAATTTGAATCCAGATTAGACATTGAGTAGCTATGTGTATTGGTAGGAGTTTAATGGTTTTGTTTTCCTCTAGCACCATGGTTCTCTGAATACTGAGAAGACAGAATAAACCACTCAGCAGACGAATATAAATATATAGCAAAACTATTGTCTTATTTGGAAAAATAATCTACACTGAAAACTGTACACTTTAGCTAGTAACTTTGTATTTCCCTCATTTAGTTCGCTAACCCTTTCCTCTGCATGAGGGTCCTAGGCTACTTTTATTGCTTACCCCACAAAAGTCCAATATATTGCCTATACCATGGCCTGATAAATTCACCCAAATGATGATTTCCTGATACTATTAAATACTGGTGGTATTTTAAAGCATGATGAAAGTAAAGTAGAACATTCTGAAGGAGATTTCTTCTTTACTTTGATCTAGCTTTTAGCAGCCATCTGTCTAAAATAAGAAAGTACTATAACTCACCAAGTGCACCATTTCTATCAAAAACTGACTTAACGAGCTCAGCTAAATTACTCTTCCAGTTAGATAGAGGAAATGGTGAAAACAACAATTTTAACATCTGAAAGGCAAGTATTAAGCATACATACATGTGTTCTGTAAAGACAGTTCCTAATATAGATACTGTAACCACTCAACTTAAATATGTGTTCTGTGTTCTGACAGTTCCAAATATAGATACTGTAGACTGTAACCACACAACTTAAATATTTGTTTATTTACAGATTTACGAGAGGAAAGAACTAAGTTGGAGAAAGATTTGTTCACAAATATGAAACCTCAGACTTCACCTACTTTGAAGCCATCATTTAACGTTAACCAAGTCAGTTTAAAGTAAGTGCTGTATCTTAATTTACCTTTATGTCATTATTGATAGATATAATATTCATTTCAACATTATAGTAAGCCTTATACTCGTTATGTCCATGGCATCTAGTGATGTGGGTGGCATAGATTGTCTGTCCTGTCCAGTCCGTCCGACTTTCTGTCTGTCAGAGCATCCATACAAAGTTAACCAGATTTTATTGTTTCATTAAAAATCAACACTGATAACTCAATTAGATTCCAAATCCATTGTGAAGCATGCTACCAGAGACTTATTTGAATGCAGGGTCTGTACTACCCATCTGTATTACCCATTACCTCATAAATATGCCTTCTTACGCCTCTAATTTATTCCTTCACTCAAGAAAATAGATCCACTTTATACAGTCATGAATATATATCATAGATATTTTCTATATTCTATCAGATGGTAGCTTAAAGCAGGTTCAAAGTAAAGCAGAATGTGCCTTAAGGCACATTCTGCTTTACTTTCAACCTGCTTTATGTGGTCACTTTCTTTGAAATTAGAAGCAGGCTTTGGGGTAATGGGTTAATAAATCACAATTCATCAATTTCTCCATGAGTTATGAACTCTGAAGGATGTATTATGTACTATTTACATAGTGTTGAATACAGGTAGCAATTTAAAGCAAGATGCAAGTAAAGCAGAAAGCTCCTGAACACATTTTTCCATAGTTGCACTTTTTACGCCTTAGATTTATTCTCCAATTGGGAAAATTGTTCCAATTTAAATAGTCATAGATATGTGTCTTCAAAACTAGCAACAGGCTATGCTGTGAAGGGCTAAAAATAGTTCAACTTTATGCAGTACTGAATATACACCACAAGCTAATTTTTCTATTTCGTAGCAGATGATCCCTTAAAACAGGCTGAAAGTAAAGCAGAATGCACCTTAAAAGTTTGAATTTCTGTCTACTTTAAGCAACCATCTATCTTGGATACTGAAAACATTAGCTACAAGGGGAAAGGGTTAAGGTACATTGTAGCTTGATAGTTTCGATACTGCAAGCGGATTTTTCTTATTTATCATCATGATTTATAATTTATTCCCCCATTTTATAGCTGAATGGTTTATTTTTTTAAAGTGGTACTCACCACAAAATGTCTTTTTTAAAAAAAATTTTTATTTTTTTACGATTTTATAAAACAAATTTTAAAAAAATTCAAACAGCGATTTCAAAGCCGTCTTTATTTGTAACGCCTTTAAAATTGCCCATAATACACCTCAGTAACATATCTAGGGATCCGTGTCTCAGATTTTTAAAATTCCCCTTCCAACTATTATTATGTAACATCAAAGTTATTTTACCGTTTAAAGTCGATTTCTATTACGTAATGCTTTGCTGTAAACAGCTGGAGAACCTCATCAACATTCTGAGATACGGTTCCCACGAGAAGATAATACCCTTTCATCTGCTTTAAACCGCATGAAAATCGGACCCCAACCGCGAACACAATCGTTGTCCAAACATGCCGAGTGTCTGAAAATAAGGAGGTGCCGAAAACGTCAATTAACTGATAAGCGTGTCATTTTGACTGTCTGACACAGTGCGAATACCCCCGGGGTTCAACTCAACTATGTCCTTTTTATACGCCCGTCTTCAGACGGGACGTATTATGTCGTGGCGCTGTCCGTCCGTCCGTCCGTCCGTCCGTCTGTCCGTCCGTTAACTTTTTCATGTCCGCTCTCTAACTCAAACAAATTTAGTCTAATCCTTTTGAAACTTGGTCAGAACGTGTATGACCATAATATCTCGGTCAAGTTCGATAACCAGCAAGATTGCCCCAGACATTCAAGAGTTATGCCCTTTTTTGTCAAAAACGGGCATATTAGTTTGTCCGCTCTCTAACTCAAACAAATTTATTTTAATCCTTTTGAAACTTTGTCAGCATGTGTATGACCATAATATCTCGGTCAAGTTCGATAACCAGCAGGATTGCACCAGGCATTCAAGAGTTATGCCCCTTTTTTCGTAAAAAACGGGCATATTTTAGTTTGTCCGCTCTCTAACTCAAACAAATTTATTTTAATCCTTTTGAAACTTTGTCAGCATGTGTATGACCATAATATCTCGGTCAGGTTCGATAACCAGCAGGATTGCCCCAGACATTCAAGAGTTATGCCCCTTTTTTTGTAAAAAACGGGCATATTTTAGTTTGTCCGCTCTATAACTCAAACACATTTATTTTAATCCTTTTGAAACTTGGTCAGCATGTGTATGACCATAATGTCTCTGTCAAGTTTGATAACAAGCAGGATTGCACCAGGCATTCAAGAGTTATGCCCCTATTTTCGTAAAAAACGGGCATATTTTAGTTTGTCCGCTCTATAACTCAAACAAATTTATTTCAGGCCTTTTGAAACTTGGTCAGCATGTGTATGACCATAATGTTTCGGTTATATTTCATAACCAGCAAGATTGCCACAGACAGTCAAGAGTTATGTCCCTTTTTTCATCTAAAACGGGCATTTTTTAGTTTGTCCGCTCTCTAACTCAAACAAATTTATTCCAATCCTTTTGAAACTTGGTCAGCATGTGTATTACCATAATGTCTCAGTTATGTTCTATAACCAGCAGGATTGCCCCAGACATTCAAGAGTTATGCCCCTTATTTTGTCAAAAACGGGCATTTTTTAATTTGTCCGCTCTCTTACTCAAATAAATTTATTCCAATCCTTTTGAAACTTTGTCAGCATGTGTATGACCATAATGTCTCGGTCAGGCTTCATAACCAGCAAGATTGCCCCAGACATTCAAGAGTTATGCCCCTTTTATCGTCAAAAACGGGCATTTTTTTGTTTGTAGCTCTCTTTCTCAAACAAATTTATTCCAATCCTTTTGAAACTTGGTCAGCATATGACCCCTAACTTTCAGGGTTCTTCCCCTTTTGTTTTTACCTTGATAGGGTTTTGGTATGACTACATTCTAAGATCGTTTTGACGGGCGTATAATGTGCCCGGCTTGCGGTGCTCTTGTTGTTTCAACCAATAAGAAGACACATATTTCATAAGCGATTTTCCTAGCTCCACCCTTAATAAAATATACCAATCATAATTCAATAATGATTTTAACATGCGAAACCCATAAATAATGCAACAGCAGCTGGAGAACGCCTCTAGCTGGTCACGTGGCTGGACTACGGAATGCTTAATGAGGTGTGATTTATTGATCAGATAGCCGTGTAATGCGTTTCATTTGGTTTGGGAGATTTTGGTAAAATGTAGAACAGAATGTCGGCTATCAAAATCGGAAAAAAGGTTAAAAACACATTTTTTTGCAGTTTTAAAGCTCTAAAGACACCTTAAACACAAAGTTGGTATAAGTGAATAGCACTTTTAGATATAGAGGAACAGATTTATTGAAGAAATCTTATTCGTTATGTTTTATATTTCAGACCCCTAGGTCCTGCTGTTAGTACAGCTGGTAAGATGAAGATCAATGCACTTCAGAGTAGTACCACTCCAGCTCCAGGAGCAATGAAGTCTGGTCCTATGAAAGCATTTACTTCCCCTGAGTCAGTCACAGGTGGCGCCACCAAATCTAGTCATACTAGCTCAGTGAGAAAGAAAGCCTCAGGAGGAGATAGTGCACATGTAGACTGTTCCTCACACAGGACAAATATGAACAAGTCCAGTTTTTCAAGGGAGATAATAGAGACGGCCATAGGGATGTGCCATGTGATATCACAGGGAAACTGTCAAAGGAAGATATTTCACGTAAATCTCCAGAGAAAGATACTGAAAACAAAGTGAGAGTGCATTCACATAGAAAGTCTTCCCTTGAAGCTGTAGTGACATTGTCAAAGGGCAGTGATGGCTCAGTGTCAGGAATTCAGATGACACCCTCTCCACCTTCCTCTGCTAAACCCACCACTTCACGGCCTAGTTCAGCTCAGAGATTCAGGTCAATGGTAATGAACTGCAGAGATTGACAGCTCAACAGCTGTTAACCCATTACCCCATAAAAACGCCTTTTTACGCCTCAATTTTATTCCTCTACTGAAGCAAGTAGTTTCAATTTATACAGTTATAAACATGTATGATAAGAAATAATCTAGCTGATGATTATGAGCTTAAAGCAGGCTGAAAATAAAGCAGAATGTGCCTTAAGGCACATTCTGCTTTACTTTCAACCTGCTTTAAGTGGTCACCTGTTTTCAAAAGTAGAAACGGGCTATGAGGTAATGGGTTAACATGTTTATAATTACAGTCTTACTTGCTCATGAGTGCATTTGTTTGTGGTTTTATTTGTTGAATCTAAGCCCTCTATAATTGTCAGAGCCTGATGTGTAAGCAACATGTAGAGACAGTAAAACCTGTGAACATGGACCACCCACAGAGAAAATAATCAAAATGCCTTTCTCTAAAGACAGATTTACTGCTTCCTGCCATGTAAAAGTAATACTGCATTTCTTTCATGCTGCATTAAGTCCTTACTTTTACATTAAACTGAAACTGAAACTTCATTTGAGCAGCTGCTGTTCTTATTTAGCTGAAGCATCATCTTACCAAAATCTGCAGTGCTATACAGTAACAGAGTGAGCAATATATGAAAATTACCATAGAAGTTAATGTGAGGAAATTAAGAAAAAGAAAGATTCTTGTTGGCAGTGAAAGTCAAAGAATTACAAACTAAAATTCTTTCCTTAAGGCCAACTCTCAGAAAATACACAATACCTCAACATTTCCTTGACTAGAATTCATGAGATTTACAGAAGGTGGGAGCCAATTAGAAGGGTTAGAGATTGATTATATGTCTAGCACTAATTTAAAGAATATCCTGATGAATTATTGATGAATATTCCAGCAAAGTGCTAGATTATCTATTAAATGACTATTTATTAATAAAGTATTGTAATAAATCCTGTTGATGTCTGAAATGTTTGCTGCTGAACAAATCAAGACTTGAAGTTTACATACTACTTCCCATATGCAATAAGATGGATATTAATATTAGGTTATTACGATTGATTCATAAGATTTCAAATGGAAACACATTTCAGTCATCAAATTTAGAAACAGAATGGGGGTAATCGGTTAAATTTCAAAGAATGTGCTTCCACGCTGAGTTTTCATAAACTGTTTTGCATTTACTGCGTAATGATTTAAATCATTACGCAGTAAATGCAATGAAAACTCAAATTTTTTACATTGACACATTTCTTTTTGGAATTTTTGTACTCTCGCAAAAATAGATTTCTCATTACACTTTGCTCAGTAGCAAGAACAGTTGATGCAGGCAGTTACATGCCATCTCTTTATACAGATCAACCACGATAACTCAAACTGGCTTAAGTCAAACTTATCCATATTTCAAAGTTAAAGCATGGCTTAGCCACATTTTAACTTAACTTTGAAATACGGTACATTAAGGTTGTTCCTACGGGATCTTGCTTCAATGTCAATGCTGTGGTATGCCAACTGTTTCAGTACACCGTTATTCTCCTTAAATTGCCTTTCCATAGTCATCATTGTTCTCTCAACATCATTTTGACAACCTCTGTTGATTACTCTCTAAATTGTCAATTTTTTCAAAAAGTTATACATTAAAACCTCTCTTTAACGGCCACTAAAACGAGGTCTAATTGATTGTATAAATGACAGGTGACAGCTTAAAGCAAGATGACAGTAAGACAGAAAGCTCCTTTTTTTTTACTGTCACCATGCTTTAAGCAGTCACCTGTCAGAAACACCTAATCAATTATCACACTTTAGTGGATGTTATAGAGAGGTTTTACTGTAGTTTATCATCAGTTTGATAATTGGCCTTATTATATACCTATCAATGATTTATAGAGATTTCTCAGTTAGATAAATTTGATATCGTCACTGTTGATATCATCACTGTATGTAGTGACGATATCACTTTTTGTGACGTCACGTCATAATTAGTTTAGTGGCGTCACGGTAATCAATTTTATGTGCTTTTTCTGTAAAAACGCCATCAAAATATATATAATAAATACAATAATCAATTCCTTTGAATAGATATGAAAAATATATCACTTGAATGGGTTGTTATCTGGTTGAAAAACTTGTCATGTGACTCGTTTTTTAACCAAATAACAACCTATTCTCGTGATATATTTTTCATATCAATACAAAGAAATTGATTAACCTCTATGTATCTCTAAGTGTGACCTCAGTAAGTTTTAATTATTGAGGTTTGACAGTACACCTGTTTGTCTCATTATGAGACAGACTCATTGTTGTTGCCATTCTGTATAAATTTTATCAGTATTTTGATTGTCAAAATTGCAGTGTACTGATTATACTCGTTTTTGAGTGTGTAAAGTGTCTTTTTGTTATCTAGTTTAAATTATATATAAATTCATTGATTGGTTTTGCTGTCGTTGACACATCTGCACAGAGTTATTTATAAGTTTTATGCTTGTATCTATTGTATGTACGAGCTTTGTATTGAGCAATCATTCCCTGAAAAAGCATGGGGTTTTCTGCGTTATTTCCATACTGCATACAGTAAAACCCCTCTATAACAACCACTTAAGTGTGATAATTTACTAAGTGTTTTGGACAGGTGACTGCTTAAAGCATGGTGACATTAAAACAGAAAGCCCCTTTATGAGCTTTCTGTTTTACTGTCACATTGCTTTAAGCTGTCACATGTCATTTATACAATCAATAAGCCCTGTTTTAATAGCTATTATGGAGAGGTTTTACTGTATACTCATTTATGCCAAATGGATTCTTCCTTGCTTATATATTGGATAAGTGCATTTCTCATTTAAGGGGGCCCTTATATAATGTTTTTAGCTCACCTGGCACGAAGTGCCAAGGTGAGCTTTTAGGATCGCTGAATGTCCGTCGTCTGTCTGTCTGTCTGTCCGTCCGTCTGTCTGTCCGTTCACAATTGGTTGTGAACACTCTAGCGGCTACAAATTTCATCCGATCTTCATGAAACTTGATGACAATGTCTAGTTCAAGTTTGAATGTGGGTCATGTCTGGTCAAAAATTAGGTCACTAGGTCAAATTATAGAAAAACCTTGTGAACACTCTAGAGTCTACAAATCTCAATGGATCTTAATGAAACTTAATAACAATGTTTGTTTTGATGAAATCTAGGTCAAGTTTGAATGTGGGTCATGTCCGGTCAAAAACTAGGTCACTAGGTCAAATTATAGAAAAACCTTGTGAACACTCTTGAGTCTACAAATCTCATTGGATCTTAATGAAACTTGGTCAGAATGTTTGTTTAATTGATACCTAGGTCAAGTTCGAATATGAGTCATGTCGGGTCAAAAACTAGGTCACTAGGTCAAATCATAGGAAAACCTTGTTAACACTATAGAGGCTACAAATCTCACCCTATCTTCATGACACTTGGTCAAAATGTTTGCCTCATTGATATTTAGGTCTAGTGTGAATGTGGGTCATGTCCAGTCAAAAACTAGGTCAAATTATAGAAAAACCTTGTGAATACTCTAGAGACTACAAATTTCATTGAATTTTAATGCAACTTAATCAGAATGTTTGCCTAATTGATATCTAGGTCAAGTTAAAATATGGGTCATGTCTGGTCAAAAACTGGGTCACTGTGTCAAATCAAAGAAAAACAGTGTTAACCCTCTAGAGGCTACAAATCTCATTAGATCCAATGAAATACTGTCAGAATGTTTGCCTACATCAAATCTAGGTCAAAATCAAAATTGTGTCTGGTCAAAAACTAGGTCACTAGGTCAAATCATAGAAAAATCTTGTTAACACTCTAGAGGTTGATTGTGGGTCACGTTCAGTCGTAATCTAGGTCACTATAGGTCAAGTTTTACATGGTGTACCGGGTGAGCGATTTAGGGCCATGGTGGCCCTTGTTTTATTTTTGATAGAAATTTTTGTTAGCAAATAAAGCATTTTGCAGCATCTGATCTGAGTCTGCACTGTTTGCCTAAGGCCTATTTATGGTGAACACATATGGGTTAAACAACCTATTTGAAAGACTGCACAAGGGCCTTCCGTTAAATGGTTGCTTATAACAAGTTTGAGTTTTGATGAGCATACTAGAGTATGATATACAAGATGTTTTTGTGTTCAATTTAAATGTTATTTATAATAAAGTTCATTAATATTGTACAATTATAGACTTACTATTAATGTAAGCCATGAGCTTCATGTAAGTAAAGCTGAGCTGATCACAGAAAAACTTGTATGAATACTGTCCTGTAAATATTTTAGTCTGTTAAGACTGAAATAGCTTCAGGTAGTATTAGTATTTTTTGAAATACAGTAAAACCTCTCTATTACGACCACTAAAAATAAAGTTATTGATAGTATGAGAGACAGGTGGCAACTTAAAGCAAGGTAAAAGTAAAACAGAAAGCTCCTGAAGGAGCTTTCTGTTTTACTTTCACCTTGCTTTAAGCAGCCACCTGACTTAGAAACTGAATAAATAACATAATTTATGTTAGTGATCATAATAGGGAGGTTTAACTGCACTAAAATTCTTTTGTCTCAACCAAACACTATGTTGTGACTTACCAGAGACAGTTCTGATGCATAGCCATGCTATAGGATTAGGTGACGACATAGATGAACATTCTGGAGCTTTCAGCAATATGTTCTACTGTTTTTGTGACAGGATAAAATGGGTTTTTTTCAGTCCCTGAAACAGTTCATATCCTGATTATTATTTCATCTTTAAATGTTGAAGCAGCCACATACAAGAAGACTATTATCAATCTCTCATACAGTTGAATGCTTATTGCAAGACAAAATTAAAAGTGAAAGCTCCTTTAAGATCAGTTTTAGTATTGTCTTGCATTAAGCAGCCTCCTGTCCTTAAGAGAGTTTCAAGTTTTTTTTCAAGAATGACTGCTTAAATCAAGATGACTGTATGGTACTTGTTTTAAGAAACCCATACCCACTTTTAATTAAATCATAGAGTGTTAGGTGATATTGATAATCTGGCACACTGACCAATTGTACCAATGTTTACTGTGATGGTAGGCAATATAACTTTTACAAGTCCCAACAATTTCTATCCAAAACTATCAGCGGCAAATTGACTGAAAAGGTCATGAATCAAAATTGTTCTGCTTCATATAGTAATGAATTTGTACCATAAACATTAATTTCTATATTCTAGCTGATAGTAACTTAAAGCAGACTGAAAATAAAGCAGAATGCAACTTAATGTGTGTTCTGCTTTACTTTCAACCAGCTTTAAGTTATTACCTGTCTTCAAAGCTAAAAACAGGCTATAGGATAATGGGCAAAGTGATAACTTGAGAATGAGTTCTTGGTAGGAATCTTCAAACTGGTTGTAGGAAGTAAAATAGTTGTTTCTGCATGCTCCAGGGAGAGCAATGTTATCATGTGTTTTCTGTTTTTGATGAAGAAGGCCAACAATATGATGTTATACAGTAATACCTCTCTATATCGACCACTTAATTGTGCTAATTATTAGGGATTTAAAACAGGTGACTGCTTAAAGCACGGTGGCAGTAAAACAGAAAGCTCCTACAGAAGCTTTCTGTTTTACTGCTACCTTGCTTTAAGCTGTTATCTGTCTTTTATATACAATCAATTAGCCTTCAATTTAGTGGTCGTAATAGAGAGGTTTTACTGTAGTTTGTAAACTGTTGTATAACAAAGTCTGTGATATTTGAAACATTTGTCAATATTATTTCATGAAAAGTTGATGAATTTTGACTGACAATTTTGTAATGTATTTGATAGTTTGTTAATGATGTATGTCAAACCTGTGTTGAGAAACAGTTCAGATATAAGACATGACTACAGTAAAACCTCTCTATTACAACCACTAAATTGTGTTAAATATTAGGCATTTTAGACAAGTGTCTACTTAAAGCAAGGTGACAGTTAAACAGAAAGCTCCTTTAGGAGCTTTCTGTTTTACTGTCACCTTGCTTTCAGCTGTCATCTGTGTTTTATGCAATCAATTAGACTTCTTTTCAGTGGTGGTAATAGAGAGGTTTTACTGTAGTTATAAAGACTGACTGCTTAAAGCAGAAAAAACAACAATTTAGAACACTACCAAAGTAAATATTTCATAATTTGAATTTCATTTTCTAAATCAAGCTACCACCTTTCTAAACCCTTTGTATGTTAGACACAGTGTGACTGGAGGTTTTGAGTTTTAATTCTGATCAGATGCCTAGAAGCTTGATATCTGATAAGGACTTAAGCAGTCTGACAATCAAGTTTAGGTTTCTAGAGTTTAACCTTCACCTATAGATTGTTTGTAATGTTGAAGTCAGGTGTATGTTTGAAGTAGGCTGAAAGTAAAGCTTTACTTTCAGCCTACTTAATGTATCTACTTGTCAGGATATTGTCAAATTTCTGACAGATCATTAAAGATACATGAAAAAGGCATTTCATATGAGGATTAGATAAAGCCGTCAAAATGTGTTTCTTTGGGATAAAGGGTTGAAAAGACAATGAAACAGACTGTATTGAAGCAGGCTAATTGTTAGTGCATGTATCTATCTGTCTCTGCATCTTGAATTGTTTCTGAACACTTGGTTGACTGTGTTTAAGTTATTGATACATATTATGTATGATGTTCATACCTCCCTTGCAGATATTGTAAATTGATATGGTTTCTGAAACAGTATTCATTACAATGTTACTTGCACTTAAAACATGTGTTGTTGTCTTCTCTTACCAATACTTTACTCACGAAGTTAAACACTGTGTATAATTCCATGACTTACGTCCATTGTTTTTCAATAAGAGTTTTTAGCTCGCCTGTTCGTAGAACAGCAGAGCTAATGTCATACCCCCGGCGTGGGCGTGAGCGTGGCCAAGGTTAAAGTTTTTTGGACGGGTTGTTTTAAAGCTTAATATTTGTGCTAGGGTTATGAAATTTTGTATGGAGGTTTATTAGGGGTCAAACATTGATGTTATTAAGTTGGAATTTAAAAAATGAATTTAATATTTGTCAATTTTCAACATGTTTTGGACTTAGGTTTTTCGACTACAAATCACCAGGTTAAAGTATTTTGGATGGGTTGTTTTAAAGCTTAATATTTGTGCTAGGGTTATGAAATTTTGTATGGAGGTTCATTTGGAGTTAAACATTGATGTTATGAAGTTGGAATTTAAAAAATAATTTTAATTTATGTCAATTTTTTACATGTTTAGGACTTAGGTTTTTCGTCTACATTGACCAGGTTAAAGTTTTTTGGACGGGTTGTTTTAAAGTTTGATATTTGTGCTAGGGGGCTGAAATTTTGTATGGAGGTTTATTAGGGGTTAAACATTGATGTTATGAAGTGGGAATTTAAAAAATGAATTTAAAATTTTGTCAATATTTGACACGTTTTTGACTTATGAGTTTTGCTATAAAACACCAGGTTAAAGTTTTTTGGACGGGTTGTTTTAAAGTTTAATACTTGTGCTAAGGTGCTGAAATGTTGTATGGAGGTTAATAGGGTTCAAACATTGATGGTATGAAGTTGAAATTTAAAAATAACTTTAATATTGGTCAATTTTTGACACGTTTTGCACTTAATTGTTTTGACTACAAATCACCAGGTTTCAAGTTTGGATTGGTTGTTTTGAAGTTTAATATAACTAGACTAAGACTCACCATTCATTTAATAATCTTTCTTAACTGAAAATTGATTTGCTTTCGATACAAGATATGTTTTAGACTTAAACTTTAAACAGGCGAGCATCAGGTGGCTTTGACACCCATTTCTGGTTCTAGTAACATGGTAGCTTAAAGCAGGCTGTAAGTAAAGCAGAATGATGGTAAACTCACAAGTATGATATGTAACAGTATTAAACCCTCGGTCTACCAATCTAGTCTTCATTGGTGTTTGCAAACAGTTTTGATCAGGACAAGGCGCCGCATAACTCAACGTATTATCTGCATTGAAACTGTTTTACAAGGTTTATATAGATTACTGTTATTTTAATTCAAAACTACTACATATTGATATCTTCTTACCTTGATAAAATGTGCAATCGTCAACTAACAATCTGACCGCATTACGACAGAAGTGTGGTTAACCCTTATCGTGCTGAATAATCGTCTGTATCAGATGCATCGCCAGCGAAAAATGTCAAAATCATGTTTTAATGTTTTCACACTGAAGAAAAGTTGAATATGAGTGCCAAACTATTGTAAATGTTAGCCAAGTCGCGCTTAGCATGTTAAGGGTTAACAATTGAGAGTCTAGGCGCGGCTTGGCAAAATTTTGTAAACTGTTGGGATCCAGATTAGACGTCGCATTATGCCTCGTCCAAACTGGATCCGAACTGTTTCGTATTCATATTCAACCTTGATTTTTTTTAATCGCAGGGGATACTCCTGAAGCAAACGGCAATTCAGACTAAGGGTATAGATTGGCGAACATTATTCCCTCACTGTATAGTGACTTTGTAACACTGTTAAGAAGAACCTGTACCACTTATTAAACGGTTGTCAGGGACCTGTAACCTCTACATCACATTGATAAGTAACACCAAACTTATGATAACTTTAAAAATCGGACATATATCTTTTAAAATGCTTCAATATTAGAAAAACACGAACAAATAGATTATCTTATTGTGTTTACCTAAATTCAACTTATAACAGAAATGTGTGCATCTACATGTAGGCAATGGGAACCACTTGCTGTTTTCCTCTATTCACCTGAATTCTAACGCAGGCGACGTTAAGAAACTTCTTAAAAAGGTAGCCAAAAGCTCTTACCACGTTTTTTTAATAAAGACTCTTTGTCTTGAGGCTGTCTACACTCATTGAACAATAATGTGTTTACATGTACACCCGAGAAAAAGTCATGACTCTGAAACAATTTTTCGAAACGACCCCTATACCATCTGTCGTGAGGACCCTCGCCCCACTGTAACCGAGTTCCTAACCAGTGGTTACGTTCAATGAGTATGCCAGTCCGCCTTCACTCTTGCTGTGAAGTATGTCTCAAATCTTGACTGCTGAATCATGAATGTTATAAATTTGCGTAGCTATCATCTGCATTGCTCGGCGAGATTCGTCAGTAAAGAGAACTTGGTGTCAGTCAGCCTGCTTCCAATTTCAATGACGTCGTGTCCACAATTAACCTAGCACCATGCGTCGTGCTCTGATTGGTTGAGCGTTAGATCGCAAGCGATTGTACATGTACTAAGGTCTGTATGTGTTCTCGGGTTCACGCTAAATTTCACGTATATATTTCACGATTAATAGAGATTAATTAAGATTGTTTGAAACCGAAAGTAGCCATGGGAGGTAACCGACACGCACGATTTCGCTGAGTAACGATTCTAGAGTTATCGTACTTTGTTAGCACGAATTTGGTGCGTTTGCCATTAAGTTGTCTTATTTGATGGAACAGTAGCCTTAGTTTCGGCTATTATATACTATTATATACTGACACGAAAAAGAAACGGTGCACTTTTATTGAGTGTAACTTTTTCGTTACTAAGTTTAGAATGATAAATCTTAGCATAGTGAGTGATAAAATAAGTATAGGTTAGACCATGGTTGCAAGCGAATAAACGATATAGTTCGAGGGGGCGTAGCCCCCGAGAACTATGTCGTTTATTCGCGCGCAACCATGGTCTAACCTATTTAGCACTGGCTTGGGCTCGAGGAAAACAAGAAAACCATTCGTTTCTGATTTCTGTTTTAGACGAAAAAGTCATTTTGTTTGTAATATTTTACTAAAATTGAAAGGTTATTTCAAATGATAAGTTTGAGACATTAAGCATGCTTTAACACCAACATAAATAACGCTTATTGAAGCTCTATATGTAAGCACAAGTCATTAGTAATTGTCTTTAAAGTCTAGGTCTCACTGTACATAATAAAACGTCATGAAGCGTGTGCAGTTCACCTCTGACCTCAGCTGTTTTTAGAATTGTGACGTCAAATTGCCTTGAGATGACGGAAGCGAGGAATAAGTGAACAGTTTGTTAGTTATTCCATGGTTTGCTGAAATAAACGATATATTCACAGGTTTTTGAGGCATCTGATTGGCCGAGAGCTCCAAGCCATGTGCTAATTATTCACACACTACACTAATTTAACCGATATTAAAGCACCCGGATGTCATGCAAACGTACCAACGGCTATTATGCAATATTATGCACGTGCTGCCTATATGCAACATGTTTACAAATACATATTTTCACTGACTGATATCTTTACTGATAATGCAATAATAAAATCACAATACATTTGAATTAGTATAGGTTAGACCATGGTTGCAAGCGAATAAACGATATAGTTCGAGGGGGCGTAGCCCCCGAGAACTATGTCGTTTATTCGCGCGCAACCATGGTCTAACCTATTTAGCCCTGGCTTGGGCTCGAGGAAAACAAGAAAACCATTCGTTTCTGATTTCTGTTTTAGACGAAAAAGTCATTTTGTTTGTAATATTTTACTAAAATTGAAAGGTTATTTCAAATGATAAGTTTGAGACATTAAGCATGCTTTAACACCAACATAAATAACGCTTATTAAAGCTCTATATGTAAGCACAATTCATTAGTAATTGTCTCTATATATACTTTCTGACAATTTGTTCCCCTAAAAATTAATCGTGTCGGGGCCCTGTGGATCTAACCTATACTAGTTCTCGGGGGCTACGCCCCCTCGAACTATATCGTTTATTCGCTTGCAACCATGGTCTAACCTATACTTAACAAGCTGCCACGGTTTCAAGAAAACGAACGAATTCAGACACTTTAGCACCTTTAATCCGACGTCAGCGTCTCTGCCGTTACTGGGCAGTTTGATTGCCACCGAAATACCATCATGACCCTTCGACATCCTAACGGTCAAAATGGAAGCGTTAGAGATCAATCAAGATCAAGCAAGCCATTACGTCAGGAAAGATACATGACGTTGACGAATTTACGTCACAAGCCGTTACGTCAGGTCAATGCGTTCGATATTTATTGCATTGGTCAGTGTAAGATGAGGACATTACACATACCGTTTTAAATCCATTTTCATTTTCAAAACGTAAGGAAACAATACCGATTTGCAACTTTTACTTTTAACCTCTACTTCATTCAAGCGTTAACAGTGCATTTATAATGACACGAATTTGGTTAAAAAATAAAGCACCGTGTAAGAGAAATATTTACGAACATTTTGATACCACACTTGCCTATATTTCTTTAAAAAAAAAGATGGAAATTTTAATTCCTAAACAAGTTCACAGTTTCTTTTTCGTGTCAGTATATGTTACATGGATTAAGTGTAATCAGGGAATACGCGAAATCCCTGAGAAATCAGTGATTTCACGAAAATCCTAAATCTCCCAGGGAAAAGGCGTAATTTTGAAGCTTGTCGTTGATTTTTTAAAAATATTTGGCAGTTGCTTTTGGTTAAAGTAATGAGTCTTACCTCTTTTAGTTAATTAAAGTCAAAGGCAAGAACCACGCTATAAAATATGTTGTTAACCTTATTAACAAGACAGATGCCTTGGTTTTTTAATTGTCCTGACTTAAATGCACACTGTTCACTTATTTTTATTCATTTGTGCGAGAAACTTTGTATGAACGTTCATTAGACCATGATATTTCAAGAAAGCATGTTTAAAACCAATAGAAATGTCATGATAGTACAAATCTAATAATTTGATAAAAAAGGGACATTTCATCAATTCCCTAAAACGCCCAGTGATTACTGACGCGTAAAACGTTCAGGGTTTTACGCGTAATCCCTGATTAACACTTAATCCCTGTAACATATTTATATCAGTTTATTGTATCTATTTTTTTCTCTTTATTACTTCTACGCTATCAATACTGATGATTGTGAGAAGGGGTACTTTTTAGGTGCACCATTGGGACTGTACCCGGTCTATCACTTTATCCTGACACCGACGAACCAGTCGTAATGCTAACCCGAAATCCTGAGCACCAAGGAGGGAAGCCATTTCTACCAATTTTTAAGTCTTTGGTTTGACCCGGCCGGGGATTGAACGCACAACCTCTCGCACTGCAATCGGACGCTCTACCACTGCAGCTCAAGCTATCAGACGACGTATTGTCGAATATACATGTAGGTCAAAACTGTTTGACACTCATTCATCTTTTCTTCAGTTTGAAAATTACAAAGAGCAGATTTTGAGTTTCTCCGCTGGCAATATACATTGTATTTGCAGCAGACAGTAGTTCAGCATGATAAGGAATACGAGCATTTGCAGCTTGAATCAATATCAAGTACAGTCGAACTTCGATATCTCGAACTCGCTTAATTCGAACTATCCGATTTGTCGACACCTGGGTTGTATTATTTCATGCTCGGTTAAGTCGAACATACCCTTAGTTAAAGTTAAAACGTGGCTTGGCAACGTTTTAACTTTGAAATACGGGTATGTTCGACCTCACCGAGTTCGAAATATCGAATTTCAACTGTACATCGTCTGTGCAGGATTCAAACTGGGTAGTTTAATAAATTCACGTCTTAATAAACAAACAGTGTAGACGCTATAGGAGCCCTCTGATCTTAGTCTACACTTTTTGCAAATGTGATTAGTATATTTTGATCTATATATCTATTTTCAACAGGTCCATGGTGTTGAAAGAGTTAAGAATCCAGCCTCTGTAGTCCAAATTAGCTTACGGTCAAAATATTGATGGATAGGCAAATTACTTAGGCAATGGTCCAAGACAACTGTATAACGTTACTTGTTATTAACGTATCAATGCATTATAGATAGTAATGTTGACACACGGTAAACTTTAGTTCTTTCTCATATATTTATTTCAATATTTTACTTATTAAGGCGAATCAGCATATGAGGTTTCGTGACCGTAGGTGCAGTTGTTTGCCCAGAACAAAATTTACACATAACCTTAATGTCGACCCTAGAGGTCAAGGTCAACGACCAATGCCACCAAATTGCAGTGAATCGTGGTCTACTTATTGAGGCGCATTAGCATCTGGTGTTTGGTGACCGTAGGTGCAGTCGTTTGCTCAAAACAGACTTTAATGCAAAACCTTATCATTGACTGTAGAGACCAAGGTCAAAGGTCAAGGCCACCAAACTGCAGTGCATCGTAATTTATTCAATGAGGTGCGTCAGCATATGAAGTTTGGTGACCGTTGTTGTAGTCATTTACTCAGAACAGACTTTAATGCAAAACCTTAACGTTGACCCTAGAGGTCAAAGTCAGGTCAAAGCCACCAAAATGCGGTGCATCGTGGTCTACTCATTGGGGCACATAAACATGTGAAGTTTGGTTACTGTATGTGCAGTCGTTGCTCAGAATAGACTTTAAATCAAACTCTTAACATTGACCTTAGATTCAAGGTCAATTGTCAAGGCTACCAAACCGTGGTGCATCATGGTCTACTAATTGAGGGCATGAGGTGGGTTGAAAGTAGAACTTTGCTATAGAAGGTGTTAACCCATTAACACAAACATATTCCTTTATATAGCCTAATTAATTTTTTTTACGGCATGGCAATAGTTTTTTGTATTTAAACTCTGTAGGATGGGCCGTTTTGATCCAAGGGTCGTTTTGACTCGAGGCCGTTTTGACCAGGTACCCACGTGACAGGACGCACTCAGATTGAAGATATTTGTGTTTTTCCCGCGAAAGCGCATGGATTTTATTCCAGCAAACAGATTCTGTAATAGTGTCACTGTTCACAAAAAGTAAACAAAGGTAACAGCGGCTGTTATTTTTATGCCCCCGGAATCTATGATTTTTGCCCAGTCGGTTTCTTTGTTCGTCCGTCTGTCCATCTGTCTGTGACATAAACTCATAATCCCTTGCGTATAGCTTTTGCCCTGCTGCCTGCTAGATATATGGCTTTGAAAGTTTCATACGTGCTATGTGACTTGCATGTGTCAAGACCTTTCCGACCATGTCAACAGGTTTTGCCCTTCTGACCTTTTACAAAATTGACCTTTGGCATATTGGCATCTACTTTTGTAATAATATTCAAAAGCAGGCCCGTAGGAAGGAAAGAAGGAAAATGGGATGGGGGCACATTCTGCTTTACAGGGCTGCCATAAGTTGACATGAAAAATCCTAAGATTTCCTAATTTGCATTTTTTCAAGTGCGATTTTACGAGTCGTACCTTTACCCCCATAGCCCTTTTCTTGTTTTGTTGACCTGCGACTACTTAAAGCAGGCTGTAAGTACCATGAACTGGGAAAAAATCCGGAGATTTAGGAAAAATCCGGAGAAATGGCAGCCCTGGCTTTACCACAGGTACTTGACACATACTTTATTATCTATTAACACCACCACCCTTTTTAAAAAAAACAATTTTTTTTTTTTTACTCTACTTCTATTAATTTTTTTTTTTTTTTAAAAAAGGGGGGTGGTGTTAATAGATAATAAACTTTTAAAGTATGTGTCAAGTACCTGTGGGCTTTACTTTCCTCCTGCTGTAAGTTGTTACATGTCTTCAAAACTTAAAATTCAGGGTTGTGGAACGTGTTTGTAGTGGAGGAATAATTTCAAGGCATAAAAAAGGCATTTATATTGGGGAAAGGGTTATTAGTGACCTCTCAACTGTAGACTGTTTAGGAAAAATCCGGAGAAATGGAAGCCCTGGCTTTACTTTCCTCCTGCTGTAAGTTGTTACATGTCTTCAAAACTTAAAATTCAGGGTTGTGGAACGTGTTTGTAGTGGAGGAATAATTTCAAGGCATAAAAAAGGCATTTATATTGGGGAAAGGGTTATTAGTGACCTCTCAACAGAATATCCATGTGTTGAATTTGATACATGTAGTTGATGAATACAGGATGAAAATAATGCAAAAAACTCACAAAGGAGCTATCATTTCTATTATTTGAAGCTATTATTTCTATCTTGGATTTAAGAAGACATTCACGCTCTATTTTTACTGGCTGGTTACATTACTAATAGTACAATAATTATATTGACTGCATGATTTTTAGATCGACTTTTTCGAAAACTCGAGCTATTGTTGTCACCCTGTCGTCTGCGTCTACGTCTGCGTCTGCGTCGGTTAAGTTTTTAGAATAAGGTTTTTGTAGACATTATTTCTCAATAACTATCATAGGTATCCATTTGAAACTTGGAATACTTGTTCAGTATCAAAACGGCATCTCATTTATTACAACAAGGCAGGTTACCCTGTGATTTGTCATTCCAGATTTATTGCCCTTGTTTTATTTACTTAACAAGATATTAACTTGAAACTTTGAATACTTGTTAAGTATCAAAGGGACAACTCATTACAACAAGACAGGTAACTCTGTGATTTGTGATTCAAGAGTTATTGCCCTTGTTTCATTTACTTCAAAATTGTAAATTAACATATCTAAATAACTATGAAAGATATTAACTTTAAACTTTGAATACTTGTTAAGTATCAAAAGGGCAACTCATTGCAACAAGGTAGATTACTCTGTGATTTGTAATTCCAGAGTAATTTCCTTGTTTTACTTACTTAAAACTGTCAAAGGTATTAACTTGAAACTTTAAATACTTGTGTTATATCAAAAGACAAGAAAGGTGACCAGGGATGTGCCATTCCAGAGTTACTGCCCTTGACTTAATTTACATAAAACTTGTAAATTGAAATTTCTCAAATAACTACCATAGGTATTTACTTGAAACTTTAAATACTTTTTAGTTTCAAAAGGTCAACTCATAACAAGAAGGCAGGTAACCCTGGGTTTTGTGATTCCAGAGTAATTGCCCTTGTTTTAACTTAGAATTTAATTATATTTCTCAATAACTACCATAGGTATTAACTTGAAACTTTGAATACTTGTTCAGTTTCAAAAGGGCATCACCTTTCAACAAGGCAAATAACCATGGGTTTTCTCATTGCATAATTATTTCCCTTGTTTGACTCAGAATTTGTATATGAAATTATTCAGTTACTGTAGAAAGTTATTAATTTCAAACTTCCAATATATTTGAATACTTGTTTAGTTTCAAAAGGGCAACTAATTACAACAAGGCAGGTAAAGCAGGCAAAGATATTGTCCTTGCTTTGACTTATAGTTTACTTTAAATGGAATGTAGACTGTCCAAGTATGTTTGAGTTGTTGTTGCTTACAAACTTCTATGATCAATAGGGCATTAAACACCCATACACATTCTTTAAGTTTGGAAAATGTAGCCGTCTCAAGTATATGAAAGTCAAGCATCCAGCACCCGTTTGCGGTGCTCTCGTTTAAACTCAAAATATTCCATTGAACTAAACTGGAGCTGCTGCAATGGCTTAAGTGTCTCTTATCTCGGGCCATCATTACATGCCAGGTCTGCTGGTCTGTGTTTGAACCCGACACAGGCTCGAAGTTACGAGGATTGGGGTGGGGACACAGGGGTGTGCCCCCCCCCCAAAAAAAAATTGCCCCAGGTTAACGGTCAGAAAACAATCTGTCAAAGGTATTATTCTATATTAAGGAATTTGATATGTTATTTTGAAGTGTGCATATGAATAGGAGGGGTAACGGTTAGAGATTAATGGCTGGACGACATACTTTCACCATAGAATGATTAAATAAAAAATAGTTTGAGTCGATTTTTTGCATAGATTTATGTTAGTATTTCCTATATTTTCCTACTTTTCCTACTATTTTCCAACTTTTTGATCACGCATCTAGTTTTTCTTATTTTCCTACCAAAACCTCCTACTGTTCTACTTTTTGCCTAATAAGTCTTCAAGCACCCTCAGTATGGCCCAAAATGCCGGAAATGAAGCGATTGATTTCAAAATTTTCCAGGAGTCATGACCCCGGAACCCCCTAAACCTGTTGGATCGCATCTTCCGCCTGTTGAATAAATTATCACCAAAGAATAAATTGGCTTTGGGTGAGAATGTCTTTAACTAAGGATTGCGGATTACTTAATTTATTTGAGCACAATGACTTCATGTGGTATTTTGTATCAAACAGTTCCAACTATTTAATTGAAAATCTTTCTCCTTTTTCCTACTTTTCCACTTGAAAAACTCCTACTTTTTCCAAACTTTTTGCATTGAGATCAGTTGAAGGCCTGTGTTTTGAATGCACTGATGAAAATGACCATGGTGTAAAGTAATAGATTTTTGAGAATGGAGATAAAGCTACTAAAAAAAATCTTTATATTATGATGTTATCTTAAAATTCTCTTTGTCTTATGAAACCACTTTTTTGAGTGTTTCATTGGGGGTATTTACATCATCGATGTTAACTTTCTTCTTAGAATGCCCTCAGAATGCACCATATTTTATGCAAGTTTAAGCCCAGCCAAGGCTTTACCCCTCCCATACCCTCCCCACGGGTGCCCGGCCCTGCATTCTATACAACCCCATTATAGCCCCTTGAATAATTAATACCCCTTTGAATGGATTTGCCCAAGGTTTCTTGACAAGTGCTCATTATATGCCCTATAGGCCTATCTTTACAATAATGCAGTGCTTCATCTAGCCATCTCAGGGGGTGTGAAAAAAGCATTCTTAAGTCAGTGTGATTGTCAGTCCAGTTGAGTGGAGATTACTGTTTGAAATGGTGGTAAGTTTATATACTAGTGCATTTATAATTTTATATCTGACATCTGACATCTGAAGTAGAGGCCGTAACAACTAGAACGTTGTTAAACGTAGTTTCTTAGGCCCTTTTGGAAGTTTTCACTGTTGATGTCTTCTTATGTTGTTGATAATCTCAACGTTTATATTCGGACGCGAGGACTTCCGGTGTGTAAAGGTGCTATTATGCGCAATACAGCTTAATTTACTATTACTATTAAGCTGATATCGAGTTGATAAAATTATACATTTCTTGCAGCATTATGAAACAATTTTATATACAATACATTTAAGTTACTACATGGTGTCTTCACTTTTAGTTTTTAGTGGTAGCAGACCGGGTTAAACTTGGAACCCACTACCCAGTGGTTATTAAGCCTGCTCTTAAATGCATTAACAGAGGGTGACTCTAGACAAGGGAGTATTTTAAAACTAAATCTTATACCTACTTAAAACCCTATGGTGTGACTACTCCTTAGAATCATCTTTCAAAGATTCCACAGGATGTTGTCAAAACATGAATGAGAAAAAGTGAGAAATAGTTTTATTACTCCCTCTTATCTGTAGCTCTATTCATTTCTAACTTTTGCTATTTCTATGATAATGATAATTTGATGATAATCAAGACCACGGAATTATAAAAGAGGGAATCGCAACTCAGCGAAGTTGAAAAGGCGAGCATCTGAGCTCTCACGGCAGTTGAATTGTGCGAGATTATGTCTGTCACGTGACAACATTCACTTTTTGCCTCGTTGTCCGCCATTGTTTCTTCTCTGAAACTATTATGGCAAAAGCTTTGATATTATTGTCGATTAGGTTTGACCTGTCAGTTTATGAATATTCCGTCTATTTCCGCAGGTTATTTTTATCTTCCGGAAACAACAAAACGGTGCATAATAAATAAGCCATTCAAGGATGACTCGCATTTGATTATATTATCTGATAATCATCATTAACTACAGTCGGTAATAACTCAGTGGTTATGTATCTGCACTACCAACATTAGGGTTGTCGGTTTGTTACCCGATAGAGTTTATTTTGTAATATTTCTTAATATGTCTTTTTTTAAACTTTATGGTAGACACATACAAACCATGATATTCATGCAATTGTATAAAATAAAGTTCAGTGAACTTGCCTAAGGAAACTTGGATAGAAAAGTGCGTATACAGTGGAGAAAATGTTATTCTCTCCCGTTTAAACGCAAACGAAACGCATAGCAATAAGTCATAGAGCAAGACAAATTTTTAACAATTTTTGCTATTCATGTTGATCTGAGTGGCAAACAGTTTGGAGCCTGATCAGACGCTGTGTTACCTGGCGTCTGATCTGGCTCCAAACTGTTTGCTATGGAAATAATAGTTTTAGCGTAAACACGTTTATTGGAAAAGAAAAATGTGACGTATTATACAGTCATCAATAAGTATCATAAGGAATATTTTCTTAATTCTAGCAGGTAGCAGCTTAAAGCAGGCTGAAAGTAAAGCTGAATGTGCCTTTAGGTGCATTCTGCTTTACTTTCAACCTGCTTTAAAGAGGCTCGCAACCGGATTTAGCATTAAAAATAGTAATTTGTAAATATATGTCAAATGCTTATATAAATGGGTAAGATTTAGTTTTGGATAATAAATTCTGTTAAAAAATGCATTTAAAAAAAAAAAAGAAGAAGCTCTGGTGGGATTCGAACCCGTGACCCTCCATGCGGAAACAAACATGAAAACAAAGGCAAATGCCTTAGCCACGCGGCTACTGGGGCCCTCTATCTATATGGTAGCGAATTTACGTACTATACTGGTAACGATTGATTTATACATATTCGGCTCGGGTTTATGTCTGAGCCCGTGTAGAGACGCAACAAAAACAACTAAACCGTTAGCTAATGCTATAGAAAAACGATGGAAAATATCTAAAAAAAACTAAGATTCGGTGACAATTCTTGAGACTTTTTTTGGACTGATCATATTTTTTAATGTCAGAAGCCAAATAATGCCACAAATTTGCTTTTATTTGAGTATTTTATTTTATTTTGATAAGTACACCATCCGGTTGCGAGTCCCTTTAAGTAGTCATCTATTTTCAAAACTTGAAACAGGCTATGGGATAAAGGGTTAAAGACAGACAATCAAATCTTTGCATGCTAGTATTGAACCTATGATAACCTTTGCAAACAGTTTGGATCCAGATTAGATGCAGCTTTATGCTTTATGCTGCTTCTCATCTGTCTCTATACTATTTGACCCTCTGACCATATTTAAACCACTTTTCTGACTTACTCAAAGTACAATCATTTGCAAACAAGTTGGATCCTAATTAGACACGTGTAATAGGTGTATGATCAGAATCTAAAGGCACAATCTGCTTTACTTTCAGCCTGCTTTAAGCTGCTACCTGCTAGAATTAAGAAAATATTCCTTATTGATGACTGTATAAATTGGAACTATTTTCTTCAGCGGAAGAATAAACTGAATGCGAAAAAAAGGCGCTTCTATCGGAGAAAGGGTTAAAAGTAGAAACAGGCTATTGGGGAAAGGGTTAACTGAACAAGAAAGTTAACAGGATAACTTCAGGTTAATTTTGATTTTATAATATTTTCAGAAAAGGGTCCCAAATTAGAATGGGATGGAGAGAGTTATCATGCAGGCTTGACACCAGGCTAAAATCTTTAAGAGTTACGTGCAAGAGATTGGCAGAGCGCGTGGAGATGGGGAACCAGTCCAATTTATTGTGCTCCTAGACTTGGAGGTAAGGAGTTGTTCTTCAGAGATGCGTCACTTATAAAAGGGTACTTGGATATTGTAAACCTGGTATAGTCAGACTTCCAGATCAGGTGCATTATTAAATTCTACCGTCTTTATTTCTCAACCTAACCATATATAGTGACCACTCCTTAGAATGTTAATATTGGCAGAGCGGGTGGAGTTTGGGAACCAGTCAAATTTATTGTGTTCCTAGACTCAGGGGTGGGGGGTGGGGGGGGGTGGGGGGGGGGGGGTTTCAATCTTTTCCTTCTCTGAAACTAATGTGGCCAGAGCTTTGATACTTGGCATAGTGAAACCATGTACAAAGTCATGAGCTTAGAAATTTGACAGAACACTTCATTAAATGTTGCGTGTTCATCAGCAAGATGTTTGAAATTGTCATTGGGTGAAAATGATCCCATCCCAGGAGTCATGTGCCCTTATCTGGGTTTTCCCAGCTGAGCCATATTTAGGCACGCATGGGCCTCTTGTTTATGAAAGGTATTACGAAACTTTGCTTGAAGAATTATAATGTGAACAATGTGTGGTAATTTAGGCAAAAGTTATTGATTGGTTTGTCTTTAACCCATTACCCCATAGGTTATTTGCAGTTTTGAAGACAGGGGATCACTTAAAGCAGGTTGAAAGTAAAGCAGAATGTGCCTTAAGGCACATTCTGCTTTACTTTCAGCCTGTTTTAAGCTACCATCTACTAGGATAAAGAAAATATTTCTTCTGATACATATTGATAACTGTACAATATGGAACTATTTTTTTCATTGAAGGGATAAAATAAAGGCGTAAAAAACGTATTTATGAGGTAATGGGTTAAAATCTCTACAATGTCTGTAACAAAAACCTGGAATTTTGATGAGAAAATATTTTTCAAAAATAAACAAAGCTTAACCCTTAGCCTGCCACTCACGACTATAGCTCCATATGCAAACAGCTTGGATCTCGGCGTCTCATCCGGATCCAAGCTGTTTGACACTCGGACAACATTTTCAGCAATTTTGAGCAACTTTGAAGCACTTTGAAACTTGAAGCAGACGAGAAATATAGCAGACGACAATTTATTTGGCGGGCTAAGGGTTAAGTCTTTCACAACATTCATTACAAGAAAATCAAACACACATTTTGAATAAAGGTGTTCAGAAATTTTTTATCAACTATTTCAATTTGGCAAAATGCTGACATTTCATTCTATTGAAAAAATATGGTTGGTGGAATAGTTGTTCAGAAAAAATAAGAATATCACTGTTAGGATTTGTTGTAATTACATATTTTCTTTTAAAAAGTGGGAAAGGACAAGGTTCACGAAGCCTCCGTTTTGGCCCTGTAAAAATTTTTTTTTTCTAATTTATGTTTTAGCTATATTTTCTCTTTATTTGTCAATTTCAGATATTAATACTTCATATTATACATAAAGCTCAACCCAAATTCAAGTTTTGACAACTTTATAGTTTCTTATAAATGGACCACGAGGACAAAAAAGGCAGATTTTTGGTACAATTCAGGGTATAAATCGTAGAAATAAACTATGAGGGCACTAATGCGACACAAAGATATTTTAAGTAAACAATAAATATGTAAGTTGAAGTAGCATATCTAAATTTTGAAGTGTCGCATGCGTGCCTTCATAATTTATTGTTTAGCTCGACTTTTTCGAAAAGTCGAGCTATTGTCGTCACCCTGTCGTCAGCGTCTGCGTCGGTTAAGTTTTTTGCTTAAGGTTTTTGTAAGAGTTGATTTCTCAATAACTATCAAAGGTATCCATTTGAAACTTGGAATGGTTGTTCAGTATCAAAAGGGCAACTCATTACAACAAGGCAGGTAACCCTTGGATTTGTCATTTCAGAGTTATTGCCCTTGTTTTATTTACTTAAAAATTATAAATTAACATATCTCAATAACTAGCAAAGGTATCCATTTGAAACTTGGAATAGTTGTTCAGTATTAAAAGGGCAACTCATTACAACAAGGCAGGTAACCCTGGGATTTGTCATTTCAGAGTTATTGCCCTTGTTTTATTTACTTAAAAATTATAAATTAACATATCTCAATAACTATCAAAGGTATCCATTTGAAACTTTGAATACTTGTTCAGTATCAAAAGGGCAACTCATTACAACAAGGCAGGTGACCCTTGAATTTGTCATTTCAGAGTTATTGCCCTTGTTTTATTTACTTAAAAATTGTAAATTAACATATCTAAATAACTATGAAAGATATTATCTTGAAACTTGGAATAGTTATTCAGTATCAAAAGGGCAACTAATTACAACAAGGCAGGTAACGCTGGGATATGTCATTTCAGAGTTATTGCCCTTTTTTATTTACTTCAAAATTGTAAATTAACATATCTAAATAACTATGAAAGATATTAACTTGAAACTTTGAATAGTTATTCAGTATCAAAAGGGCAACTCATTACAACAAGACCGGTAACCCTGAATTGTGTGTATCCAGAGTTATTGCCCTTGTTTTATTTAATTAAAAGTTATAAATTAACATATCTAAATAACTATGAAAGATATTAACTTGAAACTTTGAATACTTGTTAAGTATCAAAAGGACTACTCATTACAATAAGGTAGGTTACTCTGTGATTTGTAATTCCAGAGTAATTGTCCTTGATTTATTTACTTGAAACTTGTAAATTGAAATATCTTAATAACTGTCAAAGGTATTAATTTGAAACTTTAAATACTTGTGTTATATCAAAAGGGCAACTCACTCAAACAAGAAAGGTGACCGGGGATGTGCCATTCCAGAGTTATTGTCCTTGTTTTGACTTATAGTTTACTGTAAATGGAATGTAGACTGTCCAAGTATGTTTGAGTTGTTGCTTACAAATTTCTATGATCAATAGGGCATTAAACACCCATACGCATTCTTTAAGTTTGAAAAATGTAGCCGTCTCAAGTATATGAAAGTCGAGCGTCCAGCATCCTTTTGCGGTGCTCTCGTTAGGATTTATACCTAGAATTGTACCAAAAATCTGCTTTTTTGTCACTTTTAGCCTCTCGGTTCATTTCAAAGAAACTATAAGATTGTCAAAACTTGACTTTGGGTCGTTTGTGGGTATATTATGGAGTATTAGTATCTGATTTTTACAAAAAAAACTGAAAATAAAGATAAAAATCATTTTTGGAAAAAATCTTTTTTTTACAGGGCCAAATCAGAGGCTTCGTGAACCTTGTCCTTTGTTGCTTAGATATAGTTACCTCCCTTAAAATGAAGTTCTGTTATTAACGGCATTGGTTACCAATTCGTGAGACAACAGGTAGTGGGTTTTAACGAAGTACGATAAATCAAGCATCGTTACTCAACGAAATTGTGCATATTGGTTACCTCCCATAGATACTTTCGGTTTCAAACAATCTCCATTAATCGCGTAATATAATCAAATATTATAGGGTATAAGTGTAACATGGTAAAAAAGTTGTGACCCAACTGGTACTCGAACCCAGGACCTCTGGCTTACCATGCCAACGCTCTAACCACTGAGCTACCGAGTCACCCAGAAAAGCCAATCAACCATTTCACCATAATCTCTACCCGGCTACACACACCCCCTCTACACAAGAATTCGTCCCGAATTCTTATTAAAGAACACTCCACGAGTTTCTTATTATTATTTCTGTACACTCCACGAGCTACATATTATTCTACGGGTTATTTACGTTGGGCGCCAAATGTAACATGGTGAAAAAGTTGTGACCCAACTGGGACTCGAACCCAGGACCTCTGGCTTACCATGCCAACGCTCTAACCACTGAGCTACCGAGTCACCCAGAAAAGCCAATCAACCATTTCACCATATTCTCTACCCGGCTACATAAGTGTGAACCCGAAATCACATAGAAAAACCGTCTGCTTATTTAGGCAGTTGGTATATGTATGAAAGTGCCTATAGTGTCAATAGAAGCATTATAACTAATGCATTTTTTACCATTGTCTTATTATTCACATTTATAGCTTTTATTGTGAGAAGTTTCATCAATTTATTTCGGGCAGGTTTTGATCGAGTGAGTATTTTTATTGAATTGGAGCCGAAAACAATTAAGAAAAATGAATTTTAAAAAATGCGTACATACCGTAAACAAACATGCCCCCCTGATCATTTTTTTTATCCCAGAAGCCTTCTGGTACCTTCGGACGATCTGATTTATGTCGTCATAGGAAGGCTTGTGACGTCACATTTGAAACTTAAGTTCACTTTTAGGATACTACGAGATATTTAATTATTTCCACACAAAGGTCAGAGAAAAAAACATTTGTGGAAGTAGTTTTTTTTAAGACAAACATGACTGTAGGTATGTAACGGTAATTTTGTATTGCAATATGAATACCATAATTACGATAATGGATGATCAATCAGTCAAACTCTATGAAAAAGTTTATAATCTTAGGGTTTTTTTCTTCATCAAAAGTGAAATGCCTTTCTTTCCAAAGTTTTGACAGAATTCTTGCATGCTGAAGCAAGTGGATGTGTTCCATTTTGTGTAATTTGTAAAGTGTCCGAAGCTACCGGACTGTCCGAAGCTACCAGAATTGACGATACTATTTTCATTGCTAATTCTGGTTGTGAGTCTCTTTAAGATGCATAATTAGTTATTCATAGACTCCAAGGTTAATAATATTGTTTAAACATTATAATGGGTTAACCTTAATATTGATCTTGAAAATGTTGAAAAACAGACACAAAAAGATGATAAGCTTCAATGTGTGGCTTGATAGTTCAATCATATCTTAACTCTTTCCTCCCTGAAACTTTAAATGGACAATTCCAGTTTCCATTTTAGTCTAGTCTATTTCTGACTTTTAAGGGTTGTTTTTGTCAATGTTTGGCATTATGACAAACAGTGAAGACCCTGATCAGAGGGCTCCTTTCGGAGCCCTCAGATCTGGGTCTTCACTGTTTGCATAGGAAAAGTGTTCTATTCACATGTACACTGTTTGAAAAGGACACCTTTATGTGGGACTAGGGTTCAAAGGTTAAATAACAATTTTATTGACTTGTAAGTCATTAAACCAAAACGTACGTTATTGGACATATATAACTGATACATTATTATTTCCTAATAAACGTGATTACTCTAAATCTACTTAATCAAAGTGGCAAAGAGGTTGGAGCCAGATCAGAAGCCGGGTATCTCAGCCTCTGATCAGGCTCCAACCTGTTTGCCACTCTGATTAAATAGATAGAAATTTCTAAAAATTGTATTACTTTCTACACTTTAGTGCATTTCAATTGTTTAAACGGGAAAGAACAATGTCTACTCTACAATAGATTATGTACAATAAATACAGCTATTCGTACCCCTAGCTGGCTGTACGAAAATCACCGAACCCAATGATTATCCTTTTTTCAGTTTAAGAATGGAACATTCTAAAACTGAAAATGGGATGATCATTGGGTTCTATGAAATATCCCTCTGATCAGGGTCTACACTGTTTGTCATTTTGACATATATTGCAAATAATCAACCCTAAAAAGTCATAAATGGACTAGACTTAATTGAAAACAAGAATTGTCAATTTGAGGTTTCAGGGAGGAAAGGGTTAAATAGAATAAAGTAAAATTGCAATGAGTGTCAATAGTTCAGATTCTGATCATACACCTGTTACACGTGTCTAATTAGGATCCAACCTGTTTGCAAATGATTGTACTTTGAGTAAGTCAGTAAAGTTGTTTAAATATCTTCAGAGGGTCAAATAGTATAGAGACAGATGAGAAGCAGCATAAAGCATAAAGCTGCATCTCATCTGGATCCAAACTGTTTGCAAAGGTTATCATAGGTTCAATGCTAGCATTCTTTAACCCTTCATCCCATAGCCTGTTTCAAGTTTTGAAAATGGATGACTACTTAAAGCAGGTTGAAAGTAAAGCAGAATGCACCTAAAGGCACAATCTGCTTTACTTTCAGCCTGCTTTAAGCTGCTACCTGCTAGAATTAAGAAAATATTCCTTATGATACTTATTGATGACTGTATAAATTGGAACTATTTTATTCAGCGGAAGAATAAACTGAATGTGAAAAAAAGGCGCTTCTATTTGAGAAAGGGTTAACTGAATAAGAAAGTAAACAGGATAACTTCAGGTTAATTTTGATTTTATAATATTTTCAGAAACGGGTCCCAAATTAGAATGGGATGGAGAGAGTTATCATGCAGGCTTGACACCAGGCTAAAATCTTTAAGAGTTATGTGCAAGAGATTGGCAGAGCGCGTGGAGATGGGGAACCAGTCCAATTTATTGTGTTCCTAGACTCGGAGGTAAGGAGTTGTTCTTCAGAGATGCGTCACTTATAAAAGGGTACTTGGATATTGTAAACCTGGTATAGTCAGACTTCCAGATCAGGCGCATTATTAAATTCTACCATCTTTATGTCTCAACCTAACCATATATTGTGACTACTCATTAGAATGGTCTTTTGTGACTACTCATTAGATTGTCATAAAGAGATGATTCTTATGAGTTGTCACTTAAACCGTATCTTGTGACTACTCAACAGAATCTTCTAGAACAAACAACTCTCTAATGAGTAATCCAGGGCTCCAGATACAGTGGAGAATACATTATTCTTTCCCGTTTAAACACAAACGAAACGCAAATGCAAAGTATTAAAACTTTCACTAAAACTTTTGGACAATTCTGATAATTCATGTTTATTTTGTTAGCAAACAGTTTGGAGCCTGATCAGATGCCGGGTTGCCCGGTTTGTTTGCAATAGAAATTTTTAGCGTAAACACGTTTATTGGGAAAGAATAATGTTTTCTCCACTGTAAGAGTGAGTAAACCGAACAAATCCAACATTTTCTCCTTCATTTCAGCACCAAATTCAATGATGTCCCTACTCTTTAGAATCATCTCCAAGAGACAATTCTAATGAACATTTAACAGTGACACCATAGGGTTTAATGGAAAAAAAGGATTTCAGTTTTTGAAAAACTCCATTATCTTGAGCTCTGGTAATCACAAAATAGGATTCTATAAGGGAGAAATAAGGAAATGTTGGATATGTCCAGTTACTCACTCTTATCTGGAGACCTGGGTAGTCTAGTAATGCCAGACCAAGTTGGGCTGACCTATCGCCAAGGCAAGCCAAGTTTGGTCGTTTCTGAGTGCTCTGTTTTATTGACTCAGCTCTGTGTAGCCTTGCATGCCTATTGATAAATAACGCTACCTCTGTCAGAAGTTTTACCATTAACACTTTCCCCTGTAGAAGCGCCTTTTAGCACATTCAATTTATTCCTCTTCTCAGTACTGAAGAAAATGGTTCCAATTTAAACAGTTATGAACATGTACCATAAAAAATAATTTCTCTATCTTAGTAGTTGGTTGCTCAAAGCTTGCTGAAAGTAAAGCAGAATGCACCTTAAGGTGCATTCTGCTTTACTTTCAACCTGCTTAAGTGGTCAACTGTTCAAGACAGTTGCTTCAAAACTAGAAACAGGCTATGGGGTAATGGGTTAAAGTAAAAATTGTGTGAAGTGACCATTAAATGAAGAAACATAGAACTATTTATAGACAGGTGGCTACTTAACTCTTTGAACCCTAGTCACACATATATTCATCCTTTTACAAACAGTATTGTTAGGATCTGACTAGATGTATGTATCAATAGTACTTTTTAATGACTTTCAATTCATATATGTCGTAAATACTGACATTCATTTAATAAGATGAAATTGTTCATTTTGTTACTCTAGTTGTCTGGATCAATCAGACGCTTGATCTCAAGACAATCTCAGGGCTGCCATTTCTCCGGATTTTTCCGAAATCTTCGGATTTTTATTCCAACAGATGGAAACTTAAAGCAGGCTGAAAGTAAAGCAGAATGCACCACGTGTCTTAAAAACTAGAAACAGACTATGGGTTAAAGGTATAATTCGGAAAATCGCTCTTGAAAATTTGAAAAATTTGAAATCTTAGGATTTTCTTTATCAACTTATGGCAGCCCTGCAATCTACAGTAGCACCATATTCAACGGATCGGAAACACACATTATCAGATCCTAACAGTATACCTGTGAAGAGTATACTTGACCTATGTCCTATATACTGCAGAAACTGGAATTGACTTATTGAAGTTTCATGGAGGAAAGGGTTAATGTGGGACATAGGGAGCCTTCTGCTTTATTTTTGTGCTGCTTTAACCCTTTACTACATATATTATTTAAGAAATAATAAATTCATACCAGTGTTTTATCGTGCAATCGAACACTGGTAGGAGTTGAGATGCGTAGTAATTTAATCACGAGGCCTTTAGGCCGAGTGGTTTAATTACAAGCATCTCAACGACTACCCGTGTTCGATTGTTAGATAAAACACTGGTATTTATTTATTATTTCGATTCTAACACATAATCTAACCTTAATTTGCACCGAAGCAACGGCGCTACATTTCTTGGCGTACACATTTTCGAAGCCAAATGACGTCACGTTAGAACGTTTAGCCCGTGAGTGTTCTACTATAAATTCGTACACTGAGACAGTCCTTCTTCGCTTATATAGGGGTGTGGGCGGGGTGTGTTAGAACTCTTTTTTGAAGATAGATGACCATTTATAGCAGGTTGAAAGTAAGCAGAATGCGCCTGTCGGTGACTATATTGATCAGTCTCAGTCATGAACCAGCTAGCTGTGTCACTTCTCCCATCTCCTCCATACTATCTGATAGGAAATAGAAATATTTTCTTCAATGGAGGAAATATTTAAAGGTGTTAAAAGGTGTATTTATGGGGTTAAATGGGTTAAGTGGTCACTAGTTTACAAATCAAGAAAGAGTCTAGCTTCCAGCTAGAAAAATACTGGAAAGTACATGTTCAGGATTCCCTAGCTGGGGACTATGTACCTGAGGGTCATGTCTGGAAAGGGTCGAGGTCATTTAGAGGACTGGTCAAATGGGAAACTTTACTAAATGACCAGAAGTTCAAAATTGTGCTGCGTGCTCAACTCAAGAAACTTTTCAACTCAGTACAACTTCTCACTTGAAATAATTTCACTTTCGATATTAATGTTTTATCAATATCAGCTTGGCATTTAACATTAAGCTTGACCTGATTTGGATCCTAACTGTTTTTAAAGATTTTCAAAGGCAAGTTAATAGTGTTGAAAGAGCGCTAGCTAGCTATACTGTTTGTTTCATATGAAATACCATAATTCATTTACATGGACATGTAATTCTATACAAAACTTCACTTCTTAACCCGTTACCCAAAAGAGTGCAGGGCTCCAGATAAAGAGGTAGTTATTTCAGCAAATCCAACATTTTCTCACTCTTTTTAGCATCAAATCCTATGATGTTACTACTCATTAGAATTGTCTCGAAGAGACGATTCTAATGAGTAGTGACACCATAGGGTTTAATTCAGAAATAAAGATTTTAGTTATTGAAAAACTACCCTTATCTTGTGCTCTGAGAGTGTCTGTTTCTAGTTTTGAAGACTGGTTGTCTCATAAAAGCAGTTTAAAAATATGGCAGAATGCATTCTGCCTTACTTTCAGCCTGCTTTATGCTACAGTCTGCTAGCAGTATGAAACGTGGAATGAATTGAATGTGTGCAACATGTATTTACAGGGTATTGGGTTAAAGAAGCTCTCAAATGCGCTCTGCTTTCAGTTAACCCATTACTCCATAGCCTGTTTCTAGTTTTGAAGAAAGTTGACCACTTAAAGCAGATTAAAAGTAAAGCATAGTGTGCCTTAATGTGCATTCTGCTTTACTTTCAGCCTGGTTTAAGCTTTGATCTACTAGAGTGGAGAAAAAAATATTATGATTCACATTCATGACTATATACAGTATTTTCATCAGTGAAGGAATAAATCAAAGGTGTTAACAGGCATAGTTATGGGGTAAAGGGTTGAGCACTAGCATGCTGACATACTTTTTCAAAGTTTTCCTGGGAATTGCACAATACTTTAACCCTTTGAACTCTAGTCCCGCATATAGGCGTCCTTTTCAAACAGTGTACATATGAATAGTACACTTGTCCTGTGCAAACAGTGAAGACCCAGATCAGAGGGCTCCGAAAGGAGCCCTCTGATCAGGGTCTTCACTGTTTGTCATAATGCCAAACATTGACAAAAACAACCCTTAAAAGTCAGAAATGGACTAGACTTACATGGAAACTGGAATTGTTCATTTAAAGTTTCAGGGAGGAAAGATCGAGTTAAACACTGAGTACTTGTGGAAAGCTGAAAATACATGCATGTGGTCTAGAATCATAACATTAATTTACAGAAACAAGTGCCAGATTTGATCAAGACCAGGTCCCGAGGTTATAAAACTTTTAACGAACTCTATGCTCAAAACTCAGAATTTTTCTCAGCTCATAACACTTCGGCAAACATTTAATTTTATAACTAGTATTTTCATACATAATTATACTGTAATTATGTATCCAAATAAGGTTACAAAAAAATAAAATAAAACGTGTTTTGTAAAAACTAGAGCCTGTTTTCGAAACTGAGTTTTGAGCACAGAGTTCGTTTAAAGTTTTATAACCTCGGGCCCAGGTCCCACACTCAGTGGGGCCTGATTTGGATCCAAACTCAGAAGATTTTCAATAAAAGCTAATAGGGGTGTAACAAAATGCTGAAACTGGTATCGGAATATATTGCAATACGGAGAAAGTGAATCGTAATATATGCTGTAACGTATGTGGTACGTTGGTATATGCAAATGAGGCGTTGTATGTTGGGAAGAGAGTCAATTATATAGTGCAATAAACATCTCTTGGTGTGAGCTTAAGCTTTGCACAGATAGGGTTTGTTGTTGCTGGGTCACTTGGTTTGCACATTACACTGCAATATATTGTGTAAGTACGGAAAAAGCATCTGCAATCGTGTTTACTATATTAATCTTGTTCAACAAGACCCTTGATTTTGCTGTTTGTTTCTTAATAAGAGTGTCTCGCTGCTAGAAATATGGATAAAATACCGGACTGCATCTATGCGTGGTTTCAAAAGCAAATCCGTGAAACAAACGGTAAGTTTAACCATTCTTTTACTGTGTTTAAATAAGGCAAAGAAAACAAGTTTTACTGAATCTGGACCACGGTGCAATATTATTCAGCTCGCTCCGCAATATATCGGTACACCAGGGAATCGTTACACCCCTAAAAACTAACAGTATTGAAGGGGTTATTGTTTGTTCTTTTATACGAGAACACTATTCATTTACATGGACATTTGATTCTGTACACAAGTTCACTTTTTAAAGAAATGGTTGAGAGTACTCTGCTTTGAGTTTAACGCACTGGCAGACTGACAGATACTTTTTCAAAGTTTTCCTGAGCATTATCTTCTGATTGCTCATCTCCACTCATGATTTCAGTTTCTTCTATGTCAGAAGTGTCTTTACAGTGTGAATGATTGTCTATTAGTTCTGCTTCCCAATTCTCAGAGATTGTCATTTGCTTGAATGTCTGAATCAACGCTTACACCTTCCAATGCTGTCATTTCTGATTTCATGTTTCTGTTTTGTAGTTTTTCTAAGTTCAATCAACCCTGACAATGGTGTGTCATCATCCTCGTCATTACTTTCCTCATTTCTCAGACCATACCTCCTAAAGCACTATGTCACAGTCTCACTTAATGATTACTTTCCTTTAGTCAGGGCTCCAGATAAGAGGTAGTTATTTCAACAAATCCAACATTTTCTCACTCATTTCACCAAATCCTGTGGTGTTACTACTTCGAGACGATTCTAATGAGTAGTGAAACCATAGGGTTTAATTCAGAAATAAAGATTTTAAGTTTTGAAAAACGACCTTTATATGTTGCTCTGTTTAGTGCAGCAGACATTCACTGTATAGCATCAAGCACAGACATTATCAGATTTTCTGACTTGTCTGAGTTATTTTTAGAACATGGTAAATAGGTAAGCAAGGTAACATCGAATATATAATCGTACACTTTCCTACTTGAGATAAGTATGATCTTCATGCAGCACGAGACTGCTGCGCTAGCTTTTCCATTTCCATTGCAAACAGGTTGGAGCAAGATCAGATGCCGGGTAACCCAACATCTGATCAGGCTCTAACCTGTTTGCTACTCGGATTAAAAAAATAGTTAAAATTTCTAAAAGTAAATTTCCACTGTTTAGTGCATTGTGTTTGCATGTAAACGGGAAAGAAAAGTGTATTCTCTACTGTATATTGCACACAATAAATACAGCTCATAATCAATGTTAATTGCTTGCTGTAGGGAATACTCATCCCTTTCAAAGTTTTAGAATGTTCCAATCTAAAAATAACTCTGCCAAGTCAGAAGAAAACACTAATACTTTTAGATACAGTATCTAAACTTTCTTGACTTCCATCGCCTACCTTTGCAAGGACAGAATGCAACAGTCTTTTTCTATAAATTTGTTTCATAGTTTTGATTATCTCCTTGTCCAGTGGCTGCATGCAGTTTAGATGTTGTATTTTTGGTAGAAAAACTATCTGCACGCAGGGCTCCAGATAAGGGGAGTACTTCAAAAATTAAAATATTTATTTCTGGATTAAACCCTATGGTGTCACTATGCACTAGAATCGTCTCTTTGAGACGATTCTAATGATTATTAACAACATAGGATTTGGTGTTGAACTGAGTGAGAAAATGCTGGATTTGTTCAGTTTACTCCCTCTTATCTGGAGCCCTGTGCCTTTGTCTTATGAAGTCCCTCTGTGTGTGACGGTGCATTGTCAAGTATGATCATGCAATCAAACTAATTCTTGTGTGTATATTTTACCTGTGTACTGTAATCCGAAAAATCCAAATAGCATTGATGTCACTTCATTTATATACCGGAAATTTACATAGTGAACAATAAATTAAGACACATCAACTGCCAAAGCCATCATAAGTGTCTATTTATGATGAGCTTTTTCCTTCAACTGTTCCTACTTTTCTTTGCTTTTCCTACTTTTTGATCACCTTCCTACTTTTTCCTACTTTTCTACCGAAACCTCCTACTACTCCTACTTTGTGCCTGATAAGTCTTCAAGCACCCTCAGAATGGCACAGAGTGCAGGAAATGAAGTGCTTGATTTCAAAATTTTCCCGGGGGAGTGCATCAAGCGACCATTATGTTTTTAGCTCGACTTTTTCAAAAAGTCGTGCTATTGTCGTCACCCTGTCATCTGTGTCTGCGTCAGCGTCTACGTCGGTTAAGTTTTTTGCCTAAGGTTTTTGTAAGAGTTGATTTCTCAATAACTATCAAAGGTATCCATTTGAAACTTGGAATAGTTATTCAGTATCAAAAGGGCAACTCATAACAACAAGGCAGGTAACCATGGGATTTGTCATTTTTAGCTCGCCTGTTCGTAGAACAGCAGAGCTAATGTCATACCCCCGACGTGAGTGAGCGTGAGCGTGGCCAAGGTTAAAGTTTTTTGGACGGGTTGTTTTAAAGCTTAATATTTGTGCTAGGGTGCTGAAATTTTGTATGGAGGTTCATTTTGGGTTACACATTAATGTTATGGAGTTGGAATTTTAAAAATGATTATAATATTTGTCAATTTTCGACATGTTTTGGACTTAGGTTTTTCGACTACAAATAACCAGGTTAAAGTTTTTTGGACGGGTTGTTTTAATGCTTAATATTTGTGCTAGGGTGCTGAAATCTTGTATGGAGATTCATTAGGGGTCAAACATTGATGTTATGAAGTTGAAATTTAAAAATAATTTTAATATTTGTCAATTTTTGACACGTTTTGGACTTAATTGTTTTGACTACAAATCACCAAGTTAAAGTTTGGGCGGGTTGTTTTAAAGTTTAATATAACTAGAGTAAGACTCACCATTCATTTAATAATCTTTCTAAACTGAAAATTGATTTGCTTTTGATACAAGATGTTTTTATGCCCCCGGCATCGACAGATGCGGGAGCATATAGTAATCGTCCTGTCCGTCCGTCCTTCCATCCGTCCTTCCGTCCGTCCTTCCGTCTGTCCTTCCGTCCGTCCGTAACCAGGTTAAGTAGATTTTACCGTTTCGTCTAGCATCAACACCACTTATTCAAATGCTTAGATACTTATACAGTTGTTGCCTTGGACCATTCCCTAGCCACCAATAATACCCAACCTTGATTTTGACCTTGACCTTGACCTAATTTGGACTTAGAATATTTTGAATGGGCTATTTCTTAGTTAACTAGATTTTACCGTTTCGTCTGGCATCAACACCGCTTACTCCAATGCTTGGATACTTATACAGTTGTTGCCTTGGAACATTACCTATCCATCAATATCACCCAACCTTGATTTTGACCTTGACCTTGACCTAATTTGGACTTAGAATATTTTGAATGGGCTATTTCTTGGTTAACTAGATTTTACCGTTTCGTCTAGCATCAACACTACTTACTACAATGCTTCTATACTCATACAGTTATTGCCTTGGACCATTACCAACCCACCAGTAATACCCAAGCTCAGTTTGACCTTCATCTTGACCTAATTTGGACTTAGAAAAGATTCAGAATATATTGTCAAGGATGCCACCGGGGGCATAAGCGTTTATTGAACGTGCAGTCTTGTTTAGACTTAAACTTTAAACAGGCGAGCATCAGGTGGCTTTGACACCCATTTCCGGTAATAGTTATTGCCCTTGTTTTATTTACTTAAAAATTGTAAATTAACATATCTAAGTAACTATGAAAGATATTAACTTGAAACTTGGAATTCTTGTTCAGTATCAAAAGGGCAACTCATTACAACAAGGCATGGGATTTGTCATTTAAGAGTTATTGCCCTTGTTTTATTTACTTAAAAATTGTAAAATTAACATATCTAAATAACAATGAAAGATATTAACTTGAAACTTTGAATAGTTATTCAGTATCAAAAGGGCAACTCCTTACAACAAGACAGGTAATTGCCCTTGATTTATTTACTTAAAACTTGTAAATTAAAATATCTTAATAACTGTCCATGGTATTAACTTGAAACTTTAAATACTTGTATATATCAAAAGGGCAACTCATTAAAACAAGAAAGGTGACCGGAGATGTGCCATTCCAGAGTTATTTGCCCTTTTTTTGTTTACATAAAAATTGTAAATTGAAATTTCTCAATAATTACCATAGATATTTACTTGAAACTTTAAATACTTGTTAAGTATCAAAATGACAACTCATTACAAGAAGGCAGGTAACCCTGGGTTTTGTGAATCCAGAGTAATTGCCCTTGTTTTGACTTTTTAGAATTTAATTAGATTTCTCAATAATTACCATAGGTATTAACTTGAAACTTTGAATACTTGTTCAGTTTCAAAAGGGCATCACCTTTCAACAAAGCAGATAACCATGGGATTTGTCATTGCAGAGTTATTGTCCTTGTTTGTCGAAGAATTTGTATATGAAATTATTCAGTAACTGTAGAAAGTTATTAATTTCAAACTTCCAATATATTTGAATACTTCATTAGTTTCAAAAGGGCAACTCATTACAACAAGGCAGGTAAAGCAGGCAAAGATATTGTCTTTCTTTTGACTTAAAGTATTTCCTACTTTAAATGGAATGTAGACTGTCCAAGTATGTTTAAGTTGTTGTTGCTTACAAACTTCTATGATCAATAGGGCATTAATCACCCATACACATTCTTTAAGTTTGAAAAATGTAGCCGTCTCAAGTATATGAAAGTCAAGCGTCCAGCACCCGTTTGCGGTGCTCTCGTTATTTTTTAAATTTTCTTTATACTAATCCTTTCTGCTGCTTCGTACGAAACTGTTTCTGGTAGTTTGACAAATATTGTTGTAAGTCAGATTCTAACATTCTCATTTTTTATTTATTTCGCCATCTAAACTTTTCTTGTGACATCTCTTTGAAATCATCTTAAAACAGTTTCTGGTTTGCGACAAAAGTAAAACTGCATATCTTTTATTTTGCTAATTTTGGTTTTAAAAAATCATAAAGTGGTCAAATATCGGAGTTAAGGAAACTATTTGGTGATAAAAAGATGACAACATGTTCTGTTTTGAAATATTGTCACAAATATTATGTATACTTGTTTATATTTATAATTTGTTTATTATTATTATTATTTATACCTGAGGATCAGAAAGAAAAAAAAAAAAAAAAAAAGGAAAAAAAAAGGGGGAAAAAATGGAAAAAAAAAAGGAAAAAAAGAAAGAAAGAAAAAAAGAAAAAAAAAAGAATAAAAAAAAGAAAAGAAAAAAAAAAGGAATAAAGAAAAAAAAAGGAAAATAAAGAAAAGAAAAAAAAACTATCCTCACAAATATATTTGTTTACTTACATGAAATGAGTTATTTGATATTTTGTTTATACCTGATGACTTTATAAATAAGGCAATTAATCTTTATCCTTCATTTTGATTATAATTTGACACTTTCAAGAACGTTGATCGAAGTTGGTTGATGTTATATTTTTCTTTGGCCAGTGTGAATAAAGTAATTCACAAATATTTTGATCAAAAGTGTAGATGACAAGTTTGAAACAGACTTAATTCTGGATAAAGATTAAAGCAAATGTACCCTTATCCTGTTAATCTTGAATTGACTGGACTTAGAAACAGTTTGGAAGTAGATCAGGAATTGATTTGCTCTAGATGTACAGTGGAGAAGATGGTATTCTCCCCCAAAACCACTTTATGCTCAAAATATATGTCCACTGCAAACAGTTTTGAGCCAGAGCAGACACCAGGTTACTGGAATCTTATTAGGCTCCAAAATGTTGGTTAATCAGATGTGAAGTAATTGAAATTCACAAACGTTGCAATTTCCTACATTTTATTGCATTGCGTTTGCATTTAGTTTGGTTAAATGGGATAAGAATAACATTTTCTCAACTGTACCTGATCAGGATCCAATCTGTTTGCTGTTCCTGTGTTTAAGTTTGGAAAGTTGCTTTGACCAAAACAAGTTATTCAAAAAACGTTTTAAGATCTTGAAGCAAGAAATGTTTATAAAACAGCATAAGGTTTAGCAGTTAAGATTAAGCAGTATCTTTCTTCTATGTTAATATGAACTATACTAAATAGAGTTTCTTAGCAGTGTGGTGATAAAAAGATGACAATATGTTCTGTTTTGAACTATAGTCACAAATATATTGTATACTTACATGAAATGAGTTATTTGATATTTTGTTTATACCTGATGACTTTATAAATAAGGCAATTAATCTTTATCCTTCATTTTGATTATAATTTGACACTTTCAAGAACATTGATCGAAGTTGGTTGATGTTATATTTTTCTTTGGCCAGTGTGAATGAAGTAATTCACAAATATTTTGATCAAAAATGTAGATGACAAGTTTGAAACAGACTTAATTCTGGATAAAGATTAAAGCAAATGTACCCTTATCCTGTTAATCTTGAATTGACTGGACTTAGAAACAGTTTGGAAGTAGATCAGGAATTGATTTGCTCTAGATGTACAGTGGAGAAGATGGTATTCTCCCCCAAAACCACTTTATGCTCAAAATATATGTCCACTGCAAACAGTTTTGAGCCAGAGCAGACACCAGATAACTGGAATCTTATCAGGCTCCAAAATGTTGGCTAATCAGATGTGAAGTAATTAAAATTCACAAACGTTGCAATTTCCTACATTTTATTGCATTGTGTTTGCATTTAGTTTGGTTAAATGGGATAAGAATAACATTTTCTCAACTGTACCTGATCAGGATCCAATATGTTTGCTGTTCCTGTGTTTAAGTTTGGAAAGTTGCTTTGACCAAAACAAGTTATTCAAAAAACCTTTTAAGATCTTGAAGCAAGAAATGTTTATAAAACAGCATAAGGTTTAGCAGTTAAGATTAAGCAGTATCTTTGTTCTATGGTAATATCAACTACACTAAATAGAGTTTCTTTAAGCAGTGTGGTGATGAAAAGATGGCAATATGTTCTGTTTTGAACTATAGTCACAAATATATTGTATACTTACATGAAATGAGTTATTTGATATTTTGTTTATACCTGATGACTTTATAAATAAGGCAATTAATCTTTATCCTTCATTTTGATTATAATTTGACACTTTCAAGAACGTTGATCGAAGTTGGTTGATGTTATAATTTTGTTTGGCCAGTGTGAATAAAGTAATTCACAAATATTTTGATCAAAAATGTATATGATTTGAAACAGACTTAATTCTGGATAAAGATTAAAGCAAATGTACCCTTATCCTGTTAATCTTGAATTGACTGGACTTAGAAACAGTTTGGAAGTAGATCAGGAATTGATTTGCTCTAGATGTACAGTGGAGAAGATGGTATTCTCCCCCAAAACCACTTTATGCTCAAAATATATGTCCACTGCAAACAGTTTTGAGCCAGAGCAGACACCAGGTAACTGGAATCTTATTAGGCTCCAAAATGTTGGCTAATCAGATGTGAAGTAATCGAAATTCACAAACGTTGCAATTTCCTACATTTTATTGCATTGTGTTTGCATTTAGTTTGTTTAATTGGGATAAGAATAACATTTTCTCAACTGTACCTGATCAGGATCCAATCTGTTTGCTGTTCCTGTGTTTAAGTTTGGAAAGTTGCTTTGACCAAAACAAGTTATTCAAAAAACCTTTTAGATCTTGAAGCAAGAAATGTTTATAAAACAGCATAAGGTTTAGCAGTTAAGATTAAGCAGTATCTTTGTTCTATGGTAATATCAACTACACTAAATAGAGTTTCTTAGCAGTGTGGTGATAAAAAGATGACAATATGTTCCGTTTTGAACTATCGTCACAAATATATTGTATATATACTTACATGAAATGAGTTATTTGATATTTTGTTTATACCTGATGACTTTATAAATAAGGCAATTAATCTTTATCCTTCATTTTGATTATAATTTGACACTTTCAAGAGCGTTGATCGAAGTTGGTTGATGTTATATTTTTCTTTGGCCAGTGTGAATAAAGTAATTCACAAATAATTTGATCAAAAATGTAGATGACAAGTTTGAAACAGACTTAATTCTGGATAAAGATTAAAGCAAATATACCCTTATCCTGTTAATCTTGAATTGACTGGACTTAGAAACAGTTTGGAAGTAGATCAGGAATTGATTTGCTCTAGATGTACAGTGGAGAAGATGGTATTCTCCCCCAAAACCACTTTATGCTCAAAATATATGTCCACTGCAAACAGTTTTGAGCCAGAGCAGACACCAGGTAACTGGAATCTTATCAGGCTCCAAAATGTTGGCTAATCAGATGTGAAGTAATTGAAATTCACAAACGTTGCAATTTCCTACATTTTATTGCATTGTGTTTGCATTTAGTTTGGTTAAATGGGATAAGAATAACATTTTCTCAATTGTACCTGATCAGGATCCAATCTGTTTGCTGTTCCTGTGTTTCAGTTTGGAAAGTTGCTTTGACCAAAACAAGTTATTCAAAAAACGTTTTAAGATCTTGAAGCAAGAAATGTTTATAAAACAGCATAATGATTGATTGAGTTGGGTTTTACGGCACCGCGACACATGGAATGGTCATATGGCGCCGATAAAACAGCATAAGGTTTAGCAGTTAAGATTAAGCAGTATCTTTGTTCTATGTTAATATGAACTATACTAAATAGAGTTTCTTAGCAGTGTGGTGATAAAAAGATGACAATATGTTCTGTTTTGAACTATCCTCACAAATATATTGTATACTTACATGAAATGAGTTATTTGATATTTTGTTTATACCTGATGACTTTATAAATAAGGCAATTAATCTTTATCCTTCATTTTGATTATAATTTGACACTTTCAAGAACGTTGATCGAAGTTGGTTGATGTTAAATTTTTCTTTGGCCAGTGTGAATGAAGTAATTCACAAATATTTTGATAAAAAATGTAGATGACAAGTTTGAAACAGACTTAATTCTGGATAAAGATTAAAGCAAATCTACCCTTATCCTGTTAATCTTGAATTGACTGGACTTAGAAACAGTTTGGAAGTAGATCAGGAATTGATTTGCTCTAGATGTACAGTGGAGAAGATGGTATTCTCCCCCAAAACCACTTTATGCTCAAAATATATGTCCACTGCAAACAGTTTTGAGCCATAGCAGACACCAGATAACTGGAATCTTATCAGGCTCCAAAATGTTGGCTAATCAGATGTGAAGTAATTAAAATTCACAAACGTTGCAATTTCCTACATTTTATTGCATTGTGTTTGCATTTAGTTTGGTTAAATGGGATAAGAATAACATTTTCTCAACTGTACCTGATCAGGATCCAATCTGTTTGCTGTTCCTGTGTTTAAGTTTGGAAAGTTGCTTTGACCAAAACAAGTTATTCAAAAAACCTTTTAAGATCTTGAAGCAAGAAATGTTTATAAAACAGCATAAGGTTTAGCAGTTAAGATTAAGCAGTATCTTTGTTCTATGGTAATATCAACTACACTAAATAGAGTTTCTTTAAGCAGTGTGGTGATGAAAAGATGGCAATATGTTCTGTTTTGAACTATAGTCACAAATATATTGTATACTTACATGAAATGAGTTATTTGATATTTTGTTTATACCTGATGACTTTATAAATAAGGCAATTAATCTTTATCCTTCATTTTGATTATAATTTGACACTTTCAAGAACGTTGATCGAAGTTGGTTGATGTTATAATTTTGTTTGGCCAGTGTGAATAAAGTAATTCACAAATATTTTGATCAAAAATGTAGATGACAAGTTTAAAACAGACTTAATTCTGGATAAAGATTAAAGCAAATCTACCCTTATCCTGTTAATCTTGAATTGACTGGACTTAGAAACAGTTTGGAAGTAGATCAGGAATTGATTTGCTCTAGATGTACAGTGGAGAAGATGGTATTCTCCCCCAAAACCACCTTATGCTCAAAATATATGTCCACTGCAAACAGTTTTGAGCCAGAGCAGACACCAGGTAACTGGAATCTTATTAGGCTCCAAAATGTTGGCTAATCAGATGTGAAGTAATCGAAATTCACAAACGTTGCAATTTCCTACATTTTATTGCATTGTGTTTGCATTTAGTTTGGTTAAATGGGATAAGAATAACATTTTCTCAACTGTACCTGCTCAGGATCCAATCTGTTTGCTGTTCCTGTGTTTAAGTTTGGAAAGTTGCTTTGACCAAAACAAGTTATTCAAAAAACCTTTTAGATCTTGAAGCAAGAAATGTTTATAAAACAGCATAAGGTTTAGCAGTTAAGATTAAGCAGTATCTTTGTTCTATGGTAATATCAACTACACTAAATAGAGTTTCTTAGCAGTGTGGTGATAAAAAGATGACAATATGTTCTGTTTTGAACTATCGTCACAAATATATTGTATATATACTTACATGAAATGAGTTATTTGATATTTTGTTTATACCTGATGACTTTATAAATAAGGCAATTAATCTTTATCCTTCATTTTGATTATAATTTGACACTTTCAAGAGCATTGATCGAAGTTGGTTGATGTTATATTTTTCTTTGGCCAGTGTGAATAAAGTAATTCACAAATAATTTGATCAAAAATGTAGATGATTTGAAACAGACTTAATTTTGGATAAAGATTAAAGCAAATGTACCCTTATCCTGTTAATCTTGAATTGACTGGACTTAGAAACAGTTTGGAAGTAGATCAGGAATTGATTTGCTCTAGATGTACAGTGGAGAAGATGGTATTCTCCCCCAAAACCACTTTATGCTCAAAATATATGTCCACTGCAAACAGTTTTGAGCCAGAGCAGACACCAGGTAACTGGAATCTTATCAGGCTCCAAAATGTTGGCTAATCAGATGTGAAGTAATTGAAATTCACAAACGTTGCAATTTCCTACATTTTATTGCATTGCGTTTGCATTTAGTTTGGTTAAATGGGATAAGAATAACATTTTCTCAACTGTACCTGATCAGGATCCAATCTGTTTGCTGTTCCTGTGTTTAAATTTGGAAAGTTGCTTTGACCAAAACAAGTTATTCAAAAAACCTTTTAAGATCTTGAAGCAAGAAATGTTTATAAAACAGCATAAGGTTTAGCAGTTAAGATTAAGCAGTATCTTTGTTCTATGGTAATATCAACTACACTAAATAGAGTTTCTTAGCACTGTGGTGATAAAAAGATGACATTATGTTCTGTTTTGAACTATCTTCACAAATATATTGTATACTTAGATGAAATGAGTTATTTGATATTTTGTTTATACCTGATGACTTTATAAATAAGGCAATTAATCTTTATCCTTCATTTTGATTATAATTTGACACTTTCAAGAACGTTGATCGAAGTTGGTTGATGTTATATTTTTGTTTGGCCAGTGTGAATAAAGTAATTCACAAATATTTTGATCAAAAGTGTAGATGATTTGAAACAGACTTAATTCTGGATAAAGATTAAAGCAAATGTACCCTTATCCTGTTAATCTTGAATTGACTGGACTTAGAAACAGTTTGGAAGTAGATCAGGAATTGATTTGCTCTAGATGTACAGTGGAGAAGATGGTATTCTCCCCCAAAACCACTTTATGCTAAAAATATATGTCCAATGTAAACAGTTTTGAGCCAGAGCAGACACCAGGTAACTGGAATCTTATCAGGCTCCAAAATGTTGGCTAATCAGATGTGAAGTAATTGAAATTCACAAACGTTGCAATTTCCTACATTTTATTGCATTGTGTTTGCATTTAGTTTGGTTAAATGGGATAAGAATAACATTTTCTCAACTGTACCTGATCAGGATCCAATCTGTTTGCTGTTCCTGTGTTTAAGTTTGGAAAGTTGCTTTGACCAAAACAAGTTATTCAAAAAACCTTTTAAGATCTTGAAGCAAGAAATGTTTATAAAACAGCATAAGGTTTAGCAGTTAAGATTAAGCAGTATCTTTGTTCTATGGATATATCAACTACACTAAATAGAGTTTCTTAGCAGTGTGGTGATAAAAAAGATGACAATATGTTCTGTTTTGAACTATCGTCACAAATATATTGTATACTTAGATGAAATGAGTTATTTGATATTTTGTTTATACCTGATGACTTTATAATATGGCAATTTATCTTTATCCTTCATTTTGATTATAATTTGACACTTTCAAGAACGTTGATCGAAGTTGGTTGATGTTATATTTTTATTTGGCCAGTGTGAATAAAGTAATTCACAAATATTTTGATCAAAAGTGTAGATGATTTGAAACAGACTTAATTCTGGATAAAGATTAAAGCAAATGTACCCTTATCCTGTTAATCTTGAATTGACTGGACTTAGAAACAGTTTGGAAGTAGATCAGGAATTGATTTGCTCTAGATGTACAGTGGAGAAGATGGTATTCTCCCCCAAAACCACTTTGTGCTCAAAATATATGTCCACTGCAAACAGTTTTGAGCCAGAGCAGACACCAGGTAACTGGAATCTTATCAGGCTCCAAAATGTTGGCTAATCAGATGTGAAGTAATTGAAATTCACAAACGTTGCAATTTCCTACATTTTATTGCATTGTGTTTGCATTTAGTTTGGTTAAATGGGATAAGAATAACATTTTCTCAACTGTACCTGATCAGGATCCAATCTGTTTGCTGTTCCTGTGTTTAATTTTGGAAAGTTGCTTTGACCAAAACAAGTTATTAAAAAAACCTTTTAAGATCTTGAAGCAAGAAATGTTTATAAAACAGCATAAGGTTTAGCAGTTAAGATTAAGCAGTATCTTTGTTCTATGGTAATATCAACTACACTAAATAGAGTTTCTTAGCAGTGTGGTGATAAAAAGATGACATTATGTTCTGTTTTGAACTATCTTCACAAATATATTGTATACTTAGATGAAATGAGTTATTTGATATTTTGTTTATACCTGATGACTTTATAAATAAGGCAATTAATCTTTATCCTTCATTTTGATTATAATTTGACACTTTCAAGAACGTTGATCGAAGTTGGTTGATGTTATATTTTTGTTTGGCCAGTGTGAATAAAGTAATTCACAAATATTTTGATCAAAAATGTAGATGATTTGAAACATACTTAATTCTGGATAAAGATTAAAGCAAATGTACCCTTATCCTGTTAATCTTGAATTGACTGGACTTAGAAACAGTTTGGAAGTAGATCAGGAATTGATTTGCTCTAGATGTACAGTGGAGAAGATGGTATTCTCCCCCAAAACCACTTTATGCTAAAAATATATGTCCAATGTAAACAGTTTTGAGCCAGAGCAGACACCAGGTAACTGGAATCTTATCAGGCTCCAAAATGTTGGCTAATCAGATGTGAAGTAATTGAAATTCACAAACGTTGCAATTTCCTACATTTTATTGCATTGTGTTTGCATTTAGTTTGGTTAAATGGGATAAGAATAACATTTTCTCAACTGTACCTGATCAGGATCCAATCTGTTTGCTGTTCCTGTGTTTAAGTTTGGAAAGTTGCTTTGACCAAAACAAGTTATTCAAAAAACCTTTTAAGATCTTGAAGCAAGAAATGTTTATAAAACAGCATAAGGTTTAGCAGTTAAGATTAAGCAGTATCTTTGTTCTATGTTAATATCAATTTTACTAAATAGAGTTTCTTAGCAGTGTGGTGATAAAAAGATGACAATATGTTCTGTTTTGAGCTTTCGTCACAAATATATTGTATACTTAGATGAAATGATTTATTTGATATTTTGTTTATACCTGATGACTTTATAAATAAGGCAATTAATCATTATCCTTCATTTTGATTATAATTTGACACTTTCAAGAACGTTGATCGAAGTTGGTTAATGTTATATTTTTGTTTGGCCAGTGTGAATAAAGTAATTCACAAATATTTTGATAAAAAATGTAGATGATTTGAAACAGACTTAATTCTGGATAAAGATTAAAGCAAATCTACCCTTATCCTGTTAATCTTGAATTGACTGGACTTAGAAACAGTTTGGAAGTAGATCAGGAATTGATTTGCTCTTGATGTACAGTGGAGAAGATGGTATTCTCCCCCAAAACCACTTTATGCTCAAAATATATGTCCACTGCAAACAGTTTTGAGCCAGAGCAGACACCAGGTAACTGGAATCTTATCAGGCTCCAAAATGTTGGCTAATCAGATGTGAAGTAATTGAAATTCACAAACGTTGCAATTTCCTACATTTTATTGCATTGTGTTTGCATTTAGTTTGGTTAAATGGGAAAAGAATAACATTTTCTCAACTGTACCTGATCAGGATCCAATCTGTTTGCTGTTCCTGTGTTTAAGTTTGGAAAGTTGCTTTGACCAAAACAAGTTATTCAAAAACCTTTTAAGATCTTGAAGCAAGAAATGTTTATAAAACAGCATAAGGTTTAGCAGTTAAGATGAAGCAGTATCTTTGTTCTATGTTAATATCAAATTTACTAAATAGAGTTTCTTAGCAGTGTGGTGATAAAAAGTGACAATATGTTCTGTTTTGAACTATCGTCACAAATATATTGTATACTTACATGAAATGAGTTATTTGATATTTTGTTATACCTGATGACTTTATAAATAAGGCAATTAATCTTTATCCTTCATTTTGATTATAATTTGACACTTTCAAGAACGTTGATCGAAGTTGGTTGATGTTATATTTTTGTTTGGCCAGTGTGAATAAAGTAATTCACAAATATTTTGATCAAAAATGTAGATGACAAGTTTGAAACAGACTTAATTCTGGATAAAGATTAAAGCAAATCTACCCTTATCCTGTTAATCTTGAATTGACTGGACTTAGAAACAGTTTGGAAGTAGATCAGGAATTGATTTGCTCTAGATGTACAGTGGAGAAGATGGTATTCTCCCCCAAAACCACTTTATGCTCAAAATATATGTCCACTGTGAACAGTTTTGAGCCAGAGCAGACACCAGGTAACTGGAATCTTATCAGGCTCCAAAATGTTGGCTAATCAGATGTGAAGTAATTGAAATTCACAAGTTGCAATTTCCTACATTTTATTGCATTGTGTTTGCATTTAGTTTGGTTAAATGGGAAAAGAATAACATTTTCTCAACTGTACCTGATCAGGATCCAATCTGTTTGCTGTTCCTGTGTTTAAGTTTGGAAAGTTGCTTTGACCAAAACAAGTTATTCAAAAAACCTTTTAAGATCTTGAAGCAAGAAATGTTAATAAAACAGCATAAGGTTTAGCAGTTTAGTTTAAGTAGTATCTTTGTTTTATGTTAATATCAACTACACTAAATAGAGTTTCTTAGCAGTGACACCAGGTAACTTGAATCTTATCAGCCTCCAAAATGTTTGCTTATCAGTTCTGTTTTGAACTATCGTCACAAATTTATTGTATACTTACATCAAATGAGTTATTTGACATTTTGTTTATACCTGATGACTTTATTAATTAGGAAATTAAATTTTCATCACAAATATTTTTTTAACAAAATGTAGATGGTAAAATTGAAGCAGACTTATTTCTTGATAGATTAAAGCATATTTTCCCATATCCTGATAATCTTGAAATATACTGGACGTAGAAACAATGTATTTTTCTTAAGGTATACACCTTATATACCTATTTACAAACTTTTATGAGCATTGAATGAAGTCTAGGAACAAAACAGACACATTACCCCCCTTTGACAATTTAACTTGAAAATCAGCCAACCCCTGTTTTTTTTTAAATAATTGTACCAATCAATAAAAAACAGCAGTAATGCTGATTATTACAATTTGTATTTCCCAATCAACATAATTGCACCTTTCAAATATATCACTTGTGATTATTTACATTTTTTCCGGCACATGTGCTCTATATCCAGGGCATACATTTGGGGTTGAAATTAATTATATTTGACATCTAAGTAACAATTTGACAAAGAAATCAGAAAGGTTTGATGTAAAAAAATTGTCAAGTTTGCTCTTTGAAAATTACCCCTTAGAAATTTAAACAATGGAAACAGAATAATTACTGCATGAGGATTCACGCAATATACAATGCCAACAGATTTTTTTTTCGCATCTCATTCTCATTTCTTTGCAATAAGACAAATCATAAGCTTTAAATAAGACAAAAAAAACTTATAAATGTTAAGTTATATTTAAACATATTTTATTTCGTATAAGTTGCATTTCAAATGCTAACTTCATGTGTCCCAAGAACATATACATGTATATTTTTTCTCAAAACAAACAACACATAGCATAATTATGTAGTACCGGTATACAAAATTAACACACTCATTACTCTTTATTACAATAAGTTATAAGCAGGGCTCCATTCAAGCTGAGTATTCAAAAACTAAAACCTTTAAAGGGAGGTAATTAGATCTTTATTTCTGCATTTCACTCTGTATGGTGTTACTACTAATTAAAATTGCAAGTAGTAACACCAGTGGATTTGGGTCTGAAATGAGTGAAAAATGTTGTTTTTAATCAATTTACTCCCTCTTATCTGGTGCCCTGTCCAATTTGGTTTTTGGCCGATTTGACTCTGGGTCCGAATTGGTTTTAGGCCGATATGACCGGTTACCGTTTTCCTTTAGACCACATGATTCACATATCCACAATCAGGGTCTTCACATTTAACGTACAAATTACCACCAAAACCTGTCTGGAGTTACTGCACAGATGGTCAGATCTAAAGTCTCAAATTCTACAATTCTCTTACCATTTTTCGCATTTTGGTTGTAAAGGTCATGCTTTCTGGTGGATTTGGTATTTGATACTGTATAGCTGTTACCTTTTAATGACCTACACTAATTGCTTGTTTCGGTGATTTATGCCTATCATTTTGAGAAAAAAATTATATTCAGGTCGCGAAAATCTATTATCATCATAGACCGGAAGTTGACAAAACTTTATCTTTCAACTTTTATAAACATATTAGGAGTATATCTGATACAATATTAATGATAAATAAAAATAGATAAAAAGATAATGCTTTGCTCTAGGAGGCGGACATGACCAAATGGTTATGACCATGTCCCGACGTTTGATGAATTTCAAAATGGCGCATTAGGGTATCCTACCTTAAAATACATGTCCACTCAGTGTTTTTTTTCTACACTTTGGGAATGAGTTGGTACCCTTCAATTGGGAAAAATATGCCCTAAAATGGCGTAAAATACTTGATTTTGGGGAAAAATTGAGTCGTAAAAGGCTCATTTTGGGAACCAAAATGCCACTGCTAAACATTAAAACCATATTAATAAACTTTAAACAGAAAGGTAGCTAACTTACATAATTCCCAATCCAAATCCAGATGTCCTTCCTCTAAGATTGACAACAAACTAGCTACTACCCCTGAACTTGCTGTTCCATCCTCATGCTAAGGTGCATTAAGAAACACTTGAAATTCCAGAGACAGGTAAAGGGAAAGAACTCAGCACATGAAATAAGTAAAACCAAACAAGCCTGACTGAATTAACCCCCTTTAAAATAAACCCCCTGTATTATGACAGATGAACAGCACTTCATACGAAAACGGCTTTCTCTTGTTCATTAGAAAGTAGAAAAAAGTCCTTACATCTTTTTCTCGTTGGAAATTTATATGATTTGTGAACTTGCTGGAACTTGTCATGAAATTTATGTTACTCTCTTTGACATCTTTATATTTCACCCTACCTATATGCCATCTTTCATCATATACTGCTGCTACATAATCTGAGATTTTGTTTTCAAGCATTGCATTCTCTGGCTGACTTTTTTCTAATCGTATCTTCTGCTTTCTGCTTTGCGTCTTCAGGTCTCTTCCTTTTCAAAGAATACAGGTTCTTTTTGTCCCAGCATTCAGTTTCACTGTGCCAGGGATAGCAACAACCTTATTGTTGTTGCTGCTAAGGTTTATAGTCCAGCATAAGCTTTATCAGATGTGTCACCTGTTGTTTGTTGTTCTATTTATTTGATGACTCTTCAATACCATCTTGGGTGTACTTAGTTTATTTCACCTTGATTTCATCTGGCCTGTTAACTCTTTCCTCCCTGAAACTTTAAATGGAAAATTCCAGTTTCCATTTTAGTCTAGTCCATTTCTGACTTTTAAGGGTTGTTTTTGTCAATGTTTGGCATTGTGACAAACAGTGAAGAACCTGATCAGAGGGCTCCTTTCGGAGCCCTCTGATCAGGGTCTTCACTGTTTGCATAGGACAAGTGTACTATTCACATGTACACTGTTTGAAAAGCACGCCTATATGCGGGACTAGGGTTCAAAGAGTTAACAGTCAATTCAAAGAATTCTTTGGCATCTTGGATGGAACCCTACTTCTGTTTCACGGCCATGTCAGCCATTCTCTTCACACTTGCTCTGAGCCTGTCACAAGGGCCCTTTCTATGTCTGGTTTCAAGGTACAGTGCTCCCTCTCTACAGAAACACCCAGCGGTAGATACAGATTGTGTGTGTTGTTCGGAGGGAGACATTATAGGGTGGGAAAATTAAAACTTGGCTTACATTTGCAATTAGCTTGAATCACTCTCCATTACATATCTTCTATCAATGTGTCCACTTTGAGAAAAAACAGCAAACAGTTTAAACCCTTTCCCCCATAGAAGCGCCTTTTAGCGAATACGATTTATTACTCCGCTGAAGAAAATAGTTGCAATTTAATCAGTCATGAATATATATTATAGCGAATCTTTTCCATATTCTAGCACATGATAGCTTAAAGCAGGCTGAAAGTAAAGCAGAATGCGCCCTAAGGCGCATTCTGCTTTACTTTCAATCTGCTTTAAGTAGTCACCTATCTTCAATATGAGAAATAGGCTATAAGGTAATGGGTTAAGCAGACGATATGGCAGCAGTAAAAGGGTTAAACATAATTGTACTGTTAAAGGGAACTGTTGTTGAAAGGAGGGAGTCATTGTGCAGATGGCCATTGTAGGTAGAGAACACTGTGTGTGACATGATGAAGCTGATTTCAGAGTTACAGCTTGGTGGAATTACAGTGTTCTCCCAGTTTTGCTACAAGGAGAATCAGTGAAATTAATGTATTTGTTAAATTTCAGGTAGCTTTGACTTTTGAAGGTGGATTAATTTCAAAGAAAAGTGTACACCACTGTAACAGGATAACTGATGACAATGGATATGGCCACATGACTTTGAACAGTTTTATTGTGGCCTTCTGGAAAATAAGCTAGCATAGTATCAGGGCTGCCATTTCTCTGGATTTTTCCTAAATCTCCGGTTTTTTTTCTAGTACATGGTAGCTTAAAGCAGGCTGAAAGTAAAGCAGAATGCGCCTTAAGGCACTTTCTGCTTTACTTACAGCCTTCTTTAAGTGGTCGCATGTCAACAAAACAAGAAAAAGGCTATGGGGGGAAAGGTACGATTCGTTAAATCGCATTTGAAAAATGTAAATTTTGAAATCTTAGGATTTTTTATGTCAACTTCTGGCAGCCCTGAAGTATGCAGTGATATCACATGACTGTTCCAGTAAGCCGATAGAAACTGACTTCTATTGATGTACAATTTTACAGGGCTCTAGTTATTAGGGAAGTATTTCAAAAGCTTAAATCTTTATTTCTGCATTAAACCCTATGGTGTCACTACTCATTAGAATAGTCTCGAAGAGACGATTCTAATAGGTAGTAACACCATAGGCATTGGTGCTGAATGAGTGAGAAAATGTTGGATTTATTTAGTTTATTCCCTCTTACCGGGAGCCTTGATTATAGTTTTTGGCAAAGTCCATCCATAACAGTATTTGGTTTGGTGGCAGTTTCTGATGGAGTACCGGTGTCAGACCAAATTTGGACCCCGTGAAAATTGGTCCAAGTTTGATACCATCAAACCTTAAGTTATTTGATCTACACATCAACTGTAATTCTTTTCTATTAGTTTCAGTTGGAGAGGGGGGTTCAAATTTGATGGCGATAAAATTATATTTGTATCAGAGAAAAACTCCAAAAAATGAACATTACTTTATTTAATTTCCTACATGTTTTGGCCTGTTGCCTTCTTCAGAGATGAAAAATAAACAAATAATGGTTTTGACGTCATATGTCATTAAAGACGTCGTTGACAACGTCAAAAGACGTCATACCATTTAGCATACGTACTTTCTACTTATGGCGATAAAAGTAATTCTAATCTATACAGTCATTGATAAGTATCATAAGAAATATTTTCTAGATTTTAGCTTAAAGCAGGTTGAAAGTAAAGCAGAAGGCACTTTAAGAAACATTCTGCTTTACTTTCAAACTGCTTTCAGTAGTCACCTGTCTTTAAAACTAGAAACAGGCTATTGGGTTATGGGTAAAACTACAATCTGATAGGATATATAATACATTTCTTAAGGTGCATATGCATGATTGTACAAAATGAAACTGCTTTTTTAGTGGAATAATAAATTAAGGGCGTAAAAAGGCATATTAATAGGGCAATGGGTTAAACTACCTTCTAGGATACAGAAAATATTTCCTATAGTAAATGTTTGTGACTGTATAAAATGGAATTATTTTCTTCAAAGTATGAATACATTTAAGGCGTTAACCGGCATATTTATTGGGTAATGGGTTAAAGTATTCATTGGTTTCATTGCAATTAGCTTTTTATTAAGTTTTCTTACCATTCTAAACTTTTACATGTGGGATGTCAACTTTTCACAGGGGGTGTCAAAATTTAATAGTGAAAATTTGACCCGGGGGTCCATATTTGATATCAAATTCCAATTTTGATATGACACCGGTAATTGCATTTCGCGGTATCTGTGACATATATACTCTTTTCACATGGTATCGGAAGCTTTCAGGCTCTTCACATATTATCTTCAATTAAGTCATCAACACACACACTCGCACATTATTTCTTTCCAATGCATTTTTTCTCCATCGATATGTATATAATAAATAATACTAATAATAAATAAATTTTCAGGGCTCCAGATAAGGGGAGTTTTTCAAAAATTTCTGCTTTGAACCCTATGGTGTCACTATATTAACACCATAGGATTTGGTGCTGTATGAGTGAGAAAATGTTGGATTTGTTCAGATTACTCCCCCTTATCTGGAGCCCTGGTTTTTTCACTTTAACTCATATGTTATAGTAGTCTTTGCAGTAGTCTAATGTGCAATCACTGCTCTAAAATGATTATTACAGTGGAAAATATGTTGTTCTTTCCCGTTTATACGCAAATGAAATGCAAACCCAAAACACTAAAATGTAGAAAAGGGCAACTTTTTGACAATTCTGACTTTTCATTTTTATCTGAGTGGCAAACAGTTTGGAGCCTGGTAATATGCTAGGTGTAACCCGGCATCTGATCAGGCTCCAAACTGTTTGCACTGAAAATAATAGTTTTAGCCTAAACACGTTTATTGGGAAAGAATAGCATTTTCTCCACTCTATGTTAACTTTGAATAAGTTTTCTTAGTAATTACTAATTTATCCCTAATTTCATTTCATTACCAAATTTTGTATTTACCTTTCCTGTTTACTAGTGATACATTTGCTGTTTGTGCACCTTAATAATACGGAGCTCTTTTGGCCCATCCAGGTCAGAGTCTGGTAAGCAATATTAAATAACACAGCCCTTTTCTGAAACCCTATTCCGTATCCGACCTTGGATGGGAGAAAAGAATTTGTTCAAAAGTATTGTCACAGATTTCCCTTTCACATTTGTCATGATAATTTTCAGAGTTATTGCCCTTGATACATTATTTCAAATTTGTTAATTGAAATATCTAAATAACATTCAAAGGTATGAACTTGAATCTTTACATACTTGTTTGATATCAAAAGGGCAACTCAGTAGAAGGCAGGTAACCCAGGGATTTTCCATGCCAGAGTTATTGCCCTTGCTTTATTTGCTTAAAATTTGTAAATTGAAATATCTAAATAACTGTCAACGGTATTAACTTGAAACTTAGAATACTTGTTTAATATCAAATGGGTAACTCATTAAAACAGAGGAGGTGATCCGGGGAAGGGTCATTCCACAGTTATTGCCCTTGTTTTAATTTACATAAAACTTGTTATTTGAAATTTCTCAATAACTTTCACAGGTATGAACTTTTAGTTATTGCCCTTGTTTTGACATAGAATTTGTAAATTAAAGTTTTCAATAACAGAAGAAAATTATTTATTTCAAACATCAAATACTTGTTAAGTAACCAAAGGGCAACTCATTACAAGAAGGCAGGTTATGCAGGCAATCTGTTACAGGGTGGTACATATTTGATACCAGTTCTAAAAGAGTGTTATGTGTTTGTTTGTTATTTGTTTGTTGTTTCGCTGTTTCTTTTAAGATATGTAAATCTGTGACAGGGTGACAATTTTAGGACCAGTTCTAGAAGAGTGTTATTTGTTTGTTTGCTACGCAGTATGTTTATGATATGGATATCTGTTACAGGGGGGTACATATTTAGGACCAGTTCTAGAAGAGTGTTATTTGTTTGTTTGTTACGCAGTATGTTTATGATGTGGATATCTGTTACAGGGTGGTACATATTTAGGACCAGTTCTAGAAGAGTGTTATTTGTTTGTTTGTTACGCAGTATGTTTATGATATTGATATCTGTTACAGGGAGGTTCATATTTAGGACCAGTTCTAGAAGAGTGCTATTTGTTTGTTGTAACGCAGTATGTTTATGATATTGATACTATATCTGTTACAGGGGGTGGGGGGGTACATATTTAGGACCAGTTCAAGAATAGTGTTATTTGTTTGTTTGTTTGTTACGCAGTATGTTTATGATATGGATATCTGTTACAGGGGGGTACATATTTAGGACCAGTTCTAGAAGAGTGTTATTTGTTTGTTCTTGCGCAGTATGTTTATGATGTGGATATCTGTTACAGGGGGGTACATATTTCGGACCAGTTCTAGAAGAGTGTTATTTGTTTGTTGTTACGCTGTATGTTTATGATACGTATATCTGTTACAGGGTGGTACATATTTAGGACCAGTTCTTGAAAAGTGCTATTTGTTTGTTGTAACGCAGTATGTTTATGATATTGATATCTGTATCTGTTACAGGGGGGTACATATTTAGGACCAGTTCAAGAAGAGAGTTGTTTGTTTGTTCTTACGCAGTATATTTATGATATTGATATCTGTATCTGTGACAGGGGGGTACATATTTAGGACCAGTTCAAGAAGAGTGTTGTTTGTTTGTTCTTACGCAGTATATTTATGATATTGATATCTGTTACAGGGAGGTTCATATTTAGCACCAGTTCAAGAAGAGTGCTATTTTTGTTGTTGTTACGCTGTATGTTTATGATACGTATATCTGTTACAGGGGGGTACATATTTAGGACCAGTTCAAGAAGAGTGATATTTTTGTTGTTGTTACGCTGTATGTTTATGATACGTATATCTGTTACAGGGGGGTACATATTTAGGACCAGTTCTAGAAAAGTGCTATTTGTTTGTTGTAACGCAGTATGTTTATGATATTGATATCTGTATCTGTTACAGGGGGGTTCATATTTAGGACCAGTTCAAGAAGAGAGTTGTTTGTTTGTTCTTACGCAGTATATTTATGATATTGATTATGTATCTGTGACAGGGGGGTACATATTTAGGACCAGTTCAAAAAGAGTGTTATTTTTGTTGTTGTTACGCTGTATGTTTATGATACGTATATCTGTTACAGGGGGGTACATATTTAGGACCAGTTCTAGAAAAGTGCTATTTGTTTGTTGTAACGCAGTATGTTTATGATATTGATATCTGTTACAGGGGGGTACATAATTAGGACCAGTTCAAAAAGAGTGTTATTTGTTTGTTGTTATGCAGTATGTTTATGATATTGATATCTGTTACAGGGAGGCTCATATTTAGCGCAAGTTCAAGAAGAGTGTTTTTTGTTTGTTGTAACGCAGTATGTTTATGATATTGATATCTGTTACAGGGAGGCTCATATTTAGCACCAGTTCAAGAAGAGTGCTATTTGTTTGTTGTAACGCAGTATGTTTATGATATTGATATCTGTTACAGGGAGGTTCATATTTAGGACCAGTTCTAGAAGAGTGCTATTTGTTTGTTGTTATGCAGTATGTGTATGATATTGATATCTGTTACAGGGAGGTTACTAGTATAAACTGGATAAAATAGCAAACGTATATCGGACCAAACACAACGACCATAAATTCACCAGTTCAAGAAGAGTGCTATTTGTTTGTTGTAACGCAGTATGTTTATGATATTGATACTATATCTGTTACAGGGGAGGGGGGATGGGGTACATATTTAGGTCCAGTTCAAGAAGAGTGTTATTTGTTTGTTGTTATGCAGTATGTTTATGATACTTATATCTGTTACAGGGTGGTACATATTTAGGACCAGTTCTAGAAGAGTGTTGTTTGTTTGTTCTTACGCAGTATATTTATGATATTGATATCTGTTACAGGGAGGTTCATATTTAGCACCAGTTTAAGAAGAGTGTTATTTGTTTCACCAACTTTCATTTCCAGGCAGGGGCGACCCTCAATTGGCCGAGCAAGTCCCTGACACCTTTTACACTTGAAGTCAGGGTCTGGTGCGAGTCTGCCACGTACTCCGGAGCATTTTTTGTGTACCCATAGTGTACAGTGGTTGCACTGTATGGCGTTGCTCCTCACCCCCTTTCTACACACTGCACATGGGTGTTGGCCGGAGTCCTTCAGTGCGTGCAGTTCAAGGCCACTGACCATGACTTTCGTCTTTGCGATGTTGACCCTCAGTCCTTTAGCTTCCATTCCATCTTTCCATGCTTTCAGTTTCTCCGTAAGCTCATCCATGGTCTCAGCAATGACAGCAAGGTCGTCGGCATATAAAAGTTCCCAGGGGCAACCAGTGCGGAATTCTCTAGAAAGGGCCTCGAGAATAATGATGAACAACAGCGGGCTGAGGACAGATCCTTGATGGACACCAACGTTAACGCTGAAATCATCGCTGTAGCTGTCATCCACCCGCACCCTGCTTCTGGCATTAGTGTACATACTCAGTACCAGTCGGATAAGCCACTCCTCTACACCTAGCTTCCTCATTGACCACCAAAGTACCTGTCTGGGGACCCTGTCGAATGCCTTTTCTAGGTCGACGAATGCCAAGTAGAGCCTTCTATCTGCCCCAATGTACTTCTCTTGGACTTGACGAAGTATGAAGATGGCATCTGTCGTTCCTCGCCCGGGTACAAAGCCAAATACCCAATCTACCTTTGAAATGCTAAATTGTCATATTTAAGGGTGTTTACTCTCCAGGGATCACAATTTTTATCCAATCTATCTCAAACTTGCTTAGATTGTATATGATCATAAGTGTTCGATTGAGTTTGATTATGATTGAAATCGGACCAATAAGTTGAGAGTTATCTACCTTTGAATTGCTGAAAATGTCATATTTAAGGGTGTTTGTAAACACTCTAGAGGCTACAATATTATCCGGTCTTTTTCAAACTTGCTCAGATTGTATATGACCATAAGAATTCAAATAAGTGTGATTATGGTTGAAATAGGACCTATAGGTCAAAAGTTGTCTCCCCTTGAATTGCTGAAAATGTCATATCGAACAGCGTTTACACTTTTGCAACTACAGTTTTTAATGGATTTTGATTTTACTACAAATTTGAATGGATTTGAATTAAAACTGATGAAACAGTAAGATAAAGCTATCAAGCTTCAGTACAACAGGTGAGCGATATCAGGGCTTCAGGCCTGTATTTAACCTACATGTGTTACCCAATAGCCTGCTTCTAGTTTTGAAGACAGGTGACCATTTAAAGCAGGTTGAAAGTAAAGCAGAATGTGCCTTACTTTCAGCCTGCTTTAAGCTATCTTCTGTTAGAAAACAGAAAATATTTCTTATGATACATATTCATGACTGTATAAATTGGAACTGTTTTCCTCAGGAATAAGTTACAGGTGTAAAAAGATGTATTAATTGGGTAATGTATATGACTGCAGAACTTTAACTATTTTTTTTAGTGGAGGAATAAATTAAAGGTGTTGAAATGAGCATTTATGGAGTTGTGGATTAAAAGAGATTTTATTCTATAGCCAATGGTAAACTTGGTTTTGTTTTTGTAACTGCAGATGGCAGATTATGCCTCTATGAAAGACCAAAACATCACATACAGAACAGAAATAGAAAACCTCAAAACGTAAGTTTTCTTGTGACAGACCATTATGCCATGGTTTATTCAGTGCTCCCTCCCTACAAATTCTTTCCTGACAACAATGCTTGTTGCTGTTCCCCAAATAAGTTATGTAATGGACATTTTGACAGAATCACAATAATGATGAGTGACAAACAGCTTGAATCCAGATCAGACTCTGCATAACATGGCATTTGATCTGGATTCAAGCTGTTTGCAAATGTAGGCCATTTTCCCTACCTATAACAACTCCCTCTGAACAACACACACAATCTTTGTCTCCCATTGGGTGTTGTTGTAGAGAAAGGGGAACTATCTAAAGGAATGATTAATTATGTCTCTTTTTGAAAGAAGTGGGGTACAGTGGTAAATATGCTATTCCTATCCATTTACGCGTTAATCTATGCATAAGAAACGCATAGTGAATGGTTAACGAACGGTTAAGGACTAACGATCTTAACGCGTTTAAACGCGTTAATAAACAATTATACCAGAGATGTTTTGATTGGTGCGTCAGTTATCTGTTTCACGCGGAGATTTTGGATCTTATTGAATTATGAAGATTAAATCATGCATTTATGTTGATCATATTCCATAGTAACGTTACCCTGCTATCAAAAATAGTGCAGCGCCAACCGTGTACATGCAGATGTAGATTAAAGTATCACACAATTACAATGTAGTTTTAGAGCTAGCCGCATCAATCTGTCATCAGTCAATTACAACAGGCACTGACCATCCGCCTGTAACCAATCAATTAGAACAAGCATTGACCACCCGCCTATATATGCCACTCAGCTATCGAGGGATTAACAGTTTATTGCCAATTAAAGATAGCAATGTTATCGGATATACACATGTACCACCTAATGTTCTGTAATACACAATCATGTCCTTAAGTGGATGTGTAAATCGCTGAATTGCCTAACTTGTCTATCATACCTTTCCTTGTTTTGCGCTGCATGTTTGCCAGCAAACTTGGCTGCAGTATCATAAGCATACTCAAGCCTACTGCGCAACTTCTGTACATAAGAAGTATGACTCTTTGCACTTAAGGTATTATCCTTATCTGGCTAGGTGATGACCCTTTCATCCGGGCTCTTTTAAACGCGTAAAGAAACTGCAAGGAAACGCGTTTAACGAAACGGATAATAAACGCGTAAGAAACGCTTAAAGAGGCTCGCAACCGGATTTAGCATTAAAAATAGTAATTTGTAAATATATGTCAAATGCTTATATAAATGGGTAAGATTTAGTTTTGGATAATAAATTCTGTTAAAAAATGCATTTCAAAAAAAAAAAAGGAAGAAGCTCTGGTGGGATTCGAACCCGTGACCCTCCATGCGGAGACAAACATGAAAACAAAGGCAAACACCTTAACCACGCGGCTACTGGGGCTCTCTATCTATATGGTAGTGAATTAACATACTTCACTGGTAGCGATTGATTTATACATATACGGCTCGGGTTTATGTCTGAGCCCGTGTAGAGAACCAACAACAACAACTATACCGTCAGCTGACGCTATAGAAAAACAATGGAAAATATCTACAAAAACTAAGATTCGGTGATGATTCTTGAGACGTTTTTTGGACTGATCATATTTTTTTAATTTCAGAAGCCAAATAATGCCACAAATTTGCTTTTATTTGAGTATTTTATTTTATTTTGACAAGTACACCATCCGGTTGCGAGTCCCTTTAAGAAACGCGCAAGTGGGTAGGAATAGCGTATTTACCACTGTATATTGCTTTGCACATTTCGTCAATGTGTCAGTCCTTCCGTGGGTAGACCAAACTGCTTTCTATCAAAACCTCACATTCCTTCCACCTACAATTCTCATTCTTGGTAGGGAGATTAGTCATAATGAGTAGATGACCCCAATTTTTTGTTTAGGTCAAGGTCATGTCAAGGTGAAGAAGGCATTAGAGGCACATATGTTTTACAAACATATCTTGTTCAGTTTTAGTGTGCTCAGTAAACACTATATCTGAGATCTATAAACCTTATAATGAATATGATTTTGCATGAAAGGATAGAATTTGCCAGATAACTACAGTAAGATATGTCCATTAAGACTACTGGAACTTAGGCTAAATAATAGCATTTAAGCCAGATGACAGCTTAAAGTAAGATGAAAATAAAGCTTTCTGCTTTACTTTAATCTTGCTTTAGCAGCCATATATCCATACCCAATAACTGCTTTATTGTTATTAAGACAGGTGACCGCTTTAAAAGCAGGTTTGAAAGTTTAGCAGAATGCACCTAAAGGAGCATTCTTTTTTACTTTCAGCCTGCTTTAAGCTACTATCTATATGGATCTAGAAAATATTTCTTGTGCTAAATATTCATGGATGTATAAATTGGAATTGTTTTTCTTCATTGGAGGAATAGGTTTGAAGTGTAAAAAGGTGTATTTATGGGGTAATTGGTAACATTGAAATATTAACCTCATGAAGTGGTGGTAATGGGGAAGTTTTCCTGTGGTGCTAAACTGATTTTTGTATTTTACTTCTTTAACCCATTACCCCATAGCCAGTTTCTAGTTTTGAGGACCTGTGCCCACTTAAAGCAGGTTGAAAGTAAAGCAGAATGCTTCTTGAGGCACATTCTGCTTTACTTTCAGTCAGCTTTAAGCTATTATCTGTTAGAATATAAAGAGTATTTCTTATGAGTCTTATTTGCGACTGTATAAAGTGGAAATATTTATTTTCTTCAATGAAGGAATAAATTAGAGGAGTAGAAAGGCGTATTTATGGGGTAATGGGTTAAACAGATTTGATTTTGTAAGCTTATAATGGTTTTCTTCAGGGCTCCAGATAAGAGGTAGTTATTTCAACAAATCAAACATTAAATCACTCATTTCAGCACCAAATCCTATGGTGTTACTACTCATTAGAATCGTCTCATAGAGACGATTTTAATGAGTAGTGACACCATAGGGTTTAATTCAGAAATAAAGTTTTTAAGTTTTGAAAACTACCCTTATCTGTTTCTTTGTTTTCTTATTATGTGTTATCTAGAAAATCATGTAATTAATAGTTTGTAATTATTTTACAGGAGAATGGCAGAAATCATGCAGTTGAATGAGAGAGAACGATTAAGTAAGACAAAAAACACATTCTTTTAACTCTTTCAACATTAATTAACTGTTTCATACTGCTAAATTTTTAGCTCGGAGAATTGGGGGCTTATGGAATCACCCCGGCGTTGGTTTTTCATGGTGCCCTGTGGGTTGAACATTGATGTTGTGTAGTTTTAAGTTTTGGGGTAAGTGTTGTAATGCACTAATACAATATGAAATATTTGTATTAGGAAGCTGATATTTTGAATGGAGGTGCACTGTGGGTTGAACATTGATGTTGTGCAGTTAAATTTTAAAAAAAAGTTTAAAATTAGTCAAAATTTTACCTGTTGTGGACTTAGAGTTTCAAAGTTAGTTAAGGAGTAAGTGTTGGAATGCACTTATACTACATGACATATTTGCCTTAGTAAAGCTGATATTTGGAAAGGAGGTTCCCTGAAACTTCAAATGGACAATTCAAGTGTCCAAACTAATCACGTCTATTTTTGACTACATAGTGTTGTATTATTAGGTTATTGCAAACTGACAAACAGTGCAGACCCTGATCAGAGAGCTTTTAGGAGCGCTCTGATCTGAGTCTACACTATTTTCATAGGACAAGTGTACACTTCACAGATACACTGTTTGCAAAGGACACATAAATGCATCCTTAGGGTTCTAGTTGTTCTAAAGAAACACTCTGCTGATTCAGGGTTGCCATAAGTTAATCATGATCAAAGATTTCTAAATTTTCTATTTTTCAAGTGAGATTACTTAAAGTAGGTTGAACGTAAAGCAAACGTAAATGCCTTAAGACGCATTCTGCTTTACTTTTCAACCTTCATGCTTTAAGCTACAATCTTCTTAAGATAAAAATCAGAAGATTTCGGAAAAATCCTAAGAAATGGCAGCCCTGCTAATTTATGTTAAAATATTCTATTAAGGCATTATGCAGGGCTCAGATAAGGGAGGTATTTCAAAAATTAAAATCTTTGATTCTCAATTAAACCCTATTGTGTCACTACTTATTAGAATCGTCTCTTTGAGACGATTCAAATGAGTAATAGCACCATAGGATTTGGTGGTAAAATGAGTGAGAAAGTGTTCAATTTGTTCAATTTACCCCCTCTTATCTGGAGCCCTGGCATTATGATAATGGATGTTACATTGATACAGGACAAGAGGAAATGATGTGTGAGCTTAGTCCTACTGCTATACCAGAATACCTAGACAAGAACAGTGACCGTATGAGCATGAGAATGTACGGGGTACCAGGCGGTAACTATGATCAGGTACACACATCGAGTTCCTTCAGGTTTGGGGCTGGAAGGCTATGATTATATTTCCCTCCTAAGTTTTTATTTCCCCTATGTTTTATAATGAATTGTCCTGAAGAAATCAAATTTCTCACATAACTACCCCTGTTTTCTATAGCAAACAACGATGACGAATATTCTTATCTCTAACATGTGTAAGATCACTTGGATGACGTCACTATAACTTCACTATTTACATGTATAACGGCGTTTTGATGTCAACGGGGTTTCAAAAATGCATATTGCTTAAAAAATAGCTTAAATTGTTGGTAATGTAAGAAAAAGAATCTGTCACTCGTTGATGTTTAAGACAAGTTGATCTCAAAGTCGTCTCCTTTCCTTCATAGTTAAATAAGCCATTTGAAAAGTTAAAGGCTCTTTGACAAATGACTTCTTACAGCAGGCTAAGAATAAAGCAGAAAACTTTTAACCTTTTCTCCATGACATGTTTCTAGTATGGAAGATAGATGACCACTTAGAGTAAGTTAAAAGTGAAGCAGAATGTGCCACTTCATGGCATGTTTCTAGTGTTCAAGACAGACGACCACCTAAAGCAGGTTGGAGGTAAAGCAGGATGCGCCTTAACTCATTCAGTCCTAGTGACACATATAAACCTCCTTTACCAAATATGTACCTGTGAAGAGTATACTTGTCCTATGCAAACAGTGAAGTCCCTGATCAGAGCGCTACTGATCAGGGACTTCACAGTTTGTCATTTTGCAATTTATTACAAAGAACAACCCTAAATAGTCTAAAATAGATCAGTCTTTATTGCAAACTGGAATTGTCCATTTGAAATTTCAGGGGATAACGAGTAAAGGCACATTATGCTTAACTTTCAGCCTACTTTAAGCCACCACCTGCCAGCAAATTGGAACCACTTTCTTCAGCAGTGGGATAAATTAAATGAATGAAAATGGGTTAAGCAGTGGCGTGTTTTAACCCATTACCCCATAGTCTATTTCTAGATTTGAAGACAGGTGACCACTTAAAACAGGTTGAAAGTAAAGCAGAATGCGCCTTGAGGCGCATTCTGCTTTACTGTCAACCTGTTTTAAGCTATCATCTTCTAGAAAATAGAAATTATTTCTTATAATATATATTCATAACTGTATAAATTAGAACTATTTTCTTTGGCGGAGGAATAAATCAAATGCGCTAAAAGGCGCTTCTATCAGGTAAAGGGTTAAACCCCATAGTACCTGCCAAAAACATGGCACCTTTGTACCTCTCTAAAATGGTCAAACTGAAACACAGTTCACTAATAGTAGTAAGCTACTAGGTGCCGCCTAAATGTTAACCATTATACTCTTACCATATGTTGAAAACATTGTAGACTCAGATCAGACAGATGATCTGGGTCTGCACTGTTTTCTAACAGGTTATGTCTAACATTCATCTGCACTCTTTCAAAAAAAAGATCCCCCCAAAACTCTTGTTTTATTAGCCAATGTAATAGTCCAGATGATGGACCTTCAAAGTGAGTTGAGCTTTATAATATATGAATATTCAGCATGAGAATGTTAGATATATGTTCTGTTTTAGGCTGACAGAAGTGAGACAATGGTGCGTCAGTTTGAGGCTCAGACACTGCAGATAAAAGAGATGAACCAGGAGTTGACAGACTTGAGGCAGACTCTCGGCTACACTCAGAAAGGTAATGGGTTATTACTCTTTGTCTGTGTGGTACAGATACAGTGGAGAATCTGTTATTCTTTCCCAATAAACGCGTTTACTCTATAACTATTATTTCTATTACAAACAGTTTGGAGCCAGATCAGACGCCGGGTAACCCGGCGTCTGATCAGGCTCCAAACTGTTTGCCACCATGATAAAAATGAAATATCAGAATTGTCCAAAAGTTGTTCTTTTCTACGTTTTAGTGCTTTGCGTTTGTGTACTTTTGCGTTTGAACGGGAAAGAATAACAGATTCTCCACTGTAGTATGGTAAAACGTGTGACAGAAACACTAAAAATAAGGCCTATTGATTATATGAAAGACTGGTGACAGATCAAAGCAAGGAGCTTTCTGTTTTCCTTTAACCTTGCTTTAAGCAGCCACCAGCCTTAACCCTTTACCTCATAGCCTGTTTCTAGTTTTAAAGACAGGTGACCACTTAAAGCATGTTGAAAGTAAAGCAGAATGTGCCTTAAGGCACATTCTGCTTTACTTTCAACCTGCTTTAAGCTAAAATCTTCTAGGTAATATAAAATATTTGTAATGGTAATTGTTCATGAGGGTATAAACTGGAACTATTTTCTTCAGCGGAGGAATAAATTAAATACGCTAAAAGTCGTTTCTATGGGGGAAAGGGTTAAACACCTAATAATCAACACACTTTAGTGAGTTCATGAGTTCTAATGTGCAAAAAGTAAGTTCTCAATGGGGCAAGTTTTTCCAAAGGTATGTCCTTACTAAACCCTATGCTGTCAGGGCCTCCCCTGGGATATATATAAAAAAAAATTCGCCATCACTTAGTCCAAATGAAAAAAAATGGAGCCAAATTTATTTTTTTGAGCCAAAGTTGCAGCCAAGTTTTATCCAAAGTTGGAGCCCAAAATATACCCTATAATTTATACGTGTTTTGCACAGGGACATCAAAATTATTTTCATCTATAATTATATAAGAGGTGGCAGATTAATGTAATAATGTAAATGAGCTTTCTGCATCACAGAAATTTATCTGATTCTTCGATTGCAGCGCGTATTTGTTGCTATTGTTCACTTTCTGATAACTTATTTGCCGAAACTCACGGGAAAATCGTATTCCGTATCGCTGTTATGTTCATTTTACAACTGTCAAGCACACAGCCCATTTCATCCAGTAGTGATTAGTAGCGAAATAGAATGTCTAATTTAATTGGTTTTTTAAAAACAAGATGCTGGGAAATGCCCTTTTAGTAACCAATAAAACAAGGAAAGACACGCGTCTTAGAAGTCCGAATATTGGCGTCTCGCCATTTTGAAGCGATATGCATTTGGGTTTCATTTCGGAAGTTTGTGAGTCTGTTTGTATCTAACGACGCGATTATTAATAAGGATTTGTGATAAATTCAATTCAAAGAAGTTGTATTTGGATTTGGATCCATGTTTAAGGTTCGTTTGTGCAGTATTTTCTGTGAATAATTCCGATTCTAACTGGATCCGTATCAAAGACATTTTTTCCTGTCATGCACTTCGGGCTGTTACAGCCTTGAATCATGGGTGTTTATTCATTCTTTAACATGGTAATTACTCACCTGTATGTCTATTTTAGGGGAAGGAAATGTATGATTCTTCGATTTAGGCTAATATTCCTTGAACTTTACGTAGCTAATTTCCGAAAATCTTTTTAGACCACCGTGTAAAGTTTAATTTTAAATTTTATGCACCCAGCATCAATAACACTCGTGATAGCTCCTTCATTATATGTAGTGTAATCTGATTGGACATTAAACGCTTTTGATCTGTCAATCACGTTGAAGCTAGCCAATTACGCAAGCAGAGTGGGAGATAGGCGGAACAAAGATAAGCCCAAACTATATACGTTACTTGATTATTGTCCTACTCGCGTGTTTGAGTTTTGACACTTGTACTAGCGCCCTGAGTTTATGAGCCAGATACATACAAGTCACTGATGAAAAAAAATTACCTTATAAATTTCTTGTCGCAATCAATTTTGCCAGAGCTAAAATTTTATCGCCACTTTGAAATTTTCTTTGCATTTGGCGACAAATGCGAATCCCAGCGGAGTCCCTGGCTGTGACAACTCGATTCTAATGAGTAGTCACACAATACAAATTTATGGATTTGTTCTTCTCTTCTGATGTATGGTTAATGTGGCTAAAACATGGATAGATAAGTAAAAAACATTAACCTGGCTATCTTTTGTGACACTAATTTGGCCATCTCTTGTGACATTAATCTGGCTGTTAGCTGGAATAGGGTTCAGGTTAACTTCTAGATCAATATATTCCAAATTTAGAACAAAAAGAAATTATCTCTTTTATAATTAGTCATGCAAGAGGTAATAAAGGAAATAGCTACACAAATATCTATATACACAAGTGTGTCTGTTCCTTCATTGATTCGTCCACATTTAAGATACACTCCTTGTTCGTATGTGTGTAAAAAAATATACACAGATGAATATGTACCATAAGAAATATTTTCTCTGTCTTAAAAGATTGTAGCTAAATGTAGGCTGAAAGAAAAGCAGAATTTGCCTAAGGCACATTCTACTTTATTTTCAAACAGGGGTGAGTTCATTTAAGCGCGGGCGCCACGTGGCGTTTTGCGAAACTCTTGAGTTAGCGCTATTGAACGATAAGTTTTCACAAAACGTTTTGAAAGTTCGCCTAACGAGAAATATAGGTGACTCGCTTGTGTTAGCTAAGCTAACAAAAATGACGACTAGGGCTCAATTCGGGATTTCAAACGGCTGAGGGTTCTGTTTAAGACAGTAGTACCTACCGTCTTTATCGCGAAAACATGGAAAATATCGACATCTATTCCAAATCTATATTTATAGTAATAAATGATCACTGCATGATCCAAAGCAAGCGTAATTACACAATTCGTTCCACAATTATAAGTAACTAACAAAGATATATCACTGCAGTGACCATAGTGCAGAGGTTTCGCGTCCGACTACCATGTCGTGGGTAGCCGGTTCGAATCTCACAGGACACTATCCTTTTTTTTTTTCACCACTTTTTTTTTTTTTTTTAAATAATCATCATTATTATTTCCATAGATTCGTTTCTTTTATACAGTGGAGAAAACATTATTATTTCCCCCAATAAACGCTTTTTACGTTAAAACCTTATCCGTTGCAAAAGTTTGGAGCTAGATCAGACGCCGGGTAATCCGGCGTCTGATCTGGCTCTGAAAATTTTGCCACTCAGCTTAAAATTGATTATCAGGATTGTCAATAAGTTGCCATTTTAATGCAATGTGTACACGCAAATTTATGCGTTTGGTTGCGTTTAAACGGGAAAGAATAACTTTTTCTCCACTGTACCAATAACTGCTTAACACTTCACTGCCTAGCTTTTCCTGCGATTTTACTCCTTCGCCGTTTCATTGCCGTCTTTAATGTCTGCAATATCGTTTCAAATTTTAGGCAGTATGACTGACAAAATTTCAATACGAGTGCCGCATACTTTTTGCAAGTTTTAGCTTAAAACCCCATTCTGATTTAACTTAATTATTAATAAAACAAGTTTGCAAAGTTTGGATCCATAACAGACAAATTAGGGTCTGGTTTGGATACAAACTGTTTGACACAACATGATGCTGCGTGTCTTCGCTGGTTATTAACGGGAGGAAAAATAGCAAATCGGACAGGCTAATATTTAAATCAGTATAAAAAAAATCAAACTCCACTGTTTTTCAATTCATATTATAATAGATTAAATGACTTTAACTTTTCCCCCATGTAACTTCAAACGGACAATTCCAGTTTCCAATTTAGCTGAGCACACCATAATTATACTAGTTAGGGTTTGTTTTTTCAATATATTTAAATATGAGACAGTAGAGACCCTGACCAGAGGACTCCTTTTAGTCCTTTTGGAGCCCTTTGATTTGAGTCTTCTGTTTGCATAGGACAAGATACACTATTTGCAGAGAACGCCTACATGCCTGCCTATTGTTTATATAGAGAGTGTTATTTTCTTGCTAGTTGTTTTTAATTGTTCATATTGATCGTGTTATTGTTGTTAATTATGTGATTTGTATGAAATGCTTCTTTGAGGGCCTCGCTGTAGATTAGTCTCCTGACTAAGTGAGTTACCCTCGTAAAATATAGCCGTTCATTCATTCATTCATTCACACAGTTTGGATCCTGATCAGACGTCGTGTAACGCGGCGTCTGATCGGGATCCAAACTGTTGGCAAACACGGCGTTAGGTGCCATTGGGAGTGAAACATGTTAAAGCCTGCTGAAATGCAAGAAAAAGTCTCCAATTAGAAGGTTTCCTTCTTATTATCAGCCTGCTCTAAAATACTAACACTGAAATAAGCAAATAACTTTAAGATTCAAATAATAAAAGCTAGAGTCGATACGGCTAATTCCGTACAGCTTTGGATGCGGTCCTTTCTAACTTGGTGTGAGCGACGCGTGACACAAATATGGGTCACATATATGTGATCACGCGTGTTTGGTTCATATTTGGCATATGTCAAAATAAACGATTTTGATTGGATATCAGAGGTTATGTGTAAATCTTTGACAGTTGCTGAGGTATGGTTATTTCGTACAGGCAGCGGGTAATTCCGTACAATCAATATGTGTTCAATGTCTATCACTTTCAGGTAAATTTATTTATATTTTTACGAGTTTTTCATTGCCTAATATACCCCTTGTATATAACTAGAATACATGATAAGAAGCGAATAATGGATAATGAAATAAAAACAAAAAATACATGTAGATCTACCTAGATCTATAAGTTCGTAGATCTACACAAATGTGTTTCAAACTGCAGTACTGCTTATGGTATTGTCAGCTTGACTTCATAAAGTCTTTCATTTTAAGAAAAAATATTGGAAAATAAATCGATCAACAAAGTATCTGATACAGCTGAGTCCTTTTTAAATCTTATTTTGCAAATTCAAAATACCCCACAGTAAACAATATTACTCTTCACGTTCACAGCCTTTTTATACGCCCGTCTTATACGCCCGTCTTCAGACGGGACGTATTATGTCGTGGCGCTGTCCGTCCGTCTGTCCGTCCGTCTGTCCGTCCGTTAACTTTTTCATGTCCGCTCTCTAACTCAAACAAATTTAGTCTAATCCTTTTGAAACTTGGTCAGAACGTGTATGACCATAATATCTCGGTCAAGTTCGATAACCAGCAAGATTGCCCCAGACATTCAAGAGTTATGCCCTTTTTTGTCAAAAACGGGCATATTAGTTTGTCCGCTCTCTAACTCAAACAAATGTTTTTTAATCCTTTTCAAACTTTGTCAGCATGTGTATGACCATAATATCTCGGTCAAGTTCGATAACCAGCAGGATTGCACCAGGCATTCAAGAGTTATGCCCCTTTTTTCCTAAAAAACGGGCATATTTTAGTTTGTCCGCTCTCTAACTCAAACAAATTTATTTTAATCCTTTTGAAACTTTGTCAGCATGTGTATGACCATAATATCTCGGTCAGGTTCGATAACCAGCAGGATTGCCCCAGACATTCAAGAGTTATGCCCCTTTATTTGTAAAAAACGGGCATATTTTAGTTTGTCCGCTCTATAACTCAAACACATTTATTTTAATCCTTTTGAAACTTGGTCAGCATGTGTATGACCATAATGTCTCTGTCAAGTTTGATAACAAGCAGGATTGCACCAGGCATTCAAGAGTTATGCCTCTTTTTTCGTAAAAAACGGGCATATTTTAGTTTGTCCGCTCTATAACTCAAACAAATTTATTTCAGGCCTTTTGAAACTTGGTCAGCATGTGTATGACTATAATGTCTCGGTTATATTTCATAACCAACAAGATTGCCACAGACAGTCAAGAGTTATGTCCCTTTTTTCATCTAAAACGGGCATTTTTTAGTTTGTCCGCTCTCTAACTCAAACAAATTTATTCCAATCCTTTTGAAACTTGGTCAGCATGTGTATTACCATAATGTCTCAGTTATGTTCTATAACCAGCAGGATTGCCCCAGACATTTAAGAGTTATGCCCCTTATTTTGTCAAAAACGGGCATTTTTTAATTTGTCCGCTCTCTAACTCAAATAAATTTATTCCAATCCTTTTGAAACTTTGTCAGCATGTGTATGACCATAATGTCTCGGTCAAGCTTCATAACCAGCAAGATTGCCCCAGACATTCAAGAGTTATGCCCCTTTTATCGTCAAAAACGGGCATTTTTTTGTTTGTAGCTCTCTTTCTCAAACAAATTTATTCCCATCCTTTTGAAACTTGGTCAGCATATGACCCCTAACTTTCAGGGTTCTTCCCCTTTTGTTTTTACCTTGATAGGGTTTTGGTATGACTACATTCTAAGATCGTTTTGACGGGCGTATAATGTGCCCGGCTTGCGGTGCTCTTGTTATAATCGTTGCTACGATTCAAAGTCTTTTATATTTGAGTACCTCTAAGACGTGTCACGTAGTATTGAGGGCGTCTTACATTTGTAGATTATCGTATGCAATTGGGTTCAAATATAGAGCCTGTTAGAATTTGAAAATACATTGCACATTGGTACAAACAAGATTTATGATTGCTAAAGCAGGATGAAACTATTTCAGAAAGGGGGCTTTATGTGTTACTGCCACCCTGCTCTAGATGCAAGTTTCTGTATAATTTGGCGCTTCTGTTTGTATCAATGTCAAGAAGTGATTAGTTAGGTTAGATATATAAACTCTACATACACCTGTATCAGGTGTTCACTAAATTAAGTATTATGTTGATCTTTAAAGACATGTAACCGCTAACTGCAGGAAAAATACAATGCAGAAACCTATACGTATATAGGCACTTTCTGCATTACTTATGCATTAGCTTTGACTGTGGTTTATAAAAGTTAACAGTAAGTGTATCAAACAGTTTGGTTGAATTTGAGATGTCGGGTTACTCGATGTCTCATCTAGATCTTAACTGTTGTCATGATAGACACCCCATACTTTTTGCAGCCTTTCTGTATGATAGGCCCTGCATGTCTTACTGCTTTGATAGCATCTAGCAGATGTCTTGTGTGTATTTTTGGTGCATGACTATGAAAGAACAAAATAAGCAGAAAATGACATCAATATTTAATTTCAAAGGTCTGTAGATTATATGTAAAGAGATTTCAGTAAGAGGTCATTTTTATTTCTTCACACATTTCCAAAAGCTCTGTGTCGCCCGTCATACGACCATATGTGTTGGCCAGGAAGACAACACTTTTAACATCCTGCATTCTTGATATCAAAATAAAGATGACTTGGACATTTGATTGTTCCTGGCATCGTTTTAAAAGTGTCAAGTACACATCATCTATAAGACTGTGTTGAAAGACCCACTCCTGATCCACAAGTTCTTTTAGTGTTTCTTCAATTTGTCCGTAATCAGTAACTTTAGATCTATTCCCAATTTCTCTGTCTCTTACAATGTTGATTATGCCATTCATATTTACCTGAAATAAATACTTAATGTAAATAATCGTTTTAGATTTCCATAATTTGTGATTTTGCAAAATAATATCAACTCTGAGAAGCTGTTGAAATAAGTAGATACATATTTCTAGATCTATATCTAATTAAAAAATTTAAGCTGACAGGTCAATAATTTTCTGATTCTGTCAGTGACGTACATAATGTGTACGGAATAACACACTTTCAACATTTTGAAAAAATAATGGTTCGGGTAATTCCGTACACTTTTATTTTCTATTAATTCTATTCATGTACGGTTTTCGATTGACAACATAAATATTTTTTCAAATTTTGAATAAATAAAGTATCATACAACAGCAAATATCACTTGATTACCTGATGGAATTAATGTAGTTTCTCCTTTTCTTGTGCTCCGGTACAAGTAGCGGTATCTCTGCAAAATCCGGGGCAGACGATGTTTTTAAAAGTGGCGCGTCAAATTGCTGTCAAATGAAATGCAATGCAGTGACATGAAATCTACATGTTTCTATAAATAGGTTCGATCTGACAGAGACTTTAATAAGGCAAATATTTTTAACAAGTGTCATTAAGATTCAATGAGATTTGTAGCCGGGAATTAAACTGCTCATGTATGTTAAAAGTACTGTAAACACGGAAATCGACAGTATGTCATTAGCTGTTATATTTAAGAGTACGGAATAAGCTGCATGTACGACATTAGCCGTATCGACTCTAGTCAATTACTGAAATAAGCAAATGCCTAGCAAATGTCAGCTTAACCCTTTACCCAATAAGGCACATTCTGCTTTACTTTCAGCCTGCTTTAAACTACCAGCTGCTAGACTATATAAAATATTTGTTATTGTAATTGTTCAGGTGGGTATAAACTGGAACTATTTTCTTCAGCGGGGTAATAAATAAGATACGCTAAAAGTCGATTTTATGTGGGAAGGGTTAAAGCACTCTGACAGTAAATTCATAGAGAAACATTTTGAAATCAACTTGGTTCTTCATACATGTAGTACAAAAACCAGAAATAATACTAAACCTTCCATCTCTGCAGTTAAAAGGTAACTCTACAGTAGAACAATGTGTTTAGACAAATACTACAAAGTACAATACCCCCTCTCTACAACATTACACCCATGTACTGAGAGACTAAGGCTGTGTGTGTTGTTGGGAAGGAGTTGTTATGGGAGGGGAAATTTAGACTGGGATTACCTTTGCGAACAGCTTGAATCCACATCAGATGCGGCGTAATGCCACGTCTGGTCTTGATTCAAGTTGTGTATCTCTCGTCATTATATATTTATTCTGTCAAAATGTCCATTAATATGTTACTTTGAGTGAAACCAACCGACGACAACTTTAAGCAGAGGATATTGCAGCAATGAAAGCTTAAGACATACTTGGCTTGTTTGGGAAACAGCGGTAAGCATTGTTTTAAATAGGGAATCCTTGTTCAGCGGGCCGTTGTAGTGAGGGAGCACTGTAAAAATCCAAATAATATAGACTGAGAAAACTTCGGAGATGCAGAAAGCTCCTAAATCTTTCTGCATGTTTATGCTATTCACTCAGCTGCCAGATGCCATTATAAGTCAACCAGTGTATCTTGTAATTGACGCTTAATATAAGTGGACCTGGCTGTACCCTTTCAGCATTCGCGTTTAACCCTTTCACTGCTGTGATGTCGTTTGCTTTAAAATAATTGTCGTCTGCTTGAATTTCTAAAAAATGAAATTAAGCGTAAATTTTACCTTTAAAAATGGACACGAATTGCCAACAGTTTGGAAAATGATCAGATATTATAATGCAGTGTCTTATCTGAGCTAGAATTGTTTTCTGTTATAAAAAAAGCAATAACAATATTTCACTATAACTCTGGTAACACCGTGTTCTGAGCGATAAATAGCCAATGTCACTCTTGTTTAGATATACATTTTTAATACCAAACAAAAACGAGTGAAGACCTCCTGGAGGACCCTTTGATTTGGATCTAGATCTACACTCTAAGCTTAGGACAAGTGTACTCTCCAGGAGTAGAATTGTAAATGAAATTTCTGATTTGGGTTCCCTACAAAGTCGCTGATGGGGTGTATATTCAGTTTATTGCCGATTTGTTTAAACCTGATTTTACCTTTTCATTTTTAATAACGTAACCCAATATTTACTTGACGCAGATCATCTTACATGTACAGGTAGATCTATATGAAATACTACTCATATTGTACTTTCAGTATGATATGTAATTTTTAATTTTTTGAATTCTTTTAACACCACCCTGTATCAAACAGGTTGTGTTTAGTGATTAGGGGCTACACTGATCTTTCATTTTAGTTGAAAATATCTGGATAACAACACAACAAGGAAAGTTGGTCTTTATTTTTTGTATATTACTGGTAGATCGCTATATATTTGCTTTTTAGGCGGATTCACCATTCAGGTTATCTATTTCATTCGGCGAATTGTTCATAGCGCAAATACACTAGCACCCCTTGAAATGGGTAAATCTCCTTCACAAAGAGTAGACGAAACGTTTTGTGGCGAACTTAGCGTTCATAAGTAGCTTTCACCGAGCAAAACGCCACCGGCAAGAGGTTCGCCCTAATGAACGCAGGGCAGATTTAAGTAACCTATCTTCAATACTAGAAACAGGCTATGGAGTAGTGGGTTAATAAGAATTGATATTTATTTGCAGCTCTTAGCAATGAGGTGTACAGAAGACCCCAGGATGCAGATGGATCAAGGTAACTATAGATTCATGGATTCTTGCTATGCATCAGCAGGTCTGTAAGTTAGAAAGAGTTAAAACTAAAAGTCTCCATTTTCTTGTTTATGGCCTCCACCAAATCCTATGTTGTGATAAATCATTAAACTAAATAAAGATGCTTTTTAACACCTTTTATTTATTCCCCCACTAAGGAAAATAGTTCCACGTTGAACAGATATGAATAAGTGCCATAAGAAATATTCCAGCAGATGATTGCTTAAAGCTGGCTGAAAAGCCTGAGGCACATTCTGCTTTACTTTTAAAATTACTTGTGTCTTAAGGTGCAATCTGCTGTCAAATTTACTTTTAAGCTACCATCCCCTAAGATATGATGCATAATCATGACTGTATAGAGAGAAACCTTTTCCTTTATCATGGGTTCAAATAAACAAGAAATATCTTTAAAAAAGATATTCAGCGGAATGGGTGGTGGAATTCATGCTGTTGATGTGTGTGCAAAATTGTATGAAATTGGAGGTTTTCAAAGAATTGTAATATCTTGGATTGAAAAGCAAAAAATACACATTCAAGGATATAGCATAACTCTGACTAAAAAACTTTAAATGTACAGAAATGCAAAACAATAATATAACCCATATCCTAGCTACTGGTAGGAGATCCTCAGATTAAACTATATTGTTCTATATATCAAACTTCATTCATGGGGAGTTTCTTGAAACAAACTATAACTAGATAAACTGTGCATGCCCATACACCTCACTCTTGTAAATAAATTATGAAACAACACAATTGTGTTTAACTCACTTGAGGCCATTTATTACATTGCTATCAATGTATGGTAAATTTGTACAAATAGTTAACAATTAAAAAAAATTGGGAGTAAACCATTATTAAACAAAACACCTAGCAACCACTGTCTATCTATAAATAGACAGTCACCTCTGCTAGCATATCTTAAAATAGAAACATGATGTCATCAGCTCAGTATTACACACTGCCTTACACTCACATCAGTGCATAAACCTGCCAGGCTGCATGCAGTTTCAGGGCTCCAGATAAGAGGGGAGTAAATTGAACAAATCTAACATTTTCTCACTCATTTCAGCACCAAACCCTATGGTGCTCTTAATTCTAAATTTCTGATCAAATATGATTGGTTCAAATGTTTGTCTAAATAGAAATGTGTGTGTAAATAGATAATAGACAGCTCTGCTGAAAAATTGTAAAAATGTGTATTTATGAGGTTTTGGGTTAAGAAACAATTGCAACAGTTCAGCAACAACACTTGCATATATTGTTTAATATTCAGTGCTCCAGATAAGAGGGAGTAAGCTGAATGAACAGAATAAGTTCTCCTTAATTTCAGCACAAAATGCTATGGTGAATATACACATATGAAAAGGCTTAAAAAGACAATACTGAGGAAAAGTTACATCAAAATATTTAATGCAAACATATAGAAATTTGGTTTTGAAATACAGTAAAACCTCTCTATTAAGACCTAGAAAGAAGGCTAATTGACTGCATAGAAGACAGGTGACAGCTTAAAGCTCAACGGACGAGGGGAGCTTTCTGTTTTACATGCATTTTACATGCAGTCACCTACCTTAAGCACCTGATAATTAGCTCACTTTAGAGGTCATAATAGAGGTTTTACTGTACTGACTACTCCCTTTGATCTGAAGCCCTTATACTAATACAGTAAAACCTCGCTTTTACGATCACAAAAAGAAGGCTAATTATCTGTATAAAACACAGGTGAGAGCTTAAAGCAATGTGAAAGTGAAACAGAAAGCTCCTGTAGGAGCTTTCTGTTTCACTTTCACGTTGCTTTAAGCTCTCACCTGTATTAAACGACTAATAATTGACACAATTTAGCGGTCGTAATAGAGAGGTTCTACTGTATAGTGAATGTAGCTGATTAATATCTTCAATTTATTCCATCAATGAAGAAAATTGTTCCACTTTATACAGTCATGAATTTGTAGCATAAGAAATATTTTCTATATCCTAGCTTAAAACAGGCTGAAAGTAAAGCAGAATGCACCTTCAGTCTCATTCTGCTCTACTTTTAACCTGCTTTAAGAGATCGACTGTCTTTAAAACTAGAAACAGGCTTTTGGGTAATGGGTTAATAAACAGACTTGTGGTCTGGGAGTTGCATAAAACCATTATGTAAATATCGTAATCCACTAGTGGAATATCGTTCTTTGGGCTCCGGCCCAGTCTGTTCACCCACAATTAAGCGCTGCATGTAGAGGGTCAACAAATGACGTCATTTGCTATGGCGTTAACATAAACAACTTAACATTTTGGTGGAAAATCTATATAGCTGAGGGTCTACAAACTACGGCTTCAATCAATTTAATAGGTGCTTAAAATTGTTATGTGATAAATAGAATCTCCCATTCCTGCTCATTATTTATCATTTTTAATAAACTCGTTGACTAAAATGAATATCACACTCGCCAAGGCTCGCGTCATATCATTTTAGTCAACTCATTTATTTCAGGTTGGCCTCCTTCAATGTGTCCCAGAGATCTGGTAGAGGTGCTATACAGAGTGATAATGACAGTGACGTTGATCTATCAATGGGTGGTCATCACAGAGAAAATGTTTGATTTGTTGAAATAACTACCTCTTATCTGGAGCCCTGTGTTGAAGTCTTTGATCCTAGAAGCACTCTTACTCCTGCATCTTCTAGGATCAATGACTTCAACAGGGATGATGTGTATACTGATATAGACCTCGATGATAAGAGTGCTCCTAAAATATCCACAGATTTTACTACAGACGGGGAGGTATCCTCCAACCAGTCAGCTGATATCATAGCGAAGACGAAGTACAGGATGAAAAGTCTGGAGAAAGAGGCCAAGGTGGGTTGATATGTATAGTTGATGCATGTGTTTGAGAACCATTATAGTAGAATTGACAGGTAGTCTTTAAAGATGGAAGCTAGCTACAGGATAAAAGTATGGCAAAAAGCTCCTAAAGCAGCTTTCTGCATTTAATTTTGTTCTGTGATAATCATTTACCTGTCTTTATTTCTTAACTCCTTAGCCTATTTCTAGTCTTATGATACATGTTCATGGCTGTACAAATAGGGACTATTTTCTTCAGTGGATGAATACATGAAATGGGCTAAAAGGCGCTTCCATTGGAGAAAAGATTAACTCATTGATCTCTAGTGCCACATATTTACATCTTTCACATTAAACTTTTAATCATTACTAAATTATCGGCTGTGTTCGTTAAGAAAATTGAACAATGCAGATTTAACTTTAGCATATTTCAACTAGCTTTGTTTGTTTGTGCATGCATTTAACCCTTTACCGTTTAGACTGTTTCTAGTGTTGAAGATATGTGACCACTTAACCCTTTGAACCCTAGTCCCGCATATAGGCGTCCTTTTCAAACAGTGTACAGTAAAACCTCTCTATAACGGCCACTAAATTGTCTTAAAAATTAGGTGTTAAGAACAGGTGACTGCTTAAAGAAAGGTGACAGTAAAACAGAAAGCTCCTGTAGGAGCTTTCTGTTTTACTGTCATCTTGCTTTAAGCTGCCACCTGTCTTTTATACAAACAATTAGCCTTATTTGAGTGGTTGTTATAGACAGGTTTTACTGTACATGTGAATAGTACACTTGTCCTGTGCAAACAGTGAAGACCCAGATCAGAGGGTTCCGAAAGGAGCCCTCTGATCAGGGTCATCACTGTTTGTCATAATGTCAAACATTGACAAAAACATCCAATGAAAGTCTGAAATAGACTAGACTAAAATGGAAACTGGAATTGTCCATTTAAAGTTTCAGGGAGGAAAGAGTTAAAGCAGATTGAAAGAGTAAAGCAGACTGCATTTTAAGGCACATTCTGCTTCACTTGCAGTCCACTTTAAGTTACCATCTACTAGAACATAGAAAATATTTCTTATGATACATATTCCCGACTATATGAATTGGAACTATTTCTGTCAGTGGAGGAATAAATTCAACTCATAAAAGGTGCACATATTTCGTAATGGGTAAATGCATTTGATGCATGTCTTCCATAGACAGTCACTAGCCTTATATCTATCTCTTCAGAACCTAGAACGAGCTTATGTAGACTTCCACTACCAGGTTACTAACCCATCGTCTTTACCAGAACCAGGGCAGCACTCACTGAAGAGAAGTAAATCTGACCACTCAGAACATTTTGGTAAACTATAGTCACACATTTATCTGTCCTCATGCAAACCTATACATCCCTTTACCCCATAGTCTGTATCCAGTTTTGAAGAAATATGACTGTTTAAAGCAGGTTGAAAGCAAATAGACTAGTCGGATTTCTAGAAATTGTGAATAATAAAAGAGTAGTAACCATTTCGTGTTAAAAGTTGGCAAACAGTTGTTTTTACATAATTTGGGTGTGCTGAATCCAAATATGCCGTTTGACAAGCTGTATTTTCAGTTTTAAGGTCAAAATGGCGGAAAACAAAATGGCCGCTAAAAACTCTATTTTAACCCCTCTAAACTTGTGAATAATCAAAAATATTAAGCATTTCCTGTTAAACGTTGGCAAACAGTTGTTTGTACAAAACTTTGGTGTGCTTAATTTAAATATGTCATTTGCCAAGCTCTGTTTTTAGTATTTTAGGTCAAAATGGCGGAAAACAAAATGGCCGCCGAAATTCTTTTTGTAATCCCCTAAACTTGTAAATAATCAAAGAGTATTAGGCATATCGTGTGAAAATGTAGCGAACAGTTGTTTTGACATAATTTGAGTCTGTGGAATCCAAATATGCCATTTGATAAGCTCTGTTTTCAGTATTTAAGGTCAAAATGGCGGAAAACAAAATGGCCAACGAAATCTCTATTTGTAACCCCCTAAACTTGTAAATAATAATGGAGTCATAGACATCTTGTGTTAAAAGTTGGCAAACAGTTGTGTTTAAATAATTTCGGTGCGTTGAATTCAAATATTTTAGGAGCAATTTTACAATTAGTCCTCCACCAAAAATGTCATTTTATGGCCAGGTTAGTGTCACAAGAAATGCCTGAAATGGTCAGATTAATGTCACAATAAATGGCCAGGTTAATGTCACAAGGGATGGCCAGTCCAATTCTTCGAAAATACCAAAACGACTTGTGGACAGATTCTAAAGTTTACCCTAACCCTAGATTTTTGTGGCGGACTAATTGTAAACCCTAGCCATATTTTATTTGTCAATCTCTATCTTTAGTATTTAAGGTCAAAATTTCGGAAATACAAAATGGCCGCCGAAACTCTATTTGTAACCCCCTAAAATTATACTGTGTTAGGCACATGGTCAACACGATGATAATTACTTGTATTAGCGGCAAAATAGCGTAATACTGTAACAAAATTTTTGGAATCTTAATATCATTCTGCCCATCCGCATCTGAGATACTGGTATTTCAGGTACATGTACAATGTATAAGGTGGACAGAAATATCGATATTCCCGGCAGCAACAAACTTTTAATCAGATATACATGTATGATCACAATTGTTTTAGATAGCAATGTCCTTAATATCTAATTTCAAGTGATAATGTACACTAAACATACTCATGTTATTACATATAGCTTTAGATGGAGTTTCAATAATGTATACATTCCAAGGTATCAGTCGATTCATGCAGTTGCCTCTGTTAGTCTGCTGCGTGTCTCTATTTTACCGATAGTGATTTCTTTTCATTATTCCTATGTCTAACATTTATTTTTTCAGATAAGGATATATACTACATCACAATTCTTTGTTTTCAAAAAATAACATACGAGCGTAGATCCAATAAAACAAGATTATTCTTGAATACCGCAATAAGCACATAATGGTAACATTCATATTTTGTATTGTCGGTGTAGAGCAAATGTCGTTATCATAGTTATGTCACCATTCAAAGGAAGTATGCATATCCTACATAAGTGTAATAGTGCATATGTAAGTAGCAAAGCATACGTTTGCACTGTGAAAAGAAAATATCAGTCTCGATCGGGAATCACCTGTCCATTCTATATGCCCTTATTCAGGATATTGACAGTTTTTGCTGAAATAACATGACGGTTCAGTTTCGTTCAGATTTAAAAGCATAATCACTTTCAAAGAAATACTGTTTAAAGATACAAACTGTTTAAAGTACATGCAGCGCAGTAGAGTCGATTCAAGGTACCGGACATGCACATGTACTAGAGCTGTCCGATATATGGAAGAGATTTTGCTCATTAACAGAAACTGCGGGTGTAGAAGAACCTCTTTGAAGGAGAAGCTAGTTTCACATGTCAAAGAATCACAATTCTGGGCATTAACAAACATTACTTGTGCCTTTGATAAGTTTGAACCTTAATTAAATCATGGTTTAGTCACATATGGCACCGAAGAGTAATCCCTATGGCATGTTTATAACCATGGCGATGACTTATTTCCTGGGGATGGTATATGTTGCCTTCAAGGTGAGATCTGACATTATGACACATCCATTGTATAAAGAGTTTATAATTAATGAGAATGAGATGATATATTCTGTGCCTGAGAGTCTCTTTCTGGTTTTTTTCGCTTGATGTTTGGAGGGCAGAGGTTGATCCAGACTTATCCAGAGGGCGACAAACAGGCATATGTGTCTTGTCCTGTATTGTTCAATGCTGAGAATCTTGGTACGCAGTATCGAAACTGCAAACCAAGATTCTAAGCACTGGACAAGATCAGGTCTATAACATCAGTGGAGGCAAACAATGGACCCAAAACACCACGCCATGGCAAATACCCTCATCGGGCAGCTAGATCACGGGAACTTACCCAATTATTTAACAATACAGGCCACATGATCAGTTAGAATAATGTCCTGCAAGTTGACACTGCTCTTGCCGAAAAGACATTGGCAACAATGAATCCAGAGACTGGGCAGTAACGCCGCCAAATTTCATTCATGATATATTTGTCTACTTAACATGTGATAACACTGACATCGATGATGCCAGTTTTGGATGGCAGAAATAAGTGTCATGCTACCCAGCTAGTTTGGTGGCAAAGGGGTCCAGAATCCGACATGGGTTTGCAAGATCTACGCCCATTAAGACCTACATAACAGGTCCTTGAAATAATGGAGGCGATTTTACCAGCGGGAATACCAGAGGCTAAGAGGGAGCCAATGTCAACAAATGAAACAAAAAGGAAATGGTTCTCTGAAACATCTTATAACCTTTCACCAATCCGTTCGATGGAGAGCGATATGGCGTTTTTTCATAAGCCAACAAGATGACTCTGATTCAAGAAGAGTTGGCTGGACACGGAGCAATTAGACCCTGGTAATTAGAAACCAGGAGATGTAGGTTGTATGCAAATTATACAAGTTCCTGCACATGAATTAGATTTATTCAAGCTCCTGCACATGATTTAGACACGCTAAATACAGTTGTCAGGCGGTGTTGCTCTTGCTCTCGGGTTAACAATATGTTGTGTTGACAGTTGATGAGGCACTGCTTTGAAAGTTGAAGAGGCTTAGGTGGGAAAAACATGAGTATAAAAGTGCTTGTTTGTAAATATTTGTGGACTTTATACTTGCCTTCAATTGTCTGAAATCTATAGGGCAAGACGAGTAACCAAGTAGACTGCTCGATGTATGGACAGAGGGCCACACCCTTGCCCTAGAGCAGCAGAACAAGTCTTAGCATGGAAGAACTATGCAAGAGGAATGAGGACGCATATACTTACTCTTAAAGCATTATGAAGAATGATGATGCCACAATTTCTAAACTCCATCCAGGATAAAGACAGTGAACTGTGCATTTTTTTCTGTATATTCTATGGCGTTAATCTTGCAAATTGCTTATATCTTCATTTTTGGGTAGCATACAGTTACACAGAAGTAAGTGAGTACTAACGTGGTTCTTAATTTGAAATCAACATATTTACGACAGTATGATTTGCCACAAAACTCATTGAAATAGAAAAACGTATTTGCGATTTTATTGCAGAATGCAGTTGTTCTAAGGTAGCCATCTTGAATTTTAAAAGACTCATAGATACAAAGAATCAATTGAATAATATCATCATTTTAAATTTGAATATTACATAATCAAAATGTACTTTACGACACAAAAGCATTGAAAAGTATAATTCTTTGCAACTTTATTGATAGATGCAATTATTCTGTATATTCCATTGTGGCCATCTTGGAAAACGGCGACCATCTTGATTTTTAAGGTGGCTAACGGGTTTTTCAAAAGAGCAATCCCCAAGGAGTATGTGTGCACATTTTGTGCTTGTTATTCTCCTCAAGTTTGCGACTATCTGCTTCACTAATTTCAAAAGTGTAAGTAAAGTGTTCACACGTGTTTGTTAGAAAGTATTTATTGGTGTCCATTTTGATTTCTGCCATCTTCCAATTATATGCTAAAGATACCACTAGACAGGCAGCCAAAATGAGTTTGACACCAATTTACTTTCTGGTGAGTTTTTTTATTATCATTATCATTTTGCTGCTATAAATAACGACGTGTATGTTTGATTTGCTACATTCAGTTTTCTTCGGCAGTCATTTTGTTTCTGCCATTTTTCCTAACCATTGATGTATAATTCGAAATGCCGTAGAATTACATTCCACTTTTCAGAATTTTGCCTTTTTAACAGACAATGTTAATATTATGCTCATATTTCCGATTTAGTATACCTTTATTTGATTGGAAATAGCGTTTTATGGCGGCCATTTTGTTTTCCGCCATTTTGACCTTAAAAACTAAACCAGAGCTTGGCAAATGGCATTTTTGGATTCAGCACACCCAAGTTATGTACAAACAACTGTTTGCCAACTATTAACACGAAATGCCTACTACTCTTTGATTATTCACAAGTTTATTGGGGTTACAAATAGAGTTTTCGGCGGCCATTTTGTTTTCCGCCATTTTGACCTTAAAACTGAAAATACAGCTTGTCAAACGGCATATTTGGATTCAGCACACTCAAATTATGTAAAAACAACTGTTTGCCAACTTTTAACACGAAATGCCTAGTGAGGTCAGAATTCTCCAAAATCCGCCTAGGCTAAAAGCAGAATGCGCCTTTAGACACATTCTGCTTCACTTTCAGCCTGCTTTAAGCCACCATATGCAAGAATATAGAAAATAGTTTCGATGATATATATATTTCATGACTGTATAAACAGTGTACTAATTAATAACACACTTGTGTACTCATTAACAAACAGTGTACTAGAGGATGGTACACTTGCAATATGCAGTGTGGACCTCTGATCAAAGGGGTCTTGTAGGATGCACTATTCTCATTTTGAAATATATTGTAAGTAACAACCACAGGGCTGCCATAAGTTGTTTTAAAGTTTAATACTTGTGCTAAGGTGCTGAAAGTTTGTATGGAGGTTCATTAGGGGTCAAACATTGATGGTATGAAGTTGAAATTTAAAAATAATTTTAATATTTGTCAATTTTTGACATGTTTTGGACTTAATTGTTTTGACTACAAATCACCAGGTTTCAAGTTTGGACGGGTTGTTTTAACCCATTCCCCCATAAATACGTCTTTTTACGCCATTTATTTATTCCTCCACTGAAGAAAATAGCTCCAATTTATACTGTCAAAAATAAAAATCATAAGAAATATTTTCTATATTATAGCAGATAATAGCTTAAAGCAGGCTGCTTTAAGTGGTCATATATCTTCAAAACTAGAAACAGGCTATGAGGTAATGGGTTAAAGTTTAATATAACTAGACTAAGACTCACCATTCATTTAATAATCTTTCTTAACTGAAAACTGATTTGCTTTCGATACAAGATGTTTTTTAGACTTAAACTTTAAACAGGCGAGCATCAGGTGGCTTTGACACCCATTTCTGGTTAACTACAAATTTCAGATCATTAAACTTCTTTAAATTAATAATTTACTTCATATATAGTATAAAAGTATAGGAAAATATCTTTCATATAGGGTAAATGAACAGATCAATATATATTGGGGTAGCGAAAATGTATGGGTGGCGAAATGTCCAGGGTAAAATCTGCTAGGTAGCGAACTGACAGGCGCGAACACAACAGGGTAACGAAACGTCCAGTAACCTGAATATGTACCAAAATAAATATTTTCTTTATCCTAGCAGATGTTTGCTTAAACTTTTAAAGCAGGCTGAAAGTAAATCAGAATGAGCCTTAAGGCGCATTCTGCTTTACTTTCAGACTGCTTGAACTGACCTCCTGTCAAATTAGAAATTGGCTATTGGGTAATGTATTAAGTTTTCTGGACTCTTTGTTGAATTGGTTATAAAATTGTTACTGATGTTTCTAATTAAATGTTTTAAATGTTACAGGTAGTAGAGGAAATCTTGTAGCTCCCCCATGTCCTCAACCCCCTATCAACAGCCCCTAGCAGGTTCTATGGAAGATGGGGATCTCAGCACAGGTAAATTACATTGCAGCATAGACAGGCAGTTTTAGGGGCCTCCGTGGCCTAGTGGTAAAGTCTATGTGACTTACTTAACTAATCTCTTCACCGCTGTGAGTTCAAATCCCAGTCTGGTCGTTCAGATTTTTCATGATTGGAAGCCATCCAGCTGGCTTGCCGAAGGTTGGGGGTTCTACCCAGTTGCAAATTTTTGCCTGAAACAATGCATAAAGGGTTTTTGGGGTCTTCCTTCACCTGGAATTAGCTGGACGTCGGGATAGGCGGCAACGAGGTGACATGATCCAGTTGTGGAAAATTCTTACTGGAAAAGACAGGGTCGACCAAGCAAAGCTGTTGCCGTTATCCACCGAGACCAGAACAAGAGGCAATATGTGGAAGCTTGACTAGCAGCAGGGACAACGTAATGTTCGCAGGTACTCGTTTGGACTAAGAGTGGTAAATGACTGGAATTTATTACCGGACGAGGTCGTGTGTGCCAAGGACATCAATGAGTTCAAGAACAAATTGGATTGTTGGTGGAGAAATCGCCAGTATGTCACACGCCCAAAGCATGCAAAAAGTAGTTTACCACCAAGAAGAAGTGAGCGGGAGTCACAGGCGTGAGCCTTTTTCCTGAAGAGGTTATGTATGTATGTATGTACTGTTGGAAGCGATGTAAAATCATAACAAATCAAAGAGTTAGTTTATTGTTAATTGAAGGTGAGCTGCTAGATAATACACCCGATATTACCTGACCTTGATTTCACCATGACCTAAGTTTAGTTCAAATTAAAAATCTGTTCTCAAGCATACAACATTTCTTTTCTGTCTCAACCTAATCCTTATGATGTGACTACATATTAGTATTGTGTCTTTGAGACAATTCTAATGTGTAGTCCACCATGTGGTTAGAATGGAATAAAATGATGTAACTATTTGCAATACATTGTCTAGAGCTCAGTGTTGCCTTTAGTTGAATCTTGAGTTTAAACCCATTACCTGCTGTTAGCACAAGTTTGTAGACCCTGATCAGAAAGCTCTTCAAGGAGCTGCTTGATTAAGAATCTGTACTGTTTCATATAAGATCTGTCTGACATGAGTCTACACTGTTTGCCTACTCCGAAGAGAAAGTGCAGACTCTGATCAGATGCCGCATTATGCGGCGTCTGATCAGAGTCTACACTGTTTGCTGATAGGAATTTCAATACAAACCAAAATGAAAATAAATTTTGACTAGGCATCCCTTTGAAAAAAAATTGGACTAATCCAATATATAAACATGGAAGAATCCACTGGGCATAAATGGGTTAATATAATGTTTTGTTGTCTCTGCATTCAGACAGCCTACAGGAGTTGAAGGGGTCATCCTCGTACCACCGCCAGAAGGTGGCAGGCCAGGATCCAGTGCCAAAGTTCAGCTTGTCGGACATGTCAGATGAGGAGCTGGATAAAACGTAAGCCTCGTGGTTTATTCAGTCAAGCAGAGCAGAGAGTATTTCAAGAACTAAAATCTTTATTTTTGCATTAAACCCTAATGTGTCACTACCCATTACTTCAAGGTGATTCTAATGAGTATTCATACCATAGGATTGGTTGAGCTCTAATAAAGAGTAACCCTCTGAAAACAGAGCTAGAAACTATAAATTTATGCAAACTGCATTTTACCAACTTCAAAATTTCCTTAATATGCATGTATTATTCTTTCTACATGTCATTGTGCTGTTTGTGACAGGTCAGTTTGGAGTGGGGTATCAATCACCTTTAGTGATAGCTCTAGTTCAGAATTTGAGTGAACTGACATTTAACCTGTGTTTTGTGTTCATCTTTGTTTTTACAGGATATTGACCAAGATAAGGAGGAGGCAGTTGAGGAGAAGTCAGATAAATCTCAGACAGCATTGACCCGGCCATGAAACAGTACATGGCTATGGTTCAACAGAACAAAGGGAAAGAACAACAACAACCACAGACACAGGAGGTAAGAGTTGTGTACCTTGGTTATAAAAAAACATGTTTGCAAGGGTTAGTACAAAAAGAAATCTTGTTATATAGCTTATGAAAAAAACTACTGATTGCAATACTGTATGATATTTTGGCAACAAGCACCTTTTAAAAATATATTTCAAAATGACAAATAGTGTTGATCCTGATCAGAGGGCTCCTTAAGGAGCCCTATGATCAGGATCTACACTGTTTGCATTGGACAAGTGTAATCCTAACAGGTACACTGTTTGTAAATGACGACTTTATTCGTCGCTAAGGCTGAAAGTGTTAACTAGGTAATAAATGAAAATATATCTCTAAAGAGTAGTCAATATTTAATGTTAGAGGGAGATTTCATATAACTGCTTTTGAATAAAAAGTTGTCCTCTGTGTTCACGTGGCTTTGACATAGTATTATAGAATGCATTCTCTTGTATATGTGATTGTACATATTGAGAAAATGATGAATAAAACTTGGAAATAAGATTACACCAGCATCGCGAGTATACTCTTCGCAGAGTGAGGCGATTACTAACACGGTGAATAAACGTACACAGGATATAGACACCGAAGTGATTAGGAATTGAAAGCGAAAGTAGCGAGGTGAGTACTTTTATTACGTTTATCTCTAAAATCTTCTTACAAATAAAGTAAACATGAATTGCAAGATAGTCTGTAGACATATGTGACTACACTGATGCCAGGAATATAAATAAATTCACCTGGAAGACTGAATAAAAAGGCTTTAATCACTGGCCATAGTCGCATCTTCGTCAACATTTGTCATTATTTTCGCTGTTTATACACGTTATACAAAAAAGTGAATCGACAGATCTGTTTATTTTTCATTTAAATGTAACTATGCAAAAGCTGCTTAAAAATCGACCCATAATAGCTAAGATATACCATGTCAAACCGACCGCCAAATGTACTGGGGATAGTGTCCAACGGTTATTTATTGTACTGGGTATAGTGGAAGGCCGTACTGGGGATAGCCTCACGAAAACTTATTGTTTGGTGTCGTAAAAGATATTATGATACATTGCGTTTGATTTTTATGGCAAACTACATGCTGTTACGTTTCCAGCATACGAAATAATGAATAATCTTCTTAGTCCAAAGCCACTAAATTTATGACATATCATTTTCCCTTCTTACACCTTTATGCGATAGTTTGTGGTGAAATATATGTCGAATGTATTTAACAGAGTAAACTATAAATTATCAAAGCATTCTTGAAAGAATCCCTGCTATTTGGACTCGGCTACTTTGTAGTTACTCATATACCAATAATGCGCAACCCTTCACACAACACTGGTTTTCAAGGTAAAAACATACAACGTGTTCATCTATATATGTATGAGCCAAACTTAGACTTTACCTTTGCGACCAGTGCATATCCGGAGCAGCCTGCACATTCGCATTTGATCAGGATCTGCACCGTTCTCCTTTAAGTTTCTAGATGTCGTCATACTACTTCTATTTCAATAAAAACAGCCATTATTAATCATTGACAATGCACAGTTTTCTTAGTACTTGCACTTGCCGAAAGGATTACAAGGAGTGTTGCCAACAATTTTCTTCTCTGAGACCGGTTTCATTGAACATTGTTGTCAATTAATCTTTGGTTGATGCTGCTTCAATGTATGTGTGTGGGAGAGGGGGTTGTATCGGTATATCTGTATTGCTAGCACATATAAGGCTCTGCAATATTTTACAAAACAATGTTGTTGCCTATATATGCGATAAAACCAAAAATCTTTTCTAAACTACTGGTCCATTTGCATCAAAATTTACTGTCAGTTATCCTTGGGTAATTTCTTCGTCTATTTTCATAACAAGTCTGATTAGGATCCACACTGTTTTAAATAGAGATACTTTTGAGAGAAAAATTAAGATCTTCAAGCTCCGAAACTACGGTTCGAGTAGAAACATATACCGTATAGCTGGTATTTTCTACGGGGTAGAAATTTCTGTCATTCTGCGGTTTAATCATCGGATAGCTGAAAAAAAATCGGCAAAAAAAATTACCATACTAATTTATCACGTACAATAATTGATAATCCTTCAGTACGCTAAGACACCATTATAATAACAACAGACAATACCCACTCGGCAACTTAGACCATTAAAATTGTGTTTGGTTTTCAGTTTTTATCAAAATTCCTTATATATTCCTTATACACTGGAAACGCACTAACAAATCGTGTTTAAAATTTACCGATATCTACAACGACAAAGTAAATTTTGAGCGAATGAGTCCAAGGTACTCCGAGTACAACAAAAGCGGGTATGTATAATTATAGGTAATAACAGTCCAAGCTGTTTGCTATGATAATGATTTATGTCCAGGAAGTGTCATTTTTTACCCGAGGGGCATACTTAAATTTGAATAATCTTGATAGAGGACTTGTAGATGATGCTATGTGCCAAATATCTAAGATCAGAGTACTAGGGTTTTAGACAAGAAGATTTTTTTAAGTTTCCATTTAAAAATCTATTTTTAGCTCATGTGACCTATATATGCAACAGACTGGAACCATTTGAACAAAATAGGTAAAAGGACATCTAGAAGTGTCACCATGTCGAATATCAAAGCTGAGGCAAATGCCATGTTAGTTTTAGAGGAGAAGACGTTTGAAAAGTTCACTATATAACTCCATGTAAAACTGTGACCCCCGGGGCCGGGCCAATTTTGCCCCATGGGCATAATTTGAACAAACTTGATAGAGGATCTGTTGATGATGATATGTGCCAAATATCTAAGCTCTGGCCCTTATAGTTTTTTACGAGAAGATTTTTTAAGTTTTTATAGAAAAAAGTTATTTTTAGCTTATGTGACCTAGATATGCAACAGACCGGAACCATTTGAACAAATAAGTAAAGGCTTTTCAGAAGTGTGACCATACCGAATATCAAAGCTCTGGCCATATTAGTGTTAGAGAAGAAGACGTTTGAAATGTTCACTATATAACTCGATGTAAAACTGTGACCCTGGGGCGGGGCCAATTTTGACCCCAGGGGCATAATTTGAACAAACATGATAGAGGACCTGTAGAAGATGCTATGTGCAAAATATTTAAGCTCTGGCCCTTGTAGTTTTTGACAAGAAGATTTTTTTATGATTTCATTGAAAACAATCTATTTTTAGCTCCTGCGACCTAGATATGAACCAACCAGAACCATTTGAATAATATTCGTATAGGACATCTAGAAGTGTCACCATGCCAAATATCAAAGCTCTGGCCATATTAGTTTCAGAGAAGAAGACGTTTGAAAATTTCACTACATAACTCTATGTAAAACTGTGACCCCCGGGGCGGGGCCAATTTTGACCCCAGGGGCATAATTTGAACAAACTTGATAGAGGATCTGTTGATGATGATATGTGCCAAATATCTAAGCTCTGGCCCTTGTAGTTTCAGACAAGAATAATTTTTAAGATTTCCTTATTTTTTCATTTTGGTTGCCATGGTAACCAAAGTTCTACATTGTTTTTAATTCTTTGAAAAAAATTCAAAAAGCTTGACCCAAGGAACATTCCTGTAAAGTTTGGTTGAAATCTGTCAAGAGGTATAGGAGATTGTGTCATTTAAAGCAATTGTTAACGTCGACGGACGACGCACGACGGACACAGGACCATCCCAATAGCTTAACTTGAGCCCTTGACTCAGGTGAGCTAACAATGCCTTACCTTTTGAGATATTTGATGCCCAACAAAATCCGTCGGGGTTTAATAAAACATAGAGCAAAATATCACCTCTCAATGATGACCCTTAACGCCTGTGTACTGTGAGGGACAGCGCCTGAAGTCTAAAATTAGCTCGATGTCCCTAACTGTACACATCTGATGGACTATGAAGATGTATGTATTGTTTATACACGCTGACTATTATTGCAATACTTCCTACTTCTCGAAAAGTGGCCCTAGTTTCATATTTTATATTCGTCTATCCCCAGTACAGAAATATTTTTGGAAAAGCTATCCCCGGTACAGTAATATACTATCCCCAGTACAACGTCCTATCGGTTTGACGTCAACTATCTCAGCTATTGTTGGTCTGATTTTAAGCAGATTTTGCACAATTACTTTGAATTGAAAAATAAATCGAACTGTCGATTCACTTTTTTGTATAACTGTATAAACAGCGAAAATAATGACAAACGTTGACGAAGATGCGACTATGGCCAGTGATTAAAGCTTTTTTTTCAGTCTTCCAGGTGAATTTATTTATATTCCTGGCATCAGTGTGGTCACATATGTCTACAGACTATCTTGCAATTCATGTTTACTTTATTTGTAAGAAGATTTTAGAGATAAACGTAATAAAAGTACTCACCTCGCTACTTTCGCTTTCAATCCCTAATCACTTCGGTGTCTATATCCTGTGTACGTTTATTCACCGTGACTAAAGATGATGATGATGATGATGAGCGTTTACAAACAGTTTACTTGTGAAGACCAGACCTGTCATATGCAAAATGTTATGACCCAGATCAGAGGACTTCTTTTAATTTTGTAATAAACCATAAAGAACACTGCTTAACCCATTCCCCCATAAATACGCTTTTTTACACCTTTAATTTATTCCTGCAATGAAAAAAATGTTTCAAATCTATACAATTATGAATATTGATCATATGAAATATTTTATATTTTCTAGTAGATGATAGCTTAAAGAAGGCTGAAAGTAAAGCAGAATGCGCCCTAAGGCGCATTCTGCTTTACTTCCAACCTGCTTTAAGTGATCACCTATCTTCAATACAAGAGCTTGACTATGGGGTAATGGGTTAATAGTCATTAGACTCAATTGGTAACTGGAATTATCCATTTTCAGATTGAGGTGAATGAGTATCATGAAAATTGATAGATTAACCCTTTCCCCTATAGAAGGGCCTTTTAGCGAATATGATTTATTCATCCGCTGAAGAAAATAGTTCGAATTTTATCAGTCATGAATATATATTACAGGGAATAGTTTCTATATTCTAGAACATGGTAGCTTAAAGCAGGCTGAAAGTAAAGTAGAATGCGCCTTAGGGCGCATTCTGCTTTACTTTCAACCTGCTTTAGGTAGTCACATATCTTCAATATTATAACTAGGCTATCAGGTAAAGGGTTAAATGTTTGAGATATCAGACAGATCCATTGTTGATTGCGTAATTTTTTTTGTCAGCCCTCAGAGAAGACTGCCTCACAAATTGAAGAAGAGTTTTCATTGACAGAAGAAGACAAGAGGTGAAGTTTAGCATAGAAAACATTGTTTAAACTATAGGAGCTTTCAGTTAAACTTTCATCCTTTTTTAACCCATTTGTGCCCACGATCCCATATATGGGACATAGGCAAACACGCCAAACAGTGTAGACTCTGATCAGACGCTGCATTATTGCGACGTCTGATCAGAGTCTACACTGTTTGCTGATAGGAATTTCAATATAAAACAAAATGAAAATGAAAGTTTTGACCAGTCATCCCTTTGATAAAAAATGGACTAATCCAAAACATAAAACATGGAAGAATCCACTGGGCACAAATGGGTTAAAACAGCTTATACTCAGTTTTTAGAAAAACTATATAGTTATGTGAAGTCTATACAGGATCCAAATTGTTTGACATTCAGACTCAATCTATCAGGCGTAGCATCTCCCTATTCCAAGGCAGTATCTGACCTGCACCAACACAGTGTCACTGTTTGTAAACCCTTTCCCATATAAAAGTGCCTTTTAGTGCATTCAGTGTATTCCTCCGCTGAAGAAAATAGTTCAAATTTATACATTCTTAAATATGTTTCATAAGGAATATTTTCTTTATTCTAGCAGGTGGAAGCTTAAAGCAGGCAGAAAGTAAAGCAGAATGTGCCTTAAGGCACATTCTGCTTTACTTTCAACCTGCTTTAAAAAGTTACCTATTTTCAAAATTAGCAACAGACTATGGGGTAAAGGGTTAACTATGAAGAAGCCACTTGCCTTATTCTATAGAAACCTATTGAGACGTATATGGGGCCCTTACTAATAACAGTATCCCTTTGAATAGTACACTTGTCCTATGCAAACAGTGTAGACCTAGATTAGAAGGCTCCTTTTTTGTCATTTTACAGTTTGTTAGCTCACCTGAGCTAGCTCAGGGTGAGCTTTTGCAATACTTGAATGTCCGTCGTGCGTCGTCAACAATTTTAGTGTTTACACTCTAGGGGCCACAATATTTATCCAATCTTTCTCAAACTTGCTCAGATTGTATATGATTATAAGAGTTCGAATGAGTTTGATTTTGGTTGAAATCAAACTAATAGGTTGAGAGTTATCTACCTTTAAAATGCTGAAATTGTCATATTTAAGGGTGTTTACTCTCCAGGGTTCACAATTTTTGTCCAATCTATCTCAAACTTGCTCAGATTGTATATGACCATAAGAGTTCAAATAAGTGTGATTATGGTTGAAATCGGACCTATAGGTCAAGAGTTGTCTGCCCTTGAATTGCTGAAAATGCCATATCGAACAGCGTTTACACTTTTGCAACTACAGTTTTGATTACTTGCTAGTTCTCAAAGGAGTGCAATTATTGTTGAAATCTAATCATTGTAGCAATAGTTATCTGCCCTTGGAATACTTTGAAATGCTAGAAAAGGCTTCATTTCAGTATTGTTTAGGCTCTAGTTATCTGCCCTTGGTACACTCTACCATACTAGAATTATGAGGTTGTATTTCAAAATTGTTTACATGCTATTCTACAAATTTGAATGTGGATTTAAATTAAAAATGATGAATCAGTAAGATAAAGCTATCAAGCTTCAGTACGACAGGTGAGCGATATTAGGGCCTTCAGGCCCTCTTGTTTACACAAAAGCATCCGTTGGCAAAAATCATATAGGGCCTTACGAATACTGTCTCAAATAAAGAGTCAGTATATCATGTACATCATAACGCAAGTTTGGTGCGAAACGGCTTGTTACACAATTCAAGTTAATGCCGTAAACGCAGGTGTAAATCTAAATGAAGCTAAGATCTAGATCTGGTGACAAAAAAATCACGTAAACTGCAGCCTAACATAATTCCTCACTCTTTTTACAGCGTGCCATTTCAGATCCAAGTTGTTGGGTAATGGTAGTAAACTTCGATAAAACACATCTATGAAAGACTTTGCTGCGGGTTACTTGTTCAAATATCCAAATGCTTTACTAACCAGTGCTCATATTTTATCATGTTGAAAAGACAACAAAATAAGCAGGCCGTTTTTCGACACTTTATTAAACTAGTTACGCATTTGTACATGTCATAGGTCTAGATCACAACCGATTTGGGTTTTCCCCATGCCCGACTGACAAGTGATCAAGGTGACAGCTGCAGATCAATGGGGGTCGGATAATGGGGTGCGAAACATGCTATATGTTAATGCAGGGACCAGCAAACTGTGTCGAATACCAGGAAACGCAAGATTCCGGATAATAGAGTTTTAATACATATATAATGTTCGGGACCAGAGAACGGCGTCGGATATGACACGATTCTGGATAATACAGTTGTCGGATAATGCAGTTTATACTGTAGCTTCAGAAAACACGGTCTTAAACCTTTACCCCATAGTGTGTTTCTAGTTTTGAAGATAGATGAACTCTTAAAGTAGGTTGAAAGTAAAGAATATGCCTTAAGGTGCATTCTGCTTTACTTTCAGTCTGCTTTAAAGTTTAAACTATTATCTGCTAGATTATAGAAAATATTTCTTATAATACCTGTATAAATTGGAACTATTTTCTTCAGTGGATGAATAAATTAAATGGGCTAAAGACGCTTCCATGGGGGAAAGGGTTAACCTTTTTTCAAGTCCACATGTGTACAGTACGTTTATATGGAGCTATTTCTCATTTTGATTTTACTCCAATATTAATGCCACAAAAAGTTAATTCTCATCCTCATTTGTGGGGGGGAAAAAACCCAAAACCCCAGGGGGATGGTTGATTTAAATAGCATATATACTGCTTAATTGCTTTCAAATTCTGCTTCCATTTAAAATTGATATGAGTGGAAAATAGGGGAAAGAAATTTTAAGAAGAGGATTGTGTTAGAATTTCTCTGACTTCAATGAATAACAATATATTTCTATTATAGACTTAAAGGGTGGATTCTAACAGTAAGCGTCCCAATTTACTGCCTAATTTTTACTTGTCAAGAACTACCCACAGGGCACCAGGGGCATGTTTCATAAAACTTTGTACGACAATAACAGTCGTAAGTCAAAACTTTAAAATACATTTAATATTTATTATTTCTCTATCTAATCCTGTCTTATGACACCTTTTTGGAATTGTCTTTTCAAGGCAGGATTAGATGGAGAAATAAATAATAATTTTATAACCTGACTGATATGAAATGGGCATCAACGAAATCAAACTCAACTCAAACGCTTTATAACCTTGGGGCCAGACAACCACTGAGACAGTGTTAGCCGAGAGACAGTGTGGTTTAGTTCTAAACAACGTGACTGGGGCCCGTTTCATAAAACAAGTGTACCACAAGTGTTTTCGTAAGCCAGATTATAAAAGTCTCAATTATTATTTATTCCTCCATCCAATCCTGTCTAATGTGACATCTCTTTGAAATCGTCTTGAAAAGACGCTTCCAAAGAGATGTCACAAGACAGGATTGGATAGAGGAAACGGAAATTAAATGTATTTTTGACTTGGGACTGCTTTTGTCGTACAAACTTTTATTAAACGGGCCCCAGGTCTTGAAGCGCCCTGTTTGACATTTATATGCCCCTGCATAGTGTTTTGGGTCTGCCTCTTTGTTTGTCCGTCTGTCCACACCTTTTACCTTGTCCATAACTCCAGCAATATGTGTGGTAGAAACCTTATATTTGACATGAGTACTCAATACAAGCTCTTCAATTCAGTACATTACTTATGTCAAGCCCGACAAATGTCAATGTCATTTAGAGGTCATTTGGAGGTAAAATTGACTGATTTTTAATTTGGCCAGAACTTTAAAGTTTTATGTTATATTGTGTTATAGAGACTTCATAATTGGAATGTGTGCTCAACTCAAGAAGCTCTTCAGCTTATTACAACTTTGGTCATGCCCGGCAAAGGTCAAGGTCAAGGTCATTAAGAGGTCAAATGTGTCAAATTCAAAACCAAGCTTGTATCTTTGTACATTTTCTTCAAAACAGCAATAAGGATTACCTTACTTGCAGTATGATTGTATTTTGCAGCCAAATGAATACATTTCATTCACAAAACTCCTTGGGGGCATGTGTCACTTACTTTGACACTGTTTTGTTAAAGAATGAAATGTCTGCATCTCTCAGAAATTGTTTGCATGCAAAATGGCACGGTTATTAAGAGTGATCACGATAAATACAGTAAAACCTCTCTATTACGACCACTAAATTATGTTAATTATTAGGGTATTTACGGTAGGTGACCGCTTAAAGCGAGGTGACAGTGAAACAGAAAGCTCCTTCAGGAGCTTTCTGTTTCACTGGCACCTTGCTTTAAGCTGCCACCTCTCTATTGTACAATCAATTAGCCTTCATTTTAGTGGTCGTAATAGCGAGGTTTTACTGTATTGAAAAGAATTTTAAAAATTTTTTCGTCTGCAACAATTTGTCGTCTGCTATCGTTCTAAAATTAGAACTTTCAAAATTTCTTTTAAATTCATAGTCAGAATAGCAAACAGTTTGGATCTTGATGAGACACCGCGTTACCCGGCGTCTCATCTGGATCCAATCTGTTGTAGACGTAATCACTATGGCAGGTATATCTGCCGCTAGGGTGCAAAGAGTTAAAAGATACCTTTCCCAAACTTTATAAAGTGTCTCACTCAATTTGAAAGTAAATTACCTGAGTAAGATAATTATATTGAGGTTCACTTGATTGGCGTTTAATGAGAATTGAGAAACAGTAAACAAACATCAGGCAATATTATCTGTTCTATGGTAAAATCAGAGACTTATGCACCGTTTAGATGTCTCTGGTTTAAACCATTACCCCATAAATACAACTTTTTACGCCTTTAATTAATTCCTCCACTGAAGAAAATTGTTCCAATTTATACTGTCACAAATAAAAATCATGAGAAATATTTTCTATATTCTAGCAGATAATAACTTAAAGCAGGCTGAGAGTAAAGCAGAATGTGCCTTAAGGCGCATTCTGCTTTACTTTCAGCCTGCTTTAAGTGGTCAAATATCTTCAAAACTAGAAACAGGCGATGGGGTAATCACTGGGGGCCATCGAGGTATCACGAGGTTTGTTTCGCACAGAGGTCCTGTATATGTTCCGCACCGACAAAGTACATATTTTGTGTACCCAAAACGAAAGTAAAACACGAATTTCCTTGAGTGTCTCTCAATTTCGCCTATACTTTTTTTTTCCTAGCCGGAACATATTATCAAATAGGTCCGATGGTAGGTAGAACGGTTTCTCGAGCAATCTACGTACAAATTTCATATTATTCATTGTATTACTTGCAAAATAACATAGTCATTCATCCTCTGATGTAAAATGTTTCAAATGTATGATATTTGGTAAACAATGCTATTAATCATTATATGAACATTACCTTTTTAGATTGATTGTAACAATGGAATATTATTTGGGTTATAAAGAATCTGCAGTAATGCAATACATGGATTTTAAATCGAGTTTAACAAATTAACCGTGTATAGGTGCCGCACAGAGTATGTATATGTTACTAAACGAAGTCCATTTTATATGTATATGTTACCAACTGAAGTCATCATTGAATTAATAGGATGCAAACTGCCTAGTATCATGCACTTACTGTTGCCTATACCGTTTATCTCGAAAATAAATAATCTCCACCAAATCTGTTGATAGTGACAGTCCAGTGAGAAAATTTTTAAAGGTTAAACACACAAAAAAAACCCGGTCCATTTCATGTAAGTTTCTGAAGCAGTTAAAAGTGCAGGACTAGGAAATAAATTCGATCAATCAACTGTTGCGGAAGCAGATGAAGCTGATAGAGTTGTTGATTTGTCAGAGCAACTGAAATACACTATAATTATTTTGTACGAAACAAATTCAAAGCGACATAATTTCTTTAAAAATGTTGCATCTCGAATTGAAAACCTCATGAACACCTTGGTCTATGTAATCAATTAATCTGTGAAAGTTTGCAACATGTTCTTTATAGGAAAATACTCAAAGGGCTATAATTTTGTAAAACAGAAACAGCCAATATTCCAAACTACACGAACACCTTCATATATAAGTATTTACTCTGGGAAAGTGTTAAGAAAAGTGTATGAGAAGCTGCACAGGTTTTCACAGGTTTTTCCCTATATATATTCTATTTATGAAACAATGATCTAATAATTACGTATATACCAGCAAATGGTGGCTTAAAGCAAACAGAGTAAAAGTACCTTAATGCTCATTCTGCTTTACTTTCAATTTGCTTTAATAAGTGAATATCCGTCTTCAAAACTAGAAACAGGCTTTAGGGTAATGGGTGAATGTCTTTTATTTTACACGTTTTATCAAAATGCGAAGAGAATATAAATGGATAGTACCAAGTGTGACCATACCACATGGTCTGTGACGTAATATGTGGATACCACTGGCAGTCAAATTGTCAACAAAAAGGCCTCCATTCGGAACTTCAATCAAATGTAACAAATTTGTTTTAGCCGATTTCAACGAAATATAGCTTATGATACGGGGGACTGGATTCTTTACAGTGGTATCAATGGATTTGTCTCCAAGGTAATACATTTTGCCTGAAAATGGGGCAAATAAGTTGGCAATATCTAGCATTAAATTGTCGTGGTATCATTGTGTGTGTTAACATTTCTGGATATTTGCCTCGTTTTCAGACAAAAAGTATCCATCTAGGGACAAATACATTGACATCATTCTAAAATAACTTATTAATACCCTTACCATAGACTATGTTTCCTTGAAATCGACTCATAAATTAAAAAAAACAACAACATTCGATTAAAATTCCGAATCGAGGCTTTTTGGTGATAATTTAGCTGTCAGTTGTACCAAAATTAACGTCACAAACCACTTGGTATGGTCACACTGGTACCGCTTGACTGGACGGCCTCATCGCTAAAAGTGCGCCCACACTTGCTCTACGTCGGGCGTACGGCGCTCGCAGAAAGGTTAAATCGGACAGCGGGCATTATATAATGTTGTGAAAATTTGTAGCCTAATCCCCTGGATGTATATATTATGCAATAAATATGTTTAAACTAAATATGAAATCGGAAGATTCTTGCGCTGGCCGAAGAAATCCTACGGCGGCAATGTGGCGGCCGCACGGCAAATCCCAAAGTTTTACAGGCCGTAGAGGTCGCCGCAGTATTATAACGCGGAGTTATAAAAAAGTTCATTTCTATGATGGCCGTAGAAAACGACACGCCATAGAGCGGTTCTGCGGCAGCCGTACGGCCACCGTGCGGCCGCCGGGCCTCAATGGTTAATTTTAATATTGGACATTTGCACTTTTGTTCATATGTGTCTATTGATCTAAAAGTGGAATCATATATGGCCTCTGAGTTCTCGGTGTAGTTGGACGGATATTAGTTATGTGCACATGTAGCAAGCCAATGTGTGAAGCAGGAGCAGCATTAAGACTGCACATCAACGGCCGCCGTACGGCCATTTGGCGGTCGCCGTGGCTTTTATTAGAAATCGCGGCCGCCGCAGAGGCGACGTACGGCTGCCGAGCGGAGACCGCACTGTCGCAAGTTTTTTACCCCCAAAACATCAAATCTCGCATTGCGGCGGCCGCAGCAAATGTGAGCACAACATACGGTGGTCGTAGGAAATCAACGGCGGCCGGGAAATTGCTACTCGCCGTAAAAATAATAATCCGTGCGACTGCCGTACGACCGCCACAGCCAATGTGAGCCAGGTATAAACAATACATTTGTCCAATCCATTTTTTTGTCACTGCAACAGAAATCAATTAATTGACTTCAGGAGGTAACACATACACCTTCTGTTGGTAACGTATACACGTAAATGCGACTTCAGGAGGGCACATACACACTCATAAACCCTTCAGGGTACTGTGAGTGATTTAAAGTTGTATACATTATTGTGAAAAATAAATTGAAAAAGTATGGAAAAATGGAGCTATTAATAAACATGCATCATGTCTGAGATGGGGTTCCAGAATATTTGTAAATATAGTGGATCATTCCAATGTTTTTTTCGATAATCGCCCGGTAATATTCATTTAAGAGTGACAAATTGACGTTTGTGCTTGATATACATACTTATTTTCCATAAATAATACAAGAAAAGGTATGTAAACAGTTTATTCACGAACCTATACTGTAATTTGCCAAAAAAATAATCCAATTGATATGTGTGTCTATGGACACAGGTGGTTAATGCGAATGTCAACGCATAAAAAATAGTACACAAATGGCTGTGTTTACATGGATTGTAGGTGCGAAACATATACAGGACTTCTGTGCGAAACGGGCCTTCGTGATACCTCGATGGCCCCCAGTGGTAATGGATTAATACTAAGATGAATACTGATAAGGCCAAATAAAAAAAATACCTGTGTTTCCTATTACATGCCCAAAAATATTAGGGACGGACGGTCGGAAAATCTTCTTTTTTTTTTTTATAAAAACATACAGTAGACCACTTAAAGCAGGTTGAAAGTAAAGCAGAATGCACCTTAACATAATATGATGTTTATAATATCTATATACAAAGACGGCAAAGTAGTGACATTTTATGACGGATGGAATGAATGATGTTTTGAAATGTGTTGTATGCATGTTAAATGCGTCATTGATATGAGCAGGCTGCATGTTTAATGTGTTCTGGTTAACTAGCACATCACATCTTCAAGGAAGCCTCTTTATGACACTTAAACGTCTATAAATTAGCTTTGTAAACATTTTAAATGGGGAAAATATTCTATTACACGCTCCTCAAATAACGATTGTCGCAAAAATGACAGACATTTGCCAACACGTTTTTCGAAAAGTGAAAAAAAAGTTTAGGGTCAGGGGTAAAAACTAGGGTCGGTCGGGTTAATGGAAACACAGGTACTTTTTTATTTTGCCTAACAGATTTTATAAGATGAATAATGATATTGTTCGACAATATTGACCTGACGTTGAACTTTATGCATGAATAAACTACAGCAAGATGACGCCGTATAAATCAATAATCGATAGCGAATCGTAAAGTGTCGGGTTGTTTCGGCTGATTACGTGAATCTTGTTACAGTTGTGATCCTCAGTGGATTAACTCTCCACATTGAGCAAGTTCAAAAAGTTGTTGTTGATAAACTATTATTCCCGAGTCTCATCGTATAATCGTATTCACTAAACGCACCATGTTGCGCTTTCGAGTGGGGTTTAATTCAAGTAAGATCATCGATGTCCTCACCTGCGACTCTTGCCAATATATACCTAATTTACAACCCTCTGATGTAACTCATCTACAACAGTTGTGTCGTTAGAGCAAGGGATTTGTAACATCGAGGTTCCGGGTTTGAATCCCGATAGAGGGAAAAATATTTTTATTTCATAAAATGTTATTTTATAGACCAAACAGACGCTATGATATAAATTTTTAAAAAAATAACAAAAGAATCGTGTTCCAAACGAAATAGACGTTGTATGAATACTTCAAAGAAACAGTATAAATTGTAAAAAAAAGTATTAAAATATGAGTATTGCATGGGATTCGAACCACTGACTGTAGGAAAAATAATGTATAGTCGTCTTCCTTACCACTTGCGCTAAATACCTGTCGATATTTGTGGAACCGAGCAATGATATATTTTCGCGGTAGCGATGTGGTAACAATGTGCGTTCTCGTACAAATGATAACGAAGTGTTCCGAAGCTATATTTAGAAATGCAACAAAGTGTGAAATTATGCTAATAGAGGTCACAAACGTCAGGTCAATATTGTCGAACAATATATGTGTGTTACAGGCCAAGATGAACTGGATTCTGACAATGAAACATCCCATACCAGCCCGTACTAGTCTGGAATTACCCACAGCGCATCGGACAACAACTGAAACAATTGCTGAGACAGTGTTAGGAGAAAAGGATTTATTAACTGTGCAGTTGGTTGTTTGCAGAGACGACGAGACTGAAGCACAACTGCAGGGACTGAGGTAAATTCAGTTTTCTTTTTCAATTTCAAATTATTTCATAAGTTTGTTCATTTCAATACGAACATTTTGATATCGAATTATGCAACATTGCTCCATAAATGACCAAAATATCACTTTCAAAAATACACCAAAAAACACTTTGCAATGAAAATAATACATGTAGTTTATGCTAGGTTCACACCAACGGCGAATGCCGCGCTTTAAATCGGCGAGCAAAGCGTCGTCATTTTCGTTAACTTTTCCAAAAGCATCACGATCTCTTACGGTCTGATAAGCTCTAATACGCTCTGATACGAATTGGTTGCCGCTTTGGGGCGAATCATTTCCCGACTTGTTACGGTTCCTCACGCTTTGATCCCGCTTTGACCAGGCTTTGTTGCGCTAGAAATCACGCTTTTATAAGCTTTATTACGCTTTATTACGCTTGGATACGATTGTGGCGCTTTAAATAAGGCTCTGATACGGTTATCGCGCTTTGTTGTGTATTGGTACGCTCTGTTCAGCTCTGTTACGCAATGGAAAATGTCAAGATCGCCGATTTAAAGCCGCTTTTTATCCAGAGCCCATATAACGATGCAGTAGAACCACAAAATCTTTGCACCTTTGACTCCAGTATACGATGGCAAAACAACAAGATCCAGAAGTTCTAGATGTACCAAAGCATTATCTATCTAAAGAAGACATGATGTTTGTCTCCAAATTGTATAACTACATCCTAGCCCTTGAAAGCGTGAAAGAGCGTGAGAGAGCGTGAGGAAGCTTGCCAAGCGTAACAAAGCCTAACAAAACGTGTCAAGCCTTGATCGAAGCGTCTCAATTCGTGGGAAATCATGAGAGTCCTTCATGAAAACGTAACAAATCGCAACAAAGCGTGTCAGATCTTGATGAAAGCGTCTGACCTCGTGTCAGATCTTCATGCCAGATCGTAACAAATCTTGAGACATCTTAACGAAGCGTGTCAAGTGGTGACAGACCGTGAAGAATGGAGTCCCCGCTTTGAACCAAGCTCTGTTAAGCTTTCCTACGCTTTGAGTCAAGCTTTGCTGAGCTTTGTTACGCTTTGTTAAGCTTTGATAAGCTTTGATACGCTCTAGGCGCTTTAATCAATTCGTAACAGAGCGCCCAAAATTTTTAAACAGTTTAAAAAAATTGGGCGCTCTTGCCGAATGTCCCGCTTTACTCCAAGCTTTCCCACGATCTATTACAATCCTGACGCTTTAATCAAGCTTTGTTACGCTTTGGTGCCGCTTTGCACGCCGCTTTAAAGCGCCATCAAAGCGCCGTTGGTGTGAACCTAGCATTAAGGATCATGTAAAGTGTTTTTTGGTGTATAAAGCAGCCTCTGATCTGATCCAAACAGTTTGCTTATATGGAAGTGTCAGCAAACAAATAGCTATCTGATTAGGATACAAAGTATTTGCTATTTGTTTGCTGACTCTTCCATATAAGCAAACAGTTTGGATCCTGGTCAGACAAAGCTTGCTTAACAAACAGTTTGGATCGGTATCAGACAGCAAACAGTTTTGGTCTTGATCAGATAGCAAACAGTTTGGATCTGAATCAAATGCTTCTTTATAAGCTAACAGTTTGGATTTGATCAGAGGCTGCTTTATTAGCAATCAGTTTTGACACTTACCAGACACTGCTTTATAAATAAACAGTTTAGATCCTATATAGTGGCTTCCTAAGTAGCAAACAGTTTGGACCCTTATCAGAGGCTGCTTTATTTGCAAACAGTTTGGATCTTGATCAGATGCCTCTTTATTAGCAAACAGTTTGGACACTCATCAGATAGCCAACAGTTTGGATCTTGATCAGAAAGCAAACATTTTGGATCCTGATCAGACGCTGCTTTATATGCAAACAGATTGGATCCTATTCAGATAGCAAACAGTTTGGATCCTGATCAGATGCCACTTTCTGATCAAGGTCCAAATTGTTTGCTAATAAAGTATCATCTGATCAGGATCCAAACAGTTGTGACCTTGATCATATATATTTGGATCTTGATCAGATGCCGCATCATAAGTAAACAGTTTGGACCCTGATTAGATAGCAAATAGTTTGGATCTTGATCAGATGCTGCTTTATAAGCATACATTTTGAATCCTGGTCAGAGGCTGCTTTATAAATAATCAGTTTAGTTCTTAATTGAGGCTTCTTTATTAGCAAACAGTGTGGACCCTTATCAGACGCTGCTTTATTATGATTTTATTTAGATCCTGATCAGATAGTAAACAGTTTAGATCCTAAATAGAGGCTTCTTTATTAGCAAACAGTTTGGATCCTAAAACTAACAAGACACCGCTTTATTTGCAAACAGGTTGTATCCTGGTCAGAGGCTGCTTTATTAGCAAACAGTTTGGATCCTGGTCAGAGGCTGCTTAATAACCAAAAGGTTTGGATCATGATCAGATAGCAAACAGTTTGGATCCTGATCAGATGCTGCTTTATAAATAAACAGTTTAGATCCTAAATGGAGGCTTCCTAATAAGCAAACAGTTTGGATCCTTATCTGAGGCAGCTTTATTTGCAAATAGTTTGGATCCTGGTCAAAGGCTGCTTTATAAGCAAACAGTTTGGATCCTGATCGGATAGCAAACCGTTTGGATCCTAATCAGATGCCTCTTTATTAGCAAAGAGTTTGGACCCTCATCAGATAGCAACAGTTGGGATTAGATAGCAAACAGTTGGATCTTGATGATATAGCAAACATTTTGATCCTGGTCATACCCTGCTTTATTTGTAAACAGTTAAGATACTATGTAGATCAGATAGCAAGCAGTTTTGATCCTGATCAGATAGCAAATGGTTTGGATCCTGCTTGATAAGCAAAAGGTTTGGACCCTTATCAGATGCTGCTTTATAAGGAAATGTTTTAGTTCTTTTTCAGATAGCAAACAGTGGGTCCTAATCAGATGCTGCTTAGCAAACAATGTGGAGCCTTATCAGATGCCGCTTTATTAGCAAACAGTTTGGATCCTGGACAGATGCTGCTTTATTCGCAAACAGTTTGGACCCTTATCAGATGCTGCTTTAATAGGATTGTTTTTATATCCTGATCAGATAGCAAACAGTTTGGACCCTAATCAGATGCTGCTTAGCAAACAATTTGGACCCTTATCAGATGCCGCTTTATTGAAAACAGTTTGGATCCTGGACAGATGCCGCTTTATTCGCAAACAGTTTGGTCCCTTATCAGATGCTGCTTTATAAGGAAAATTTTAAGTTTTTGATCGGATAGCAAACAGTTTGGATCCTAATCAGATGCTGCTTAGCAAACAATTTGGAGCCTTAGCAGATGCCGCTTTATTAGCAAACAGTTTGGATCCTGGACAGATGCCGCTTTATTCGCAAACAGTTTGGACCCTTGTCAGATGCTGCTTGATAAGGAAAGTTTTAAGACCTTGATCAGATAGCAAACAGTTTGGATCTTAATCAGATGCTGCTAAGCAAAACAATGTGGAGCCTTATCAGATACTGCTTTATGAGCAAACAGTTTGGACCCTTATCAGATAGCAACAGTTGGGATTAGATAGCAAACAGTTGGATCTTGATGATATAGCAAACATTTTGATCCTGGTCATACCCTGCTTTATTTGTAAACAGTTAAGATACTATGTAGATCAGATAGCAAGCAGTTTTGATCCTGATCAGATAGCAAATGGTTTGGATCCTGCTTGATAAGCAAAAGGTTTGGACCCTTATCAGATGCTGCTTTATAAGGAAATTTTTTAGTTCTTTTTCAGATAGCAAACAGTGGGTCCTAATCAGATGCTGCTTAGCAAACAATGTGGAGCCTTATCAGATGCCGCTTTATTAGCAAACAGTTTGGATCCTGGACAGATGCTGCTTTATTCGCAAACAGTTTGGACCCTTATCAGATGCTGCTTTATTAGGATTGTTTTTAGATCCTGATCAGATAGCAAACAGTTTGGATTCTAATCAGATGCTGCTTAGCAAACAATTTGGACCCTTATCAGATGCCGCTTTATTGAAAACAGTTTGGATCCTGGACAGATGCCGCTTTATTCGCAAACAGTTTGGACCCTTGTCAGATGCTGCTTGATAAGGAAATTTTTAAGATCTTGATCAGATAGCAAACAGTTTGGATCTTAATCAGATGCTGCTAAGCAAACAGTTTTGAGCCTTATCAGATGCTGCTTTATGAGCAAATAGTTTGGATCCTGGACAGATGCCGCTTTATTCGCAAACAGTTTGTACCCTTATCAGATGCTGCTTGATAAGGAAATTTTTAAGATCTTGATCAGATAGCAAACAGTTTGGATCCTAAGCAGATGCTGCTTAGCAAACAATTTGGAGCCTTAGTAGATGCCGCTTTATTAGTAAACAGTTTGGATCCTGGAAAGATGCCGCTTTGTTTGCAAACAGTTTGGACCCTTATCAGATGCTGCTTTATAAGAATTTTTTTTGAGATCCTAGTCAGATAGCAAACAGTTTGGATCCTAATCAGATGCTGCTTGGTAAACAGTTTGGACCCTTATCAGACGCTGCTTTATTAGCAAACAGTTTAGATCTTGATCAGATAGCGAACAGTAAGGATCTTAACTGTTTGGATCATGATCAGAGAGCAAACAGTTTAGATCCCATTCAGATGCTGCTTTATAAACAAACAGTTTGGAACCTGATCAGATAGCAAACAGTTTGGATCCTTATCAGATAGCAAACAGTTTATATTCTTATCAGTCGCCCCTGTCCTCTGTTCTATATTCCAAAGGTCACTAGAAACTGGAATAGTCCCCGACGACTGGAAACACGCTATTATAGCTCCAATTTTCAAGAAAGGCCAAAAGTCAAAACCAAGTAATTACCGTCCGATCTCACTAACCTGTATCGCCTCCAAATTAATGGAACACATTATTGTCTCTAACATCATGGAATATTTTGACGCTCACAACATACTCAGTCCACAACAGCATGGTTTCAGATCCGGACATAGCTGTGAGACGCAACTCATTGGTTTTACCCAAGAACTTGCTGACAATTTAGATCATGGCAAACATACAGATGTAATCATAATGGATTTTAGTAAAGCTTTCGATAAGGTTGACCACCACAAACTTACTCACAAACTCAAAGGTCAAAGAAATAGATCTCAGCAAGTCCTTGTAGAGGGTGAAATCTCTGAGTCGCTTCCTGTCATGTCCGGAGTTCCCCAATGCTCAGTACTAGGTCCATCTTTATTTCTAGCCTATATCAATGATCTGCCAAGTTCAATTAAAAGTAGAGCACGTCTGTTCGTTGATGACACCATAGTCTACTTAACCATCAACTCGCATTCACAAGCAGAAACACTACAGCAAGATCTACACAGTCTAGAGGCCTGGGAAAAAGATTGGGCAATGGAGTTTAATCCCGACAAATGCGAGGTACTTAGGATTCACCGCAAAAGAAGCCCACTCATATACCCCTATAAACTGCATGGAACAGAACTAAAATCTACAGAAAAAGCTAAGTATTTAGGAATACATGGGCAAATCACATTAACAATGTAACATCTAAGGCTAATAACACTCTTCGATTTATAAAAAGGAATGTAAAAACTGAAAATAAACAAATAAAAGAAGCAGCCTGCAAAACATATGTCCGTCCCCAGGTTGAATATTGCTCTACAATCTGGCATCCTTGGCAGCAGTATCTAACACATAGGATAGAAATGGTTCAAAGATCGACAGCTCGTTATGTCTTTAATAATTACCAATATACAAGTAGCGTCACAGAAATGTTAAAAGCACTGAATTGGAGAACACTTGAACAAAGAAGAAATCACTCTTCTTTGGTCATATTCTTCAAAATCAGATACAACTTAGTAGCTGTTGACCATAACCATCTCACTCAGACAAGAAACCTCAACTACCTGATCCCTTTTTCCAAAACTCAAAGCCACCTTACATCTTTCTTCCCAAGAACAATTAGGCTTTGGAACGGTCTACCAGAACATGTGCAGTCTAGTCCAGACTTAGAGTCATTTATTCTAGGTCTGACTGCACAATGTCATTAATAAATGACACCTATTGTTTTTAACTGGCTTTTGGGCCTTTTATCTTTTAACTTGCACGTCTTAACCATTTCTTTTAACCTTGCACACAGTTTCCTGACAGCGCCTGTCAATAATAATCGGTGATCGATTGTCGACAGTACAAAACGTTTACCAAGACCTCGCCCACCACGGCCGCAGTGTTAAGCTTTCATCACTATCAGGGCTGCCACAACTTAATCACAAAAAATCCTAAGATCCAAATTGTCTACATTTCAAGCATGTTTACTTAAAGAAGGTTGAAAGTAAATCAGAATGGCCTTAAAGCGACTCGCAACCAGATGGTGTATTTGCAAAAATAATAGAAAACACTCAAATAGAACCAAATACATACCATGATCACGCATCTGGCATAAGAAAAATATGATCAGCCTAAAAACACCCTCAAGATAAGTCTTCAAATGTTAATGTTTTAGATATTTTCCATCGCTTTATCCTATATTTATTCTATAGCATCGGAAGACGCAACAGAAATTGATGACAGGTCGGACATAAACACGGGCCGTATTATGTTCTCTCCATCGCTACATAATAAAGTATGTTAATTTTTTAAATCTATCAAAGTAAATAAATAGTCCGGCTGGTCGAGTTATGTTAGTGGTTGCCTTATTTTGCTTCCTGCCACCACATGCCGGGTCACGGGTTCGCATCCCACAAGAACCCAATAATATTTCTAAGGTGGTTTGACAGCGTGCAGCCGGCATCTTGAGTTCCGGATATGATGATGACTTTCACATGATCTTTTCGGCTTGTGCTTATACTAGAAAATTTACATAACTTTGCGTTCAGCCAGGTTTCCCCTACAACTGACGGGATGTCATAGCCAACTTAATGTTCTTATACCATAACCACGTTCCTTTACTTAATGGACAGGCTTTTTAAAATTTTGCTTTCTGCATAGATATATGTTCATTATGTGCTACCCTGTTTCATGTAAACACACTTTAAAGAGGCTCGCTTAAAAATAGTAATTTGTAAATATATGTCAAATGCTTATATAAATGGGTAAATTTAGTTTAGGATAATAAATTCTGTTAAAAAATGCATTTCCCAAAAAAAAAAAGAGAAGAGGCTCTGGTGGGATTCGAACCCGTGACCATCCATGCGGAGACAAAAATGAAAAATGAGGCATCGCCTTTACGCCCTCGGCTACGGACGCTCTCTATATATTTGGTAGCAAATTAACGTACTTCAATTAACGTTTTTTGGACTGATCATATTTTTTTAATGTCAAAAGTCAAATAAAAGCAAATTTGTGGCATTATTTGTGTATTTTATTTTATTTTGTTAAGAACACCATCCGGTTGCGAGTCCCTTTTACTTACCTTAAGTTATAATTTATAATATAATTTAATATAATTTATAATATAATTTAATATAATATAATATAATTAAATTAAATATAATTAAATTAAATTAAATATAATTAAATTAAATCATATTAATTTAATTTAATTGTTTTTATTTAATTTAATTATTTTTAATTAATTAAATTATGTTTAATTTAATTTAGTAATTTTTAAATTAAATTAAATTAAAAATAATTAAATTAAATTAAAAACAATTCAATAAAATTAATAAAAAAAACCAATTAAATTTAATTGTTTTTAATTTAATTTAATTTAATTGCTTTTAATTAATATAATTAAATTTAATTGCCTTTTATTGAATTTAATTGAATTTAATTCCTTTTATTAAATTTAAGTGCTTTTAATTAAATTCAATTGAAAGCAATTAAATTTAATTAAAAGCAATTAAATTTAATTGCTTTAAGTTACTTGCTTTCAATTTAATTAAATTGCTTTAAGTTACTTGCTTTCAATTAAATTAATTTAATTGAAAGCAAGTAGCTTAAAGCAATTTTTAATTGAAAGCAAGTAACTGAAAGCAATTAAATTTAATTGAAAGCAAGTAACTTAAAGCAATTTGTAATTGAAAGCAAGTAACGTAAAGCAATTAAATTTAATTGAAAGCAATTAAATTTAATTGCACTTAAAGCAATTTTTAATTGAAAGCAAGTAACTTAAAGCAATTAAATTTAATTGAAAGCAAAGCAAAGTAACTTAAAGCAATTAAGTTTAATTGAAAGCAAAGTAACTTAAAGCAATTAAATTTAATTGAAAGCAAAGTAACTTAAAGCAATTAAATTCAATTGAAAGCAAAGTAACTTAAAGCAATTAAATTTAATTGAAAGCAAAGCAAAGTAACTTAAAGCAATTAAGTTTAATTGAAACCAAAGTAACTTAAAGCAATTAAATTCAATTGAAAGCAAAGTAACTTAAATCAATTAAATTTAATTTAAAGCAAAGCAAAGTAACTTAAAGCAATTAAGTTTAATTGAAACCAAAGTAACTTAAAGCAATTAAATTTAATTGAAAGCAAAGTAACTTAAAGCAATTAAGTTTAATTGAAAGCAAAGTAACTTAAAGCAATTAAGTTTAATTGAAAGCAAAGTAACTTAAAGCAATTAAGTTTAATTGAAAGCAAAGTAACTTAAAGCAATTAAATTTAATTGAAAGCAAAGTAACTTAAAGCAATTAAGTTTAATTGAAAGCAAAGTAACTTAAAGCAATTACGTTTAATTGAAAGCAAAGTAACTTAAAGCAATTAAATTTAATTGAAAGCAAAGTAACTTAAAGCAATTAAGTTTAATTGAAAGCAAAGTAACTTAAAGCAATTAAGTTTAATTGAAAGCAAAGTAACTTAAGCAATTAAATTTAATTGAAAGCAAAGTAACTTAAAGCAATTAAATTTAATTGAAAGCAAAGTAACTTAAAGCAATGACGTTTAATTGAAAGCAAAGTAACATAAAGCAATGACGTTTAATTGAAAGCAAAGTAACTTAAAGCAATTACGTTTAATTGAAAAGCAAAGTAACTTAAAGCAATTACGTTTAATTGAAAGCAAAGTAACTTAAAGCAATTACGTTTAATTGAAAGCAAAGTAACTTAAAGCAATTACGTTTAATTGAAAGCGAAGTAACTTAAAGCAATTACGCAAAGTAACTTAAAGCAATTACGTTTAATTGAAAGCAAAGTAACTTAAAGCAATTACGTTTAATTGAAAAGCAAAGTAACTTAAAGCAATTACAACAAATTGTTGTAATTGCTTTAAGTTATTTTGTTTTCAATTTGTTGTAATTGCTTTAAGTTACTTTGCTTTTCAATTTGATGTAATTGCTTTAAGTTACTTTGCTTTCAATTTGTTGTAATTGCTTTAAGTTACTTTGCTTTCAATTTGTTGTAATTGCTTTAAGTTATTTTGTTTTCAATTTGTTGTAATTGCTTTAAGTTACTTTGCTTTTCAATTTGATGTAATTGCTTTAAGTTACTTTGCTTTCAATTTGTTGTAATTGCTTTAAGTTACTTTGCTTTCAATTTGTTGTAATTGCTTTAAGTTATTTTGTTTTCAATTTGTTGTAATTGCTTTAAGTTACTTTGCTTTTCAATTTGATGTAATTGCTTTAAGTTACTTTGCTTTCAATTGGTTGTAATTGCTTTAAGTTACTTTGCTTTCAATTTGTTGTAATTGCTTTAAGTTATTTTGTTTTCAATTTGTTGTAATTGCTTTAAGTTACTTTGCTTTCAATTTGTTGTAATTGCTTTAAGTTATTTTGCTTCCAATTTGTTGTAATTGCTTTAAGTTATTTTGTTTTCAATTTGTTGTAATTGCTTTAAGTTACTTTGCTTCCAATTTGTTGTAATTGCTTTCAGTTATTTTGTTTTCAATTTGTTGTAATTGCTTTAAGTTACTTTGCTTTCAATTTGTTGTAATTGCTTTAAGTTATTTTGTTTTCAATTTGTTGTAATTGCTTTAAGTTACTTTGCTTTCAATTTGTTGTAATTGCTTTAAGTTATTTTGCTTCCAATTTGTTGTAATTGCTTTAAGTTACTTTGCTTTTCAATTTGTTGTAATTGCTTTAAGTTACTTTGCTTTCAATTTGTTGTAATTGCTTTAAGTTATTTTGTTTTCAATTTGTTGTAATTGCTTTAAGTTATTTTGCTTCCAATTTGTTGTAATTGCTTTAAGTTACTTTGTTTTCAATTTGTTGTAATTGCTTTAAGTTACTTTGTTTTCAATTTGTTGTAATTGCTTTAAGTTACTTTGCTTTCAATTTGTTGTAATTGCTTTAAGTTATTTTGTTTTTCAATTTGTTGTAATTGCTTTAAGTTATTTTGCTTCCAATTTGTTGTAATTGCTTTAAGTTACTTTGTTTTCAATTTGTTGTAATTGCTTTAAGTTATTTTGCTTCCAATTTTGTTGTAATTGCTTTAAGTTACTTTGCTTTCAATTTGTTGTAATTGCTTTAAGTTACTTTGCTTTTCAATTAAACGTAATTGCTTTAAGTTACTTTGCTTTCAATTTGTTGTGATTGCTTTAAGTTACTTTGCTTTTCAATTAAACGTAATTGCTTTAAGTTACTTTGCTTTCAATTAAACGTAATTGCTTTAAGTTACGTTGCTTTCAATTAAACGTAATTGCTTTAAGTTACTTTGCGTAATTGCTTTAAGTTACTTCGCTTTCAATTAAACGTAATTGCTTTAAGTTACTTTGCTTTCAATTAAACGTAATTGCTTTAAGTTACTTTGCTTTCAATTAAACGTAATTGCTTTAACTTACTTTGCTTTCAATTAAACGTAATTGCTTTAAGTTACTTTGCTTTCAATTAAACTTAATTGCTTTAAGTTACTTTGCTTTCAATTAAACTTAATTGCTTTAAGTTACTTTGCTTTCAATTAAACGTAATTGCTTTAAGTTACTTTGCTTTCAATTAAACTTAATTGCTTTAAGTTACTTGCTTTCAATTAAACTTAATTGCTTTAAGTTACTTGCTTTCAATTAAACTTAATTGCTTTAAGTTGCTTGCTTTCAATTAAATTTAATTGCTTTAAGTTACTTGCTTGAGACAAATGATAACCAATAATTGCAAAGAAGACACTCTTTATTTTACATTACATAAAAAGTGGCATACAGGAACAGATAAAGTAATTAAATTTAATTGCTTTAACTTACTTGCTTTCAATTAAATTTAATTGCTTTCATATTTAATTGAAAGCAAGTAATTTAAAGCAATTAAATTTAATTGAAAGCAAGTAACTGAAAGCAATTAAATTTAATTGAAAGCAAGTAAGTTAAAGCAATTAAATTTCCTGTATGCCACTTTTTATGTAATGTAAAATAAAGAGTGTCTTCTTTGCAATTATTGGTTATCATTTGTCTCAACTCACTCTTGTAAATTTGTCAATACAAGCATCTTCTAAACCAAATGTCTTTGAATCGAAATTTTAAACATATTGGTATAGCAAAATGAACTTGTTGTCGCTATTAACTCATTTAACCCTGAAACTTTAATGTACAATTCCAATTTCAAAATAAGTCTAGTCTAGTTTGACTATTTAGGGTTGAATGTAGCTATATATTTCAAAACTGTGTAGACCCTGGTCAGAATTTCAGTTATAATAATAAAACGCAGATGGGGAAGCGTAAACGGAAAGTCAGCCTTTGGCTGAACAGGCCAAAGAACATCCAGTGACACTCACGACACCTCTAAAAAACATTTGTGCTAGTCGCCCAAGAACTGCAAGAACTATCAAATATGGGGCGAGTCCATTCAAACCACGTGGAACCGTTAAATCAACCCCATCACGAAAGGCAGCGAAACACTCTCTTACATCACAGTCAAGACATAAAAGCAGAAAAAACTTAATCTAGAGTTAAAAGACGTTGAAAATGAGTTTGTGATGAAGACATTCCATATGGCGCAAACGAATTCATTGAATCAGCAAGTGACTTCGAAGTGCTTAAAAACTTGTCGAGCGCGGGATTTCTGATATACTTGATTCAGTTCCTTACTTCAGTTAAAGAAATCAAGTACCCTATGAAAAACATCTCGCTTCTACTGTGGCTAGAAACTGTACGATGGTATAATTCTTTGACCTACAAGTCAATGTGGTACTTTGAAGAAACAAAGTGGATTTTGGGGTGCCGGATATCGACTATTTCAGGGCAAATTTCTTTGTTTCATGTCGGAACCGAAGTCTGTTGGAAATTTAACTTTAGAAAATAAACGATATGGAGTTGTAAACCCTCACCAAGCAGAAATTTATTTAATACAAAATACAAATGTAATGAGATTCCGATCATCATACCACCAGGTCTAATTTAAGTTTACTAAATAGATTTTCATTAGAAGGGTTGAGCGGGGGTATGGAGACAAGGGGGGTAATTATTCGTGTCTGATCATTTCTAGAACAATATAATGGAAAAAAATCATTTAAGACCATCCTGAGGGCAAACCTTTTGCTAGTTTTAACTATTGAATAATATATAATTCATCGATTGAACTTCGGGCTAGGGAGAGTGAATGCGCTACATTCTGACATCCTGTCTCTGTAAATCTTAATTTCGATCTTAGAATGTATAAGGGTTAAGTCCGAAAAATGTTACACACGAATTATAACACGTTTTTTTGATGAACTATATTATTAAAAATATAAATAGGTGCGCAACATTGAAAAATGGTCTTTAATCAGACAACTAGATTGCCATTTTTTCATCCAGCAGTATCAACGTTGCCGCGTGCTCGGCAGCGGAGTGCGTTCCCTATTAAAATTGACCAAATGTGATTTACTACGCACTGTAGCAGGCCTTTTTGTATCAAATTATCAAAACAGTCCGTTAGGGGATCTTTTTGTATGCAAAGCAATCCAGAAATGAGAAAACAGCATCTTTGTTAGAGGTCTAGACACCAAATTTTTCAAGATTTCCTGTATCTGTCAAAACTTTTTCTGGCTAAACTTCGTAAACAAGCGTTTATCCAACGAGACGACAACACCGGAGGATGGAGATAGAACCGGGCCATTCCGTGACGCTATTCCTTTTTTAGCTCACCTGAGCTAGCTCAGGGTGAGCTATTGCAATCCTTGATTGTCCGTCGTCCGTTGTGCGTCGTCCGGGCGTCAACAATTTTAGTGTTTACACTCTAAAGGCCACAATATTTATCCAATCTTTCTCAAACTTGCTCAGATGGTATATTGCCATAAGAGTTTGGATGAGTTCGATTATGGTTGAAATCGGACAAATAGGTCATGAGTTATCTACCTTTGAACTGCTGAAAATGCAATATTTAACAGTGTTTACACTCTAGAGGCCACAGTATTTATCCAATTTTTCTAAAACTAGCCCAGATTGTATATGACCATAAGAGTTTGGATGAGTTTGATTATGGTTGAAATCAGACAAATAGATCAAGAGTTATTTACCTTTGAATTGCTGAAAATGCCATATTTAACAGTGTTTACACTCTAGAGGCCACAATTTTTATCCAATCTATCTCAAACCTGCTCAGATTGTAAATGACTATAAGAGTTCAGATGAGTTTGATTATGGTTGAAATCAGACTTATAGGTCGAGAGTTATCTACCTTTGAATTGCTGAAAATGCCATATTTAATGATGTTTACACTCTAGAGCTCACAAATTTTATCCAATCTTCCTCAAACTTACTCAGATTGTATATTGCCATAAGACTTTGGATGAGTTCAATTATGGTTGTAATCTTATCAATAGATCAAAAGTGATCTACCTTTGAATTGCTGAAAATGATAATATTTAACAGTGTTTACACTCTAGAGGCCACAATATTTATCCAAGTTCTCTCAAACTTGCCCAGATTGTATATGACCATAAGAGTACGAAAAAGGGTGATTATGGTTGGAATTGGACAAATAGATCAAGAGATATCTACCTTTGAATTGCTGAAAATGCCATATTTTACAGCGTTTACACTCTTGCAACTACAGTTTTCATTGGATTTTGATTATACTTTGATGTAATCATTGTGGCAACAGTTACCTGCCCTTGATATACTTTGAAATGCTAGAAAAAAGCTTCATTTCAGTATTATTTAGGCACTAGTTATCTGCCTTTGATGTACTCTACTATACTACAATAGGTCGACAAACTTGAATGGATTTAGAATAAAACGGGTGAAATTCAAAGGTAAAGCTATCAGGCTTCATTACAAATGGTGAGCGATATCAGGGCCTTCTGGCCCTCTTGTTTATCTTTCAAAGAAACACTCTCTCAAATAACCAATTTATGTGCTTACCTCGTCCAAATGCATTGACGGCGCCATCTTTGTTTACCAGCATCAACGTTGACTTGACTCGAGCTTCAACGTAATGACTGCAGCATCCCCGTTACGTCTATACAGTGTGTACATAGTCGGCGTTGGCTGAAGTGCGTTGGCCCAACGTTGGGCCAACGTTGTATAGCCAACCATAAACACACAATTTGATAGAGATCTTAAAACTGATTTTTCCAAATATGTGGACCACGGAATTATCCAAAAGTGTAGAATTCTGTGTGTGGACCCATTATATTTTAAAAGCAAACCACAACCACACAAAATATCATTTAAAATTGCATAATAAATGCAGTATCCTAATATTGCTTTAAATATATTATTATATACTAGATTCTATTTATAACAAGTAGAGTTCTTTATTATTTCTTTAAAATTGTGGAAAAAATAATCAATTTACCTAGATCTACATTATTTCTAGAGTTTAGCGGGGAAAAACGTTTTCTGTGCGAGACGACACTGTATTTTTATTAGACCGTACCATTCGGCTGTGTGTTATACCTATCCTTTTTAGAAAAATTTCCACATGCAGACGAAAAATTCCACCCAAATGTGAGTGTAGCCTGGAAGGGTGATGGACAATTCGTCAAAGAACAAACTCGTCAAAAAGGAATTATAGCACAAAAGGGGTAGTCAACTCGTCAAAAATGAATTATAGTACAAAAGGGTAGTCAACTCGTCAAAAAGGTTTTTGTATACTGATTTAATATCACGATATTTCAGATAGGGAATTAAAATAGTATTAATATATAAACTTCTCTTTTCTAATATTTTCGATTTCTAAGGGCAAACTTTCATTTAAAACAGTGTACGTAGACCCTGATCATAATTAAGGATTCGGCGCAATTAGATATAAGGTACACAATAAAATCGTGCAAAATGACAATGTTTTAATCTATATAGAGCAATCAAACACTGCCGGGAGCCCTTTGGTTAGGGTCTTCACTGTTAACAAACTAAATGTTTATCATCTACAGATTTACATCATGGTGCAAACTGTCAGACAGTGTAGACCATGGTCATAAGGCTTCGCGCTATCAGATACATTATCAATATTCAAACTGTTCGACACATGTTTGATCACTGAGCAATTCATTCCAGTGTACTTTTGCCTATGATGGTTACATTAATTGGTTTGTTGTTTTAACAATTTAATACCAGTACAAATATAACAAGTTGAGTAATTGCCAATCGATCAACTTTTCACACCAGATTAACAACAATGCCCAGCCAATTAAAGTTATTTGCACGTGGCGCTAGAGATCTACCGTTTCTTATTAAAGCAATGCTTCTGTGTTAATTTTAGCATTAGATCAGGGTCTAAACCATATATATCCAGACTCAATTTTTAAATGATTTTTAAATAACACATTCCATCAAGGATAAGGCAAGGGATACTAAATTGCTTAATGTATGGGCGAGGGCATAGCTGATTTCTGCATTACCTTTGTCCTGATTTAAGCCAAACCTTTCTCTTGTATATCAATTATACTTAAACACTCTATATAATACATTGAGAAATCTCCCTATTATGGTAAAAGTTTAATTTTATTTGGACAAATCGACATCAATATTCATCTTACATATATTTAGATCTAGTAATTTATATCACGGAGTAAAAACTGTATTTACTCCGTGTTTATATGTTACAACTTTAAATGCTAGAAAACCCATCTCCACTTCTCGATAATTGCAAATTTTACAAATATAAACCTATACATTTAATAAAAAAGTATTACAATATATATATTTAACAGGTTAGTATATACCCCAACACAAAATCCTTTTTGACGAATCGTCTTTTGCCATTACTATATATTGCCTTTTTGACGAGTTTGCACTTTGACGAATCGTCCGTAATTCACCGTCAATATTTACAAAATGAAAGTTGATGACCCGCCGCACCACACTCGCATCTCTGACCACATGTTCTCACAAATTAGTTCCCAAATAGAACCCAGAAACACCTTTGATTTATCAACAACATCACTAGTTCAGCTCAAAAACAAATGCATCTGCAGTTAATCAGCATTTTCAATAAAAAATATGACCATGAACACACACACATCAATTTTTCACTATATAAATTAGGAACTATTTAGGCACCCTACGACCCGGAAGCACTTCCGTACAGGTGTGACACCGTTTGTTACACCATACCAAAAATACACTTCCCGCCACTTCCGGTTGGCATGGTGTCACGTGATTATTTCGGAGAGAACAATAATGACGTCATACATGTCAAAGTCGCTTTCAGAAAATAAACAAAGTGTTGTGTATGTACGGTGGCACTGAGGTGACATGCAAACTTTTTTTTTTTTTTTTTTTTTTCTCACTTTTTATCTCGTGCGCACGACTTAATTTGAAGGGGAAAAAAAAAAAAAAAAAAAAATTGCCTTTTTATCTCGTGCGCACGACTTAATTTGAGAAAAAAAAAAAAAAAAAAAAAACTTTGTTTTTTATCTCGTGCGCACGACTTAATTTTTAAAAAAAAAAAAAAAAAAAAAAAAAATTGCCTTTTTATCTCGTGCGCACGACTTAATTTGAGAAAAAAAAAAAAAAAAAAAAAAACTTTGCTTTTTATCTCGTGCGCACGACTTAATTTTGAAAAAAAAAAAAAAAAAAAAAAAAAAAATCACTTTTTATCTCGTGCGCACGACTTTATTTTGAAAAAAAAAAAAAAAAAAAAAAAAAATCACTTTTTATCTCGTGCGCACGACTTAATTTTAAAAAAAAAAAAAAAAAAAAAAATTGCTTTTTATCTCGTGCGCACGAGATAAATTTGAAAGATTTTTTTTTTTTTTTTTTTTTTTTTTCAAATTAAGTCGTGCGCACGAGATAAAAAGTGATTTTTTTTTTTTTTTTTTTTTTTTTTTCAAATTAATTTTTTCCTTCAAATTAAGTCGTGCGCACGAGATAAAAAGTAAAAAAAAAAAAAAAAAAAAAAAAAAGTTTGCATGTCACCTCAGTGCCACCGTATGTATGTGTAGTAGTTTGAAGGAATGGTTAAAACATAGAGAAATTGTATCTCAAATACATTTTTAAAGGTAACATGCCCATTTTCAACAAGAAATATCTTTAAAAAAGATATTCCGTCGCAGGTTAAAGTTTTGTGTGGGGTACAGTGGAGAATCTGTTATTCTTTCCCGTTTAAACGCAAACGTACGCAAACGCAAAACACTAAATGTAGAAAAGAACAACTTTTGGACAATTCTGATATTTCATGTTTATCTTGGTGGCAAACAGTTTGGAGCCTGATCAGACGCCGGGTTACCCGGCGTCTGATCTGGCTCCAAATTGTTTGCACTGCAAATAATAGTTTTAGCGTAAACAGGTTTATTGGGAAAGAATAACAGATTATCCACTGTACAGTATTCACTTAACCAGAGAGATTCTGACTTAACAGCTAAATTTAGAGCTTATCCACGCTCAATTTAGAAATGATGACATAGACTGCATCTTAATGTTTTGCCAGGTTTACACTCGCAAGATTGATATGAAAAAATAACAGAACGCCAGTCTAGGCCATTGGCCGATAAGAGTACTGCATTTCAAGCACGTGATCATTGACCAGGATTTCTGATCATTCCTGATTGGTTAAATTGTTTCATAGAGTTGAGGTCAAAATACAAAACAGACCCGTCTGCGACGGGAAAAAGTATCGGCAGCTCGTGTGGAACTCGTGACAAAATAACACGCGATTTGTGAAATACACCGGTACCATGGAGCCACCGGTATCATGGGGTCCCACTATATATCTGCATGAAATATATACACAAACAGTAATATGTTTTTAGGCTTTGCCTATGGACGGAAAAAAGCAAAATTGTACTAATGAAAACGGAATAGATCTATCTCCAGTGTGTGATCAGCGCTCTTGTATCAGTTCGTTGTGTATTCCAGATGATCACACTCGAGGCTACGCCTCTCGTGACTGAGATCTGGATTACACAACCGACTCGAACTTTTATCACAAACCTAAATTGTTTGGGACAAGATCTATATGTTGTTACCCAATAATCAAATAGATATATAAGTGTATACAATGTTAAAATTTAAAACTCCTCCGTACAGCTATATTAATTTCAGGGCTGCCATTTCTCCGGATTTTTCCTAAATTTCCAGATTTTTCCCCAGGTTATGGTAGCTTAAAGCACGCTGAAAGTAAAGCAGAATGCGCCTTTAGGCGCATTCTGCTTTACTTCCAGTCTGCTTTAAGTAGTCACATGCCAACAAAACTAGAAATCGGGTAAAGGTACGATTTGTAAAACCGCGCATGAAAAATGCATATTTGGAAATCTTAGGTTTTTAGCTCACCTGAGCCAAAGGCTCAAGGTGAGCTATTGGGATGGCCCTGTGTCCGGCGTGCGTCGTTAGTCGTGCGTCGTCGTTAACAATTGCTTCAAATAACATCTCCTCCTATACCGCTTGACAGAATTCAACCAAACTTTACAGAAATATTCCTTGGGTCAAGCTCTTTCAAATTGGTTCAAAGAATTAAAAACAATGCAGAACTCTGGTTGCCATGGCAACCAAAGTGAAAAAATAAGGAAATCTTAAAAAATCTTCTTGTCAAAAACTGCAAGGGCCAGAGCTTAGATACTTGGCACATAGCATCATCTACAGGTCCTTTATCAAGTTTGTTCAAAGGTCAAGGTCGCGAAACCGCAGAGGTGGTGTTTCTTTTCGCTCAGCGAAAGTCTTTCTTTTCTATTAATTTTCGACGGACTAGGAATTGGAAAAATATATAGAGTGAAGCATGAAGCTATGAGGAGTATGTTGCTGTAAGTTTTTTTCGGCTGTGTCATGCAAAAAGAGAAGTTTGATGAAGATAAAGAATAACAATAGACCCAGGCCACATGGATAGATAGTGCACAGTGCACGGACTTCACGGGAGTGTAATTGGACTATGTAGGAATGTACACATATGAAGGTAAACACACTGACCAGTGCAACGTTGTAACTTTTGTAACAAAGTGCGCAGTAGCAAGTGGGATAATCTTGAGTATATTTTTGCAATTAACGTATATATTACAGACTAGTAAAAGCTAAAATGTTAAAACCAGGAAGAACAACGTCTGTATCAAGGGGCTCCGAGCGGACAAAAAAATCAAGGAAGGGTTCAGAAGAAACGACGGGTGAAGACAAGTCTGAAACCATGGACACTCCCACTACGCCCATATCAAAACTTTCTGCAAATAGTAATAAAGAGAAAGAGAAAGACAGAAGTAAAAGTGATGGCAAAGTGGAAGGAACTAATAGTCAGCAGACTCTCGACAGACATCTCAAACCAGTCGAAAACTTGCCTGCCAGTGGAGAACAAATAGGCGTAGCGTTACAGAGTCTACACGACAGACTAGATAAACTTGCACACAAGAATATATCGAATCAAGACTAAAAAAGATAGTCACAGAAGAGTTCCTTAGTAAAAAACTCAAGGAGGTAGAGTCTGAAATGAAAACGCAAGTCAAGAAAGAGATTGAAAAGATCCAGAAGCAGGTCAGTGCATTGAGAGACAGGGTTCAAACAGTAGAAGAGACAGTAGAGGCAATACAAAACAACTGTTCAGATATGGAACTTTCTATGGATCGTCTGAGAGCTGAAAACACAAAGATTATTTACGAGACTAAGCAAATGAAAGACCAATTGAAAGAAAGGGAGATCAGACTAAGGTCACAAGCGGAGGAAATCAACAACCTCGAGCAGTATACCCGTAAAAACAGTGTTAGAATTTATGGTATGAAAGACGACAATCCCAGAGAATCTAGCGTGGAAACGGCGAGACACGTAGTCAAACTGATAAATGATAAACTCCAACTCAATAACAGTATATCGACATCTGATATAGACATCTCACATAGGATGGGAAGATACAAATCTGATGCAAATAGACCAATAATTTGCAAATTTGTGTCTAGGGTCACGAAACACAATGTGATTAAAGCAAGACGTAACCTGAAAGACACTGCCATCGTGATTAGAGAAGATCTAACATTGAAAAATGCAAAACTGTTGGAATCCACAAGTTCAAAGGAATGTGTGAAGGCAGCCTGGTCGGATGAGGGTAGAATAATTGCGCTGCTCAATAACAACAAGAAAGTTGTGGTTGACGCTGGCACTGACTTTAGCAGTCTCTAAACTACAGTTTCCTTGTTTTTTCTAGAGCTAAGTTACATATGTACATATATCTAGATCAAAGAGATCTGGAATTAGAGTTATAAAGCAGTTTAAAGCAGGTTGAAAGTAATGCAGAATGCGACCCAAGGCGCACTCTGCTTTACTTCCAATCTACTTCGAGCTAGCATCGTTTAACATATTTTGTAGACAAAAATTTATTCTTCTAGATTTGAAAATAGGTGACTATTTAAAACGGGTTGAAAGTAAAGCAGAATGCGCCCCAAGGCGCATTCTGCTTTACTTCCAGTCTACTTTGACTTTGAGCTAGCATCTGCTAACATGTAGACAACAATTCTTTTGGTACATGTTCATGACTGTTGAATTGGAACTAGTATCCTCATAGGAAGAATAAATGTAAAACGCCAAAAGGCGCTTGCTCTAAAAGCAGGCTGAAAGTGAAGCAGAATGCGCCCTAAGGCACATTCTGCTTTACTTGCATCCTGCTTTAAGCAGTCGCATGTCAACAAAACAAGATAAAGGCTATGGGGTCATGGTACTATTCGTAAAATCGCACTTAAAAAAAAAAAAGCAAATTTGGAAATCATAGGATTTTTCATGTCAACTTATGGCAGCCCTGACTCTACTTGGGGGCATAATCAAGTTGTTGACATTCAGAGCGGATCCACGTGTCTACATTTACATCGCTACGATCGCGCATGCTTACTTCTTCCTGATTGGACGATGGCAGTGGTGACAATGTCATGGTTGCATATATTATTATTCTGGTTACCCGTGATTGGTTCTCTTGATTTCTACTATGGTAGTAAACAGGGAACCAATGGGGTTGACGTCTTTTCAGCCGTTATCAGCCTCGTTTTCGTTTTTCTTTCTCATTTAATGGCGGCGCCCATGGAATTTAGTTGTTTTCGTTAAAGAAGACATATTATGCACCGTTTCGTCATGAAAATGACCACGGTGAGTGATATACAATAGACCATAAGATAGACATTTTCTTAATTACAACAGAGTTTGAGTATGTGTAGCCATACATGACACACAGCCGCTGGAAATGGAAATAAAAATATACAGTATTTGGTCCAAATTTTGGGGGTGGAACGAATTACCCAAAACCCCACAAACCCCGGAATTACCCAAAACCCCATCAAAAATCAACTGTAGGGGTAGTGTACAGCCACAAACCTTGAAATATCTATTAATTATGTTATTATAAGGTGATAATATGGAATAGGCAAAGCCTATAAGCGAGCACTGCTAAACCACAGGATACCCACAATAGAAGTCTGAACCCCAAAAGAAAAAAAATGTATAAACACTAGATATATAGACTTTGTATACATTTTTTTCTTCTTTTGGGGTTCAGACTTCTATTGTGACGGTCCCTAGTGTGCTAAAACATCTTCAAAAAGCAAAGAATGAAGATTTTAACAAAATAGTATACCAAATAAATACGATAATGCGTAAATACATGTTTTATATATCTACTTAAGATAATAAAATTTCACAATAATTTAGCTGTGTTCATTCTGTATATGTTATGGGTCTAATTTTTAGTTCTGGGGTTGTACCGTTGACCAATGCCTGTCTGGTGGATCTTTGATGGTAGGGATACAACACTCATATGATCTCTTTTGAAACCAGCTGGCGGAGTCTGTAGTACAATTCTTGGAAAGCTTTCACCATTTTTAATCATGTTATTGATCTTCTATAGAGTTTTTAGTTATGGTCGCATATGCTATTTTTCCTAGTTATGTTACATTAGATGGCCTGCATTGGGCGTTCTGCTATTATTTCTATTGGTCGGCAATCTTTAGCCGGTTTGTTCATTGCTGATTGATGGGGGTAGTGTGATCGCCATTTGGGGGCTGTTTTGTATGTTTATTCATGCTTATTTTAGATCTAATTATAGTTATTTGTGTTTTGTCGATGGCCTGCTTTTGGCTCTCTACCATTATTTATATCAGTCGACAATACTTAGTCGGTCAGGTTCATTGCTGATTGATGGGGGTAATGTGATCGCCGTTTTTGGGGGACTATCTTTTATATGTTTATTCATGTTTTATTTCAGATCTGATTGTAGTTATTTTGTTTTTTCTAGATTTGTAGGTACATATATGTTATTTCATGTAAAGCGCTTTTGAACGCACAATCCCTGTGTGAAAAGAGCGCTATATAAATCTGGAATAATAATAATAATAGCCACATGTATTATGAAATAAGCAAGTGCAGCTGTACATTTGGAGCAAATTAAGAATATGTTTGCACTAGAATCATTCCATTAATGGTTGCTCCATTAGACTAACCTTTGAACAGAATGACACTTACCCAAACCCTATTCCTACTGAATGAGGGTCAAATTCATTTAAGAAAGGTTACGGTGGAATTAGCCTTTTTGGTTATTTTATTAATGTTGAAACCCCATCTCAGGTCTTCTGATATTGTCACGCATAGGTAAGGGTTCTCCTGGACCTGCTTTAGGATTTGGTTGTCTAGGGTGTAGACATGACTGTATCTGTTATTGACACTCATGTCATGATGAGATAGCACTTCTTGGCATTGAAACGCATACCCTATGTGGAGGCCCAGGCCTCCATCCACTCAAGTCCCTCTTCAGCACTTCATGATCCTCCTGACTCCGGATTGTTCTGTACAGAAGGCAGTCATCTGCAAACAGCCGGACTTGCGATTTAACGGAGTCAGGTAGGTCATTGACGTGACAGAGGTACAGGAGGAGAAATTTAAGGTGAGTTGATTCGGGGATCTATCCATTGAAATAAACTGGCAGTTTGTCGTTATATTTTCATTCTTGTAAATTTCAAGAAATATTACTCTGAATTGAATTTATTTGAAAACCCATAACCAGAATTAATTTCAATCAGGTGTAACTAAGGATGTATGTATACTTCATAAGTTCATAGTCTATTAGCTAAGATCAAATGTGGTATTGGTCACATTTACATTGCGTTTTAGAATATGATAAAGGTGATTAAACAAGTGGACCAGTCTCAAAAACTGCCTTTAAGGTCAAATTTAACAGACTTGTATATTCTGATCGGTCAATAATTCTGTGATTGTATGAATATTTTGCTTTGAAGGGAGATATAGAGAAAATTGGACACTTAAATTTGAGTTAAATGAGATACCATTTGATTTTTTCAGGTTTAATGGCTCTAGAAAAGTGGATATACATTAGATCTATCAAGATAGACTGTGATGTGCTTGATGGAAAAGAATCAATTTTGGCCATGTACCAGAGTGACCAAAAAGACTCTTAATTACCTTCACTACCAGTTTGCTGCACAGATCTTATATACTTATATAGATATCTAATAGTTACTTCGTTTTTTGTAAACTGCATTTTGTGTAAGAGAAATAAAAATATTTATTTGCAAATTCTATTGTTTTATTTTCTCCCAATGTCAAATGAAATCTATTTAAAACTGGAACGTATTTTTGAGAAAAGCAGATGTCTCCCCTGTATTCCCCTACCCTATCCCGAATAATTTCAGTCAAAATCTATTTTAATAATTGATCATGTGACCTTTGACCTCAAATGCAACCCCATTCATCCCCTCATCATAAGCAACCAGTGCACCAAAAATGGACATTAGAACAAAAGATATTGACCATATACCAAATGAAAGTCAAAATTCTATTTTTAGTAACAGATCATGTGACCTTTGACCTCAAATGCAACCAGTACACCAAAAATGGACATGATTTCTCTATAAGAAAACAAGTTATTGTCTGGAAACCAAAGCGTGACAGACAGACGGACAGGCATACGTTTGGGAGCTATTTATATAATAGCATGTGTTAAAGATGTAAATCAAATAAGTAGTTATCTGTATAAGTAACTAAAATAAAAGATGACCAAATATTGAACATAAAAAAGATGTCACTGGCTAAGAAGTGTACCATAAATAAATACTGGTTTTTGCCAATAATTTACTCTCACTTAGTGACTCTTGAATATTCTTTTTTGAGCCTGATTAGGGTTAACACTGTACATGAACAGAATTCAAGTTGATATCCATGTTAAAAAACGTTTAATTTTCTGATATGTAAATTTGACATGATAAAGAAAAAAAAAGTAAAACTGCGCCGAAACAACTGAGGTCGAACCTACACAGGACCGAAAAGATCCGGAATCTATAAATAGAACGTAAATATTTTATGAGTATATTGGTTTTGAAACAATGGTGAAAGCACGAAATAATACATTCCTTTTTTAACGGGACAAAAAACGTACTGTTTTTATGACGGAAAGATATCTCTTATAACTATCGAGTACTTATATCGGCCACGGAACCTTTCGTTCGACTGGAGAACGAAGGCGTTCCGATCGTCCGGTGATGGAGCACAGGTTTTATACACCGCCACATCCGGTATTCGGAATACTCTCCAAATGGAGGTAAAGCTTCAGGTTGTACCAGTCGAGATTAAATGCAACACTGGTCAACACTATTTCAAGTAAAAACAGTAACTTGTTAGAGTAAACGTGTAAAAAACTTTAAATTAGATACAGAACCAGTCTTTGAAAATATTTTGGCAAGTAGATCCGCCGGAAGAACGGAATGTGACGACTGAAAATCAATTCAATGTATCGCATACAACAGGTAAAAAAAACAAATGAAATTAGCTTGAAAATGAACCCGCTTACCATAAATGCTTCGCTTTTCGCGAAACTGGCCCCTTCGGGGCCAGTTTCGCGAGCGTGGAAAAAATAAAAAAAAAATTGAAAAAAAAATTAGAAAAAAAAATTAGAAAAAAAAAAAAATGATTTTTTTTTTTTACCCCTCTTAGAAAGGGTTAAATCACACGAAAATGGAAGTGATAATGTGGAAATATAAACAGACATTACCTTCGTAGCACATTTTATATGTCCGTGTACATCCCATTCAAACGAGATCAGCACCGGACGAAGTTAATCCACCACAACCCCATTTATTTTCACATCTCGACCACAAAGCCCGCCTACAACTCTTTATAAATGTTTTGTCAAGCAACACACACTAAAAAATTAAAGACTTTCTTCACCGGTAACATTTGACAATCTTTGAAAAGTGGCGTGATGCTGCAATGTTCGTCCATTTGAGCCGATTCTTGCCTGATCCGCACCGGCCCTAGTTATTCCACCACAAACCTCATTTATTTCCACATCTCGAAAAAAACACCTCTAGAAGTCTTTCTTAATGTTTTGTCAAGCACCACACACCAAAACATTATTGAATTTCGAATCCTGAACCCTATGACAGTCTTTAATAGCATGTACCATGACAGTGTGTGCATTTTAACTCTTAGAACACTCGTCACGTATATATTTGACCTTTGTAAACAGTGCACTTGTTGAAAGTACACTTGACACCAAGTAAAACGGGTAGACCCAGATCAAAGGGCCCTAAATATCTCGCGATGTGATTTGGATCTGTTGTGATATATCGTTCATAGTCTCGTGAATTTTTTACAGAGTCTAGACAGCGAGAGAGAAGAGATATAATAGAGAGAGGGTCCGAGACATAGAAAAAGAGAGATATGACAAAGGTAAGAGAAATATAGCAAAGAGAATGAAGGCTCTTCTTTCTTTTTGCTATTTTCTGTCATCCTCGTCATATCTCTGTCTCTCTGTCTTTGCCTTTATTCTCACTCTCTTTTCTCCAGCTCTCTCGCACTCTCTATCTTGCGAAAGAGAAAGAGCGAGAGAGCGATAGAGAGAGAGAGACAGACAGAGAAATTCAGAACAATGTCAACTCGCGATCCGCAGGATAAGGGTTAATTGCAACTTCAGGTTCACTGATCGTTATCTACATCTAACAACTACCCAGCTGTGTTAATTGGTTTGCAATGAACAGTCTCTGATAAGGATGTGTGTATTGATACCAATTATCACAGTAGGGAACCACTACATATAGGTGTACAGTTTCCAGGGGCGAAACCTCTCACGAAAATATAACCCTCTTCACGAAATGGATTAAATTCAATCGTATACTGAAAAACACAGTAACTCTATAAGTATAAGCCACTTTAAAAAAAAGCGGATTTGAAAAGTGGCGTGATGATGCAAATTTCGTCCATTTGAATTGATTCTAGCCTGATCCGCACCGGCCATAGTTATTCCGCCACAATCTCTATTTATTTTCACATCTCGATAAAAAAAAAACCTTCTACAAGTCTTTATTAATGTTTGGTCAAGCACCACACACCAAAACATTAATGAATTTCGTATCCGGAACATTAGGACAGCTTTTGAAAAATAGCATTTGCTACGATTTCCATCATCCTCTATAATTCGAAATCATTAGGTGCCGTGTCAGGTGTGTCTTTTGAAAACAGTGCACTTGTTGAAAGTACACCTATTGACACCAAGTAAAACGTGTAGACCCAATTCAAGGGGCTCCTAAATGATGTAAGCGTAAGTGAAAGCAGGCTGAAAGTAAATCACACTATGCACTACTTTAAATAGAGTGTTTAGCCTCGCAGATGGTAGCTTAAAGCAGGCTGAAAGTAGAGCTCATTCTGTTCTACTTTCAATCTGCTATAAAGTGGTCACTTGTATTCAAACAAAGAATTAAGTACTACATATGTATACGAAATAGATTATTGCTCCTATGATAGCTTAAAGCAGGATGAATGTAAAACACAGCTTACTTTACTATCAACCTGCTTTAAGTTGTCACCTGTGTTCAAAACAAGGGTTAATCTTCTAGAAAAAAAATTATACATATATCTTATACGACAGTTTTTAGTTGACAAAATACAGATGTTAAAAAGTGTAGAAAAAAGTTTCATTACTTGACAATGTGACAATTAAAGGAATCGATCTAGATGCAAACTTTTGGGTTTTTTGTGAAGCCCTATTTTTATCGTTATATGTAAACAACAACATCACAGTGTTGAAATGGTTCAGCTAGATCCCTTATCTACCTGTATTAATACCTAGTACCCATGATGCCCTAGGTGCCTCTGGGTAATATGATATGATGTATCGATTGTGTACCGTCCAAAAGACATCCTGCTGAGCCAAATATAGGCCTTTAACCCTTACCGTCCTAAGGGCAACATGGGCAATATTTGCAATCAGCTTGGCTCCAGGTCGTGCTTTATAGCGACTTGGCTAACAATTGCACAGGCTTGAAAGTTGTATCTAGACCAGCGGACCAGAGACCACCTAACGCTGCGTCTGATTTGGAATATGTTATCAAGTTTAATTAAGATCCGAAATTAAATGTTGCTGCTTCCGAAGACGAAATATTTTAAGCATACGACACTTCAGAATGATAAGGATTAAAACAGAACAGAAATCCAAACTATTTGCTACTATATTACTTTATAGTCATATAACTCGAACATATTCAACAATAGAGACAATATATATGTTTTTGCAAACAATAAACCATTAAAGTATACAAAGCGAAAATGTCTAGAGTCGACCGATCAGGATCTGCACTGTTAGTTATTGACAGCAACCCATAACAGTCATCAATATACACGCATTAATTGGAAACTGGTGTTAATGAGGCGATTTGGACAAGTTTAAATTGAGAAATAAAAACAAGAGACGACAATTGTTTGAAGCAATTTACAGCCTTTCAAATTACTCGATGTGTGATTCGGAGCAACACTGACTGCACATGATAATGAAGATGCGTTGGGCGCCGTGTTTAGCTTCTCTAATGCTGTAAATATTTTCTTGAACTAGTGCTCACGTGCATGCAATGGTTAATATTCGCAAACCGTCTAGATTCAGCTTAGACACCTATGTCACAAAAAACAAACACCCTTATTTTGTGAGAACTACCGGTATATATATGTGTGTGTTCAAGTCCCCCTTTGAAATGATTGTTGCAAGTATCAACTAATTATGCTTGGCCGACTTCGTCCTCTGTCTTCTTACTCACAAAAATCGCCTATGTGAACAAATGTGCACTGGAAACCACAATCTCCCCACTTAGCTGCCTTACTACATCCTTTACCATATTTTCGTATGGCTTTGAGCGAGGTAGACTCCTCTATGTCATAATATTATTTTAGTGCATTTATCTGAATAGAACAGTGTAGGATCAGATCAGAATCTCATTCAAGAGCCCGCTATTCTAGGTCTGCACTATCTGTGCGCCGTTACATAAGCAGTGCTATCATAAATGGCTTTCGCTCTGCGGGATACCAATCGCAGTGTATATTGTCCCCGCATACCATATATGCACCCAGCACCATAAAGCACAAGGTTTTTACAGGCGAGGTACATAAGAAATAAGATTTTATATGAATAGCTTGTATCCAGATCAGCCGCAGTGTAACGTAACGCTTACCGTCCTAAGGGCGACATGGGCAATATTTGCAAACAGCTTGGCTCCAGATCAGACGCCGCGTTGTCGTGGCTTATAGCGACTTGGCTAATAGTTGCACAGGCTTGTTTCTAGACCAGCGGACCAGAGACCACGCTGCGTCTGATTTGGAATATGTTATCCAGTTTAATTAAGATCCGAAATTAAGTATTGCTGCTTCCGAAGACAAACTATTTTAAGCATACAACATTTCATGATAAGGATTGAAACAAAACTGAAATCCAAACTGTTTGCTACTATATTACTTTAGTCATATAACTCGAACATATTCAACAATAGAGACAGTATTATATGTGTTTTTGCAAACAGTAATGGAACAGTCATTAAAGCTGCTTTGGAAATGATCAGGTTCTAAACTGACTGCAATAACACCTGTCTATTCCGTTCATACACATATATACTTGGTTGTAACTGGTCAGTAAATTTCTTCCCTTTTTTCCACATATACCGTTGAAAGTATAGCAGAATGCGCCTTGAAGAAGATTAGAACTATGCTTTACCTCCAACCTGCCGATTTACCGGGTGTTTGATTTGGACTTTCAGATTGTAAATTTTGCTGGTATTTATGTGCTTGGAACTGGTGACTGTATGTCATTAATAACCGTTTGGATGATGTGCAGATACTTTTCAGATGGAAGTCACTTGGTGTTATCTCTGGATCCACACTGTCTGTACATGTCGTCGCAATGCTCTCATTTGCAGGCTGTAGACATGTCTAAACATATTTTAATGTTGTGTATATATACATATATAGCTAAGCGTAAGGTAATTAATATACCTTAAAATAATAATGCTACCACCTCCCTGTGGTTTACAATTGAAAACAGTTTGGATTAGGGTCAAATGTCAAAAAGCATGGTGTTTGAATAAGTAGTAGATCTACCCTCGTTTCTAGGGTTGAATATGTTGCTTATTATAATTCTAAAATTAAATATTTAGAATGAAATTTCAATGACCGAGTTCTGTCAACTGATGTTTATGAAACATCTATATACATTGTATAGAATTAATATTCGCATGTTACATGTAGCAGTAAAATACCTTGATATAGACTTTTGCAAAGAGTTTGGATCCTGGTAAGATGCCGCATAATGCGACATCTGAACAGGATCAAAATTATTTGACACTTTGATATTGTTTGGAAGAGAAATTTAGAAACTTCGAAGTTTAGAAAATTAGCAGACAACACTTGTTGCAGACGGGAAATATACCCAGCATGCAAAGAGTCAGTTATAGGTCTAAGGACACCGAAATCCTTATGTTTCTACATGTACCAAAGTCAATCTCAAACAGCTTTTGACCAACTTTTCTCAATTTCATACAGTCAAACTTGTTATAACTATTTACTCCATAGATACTCAATTTTACACATTTAATATATTCCTACACTGAAGAAAATAGTTCCAATATCTACAGTCATGGATAATTATGTATCATAAGAAGCATTTTCTATGTTCTATCAGATGCTGAAAGAAAAGCAGAATGTGTCTATAAGGTGCATTCTGCTTTACTTTCAGCCTTCGTTAAGCCTGTAGAATACTAGAAACTGGCCATGGAGTAAAGGGTTAAATGACCATTTAGAAATTATGCATGGATACTGTTTAAGATATGTGTGATAACAACGCGCAGACCTGATCTGGATATTTAAACTGTTTGCAATAGTCATCAATACTGGTGACCAATGTTGAAAGGGTTATTCCAAAGTCATCGACCAAACCAGGTGCTTTTTTTTCCATTTTATTATTATGCTTAAAATGTATGTAGACCTGTAACAAAAGCAGCATGCGGGCGCAGAAGTCAAAAACGCATGTTCAAGCAACACGTGTAGCTTTGAGATTTTATTCAGGCGGGATCCCTGTGGCGAACAGTTCCCAAATATTTACTTCATAGACAATCGGTTTGTTCAATAAGAAAATCATGCTGGGAGAGTTTTATTAGGCTAGTGCGGCTTCTGTGTTCGGTTGCGTAATGTCATATTCCTTTGTGATGTGCGATATGGTAGACCTGTGTTTTACGACAGGCTTTACCTGGAAGTTATAAACGGGTTTGATCCAGATTGATAGTTTATTATTTTAACACACTATTTACTTGATCATTTTGTTATCAAGTTAACGTCCAATATCTTAATTGGGTTAATTAGAATTATCGATATATTTCAAGTATAGTAGCAATCTTCTTCACATCTTTGTTTAAATCGCCTTTTCTAAAGCACAATTGTGAAATATTGGACTGGGCTCGGATAAAAAAAAAAAATATTATAACCAAACCCATATTAGCCCTTATCATGCCGTGATACCGTCAGCTTTTAAATTATCGTCTGCAATTTTTTTTAAATTTAGATGTGTACATTTTGTATGTAAAGAAACCTAAAAACACTTCCAACAGTCTGATTCAAGATCAGGCGCCATGTTACGCGGCTTCTGATCTAGATCAAAGCTGTTTGCAAAAACGACATGAAGTCTCGATCAGCAGGCAAAGTGTTAAGCAGTTACTGAAATTGATCGCTTGACTGCTGTATATGGGACATAAGTAAAGCAGAAAGAAAAGTAGAATACACATGTAACTTTGTTCTTCCTTTTCTTTAAAACTTTATCACGCTCACATCTCACAATCCCTTACAGATACAGAGCTTTATTCGGCATAAAATAGCATAAGTATATTCATAGCCATCAATAAACATGTACAATTCAATATACATACATTCATTGTACGTAAATGAACGGACATGGAAAATTAAGTTTCGTAAACAAACTTTACAGAGAAGTGTAATCTATAAACTGACAAGAGTTCACATTATTTAATAGATATTATTATGTATTCCATGCAACTCTTAATGTTCCCTCTGATTAGAGTCTGCACTGTTTGTATAGAGCACATGTGTTCTGTTCACAGGTATACATTTCTCTTAATATGAAATCTCATTGACCTAGGTGTTCTTATCTGTTGCTGGAAGGCTATTCCACATGACCATCACTGGTAATGAAATTCCCAAGATATGACCAACAATTTTTGTCGTCTGCTTTTTTTTATTTCTCAATTAAAACTTACCCAAATCTCCCCTTAACACCAGTTTCCAATTAATGCGTTTACATTGATGACTTTTATGGGTTGCTGTTAATGACTAACAATAATAATAATAATAAGAAGAAGAATAATGGGACAGTGCAGACCCTGATCGGTCGACTCTAGACTTTTTCACTTTGTATTCTTTAATGGTTCATTGTTTACACATAACAAATATACTCGTCTCTATTGTTGAATATGTTCGAGTTATATGACTAAAGTAATATAGTAGCAAACAGTTTGGAGTTCAGTTTCGTTTCAAACCTTATCATTCTGAAATGTCGTATGCTTAAAATATTTCGGGTCGGAAGCAGCAAAATTTAATTTCGGATCTTAATTAAACTTGATAACATATTCCAAATCAGACGCCGCGTTACGTGGTTTCTGTTCCGCTGGTCTAGATACACGCTTGTGCAACTGTAAGCCAAGTCGCTATAAACCACGACAACGCGGCTTCTGATCTGGAGCCAAGCTGTTTGCAAATATTGCCCATGTCGCCCTTAGGAGTTACACTGCGGCTGAGCTGGATTCAAGCTATTCATATAAAATCTGATCTCTTTTGCGGTACCCTCTCTTTTGTACATTGCCTGTAAAAACCATGTGATTTAAGGTGCTGGGTGCATATATAGTCTGCGGGTACAATATACATTGCAATTGGTATCCCGCAGAGCGAAAGCCATATGTGATATCGCTGCTTATGTAACGGCGCACAGTGCCCTATGTCGCGGTAAAGCACGGTTGTTGTTAATAGGTCACCAATTACTGATTATTACGTACCGTCTTGAGGCCATACTTTGGGGGCTTTTTATGCTTGTTTTCTGAACTATTTGCTGCTAATAGTGCAGATCTAGAATAGAGAGCTCTTGAATGAGATTCTGATCTGATTCGTGCCGCTAATACTTGAAAAAGGCATTAAGGCAGTACAAATAGATAGATAGATAGAAAGAATGTAGTCAGGAGATTGTGGTTTCCAGCGCACATTTGATCACATAGGCGATTTTTGTGAGGAAGAAGACGCCGGCCAAGCATAATTAGTTGATACCTGTACTATACTGGACAAGTATCTCCTTCCGAACTTCGGTGATGTTACTACGACATATGTTTTATTTTCTTTGTACAAGTGTACTTTCAACAAGTGCACTGTTTACAGAAATATGTATGCGTGACTAGAGCACACACATACGCTTTCATCAGTTAGGGGCCCTTGAAATGGGTCTACACGTGTTACTTGGTGTCAAGTGTACTTTCAACAAGTGCACTGTTTTCAAAGGACACACGGCACCTAATGTTTCGGATTATAGAGGATGATGGAAATCGTAGCAAAATGCTATTTTTCAAAGACTGTCAACAGTGTTCCGGATACGAAATTCATTAATGTCTTGGTGTGTGGTGCTTGACCAAACATTAATAAAGACTTGTAGAAGTCTTATTTTTGTATCGAGATGTGAAAATAAATAGAGATTGTGGTGGAATTACTAAGGCCGGTGCGGATCAGGCTAGAATCAACTTAAAGGGACGAAAATTGCATCATCACGACACTTTTCAAATCCACTTTTTAAAGTGGCTTATACGCATAAATTTATAGAGTTACTGTGTTTTTCAGTATACGATTGAATTTAATCCATTTCGTGAAGAGGGTTATATTTTCATGAGAGGTTTCGCCCCTGGAAACTGTACACCTATATGTAGTGGTTCCCTACTGTGATAATTGGTATCAATACACACATCCTTATCAGAGAATGTTCATTGCAAACCAATTAACACAGCTGGGTAGTTGTTAGATGTAGATAACGATCAGTGAACCTGAAGTTGCAATTAACCCTTATCCTGCGGATCGCGAGTTGACATTGTTCTGAATTTCTCTGTCTGTCTCTCTCTCTCTATCGCTCTCTCGCTCTTTCTCTTTCGCAAGATAGAGAGTGCGAGAGAACTGGAGAAAAGAGAGTGAGAATAAAGGCAAAGACAGAGAGACAGAGATATGACGAGGATGACAGAAAATAGCAAAAAGAAAGAAGAGCCTTCATTCTCTTTGCTATATTTCTCTTACCTTTGTCATATCTCTCTTTTTCTATGTCTCGGACCCTCTCTCTATTATATCTCTTCTCTCTCGCTGTCTAGACTCTGTAAAAAATTCACGAGACTATGAACGATATATCACAACAGATCCAAATCACATCGCGAGATATTTAGGGCCCTTTGATCTGGGTCTACCCGTTTTACTTGGTGTCAAGTGTACTTTCAACAAGTGCACTGTTTACAAAGGTCAAATATATACGTGACGAGTGTTCCAAGAGTTAAAATGCACACACTGTCATGGTAAATGCTATTAAAGACTGTCATAGGGTTCAGGATTCGAAATTCAATAATGTTTTGGTGTGTGGTGCTTGACAAAACATTAATAAAGACTTCTAGAGGTGTTTTTTCGAGATGTGGAAATAAATGAGGTTTGTGGTAGAATAACTAGGGCCGGTGCGGATCAGGCAAGAATCGGCTCAAATGGACGAAAATTGCAGCATCACGCCACTTTTCAAAGATTGTCAAATGTTACCGGTGAAGAAAGTCTTTAATTTGTTAGTGTGTGTTGCTTAACAAAACATTTATAAAGAGTTGTAGGCGGGCTTTGTGGTCGAGATGTGAAAATAAATGGGGTTGTGGTGGATTAACATCTCGTTTGAATGGGATGTACACGGACATATAAAATGTGCTACGAAGGTAATGTCTGTTTATATTTCCACATTATCACTTCCATTTCGTGTGATTTAACCCTTTTTAAGAGGGGGGAAAAAAAATAAAAAAATATTTTTTTTTTTTCAATTTTTTTTTCAATTTTTTTTTTTTTTTTTTGTATAATCTGAACTTATATCACCTTATAATAACATAATTAATAGATATTTCAAGGTTTGTGGCTGTAAACTACCCCTACAGTTGATGTTTGATGGGGTTTTGGGTAATTCCGGGGTTTGTGGGGTTTTGGGTAATTCGTTCCACCGAAATTTTGGTTTAGGTCAAATAGGAACAGGTGGCTTGTTCGATGTGTGGATGCTAATGTACTGGGGTCCAGATGGGGGGGGGGGGGGGGGGGGGGGTCAAAAGCTAAATTAGCTGCTTCTGCATTGCCCATGGTGCTGCTGCCCGTTGGAATAGTCTTTTCAAGACGGATTCTGATAAGTTGTCGCACGGTGGGGTTTGGGGCTGAAGTTGGTGAGAAAGTGAGGAATTTGTTTAGTTTACTCTGTGTGTCTGGAGCACAAATGGGCAGACATATATTTCTACTACAATTATTATGGCATTATGTGTAAACGACACACAATACAACTTTACAAGTTATTATTTGTGATATATGAAATAATATGGAATAGGCAAAGCCTATAAGCGAGCACTGCTAAACCACAGGGGACCCACAATAGAACCCAAAAGAAAAAAATGTATAAACACTAGATATATCCCTTTACAACCGTTATTCGAACACAACCAAAAATCGAACACCTGAATCATTTCGCGTGACATCTATGGTTACAAACAAATCTGCATAACCGCGCGTGACATTTTGACAGTAATACCGGTAGAAATGTCAAGAACACAAAATCAGCAAAAATGACCAGTAAATAGGTGAAATGGCATATGTTGAACTTATCTGAGTATAGATATTGCATTTACATATAATCCCAAATTTCCCAATGCATAATTATGACACAAACTACATTTTCTGTAATTAAAAATGAACAGTTGTGTATCGGCTGCAAAACTTTTACATTTACCTCATTCCTAATGGTCCGGATAAATAGTATTAAGGGTTCAGACCACCAAATTTGATCAAATCTCAAACTTGGGGTCCTTATCACTTTTTTCACTTTTTTCACTTTTTTATTTCCTAATTGTGTTTCATATAAGAAGTAACAGGGAATAAACAAAATATTTGTTTATCTTACAGGTTCCTGTACACTAGTTTTATTTTAGAAAATATGTTCAACAACTTTTAAGAATTGTTTTCTTTGTTTTAGATGCATTTTACATCAAAATCGAGACCCCTTCTAATGCCCTGTCTGTAGCCATTAACTATTGATACTTTATGTCTAAACTGCAGTAAATTACATGTAAAAAAGTTGACTTTTACTTTTTATGAGGTTACAGACTCTTGTTTTATGTTTTATCTGACATTTTATGAACAAACACTTACCCTGGGCAACATATAGTAAAAAATGTGTGGTGTCAAACCTGCTGTTCGAATTTAGGTTGACATCCCACTGAGAATGAGGTAAGCGGGCCACTATGTGTTGTTTACATTGTTAGAGAACCGATTTTAGTTGCAATTACTTACCCATCGTAATATAAGTTGAAAATAACCAGTATATCCAGTAACTTTGTAAAAAATAACTTTTATTCACATAGAAATTGGTAATTGACTCGAAGATGCTTAGGTGTTCGAATAATGGTGGTACCTGGATATAGACTTTGTACAATTTTTTTTTTCTTTTGGGGTTCAGACTTCTATTGTGACGGTCCCCAGTGTGCTAAACCATCTTCAGAAAGCAAAGAATGAAGATTGTAACAAAAAAATATACCAAATAAATACGATAATGCGTAAATACATGTTTTATATATCTACTTAAGATAATAAAATTTAACAATAATTTAGCTGTATATGTTATGGGTCTAATTTTTAGTTCTGGGGTTGTACCGTTGACCAATGCCTGTCTGGTGGATCTTTGATGGTAGGGATACAACTCTCATATGATCTCTTTTGAAACCAGCTGGCGGAGTCTGTAGTACAATTCTTGGACAGCTTTCACCATTTTTAATCATGTTATTGATCTTCTATAGAGTTTTTAGTTATGGTCGCATGCTATTTTTCCTAGTTATCATTAGATGGCCTGCATTGGGCGTTCTGCTATTATTTCTATTGGTCGGCAATCTTTAGCCGGTTTGTTCATTGCTGATTGATGGGGGTAGTGTGATCGCCATTTGGGGGCTGTCTTTTGTATGTTTATTCATGTTTATTTTAGATCTAATTATAGTTATTTGTGTTTTGTCGATGGCCTGCTTTTGGCTCTCTACCATTATTTATATCAGTCGACAATACTTAGTCGGTCGGTTCATTGCTGATTGATGGGGGTAATGTGATCGCCGTTTTTGGGGGACTGTCTTTTATATGTTTATTCATGTTTTATTTCAGATCTGATTGTAGTTATTTTGTTTTTTCTAGATTTGTAGGTACATATATGTTATTTCATGTAAAGCGCTTTTGAACGCACAATCCCTGTGTGAAAAGAGCGCTATATAAATCTGGAATAATAATAATAATAATAATAATAGCCACATGTATTATGAAATAAGCAAGTGCAGCTGTACATTTGGAGCAAATTAAGAATATGTTTGTACTAGAATCATTCCATTAATGGTTGCTCCATTAGACTAACCTTTGAACAGAATGACACTTACCCAAACCCTATTCCTACTGAATGAGGGTCAAATTCATTTAAGAAAGGTTACGGTGGAATTAGCCTTTTTGGTTATTTTATTAATGTTGAAACCCCATCTCAGGTCTTCTGATATTGTCACGCATAGGTAAGGGTTCTCCTGGACCTGCTTTAGGATTTGGTTGTCTAGGGTGTAGAAATGACTGTATCTGTTATTGACACTCATGTCATGATGAGATAGCACTTCTTGGCATTGAAACGCATACCCTATGTGGAGGCCCAGGCCTCCATCCCACTCAAGTTCCTCTGCAGCACTTCATGATCCTCCTGACTCCGGATTGTTCTGTACAGAAGGCAGTCATCTGCAAACAGCCGGACTTGCGATTTAACGGAGTCAGGTAGGTCATTGACGTGACAGAGGTACAGGAGGAGAAATTTAAGGTGAGTTGATTCGGGGATCTATCCATTGAAATAAACTGGCAGTTTGTCGTTATATTTTCATTCTTGTAAATTTCAAGAAATATTACTCTGAATTGAATTTATTTGAAAACCAGAATTAATTTCAATCAGGTGTAACTAAGGATGTATGTACTTCATAAGTTCATAGTCTTACTCTACTAGCTAAGACCAAATGTGGTATTGGTCACATTTACATTGCGTTTTAGAATATGATAAAGGTGATTAAGCAAGTGGACCCAGTCTCAAAAACTGCCTTTAAGGTCAAATTTAACAGACTTGTATATTCTGATCGGTCAATAATTTGTGATTGTATGAATATTTTGCTTTGAAGGGAGATATAGAGAAAATTGGACACTTAAATTTGAGTTTAATGAGATACCATTTGATTTTTCAGGTTTAATGGCTCTAGAAAAGTGGATATACATTAGATCTATCAAGATAGACTGTGATGTGCTTGATGGAAAAGAATAAATTTTGGCCATGTACCAGAGTGACCAAAAAGACTCTTAATTACCTTCACTACCAGTTTGCTGCACAGAATATACTTATATAGATATCTAATAGTTACTTCGTTTTTTGTAAACTGCATTTTGTGTAAGAGAAATAAAAATATTTATTTGCAAATTCTATTGTTTTATTTTCTCCCAATGTCAAATGAAATCTATTTAAAACTGGAACGTATTTTTGAGAAAAGCAGATGTCTCCCCTGTATTCCCCTACCCCAGAGACACATGTATGTCTCTGCCTACCCTATCCCGAATAATTTCAGTCAAAATCTATTTTAATAATTGATCATGTGACCTTTGACCTCAAATGCAACCCCATTCATCCCCTCATCATAAGCAACCAGTGCACCAAAAAAGGACATTAGAACAAAAGATATTGTCCATATACCAAAGGAAAATCAAAATTCTATTTTTAGTAACAGATCATGTGACCTTTGACCTCAAATGCAATTGACTGCATCCCCTTATCATAAGCAACCAGTACACCAAAAATGGACATGATTTCTCTATAAGAAAACAAGTTATTGTCTGGAAACCAAAGCGTGACAGACAGACGGACAGGCATAAGTTTGGGAGCTATTTATATAATAGCATGTGTTAAAGATGTAAATCAAATAAGTAGTTATCTGTATAAGTAACTAAAATAAAAGATGGCCAAATATTGAACATAAAAAAGATGTCACTGGCTAAGAAGTGTACCATAAATAAATACTGGTTTTTGCCAATAATTTACTCTCACTTAGTGACTCTTGAATATTCTTTTTTGAGCCTGATTAGGGTTAACACTGTACATGAACAGAATTCAAGTTGATATCCATGTTAAAAAACGATTAATTTTCTGATATGTAAATTTGACATGATAAAGAAAAAAAAGTAAAACTGCGCCGAAACAACTGAGGTCGAACCTACACAGGACCGAAAAGATCCGGAATCTATAAATAGAACGTAAATATTTTATGAGTATATTGGTTTTGAAACAATGGTGAAAGCACGAAATAATACATTCATTTTTTAACGTACAGTTTTTATGACGGAAAGATATCTCTTATAACTAACGAGTACTTATATCGGCCACGGAACCTTTCGTTCGACTGGAGAACGAAGGCGTTCCGATCGTCCGGTGATGGAGCGCAGGTTTTATACACCGCCACATCCGGTATTCGGAATACTCTCCAAATGGAGGTAAAGCTTCCGGTTGTACCAGTCGAGATTAAATGCAACACTGGTCAACTCTATTTCAAGTAAAAACAGTAACTTGTTAGAGTAAACGTGTAAAAAACTTTAAATTAGATACAGAACCAGTCCTTGAAAATATTTTGGCAAGTAGATCCGCCGGAAGAATGGAATGTGACGACTGAAAATCAATTCAATGTATCGCATACAACAGGTAAAAAAACAAATGAAATTAGCTTGAAAATGAACCCCCTTACCATAAATGCTTCGCTTTTCGCGTAACTGGCCCCTTCGGGGCCAGTTTCGCGAGCGTGCTCGCTACTACTCTACATTTTAAGTGGTTGCATAAGTCAATGTATGTTAACACAACTTAACTCATTAGCCCTTAGCTGTTCTTCTATTATTGAAGCAGGCAGTGGTGGGGATACAGTATTAGTCACATACTAGTGTTTTTACTCTTAATCTTTTGCACACTCACTTAATTGCTAACATTTTATTTATGACTTGAACTCTGTTCTTGTCTCTCACTTTCCTGATAATTCTTATTACCAGGCTTTACCTATATAGTTACACTTTTTCCTACTAACAATTCCGACGTGCACCTTTTCCTGCCTATAACACTCGCGAGAGGGGTTGGCAGTAACCAGAGATAGATAGATAGGTGATCACTTGAAGCGGGGTGAAAATAAAGCAGAATGCGTCTAAGGTGCTTTCTGCTTTGCTTCCAGTCTGTTTTGAGCTACCATCCCCCAGGAAATATAGAAAAAGATCTCTAAATTAATGATCCCTTTTATAAAGTTCTATATAAACAAATTGGGGTAATGGGTTGAGTTGGTTGAAACACTGCCTCGCCGGTTTGCGACCTTGACCTTCCTCATGTTTTTGATGTTATGTAAATTATAATCATGTTGACACTTCCTTATGTGCTCAAGTGGTCAGAGCCACCCACAACGCTGAAATAGTGTTTAAACAGTTGGATCTACACGGTTTCAGCGTAGTGTGCTCGCTTGGACTGGTCATACTTGTTTTATGTGTCACCAGCAGTGGGCAGATGTGATATAAATAGTTCACTTGCAAATAGTTATATATGTCTTTTCCCCTGTTCTATTTGTGGAATTATCTTGCTTATACTTATAGCATATAGCACCGTAGGTTTTAATTATTTTTTAGGGTCCATCTATCTGGTGTCTGTTCACTAATCTGCCTTGCATATATGCTCTTACCCCTGTTACCGGCATACTTTACAGGCTATAGCTCTAAGGCTTGCTATTTTTACGTTTAATATTAAAGCGACTCGCAACCAGATGGTGCATTAAAAATAATAATTTGTAAATATGTGTCAAACGCTTATATAAATGGTAAAGAATTAGTTTAGGATAAGAAATTCTGTTTAAAAAAAATGTATTTCAATAAAAAAAAATATTGGTCTCTGGTGGGATTCGAACCCGGGGCCCGGCTTTGGATGACAGAAGGCAAAATAGGGGAAACTGCTTAGACCAATGGACCACGGAACTATCCGTTTATCTCGGATCGATTTAACGTATTTCAATGTGTAGCGATCGAAAGTGCATACAACTTCGTAATTCGGCTCGTGTTTATGTCTGAGCCCGTGTAGAGAAGCAACAACAACAACTATACCGTCTACTAGTCGGTATAGAAAAACGATGGAAAATATCTAAAAATCTAAGATTCGGTGACGATTCTTGAGACTTTTTTTGGACTGATCATATTTTTTTAATGTCAGTAGCCAAATAATGCCACAAATTTGCTTTTATTTGAGTATTTTATTTTATTTTGAGAAGTACACCATCCGGTTGCGAGTCCCTTTAATAATAAACAACAACACAAGCATATGCCAACATTTGAATATGATACTTTGTGGTTAAATACATTTATATTTCAGGAGCAAGTTATTTGTCAAAAGTTTGGTGAATACAAGAAGACCAGGGCAGTATCATAGCAAAGTACACAGGTACCAATTAACTCCTGGCCCCACATAAAAATAGGTCAGTTCATTTGCAGATGGAGTTGATCTGGATGACACCATACAGTGTTGCTCCATTTGCAAATGGAATTTTTATTATTTTTTTTTATTTTTGTGGAAAATGTTAGGCCTTTTGGAATTAAGGATTAATTAATATTTTAAAAATTCATAGATAGAATTATCAGGGAGTAATGGTTTAGGGTTAGTGGTCATATGTAAGGGAAGTAGATACCTGGGTTGTTACATTTGTCAAACTTTGCTTTGGACTATTGTCCCATAGGTGGTTACCAGCATTGAAGATAGGTGTTCAAACGCTTCAAGTGGGTGGAGAGTGAAGCAGATTGGGTCTCAAGGCGCATTCTGCTCCACTTTCTGTCTGCTTTCAAGATACAATCCGCTGCAAACTGTTTGGCTGATTCTAGCATTGATGTTTTATATACATGTACATAAGTGAACACTTAAAGATGGTTGAGAGTGAAGCAGAACACACCTCAAGGCGTGATCTACTTCACTCTCTATCTGCTTTCAAGATACAAACAGCATTGAACCAGAAAAGGTGTAGGGTGCACTTTTTGGACTGCAATAGGAATTAATATATTTTCATCAATGGAAGAAAGTATTAAAGGTGTAGATATGGTGTAACTGGCTAAACCAAAACAGGGTACTGTACACAGTCCTACACTTTACTGTAAGTTTACCAAAGTTTCCCTATTGTTAGGCCTATATAGCGGAGCATGAATCTCATGCTCTTACATACAGTAATGGGTAGGACTGTACAGTTAAAGTGAGTTACATGTATTAAGTTATACTCTTTAGTTTGTAATTGAAACTGTGGGTGTATGCTTGTTTCTCTGTTCTTTTTGTTGTTGTTTTTTTCCATGAATGTTGTAAATAAGGTCTACATACTTACCCTCTTTGAACAAGAGTTTTTATACGCCCGTCATCGACGGTCGTATTATGGTATACCCAGCGCTGTCCGTCCGTACGTCCGTCCGTTAACTTTTCTTGTTAGCGCTCTCTCACCTTCATTTATTTACCGATTTTCATTAAACTTCCTACAAATATTCCATACCACAATAGCTCGGACGAGTTCGCGTTTCAGACGTTGGCGGCTATTTTTAGCAGAGTTATGCCCCTTTATTGTCAAAAATGGGCATTTTTTAAAAAAACCAGTACTTTTTTTTTAATTATTCAATTTATTTCAAATTTGATATGGTGATACAATGAATGAAGTTACTTAACATATATTACGGGTTTTTGGTTTGACTTCTTATTTTCAGAGTTATGCCCCTTTACACAATTTTTTTAACAATATATTGTATCCTGATAATAATTTTACTTACATTTTGTCTATTGTAACCAAATTTCATATTTATCTTTCTCATCATGCAGGGAAGGCACCTGTGAATTTTGGTTCCTGTTAAATTATTTTTCTATGAGTTATGCCCCTTTACATCCTTAAAATTTAAAATAAGCCACACTTCGTCCGTTAACTTTTCTTCTTAGCGCTCTCTCACCTTCATTTATTGACCGATTTTGATTAAACTTCCTACAAATATTCCATACCACAATAGTTCGGACGAGTTTGCGTTTCAGACGTTGGCGACTATTTTTAGCAGAGTTATGCCCCTTTATTGTCAAAAATGGGCATTTTTAAAAAAAACAACAGAACTTTTTTATTTTTGATTCAATTGATTTCAAATTTGATATGGTGATACAATGAATGAAGTGACTTAATATATAATACAGGTTTTTGGTTTGACTCTGTATTTTCAGAGTTATGCCCCTTCACACAATTATTTTAACAATATATTGTTTCCTGATAATAATTTTACTTACATTTTGTCTATTGTAACCAAATTTCATATTTAGCTTTCTCATCATACAGGGAAGGCACCTGTGAATTTTGGTTCCTGTTAAATTTCAGACGTTGGCGACTATTTTTAGCAGAGTTATGCCCCCTTTATTGTCAAAAATGGGCATTTTTTAAAAAACCCAGAACTTTTTTCTTGACTATCGCAATACTATCGGGATAGTACTTGAGCTATCCCAATACTACAGCATAGTCTTTTTGAGATCGATAGTCGGGCCTACACTCTGGGCGACTTTTTCCAGTCGGCCTGAGTCTGGACGACTTTGACACCCGCCGGCCGTGACGGGCGTATTTTGCCGCACTGCGGTGCTCTTGTTGTTTAATATGAGAGTTCTTTTGTTTTTTGTCAATAGGATATAGTGGTCTTTTTCTTAGACACAGCCGAGTAGGTGCACACAAGTGCTCAAAAGTTTACAGGTGATGGGGAGGTGTATGAGTGATCAGCTTGTGTGGGCAAAGGGGATGTCAAAAATGTTTTACAGTACAAGAATCAAGCCATTTTCCATGGAAAACAAGGTACATCTGGGTCCATATGCATATTTGACAAGTGTGGCATGTGGGTACCTGCAGAGCTTCATAAAAATATACATTCAAATATTTATGTTTAAATGAGTAATAGAATTACAATAATATCAATGAATACGCAGGGTCTTGGCGACAGGGAAAAAAGGAACGATGTAATAAATCTTTTGAAAAGTAAGAAATACTCAATTTGCATGCTGCAAGACACACATTTTACGTCAAAGGAGGAACAATATATTAGATCAAAATGGGGGTATGATTGTTATTTTAGTAACTATAACAGCCAATCTAGAGGAGTTGCCACCTTCATAAATAATACCTTTGATTTTAGATTTATTAGTTCAGAGCAGGACACTAACGGTAATCTTTTGATACTGAATTGCAATATTTGTGAAAAGCCAGTGACTTTGATTAACATATATGGCCCAAATAGGGATAATCCAGCCTTTTATCAAGATGTTCAGGATAGAATGTCAAAATATGAAAATAACCTGTTTATATTAGCAGGAGATTTTAATCTACTACTTAACCCTGATATTGACTCTTTTAATTATGTAAATATAAACAATCCCAATGCAAGAAACAACGTTTTAAATACTATGATAGAATACAATCTGATTGATTGCTGGAGAGAAAATAATTTAGAAAATAGAGAATATACATGGTTTAAAAGAAACCCAATTAAAAAAGCTCGTTTGGATTTCTTTCTTATATCAGAAAACTTATTTACAGATGTGGTGGATACTAGAATAATACCCGGATATCGGACAGACCATTCTATAATTTCTTTGGCTTTAGAATTTGGCAAATTTAAAAAAGGTGTCTCCTACTGGAAATTTAATAATTCATTACTAAAAGATTCGGGCTATGTAAACGAAATTAAAAATGTCATCAAGGACACTAAACTACAATACACAACAAACGAACACAATGACATCAATGACATTTCCCCACAACAACTAAACTTTAATATCAATGAACAACTATTTTTTGAAACCCTTCTTCTTAATATAAGAGGAAAATCAATTGCATATGCATCAAATAAGAAGAGGAAAGAAACTGATAAAGAAAATAAAATATTAAAAGAAATAGAGACCCTAGAAAAACAAAAAAATATTAACTTTGACCTATTGGACACTAAAAGAATAGAATTGTCAGAATTAAGAAAGAAAAAAATGGAAGGAGTGTTTTTAAGAGCTAAAGCCAGATGGATACAAGAGGGAGAAAAACCTACAAAATACGTTTGTAACTTAGAAAACAGAAATTATGTGTCAAAATTAATGAATACTTTGAAAACAGAAACAGGGGAAAATTTAAACACACAGGAAGCAATACTTTCTGAAACTAAACGTCATTACCAAAACCTTTACAAACTCCATGAAACAGAAGATACACCGTTGAATGAAATACTATATAATATAGAGGTGCCTAAACTATCATTAAATGAAAATAATTATATTGAAGGAAAACTTACAGTGTCAGAACTATTGAATAGTCTAAAAAGAATGTCTAATAATACTAGCCCTGGAAATGATGGGTTTACTGCAGAGTTTTATAAATTTTTCTGGAATGATATTGGTGTATTTTTACTGAGATCAATTAACTACTCATACACAAAAGGAGAATTATCAGTAACTCAGAAGCAAGGTGTAATCACATGTATACCAAAAGGTAATAAGGATAAATCTGTTTTAAAAAATTGGAGGCCCATTTCTTTACTAAATGTTTCTTACAAATTAGCATCTTCGTCTATAGCCTACCGTATAAAAAATACATTAGGAAGCATAATTAATGAAGACCAAACAGGGTTCCTACCAGGACGGCTTATGGCAACAAACATTAGATTACTGTACGATATCTTATTTTACACAGAAAAACATAACATACCGGGTCTATTGCTACTAATTGATTTTGCAGCAGCCTTTGACACTGTTTCATGGAATTTCATGTATAAAGTCTTGGAATTCTTTAACTTTGGTCCATCTATCAGAAGATGGGTTGCTTTATTTTATACTAATATTGAATCATGTGTTATTGTAAACGGCCATATGTCTGAGTGGTTCTACCCACAAAGAGGCTGTCGCCAAGGAGATGCCCTGTCGCCTTACCTGTTTATTCTTTGTGCTGAAATTCTCTCCATACTACTAAGAAATAACCAAAATATAAAAGGTATAAAGATAGGAGGAAAAGAGTATATTGTCTCACAATATGCAGATGACACAAGTTTAACTTTAGATGGCACGTCTGAATCTCTTAAAAACACAATGCTAGTGTTAAAATTCTATGGGAGAATCTCCGGCCTCAATATCAACACAGATAAGACCAAAGTAATATGGTTTGGTTCTAGAAAAAACAGTCAGTTAACTCTATGCCCAGAGTATCAGCTATCATGGGAAAACAACATTTTTACAGTTTTAGGGGTCAAATTCTCTACCGATCTATCTGATATTGTGAATATAAACTATGACTCGAAAATTGAAGAAATTAAGAAGTTGTTTGCGTGCTGGTCTAAAAAAATTAAATAAGCTAAAAGTCACTTCTACGGGGGGAAAGGGTTAACGGAAATAATAGTAATCATTGAATATGTTAACAATGTACACTATATAAATGTAAGGTGTGATGGTGGATGGACCCCCGACCCCATCATACCTATGACGGGGAAAAAAAGCTTTGATATTTGGCATGGTGACACTTCTGGCTGTCCTATTCCAACCTTGTTCATATAGCTCTGGTCGGTTGCATAACTAGGTCACAGGAGCTAAAAATTGATTTTTTTCATTGAAAACTTAAAAAATCTTCTTGTCTCAAACTACAAGAGCCAGAGCTTAGATATTTGGCACATAGCATCGCCTACAGGTCCTCTATATAGTTTGTTCAAAGTATGCCCCTGGGGTCAAAATTGGCCCCGCCCCGGGGGTCACAGTTTTACATAGAGTTATATAGTGAAATTTTCAAACGTCTTTTTCTCTGAAACTAATATGGCCAGAGCTTTGATATTTGGCATGGTGGCACTTCTAGATGTCCTATACCAAATTTTTTTAAAAATGGTTCTGGTCGGTTGCATAACTAGGTCACAGGAGCTAAAAATAGATTTTTTTCATTGAAAACTTAAAAAATCTTCTTGTCTGAAACTATGTACAAGGGCCAGAGCTTAGATATTTGGCACATAATATCGCCTACAGGTCCTCTATGGCCCCGCCCCGGGGTTCACAGTTTTACATAGAGTTATATAGTGAAATTTTCAAACGTCTTTTTCTCTGAAACTAATGTGGCCAGAGCTTTGATATTTGGCATGGTGACACTTCTAGATGTCCTTTACCAAAATCTTGAAAATGGTTCTGGTCGGTTGCATAACTAGGTCACAGGAGCTAAAAATAGATTTTTTCAATGATAACTTAAAAAATCTTCTAGTCTGAAACTACAAGGGCCAGAGCTTAGATGTTTGGCACAAAGCATCGCCAACAGGTCCTCTTTCAAGTTTGTTCAAATTATGCCCTTGGGGTCAAAATTGGCCCCGCCCCGGGGGTCACAGTTTTACATAGAGTTATATAGAGTAAATTTCAAACGTCTTCTTCTCTGACACTAATATGGCCAGAGCTTTTATATTCGGTATAGTGACACTTTTCTGTTCAAATTGTTCCGGTCTGTTACATATCTAGGTTAGTCCTGGACATAAATTATTATCTCCATTTTTTCAGCTGTTCTCAGCTGAGCGAAATATGCCCCATGGGGCTCTTGTTTCATTTCAACCAAGTTGTTAGATGGCAGTCCTGTATTATAATGCAATCTGAAACTATTTTTGGAAGTCATATGACCACCAATAATGACGTCATTATTTATATTGATGACGTGTTGGTAATCCGTTATTTTTATCGGTTCGATTGAGAAGTAGCTTTTTGCAAATAACGTTCATTTTTAGCGTTAAAGGGTATGAATTGAACTGTTTGAAATTTTGTCATTTTGGAGGAAATCAGTACAAGTGAGTGTTGTGGGTTATTCATTCTTAAACTGGTTTAAAAATATCACCGAAATCGGGAATTCCGAAACGTCACGCACAACTCTTCGTAAAAGCCGTGACGTCATCATCCAAGATGTCAGCCCCCATGCTTTGTAGTTGCCTAGTTTTGAGGAAATTCACGCGCAAATCAAACACTTTTCAAAGTCTGTCAGTGATTGAATAGAATTGGAATACCTTTGATTTTATCACGCATTACTTACTTTTTTCCGTATAAAGCAACATATTTCAGTTCATTTAAGACAGTTGGTTAATAAGTAACAAGGTTATAGATAAGGCGCGTATTTGCGTAAATACGCAATTAAATACAGTAGAAAAGCAATTACTTTCAAATCCATGCGTACTGAAAATCAATTATTGAAAGGGTTTACGCAAAAGAATTCAAGCAGGCGCGTATCGTACGCAATTAGTCGCATTTCTCAAGTTTAATGACGGGATGTTTACTACGACACCGGGTAAATATTTTACCGATACACCAGTTAGACTGGTTATTTATTTCCAAATAATAGCCTATAGGATTTATGCAGCGCCGCTTTTTGTTAGCTCGTTTAATTAGTAAACCAGTCACATCGTCTGCCAGAATTTCTTCTGTCAAAATGGCATCGCGCGGACGGAAAAAGCGCAACAAAAAAAAACCCCACATTATTCAATTACGTTCAGCCTTCCGCGAACGAACCAGAAATAATTTGTAACAGTGTCGTGAATGAAATTTTGAATGATGCATGTAACAGCCAAAAAAGAGGTTGTTTAATGTTACGGACATAATCGACGATCTTTTGTCCCGAATCTGTAAGTCACCAGTGCTAAAAGTTAGCAAAGTTACGGTAAAGGAATCCTGGAATGGCTTTTAAAGTTTCCGTGGCTGAAAATTAATGAATCCTAGTTTTCCTACACAAACATGACCTGTTGCATTTGTGTTGAAATGAGATCGAAACTGAAATTATCCAGTGTGGGCAAACGAGGGTACAGTACATCAAACAAAACGAGGGTACAGTACATCAAACAATCAGCTTGTGTTTTGTATTAAATGAAAAAAAAAATAGAGTAAAAAAGCAATTCATATCAAATTGTTGGAGTAACGGTTTTTTGGATACTCAATTGAAATTCAGAAAACCCAACTCTTAGAAAATAGAGGGAGTAAATACCCAATTAATGCAAAACCTTATCTATAACCCTGAAGTAAACATTATACGTATGTACTATTATAAAATAAATATGGATGAGTTTGGGTTCATAACTTTTGAAAGTGGGTGGGGTATGTCCAAATTTTATTGAGTTTTCTCATTAAACTTATTCTTAGTGAATTATTGGTTTACTTAATCATCAGTTATACATTATATTATGCTAGACCTTGATTGTAGAGCCGCTAGAGGTCAAAATATGACAATTTTGTCTACTTTGGTTTTGACACCGTTATCGACGATATACAGTCATTTCGTACCCTTGCCTTTTCGTACCCTATTTGTTTTTAGCTCACCTGAGCCGAAGGCTCAAGGTGAGCTGTTGTGATCGCCCGCCGTCCGTCTGTCCGTCCGTCCGTCTGTCCGTCCGTTCAAATTTACTTCAAGCGACAACTCCTCTGAAACCGCGAGTCTGAGGAAAAAACTAATTTGCTCACGGTGTTCCTTGGATGCTTCTCTACAGAAATTGTTAAAATGAAACTTTAAAGTGGACTACTTATTGAAATTTATTAAAAAAAGTGAAAAACTTTAAACAAGTTTTTTGTAAAAAACCACTGTTCCCACACCTTAGATATTGCATGAATAGTATCTTCTACTAAATCACTTTCAAAATTGTAAAAAATCAAAACCCTAGGATCAAATTTGACTCAACCCTGGCCATATCAGTGCTTTTTGATGCAGGTCTGACAGTAAAAACTCTCTAATGATCCGTTTTATACAGACGCATTGTATCTTCCAGGCTAAGAAGCTACCCTTATACTAAATGCAACATTTTTGCAAACAGTTTGGATCCAGGTCAGATGCCACATAATGCTGCATCTAATCTGGATCTAAACTATTTGCCACTCATTTACATATTTTCTTATATTTAGAAAATATAAGTTATTATTTTTTACATATTTCACATACAAACATTTGGAGCAGACAACAGTTCAGCATAATAATAGTCATTTCTCTCTGAGACCGTCTCCAATTGCATAACTGACCCATAGCTAGCTCTGAACTCAGGTCACTGAGATACATAACAGAAATGAAAGTGATGTCTGCTATTTTATGCTCAAGCACAACTTAGTTCGAGGCATATTACTTTTGGTCTGTCTGTTTGTTTGTTTGTGTTTTGTTTGTTTGTTTATCTTTCTGTCTATCAGTCCACAATTAATTCTTGGCCATAAACAGTATGGATCCAGGTCAGATGCCACAAAATGCTGCTTCTAATCTGGATCCAAACTATTTGCCACTCATTTACATATAGTTACTTATATTTAGAAAATGTAAATAATGATATTTATTAACCTATTAACCCATACATATTCTTTTTTATGTCTTTAATTTATTCTTCCACAGAAGAAAATATTTCACTTTATACAGTCATTGTTGTCTTTAACAATTGCTTCAAATGACATCTCCTCATATACCGCTGAAAAGATTTCAACCAAACTTTACACGAATGTTCCTTGGGTCAAGTTCTTTCAAAATTGTTCAAAGAATTAAAAACAATGTAGAACTCTGGTTGCCATGGCAACCAAGTGAAAAAATAAGGAAATCTTAAAATATCTTCTTGTCTGAAACTACAAGGGCCAGATCTTAGACATTTGTCACATAGCATCATCTACAGGTCCTCTATCAAACTACAAACTATGCCCCTGGGGTCAAAATTGGCCCCGCCCAGGGGGTCACAGTTTAACATAGAGTCAGGGATCATTCTGGGCCGCGATTTCCGCGATATTTCGCACGAAAATGACAGATATCGCATCAAAATTTGTATAACGCGAATAATTCTCGCACTCGTTTCTCAGATACTTGCGAGCGAAACGTAAATCTTCTCGATTTATTTCCGATATTTACAAACATTTCTGATCAATTTCGTCGAACGCCTTATCGTAATCGCAGCATCCCGCGCACCAATAAGTATAACAGCAAACCAATAAACGGACAGGACCGAGAGTTCCGAAATTTGTATATAAAATCAAAACACATCCGGTTCAGAATAAAACCTGTACCAGACCGCACGTAGACTAATTGTGCGGTTAGAATCTGGATGGGTGAACGGCAGGGATTACCGTCGACCCGGTACACGTTATGTCCTCTGCCATTGGATCGTACTTTCTTTCGGAAAACAGGCATGTAATTTCCCTTCACTGGATTGATTAACTGCATAATGCACCAAAATACCGTTCATTTTATTCCTTAGTTATCGTCGTAACCGCGCCGATAATTTTTGTCACTAGTTTTCGCGAACTGACCCTCTACAGACGAAAATGAATCTGCCGATAACATATACGCTAATGGCGCGTGCGGTAAAGTTTAAAACTATCAATTTATGGTATGGATTAAATCTTTTCACTAGATTTCGATAGGGAGAAGAAGAATAACAGTTCCATGTCATATAAATTTTATTTACACAAAATTCTCAAGCAGTAGATATAGCAGTAGTGCTTGTTGGTACAAACAGACTACCAATTAAAATTTCTCTCATCATCTAAAAAAATCTCTCACTTTTTTTTGACAAATGAGAGAATTTCTCTCACTTGCATTCTGGGCCAGAATAATCCCTGTAGAGTTATATAGTGAAATTTTCAAATGTCTTCTCCTCTGAAACTAATATGGCCAGAGCTTTGATATCTGGCTTGGTGACACTTTTAGATGTCCTATACCAATAAGGTTTAAATGGTTCTGGTCGATTGCATATCATCTACAGGTCCTCTATCAAGTTTGTACAAATTATGCCCCTGGGGTCAAAATTAGCCCCACTCCGGGGGTCACAGTTTTCATACGTCTTCTTTTCTAAAGCTAATATAGCCAGAGCTTTGATATTCGGCATGGTGTTACTTCTAGATGTCCTTTATCTATGTTGTTCAAATGGTTCCAGTCTGTTGCATATGTAGGTCACAGGAGCTAAAAATAGATTTTTTCAATGGAAACTTAAAAAAAATCTTCTTGTCTAGAACCCTAGTACCCTGATCTTAGATATTTGGAACATAGCATCATCTACAGGTCCTCTATCAAGATTGTTCAAATTATGCCCCTCGGGTAAAAAATGACCCCGTCCTGGACTTAAATCATTATCTCCATTTTGATGTACAGCTATTCTCAGGTGAGCGACATATGCCCCATGGGGCTCTTGTTGTTTTTTTACCCATAATTCGTACCCATATTTCTTCATTCTAGTTCTTCACCGCCTGTATAGCTCAGTGGTTGAGCATCCGCTTGCAGTACGGGAGGTTGCCAGTTAAATCCCCGGCCGGGTCAAACCAAAGACTTGAAAATTGGTAGTAATGGCTTCCCTCTTTGACGCTCAGGATTTCGGGTTAGCATTACAACTGGGTCGAAGGTGTCAGGATAAAGTGACCGGCCGGGTACAGTCCCAATGGTGCACCTAAAAAGTGCCCCTTCTTTATCATCAGAATTGATTGCGTAGAAGTAATAAATAGAAATTGAAATTCACAGAGCGGATAATCTCAATCTAGGTTCCTATGACAATTAAGCCCCAGAACTCCATCAACTTTTTATACGCCCGTCATCGACGGTCGTATTATGGTATACCCAGCGCTGTCCGTACCTCCGTCCGTCCGTTAACTTTTCTTGTTAGCGCTCTCTCACCTTCATTTATTTACCGATTTTGATTAAACTTCCTACAAATATTCCATACCACAATAGCTCGGACGAGTTCGCGTTTCAGACGTTGGCGGCTATTTTTAGCAGATTTATGCCCCTTTATTGTCAAAAATGGGCTTTTTAAAAAAAACAACAGAACTTTTTTATTTTTTAGCAAAATTTAAAATAAGCCACACTTATGCCGTTAACTTTTCTTCTTAGCGCCCTCTCACCTTCATTTATTTACCGATTTTGTTCAAACTTCCTACAAATATTCCATACCACAATAGCTCAGACGAGTTTGCGTTTCAGATGTTGGCGACTATTTTTAGCAGAGTTATGCCCCTTTATTGTCAAAAATGGGCATTTTTTAAAAAAAACAACAGAACTTTTTTATCTTTTATTCAATTGATTTCAAATTTGATACGGTGATACAATGAATGAAGTGACATCATATATATTACGGGTTTTTGGTTTGACTCCGTATTTTCAGAGTTATGCCCCTTTACACAATTTTTTTAACAATATATTGTTTCCTGATAATAATTTTACTTACATTTTGTCTATTGTAACCAAATTTCATATTTAGCTTTCTCATCATACAGGGAAGGCACCTGTGAGTATTTTGGTTCCTGTTAAATTTCAGATGTTGGCAACTATTTTTAGCAGAGTTATGCCCCCTTTATTGTCAAAATTCCGTGATATATCCAAAGTATGTAAATACGCCCAAAGAGCATTTGTTTATGAGAAAACATTTGGTAGAAAAACTGTCGTGATAGTATTGCAATAGTTTCTTGACTATCCCAATACTATCGGGATTATAGTACTTGAGCTATCGCAATACTACAGCATAGTCTTTTTGAGATCAATAGTCGGGCCTACACTCCGGGGCGACTTTTTCCAGTCGGCCTGAGTCCGGACGACTTTGACAGCCACTGGCCATGACGGGCGTATTTTGCCGCACTGCGGTGCTCTTGTTGAATCTGTTTAACATTTTACTCGTTAGCTCTTTAATGCCTTTATTTTTCTCTTTTCTAATTTCTGACAGTCAACAGGCGTCAATCGAGGTCCCAAGCAGGGATTTGACTCTTTCGGAATTTAGATAGATAGAAAGTAGGAAGGTCTCTAGGGCCTGCACTAGGAGAATCAAAAGGTTGCTATGTCTCTCCTATGCATGCAGTAGCAATGTCAAAATCCGAAAGGGGGCGTGGCTGTCAGGGATCTTATAAATAATATGCATGATTCAATGGCTTCCAAACCAATAATACGCACATTTTTCTTTCGAGCTTAAAATCCCTTTATTAATAGCGAGATCGGGATAAAACCACAAGAAATAGCATTCCGAATGCTTTAAATAACTGGAAATAAGTTTACTACGAGGCCACTTGAAGTTTTCAATACTCAGGGCTCTAATTTCGCTCTTGCGAACTCGCAAAATGCGAGTCGAATTTTGAAAAAGCGAGCTGAAAAATTCAGCACTTGAAAAAAATTGCGAGTGTATATTTTGATGTTCAGACGTTCCAAAATGTAAGGTTAAATTGGTAAAGACCAACACAGTGAACTATTTTATTGTGCTATGTCCATTGTCGTTCGTCAGTCGTTAACAATTTCTTTAAACGACATCTCCTCCTAAACTACTGGATAAGATTTTTACCAAACTTGGCAGAAATTATCCTTACCATAATTTCCGGCAATAAGCCCGCACCTTTAGATAGCCCGCATCCGGCATATTGCCCGCAGAAAACTTAAAAATGAAAAACGTTTTCGGCAAATGCCCGCACCCATTTTGTGAAACTTTCTTATGATTCACAGCTATAAGGAGTAATATGTACTACGGTAACTTCCGACCGTTATCAACGTTAAATGCTTGATAGTGCTAAAGCATTATTCTATGCTTTTTTTATTCGGATCTCTATTCTACTGAAAACAGTAAATTGTTAGAACGTTAGTGACCGATGAAAACAGAGTGGATCATAAAGGTTGTATTTGTTGCGAATACATCTAAACGTTGTAGGGTATGACCAGTTTTCATTTCATTCGCGGTTTGATAAACCCGTGAAAACTTACTCAATACAGTCCGTTTGCTGTTGGAGAACAATAAAACATTGGCGATTGTATTGGTTGTATTGTTCTTCATGGACCCTTATTGTATTTTGTGTTTGTTCATGCACTAAACTTAACCATTTACCTGTTAACTGCAACTTGTGTAAATTTAAAAAGTTGCAAATAGTTTTGACCCTGTTTAACTGCCAAGAAAATCAGCGTCTACACAGAGTACAAATCGTTTCTCATTCGTATAAATGTAATTTCCTTCGTTAAAAAGTATGGAAAATATGTTTAGTAATGCTAACACAAACTATTTGAATTTCCTCTGTATATTTTTTACAATTTGAAAGAAATGGTACCATTTAGCTCCTCGTTACACAAGGTCTATTTCTTTCTTTTTTTCTGCAATGCCGATGGGTAAAAAGATTCCTCATATAGCGCGCTCCGTGAGATAACCGGCAGGCTCCTTCTTGTTCGTTGAAAAATGAGATAGCCCGCGGGCTTATTGCCGGAAATTACGGTATATGGTCCTCTTTGAAAGTTGTTCAAATATTTCCAGTCCATTGCATATCTAGGTCACAGGAGCTAAAAATAGATCGTAATCTGTTTACTACTCACAGAATGACACTCAAACATTAATATCTGATCCCTTGCGATTTGCCTTCTACATGTGCTGCTTATTGCAGCATCTGATCAGGATGACGGATCCAAACTGTTTGACAATCGTATCAATATTTATTGAGTAAAAAAGCCTTAAATCTGTCTTAAAAATATTGCCGACAACTCTAAGTTTACAATTCAGATAAAAATCAAATGGTGCTCATGAGAGGGTCAAGACAGGCAATTTTTTTTTGAGAGAATCAAAGTACACCAGTAGTAATAATCTTATGTAGTATTTGTAATAGAAGGGTTCTACTGTATAAGAAATAAATGTCTTTCACCATATGCATTCATCAGGGTATTAAAAGAGTGGATGGTGGACATTGCAAAGTTTAATGTAAACCCTTGTGAAATAACAAATTTTAACATTTATTTCACAATTTTAACATTTATTTCACATTTTTGTAGTCCACAGATTAAGGAGGGTCACCAGAAAGAAATATAACGCCTGCCAGAGGAGAGACGGTGGCACCTGGACTCCCATTATGTGGCCTGGCCCTACGTCTTTGAGGAAAGAAGAGTCTTCCTGGCCATTGATGGGCTCCATCTGAGTAGTATTGGAAACTGGCTGTTAGCATTATAGCCCTCAGATAATTATGTGATCCACTCTTTGTCACCACCAGTCGACTGTAACTAGGTCTACGCCACCAGGAAACAAGGTAACTTAAGTTCGATAGCTTTATGATCTCTGATCCTATGTTAATAGATTACCTCTAGTGATGCTGCATGCATGCTTATATGCATCCTTTACAAAATTAATGATGTACTTGTGAATAGTGCTCTTGTACTATGCAAAACAGTGTAGACAGTGACACTGATCAAAAGTGGTCATGTTAGGTTACCACTAACTCTATAATCAGTGACTGTCAAATGTTGTTTGCTAAAATTCTGAAATGTCTTTTTCATTTACAGAAACAGAAGTCCCAACCACCTACAACACCATCCAACTGTACTTCATGTCATCTGTTACCAGGTCAACACCATGCAAGCCGTCTGTAATCACGATGGATGAATGAGTTGGGTTTTAACCAGGTCTATACCTAAGGTCAGGAAACAAGGTAACTAAGCTTGATAGCTTTCTGTTCACTGATCCTTATTTAACAGGTTACCCCTAGTGACACATATATGTATCCTTTACAAATGGTGTTCCTGTGAAGAGTGCACTATTCAAACAGTGAAGACCCTGATTAAAAGGAGTCATGCCAAAGGTATATTGTTTGCTAAATTTCTGAATTACAGTGTCCCACCATACAACAGCCCTCCCAACAACTACCCTTGCTGCTGTTCCCTAAACAGGACAATTAATTTATGTCCAGCGCTGTTACTGTTGCAATATTGTCTGCTTAAAATTGTTGTCTGCTGTTTTTCTCAAAGTTACAAATAATTGGACATAATAATTTATTAATACAATGATACAAAAATATAATGACGAGGGACAAACAGCTAAAATGATTCCAGATTAGACTTGCGTAATGCAGTGTCTGATCTGGATTCAAGCAGTATGCAAATTTAAGCCAGGGGTGTTGCTTGTCTAGAATTAGCATAACTCTTCTAGGGGTGTCCGGGGGCATAGTCCTCTGCGAAAAATTTGAGTTATATAACACTGGAAAAATTTATTTATAGATGGCCTCTTGTGTGTTCTTAGAGCGTTTTGCATGTTCAAAACCAGGTAAAAATTTGAAATAAATCTATGTAAAAGTTCAACTGAAATTATGTATGTTCAATTGTCCGTTTCAGGTTAATACATTTTCCCACTCTGATTTTAGTTTCAAATGTTCCAATTTTTATGACAGTGTGTATGCAGTTTCATGTTTTTAGCATATGGGTACACCATTCTTACCAGGGGGTGTCAGCCTGTCAGGGTGCCCACAGAAAATTCTATTCCTTGATAGTCTCTGCAGATGCTTTCGTAGGACTTTTTGGGCATTAAAGGCACTAACATCATCAATGTAATGGGTAAAAAGAAAATGGGGTTTGCTCCTAGGCTTCAATTTTATTGCATTTTCGGCATTATTTTTGGACTTTTTTTACAAAAGTGTATACACATGCCTACTTGCCTAGTAGAAAGCTACGCCAATGTAAGCCAAGTCTAATTTTGCCTCCCTTTAAAGACTCCCTTCAAACAAGGCACTCAAACTGTGTCCCCGATGGATGTCGTTGTAGAGAGTTATTAGTTATTATCATTTACAGGATAAAGATGTCGTCAACACCTATTACGCCTTCCTTACATGTGTTACCAGGTAATTGCTATGTACGCCTTCTGTAATCAGGTCAACACCGTCTGTAAACAAGTCTGCTCCACCAGGAAATAAGGTAACTAAGTTAGCTTTGTCGTCTCTCTTACAGCTCTTGTAAATGAAATTTCTCAAAAACTAAGAGACGTATTAACTTGAAACTTTTAAAACTTGTCCAGTATCAAAAAGGCAACTCACTATGTACAACAAGGCATGTTGCTCTGGGATTTGTCCTTCCAGTGTTATTGCCCTTTTTAAACTTAAAATTTGTAATTTGAAATATCTCCAATTTAATTGGCAATATAAAGTATATGTAAGTCAAGAGTCCAGCACCCATATGCAGTGCTCCAATTTATTTTTGGTTTTCTGTAAAAAGAAAAGTGTATACACATGCATACTTGCCCATTAGGAAGCTAAACCAATGTAAGCCAAGTCTAAATTTTCCTGCCCTATAACCACTCCCTCCAAACAATGCACTCAAACTGTGTCCACCGTTGGATGTTGTTGTAGAGAGGGAGCACTGTAGTTATTATCATTTACAGGATACAGATGTCGTCACCACCTATTACGCCTTCCGTATGACATCTGTTACCAGGTCATTGCCATGTACCTCTTCTGTAATGGGTCAACACCGTCTGTAACCAAGTCTACTCCATCAGGAAATAAGGTAACCTAAGTTTGATAGCTTTGTTGTCTCTTACAGCTCTTGTATGAAACAGCAGTAACTGCAGTACATACCATGTTATTTACTCAAAAACATAGTGAACACCATGGTCAAAGGTTATAAAATTCAAAATGGACGCTATGCTCAAAACTCATAACGCTTCAGCAAACATTTAATTAGCTCAACTTTCTCGAAAAGTCAAGCAATTGTCATCAGCTATTGTCTGTGTCAGCGTCTGCCTTTAAGGTTTTTGTAAGACTCTGTTTAGGTTTCGGAAAAAATTCCTCTAACTTCTATATCCCTTGAGATATTCCTTTCATAGTTGGCTTGTGTGTGTGTGTATGGACAAGACCTTTCAATGCACAGACAAATTTGGACCCCTGTGACCTTGACCTTGAACTTAAGGCCAACTTTTAGGTTTCGAAATCTGTGTTTAGGTTTTGAAAAATGCCTTTAATTTCTATATCCCTTGAAATATTCTTTTCATGGTTGGTTGGTGTGTTTATGGACAAGACCTTTCTATGCACAGACAAATTTGGACCCATGTGATCTTGAACTTAGGGCTAACTTTTAGGTTTCCAAATCTGTGTTTAGGTGTCGAAAAATGCCTAACTTATATGTCCCTGGAGATATTCCTTTCATGGTTGGTTTGTGTGTTTATGGACAAGATCTTTCTATGCACAGACAAATTTAGACCCCTGTGACCTTGAACTTGAACTAAGGGCCAACTTTTAGGTTTTAAGTAACTATCAGAGGTATTAACATGCTTGCATGAAACTTTAAATAGTTATTTAGTATCAAAAGGGCAAATCATTACGACAAGGCATGCAACCCTGAGATTTGTCATTTGTTAGTTATTGCCATTGGTTTTTAGCTCACCTGAGCTTTGCAATCCTTATGTCCCTCTTCCGGCATCAACAATTTTAGTGTTTACACTCTACAGGCCAAAATATTTATCCAATCTTGCTCAAACTTGCACAGGTTGTATATTACCATAAGAGTTTAGATGAGTTTGATTATGGTTGAAATCAGACTAATAGGTCAAGAGTTATCTACATTTGAATTGCTGAAAATGCAATATTTAACAGTGTTTACACTCTAGAGGCCACAATATTTATCAAATCTCACTAAAACTTGCCCAGATTGTATATTACCTTATTAAGATTTCGTATGAGTTTGAAATCAGACCAAAAGATAAAAAATTAAAGGCTGTTTACACTCTAGAGGCCACAATTTTTATCCAATCTTTCTCAAACTTGTTCAGATTGTATATTGACTATAAGAGTTCAGATGAGTTTGATTATGGTTGAAATCAGACCAATAGGTCAAGAGTTATCTGCCCTTGAATTGCTGAAAATGCCATATTTAACGGTGTTTACACTCTATAGGCCACAAATTTTATCTAGTCTTTTTCAAAGTTGCTCGGATTGTATATGACCATAAGAGTTCAAATAAGCGTGATTATTGTTCAAATCGGATTAATAGGTCATTAATAATCTGCCCTTGAATTGCCATATCAAACAGCGTTTACACTCTTGCAACTACAGTTTTGGATGGATTTTGATTATACTTGCACACAAAGTATATAGGTATAAGTGCTCGAAGGAGTGCAAGTATTGTTGAAATCTAATCATTGTGGCAATAGTTATCTGCCCTTGATATACTTTGAAATGATAGAAAAGGCTTCATTTCAGTATTGTTCAGGCTCTAGATATCTGCCCTTGATGTACTCTACTATACTAGAATTATGAGGTTGTATTCCAATAATGTTTACATGCTTTACTACAATTTGAATGGATTTAGATTAAAACGGGTGAAACTCAAATGTAAAGCTATCAGGCTTCATTACAACAGGTGAGCGATACCAGGGCCTTCACCTCTTGTTTATTCTTTGTGGTACCCAACTGTAGTGATAATTAGTATGTGACTTATACAATTTTAATTGTTTCATTTGTTTTAGTCTACAAGTCACAACTTTGATTAAATAATGATACACCTCGGTAAGAATATTCATTTTTTCGCAAAGAAGCACATTTTTTAAACTTAATCATGTCACGGCTTTGAATAAAAAAAAACTAGGTCAGTTCAAGAGGTAAGACTGGTTCTAAACAGTTGAAAAATCTGTTGCAAGCTGCGTACTTGAAGGGATACTTAGCCCCATAATCCATAGTTACACATTGTTACACTTTTAATTTATTCCTCTACCATTTTATACTACAGTCATGGCTAGCAGATAGTAGTTTAAAGCAGACTAAAAGTAAAGCAGAATTCCCCTTATGGCACATTATGCTTTACTTTCAACTGGTTAGTGGTCACCTGGCTTTAATACTAGAAGCAGGGTATGGAGTAAAGGGATAATTACCTCAAGATATAGCTCATTTTGTCTCAAGAAAACAATATTAGGCATGTTTGTTTTGTTTGTTAAAGTCAGTTTCTGCCATCTATGGGCTAATTGGACGCTCCAGAGAGAGGGGAGCGGATACAGAGAACCGGGTGCGATGCTCTGCTCTTATTATTGAAAGAGTTCTCTGGTTCTTTTAGATGCCCAGTGTAAAACACTGATACATTGGACCTCAGTTTATAAAGTCTCATCCCAAGGACTTGGTCCGGCAGGGGATCGAACTCACAACCCCTGACTTCGTAAGCAGGTGCTTTACCCTCGACTACGTCCGCCGGTTAGGCATATTTGTAAACATGCATGTATGGTTTATGTTTCAGAGGCAGCACAATCATGCCATAAAGTTTGGATGAGGTTGAGAGAATTGTCAAGGAGTGGCTGAGGTATGCAGGGGACAGAAATGGAAAGATAAAGGGAAGAGAAGAAAATGGCAAGACAACAGCAGGAACAAACCTATGTCACTGATCCAAAAAGTTAGAAACACCTTATTATTATCAACTTTTCAAATATGTGAGAAGACTGTTTGAACTTTAAAGAACAATGTTCATAAATATTTGCTCTTAAGACAGAGACATTTTATTTTCGGTAAGGCCTTTAAAAAGAGACCGAAAACCAGAATGCTCTCTTTTATTTGATATGTAAACGAATGTCAGGTGTCTATAGAAATAGTATTTTAACTCTTTCCTCCCTGAAACTTCAAATGGACAATTCTAGTTTTCAATTAAGTCTAGTCCATTTTTGACTTTTTAGGGTTGATTTTTACAATAAATGTCAAAATGACAAACAGTGTAGACCCTGATCAGAGGGCTCCTTAAGGAGCCCTCTGATCAGGGTCAACACTGTTTGCATAGGACAAGTGTATTCCTCACATGTACGCTGTTTGCAAATCACGCATATATGCGTGACTAGGGTTCAAAGAATTAAGATAAAAAACGTAAATATTAAGTTTTTAAGAAATTGGATCAATATTACAAATACATACATTTTTTTTCAATAATAAGTACTGATCATGTTTCGGGATTCAATGTTGTGCAGTGAAAAAAATGAAAAAAGAAAAAAGAAAGAAATATCCATCCCAGTGATGTCCTTTGCTAAGTTTATGTTACAATAAAGATAGCTTTTTCACATCAAATTTTCCTTCTATCCTGACTTTAATCTTTTTCTGAAAAACATCAACTTGCCATCTGGTTTTCAGTCTTGAACCCTTTACCCCACAGCCTGTTTCTCGTTTTGAAAACAGATGACTACTTAATCTTTTACCTCCTCCCCCATAAACATTCCTTTAATTTATTCCCCTTCTGAAGAAAGTACATGTAGTTCCATTTTTTATTGTAATGTATGTACACCATATGAAATATTTCCTAAGCTCTAGCAGATGGTATCTAAAGGCAGGTTGACAGTAAAGCAGAATGCAACTAACCGATTACCCCATAAATACGCCATTTACGCCTTTCATTAATTTTTTCTCTGAAGAATAAAGATGATATTTATACAGTTATGAATATGTATTATAAGAAATATGTTCTATATTCTAGCACATGATAGCTTAAAGCAGGCTGAAAGTAAATAAGAATGTGCCTTAAGGCACATTCTGCTTTACTTTCAACCTGCTTTTAGTGGTCATGTATCTTCAATACTAGAAACAGGCTATTGGGTAATGGGTTAAGGCACATGATAGCTTACTACTTACCTGGGCACCTGTCTTCAAAAATAGAAATACCGGGTAGGCTATTTGGTTACGAGTTAAAAGCAGGTTGAAAGTAAAGCAGAATATGCATCAAGGTGCAATCTGCTTTACTTTAAGCCTGTTTTAAGCTAACATTTGCTCTAGGATATAATACAGAAGCTATTTTTCATGATGCACATTTACAATTGTATAAAGTGGAATTATTTTCTTCAGTATAGGAATAGAGAAAATATTTCTTATGGTACATTTTTATGACTGTATAAATTGGAACATTTATTTTCAGTTTTGGAATAAATTAAATGCACATTTATGTGGTAAAGGGTTAAAGCCTGCAAAAATAATGGAATTGAACTGCATATGTCTAGAAACTTGATGCTTTTATAGGTTTTACCGTTTAGGCATTTTAAAATCAAGATTTGGAGAAAATATATAAATCTACAAGTCTGAAAAATGATTTTAGGGAAGCTAGGGCAGAATTTAAACAATGATGCAGTTTATGGCAAAAAAGGATGTTGTCCCCTTTATATAAGCACATATTTGTGAATCGTTAAACATTTGTTTAATGTATTATCCCATAAACTGTTATTATTTTTGAAGACAAGATACCACTTAAAGCGGGTTGAGGTAAAGCAGAATTTTCCATAACGCACATTCTGCTTTACTTTCACTGCTTTAAGCTACCATCTGCTAGGATATCATATAGAAATTATTTTTCATGATGCATCATATTCACAAGTTCACAACTGTATGAAGCGGAACTATTTGCTTCAGTGGAGGAGTAAATTAAAAGCATATTCATGGGGTAAAGGGTTAAATAGATAGATATTGATATTATTATTGACAAAAAATGTGCACCAGTATGCTAAGTTTGCCTGGAGTGGATAATTGAATAGGAAAAGTTAAGATGTTTATGTATTTTCAAAGATTTAGACAAACCCTGATAATTAAAGAATTAAATGTTTGATTTTGTTTGTGTTTTATGTCTGGCACTAACTGTATTTCAGCCATATCATGACATCCAGCTTCAGGCGTAGGAAGACCTAGGATGCTAATCTACACCGGATTTCTTTAACTGATTTCCGCTCTGATTTAGCACCCATTTAGAACCACCAATTTTCTGCTCTGCACCCAAGCTGGATGACATCATATGACTGACTCTCATGAGAAGTATTTTTTCAAAAAAGAACTGATGGGCTACAGATGGAAAATAGTTTGTTGATGTTGACCCAGAGTTGGCCAAACGATAAATAGTATTTTTCCGCTGTTGGCCCAACGGTCCACCAACCGTTGGCCCATCAGCAAAATGACGTTGGGCCAACATTGGTCCAAAGATAAATTACTTTCTGCCAACATTGGTCCAACGTTGGCCCAACCATCGAAATGACGTTGGGCCAACGGTGGCCCAATGTTTGCCCAACGATAAATAACATTTAACGGCCTTTACGGCTGGAACATTCACCAAATTTCATTAGAGCAAATGCGTTTATGTCGGAACATGACCCTCTTCACTATCAGCTATATGAAATATACATGTAATTTGGCATGAAATTGACAAGTGAAAGACTCATTTCATTTTAAATGCCATTTTGAATACCGGAATGGATCGAATGAACGGAGCGATTTCATTGGCCAAAATTAAACAGGTAAAAGCTTCTTTTAATTTTGCATTCTAAATAAATCATATAAAACTGAATATATTTCATTTAAAGATGATTTATAATACTTGGTGAGAGTTCAAGTGACATAGGTCGTTAACTGTGAACACGTAACAGATCACACCTACATACATGTAGGCCTGTTGCCATGGGGAGAGGACGGCGAAAACGACAGAAAACTTCTTTATGCACATTTTCGTCATAATTCACGTACTGTGGCGTTATTTGACGGAATTTTATGAAATAAAAAGTAGATATTGATAAATTAATCATTTCCCGAGGGTACCACAAGAGAATATCGGCGATCGAGTCTATTTTAGCACCAGTTTAAGTCGGTAGTAAAGACTAGGTGTCGAATTGCGCTGTTTACCTTGTATCTATAATAGAAGTATAGTAAAAAAAATAAAAAATTTTTTTATTTTTTTTAAACGGGGGGTGGGTTAATAGATCTAAATGTATGTGTCAAGTACCTGTGATCCAGGACAAGAAAAAAGCATGGAAAACTTAAACTATGTGTAGAACTATACAAAATTTTCAGATATATGCAGAAAAAAGGAATAAGGCCACAAGGGCATGCAGAACAGCTAAACTGAATTTTGAGCGAGAAATAGCAAATAAGATTAAGACTGACTCAAAGTCTTTTTGGAACTATGTTCGGACTCAATCCAAGACCAAATCCCATATAAGTGATCTGGAACACAGTGATGGAACTTTAACTTCTTCAGACCTTCAAAAAGCTGAACTATTAAATTCATTTTTTGCAAGTGTTTTCATAGAGGAAGATTTGTCTCATATACCCAGTCTGGAAGAGAGGCCATTTGAAGAACCCTTAACGGACATAACTATATCAACGGACCAAGTCAGGAAAAGCCTTTCCTCATTGAATACAAGTGAATCTCCTGGGATAGATTGTATTCATCCGCTATTACTTAAAGAATGTCAAGATGAACTTTGCGAGACGCTTACAAAACTATTTAATCAGTCCATACAGAGTGCAACGCTACCCAGTATGTGGAAAAAAGCACAGGTGTCACCACTTTTTAAAAAAGGAAATAAACACACCTGCTCTAACTACAGGCCAGTAAGCCTAACGGTTATTCTTTGTAAATTACTTGAAACTTTTATTATAGACTCTGTTATGAAACATATGGAAGAAAATAACTTATTTACTAGCCATCAACATGGGTTTCGGCAAAAACATTCTTGTGTTACACAGTTATTGGAAGTGGTTGAGAAATGGTCAGAGATCTTGGAAAGAGGTGATAGTATTGACTGTTTATACGGTTCCTTATCGGAGGCTTTTGCAAAAGTTATATATATATGGTATTAGAGGTAAAGTTCTACACTGGATACAGTCGTTTCTATTAGACAGACAACAACAAGTCCGTATTGGTGGTTCGTGTTTGAGCTGGGTCGAAGTAAAGAGTGGTATCCCCCAGGGAAGTGTGTTGGGTCCAACGCTGTTCTTAGTTTTTATCAACGATCTACCTGATGTTGTTTGTAATATTGTCAAGTTATTTGCCGACGATACGAAAGTTTATAGAACTATTACTTCTTCTGAGGACACTGTTAACCTTCAAAGTGACATAGATAATCTTCAAAATTGGTCGGACACTTGGTTGTTACGCTTCAACGCTGATAAGTGTAAATGTATGCATCTGGGGAAGAAGAATCCCAACCACCAGTATGTCATGGGCACAACAGAAATTGAAAATGTTCAACATGAGAAAGATCTTGGCGTCGTTTTCGACGATGAATTGAATTTTAACGAACACATCGCTCTCAAAGTGAAAAAGGCAAACCAGACTTTAGGCATGATTCGTAATACATTTACTTGTATTGAACCTGAGATTTTTCTTCCACTATTTAAAAGTTTGGTTCGGCCGCACCTTGAATATGCTAGCTGTGTTTGGTCACCAATCTACAAGAAAGATGAACTCGCCATAGAAAACTTACAACGACGTGCTACCAAAATGATTACTGGATTTAAAGATATGTCTTACGAGCAAAGACTAAGGAAATTAGGATTGCCTACACTTATCTACAGGAGGGATCATTCTGATATGTTGCAAATTTTTAAAATTTTGAACAATTATGAAGAAGTTCACTTGGACAACATTAACATTGCCACAAATACCACTAGAGGACATAAATATAAACTAGGAAAGAGTCACACGAATTCCAGACTGGGTCAAAACAGATTCTCTAACAGGATAGTTAATGACTGGAATGCCTTGTCAAGTGACACAGTACGTAGAATCCAAGAATGTCAACTTATTCAAGAGTGCCTTAAATTCCTGTTGGAAGAACAGAACTAACAAGTTTTACTACCAGTAGATTGTAGCATCCATCGCGTACAACAAGCGCAACTGTATATAACCATATATTATGTACAACGATTGAAATTGGGCCACCATGAGCAACGCTCACCAACGGCCAGCAGGACAAAGGTAAACAAAATAGATTGTTTGTGATAAAGCTAACCACCATTCCTTTGTGGGGGTTTTTTTCTAAAAAAGAAGCTACTCATGAATGATAACCAGTTTTGTTGATTATATATATCATATATATGTGATCATTTTCAAAACTACTTGTAGCTGCTTAATAAGATTTCACGACGGCGTGAAGCTATCAATATTCTGTTATGCTAAACAGCAAACATTTAGATCTACAACCATCAGACTTCGTTAAATGAAAATCTAATTAATACATAGCAAGTGTTATTCGGAAAAGGTAGATCTACCCTGCAGTGTTCATGCATACTTAACCGGAAGTTGACCTGTAACGCTATAATTATGCCATAAACAATGATCTTGTCTAGTGTTATTGTATTGGCCTGTGTCAGAACTTGATAACTTATCAGGCTTCATACGACAAAAAATCGAAAAAGCTCTACAGCAATGATCGGAAGAATTCGAGCACTGTAGAAATGCAACCAAGTTACATGTATGTTTACGTATGAATCTGTCAAGTTATACCTCGAATTAGTGGCACTTGTTTGTCATTGGGATATTTTTGCATGTTCTAGTTTTATTTATTTTTAAATTATATTATAAAATAACTATAAATATTATATGAAATAATGAAATGTAGATCTATTACTGCGAAATCTCGAAAGGTATGACTTAATTACTTAAAATATATGCTAATACATACATATATGATCAGTATCGACAATGGAAAAGGGCAGGTATATAGTTGTGTCATCAGCAAATAGGTGTACTTTGAATTGTCTTACATACCCGCGAAGATCGTTAATGTAAATGAGGAATAGTAATGGGCCGAGGATATTACCCTGGGGGACACCTGATGGAACTGGGATGGTGGAGGACATGTAAATATTTGCAGCTACTGCCAGAGACCTGAGAGACTGGTCCTCTTATTCCATAGTGATGTAGCTTGGTCAGTAATTTTTCGTGATTGGCCATATCTAACCTTGTCCGCTTACTAACTCTTATACTTTTCATCCAAGTATCATTACCCTTGAACAACTATAATTTGTCAGTTTTAGCCTTGTCCTATTTGGGACTCGAGCAGTTTAAAGCTGAATTGTAAACACTTTCTGAACATGTTTATATGAATGTGTAAAATCTTGGCCAATTTTGAATACCGGCCAAATTGAATAAAGCATACTCATTTACAAAAAAGAACAAAACCATTTTAGCCAGGTACTCTCTGTTACTGAAATAATGTTCATGGGATTTAGCCAGATTTTCGGACAGTCACAGTTTGCAGTAGTTCAGTATTTGCAATGCTGGTAAGAAGGTCACGAATGACCACGTCATATCTTCTTTGCCCCTTGAATGATTTTCATTTAACTCTAACGTTTGGCCTTGTTGATACTATGTGTTGAACTTGAGCAGTTGTCTCATTGTGTCTTACTCCTCCTTTTGTGGGATCCTTTCTGACTTGGTCAGTGTTCTAGTTACATTTGGAATCCACAATGGTTTGCATGCTGCTGTTATGTAGCATTCATTTGATGTTTTTACTTTGACAATGTTTTGCCACCATACTTTTCAAAGGACTTATTTCAACTACATGTGTTAGCCAATATGGAGAATTGAAATGCTTGGTGAAAATGGGTATAATCTCAGACTATATAGTGTTCATTTGGACATTCTAAAGAGAAAATAAGGATTCCTTGCACCTCGGGAACAGTTTGAAAATTACGATGTCATAGATAGTTTTGGAATTAGTTAGCCGCAGATGTTGGTGGAATTGCCCAAAGTTTGGTAAATTTGGAGGTAATTTCTTTTCACTTTATAAATGTTTTTATTATTTTCTATACATGCAAATGAAAAGAGGGATATACTTTTCAGTTGTATAGAGTGACATTTGTAGGGGTTGAGTAATATATTTGCTGTTTTCACCAAAAAATGCACCGCCACGTGTTGGTGGCCATCTTGATTTGCACTGCACTATTACCTTAAAGATACAAGCAAAGTTAAATTAATAAACAGTTAATCTTATATTAATCGACCACAAATATAGACAATTTATGGCTAGTTTAAATAACAGCAGCGTTTGTCAAATGCAGAACAAAAATGATGCAGAAAGGCACTTTCAGCATCATTCCCATTCTACACCGGACATTCACTAGTCTCAAAAGAGTAAAGCCTTTCTTCCATATGTGGTCGATCAGCACAAACTCAACCGCCGCACGGCCATGCTACAATGCTAGTCTTTTGATAAGGCTGCAATGAAAATTGAAAGTTTTCTTACAATATCGTGGTTCTCACTTGACATTAACCTATATAGTTCGTTTCTACTTTGTCTACCTAAGAGTACCAGCTATATTTAGCAATGCCAAAGGATTTTTTTTTAAAAACAATTTCAGGGATGTTTTGTGGTTAACCCTTAGCCCGCCAAATAAATTGTCATCTGCTATATTTCTCGTCTGCTTCAAGTTTCAAAGTGCTTCAAAGTTGCTCAAAATTGCTGAAAATGTTGTCCCGGTGTCATCCGGATCCAAGCTGTTTGCATATGGAGCTATAGTCGTGAGTGGCAGGCTAAGGGTTAATGGGTAGATCTTGACCTAAACATGTATAAAAGAAACAAAATATGATGTTAAAGTTCAACACTTTAACATAAAAGGAAAAAATAAAATTTCCCAATTTGTGTCTCAGAAATCGTTTTTTTCAATACTCTGTATTATATATAAATGTCGCATTTTACTTTTTTTTCGTCAGTTTTTAAGTATTGAAAACTTCAAGTGGCCTCTATGTAAACTTATTTCCAGTTAAATTAATCATTCAGAATGCTATTTCTTGTGGTTTGATCCCGATCTTGCTATAATAAAAGGGAGTTTAAGCCCCCCCAAAAATACGTGTATTGTTGGGTTGGAAGCCATTGAGTCATGCATATTAATGAGATCCCCGAAGGCCATGCCCCCTTTCGGCGTTTGGCATTGCTACTATATAAAAGATCATCCCTCACGCTTAAGTATTTGGGACATTCAAAAAGGACATGAAACTCATCTTCAACAACTGATATGCCCGACTGGTGGAGACAGAATGCACATGTTCTTTGTTCTCTATTCAACTTTAAGTGTCGACCAACTTCAATATGAAGCTTATGACTGGAGCATCTAAAACGAGCCAGTGCTTTCCTATAATAAAATGACAAGTCTATGCAAAGGTACTTCTCAGGAGTCAATAAACTTTTAAAATGGTTGTAGAAGTCACACCTGGACGAATCCAAAATACTTTCATGCCAGTTTTGCATCATACAGTCAATAATTCTTTGCTTAAATAGTTGAATAAAACTTTTTTCATCACCTACTTCTTGAGAAACCCAGGCATAGCCGAAACCGTACCGAAATAATAACTTTTGAATATTTGTGGCCCATGTATGTCTACCAGCGTCGCTGATTGATTTTAACATTTTATAACAATTTTTGGGGTATCTTGAATCTGGCATTGCGAGTAATTTCAACCAGTATTATAACAAGTAACTTTATATTTGTCTGACTGTCTATAGTCTGGTTTGTCTGTGGCTGTCTATATGTATGTCTGTCTGTTTGTCTCTAACTAATTATCTTTCTGTCTGTCTTCCTTCCATGTTTATACACAAACGTATTATATTAGTGTAGCGAACACTGCAAACATTGATGAGATATATCGTTTTTCAGTGTCCCATCTGGGTCTTCTCCACGTGCCGAAACCCTTTATGGGTAACAGATTAACGATAAACAAATAGACACATGTTTTTGTAAGACGTTAACCTTCACTGCCTTACTTCGAGTACAATGGTTATTTGCAAACATTTTGTACCCTGACCAGACGCCGCGTAATGCGGCGTCTGATCAGGATCCAAACTGTTTGACACTCAATTATATATTATTTAAGTAAATTACCTAAACGTTTGTTTGAGAATTAAAACTGACGACCATTGTTTAAAGCAGATGACGTCATGGCAGAGAACGGGTTAAGTGTTGGTCCGGTGATCATGTGTCATAAGATTGATTGTTACTACCGTAAACCCTCTATTTTACGACCACTATAATTAAGGCCATTTGGTTGTATAAAGCCAGGTGACAGCTTAAAGTAAGGTGACAGTTAAACAGAAAGCTCCTACAGGAGCTTTCTGTTTTACTGTCACCTTGCTTTATAAGCAGTCACCTGTTCTTCACCTGTGTTCGTAATAGAGAGGTTCTACTGTATATCTATACTCCCCAGCTGTTACCATAGTGACATATAGACAGGCGAGATTCTGATTCTTGTAATTTGTGATATGGTGAAAAGACTATCTGTTAGGAGTTGCACCTTGGATTTTTATTAATTCAAAGGATTTTCGTAGGTATTGGAGAAACATAATTATAGCAAGTGAGGAGAGACTTATCCCTTTCATCGCCAAATTTATTGTGAGATTTTTTTACCCCTTTACTGCCATATTTTTGTCTGCTTCAGTATTAGTGTCTGAAATATCGCTTCTAAGTCAGATTTAAGGCAATATGGCAGGCGTGATTTCGAAACGAGTGTCAAACAGTTTTTAACCTGACCAGACGTCGCGTCACGCGGCTTCTGATAAGGGTCAAAACTGTTTGCAAAGGTGCCTCTTTGGTGTCATTGATAGTGGAAGAGTTAATTCACCATACAGATCATTCCAGGGCTGCCATAAGTTAACATGAAAACTCCTAAGATTTCAAAATTTGCATTTTTCAAGTGCGATTTTACGAATCATACCTTTACCCTATAGCCTGTTTCTAGTTTGGTTGATATGCGACTACTTAAAGCATGCTGTTAGTAAAGCAGAATGCGCCTTAAGGCGCATTCTGCTTTACTTTCAGCTTGCTTTAAGCTACCATCTTCAGGGAAAAAATCTGAAGATTTAGGAAAAATCCGGAGAAATGGCAGCCCTGTCATTCTATTTAGTAACTTCAATGTACATAATTATATTTCCATTGCAAACAGTTTGAAAGAGATGATTCTAATGAGAAGAGAGATGATTCTAATGAGAAGACGCAACAATGTTTACCGTATAGAAACATCAAAAAGAGAATATGTTGAACGTATGTTTTATTCATTCTTGATCTGAAACTGATTTGTTATATTTTAGTCAAACAAGAAACTAGTGACGCAGGAAAGACTTTTATAACCAAACATCAGCGGCAGCATGCCTTTGAAGTGGCTTATTCTGCTGTGTATCATTGCCTTGGCAACTTCAAAGAATGTCCTTGTACTCCTTGGTAAGTTTACTTCACATCGTGATCTTGTTGTACCCCCCCCCCCCCCCCCCCCCCCCTGAATGTAGTAAAGTTACTAAAGACCTCATAATTGTATGTCTACACATACTTAACCACTTCACTGCCGTGACGTCCGCATCTTTAAACAGTTGTCGCCTGCTTTTATTTCTCTAATTCAAATTGTAGCTATTTTAATTTTAATAATAATAAAGACTTTATTTAACGAGAGAACTCATTTGGTATAAACCAATCTTCCATGAGGCCCTCAACAGCAATATAACGACAATGTTAGCTGGTTAAACTGTGTTAAAAACCTTTCACCCGCCATTAGCGACTTAAAAGGCAGTCAAATGCAAACAGTTTGAATACAGACCAACGCAGCGTCTGCTCAGGGGCCCGTTTCATAAAACTTTGTACGACAAAAACGATCGTAAGTCTAAACTTTAAAGTACATTTAATTTCTGATTTCTCTATCTAATCCTGTCTTTTCAAAACAATTCCAAAACGATGTCACAAGACAGGATTAGATGGAGAAATAAATAATAATCGGGACTTTTATAATCTGACTTACGACAGCTTTTGTCGTACGAAGTTTTATGAAACGGGCCCCAGGATCCTAACAGTTTGCCACTTCATATTAGCCATTAAAGACTTTTCCTCAGTCCATTTAGGGACCACCAGCATATTGTTCTGGAGGTGTCAATGTAAAGTTCTGTAAAGTATGTGCAAAACAATCTCAGTTTACCTGGTGAGGTCAAGATTATACTCATGCTCTAGTGGTTTTCAATGGTTATTTCTAACCAAACTATCAAATATAAAGGTCCGGTCTCACATAAGACGTTTCAATGGTTCAATATGCACAATACCCATGCTTTTGGCAAGGAAATTGACAGTAAATAATCTGGCAAGGCGGTTAATGACCAAAAGGTCGTCAGGAGATATCTTTAAGTCCAAACTTCAGAACGTTGAGTTGGCAAGTAAACTTGCAGCAAACGACAAAGGACAAGGTTCACAAAGCCTCCGATTTGGACCAGTAAAAAAAAAAAATTTCCAAAAAAGATTTTTATCTTTATTTTCTGTTTATTTGTCAATATCAGACGATATGATTTGTTGTCTATGTAAAGGATCAAATCAATTGTGTTGCATGCAAATTCAACACCGTCATATATGCATTTTCTTTAAGATGTTACAACGGATTTTCTTTGAGGGAATATCATTGCTTAGGTCTAGATAAGGTGTCAATGATTTCCTTGGCGTCTCGAACGAATCAAGTTTTTTGCAACAGTAGAACAGCGGGGCTGCCATTTCTCCGGATTTTTCCTAAATCTTCGGATTTGTTTCTAGTACATGATAGCTTAAAGCAGGTTGAAAGTAAAGCAGAATGCGCCTTAAGGCGCATTCTGCTTTACTTCCAGCCTGCTTTACGTAGTCACATGCCAACAAAACTAGAAATAGAATATGGGGTAAAGGTACGATTCTTAAAATAGCACTTGAAAAAATGCAAATTTGGAAATCTTAGGATTTTTCATGTCAATGGCAGCCCTGCAGTTGTCATGACTCCGTCCGTAACGTGTAGAAGGGCATACTATCTTATTCAGCGAAGCTGTATGGTATCTATTTAGACCTTAGTATTTGCAAATTCTCAACCAATGATAAATGGTCAAACATCTAGATTAATTGGCACCTGCTTAAAACTGAATGGTCTGATTGGATAGGGGACTTGCAGGCCGGCTGGTCTAATACATGTACCCAATTACAAGTTTTGCTAGAGATGAACTGTGAGTGCAAAATTAATTGATACAGTCTGCATTATCTATGACAGCATGTTTCTATTTTTAGATATGACATTTGTTTAAGTATAGTTTGTTTCAAGAAACTCCATGAATGAAAGTGTGATACATTGAACAGTAGATTAATGCAAGAATCTATGATCATCACGATAAGGTTTAAATTATTATTTTGCAGTTCTGTAGATGATAGTTTTTCATTAACTATGCTACATTTTACATAAAAGGTTTTGCTTTTTATACAGTAATCGTCCTGTCCGTCCGTCCGTAACCAAGTAGATTTTACCGTTTCGTCTAGCATCAACACCACTTATTCAAATGCTTGGATACTTATACAGTTGTTGCCTTGGACCATTCCCTAGCCACCAATAATACCTAACCTTGATTTTGACCTTGATTTTGACCTTGACCTTGACCTAATTTGGACTTAGAATATTTTGAATGGGCTATTTCTTGGTTAACTAGATTTTACCGTTTCGTCTAGCATCAACACCGCTTACTGCAATGCTTGGATACTTATACAGTTGTTGCCTTGGACCATTCCCTATCCACCAATATCACCCAACCGTGATTTTGACCTTGACCTAATTTGGACTTAGAAAAGATTCAGAATATATTGTCAAGGATGCCACCGGGGGCATAAGCGTTTATTGAACGCAGTCTTGTTAATCCAAGGTATTACAATTTTTTGAATCCCTAAATATCATACATTTTTCACAACCAGATCTTAAGTATTACTTCCACCACGCACTCCGCTGAGTATCTTGTTTTTAGATATTCTGAAGTTTCACATTGTCTTTTGTTATATTGAAAGATAATATTTATATAAGTGTCCTATTTTTAAATAGGGATCTGTACACATAGTCTTGTTTTGTTACAAATTGTTTGTCAAACACATGTCAGAGGAGATCAGCAGGAGAAGCTGAACTAATAGGAGATAGAATTAGAATGTCACCATGGTTACGGGGTTCGTCGACAGGTTGATCACTTTACTGGTCATCATGCAGTATGCTTACATAAATATGAGTTGTTGTATGCTGGTGTGGTGTTTTTGTCAAGTTTATATTTTACACATTTTGACAGGACAACACATGTATAAGTAAAACCTCGCTATTACAACCACTATAATAGTATTACATAAATTATTAGGTGACTGCTTAAAGCAAGGTGACAGTAAAACAGAAATTGTTTTACTGCCACTTAACGTTAAGTTGTCAGCTGTCTTTTAACCAACCAACTAGATCTAGGCTTCTTTTTAGTTGTCGTAATAGAGCTGTTTTACTGTATGTAAGCGTGAAGTAGTTTTTGGTCATGATCAGTCACCTAGTTACTTGAAATCTGATCTGAGTCTAAACTGTTTGCAAATGTCAGTGGGCTTGGCGGTGGAATACATGGATAATATATCTCACCGGGTTAGATCTAATTTCCAATCTTTGTGGTTTAACCCTTTCCCACATAGCATATCTCTAGTATTAAATATAGGTGTCCACTTAAAGCAGGTTGAAAGTAAAGCAGAATGCGCCTTAAGCGCATTCTGCTTTACTTTCAGCCTGCTTTAAGCTATCATCTGCTAGAATATAGAAAATATTTTGTACAATACATATTTATGACTGTATTAATTGGAACTATTTTCTCCAGTGAAGGAATAAATGTAATGTGCTAAAAGGCACTTCTATGGGGGAAAGGGTTAATTACACCGCATTTAGCAGCCATTCTAAAAAAAACCTCCTAAGTTTGAGGCTCCTAGTCCTTTCACTGCCAATCCCGTTTGCAATGACATTTGCAAACAGTTTGGATCATGGTCATACGCAGCGTCTAATAAAATGTGGAAAGGGATTGGGCTACAAGTTATTACAACATTATCACTCTAGCTCTTTCCCTAGATATATAAAAAACAGTGGCATAGCATAATGAGTTAGAAAATAAGACTATTTTATTTATTTATTTATTTATTTTTCGCTAAATAAATAAAGGCGGCACAACCGGAGTGTTGTTAATATATCGTTTACTTTAATGCATATTGTTTCGTTTAAGCAAAACGATTACAGTCGGCTGAGTAATCCTGATATTGATTTAGTGTTTTGTAAGATATTTAGCTGAATTTTAAGTACCCTTTGAAGTACATGTACACCTACGAGCCCCTCGTATATGGCAAAATATTGGTTACAGGGTGACATTGGCTAAACAAAACAAGCACAAGCAACATAACTATATACGTATATCGTAGTTAATAAATAGCATAAATTTATTGTTGCGTTTGTGTTGAGAATCTTACTTTTTCTCGCTGTATACAGTAACATCTCTCTTTTACGACAACCATATTGTGTAAATGTGCAAGTGACTGCTAAACGCAAGTGACAATAAAACAGAAAGCTCCTTTAGGAGCTTTCTGTTTTTCTGTCACATTGCTTTAAGCTGTCAGCTTTCTTTTATACAATTAATTAGCCTTCCTTTTAGATGTCGAATTAGAGAGGTTTTACTGTATAACATATTTTTCTCCTTACCCTAACAGGAGACGACGTTGGCTTCCAGTTTGGAGCCTATGGCAACACAAAGATACAATCCCCGAACGTTGACAATCTTGCCAAAATGAGTATCCTGTTAAAAAATGGCTTCACATCCGTTAGCAGTTGTTCACCAAGCAGGTGAGTCGTAATAGCTCTGCTTCAAAAGAATCTTTTTAACCAACAATTGATTGATTGTTGGTTAAATAAAAATGTGAAGACCCAGAACAGCAACCGCGTAGAAAACATATTTCATATCGGACTTTACCACATTGCACATAGCGTCATTTACACGACAAAGTATATATATTTATCTGTGAAGTGTACACATGTCCTACTATTCCGAATAAGTTAAAAAAGATATGCAATGCAAAAACGGTGTACCAAATGAACGACAACAGTGGCGAGCCAAGAGAACTTAAAGAATCTGAAATGGAAAAAGACCTTGGAGCTGTCCTTTCATTACCATGTTGATGAATCTGTTAAGAAGGCAAATAGGACATTGGGCATAATCAAAAGAACATTTGTTAGCAGGGATGAACTGGTCATTAAGAAGCTCTACACTACAATGGTTAGGCCTGTTCTGGAATATGGAAATGTTCCGAGGATCCACCAGTACGTCGGTGACACTGACAAGATTGAAAAGGTGCAACGTAGAGTAATGAAGTTATGTTCTTCAATAAAAGACCTGTCATATGAAGAGAGGCTGAGAGTAATGAAACTGCCATCAATGAACTACAGACGTGAACGTGGAGACATGATTCAAGTCTACAAGATCCTGTCAGGCAAAGATAAGGTCAACCAAGAGAGGCTATTACCCCTGAATGAGACCAATATAACAAGAGGACATAACTTCAAACTGTCAAAGAAGCGAAGTAGGCTTAACATCAGGAAGCATTCATTCGGGCTAAGGGTTGTCAACCACTGGAATGCATTACCAGACTGGGTAGTAAATGTAAAGAATGTAAATGAGTTCAAAAACAAACTAGATAAACACTGGGCATATAGGCAATACTTAGTCCGACCCACGCATGTGCTAGAACCAGTGACAAGAAGACCAGGCATGGAGCGGGAGTTACAGGCGTGAGCCTTTATCCCGATGAAGAGGTATACAGGTATATGCATGTGGCCATGTGGGGGCTTTCTGCGTTACTTTCCGCACCTTTAAACATGCACCTGTCTTTACCTTTCTTTTCCCGTACCCTTCGCCTTTTCCCCCTATTAACCCTTATCCTGCGGCAAAATCGTCTGCTTTGAAAGTGTTGTCTGCAACATTTGTTATCCCCTGCCGAAAGGCAGAGGGATACTGTTTTAGGTCCGTCCGTCCGTCCGTCCCACTGTCCGTCACGTTGTCCGTCCGCAACTGTATCTCTGAAACCAATGAACAGATTTGGATGAAACTTGGTGTAGATATTTGTCATCATAGGAGCACCGTAAGAAATTATATTTTTTTTCAGAAAATTTTAGGAATTTATGAGTTATCTGCCCTTTTGTGTTAAAAATGCCACAACATTTGTCGTAAGAAGTTTTATGAAACGGGCCCCAGGTGATAGATACTCATAGTGAGCCGTGTTTTATATGTGAAAACTCAGCTGAGGAAGTATTAAGTTTACCCTTTCATAATCGATGTTTCGTGATATTTTTACCCCTTCCTCACCATATTGTCATCTGCTTCAGTATTGTTGTCTGCAATATCGTTTCAAAGTTAAATTTAAGGCAGTACATCTATGACTGGAGAAATTTCAAAACGAGTGACAAAAAGTTTGGATCCTAATCAGACGCCGCGTTATGCGGCGTCTGATCAGGATCCAAACTGTTTGCAAACATGCTTTATGGCGTCATTGAGAGCAAATTATTGATTGCAAGTTGCAGAGCACCAGATAAGGGTAGTTTTTCAAATACTAAAATCTTTATTTCTGAATTAAACCCTATGGTGTCACTACTCATTAGAATCGTCTCTTTGAGACGATTCTAATGAGTAGTAACACCATAGGTTTTGGTTCTAAAAAGAGTGAGAAAATGTTGGATTTGTTGAAATAACTACCTCTTATCTGGAGCCCTGAAGTTGTATGTTGATGGTTGTGATATTGGAGATGTGGTTCTTGCAGGTCAGTTGTGCTGACGGGGCTTCCCCAACACCAGAATGGAATGTATGGTCTTCACCACTCCATCCAGCATTTTCAGTCCTTTGATACCGTCAAGAGCCTTCCCGTGATCCTTGGGAAACATAACATAAGAACAGGTGCGAGATCTATATACAAGATATATAAGATGTATATTTCGCTAAAGTACGTTTTTTTGCGGAGGATGCATCATTACATGGATTTTAGTGGACGTAAATCCTCTTTAGAATTTTTTTTTCTTGAAGACTAAGACCGCATGACCATTGCAAACAGTTCTGAGCCAGATCAAATGCCGAAAAAAATCAGTGTCTGATCTGGCTCCGAATTGTTTGACCCTTTTATATCAGTCGTGTCATGAGAAAACCTGACATAGTACATTGCAAATACTAGTATAGACCAAGGTCTGTCGCCGCGTCTTTGGATGGCCTTGATCTACCCTGTACGACACCTACATGCATCTAAAGCATTTTATTTATCTGTATACTACAGTAAAGTTCCGCTATTAAGACCACCTGTGGTACTGACAAAAAGTGGTCTTAATATCGAGTCGGTCTTATTATGGAGACCCTTGATATCGATGAGGATCTTTTGGTCAGATATAGATAGATAGGTATATTGAACCTATTTTGAATAGATCGGCACAAAAAAGCCTATTTCAAACAACCATAATTTAATTTTTGAAAATACACATACACAGAAACTAAAAACTGTCATACACATGTTATGAAGATTCATTAATTGAATAAATTATTAATGTTAGCACATAAAGAGGGGCATTAGCAGTGTAACACATAGACTATAATCTATAAGAAGTGGCATTTCAGTTTGGATCCTGACCAGACTCCAAATTACTTGATGTCTGATCTGAATTAAAACGATGTTTCAATAAAAAAAATCTTAGCACATAAAGATGGGCCTTAGCACATAGTCTATGAGTTTAAGTGACAAAGAAATATCATTTTGGACAGTTTAGATCCTGAACAGATTCCAAATTGTTTGATATCTGATCTGGATCTAATCTGTCACACGACATGTTTATGAAGAAATTCGTCGGGTTTAATATTATTAATTATCCAAAGTTCGACCAATTATTTCATTGTTTACAAAAATCATCTTTCGAGATAACCAATAAAAAATAATTTATCAAACATAAAACTCGATTGGGGCGGATCAGATGAAAGTCTAAAGTGATAAATTAACATTTTAATTAGTAAATCACACGCTTGTAAGTATTTTACTAATTAGCCCAATTATCTCTTCCTCTGTCATCGAGTCCGATGTATGCGCTACAAACAGTTTTTTTTGTAACTATATTTGGCCTAATGCGAGATAAACGAAATATACATGCACCAATAGAGCAATCAAGAGATTAAACAAGTGCCGTATTCATCATACTTTCGCATTATTTTTAGTTATCTGCTATCAAAACATTTCCCTCGTTGAAGCATCCCTATTGTTTAATCGGCCTTGACCTCTGCCGTAAAGTAATCGGTGTTTGTCGTAAAAGTGTCAAACTGGCTTTTGTCGCGACCGGCGAAGTGTGAACGCCTGCCCTTAATATCGGACCCTAAAACAACACTAATCGGTCTTTTGTTCTGGGATTAGTGGTCGTAATACGGAATAGTGGACCGGTCTTAATAACGGACCATACGACCATTAAACTATGAAGGGATATATTCCGTTCTTTTAAAAAGTGGTCGTAATTTCGGACCGGTCTTAATTTCGGACCGGTCGTTAAGCGGAACTTTACTGTATTATATACATATTTGGCAGTGTAGACCAAATTTATTTACAGAACCTGGGATGACATCGGTGCTTGGTCTGTACAATGTTGCAATCCACTAAGGCTTGTTTTGTCATGGCACGGCTCATATATACTCAACAAAATTTCTAATCGGTCACCTTATATGATTGTGTTACAATGCCAATTAATCAATTTTGAAACGGACTATCACAATTTTCCGGCTATCAACATTCCTTCTAAGCTTAAACAATAACTTCTGCGAAGGCACCCTAGATTTTGAAAGCCACAAGAGTGTTTCTCAGTGCTTAGGCCCAATGTTAGTTTTACGTAGATATAGATTTATTGTCAGCTCACCTGAGCCAAAGGCTCAAGGTGAGCTATTGGGATGGCCCTGTGTCCGTCGTCCGTCGTCGTTAACAATTGCTTCAAATGACATCTCCTCCTATACCGCTTGACAGAATTCGACCAATTTTTACAGAAATGTTCCTTGGGTCAAGCTCTTTCAAATTTGTTCAAAGAATTAAAAACAATACAGAACTCTGGTTGCCATGGCAACCAAAGTGAAAAAATAAGGAAATCTTAAAAAATCTTCTTGTCAAAAACTGCAAGGGCCAGAGCTTAGATATTTGGCACATAGCATCATCTATGGGTCTTCTATCAAGTTTGTTAAAATTATGCCCCTGGGGTCAAAATTGGCCCCGCCCCTGGGGTCACGGTTTTACATAGAGTTATATTGTGAAATTTTCAAACGTCTTCTTCTCTGAAACCAATGTGGCCAGAGCTTTGATATTTGGCATGGTGACACTTCTAGATGTCCTTTACCAAAATTGTTCAAATGGTTGTGGTCGGTTGCATAACTAGGTCACAGGAGCTAAAAATAGATTTTTTCAATGAAAACTTAAAAAATCTTCTTGTCTGAAACTACAAGGGCCAGAGCTTAGATATTTAGCACTTAAAATCACCTACAGGTCCTCTATCAAGTTTGTTCAAATTATGCCCCTGGGGTTAAAATTGGCCCCGCCCTGGGGGTCACGGTTTTACATAGAGTTATATAGTGAAATTTTCATACGTCTTCTTTTCTTAAACTAATATGGCCAGAGCTTTGATATTTGGCATAGTGACACTTCTAGATATCTTATACCAAATTTGTACAAATGGTTTTGGTCCGTTGCATAACTAGGTCACAGGAGCTAAAATAGATTTTTTACAATGAAAACTTAAAAAAAGCTTCTTGTCTAAAACTACAAGGGCCAGAGCTTAGATATATGGCACATATCATCGCCTACAGGTCCTCTATTAAGTTTCTTCAAATTATGCCCCTAGGGTCAAAATTGGCCCCGCCCCGGGGGTCACTGTTTTACATAGAGTTATATAAAGAAAATTTCAAACATCTTCTTCTCTGACTCTAATAAGGCCAGAGCTTTTATATTCTGTATGGTGACACTTTTAAATATACTTTACATATTTTATTCAAATTGTTCAGGTCTGTTGCATATCTAGGTCAGTCCTGGACATAAATCAATATCTCCATTTTTCCAATTATTCTCAGGTGAGCGAATATGCCCAATGGGGCTCTTTTTTATTAGAGTCTCATCACAGTTACACAGAGTCATATGTACATAAATACAACACATGGTTAAAAGTAACTATGCCATTCAGATTAGAATTATAAGAGACTATGTTAAAATATCAACATGGTTACCACATATCATATATACTTTTACAATAAAAATGCCTAGTAAACGTGCATTTATAAAATTGGGTTCATCACTTTTATACATTAAAATATATAAACTTGAATAAATTGACTAAAACACGCTATACACAGAAGTATTAAAACACTATCTTAATCACAGGGCCCTGACACGATTGCGTTTTGAGAAAAAAATCGTCAGAAGGTATATATAGAGACAAGGGGTACAACTGATTGTTAGTACATTCTCACCCTATCTCGACAAAACCAGGCATTTCATAAATAATAATTGATGGAACGACACTCTTTTTGCACTTCTGTCTAGCTAATATAATACCCTTCCATAAAAACATAACATAAAACCAACCGTTAGCATGCACTTTCAAAAGTAATTGCATTTACTCACAGAAATCAACAACTTTTGGAAAACGGGACAGGTGTTCGTTCACAGCTGACACCGCACTGACCACTACTGTGTGCTTGTTTAGGCGGTAATATCGAACATGACAATCATACAGTTCCATGGATATCCATTTTTTACACCGATCAAAGCTGATTTATACTCATACCATTGCAATACCAACAACAAATTCGCATGTTTTCTTCGACAGTAAAGCTATTCTTGTACATGTAGGCTTTTTGGGTACGGCAATGATTTGAGAAAAAATCAGCTTTGATCGGTGTCAAAGATGTATATTTATGGAACTGTATGACTGTCAAGCTCGATATTACCGCCTAAACAAGCGTACAGTAGCTGTCAATGACTGTAGCACTCGATTACCGCCTAAACAAGCGTACAGTAGTGGTCAATGCTGTGTTAGCTGTGAACGAACACCTGTCCCGTTTTCCAAAAGTTGTTGATTTCTGTTAGTAAATGCAATTACTGTTGAAAGTGCATCCTTACAGTTGGTTTTATGTTATGTTTTTATGGAAGGGTATTATATTAGCTAGACAGAAATGCAAAAAGGGTGTCGTTTCATCAATTATTATTCGTGATATGACCGCTTTTGTCGAGATAGGGTGAGAATATACTAACAATCAGTTGTACCCCTTGTCTCTATATATACCTTTTGACAATTTTTTCTCTCAAAAATCAATCGTGCCGGGTCCCTGTGATCTTAATGGTAAAGACAAGAAGTTCTATGTTTTAAAATTGCATCACAGGTTTTGGCAACATTTCGCACTAGACAATCGGTGGACATTGCAAATATAAACTTGTCTGCGTCTGACATATTTAAAAACTCATCGGATGCATCGTTCACTAAATCCATGAGTTGCTTCCTTTGTTCATTATACTCGGAACAAACGATAAGCGCATGTATCTCATCCTCCACAGTATTCTGACAAAAGGGGCACACTCTCATTTCAACATTTTGGTTCATATAACGACCTGTTTCTATATTAAGAGGCACAACCCCGCACCTAAACTTAGCAAGGGCGGCCCTATGAGATTAAGGCATATTAAGTTTACAATATCTTTCAACCTCATAGAAACGTTTGAACAGTTTATAGGACCTCAACTTATTTCTGCCTTTGCGACTAGGTCCTGTTTCCTGGTCTATACTAATTTGCCAGTCGTACATATGTTAGCTTATGGACTACCTTATTGGCAAACGTTTTACCACTCACATGGCTACAATCATTTAAATATTGCTGTACATCAAGAGTTGATAACATTTAAAAGAGTAGCACCAGTTCTTACACCTCACATTACTTTTAGTCTTACACCACATAAAAATACGATTGTTCAGTCTGGATGTGTTCATCATCATTAATCTATGCCCATGAAGACAGACACATTTCCATTGCTTCTTAAACGATCTTGTCCATCCCATATCCCCTGAAACGGCTGCAGTAGGGGTATATTTGCCAGTGCCAAGAAAAAAGCGCATTGCCCTATTCTGGACGGCATCTATACAAGAAAAAGTTCTAGCTCCCCAGACAGCTGCTCCATAGGATATTATGGGCCACACCATAGCATCATATAAATTTGTATACACAGTATAAGGCATTCCACCTAAAATCTTTGACTTAGCAATTAGAAGTCCTAAGGCTCTACTAGCACTTTGAGCCACCGTTTTAGCTGTAATTTGCATATCTAAAAATTTATTTAACACCAATCCCAAATACTTATATTTGCTAACAATCGATATATTATCAGTACCACACTTAAATTGAAATGAAGTTAAAGGCAGGGATGCCGGTCTGAAATGAACAATATTACTCTTTGACGTATTAACCCTTTCCCCCATAGAAGCGCCTTTTAGCGCATTCAGTTTATTCTTGCCCTGAAGAAAATAGTTCCAATTTATACATTCATAAATATGTATAATACAAAATATTTTCTATATTCTAGCAGATGGTAGCTTAAAGCAGGCTGAAAGTAAAGCAGAATGCGCTTAAAGCGCATTCTGCTTTACTTTCAACCTGCTTTAAGAAGACACCTATATTCAATACTAGAGATATGCTATGTGGGAAAGGGTTAATATACAATCCATTGCTACAACACCATAGCGACAGAGCATCTAACATCTCTTGTAGATCATTTTCATTCTCAGCAATAAGCACAATATCATCAGCGTACATTAATATACCAATAACATCATCTCCAGTGTTCACACCCTTCCCTAATGCCTTTATTCTTAGCGCTAGGTCATTAATAAAAAGATTAAATAATATCGGAGATATCGAACATCCCTGTCTAAGACCCGAAGAAACATTGAACCATTCTGTCATATGTCCATGCAGGCGAACACAGGCGAACATATTAGCATATAGCGACTTGAGAGCACATAACATTTTACCACAGATACCATATCGTTCTAGCTTTCCCCATAAAATATCTCTATTAACAGAGTCATAGGCCTTTTTAGCTCACCTGAGCCAAAGGCTCAAGGTGAGCTATTGGGATGGCCCTGTGTCCGGCGTCGTGCGTATGTGCGTCGTCGTTAACAATTGCTTCAAATGACATCTCCTCCTATACCCCTTGACAGAATTCAACCAAACTTTACAGAAATGTTCCTTGGGTCAAGCTCTTTCAAATTTGTTCAAAGAATTAAAAACAATGCAGAACTCTGGTTGCCATGGCAACCAAAGTAAAAAAATAAGGAAATCTTAAAAAATCTTCTTGTCATAAACTGCAAGGGCCAGAGCTTAGATATTTGGCACATAGCATCATCTACAGGTCCTCTATCAAGTTTGTTCAAATTATGCCCCAGGGGTCAAAATTGGACCCGCCCGGGGGGTCACAGTTTTACATAGAGTTATATAGTGAAATTTTCAAACGTCTTCTGCTCTGAAACCAATGTGGCCAGAGCTTTGATATTTGGCATGGAGACACTTCTAGATGTCCTTTACCAAAATTGTTCAAATGGTTGTGGTCGGTTGCATAACTAGGTCACAGGAGCTAAAAATAGATTTTTTTCAATGAAAACTTAAAAAATCTTCTTGTCTGAAACTACAAGGGCCAAAGCTTAGATATTTGGCACATAGAATCGCCTACAGGTTCTCTATCAAGTTTGCTCAAATTATGCCCCTGGGGTCAAAATTGGCCCGGCCCCGGGGGGTCACGGTTTTACATAGAGTTATATAGTGAAATTTTCATACGTCTTCTTCTCTGAAACCAATGTGGCCAGAGCTTTGATATTTGGCATAGTGACACTTCTAGATGTCCTATACCGAAATTGTACAAATGGTTGTGGTCGGTTGCATAACTAGGTCACAGGAGCTAAAAATAGATTTTTTCAGTGAAAACTTAAAAAATCTTCTTGTCTAAAACTACAAGGGCCAGAGCTTAGATATATGGCTAATATCATCGCCTAAGGGTCCTCTATTAAGTTTGTTCAAATTATGCCCCTAGGGTCAAAATTGGCCCCGCCCCGGGGGTCACTGTTTTACATAGAGTTATATAGTGAAATTTTCAAACATCTTCTTCTCTGAAACTAATATGACCAGAGCTTTTATATTCTGTATGGTGACACTTTTAAATATACTTTACATATTTTGTTCAAATTGTTCCGGTCTGTTGCATATCTAGGTCAGTCCTGGACATAAATCAATATCTCCATTTTCCCAATTATTCTCAGGTGAGCGAATATGCCCCATGGGGCTCTTGTTAAAGTCTATAAAAGCACAGAAAGTTGACCTTTTCATCTTTTTCCTAGTATCAATTAAATTTGTAAGTGACGACACATGATCAATTGTACTACGCTTCTTCCGAAAACTGTTCTGTTCATCCACAATGATGTTATTTCTTTCACTCCATACAGCAAGTCTATCATTTATAACAGAACAAAAAAGTTTGTACATACTATTTGTAAGGGTAATACCTCTATAAGACAAGGATCCCTCGGGTCAGCACCATTTGACTTTGGAATGGGATTGATAATTCCCTTTCCCCAATCAGATGGGATAATACCCGAACTAAAACACACATTAAAAAGGATGTGTAAAAACATAATTGTTGTGTCATTTTTCAACACCTCACTAGGAATTTCATCTGTACCAACAGCTTTACCTTTCTTTGCATTTAATATGGCTTTTCGAACTTCTAAAACAGATATGTTTTCATTTATATAATCATAACGATTGATTTCATTATCTGGTCTATATATCATTTGATCCGTTGCAGAGTCAGGCAAAATATTATAAAGTGCATAAAACTCTTTCTTCCATTTTTCAAGAACATGTTTCTTGTCACGAGTAGCTGAACCATCCTCAAGGATAACCTCGATGGGTATATATTTACTTTTGGAATTTGCAATACCCACGTTACCAATATCTTTCCAAAATGTATTAGGGTCAGTATTTAGATTTGTCAATAAATCATTCTGAAGCTGGAACCAATACTCTCGTTTCGATTGTTGTACCAGGCGATCAAACTGTTTACGTTTGCTGACATACGTCGCCTTATAGGACGACTTGTTGAATGGTTCAGCACACCGTAACCAAAGACGCTCATTTTCACACACCTCATTCCACACTAACGACAGTGGATTATTCCACCATGGCTTACCGACTCTTCGTCGCTTATTGGAAGAGCCAAACTGTACATATTGCTTCTTACATTTAAGCTTAGCCTCCATATCTAGTTTAACAACCTCTGTAAAGTCAGTATAAGCCTTATCAATATCAGACTGCAATCTATACCCTGTCTCTAATTTATCAATTGCAGATACTATTTCCTGCATAACAGATTGCTCTGCAAGAAATGTATCTGGAATTGTAGGGACATCAAATTTACGTCTAAAAGGCACAGGTGCCTCGTCATTAGGTGACTCGATACCCTCATCTCTTTTGTATGGTACATTTACATTCCAGATTAACCCTTTGAACCCTAGTCCCGCACATAGGCGTCCTTTTCAAACAGTGTACATGTGAATAGTTTGCTTTTCCTGTGCAAACAGTGAAGACCCAGATCAGAGGGCTCCGAAAGGAGCCCTCTGATCAGGGTCTTCACTGTTTGTCATAAGGCCAAAAATTGACAAAAACAACCCTTAAAAGTCGGAAATAGATTACAATTAAATGGAAACTGGAATCGTCCATTTAAAGTTTCAGGGAGGAAAGAGTTAAGCAGTAGTGGCCGGGGACTGCAGACGGTGAAAACCCCCGTCCAGTGCACCACTGATTTACAATATCTGAAGATCTTAAAACAGTAAAATTATCAAACAATTCTATTTTATCGTAACTGACTATACAGTAATCGACAACCGAGCAACCCTTGGACGATATTGAAGTAAAGTCATTCTTAGCTGTTTTACGACCATTAAGTAAACAGAAGTTACAGTTGATGAGGAAATCAATGAAAATATGGCCATACTTATTAACCCATTACCCCTTAAAAACGCCTTTTTACACCTCTCATTTATTCCTCCACTGAAGAAAAAAGTTCCAGTTTATACAGCCAAGAATATGTACCTGAAGATATATTTTCCGTATCCTATCAGATGGTAGCTTAAAGCAGGCTGAAAGTAAAGCAGAATGTGCCTTAAGGCACATTCTGCTTTACTTTCAACCTGCTTTAAGTGGTCACCTGTTTTTAAAGCTAGAAATAGGTTAAGAGGTAATGGGTTAATAGTATAGTCAACAACTTCACGTGGTATAACATTATCTATACATATACATTATCTATGTCCCTGTCAGCTGCAATAACAGTTTCGTATCGACTTCTCATAGACGAGAAGAATTCAGCAAAAGTATTGATGACCTAACTTTCTCACACATTAACGACGTCACGCTCTAATGCGTAAAAAATAGAGACTGAGGGTAAGGAACGAACGCGTTTCTTGAGAATGTCGCAAACGTGTTCTGTAGGGTTAAACTATTCTGTGTCGTCGGGCCCAAGTTGTCTGGTGATGACTTCATCTTAAGATGGCTGTCAGCAGCGACTGTCCCTCTATTGCAGCCGATTACGTACCGTCTTGGGTGTGACGTTACGGCTGTGTTGATCCTTTAGCTGTCCTGCTGTCTTTGCAACGGGAAGAAATCTGTCTCTCAGGTGCGTCACTACAGTTTATCGGTCCAAGCACAGGTGCCAGACGCATGCTTTGCCCCCAATATGACACCTCAAAACACAAATAAAGGGCATATATAAACCATGAAAACTTCTTTTTCTATGACCAAACACCATATTCTGACCAAAAGCTCATTTTTTTAAAAAAAAAAAAATTTTTTTATAGTATATATACCTTAGATATAAGGTAAATAATATATAAGGTATATCTACTATAAAAATTTTTTTTTCAAAAATGAGCTTTTGGTCAGAATATGGTGTTTGGTCATAAAAAATGACGTTTTCATGGTTTTATGCCCTTTATTTGTGTTTTGAGGTGTCATATTGGGGCAAAGCATTCGTCTGGTACCTGTGGGTCCAAGGAGGGTTGTTACCGGTCGTTTTGGTTTCCTGGGGCGGTCTGTTCTACTTCCGGTGACGTCAAAATTCCGCGATATAGCCTAATGGTAGAAAGTATCCGGTTAAAAGTTCTAGCCACATGCAAATAGACGGAAACATTTCTTATATGGAATACACAGAAATTAGTATTGATTTGTTTTCGCCTCCGGAATTCCTCGGTGGTTGACTGTTATCTGCCGTAAGGATACACCAGCGTGCAACATCCCGACGTTCTGCCGCTTCGTGTGTTATTCTCGCAAATTTAGGTGTTTTTTTTGGTCTAGGTAGTCATTGTAGATTACACTCGTGTAATCTTGCGGGCAGAGACTTTCTCCCATACTTTACACGCGCAAATTAGGCCAAACAAGCAACGTGGTTATTCTGACGTTCATGAAGTAGGATAACGTGTATAAATAAAAAAAAATAAGGAGCGCTAAGAACCCATCATATATTGTGTTAAATATCATAAATGTGAACTTTGTATTTAAAGACATATGTAGCTTTAAAAAGTGACCGATTAGAAATTTTGTTAAGTATATAAATCATAAATTCAACATTTTAGAAAAAGTTTCTCTTAACTTCTTGGTTACGTTTCATTTCATTTACAGGCGAAATAATAAGGTTTTAACATTGTAATACAACTGCCAAGTCATATATGCTTACATTTGGACATAATTGGGGCCTGAGGGTCCAAACTCACGTGTTTCACTCTTATATAAATATTTTCTGACGTCAAAATGCCTAAATCTATTAATTTTAGAAATCAAAACAGACGACTTTTTTAAGCAGTGGATATTGTGACAATGAATGTACTAGACGAGTTATTATGTCATAATCAGGCAATGAAATGGTTGATTCATTTATTTAGGTATCATTGGCAAGAAGCACGTTGGCCCTGACTCAGTTTACAAGTTTGACTTCGAGGTCACTGAAGAGCATTATGACTTGAACCAGGTGGGCAGAAACATCACGTGCATGAAACACCACATGCGCGACTTTCTACGGGCTTCCAAAAATGACTCCAGGTAATATAACTTTAACAGGCTCACCAGTGTCCAATGTGAAGTTTTGTTACTGATACCTGGTCATCGTCGATTTAAACAATTAATCCTTACACATAAAAGTAAATTGTTTAAGTCTTTGTATGTAATGGCAGATTTGGCCTATTTGGCATGGATACAGGTCTAAGGTGAGCTACAGTGTATTGGGATAGTCCTGAGTCCTCTTTCGCTCCATCCTCTCCTTGATAACTTCATGTGCACTTTCGTTAAAACTTCACAGGGAAATTCCTTGTCATGCATGTACTCTCAGTCTCTCGGAAATTTAAAAAAATATGTCATCTATTCCTGATTAACAGTCTATGTAAAGCTAACAATGAGTATACAGACCCAAGAGCGCTTTTCTTTTCCAACAAACGCGCGTGTACTCCAGGAACTGATACCCAATGAAAACAAGGCTAATTGACTTATAAAAGACATGTGACAGCTTAAAACAAGGTGAACGTAAAACAGAAAGCTCCTGATGGAGCTTTGTTTAATGTTCACGTTGCTTTAAACAGTCAACTTTCTTAAACACCTAATTACTATCACAATTAAGGGGGCGTAGTAGAGAGGTTTACTGCTAAATCTCTCTATTACAACCACTAAAAGGCCAAATTGATTCTATAAAGGACTGGTGACTGCTAAAAGTAAGGTGACAGTAAAACGGAAAACTCACTAAGAAGTTTTCTGTTCTACTGTCACCTTACTATAAGCAGTCACCAGCCTTAAACACCTGATTATTAATACTATATAGTGGTCCTAATAGAGAGGTTTTACTGTACTGACTATGATTCTTATCAGAATCCAAACTGTTTGAAATGAAATTTATAAAAAAAAATTGTTAGCTTTTTGCTTCAAGCAACCGCCTGTCAGAATACATTTACAGTGAACCCTCTCGTGTGACCACTAAACAAAGGCTAATTGATAGTATAAAAAAACAGGTGAAAGCTTAAAGCAAGATAACAGTAAAACAGAAAGCTCCCTAAAGAACTTTTTGTTGTACTGTCACCTTGCTTTATAAGCAGTCACCTGTCCTATAACCACTGTCCACATAATTTAAAGGTCGTAATAGAGACGTTTTACTGTATAAGCAAAGTTTCCTATGAATCCACATCAAGATATAGTATACCTTACCTACGTACGCTCCTTCTTTATCTTTGTACAAGCTACCGGTCACTATTATACGATAGTGCCCGGTAATAGTGACCGCTAAGAAATGTTGACGTCATATGACGCTGCTACTGAGGAACCGCTCGTTGCTTGCTTGTTTACTTTTAGCGTCTCACCCGAATTAATCTATAAAAACTTGCGCCATGTTGGGGAGCTTTAGGGCACACAAGTTTAGTTGTTGTTTCTGCTGAGGTTTATAGTCCCGCCTATAAATCAGATGCGTCATCCCATTAAAAGATGTGCATCGGCACAAGTTATGTCTCTCTAAATTTATTATAATTTTTTAACAATTTACAACAGAATAAACCTAATTTTTTGCAATTTTGTAAAATATAGTATTTTCGGTTTTTAACAGACAGCGTACATGTTTTAACTTTCAAATAATAACAATAGAATAAAAAAATACAATGTTTGATTAAAATAAATCAATAATGCTAAATTTGAGTTAAAGGGAGGTAAACAAAAAACCAGCATGCGATTTGTATGAAAAGAGGCTTCCCAGATTTTGTAGCGGGGGTTACTTGTCTGGTGTGGATAATCAATAAGTCCTAAACCGGGTTGCTCGGTACTCAAGTGGTTAGAGTGCTGGCACGGTAAGCCCAGAGACCCTGGGTTCGAGTCCCGGTCGGGCCACGATTTTTTCACTCAGTCCTGTTACAATTTATTAACCACTATCTAGATCTAATGTTAGATAGATCTAGTAATTACCTCACTAGATCTATACCCACATACAAATGTTTTTCGATAGATCTATTGAACAGTCGCTTCTGGTTCAGTACTGGTAGTTAAAAGCAGCACTGATAGTTAAAAGCAGTACTGGTAGTTAAAAGCAGTGCGTAATTAGCCTAAACAGATAAAAAAAGCCAAGCCATGCTGTGATTATTATGAGTACTGTTAGAATTAAATCTAGATCTAGATTTGATTGTTTTAACTGTAATGATTTGTTCTATGAACTTGTTGAATAAAATTGCAAATTGTTGATGTTGACGATACAATATTTCGTATACATGTATGGTGCGCCGATTCCTTTCATAAACAAAATCTACTTGTCTTTATTAATTTTCAAACAAAACTTAACTCAGAACCTTTTAAATATTTTTAGAAAATTAAATAGTATTTACTTTTGATACAATTGTTCTATTAGAAGTTTTGTCATTTTTTTTATAGCATTATCTCCAAAATTCATTAAGAAAAGTGAAAATATCTAGAATCTAGTAAGAGTGAATTAAAGGGAGGTAATAGCGGAACGTCATTAGATACTGCTGAAAACAGTTTTGATCCAAATCAGATGTGCGGTATACTATAAGAAATAGTACAGCCCACTTCGGGCCTCCTTGCATTATAGTGACCTCCCAGTCAGCCCCAAAATAGTTTACGGCCCTCAGCCTTCGGCTTCGGGCCGTAAACTATTTTGGGGCTGACTGGGAGGTCACTATAATGCAAGAAGGCCCTCAGCGGGCTGTACTATTTCTTATATGATAGGAGTTGGCATAGAATTTTTATCCAGAATTTGTAAATACGCCCATGACGTTCTTTATAGGAGAAAAGACATGTCAAAAACGTGTATCTGTTTTCAGACCTTTCTTCCTGTATATGGGTATACACGATATTCATCGTTGTGGTTATGGTGGAAAACTCGGCGATTTCTGTGAGAATTTTGGGGACGGCATGACCCCTGGGACGGGCGTGATCCAAGACTGGAAGCCTATAGTGTACGACCCTAAGGACGTCGAGGTACCCTACTACTTACAGCCGCTTTGACCAAGGTACTACAAAAGCGAAGACGTCATTCTTTCCAGATAAACGCGTTTATGCAAACAATATCTATTGCAAACAGTTTAGAGCCAGATCAGACGCCGGGTAATCTGCGCCTGACTAGGCTCCAAATTTTTTGCCATTCAGATAAAAGATTTCATAAATAAATTGGCAGACTGTTTAAAACGCTGTTATTTTCTACATTGAATTGCGTTTGCGATTGATTTCTTTTAAACGGGAAAATAATAACATTATCTTCCTCTGTACAACAACCGAATATACACTACTTGTGTTGAGCTACCAGTGAATAGAAGAACAATTATAAACCATTGGTACACGAAATGCTAGAATCAATGCAACTTACAAAAGTAAAGCAAAAACCGTCTAAAGTAGCTTGCAGCTTTACTGTCTGCATTCAGCAGTCATGTCTATCAACTTATCACTACGTTTTGGAAGAGTGGCCGCTGAAGAAAAGTTTGTATATGTTCCACTGTTCCATATGTGCAACTTCCACTGTATGCTACATGTATATAGTAATACACTATACATCTTCAACCTGTGTTTAAAGTCGCAGTATATGCGTCTTTCTCTTCGATCCACCGTATGTGTTCAGAGATGTCTGAGTCAATTGTTATGATAGTTGAATCTTTATTGAAGACGTAGCTCGGCTCTATGTTATCTTAGAAATGCACATGTACGGATACGGTCGACTTAAGCGAGTTCGAAATATCTCAGAAGTTTGCTATCACACTTTTTCGGACAATTGATCAGCAAACAGCGAGTTTGACCATACAAAACTTAAAAAGTTAGAATGATAAAAGTTAGAATGATTTATCATAATGCATGTGCATTTGCATATCAGCAAGTAATCAACATTTTAACTGATATGTCTTAGAGGCACATCCACCTCTTCTGTCTTAACCCTTTACTCAATAGTCTGTTTCTAGTTTTAAAGACATGTAATTACTAGTACATGTACCTAAAGCAGATTGAAATTAAAGCAGAATGCGCTTAAAAGGCGCATTCTCCTTTACGTTCAGCCTGCTTTAAGATACCACCTCATTCCGCTAGAATATAGAAAATATTTCTTATGTTACATATTTATGACTGTCTATAAGGTGGAGCTATTTTCTTCAGTGGATGAATAAATTAAATGTATAAAATCTCTTATCTATGCAGTAATTCAATTAATGGGTTAATCAAATTTTGGACTGGCAAATGATACTGCCCTGCAGTGAAAACACTATTGAACGACCATCAATTAAGGAGGAAAAGGAAGATTCTATATTTAAATGCAATACAAAAATAATACAAAAGGCTCCACTAGGAGCTTTTGTACTTTTGTCCTGCCACTGGTCTTAAATACTGACAAAAGGACAACATCAGTATCTCTTCAGAGAAGTATAGCACTGTGCAAACAAATATCATTTTCCTTTTCAGGTATCGGTTTGTTCTTAAATGAACTACACCTTGCGGGGTTTTCCGAGGACACGTTGGTTATATTTAGGTCAGATAATGGGATTCCCTTTCCACTGGCGAAAACCAATCTGTACGATCCTGGACAAGGAGAGCCCTTTATGATATCATCCCCATACCACAGAGACCACTGGGGACAGGTTGGTTACTCTTTCAGCTGGCCCTTCTCATGCTAAGCAAGACTTGTCGAACATTTGCAAACAGTTTGGATCCAGATCAGACGCCGCGTTACGCGGCGTCTGATCTGGATCCAAACTGTTTGTCACTTGAGTTCAACTTCTCTTCTGTTTCAAAAGCATAAAAATGTTTAAACTTTAAGCAGACGATATTGTATTAGAAGCAGACGACAATTCAGTCAGGGCTGCCATAAATTGACATAAAAAATCCTAAGATTTCCAAATTTGCATTTTTCAAGTGCGATTTTACGAATCGTACCTTTTCCTATTCGCGTGTTTCTAGTTTTGTTGACACGTGGCTGCTTTTAGCAGACTGAAAGTAAAGCAGAATGCTCCTTAAGGCGCATTATGCTTTACTTTCAGCCTGCTTTAAGCTACATTGTACTAGAAAAAAAATCCGAAGATTTAGGAAAAATCCGGAGAAATGGCAGCCCTGATTCAATATGATAAGTCTTAGTGTACATTCAAGTGATTGAACCGTTTTAACGAGAACATTCATCATAAGCATTCCCCCTTTCACTCCAAAAATGCTATACATGTATGAACCTTCGTGTCGAAATAAGATTTCAGTCCATATGAATGAGAAAATTGCGATTCTGCAAACGGTTTGAAGCCTGATCAGGCGCTGAGTGACCTGACGCTAATTTGGCGTCGGACCTGGCTCTAATTCGGCGTTCAATCTGGCTCTAAACTGTTTGCAATAAAAATACTTTTTTTTAACACAAACGGATTTTTAGGAAAGACTCAAATAAAGTACAGCGCTCCCTCCCTACAACGGCCCTCTGAACAACGATTTTCTACGAATAACAACGCATGCCGTTGTCCCAAAACAAGACATTTATGTCTAACACGTTCGTTGCTGCAATATCATCCGCTTAAAATTGTTGTCTGCTGTTTGTCACAAAGTTACAGTTTGACAGATAAATTGAATGACGAATGCTCGAATCCAGCTCATATTCAGCCAGCTACGCCCCTTATATAGGACTAAAACATAAAAGTGAGACAGACGGTGCATACCCTGATCAGAGGACTCCTTTAGGAGCCCTCTGATATGGGTATTCACTGTTTGCATGGGACAGATGTGCTCTTAACAGGTACACTATTTGTAAAGGACCCATATTGATTCAAGTTGTTAAGATATCGTTTCTAGTTAGTATTGATTGTATTATATTGTTGTTAACCATATAATATTTATGTACTTGTAGATATGTTGAGGGCCTCATGGAAGATTGATCTATATCATATGAGCTCTCTCGTTAAATAAAGTCTTTATTACCGTCATTTCCCGAGTATTGTGCGCATCCGTGTATAACACGCACCCTTATTTTCAGGGTAAAATGTCTGGAAAAAAACTTTTCCCAAGGTTTTGGTCAGCCGTCGTACGCACGATTTCTCCTGCTGAACCCAGTTGTTTTTAAATGAAGAGAGTTCCGTAGGCATATTTTAAGACCAAGAAAATCCGTTAAATATGTGATAATTACAAGTATTCTGATAGTCAGGGGTGAAATCCGCCCTTCGAAGTTCCAAAAAATAAGATGCGACTGTGTTTCAAATGCTGGAAACGAAACCAGACATATTTTTATAGGCATACTTAATTTTCATTTCTAGCGTCACATTAGAACAGGAACGGAATATGTTCCTGATTAGAATCACCCCGCATTATTCTGTGTAAGTTTGTAGATGCGTTTATTAGGATTAAAATATATAAATACTAAACATTTATTGTATCGAATTATTTCATCACTAGCATTTATTGAATTATGAAAAAAATACGCTAGAATACGAATGTTCCGAAAAAGTTACAAAAAGTTTCGCTCTGAAAATCGAGTGCCGCAAATCAAAAGAATAATCCGGAAATAGTAAATTGGATTATGCGCAGTTCGGGTCCGGAAATGGCGGGTGTTTATACAGTGACGCTTTGTTTCTACGATGCAACCAGAGCTAAGTTTACTTCCTTTTGAGCGATTTCACGCAATAATTATGAATAACAACTGGTTTATTTACTTTATTTCTCTCTCAGTTCAAAATGCCTTACCGATTTAGATTGTATTAGATACTGTACGTAACGACTAACCTGCTCCCTCGAAAGAAGCTTCAAATAATGAGGGGCTTGCATTCTCAGATCGGAGACTAATTTTAATAACTTATAAGCAATCAAGTGTCATAACATCAACAGTTTACACCCGGACAATCATAACTGATTATAATTGGGGTCACTAGCGTGTCATCTCCAATAAACAGTCCTAATCCCCGGCCGCCTAGTATGGGAGGTGTCAATTAAAGCCCTGCAGCGTATTGCGCAATCTTAACACAGGCAGCCTACGGGCCCTAACCGTTGGTCAAGGAAGGCTTTATAGTCTTGTTCCCCTGTATTGTACGCACCCCCAAATTGCAGAAAAAATATTTTATGATAAAAGTGCGCACAATACATAGCTAAAGACGGTATTATTATTATTATTATTATTATTATATTTTTTACAGCAGATATTGTTCGATTTTTCTGACCTGTCGGAGTTATTTTTAGAACAGAATAGTTCATTATGGTAAATAGATAACAGGGTAACATCGGATCTATATAGTCGTACACTTTCCAACTTGAGATAATATGATCCTCGTGTAGCACGAGACCCTTGCACTAACTTTACTGATATTTTATTATTTCCCAACAAACGCATTTATATTAGGGATGTTAACGGTTACGGATATTGTAACCGGTTAATCGCAAGCAAAAACCGGTTAACCTGACATTAAATTAAACCATTGTATTGCCGAGAGAAAAAATATGTCTACCTACTGTTACTGGACTGAATGTTAATGAAAGCCATCCATTCTTTGAAGAAATCTACTGACAAATGTCGAATAGTCTGATTTCCGATCTGACGCCGAGTGAAACTGCGTCTGATCTGGATCCAGGCTGCTTTCAAAATCATAATAAAATCTGCGACTTTACATGCGTGTATGAAATATTCGGCAATGTTCTATTAGGCGTTAGATCCAATTCGAAACTGAAGTGCTACATGCTTTCATATGCACGCTAAAGTTGTGTTTGATACAAAGAATATACATGCACTGGTAAGCATCCGATCTGGATCTTGAGTCATTCATTGTTACACTCGATTTTAGATTATGGCATTTTGAAATGAATAAAGCCAAACAGAAGCAGTTTAACATACTTGTAAGTAGAATAAATTTTCAGCAGATTACATTTTTGCCACTCCTACGAAAAGTAGCAGACGACAATACGAAGCGTAAGTTACGTAACCTGTTTGTGAATGGTACAAAACGAAAACGAATCAACTTGACAATCGAATCGGAAACGTACCAGAATACACTTTTTGACTTTTTTGCAAGAGATTCTGAATAATAAAATACGCCGAGTTAATAGGTGTCTTATCTAGATCCAAACCGCTTCACTGCTGAACGGATAAACATGTCATTTTCAGTTCGGAGCAGTTAAGTGTATATCTATTTTCTCTGAAATTTCAAGTACTGTATTTCATTGCTGGATTTATATGATCCATATGATATTGGATTTAGTTCAAACGTTTTCTGCACATATTTTATTAATAGGACACTAATCTTAATCTAGTAAAATCACAACAATAACATCAGTTAATTGGCGACCTGTCAATTGTCTCAGCCCAATGGTACCGACGGGGTAGTACATGCCCACGGCGTGTTATTCGACAAGGTGTCAAGGCAGTTGAAACGAGCAAAGGAGGTGTCGTCCGCTGATTACATGCAGCAGAATTTATGAACCAACTTCCAAATTTTTGTTTTTTCAGGTTAACCTTTTGAAGGAAAAATGTAACCGATTAACCGCGCTTCTAAAGGTTAACCGATTAATCGTTAACATCCCTAATTTATATACTAAAACTATTATTTCCATTGCAAACAGGTTGGAGCCAGATCAGACGCCGGGTTACCCGGCGTCTGATCAGGCTTCAACCTGTTTGCTACTCAGATTAAAAATATAATTAAAATTTCTTAAAGTAAATTTCCACAGTTTAGTGCATTGCGTTTGCGTTTAAACTGGAAAGAATAAGGTATCCTCTACTGTACATTGCGCACAATTACAGCTATCCGTATCATTAATCGTATGTAGAGAAAACTCATCCCTTTGAAAGTTTTAGAATGTTCCAATCTAAAAATAACTCCGACAGGTCAGAAGAAAACACTAATACCACCGTCATATCTGTAAATAGGTTAATCAACAATTAGCAGTGAAAATTGATACATTATATCAAAAGTCACCAATGTCTTGTATACATGTAGATGTACAGTGTTCCCTCTCTACAACACCACCAATTGGGAGACAAAGATCGTGTGTTGTTCGAAGGGTGTTGTTATAGGGAGGGGAAATTAAGAAGCGGAGCTAACCTTTGGCAAAGATAAACTAAATTACTTTTGATTTTAGGGTTGATAGGTATAGTTCCGTATTATATCGTTATTGTCCGATACTTTCAACTTGAAGAAACACAACTTTTGCGTGCACCAATATGCACGTGCAATTGGAATATACAGTGCTCCCTGTCTACAACAACACCCACTGGAATACAAAGATTGCGTGTGTTGTTCGTAGGGAATTGTTATAGGAAGAGAAATTAATACTTGGCAAACATTTGCAAACAGCTGGATTCCAGCTGTTTGTCATTCTTCATTATATTCCTTCTGTCAAAATGTCCATTGATCTGTTTTTGAGAAAAACTGGCAGACGACAACGGTTAATTCTGATAATAAAAGAGCGTGCTGTAACGCAGTAGAATGTCCCACCCGTGCAAAAGGACCCCGGGTCTTTAGACTACGTAGAGGACCCGGGTCTTTAGACTACGTAGAGAAATGACCCCAGACCGTGAGGGGGTCATTCTACTACGAGTCGATGTGGTCCTTTTCTACGGTCTTGGGTCGTTTTTCTACGTAGTAAAGTGACCCGGGTCACTGTTCTACGTAGTGAGATGACCCATGGGTCATTTTAGCAGTGGTGGGTCATTCTACTGCGTTACACCGGCTCAAAGTTGAAATGCAAAGGTCCATATCGAAACTCCGCCCTGCCAGGTCAATATAATCGATCTATACTGGGGTGAAACAGTGAACCTTGTGTTTACAAAAAGTTTGGATACAGATCAGGCGGCAATTAGGACCCAACTGTTTGACACTAGCATCTGTGTACATGTCAAAAAGCTAATATGATGATAGTATTTGAAAGCAGAAGGTTATATTCAAAAATCAATCAGGTGTCCAGATAAGGGGAGTATTTCAAAAACTAAAAATCTTCAATACTGCATTAAACACTATGGTGTCACTACTCATTAGAAACTTCTCTTCGAGACGTTTCTAATGAGTAGTATCACATAGGGTTTGGTGCTGAAATGAGTGAGAAATTTTGGATTTGTTCAATTTGTTCCATGTTATCTGCAACCCTGATTAAATCTTATTTTTGAAACAGAAAACAGATGCCATGGCAAGTACAATGGACATAGTGCCGACCGTCCTTGACTGGTTTGGAGTTACCTACCCTGAGTACAAAATGAACGGCGAGAAGGTGACGCTAACAGGGAAGTCATTATTAGGCGCTTTAAGCCAAACCCACCAAATAATGTGGTCTACGACCAGGTGTTTTCCAGCCACAACTTCCACGAAGTGACTATGTACTACCCAATGAGAGTTCTCCGCACCAAAGATGTCAAACTTATACATAATTTGAATTACCGAGCTCCATACCCACTTGCAACGGATTTGTATATGAATCCGACGTTTTTGGATATTGTAAATAGAACGGTTACCGGACGATCATTGCCATGGATAACCACGCTGGATAAATACTATTACCGCGATGAATGGCAACTTTTTAATATGACGTCAGATCCGCATGAGCAAAAGAACCTGGCGAATCATGAGGCTTATAAGAAAGTTCTTACTGAAATGCAAATAACACTGCAGAAATGGTTGACGGAAACAGCCGATCCCTGGCGATGTTTACCGGGTGGGGAACTTGAAGGAAGAAAGTGTTTCCCCATGTACAACAATCATGAGTATTTGAATCATGATACATTATTCTATGTTGGGAATTATTGATAGTCCTTACACCATTGAATAGTGCAATAGGCAACAATTTAATTCCTCTTTTACACTGTACGGTCACCCAAAAGAAGAATAGGTTATAGTGTTAAATATATAGGTGGTAGCTTAAAGCAAAATGCTTTTACTTTATAGCAAAAAGTTTCTTGTGGTACGTGTATCTGTTTAAAGCAAGAGAGAAGTAAAACATAAAGCTTCTAAATGAGCTTTCTGCAAGTTAACGTTCATCTTATTTCAAGCAACCACATACCGTAAAGCTTAAATACCAAAACAAGAATTCCTTACAACGGTCGTTATAGGGGAGTGATTGTTTTAGGAGAGTAGACGTTAAAGGAAAGTGGTCGTTATAGGAATATTACTGGTGTGTGTATATGTTCTTTGTGTCTCCTGGAAGATGCGGAGGCATATAGTAATCGTCCTGTCCATGCGTCCGTCCTTCCGTCCGTAACAGGTTAAGTAGATTTTACCGTTTCGTCTAGCATCAACACAGCTTACTCAAATGCTTGGATACTTATACAGTTGTTGCCTTGGACCATTCCCTATCCACCAATATCACACAACCTTCATTTTGACCTTGACCTTGACCTTATTTGGACTTAGAATATTTTAGATGGGCTATTTCTTGGTTAACTAGATATTACCGTTTCGTCTAGCATCAGCATAACTGACTACAATGCTTTGATACTTACACAGTTGTTGCCTAGGATCACTACAATCCATCCATATTACCCAACCTTGATTTTGACCTTGACCTAATTTGGACTTAGAAAAAATTCAGAATATATTGTCAAGGATGCCAGCGGGGGCATAAGTGTTTATTGAACGCACATTCTTGTTTTTTTACAAATTGTATCCTTATACTGCGAACTTGTTTATTTGTTGGGGAGTTTATTATTTTATGGTGCACATGTATATACAGTAAAACCTCTCTATTACGACCACTAAAAAGACAGGTGCTAGCTTAAAGCAATGTGAAAGTGAAACCTCCTGTAGGAGCTTTCTGTTTTACTTTCATATTGCTTTAAGCTGTCACCTGTCTTCAACGACTAATATTTGACACAAGTTATTCATCGAAATAGAGCGGTTCTACTGTACAGCGGGGAAAATGTCATTCTTTCCTGTTTAATTGAATCTAACTGTAAACGCAAGATTCAACAAAACGTATAAAACAACTGCTTCTTGGTAATGTTGTCTGAGTGGCTAACAGTTTGAAGCCTAGTTAGATGACGGGTTACCCAGCGTCTGAGCTAGCTCCAACTGTTTGCACTTGACATACTCTTTTAGCAAAAGATAGCCGCTTTTGGAAGAGACTTTTCCACTGCACAGGACAACAGGGCTGCCATTTCTCCGGATTTTTCCAAAATCATTGGAACTTTATCCTAACAGATGGTAGCTTAAAGCAGACTGAAAGTAAAGCAGAATGTGCCTTAAGGCTCATTCTGCTTTACTTTCAACCTGCTTTAAGTAATTGTACTGAAAAAATAGAAAATTGGGAAATATTAGGATTTTCCATTATCAACTTATGGCAGCCTTGGGACAACCTCTGAAATAAAGATTATAGTTTTTGAAATACCCCCTTCTCTGGAGCATTGAAAGACTAATAATTTCTGACAGGCTGAAAAGTGAGGTTTTGAAAATAGGTAGGAGCGGCCAAGTAAAAAGGAGTTTAGTTTTCATTAAACAAGAGGCATCATGGCTTTATAGAGAGAATTAGATAATAGCTTTCAGCATTAAAGCTATCTTTATAAATACTCAATATCTGTTGAGCTCAAGCAAGTGTTTGGAGCAGCGAATGGTTCTTTTCATTATGATTGTTTATATGTTCGTTTTTTGAGATCACGCTGTTACTTTTCCGAATGTTAAACTGCATTTGAACAAATGTAAATAAAAGCCCAAACCTTTTCTACTTGAGGCGTTATTTTGTATAAACTTTGTCAACCCTCTATCAATTGCAATAAACAAATCAGTGTTAACCCTAAGCCTGCCACTCACGACTATAGCTCCATATGCAAACAGCTTGGATCCGGATGAGAACTCGGCGTCTCATCCGGATCCAAGCTGTTTGACACTCGGACAATATTGTCAGCAATTTTGAGCAGCTTTGAAGCACTTTGAAACTTGAAGCAGACGAGAAATATAGCAGACGACAATTTATTTGGCGGGCTAAGGGTTAAGGCAGTAAGTCCCTATTTAGGTCGTGACATTGTCTGTTAATAATCGATAGTCTACGTAGGGCGGAAACCCTCGTCAATTGATGGTTACTTTGACCAGTATGTATCGAACCATGTTCGTTCGACCGTCAGTTGACGAGAATGGCCGATCAACGATACGTAAATTACCGATATTGACCGACATAACGCGGCGTCTTATCTGGATCCAAGCTGTTTGCAAAGAAAATCACTGGCACATATCCGACGCTAGCAAGAGTTAATCATTGTCAAAACCATTCCCACGGAGTTTTGATTGAAGTTTTTGTAATGGGTAAAATCAGCAAAAACATGGTGAAGGTTTGTCGTCTCTGAACATAATCTACCATGACATAATTCTTACAATACAAACCCAAATGTCAAGAATCACTTTTATGCAAAAGTCAAATACTTTGACTGAAGAAATATTGATACGAGTTCCATATATTATGGACCGAGATGAGATGCCGCGTTTCTTTTAACAGCAAAGGGAAAATATCCAAGACAGAAAGTCACAAAGTTTTCTCTTTTTGTCTCCCATATATTATATTTAAACTTTTGTAACCAATTGATCCCTGGTGACATGTGTACTCATCCTTTACAAACAGTTTACCCGAGAAGGGTACAATTATCATATGCAAATAGAGTAGGCACAGTTCAGAGTGCCTCTGAAGGAGTCCTTTGATTAACAGTTGCATGTTTTTGTCATTTTGCAAATTAATACAAAAACAACCCGAAATAGTTGAAAATTGTTGGAAACTACATTAACTTAAAAAGACGTTTCAAGGGTCTATAGGTTAAGGTATTTATCACAGGGCTGCCATTTCTTCGGTTTTATTTTTCCAAAATCTTAGGATGTTTATCCTAGTATAGATGGTAGCTTAAAGCAAGCTGAAAGTAAAGCAGAATGTGCATTAAGGCGCTTTCTGGTTCTACTTTCAACCTGATTTAAGTAATCACGCTTGAAAATTTAGAATATTTGGATATTTTATGAGCAACTTATGGCAGCCCTGTTATAAAAACCAAATTGGTGTGCATACACACATCTTCAATATCAATTGATAAACCGGTGTTTACCACTTCAGCATACTTTTTTTTCTTTTTTTTTTAAATTGGTGTTTGTTTTAATTTCACTACTTTAGAAGTCTGGGCATTTTGAATGAAGATACATCTATCCTAATCAGAAGCGAGGGTACTCGGCATCTGATCTTGGCCCAAACTCTTTGTAAATGTCACGGTGTATAGAACTATAGATGCGCTTGGCAAGGCGAGCATTTCGGTATGGTCAAGCAAGAAAACAAGGGTCACGCTGCTCTTGAAGTACTGTTGGTAACGTTAACCCATTACACCATAAATATGCCTTTTTACGCATTCTATATAATCATCCACTACAGAAGAAAGTTCCACTTTATACATTCATTAATATGAATAAGTTCAATATTGTATGTATCCTAGCAGATTGCAGTTTAAAATTTTAAACTAAGCTGACAGTAGGGCAAAATGCGCCTTTACCCATTGCCAATAGATCTAGCCTTTTTAGCTCACCTGAGCTAGCTCAGGGTGAGCTTTTGCAATCCTTGAATGTCCGTCGTTCGTCGTCCGTCGTCAACAATTTTGGTGTTTACACTCTAGAGGCCACAATTTTTATCCAATCTTTCTGTAATTTACTTAGATTGTATATTACCATAAGAGTTCGGATGAGTTCGATTATGGTTGATATTGGACATATAGGTCAAGAGTTATCCACCTTTGAATTGCTGAAAGTGCAATATTTAACAGTGTTTACACTCTAGAGGCCACAATTTTAATTCAATCTTTCCCAATCTTGCTCAGATTGTATATAACCGCAAGAGTTCGGATAAGTTCAATTATGGTTGGAATTGGATTGATAGGTCAAGAGTTATGTACCTTTAAATTGCTGAAAATGCCATATTTAAGGTTGTTTACACTCTAGAGGCCACAATTTTAATCCAATCTTTCTCAAACTTCATCAGATGGTATATGACTATAAGAGTTCAGATGAGTTTGATTATGGTTGCAATCGGACCTGTAGGTCAAGAGTTACTTACCTTTGAATTGCTGAAAAAGCCATATTTAAGGGTGTTTATACTCTACAGGCCACATATTTAATCCAATCTTTCTTAAACTTGCTCAGATTGTATATAACCATAAGAATTCGGATGAGTTTGGTTATGGTTGGAATCTGATTCATAGGTCAAGAGTTATCTACCTTTGAATTGCTGAAAATGCCATATTTAACTGCCATATTTAACAGTGTTTGCACTCTAGAGGCCACAATTTTTAATGGATTTTAATTATAATTGCACACAATGTATATAGCTATAAGTTCTCGAGGGAGTGCAATTATTGTTGAACTCTGATCATTGTGGCAAGAGTTAAATTATCTGCCCTTGATTTACTTTGAAATGCTAGAAAAGGCTTCATTTCAGTATTATTTAGTCTCTAGTTATCTGCCTTTGATGTACTCTACTATACATACTAGAATGGGTCATATTGCAATGTTGTGTACATGCTATACTACAAATTTGAATGGATTTAGAATAAAACAGGTGAAATTCAAAGGTAAAGCAGTATCGGGCTTCATTATAAAAGGTGAGCGATATCAGGGCCTTCAGGCCCTCTTGTTCTAGTTCTGATTACAGTAGACGACTTAGTGCAGACAGAAATTAAAGCAGAATGCGCCTTAATTTAGCCTGCTTTAATCAACAATCTTTTAGAAAGTAGAGAAATATTTCTCAAGATAAATATGAATTATTGTATATATTGGAACTATTTTCTTCAGTGTGGGGATAAATTAGATGCGTAAAAGGGTTTATCACATAATTTGCGGTCTGGGAGTTGCATAAAGCGATTGTATAAATATCGTAATCCACTAGTGGAATATCGTTTTTTGGGCTCCGGCCTAACTTGTTCGTCCATAAGCGCTGCATGTAGCGGGGTGCCAAATGACGTCATTTACTATGACGTTAACGTAAACAACGTAACGTTTGGCGGAAAATCTATATAGCGTAGGGTCTACAAACTACGGCTTCAAATCAATTTAATAGGTGCTTGAACTTGTAATGTGATAAATAGAATATCACATTCGTGTTCATTATTTATCATTTTTATACGCCCGTCTTCAGACGGGACGTATTATGTCGTGGCGCTGTCCGTCCGTCTGTCCGTCCGTCCGTCCGTCTGTCCGTCCGTTAACTTTTTCATGTCCGCTCTCTAACTCAAACAAATTTAGTCTAATCCTTTTGAAACTTGGTCAGAACGTGTATGACCATAATATCTCGGTCAAGTTCGATAACCAGCAAGATTGCCCCAGACATTCAAGAGTTATGCCCTTTTTTGTCAAAAACGGGCATATTAGTTTGTCCGCTCTCTAACTCAAACACATTTATTTTAATCCTTTTGAAACTTGGTCAGCATGTGTATGACCATAATGTCTCTGTCAAGTTTGATAACAAGCAGGATTGCACCAGGCATTCAAGAGTTATGCCCCTTTTTTCGTAAAAAACGGGCATATTTTAGTTTGTCCGCTCTATAACTCAAACAAATTTATTTCAGGCCTTTTGAAACTTGGTCAGCATGTGTATGACCATAATGTCTCCTTTATATTTCATAACCAGCAAGATTGCCACAGACAGTCAAGAGTTATGTCCCTTTTTTCATCTGAAACGGGCATTTTTTAGTTTGTCCGCTCTCTAACTCAAACAAATTTATTCCAATCCTTTTGAAACTTGGTCAGCATGTGTATTACCATAATGTCTCAGTTATGTTTTATAACCAGCAGGATTGCCCCAGACATTCAAGAGTTATGCCCCTTATTTTGTCAAAAACGGGCATTTTTTAATTTGTTCGCTCTCTAACTCAAATAAATTTATTCCAATCCTTTTGAAACTTTGTCAGCATGTGTATGACCATAATGTCTCGGTCAAGCTTCATAACCAGCAAGATTGCCCCAGACATTCAAGAGTTATGCCCCTTTTATCGTCAAAAACGGGCATTTTTTTGTTTGTAGCTCTCTTTCTCAAACAAATTTATTCCCATCCTTTTGAAACTTGGTCAGCATATGACCCCTAACTTTCAGGGTTCTTCCCCTTTTGTTTTTACCTTGATAGGGTTTTGGTATGACTACATTCTAAGATCGTTTTGACGGGCGTATAATGTGCCCGGCTTGCGGTGCTCTTGTTAATAAACTCGTTGACTAAAATGAATATGACGCTCGCCAAGGCTCGCGTCATATTATTTTAGTCAACTCGTTTATTAAAAATGATAAATAATGAACACTCATACAATATCCTCTATGTATATAAAGAGTTTAAGTCATTACTTGACCTAGCTTGGGTGGTTAAAAAAGTGTAAAAAAAAAAAGATGCAAAGCCAGATGAATGTCAATGCATTGAGTTTGATAAAACCAAGGCCTCTCTATAGACAGAATGAGATAGTTCAAGTTTTTAGATTAAATTAATGGTATTTAAAAATTCCAGAATTTTAGATATTGCGTTTTAAACTGAAGAAAAGGTTGAATGTGAGTGCGTCTGATCTGGATCCAAGCTATTTGCAAATGGTATAGCCTAGTCGTGCTTAGCATATACTCAAATTAACATTTTGAAAGTAGATAGCTAGTCTATTTAATGTCCATTGTGTTTTGTCATCATTAGCTCACCTGAGCCATAGGCTCAAGGTGAGCTATTGGGATGGCCCTGTGTCCGGCGTCCGTCGTCGTCCGGCGTCCGTCGTGCGTCGTCCGGCGTCGTTAACAATTGCTTCAAATGACATCTCCTCATATACCCCTTGACAGATTTCAACCAAACTTTACAGAAATGTTCCTTGGGTCAAGCTCTTTCAAATTTGTTCAAAGAATTAAAAACAATGCAGAACTCTGGTTGCCATGGCAACCAAAGTGAAAAAATAAGGAAATCTTTAAAAATCTTTTTGTCAAAAACTGCAAGAGCCAGAGCTTAGATATTTGGCACACAGCATCATCTATAGGTCCTCTATCAAGTTTGATCAAATTATGTCCCTAGGGTCAAAATTGGCCCCGCCCCTGGGGTCACAGTTTTACATAGAGTTATATAGTGAACTTTTCAAACGTCTTCTCCTCTGAAACTAATATGGCTAGAGCATTGATACTCGGCATGGTAACACTTCTAGATGTCCTTTACATATTTTTTTCAAATGGTTCCGGTCGGTTGCATAAGTAGGTCACAGGAGCTAAAAATAGATTTTTTCAATGAAAACTTTAAAAATCTTCTTGTCTGAAACTACAAGGGCCAGAGCTTAGATATTTGGCACATAGCATCATCTACTGGTCCTCTATCAAGTTTGTTCAAATTATGTCCCTGGGGTCAAAATTGGCCCCGCCCCGGGGGTCACAGTTTTACATAGAGTTATATAGTGAAATTTTCAAACGTCTTCTTCTCTGAAACTAATATGGCCAGAGCTTTGATATTCATCATGGTGACACTTTTAGATGTCCTTTACATATTTTTTTCAAATGGTTCCGGTCGGTTGCATAAGTAGGTCACAGGAGCTAAAAATAGATTTTTTCAATGGAAACTAAAAAAATCTTCTTGTCTGAAACTACAAGGGCCAGAGCTTAGATATTTGGCACATAGCATCATCTACAGATCCTCTATCAAGTTTGTTCAAATTATGCCCCTGGGGTCAAAATTGGCCCCGCCCCGGGGGTCACAGTTTTACATAGAGTTATATAGTGAAATTTTCAAACGTCTTCTTCTCTGACACTAATATGGCCAGAGCTTTGATATTCATCATGGTGACACTTCTAGATGTCCTTTACATATTTTATTCAAATGGTTCCGGTCGGTTGCATAAGTAGGTCACAGGAGCTAAAAATAGTTTTTTTTCAATGAAAACTTAAAAAATCTTCTTGTCTGAAACTACAAGGGCCAGAGCTTAGATATTTGGCACATAGCATCATCTACAGGTCCTCTATCAAGTTTGTTCAAATTATGTCCCTAGGGTCAAAATTGGCCCCGCCCCAGGGGTCACAGTTTTACATAGCATAGAGTTATATAGTGAAATTTTCAAACGTTTTCTTCTCTGAAACTAATACGGCCAGAGCTTTGATATTCATCATGGTGACGCTTCTAGATGTCCTTTACGTATTTTGTTCAAATGGTTCCAGTCTGTTGCATAAGTAGGTCACAGGAGCTAAAAAAAATAAATTCAATGGAAACTTAAAAAAATCTTTTTGTCTAAAACCCTAGTACCCTGATCTTAGATATTTGGCACATAGCATCATCTACAGGTCCTCTTTCAAGATTGTTCAAATTATGCCAATCGAGTAAAAAATGACTCTGTCCTGGACATAAATCTTTTTCTCCATTTTGTCAGTTATTCTCAGGTGAGCGAAATATGCCCCATGGGGCTCTTGTTTTGTTTACTATCGTGTTGATCGGGACTGACTTCAAAAATGACGTGACATAGCACTAGGTGATATTGTTTTAAACTTGATACCATAAAAAGGTAAAGGTGATAGGTTTATCAAGTCTGAAATTTATATGTCATATTCTTCCGACTTTTACAATTACCTCCCTGTTCATCGAGTTACAAGTCGGCCATTTACATTCGGCGCTACTAGCAGCCATGACACATTGACTTATTTCCCTCTCAGGTACCCATTTAAATCACCTGGGTAAAGTGGAGCAATGTAGGGTTAATTTTTTGCTCAGAAAAATTTCAGTGATCCTGACAGGGCTCGAACCAGGAACCTCTCGCTTCCTAGTCGAGCGTCCTAACCATTGGGCCACCGACACCTACCATAAACACAGTCTCATTATTTGTTCGGCTCTAAATGACCGTATTGTGTCGATTGGCCGTAAAACACCATTCATTCATCATTTATTCAGTTTAAAAGCTTAAAAAACGTATCTTGACTGTTTTCGCAGACGATATATTTAACTGGCTATTAGTATACTAACACGAAAAAGAAACTGTGCACTTTTATATCGAGTGTAACTTTTTCGTTACTAAGTTAAGAATTTGGCATAATGAATGATCAAAGAATTCTACACACATTGCACTAATTTACCCAATATTAAAGCACCCGGATGTCATTTTTCAAACGTACCAACGGCTATTATGCAATATTATGCACGTGCTGCCTGTGCACTTGTTTAGGAATTAAAATTTCTACCTTTGTATAAAGAAATATAAGTTTTTGAAAAATGAAATGGATTTAAATCGGTATGTGTAATGTCCTCGTGTTTGACTGACCTATAATGCAATAATTCTCGAACACAAAATTTAGGAAACAATACCGATTTGCAACTCTTACTTTTAACCTCTACTTCATTTAAGGTAAACAGTGCATTTATAATTACATGAATTTGATTAAAAAGAATGCATCGTGTAAAAAAAAATCTTACAAACATTTCGATAACACATTTGCCTATATTTCTTTATAAAAAATGGAAATTTTAATTCCTAAACAAGTGCACAGTTTCTGTTAAGTTTCGTGTCAGTATAGTACGAACTATTGGCTACTATAGTAGTAGGTAAAGGTGACCTATAGTAACTGGCTACTAGCAATAGGAAAGGTTGGCTACTAGCAGTACAAATAGTTGGCCACTAGCAGTTGGAAAGTTGGTTATAGCAGGGCTGCCATAAGTTGACATGAAAAATCCTAAGATTTCCAAACTTGCATTTTTCAAGTGCGATTTAACGAATCGTACCATAACCTATTAGCATTTGTCTTGTTTTGTTGACATGCGACTACTTAAAGCAGGCTGTAAGTAAAGCAGAATGCGCCTTAGGTCGCATTCTGCTTTACTTTCAGCCTGCTTTAAGCTACTATGTTCTGGGGGGGGGGGGGGGGGGCCGGAGATTTAGGAAAAGTCCAGAGAAATGGCAGCCCTGTTATAGTAACTGGCTGCTAATAGTAGGGAAAGTTGGCTTCTAGTAATTAACTGGCTACTACAGTCGCTGTAAGAAATGTTACAAATCGTATGAAGCTTATGAGGATATCATATTCTCAACACATTCTTCTGAAACTATACTTAAGTACCTGGGTAGTTATATTCACGGAAACACAAACATATGTATATCTATTAGTGTTTTCTTCTGACCTGTCAGAGTTATTTATAGATTGGAACATTCTAAAAATTTAAGGGGGTAGGTGCACCTTTGGAAAGTAATTACCAAATTCTTCAAACTTTGCATACAGACAGTAAAATTAGTTTCTATGACAAAACTGGTGAAAAAAGTGGGGGTACCGGACCTTTCTTTTTCACCATTTGAGATATTTCAAGGCTACCCCCCTAAAATTGAAGCTTCATAAAAACTCCTACTTTTTTGTACTACTGTTTTTCAATCTTTATTTAAACAATCTATTTGTACAAAAAGTATCCTAATTTATATTACCATAGTAAGAATAAACCCTGAAAATAATGTTTTTTCAAGATCCAAAATAAAAATGTTTGATTTCACCGGAAAGGAGTAAAATTTACCCCACCCACTTTTTTATAATGGGAGAATAATGCACAGTGAAAATTGCCCTAAAAATTGTAGCAAACTAATTACCAAATTTTTTATTTGTTGTTTTTAGCCTTGCAAACATAAAGTTTTAGTGAAATAGCAAATAAAAACACAGGGTTCCGGATCTTTTAAAAAAAGATATAGATCATTTTATCTAAAAAATCCATTTTTTCTCATTTTTTCACTTTTTGGTGTATTTTTACCAAAAATAATTTTTTTCAAAAAAATTTCATTTTATCTATTGAGTTATCTATAATTTATACTAAAACTGTACTACCATGAAAATTTCATGCTTTTATTCTGAGAAATTGAAATGAAATCGGATGCAACAAAATGCAACCTACCTATGAAAACAGTGTATGCTGTAAACTACGAATAGGACATACAACTTAAAAAGTCCCTTCCGGAACGAAAATCCAATTTTTTCCCGGGAAAATAATATTTTATTACTGTATGCATTCACCGAAAATGAGTTCTTAACATTTTTTTGAAAATGAGTTCGTAAAATTTTTCGGAAATTTCATAATGCTCAAAAAGACAGGCCGACATCCTTAAAAAGGATGACCACCGTACTCGTTGATTTCCGTACAGTCAGCCAGGGATACGGAAAACTATTTATTGTGTGTAATGTACAGTAGAGAAGACATTATTATTTCCCGAATTAACGCAAACACAGTGCACTAAACTGCAGAAAATTGATTTTATCTTCTTTAATCTGGGAGGGAAACAGGTTGGAGCCTGATCAGACGCCGGGTTACCCGGCGTCTGATCTGGCTCCAACCTGTTTGCAACGAACAAATACTAGTTTTTAGCATAACCACGTTTATTGAGAATGAATAACATGTCAGTAAAATTAGCTAAAAAAACCCAGCTGTCTCGTGCTGCACGATGATCATGCTTATCTCATATTGGAAAGTGTACGTCTATATAGATCCGATGTTACCCTGTTATCTATTTACCATTATGAATTATTCTGTTCTAAAAATAACCCTGACAGGTCAAAAACTTTCGAAACGAGGAAAGTGTCTGCATCTTAAATATACCTTAGTTTCTTTGCGTACTTGGTAAAGCTAGCCTGCTACTCAAGGTTTTTGAATGAGGATATCTTATTCTCAAGAACAATAGCTGGGTAGTACAGTGATTCTCCAAAAATGGGTACAATCAAAATTAAAAAAATTAAAAAACAATACTGTGTTCAATTATGATCATTTCTATTGCATATTTGAATTTAAGTATCAAATGGATAAACTTAAAAGTTTTACCGAGTTAACGTTAGCTGTCTTTGAGATATACACCAGCAAAGCAAGAAGGTGTTTAAATCTGTTACGGGGGTTAGATACCCTTACACTACCATTTGTTGACAAAAAATAACTACTTGTATACGTAATGGACATGTTTCTTAGATTATATTTTGGTAGATATTGCTATGGCCTTTATGATCGTTATAAAACATTTGAGCAAGTGTCTTCATAGCAGGTAAAGCACCTTAACAAGAAAATATAAGATTTAGAGAAGTTATGTTTTTGTTAGAGCCGGGTACAAAACTTCTTTATATGATACTCTGAAAGAATGATGGAACTCAGGTTATAACATAAAACGAAAGTAATAAACTATATAAACATGTTTCAAACACTTGGTGTGACATTACTTATCAATTCACAAGCATCACTGACATTAAAGTTACATTTACTTTTGTTACGGGCGTTAGCTAAAAAAAAGGTCAAATTCAGAAGTCAACCATAATTACATAATTTCTGTATAAACAATACTATCATGTTAGCATACAATTGAAACAGTTATTATAAGCTCATAATGAAAAGTTTTTTCTCAAGATCGAAGCTCAGTGACCTCTAATCATAAGCTACAGACCAACTTAAGCCTAAATGTTTAAGAAGTTTTACTAGAATGATTTATAAATCACTTCCCATATATTTTGTTATCATAGAATGGAACAACAAACTGTATAAACACATTAATTAACATATGACATGACACCAATACCAGTATATATCATTAGTCCCTATATAAATGTAACATTAACAACTAAACGTTCGTTACGGGTGTTAGGGAAAAAAATGAAAATACCAAAAAGGTCAATCATATAGCCGTCTTTCTTCTAAAATTCCATTTTTGTATTTGAAATGCATATGCACCGACGACAGAATCAAGACTAATGTATGGAACATTAATGTCAAAGCTGAACAAGTTTGAACATTAAGTAACCATTAGAACAGAATGTTGATTCTTATGAAACACAGCTTAATTAACATGGCGTTGATTGCTGTTAATTGAATTTGTTTTCAATGTCTTTCTGCTAATCTTTGTCAAGTTGAAAACATCGTTTTGTTTTCCAAACAGGCTTTACTGATCTCAGAGTCATGAATTGATTACACTTTTCTTTTAGACCCAGATTTCATCTCGGACATTAGGAAACCGATAAGAATTTCCATATTTACCAGTCTCAACCAAGAAGTTAATCTGAACGTCATCAGTGTCTGTGCTAGTCACTTTGCCAAGATATACTTCCCCCATCATATAGAGCCGCCACCCAATCGTTAACAGTTAGATGTGTTTCCTGAATATGACTACTGTTTGATACTAAGGTTTCATAAGCTGGTTCTTCTCGTGATGAAGCTGTTTCTGCAACTGTGCCCATTGTATTTCCGATGTACAAACAAGCTTCTGGCTCTGTCAGATTTTTGGCCACCTTGTACAAAATGTACAACTTCCACTCTTCACATGTGGTTGCTTGTACATCGGCAATACACTAGGTACATTTGCAACTCAATTCTCTCGAGCATACAAACAAAGGGGAGCAACTTTTGCAATAATAAAATATTGTAACGGGTGTTAGACGTTACGGGTGTTAGACAAATTTCATTAAACTTCAAGGTTAGAATACGATATTGTGGGAAATATTTACTTTAGGTGTTTTAAATAGCTACCATTGGTTAGTGTCAAACAAAAAAACCCACCAGTTTCTCTGAGATCGACCACTTTTTATTACAAACGCTGTTACGGGTGTTAGAAATAGAAAATATCCCAATCGCAATATGTGAATTCCAAACGTTGCAGTCGTCCTAACTTTGGTACATCATTAAAACATGTCGCAGTACCATAAAATGCAAACATTCCATAACTGAAAAAGGTTATTATCATGTACATAATACAGTTCAACACTCCGATCCTACGTGGATGAAAAGTTGTTATGGGTGTTAGACGTGTTTTGGCGACAAACAATTTTATATGATCAAAAAATTTTTTTTTAAAAAGGTTTAAGTAAAACGTATATTTCATGCAAAAGATAGATGTGTCAGATCAAAAAATGGAATAAACCACTTCTTTGCATCAGTTTTGAGGAAACAACAGATGTGTGAGTATTGTGAATAGTACTGGAGACAGCCAAAAACAAACACTTCTAGCTAATTCATAAGATGATAGCTTCCAATTTATAGATCTTATGACATTCTAAGGCTACTAATTAATCACCAGTATTATCTGTCATGCAAGAACTAGGGTTTTGTATGCCATTTCTATCTAAATATTATAGTTATTCATATTTTTCTTTTGGAGACAAGATAATTTTGTAATTGTACCCATTTTTGGAGAATCACTGAGTAATGTGCACGAACACATTAAACATTATGTAGAATTTCGAAAAGAGGAAAGAGTCTTCACCTGAAATATACCGTAGTTACTTTGCTCATGCACTTGGTGAAGTTAGCCAGCTACTCGTTGCTTTTTAATGAGGACATCATATTCTCAACACATTCTTCTGAAACCATACAAGTAGCCATAAGTTGATCATAAAAATCCTAAGATTTGAAATTTTATTTTTTTCAGACGCAATTTTACTAACCGTACCTTTACCCCCATAGTCTGTTTCTCGTTTTGAAGACACGTGCCTGCTTAAAATAGGTTGAAAGTAAAGCAGAATGCGTCTTAAGGCGTATTCTACTTTACTTTCAGCCTGTTTTAAGCTACCGTCTGCATCTGCTAGGATAAAATTCCGGAGACTTAGGAAAAATCCGGAGAAATGGCAGCCCTGTAGCTGGATAGTTGCCGTAAAAAATCCTAAGATTTTTCAAATGCGATTTTACGAAATCGTACCTTTACCCCATAGCCTGTTTCTAGTTTTGTTGACGAGCGACTACTTAAAGCAGGCTGAAAGTAAATCAGAATGCGCCTTAAGGCGCACTCTGCTTTACTGTCAGCCTGCTTTAGGCTACCATGTACTGTGGAAAAAAGTCCGAAGATTTAGGAAAAATCCTGAGAAAAGGCAGCCATACAAACCATACCATTTTAAAACCATACAAGTAGCAGCGGGTAGTCATATTTACGAAAACAAGAACATATGTAGCATTTCGAAAAGAAGAAAATATTTTCATCTTAAGTATATACCGTAGTTGCTTTGCTTAGAACATATTTTAACGCAAAACCTTAACGTTGACTCTACAGGTCAAGGTTAAAGGGGCAAGGCCACCAAACAGCAGTTCATCATGGTCTACTCATTAAGGCGCATCAGTATCTGAAGTTTGGTGACCGTAGGTGCAGCCGTTTGCAAAGAACAGACTTAAATGCAAAAGCTTAACGTTGACCATTGAGGTCAAGGTCAAAGGTCAATGCCACCAAACTGCAATGTATTATAGTTTACTCATTGAGGTGCATCATCATATGAACTGTGTCGCATTGTGGTCTACTTATTAAGGCGCATCAGCATATGAGGTTTCGTGACGGTAGGTGCAGTTGTTTGCCCAGAACAAAATTTACACATAACCTTAATGTCGACCCTAGAGGTCAAGATCAAAGAGCAATGCAACCAAATTGCAATGAATCGTGGTCTAATTATTGAGGCGCATTAGCATCTGGTGACCGTAGGTGCAGTCGTCTGCTCAAAACAGACTGTAATGCAAAACCTTATCATTGACTGTAGAGACCAAGGTCAAAGGCCAAGGCCACCAAACTGCAGTGCATCGTAATTTATTAAATGAGGTGCGTCAGCATATGAAGTTTGGTGACCGTAGTTGTAGTCATTTACTCAGAACAGACTTTAATGCAAAACCTTAACGTTGACCCTAGAGGTCAAAGTCAAAGGTCAAAGCCACCAAAATGCGGTGCATCGTGGTCTACTCATTGAGGCGCATAAGCATGTGAAGTTTGGTTACTGTATGTGCAGTCGTTGCTCAGAATAGACTTTAAATCAAACTCTTAACATTGACCTTAGATTTAAGGTCAAATGTCAAGGCTACCAAACCGTGGTGCATCATGGTCTACTAATTGAGGACATGAGGTGGGTTGAAAGTAGAACTTTGCTATAGAAGGTGTTAACCCATTAACACAACATATTTCTTTATGTAGCCTAATTAATTTATTTTCACGGCATGGCAATAGTTTTTTGTATTTAAACTCTGTAGGGTGGGCCGTTTTGATCCAAGGGTCGTTTTGACTCGAGGCCGTTTTGACCAGGTACTCACGTGACAGGAGGCGCCCAGATTGAAGACAATTGTGTTTTTCCCGCGAAAGCGCACGGATTTTATTCCAACAAACAGATTCTGTAAGTGTCACTGTCACAAAAAGTATACAAAGTTAACAGCGGGTGTTATTTTTATGCCCCCAGAATCTATGATTTTTGCCCAGTCTGTTTCTTTGTTCGTCCGTCTGTTCATCTGTATGTGTCGTAATCCCTTGCGTATAGCTTTTGCACTGCTGCCTGCTAGATATATGGCTTTCATACGTGCCATGTGACTTGCATGTGTCAAGACTTTTCCGACCATGTCAACAGGTTTTGCCCTTCTGACCTTTACAAAATTGACCTTTGGCATCTTGGCATCTACTTTTGTAAAAATATTCAAAAGCAGCCCCTTAGGAAGGAAAGACGGAAAATGGGATGGGGTGCACTCTTCATTGCTTTTTTTTTTTTTTTAGGGGGGGGGGGGGGGGGGGGCACTCTTCATTGCTTCTTTGGGGGACGGAGGGGGGCACTCTTCATTGCTTCACCTATTTATTTTTATGTCTTTTGAAACACTGAGATTTTTGGTTTTTTTGGTTGTTCATTCGTTTATTGGGTTCGGAATCACTTATTACATTTTTGTGTGTCACTTGTCCAGGAGATGAGCGATCTGAAATAAAATAATCTAGCTTGAAAGAAAGATAAATTCCTCCTTTCTTCAACCTACTGTAGTATGTGCAGAAATAATTCAGTTTTGATCGGTGTTTACATGCTAGACTTACATGACCTTTTCGGTTACTTCCAGTGCAGTTACAGCAGTTCAGTATCATATCGGGGGGGGGGGGGGGGGGGGGGGGGGGGGGGGGGGGGGGGGTCTCCAAACATTTTGAGAATACTGGCAAAAGGCTAAACAACACTAAATTGAATGTCTGTCGACATTCCCCAACTGTTTGCATGGTCTGAGAGCTTTTAACGGTTGCGTGATATCGTGGTTTATTTCATTATGGGGAATAATATATATGAAAATATGAATGAGAAATTTGAATGTTTTATTTTAACCAATACAATATCAGTGTCAACATGTAACAAATAAAATGAAACTTTGCAGTAACTACTTATTGAGATAAAAAAATATTAAACAATAATTGGCCAGCAAGTAAATCACAGGTAAATCACAGCTTATCAAAATATATAATCAAGCTGACTTGACAACATCATAAGTGGATCCATTTAACAATTTATTACCCAATATATAGCCACGGAGTACTTAGAAGTACATGTACTCCGTGATATAGCCTAGCTGTTTCTAATTTTGAAGACAAATGACTACTTAACCCATTACCACATAGCCTGTTTCTAGTTTTGAAAATAGGTGACCACTTAAAGCAGATTGAAAGTAAAGCAGAATGTGCCTAAGGCACATTCTGCTTTACTTTCAACCTGCTTTAACCCTTTCCCTTATAGAAGCGACTTTTAGCGCATTCATTTTATTCATCCGCTGAAGAAAATAGTTCCAAATTATACCATAATGAATATATGTCATATTTAATACTTTCCTTATTCTAGCAGTATATAGCTTAAAGTAAAGCAGAATGCGCCTTAGGGCGCATTCTGCTTTACTTTCAGCCTGCTTTAAGTAGTCACATATCTTCAATACTAGAAACAATGCTATCAGGTAAAGGGTTAAGCTACCATCTCACAGGATATAGAAAAATATTTCTGTCAGAACATGTTTATGAGTGTATAAATTGGAACTATTTTCTTTTGTGGAGGAATACATAAAATGTGCTAAAAACCGCTTCTATTAGGTAAAAGGTTAAAGCAAGATGAAAGTCAAGCAGAATACCTTAACCCTTTGAACCCTAGTCCGGCATATAGGCGTCCTTTTCAAACAGTATACATGTGAAAAGTGCACTGTCCTATGCAAACAGTGAATACCAAGATCAGAGCCCCTCTTATCTGGGTCTTCACTGTTTGTCATAATGCAAAACATTGACAAAAACAACCCTTAAAAGTAAGAAGAAATGGACTAGACTAAAATGGAAACTGGGATTGTCCATTTCAAGTTTTAGGGAGGAAAGAGTTAATTTGCATTCTGCTTTACATTGAGCCTGCTTTAACCCTTAGCCCGCCAAATAAATTGTCGTCTGCTATATTTCTCGTCTGCTTCAAGTTTCAATGAGCTTCAAAGGTGCTCAAAATTGCTGAAAATGTTGTCCGAGTGTCAAACAGCTTGGATCCGGATGAGACGTCGAGTTACTCGGCGTCTCATCCAGATCCAAGCTGTTTGCATATGGAGCTATAGTCGTGAGTGGCAGGCTAAGGATTAACCCTCAGCTAGGATATAGAAACATTATGTCTTACCGGTATAGATTTTCATGACTGTATAAAGTGGGACTAAATTTTTCAGTAGAGAAATGTTTTCAAGGCCTAAAAAGGTGTACTCAGGGCTACCATAATTTGACATGAAAAATCCTAAGATTTCCAAATTTGCATTTTTCAAGTGCGATTTTACGAATCGTACCTTTACCCAGTCGCCTGTTTCTAGTTTTGTTGACACGTGACTACTTGAAGCAGGCTGTAAGTAAAGCAGAATGCGCCTTAGGGCGCATTCTGCTTTACTTTCAGCCTGCTTTAAGATACCATGCACTGGGAAAAAATCCGGAGATTTAGGAAAAATCCGGAGAAATGGCATCCCTGGTGTACTTATTGGGTAATGGATTAACACTTTCCTTGTTCATTAATTTATAATTGTCATGATTTCAGTTCCTATTAATTATTCACAGACACATTTCTTATAATAAACCACAGAAATTTGAATATTTAAACCATTTTAGAAACAAATCAAATTCTACCAGGAAAACGGAGCAGATCCTGACCAGATGAAGCTCCTATATATTATATAGGTGCTATGTGACTTGGATCTAATCAGTTTTTTAATGCGGAAATATGACGGAAATGGTTTAACAGATCTATATAATACCCAGATCAGACTGCTTCTGTTGGAGCTTTCTGACCAGTATAATGCACTGTTTGTATATATAGACTCAAATTTACAAATATAATTATGCAGTTTTTGGAATAAATTCAGTTTATAAGGTTATGGCTATATATATTAAAATAGTCCAGAAATCTTTGTTTAACCCTTCAAAGTTTACTCCATGAATATTTATTAAGAATTAACTACCGGTTGAATATATTTTATCAACATGAACTTTAACAAATAGCGTGATATAAGGAATTAAAGTTATTGATCTACATGTATATGGTAGTTCATATGCAAACAGAGTAGACCCTGATCAGACAGCTCCAACATGAGCTGTCTTATCTGTGTCTTCTCTGTTTGCAAACAGACAGACCACTATTAATAAGACCCTGACTAGAGTATGCTATTGCATGGGGCATAAAATATAACTTTGCAGTATCAACACATTGACACCGTAGTATGGCTGAATATGTAAACTCTGGATAATAAATTTGCATTGGTTTGTTTAGCAGTGTTAAATTATGTGGGCTAAAGAATATAAAGGATGCTGTGTAGGTTCAATGATGTTTTAATAATGTGGTCTGAACGTGAAGATAAGTATACATGAAGTGCTATGTAAGAGGCATGCAACTGATTATATACAAAAAGAGTTTAGGATAGACAACTCTACATAAATACATAACAGGTAGTATATGGATGCAGGAGTTGTCCTTCTTGTATAATGTAACATCTCCCTTTTTACAAAGAGTAGAATATTGTACATAGTTTGACATGTTATCAACTTTGTCAGTTTTCCCTGTAAGTCCATGTACAATAAACAAATGTCTGAAACATAATTTCCATGTGGGGTATTGAACGTAGTCAGATACGAAGATTTGTCTGTAAGACCAATTGACCATGGATTTTATTTGCAAAAAAAAATATTTAGACCCAAGTATGTTAGACAAAGTAGTTAGGTTGGTAAGTATACCAAGTTTTAAGTGAACAGTGGTTCTCAACCCTTTACTCCATGTAAGACTTAAAATTATTAACCATTTATTCCCATAAACATCAAATGGACAATTTAGTCCAGTCCATGTTTGACATTTTAGGGTTGATTATTATAACATATGGGTCTACCCTGTTTGCATAGGAAAAGTGTACTCCTCACTGGTACACTGTTTGCAAAAGACGCATATATGCATGACTAGGGTTCAAAGAATTAAGCAAGTAACTGTTTCCAATATTGAAAGCAAGAGCCGTATACGGCCCTAAATCGCTCACCTGGAACCGTTGATGTAAATGTCACATATCTTGGAAAGCTGAGAAATTATGACAATACTATTGTTCCAATTGCTAGGTGTCATTAATAGCTAAGCTCAGGGTACTGTGGTTTCAGAGAAGACTTTTAAAGGTTTTATTGAAAAAATCTATTTTTAGCTCCCGTGACCTAGATATGCAACGGACCGGAACCATTTGAACAATCTTGGCAAAATACCTCTAGAAGTTACACCATGCCAACTATCAAAGCTCTAGCTGTATTAGTTTCAGAGAAGAAGAGGTTTGAAGATTTCACTATATAACTCTATGTAAATTTGTGACCTGGGGCGGGGCCATTTTTTACCCCAGGAACATAATTTGAACAATCTTGATAGAGGACCTGTAGATGATGCTTTGTGCAAAATATCTAAGCTCAGGGTACTTTGGTTTCAGAGAAGAAGATTTTTTAAGTTTTTATTGAAACGATCTATTTTTAGCATCTGTGACCTGGATATACAACGGATCTGAAATATTTGAACAAATTTCAAAGAGGACTATATAAGGATCATTCCTGCCAAGTTTAGTTAAAATCCATCCAGTAGTTTAGGAGGAGATATTGTTTTAAAGAAATTGTTGACAACGGACGACGAACGAACGGACGACGGACACAGGACGATCAAAATAGCTCACCTTGGCACTTAGTGCCAGGTGAGCTAACAAGCTATATATAGGGGAATGGGTTAATATCATTTTCCCACTTTTTTGTTTTGTTTTGTGTAATGATCTAGTCAGCTTTAATACAGGGCTCCTGATAAGCAGGGTACACTGAACAAATCCAACATTTCATAAAATCCTATGAATTTACTACTCATTAGAATTGTTTTGAAGAGACTTTTCTAATGAGTGGTGACACATACCATATAGGCTTAATCCAGAAATAAAGATTTTAGTTTTTGAAATACTCACCTTGTCTGGAGCTCTGTTTAATATCTTCTGATTCATGTGATTAACCATTAATGCATTTAATATACAGTCTACAAAATTAGATATTTACATGCAGTGTAGACCCTGATGACCCTCCCCAGGGTCTGATGGTCATCAGGATTTGCATGCAAACAATCAGCGGTTTGACAGCTAAAACATGTTCTGAGAACACCCCTCGATTAAAAGTCTCCATTAAAACCATGTGATGCGAAACTACGTAAACGTCTCGGTTGATTCAACAACACGTTTCTATTCGCCAAGGCGGGTGATTGTTCAATCTAATATTGGCATTGATAAAGGACATGTTCATGACCATAGTGCATTGACTTTCTCTTACCGTATTTTTGGTATATTTTCTTTCGAAGCAGACATGTTTTTCTCCAGTGCTTTTTCGGCAGTGAAGGAAAGGTCAAATATCAACGATAAAAATATTGTCGTGCAAGTTGCATCGTCGTAAATATATAACTGCCCAAGTTTTTTAAAAAGGGCCTCTTTTTAAAAATATAACAAGGGTTTCAACGAATAGTGAAAAAAATGTGCAATTTTTAATTGTTTTCTTTCATTGATTCCGAACTAAATAAGATACGGAACCCCCTAATTGACTGTACTGTATGCTAAAACTTGTGAAAAACGTCTGTAAACACATTTTATGGCGTTTGTCTAAATATTTTGTTTGGTTTCCATTATTGGCAAAATTATTGGATTCTATTAAAACACCGCATTACGGGGTGTCTTGCTCAGGATGCCCGAGTTCTTTAAAAAGGGCCACTTTTTAAAAATATAACAAGGGTTTCAACTAATAGTGAAAAAATGTGCAAATTTTAATTGTTTTCTTTCATTGATTCCGAACTAAATAAGATACGGAACCCCCTAATTGACTGTACTGTATGCTAAAACTTCTGAAAAACGTCTGTAAACACATTTTATGGCGTTTGTCTAAATATTTTGTTTGGTTTCCATTATTGGCAAAATTATTGGATTCTATTAAAACACCGCATTACACGGTGTCTTACTCAGGATCCAAAATGTTTGGGAATGTCTATGATGGGGGCCTTGGCAGTGATAGGGTTATAACCTTTTCATTTTATTCACAAATCAAAGAAACAAGTGTACAGTAAACAAGATTTATGAAACATTTAAATTATATATTTACGTAAAAAACACACCATTATTTACAATACATCGTTACATGTATTTGCAAAGGAATACATTCATTTACATTATAAACAGTCATTAAAGAAGACACACAGGTACTTCATTTGTTGAAGACTTATCACACATACGAGGGGCGTTCATTTAATTGTGTCCCTCTTGCGTTTTTCGGGTCACCCGAAAAACCGAAAACAGCCTGTTTTCGCGAAAACAGGCGAAAACAGGCTGAGCTTACGAAAACAGGCTAGAAAAAAGGTTTTATGTTGTGAAAGTATATTTAAAGCCATCAATAACAGTTTATTAGTCTATTATAAAATAATAATCGTCATTCCTACTCAAAAAGGTGCTTTTATTGCCCCAAAATCGGTGTCAATATGAAAAGTGCCGGTCCGACATGACATACGAAAACATCCGAACACACCACTTAGAAGCTATATGTATGTTGTACCGATATCGTATTATACGGTATTCATATTTTTTATATCGTTAATACGGTATTAATATTGTTTATTCACCAATATATTTTAACAAATTATCAAAAAAGATGCTTTTGATGGCTAGCAATCGTCGCAATATGGAAAAATGCTGACCTGCCTTAACTTACGAAAACAGCCTGAAAACACCATTTGAAACAGATATGCTGTACAAATATCGTTATGGCATGCAAAGAAAAATGATATAGAGTTGGTATTATAATTTGTCTGGCTAAAAGTCGGCAACAAATGTTCAAGAAGTGAATAATGAAACTACGGAGAACGGTCAGATTTTATAGGGATCGAGCGAGATGAAAATCAATTAAGTTCTCAAACATGTCAGCACGAGTGGCTTTAATACTAATTAGCGACACTCATGAACTTTTCAAACATGTCAGCATGAGTGGTTTTAATCATAATTAGCGAAACTCTTAACTGTGCTCACTACTAATTATTCTTATCGTTCACACTTTGTCATTCTCAAATACATTTCAAAGCCATATCGCGGCCCTGTAAATCTATTATCTGGATCCATGTCATATTTGTTATATTCGAATCTCATTATATGGTATATTGAAGAAATATTTATGCATTGCTTTTATCCAGAATTAAAATTGTATATACAAATACTTATGTTTCATTCAATATGTGTGGTTCTTATCCAGGGGCAGAATCTGTAAATTATCTAAAATTATATGAATTCGGGTGTGTGACAGTCGAGGGTACCGACAGTCGGCAAGCTTTGACGGATGGATCAAAGATGGTTTGGACTTAAATTTTTTGTATTACAATGTAACAATAAATCCGAGTGAACACATTACACAAGCACTTTCACTTATATAATCCAGCATTTCGAATTACATGCTCACGTGTCATCATCACAGATAAAACACAAAACACACATTCATATAATAATCCAATTGAATCAAGTGTTGATAGAATTCACGTAATCCACAGCTCAAAGGCTGTACAGGAGGGGTCCGGCAACATGAAAAAAATAAATATCATAGTTTAAATTAATATGTTTACAATATGTGTACAACATTAAATATTGAAACGCATTGCAGAGCTTCATATGAGGGAAGTATTTAAAAAACTAAAATCTGTGAATGGAAGCTCCAGCGCTGACTTACTCCGTACATATTCAGCAGCTCCATCTCTGTCTCAGCCTGCTTCTGGAGGGCATTTCCTCTTCTTGTCAGTTTTTCAATTGTTAACCTATACTTTTCCGAAAAATCCTCTGATCAGGATCTGCAATGCTTGTTTCGACTGTTTGTTTATGACGAGTATACTCGTCCCTCGGGTGAATATGTAGTACTAATACTGTACTATGTACCATAGGAAATTGTTTCTTTATATAGGCAAATTGAAGCTTAAAGAAGGTTGAATGTAAAGCAGAATGCTACTTCTGCTTTACTTTCAACATGCTTTAAGGACCTATCATTTTCGTCCATAATCATAACTGTCAACAACCAACACACAGTTTGATACCTGGTGATAAGCTCGATCTTTTAACCAATTAACACATTAGGGTACTAATTGATAGACAAATATTGGGGATTATAACCCAGATCATATTTTCAAGTTGCTTTATTTCAAATCTCAGTTTACATACATATATGCAAATACATGAGACAATTATATTACTAGTATTGGTCTGGCATAGGCGCGCAAACAGCATTATGGCTGCATAATGTCTCGTCTGATCTGGGGCCAAACTGTTGTACAATTGTCTTAGACTTTTCTTAAATAAAGTATGCATAAACCTTAGTTAAATACTTTTTGCCGACGACACTTTTACGAAAATACTGATTTAATTCATTATTCCTTGGGCAATAGCACCGAGTAATTAGAGCGGTCTAATTACTCCGTAGCCAATAGATAGCTTGAAAACAAAATTATTAGCAAAACTTTTTGAAAATAATTCTTCTTAAAACAGTCTTCAATATGCACCATAAACTTAATCCTCTGCATACACAGTATAGATCAGGCTCATTTCACGCATTTAATTTGCCAAGGACGAAAACTATATCTGTTTATAATGTCCACCATAATGAATATTATTCTTTATCATACGAGATGGTACATTAAAGCAGAACAGAGTAAAGTAAAGCATTATAAATTGGGTGCTTTCTGCTTTACTTTCAACATGATATGATGTTCTTCAAAAAATAGTCAAAGATCATGGAGTAAAAGGATGAAACGGACGACAACGTACATTCATGTACTTTTCAGCTATGGCAATTCAGCAGACGACAATAAATTCAACGACTTAGAACACGAATGAATAACAGATGTGTTATTCAATATACAATACAATATTCATTCGTGCTTAGACCATATAGACATAATTCATTATCCCTAGCAGATAGTAACTTAAAGCAATCTGAAAGTTAACAGAATATACGCCTTAGGATACGTTCTTCTTTACTTTCAACCTGCTATAAGTGGTCACTTCTTTTCAATAGACAAATGCCATATGGTAAATAAGGAAATAGCTAAATCGATAGTTGATTTGACAAGAAGGAAACGAGACAGGATAAAAGTATTATATGAGTAGTACGTACCTAACCAGGGCAGCGCTGGCATCTTCGTCGAACATTACTTGACCAGACGACGACTTACAGAAGAAACAATGAAGCTTGGTGTTTTCCATTGCTAATTTAGACTGTAACATATCTAACCAAAACCAAACTAAGAATGACACAGCAGACCCATCCTTTGTTTTCATAAATTTTAAGATTTTACACATATGTGAAATTATGAAGAATGTGACGGCTACATCAAAGGCTATCCTTGCACGTGCCAGCCATCAGAGAATGGTCGTGTTTGTTTGAGCAACGCGTGTCAGCGGTGGACGCGTGTCAGCGGTGGTACTGACACACTTCATACAACCTGGTCCTGTAAATTACTCGTCCTAACGTGTTTGCTGTATGTGTGGAATCCAAACAGGAAAAAATTGTTACAGTTATTCGTTATTGGATTATTCTATCGTTTTGGTAATTATGTACAATTTACTCATATTCGGATTTCTTAACTAATTCCGACTTATTTCAGACAAGTTTAGAACATTGTTTTTAATTATTGACCTTTTAAGTCAATTTTTCAAATTTAGGCTAAATTTAATTAAACAAAAGAAACTTTTACCATCGGCATTTATTTGGGAATTAAGTTTTTCAACCGATGCGCGGTCTCAACCAATTTTCATTTGTGCATTTTTTTTTAAAATATGAGTGTGTAACACCTATTTTAGAGGGTGTTTTCGTATAAACAAATTTAGATTTTCGTAAGTTAAAACATTCAACCCTAGAGATGAGTATACTCGTCATTTACAAACAGTGTAGGCCTACTTGTGATGATTACACTTGTCGCATGCAAACAGTGTAGACCCTGATCAGATGACTCCTTAAGGAACCCTCTGATCAGAGTCTACACTGTTTGTCATTTTGAAATATATTGTTCAAATAAACCCAAGATATTAAATTATTGGTTAGACAAATTTTGAAATTGAAATTTTCCGTTAAAAGTTTCAGGGGTGAATGTGTTAAGGCAGGTCGGTATTTTTCAATTTGTCGCCGATAGTTAGCCAACAAAGACAACCTTTTTTATTGATTACTAGTTTTAATACTTATAATACATATCGCCACATATGTTTTGAAACCTATAACCTTTAGTAAACCCGTTACTCCACATCCTTTTTATAGATTTAAGTACAGGTTCCCGCTTAAAGCAGGTTGAAAGTGAAGCAGAATTCGCGCTTGGCGCGTTCTGCTTTACTTTCTGCCTGCTATAAGCGGACATCAGCTAAGCTTTATGAGCGAGCTATTCTTTAACGCTTTCACTCTCAATAACGCTTATAAGCGCGTTGCAAAAAGTATGGATCCTGATCCGAAGCCGCGTCACGCGGCGTCTGATCAGGATCGAAACTGTTTGATACTCGTTTTGAAATGCCCTTAGTCATACTGCATTTTTTTAATTAACTTAGAAATTACATTGCAAACAACAAACATGTGATATTACGCACCGATATTTTTCATTGCGTCGCCGATTTTGGTCAATTTTATTGTCGATTGTAGGTCAACAAAGGCAACTTTTTTAGCCTAAATAACATTTATTAGTTCACATTATTATTATTAAACAGTGTTTATGTCTTTGAATGCGATATTAATACAAAAAACATATTTCCTATGCTGTTTCCGTATGCTATTACAGACCAACATTTTTCATACCGTCGCCAATTTTGGTCAATAAAAAGCATTTTTATCGGAAAGGGGCCATTATTAAATCATTATAAAACATTTAATTGGAATATATGCTTTTAAATACGTTTTCTCAACGTATGATATTAGTACACAAATCATACTTTCTCTACTGTTTTCGTGTGACATTAGTTATTACGGACCGATATTTTTCATAGCTTCGCCGATTCGGGTCAATTTTATTGGCGATTGTAGGTCATGAAAGGCAACTTTTTTAGCCTAAATGACTGTTATTAGTTCAAATTATTGAATTATATCCTTTTAAATACGTTTCCAGTACATAAAACCTTTTTTCTAGCCTGTTTTCGTAAGATCAGCCTGTTTTCGCCTGTTTTCGCGAAAACAGCTGTTTTCGGTTATTCGGGTAACCGCGTTTTTCTGTTTTCATACTAACACGAGCGTGTTGATATTTTGTCTGCTAAACAATGAAGTGATGATATATATTGACTAAAACTTTCGTCTGTATCCGTAGAGCAGTTTATAAATTATTGAAGATTTAAGTTCGTACATTCATAGACACTGGCTATTGCAGTGTATGTAATAGACGTACGGTGAACAAACCGGCTCACGATATAGGTAGAATAATTTTGAAGATGTCGATTTCATAGATATACTTTGAACTTAATTGGGTAAATAGAAGATTTGGAGTGTCGTAAATGTCATTTTCCAATCAAAACAAACAATTTAAAGATTATTATTTTTACTTAAGAATGACCACTATCCAATTTGGCGGGTGTCAAGTTAAAGCTGCTGCCATGGTTTATCTACTCAAACAGCACGCAAGACATAAATTTAAATATATTACTGAAGGTGTTGGTAAAATATCGGGTTCGGATCATATGCTTTGGATACGGGGATGTAAAGTTAGAGTTAGTTTTGTTTGGTGCATCCCTCATCTTTTCATTGAGAATAATACTACATGCTCATGGAAAACGTTGTAAAATCATTGTCGAAAAGCAGAAATATAAACAAATTACAAATTTTCTGAGCTGTCGTAAACCGATTCATAATTATAAGCAACAAATACTAATCATTTTCACGCCAGATGATGTGTAAAGAAAAATTCAGATTGGTAATAGCGAAATACTGAAGTGCGCGGGAAAATGTTTTAAATGCAATTACGTTCGAAATCCGATCATGCATTACTTAAATTCAAAACCCAATCAACCAAAAAGTTATGAGGAGGGTTTATAAAGTCAATAAACTGATAAAAAAGACTAATTATTATGTAAAACATAATTTAAAGATATGCCTAAGAAATAGAAATATAGATTTCCCCTACGTGTTTAATGGTAAATGATTTCCTGGAATATAAAACGACAACCCAGCTGCCCCTCCTGTTTTATTCACCGCATTATAGCTGTTATATTTGATTTCCGTTCCTTTTATCGAAGAAAGACAACTTTTTATGCTGAGCCATCTCTCAATGTAAGACGGACCGTGCCGTTTTACAGTGTCTGTAAGGTGTACCTAAAAAAAGGTGTTTTTTCTCATTTTTAAATTTAAATTTAAACACTAAAATAATAAATATATTTCTATCGAAGAGAAATGTATCTAAAGGTTGAACAGAACGAAGTATGCACGAATCTCATATTGCGTCTATAAGGACCCCGGTGACACAATTAAATGAACTCCCCTTGTAGGTCGCATCTTAAGTCTTCTAATCTTGACCCAGTTGTGTCAAAGGAAACAATAAAGAGTGTACAGTGCCTGTGAAGGTAGCGCGGAGCCAGGCTTCTTCGCAAGATAGCAAAGCTAGATCGCACGGATCAAATGAGAACCGAGCAGGGATCAAGCAGCACAACCATGAGGGCAATCAATTCTCGCTTGAGAAGACAGAGCCACGCTCACCCCTATTCTAGTTTCTATCCTCCCTTGACCAATGTGTTCTGTCCTTGACTGTGATTACTCTTTAGACGATCTCCATGCGACTTTTAGGTTGAGGCTCGAGCTACATTCTCTTTTTCCGGGAGACCAATCTTCGATCATGTGCGACCATAGGAGACCAAGGTGCGACTAACCCTTCAACCCTTTCCCCCATAGAAGCGCCTTTTAGCGAACATGAATTTTTTCCTTCGCTGAAGAAAATAGTTCCAATTTAATCAGTCATGAATTATTATATGGAATATTTTCTATACCTTAACACATTAAAGCTTAAAGCAGGCTGAAAGTAAAGCAGAATGTGCCTAAAGGCGCATTCTGCTTTACTATCAACCTGCTTTAAGTAGTCACCTATCTTCAGTTCTGGAAATAGGCTATCAGGTAAAGGGTTAAGGATTTATATATTACCTCTCCTGACTCACGCTTTTCATTTAAAGACTTTTCCTCAGTCCATTGAGGGACCACCAGCCCATTGTTCTGGAGGTGTCAATGACGTCGCGCACGGTGTTCGAACTAACGCTTGTAACGTCTAAATCGATGTTAACGTCCAAAGAGGGTTTTGCGTAGCGTTTTGAATTGTACATGTTTTTAGCGTTACATATAGATCTTTTATATTTCAAGTGATAGAACTTTGAATGTAGATCTAGTTACCCTCTTTACTTTGACATTGATAAGTCACACATTTTACAAATAATGAATCACATGATATTTTTAAACATTGGCTCTTTAAAACCAAAAACAACCGCATGATTTCTAGCGATACGTCACATTGTCAGGCTGCAAAGAATGCCCTTGTGAATTTGTTCTCTAAAAGTTATTGTTCTCCGTTTATGGTGTAGATCTACATATACAAATGTATTTTACAGATAGCACTGGTACCAGAGTTAAACATTTTTCATTTATTTTAGATGACACACGATCTGAATTGTATCTATCGAAGTAGTTTCCGCTTATCACTTAAACTATTTTTTGTAGACCAAAAGCCTTTTGAAGTTTGCACTCATTATTCTCAATGTTCTCAAACAGTGTCAAAAGGGATTAGTTGGTGAACAAATCCCTGTTAAATTTGGGTTTGTGTCGCTATACACGGGTTTAATTGTATATTCCATCCATATGAAACACTAAGCAGGCACGTCGTGATGTCATAATCATATGTCATAAACACGGATGACGAACACTCGCGGTTAAATGACAAGTCTTATCTATTAGTGTAGAATCTACATCTATAGTCTGTTTCACTATTCGATTCTGTATGAATGCCCATATTCGACAACAATGTATGAATGCAAATGTTCAGGTTTCCAAACAATGCATATTCAGACCACCCATTGCATCTCGCAGGCGGACTTTAACCAAAGTCCTCTAAAAAAAGATTTTTTGTGAAATACCCATAATTATGAAAACAGACTTTTCAGTTCAAACTTTCGTCTGCTTAACTTGTTTCAGATCTAGTTATGGAGTCTTCAACCGAGTGACAAAAAAAATTGAATAAGATCTCACACAGGGTTAGCGTGAACAAAGTATGAGTTATTAAAACAGCTTCAGTTTTTCTGAAGACGTCGCTTTCCTCCCATTTTAGGGAAACGTTAAGATCACGGAAAACAGTCACACATTTCGCATACTTTATAAAAGAAATCTGTGTCATACATCATTTTCTTCCGTATTTAATGAACTGTTAACATATTGCGGCCTCAACCCTGTGCGACTGTAAGGGACGTATCTATCAATCCTTAATTTCATATTTTCTTTACTATTTTTGTATAAAATTTACAATAGTTATCATTTTTTAAGATTTACAATAATGCATATTTTTTTCGCTTTATATATATTTTTTCATATTCATTGATATGGAAAAACCATATCAGCTCCATGAACCGTGAAATAAAACAAAGTTTGGATAATTCTTTACAAAACAATTTTAACAAGAAAGTTTTTAATTAAAAAAATCTCTATAGAAATCAACAAAAAATGAAAATCTTACCACACTTCAAAATGCGATCTTCTGCATTCAAATCAAATTAACAAAGCCGTCAAAACAAAATGACGTTATATCATATCCGTCAAAGTGTGAAGCGACTTCCAACAAAATTTCATAACAATCTATAAAGTGTTGAGTATTTTTTCTACGTTTAACTGCACCAATGGTGTAAAACGTGTTACATCTTACCTACTAAAAAACGGTTAATTTTCGCGTTTTTTATGGCATTATAATAGTAAAATTGTTCTTCTTTCGAAATGTTTTCTATACCACTGTAATGACAATCATTCAACCTTCATAGCGATGTATAGCACTTGAAGATTTAAACATATATTGTGAAAGGAAAAGGTATTTTAAGGAAAGCCACCCCTGTAAATTCTGCATTAGGACAAACATCGTGCGTGACGTCAATTTTACTGTCAAATCACGTGCAGCACAATCTCAGTTTACCTGGTGAGGTCCAGATTATACTCATGCTCTAGTGATTTTCAATGGTTATTTCTAACCAAACTATCAAATATAAAGGTCGGGTCTCACATGAGAAGCTCCAATGGTTCTTTGCTACCTACATGTCCACAAGACCCATGCTTTTTGCAAGGAAATTGTCTGGCAAGGCGTTATGATCAAAAGGTCGCCAGGAGATATATACACCACTCCCTCTCTACAATGACATCCAATGGGAGACAAACATTGTGTGCGCTGTTCGGAGGGAGTCCTTATAGGGAGAGGCTAATTGGCTACATTTGCAAAGAGTTTGAAACCAGATCAGACGCCGAGTTATGCGGAATCTGATTTTGATTTAATTCAGCTGTTTGTCACTCGTCACTCATCATTAAGTTTTTTCTGTCAAAATGTCCCTTACATAACTTTAGGAATAACAACAGATGACAATTTTCAACGATTGATGGACATTTTGTTGCCTTAACCCTTTGAGCCCTAGTCCCGCATATAGGCTTCCTTTTCAAACAGTGTTCATGTTAAAAGTACACTTGTCCTATGCAAACAGTGAAGACCCAGATCAGAGGGCTCCATAAGGAGCCCTCTGATCTGGGTCTTCACTGTTTGCCATAATGCAAAACATTGACAAAAACAACTCTTAAATGTCAGAAATGGACTGGACTAAAATGGAAACTGGGATTTTCCATTTGAAGTTTCAGGGAGGAAAGAGTTAACCCATTACCCCTTAAAACGCCTTTTTACACCTCTTTTTTATTCCTCCACTGAAATAAATAGTTCCTATTTATACAGCCAAGAATATGTACCAGAAGAAATATTTTCTATATCCTAGCAGATGGTAGCTTAAAGCAGGCTGAAAGTAAAGCAGAATGTGCCTTAAGGCACATTCTGCTTTACTTTCAACCTGCTTTAAGTGGTCACCTGTTTTCAAAGCTAGAAATAGGCTAAGAGGTAATGGGTTAATTAAACTCTAAACAGTTGGCATGCATTGAACTTGATCAGTAAGGGCTTTTTCTCGCTATTTTTGGAAAACTGCAATGTCTGATTTGAGGTTTTTTGTGCTAAACATCAAACGAATTGGGTAGAAATTTTTAAATCGATTTGATTGCTTGTTTAATCTATTTTTTATATCCTATCTGATAGTAGCATAAAGCAGGCTGAAAGTGCCTTAACTCATGATCCCATAAATATGCCTTTTTACATCTTTAATTTATTCCTCCACTAAAAAGTTTCAATTTATTCAGTCTGGAATATGCAGCATAAGAAATATTTTCTATATTCAAACAGATGCTAGCGTAAGGTGGTTCGCGGGTCAACTTATTCCGTGTCAGAAATCTTTGAAATCTTGATTAAATTGAAATATACCATATCAGGGGTGAAAAATCGTTAAAATAAAAAAAAATTAAAGTACCGTTTTTTTCTGACAGGACCTTTTGTCGAGAAAAGCTCCTTTTTTAATAAACGGGAATATTTTCTTTATAAACTAATGTAACTCAATAATTTCTGTACATTCAAGTAAACTGTACAGAGACTATAAGATATTTCATGACATATTTTCTTGAAATATCAATATTTTAAACAAGTCAAATTCTGAAAAAGTCACTAAATCTCAAATTACAAAAAATCTAGCTGTTTAACATACACTAATTTTACTCTAATTAGATAGATATTACTTAGTTCTACTGAGTCGCATAATTTTTATGAAAATCTACAGTGGAATTTACATTTTATACATGATTTCCAGAAATTCTGACAAAATGTTAACACAAAACGAGTAACCTCCCTTGAGTTTAACTTTAAAATGCCGTCAGCTCTAAATAATACCATAAGTCAAACCTGTAATAAGGAACACTTGAATACAGTAGCCTCACAGTAGATCTTTAAAGGCAGGTGACTGCTTAATGCATAACAAAAGTAATGCATAAAAGCTCCTATAGGATCTATCTTTTAGCATTACTTTTGTCCTGTGTCATATAGGATATAAATCCTCACAAAGTTTAGTTGTCACTTGACTATACTTGCATCTGATATTATTCATTATTACGTGACTAAACATAGCCAGTCCTTTGATCACTGCGTTATGGATTGACTAGTCAATAAAATCGGACAATTTATTTTAAAAAAAGTTTTGAAGCGAGTAGGAATCGAACCTAGAACCTTTGGATTGCTAGTCAATCACCGTACCAACTGCGCTAACAGAGAAGACACTGAAGCAGATCAAACTTTTCTTTAAGTTTTCTACTCTTAGCGTGTCGCAAAGATCAGGTGAAAGTCATCAGCATTTCCGGAACTCGAGATGCGGGCCGCCCGCTGTCGAACCATCTTAAAGCAGGTTGAAAGTAAAGCAGAATGCATCCTTTTAGGGGCATTCTGCTTTACTTCAGACTGCTTTATTGAAAGACTTTTCCTCAGTCTATTGAGGGACCACCAGCATATTGTTCTGGAGGTGTCAATGTAACTGTAAAGCATGTGCAACACAATCTCAGTTTACCTGGTGAGGTCCAGATTATACTCATGCTTTAGGGATTTTCAATGGTTATTGCTAACCAAACTATAAAGGTCGGGTCTCACATAAGACGATTCAATGATTCAATATGCACAAGACCCATGCTTTTTGCAAGGAAATTGACAGTAAATAATCTGGCAAGGCGTTATGACCAAAAGGTCGTCAGGAGATGTCTTTAAGTCACTTTATTTCAAAAATTAGAAATATGCTATGGGGTAATCGGTTAACCCATTACCCAATAAACACACCTTTTAATGCCTCTAATTTATTCCTCCATGGAAAAAAATACTTCCAAATTGTTAAGTTATGATTGTGTAATATAAGAAAATATTCTTTATCCCTAAGCAGATGATAGCTTAACCCTTTCCTCCCTGAAACTTTAAATGGACAATTCCAGTTTCCATTTTAGTCTAGTTCATTTCTGACTTTTAAGGATTGTTTTTGTCAATGTTTGGCTTTATGACAAACAGTGAAGACCCTGATCAGAGGGCTCCTTTCGGAGCCCTCTGATCTTGGTCTTCACTGTTTGCACAGGACAAGTGTACTATTCACATGTACACTGTTTGAAAAGGAAGCCTATATGCGGGACTAGGGTTCAAAGGGTTAAAGCAGGCTGAAATTAAAGCAGAATATGCATTCAGGCACATTCTGCTTTACTTTCATCCTGCTGTAAGTTGTTACAAGGGCTGCCATAAGTTGACATGAAAAATCCTAAGAATTCCAAATTGGCATTTTTCAAGTGCGATTTTACGAATCGTACCTTTACCCCATAGCCTTTTTCTTGTTTTGTTGACATGCGACTTCTTAAAGCAGGCTGTAAGTAAAGCAGAATGCGCCTTAAGGGCGCATTCTGCTTTACTTTCAGCCTGCTTTAAGCTACCATGTACTGGGAAAAAATTCCGGAGATTAAGGAAAAATCCGGAGGAATGGCAGCCCTGTGTTACATATCTTCAAAACTTAAAATTCAGGGTTGTGGAACGTGTTTGTAGTGGAGGAATAATTTCAAGGCATAAAAAAGGCATTTATATTGGGGAAAGGGTTATTAGTGACCTCTCAACTGTAGACTGTCCAAGTATGTTTCAGTTGTAGTTACAAACTTCTATGATCAATAGGGCATTAAACACCCATACACATTCTTTAAGTTTGGAAAATGTAGCCGTCTCAAGTATATGAAAGTCGAGCGTCGTTTAAACTCGGAATATTCCATTCTATACAACCCCATTAACCCCTTGAATAACTAATACCCCTTTGAATGGATTTGCCCAAGGTTTCTTGACAAGTGATCATTATATGCCCTAAAGGCCTATCTTCACAATAATACAGTCCTTCTCAGGGGTGTGAAAAAAGCATTCTTAAGTCAGTGTGATTGTCAGTCCAGTTGAGTGGAGATTACTGTTTGAAATGGTGGTAAGTTTATATACTAGTGCATTTATATGACTCTAGACAACAGAGTATTATAAAACTAAAATCTTATACCTGCTTAAAACCCTATGGTGTGACTACTCCTTAGAATCATCTTTCAAAGATTCCACAGGATGTTGTTGTCAAAACATGAATGAGAAAAAGTGAGAAATAGTTTTATTACTCCCTCTTATCTGTAGCTCTATTCATTTCTAACTCTTGCTATTTCTATTATAATGATAATTTGATGATGATCAAGACCACGGAATTATAAAAGAGGGAATCGCAACTCAGCGAAGTTGAAAAGGCGAGCATTTGAGCTCTCACGGCGGTTGAATTGTGCGAGATTATGTGTCACGTGACAACAGTCACTTTTTGCCTCATTGTCCGCCATTGTTTCTTCTCTGAAACTATTATGGCAAAAGCTTTGATATTATTGTCGATTAGGTTTGACCTGTAAGTTTATGAATATTCCGTCTTTTTCGCAAGTTATTTTTATCTTCCGGAAACAACAAAAAAGTGTATAGTAAATTAGCCATTCAACGATGACTCGCATTTGATTATATTATCTGATAATGTTAACTACAGTCGGTAATAACTCAGTGGTTATGTATCTGCACTACCAACGTTAGGGTTGTGGGTTTGATGCCCGGTAGAGTTTATATTGTAATATTTCTTAATATGTCTTTTTTTAAACTTTTTTTATGGTAGACACATACAAACCATGATATTCATGCAATTGTATAAAATAAAGTACAGTGAACTTGCCTGAGGAAACTTGGATAGAAAAGTGTGTATACAGTGGAGAAAATGTTATTCTCTCCCGTTTAAACGCAAACGAAAAGCATAGCAATCAATCATAGAGCAAGACAAATTTTCAACAATTTTTGCTATTCATGTTGATCTGAGTGGTAAACAGTTTGGAACCTGATCAGACGCTGTGTTACCTGGCGTCTGATCTGGCTCCAAACTGTTTGCTATGGAAATAATAGTTTTAGCGTAAACACTATTATTGGAAAAGAAAAACGTTTTCTCCACTGTAGCAACATTACGTTATGCAAAGCACTTTCTAGCAAAAAGCTCTCTTCTCTATTTCGTTTTGATCGTCCTGTGTCCGTCGTCGTTCGTCGTCCGTCGTCATTCGTTCGTCATCCGTTCGTCATCAAAAAGCTCTCTTCTCTATTTCGTTAAGCAGCAAGTTTTTCTTTACACAAAGATTTACTGTTTTTAGCTCACCTGGCACGTAGTGCCAAGGTGAGCTATTTTGATCCTCCTGTGTCCATCGTTTGTCTTTCGTACGTCGTCAACAATGTTTTTAAACAACATCTTCTCGATAACTACTGGATGGATTTTTACCAAACTTTGCCTATATGATCCTTATATGGTCCTCTTTTAAAGATGTTCAAACATTTCCGGACCGTTGCATATCTAGGTCACTGCAGGAGCTAAAAATAGATCGTTTCATTGAAAACTTCAAAAATCTTCTTGTCAAAAACCACAAGGGCCAGAGCTAAGATATTTAGCACATGGCATCATAAATAGGTCCTCTATCAAGATTGTTCAAATTTTGCCCCTGGGGTCAAAATTAGCCCCGCACATTCTGCTTAACTTTCAGCCTGCTTTAAGCTGCTACCTGCTAGAATAAAGAAAATATTCCTTATGATACTTATTGATAACTGTATAAATTGAAACTATTTTCTTCAGCGGAGGAATAAACTGAATGCGAAAAAAAGGCGCTTCTATTGGGGAAAGGGTTAAAAGTAGAAACAGGCTATTGGGTAATGGGTTAACTGAATAAGAAAGTTAACAGGATAACTTCAGGTTAATTTTGATTTTATAATATTTTCAGAGAAGGGTCCCAAATTAGAATCAGATGGAGAGAATTATCATGCAGGCTTGACACCAGGCTAAAATCTTTAAGAGTTACGTGCAAGAGATTGGCAGAGCGCGTGGAGATGGGGAACCAGTCCAATTTATCGGAGGTAAGGAGTTGTTCTTCAGAGCTGCGTCACTTAGAAAAGGGTACTTGGATATTGTAAACCTGGTATAGTCAGACTTCCAAATCAGGCGCATTATTAAATTCTACCATCTTTATATGTCTCAACCTAACCATATTTTGTGACTACTCATTAGAATTGTTCATATTGGCAGAGCGGGTGGAGATGGGGAACCAGTCAAATTTATTGTGTTGGGGTGGAGGTGGGGGAGGGGTCAATCTTTTCCTTCTCTGAAACTAATGTGGCGAGAGCTTTGATACTTGGCATAGTGAAACCATGTACAAAGTCATGAGCTAAGATATTTGACAGAACACTTCATTAAATGTTGCGTGTTCATCAGCAAGATGTTTGAAATTATGTCATTGGGTGAAAATGATCCCATCCCAGGAGTCATGTGCCCTTATCTGGGTTTTCCAAGGTGAGCCATATTTAGGCCCGCATGGGCCTCTTGTTTATGAAAGGTATTACGAAACTTTGCTTGAAGAATTATAATGTGAACAATGTGTGGCAATTTAGGCAAAATTTATTGATTGGTTTGTCTTAAAAGTCTCTACAAAGTCTGTAACAAAAACCTGTTTTTTTTATGAGAAAATATTTTTCAAAAATAAACAAAGCTTAACCCTTAGCCCACCAAATAAATTGTCGTCTGCTATATTTCTCGTCTGCTTCAAGTTTCAAAGTTGCTCAAAATTGCTGAAAATGTTGTCCGAGTGTCAAACAGCTTGGATCCGGATGAGACGCCGAGTTACTCGGCGTCTCATCCGGATCCAAGCTGTTTGCATATGGAGCTATAGTCGTGAGTGGCAGGCTAAGGGTTAAGTCTTTCACAACATTCATTACAAGAAAATCAAACACACATTTTGAATAAAGGTGTTCAGAAAAAATTATCAACTATTTCAATTTGGCAAAATGCTGATATTTCATTCTATTGAAAAAATATGGTTGGTGAAATAGTTGTTTAGAAAAAATAAGACTATCACTGTTAGGATTTGTTGTAATTACAGATTTTCTTTTAAAAAGTGGGATATTTGACGCTTAGATATAGTTACCTCCCTTAAAATGAAGTTCTGTTATTAACGGCATTCGCTACCAATTCGTGAGACACCAGGTAGTGGGTTTTATCGAAGTACGATAAATCAAGCATCGTTACTCAACGAAATTGTGCATATTGGTTACCTCCTATAGATACTTTCGATTTCAAACAATCTCCATTAATCGCGTAATATAGACGTTAAATGCATGAAATTGTAATTGGTAAATGAAAGTATGTGAAACTTGGCAAATACTCTAACTTATAAGGCTAAGTTAATTACCTAGAACTTCAATCAAATAGAGTATAAGTGTGAACCCGAGATCACATAGAAAAAGCCGTCTGCTTATTTAGGCCGTTGGTATATGTATGATAGTGTCAATAGAAGCATTATAACTAATGCTTTTTTTACCATTGTCTTATTATTCACACTTATAGCTTTTATTGTGAGAAGTTTCATCAATTTATTTCGGGCAGGTTTTGATTGAGTGAGTGTTTTTATTGAATTGGAGCCGAAAACAATTAAGAAAAATAATTTTTAAAAAAATGTGTACATACCGTAAACAAACATGCCCCCTGATCATTTTTTATCACTGAAGCTTTCTGGTACCTTCGGACGATCTGATTTATGTCGTCATAGGAAGGCTTGTGACGTCACTTTTGAAACTTAAGTTCACTTTTAGGATACTACGAGATATTTAATTATTTCCACACAAAGGTCAGAGAAAAAAACATTTGTGGAAGTAATTTTCTTAAAAACCCATTACCCCATAGCCTGTTTCTAGTTTTGAAGACTGGTGACCACTTAAAGCAGGATGTAAGTAAAGCAGAATGTGCCTTAAGGCACATTTTGCTTTATTTTCAGCCTGCTTTAAGCTATCATCTGCTAGGATTTATAACATTTTTCTTATGGTTCATTTTCAAAACTGTATAAATTGGTACAATTTTCTTCAGTGGAAGAATAAATCAAATGTGCTAAAAGGCGTTTCTATAAGGGAAAGGGTTAAGACAAATGTGACTGTACTCTGTAGGTATTTTTGTATTGCAATATGAATACCATAATTACGATAATGGATGATCAATCAGTCAAACTCTATGAAACAGTCAATAATCTTAGGGTTTTTTACTTCATCAAAGTAAAATGCCTTTCTTTCCAAAGTTTTGACAGAATTCTTGCATGCTGAAGCGAGTGGATGTGTTCCATTTTGTGTAATTTGTAAAGTTGCCGAAGCTACCGGACTCTCCGAAGCTACCAGAATTGGTGATACTATCTTTAATGCTAATTCTGGTTGTGAGTCTCTTTAAGATGCATAATTAGTTATTCATAGACTTGCAAACAAGGTTAATAATATTGTTTAAACATTATAATGGGCAATATCGATCTTGAAAATGTTGAAAAACAGACACAAAAAGATGATAGGCTTCAATGTGTGGCTTGATAGTTCAATCATATCTTAAATAACGATTTTATTGACTTGTAAGTCATTAAACCAAAAGGTTATTGGACATACATATGTATATAACTGATACATTATTCTTTCCTAATAAACGTGATTACTCTAAATCTATTTAATCAACAACTTTAGATACCTGGGATCCAACATCTCTGACAAGCTATCTCTCGATTCCGAGATCAATGCACGTATCGGCAAAGCTGCAACAGTCATGTCCAAGTTGAAAAAGAGAGTATGGGAAAACAAGAACTTGGCCCTTAGCACTAAGATGGAGGTCTATCATGCATGTGTAATCAGTACTCTCCTTTATGGAAGTGAGACATGGACCACTTACACACAACAAGAATCCAAGCTGAATGCATTCCATATGAGATGTCTACGAAGACTGCTGAACATAACATGGCAGGACAAAGTTACTAATACTGATGTCTTCAGCAAAGCTGCCACAACAACAATCCAAGCAATGCTCACTGAAAGGCGTCTTCGATGGCTCGGACATGTGCACCGCATGGACAAGGGACGCATTCCCAAAGACTTGTTATATGGCCAACTTGAAGCTGGAACTCGACCAACCGGCCGCCCATTTCTTCGCTTCAAAGACGCCTGCAAGAGGGACCTTAAGTCTGTCCAGATAAATGTTGACAGCTGGGAAAGACTTGCTTCAGACCGCAACCAATGGCGGCACACTATAAAAAGCGGATTAAAGAAGTCAGAAGAGAAACGATCTGAAAAGAGGGACCTTAAGAGGATAAGCCGGAAGGCATCATATGCTAAAGATGACACAATATTCATCTGCGTGGATTGTACAAGGGACTGTCGATGACACAATATTCATCTGCGTGGATTGTACAAGGGACTGTCACTCAAGGATTGGTCTTCACAGCCACCGCAGACGCTGTTCCAAAACAACAACAAATGAGTGCAATCCATCGTCTACAGAGACGGACGGAGGCCGATGATGATGATTTAATCAAAGTGGCAAAGAGGTTGGAGCCAGATCAGACGCCCGGTATCTCAGCCTCTGATCAGGCTCCAACCTGTTTGCCACTCTGATTAAATAGATAGAAATTTCTAAAAATTGTATTACTTTCTACACTTCAGTGCATTTCAATTGTTTAAACGGGAAAGAACAATGTCTACTCTACCATAGATTATGGACAATAAATATAGCTATTCGTACATCTAGCTGGCTGTACGAAAATCATCGAACCCACTGATTTTTAGAATGGAACATTCTAAAACTGAAAATCGGATGATCATTGGGTTCTATGAAATATCCCTCTGATCAGGGTCTACACTGTTTGTCGTTTTGACATATATTGCAAATAATCAACCCTAAAAAGTCATAAATGGACTAGACTTAATTGAAAACAAGAATTGTCAATTTGAGGTTTCAGGGAGGAAAGGGTTAAATAGACTAAAGTTAAATTGCAATGAGTGTCAATAGTTCAGATTCTGATCATACACCTGTTACACGTGTCGAATTAGGATCCAACCTGTTTGCAAATGATTGTACTTTGAGTAAGTCAGTAAAGTGGTTTAAATATGGTCAGAGGGTCAAATAGTATGGAGACAGAATGAGAAGCAGCATAAAGCATAAAGCTGCATCTCATCTGGATCCAAACTGTTTGCAAAGGTTATCATAGGTTCAATGCTAGCATGCAAAGAGTTGATTGTCTGTCTTTAACCCATTATCCCATAGCCTGTTTCAAGTTTTGAAAATGATGACTACTTAAAGCAGGTTGAAAGTAAAGCAGACTGCACCTTAAGGCACATTCTGCTTTACTTTCAGCCTGCTTTAACCCTTTCCCCCATAGAAGCGCCTTTTAGCGCACTCAGTTTATTCTTGCCCTGAAGAAAATAGTTCCAATTTATACATTCATAAATATGTATAATACAAAATATTTTCTATTTTCTAGCAGAAGATAGCTTAAAGCAGGCTGAAAGTAAAGCAGAATGCGCTTAAAGCGCATTCTGCTTTACTTTCAACCTGCTTTAAGTGGACACCTATATTCAATACTAGAGATATGCTATGTGGGAAAGGGTTAAGCTGATACCTGCTAGAATAAAGAAAATATTCCTTATGATACTTATTGATAACTGTATAAATTGGAACTATTTTCTTCAGCGGAGGAATAAACTGAATGTGAAAAAAAGGCGCTTCTATTGGGGAAAGGGTTAAAAGTAGAAACAGGCTATTGGGTAATGGGTTAACTGAATAAGAAAGTTAACAGGATAACTTCAGGTTAATTTTGATTTTATAATATTTTCAGAAAAGGGTCCCAAATTAGAATCAGATGGAGAGAGTTATCGTGCAGGCTTGACACCAGGCTTAAATCTTTAAGAGTTACGTGCAAGAGATTGGCAGAGCGGGTAGAGATGGGGAACCAGTCCAATTTATTGTGTTCCTAGACTCGGAGGTAAGGAGTTGTTCTTCAGAGATGTATAACTGATACATTATTCTTTCCTAATAAACGTGATTACTCTAAATCTATTTAATCAAAGTGGCAAAGAGGTTGGAGCCAGATCAGACGCCGGGTATCTCAGCCTCTGATCAGGCTCCAACCTGTTTGCCACTCTGATTAAATAGATAGAAATTTCTAAAAATTGTATTACTTTCTACACTTCAGTGCATTTCAATTGTTTAAACGGGAAAGAACAATGTCTACTCTACCATAGATTATGGACAATAAATATAGCTATTCGTACCACTAGCTGGCTGTACGAAAATCATCGAACCCAATGATTATCCTTTTTTCAGTTTTAGAATGGAACATTCTAAAACTGAAAATGGGATGTTCATTGGGTTCGATGAAAGATCCCTCTGATCAGGGTCTACACTGTTTGTCATTTTGACATATATTGCAAATAATCAACCCTAAAAAGTCATAAATGGACTAGACTTAATTGAAAACAAGAATTGTCAATTTGAGGTTTCAGGGAGGAAAGGGTTAAATAGACTAAAGTTAAATTGCAATGAGTGTCAATAGTTCAGATTCTGATCATACACCTGTTACACGTGTCTAATTAGGATCCAACCTGTTTGCAAATGATTGTACTTTGAGTAAGTCAGTAAAGTGGTTTAAATATGGTCAGAGGGTCAAATAGTATGGAGACAGAATGAGAAGCAGCATAAAGCATAAAGCTGCATCTCATCTGGATCCAAACTGTTTGCAAAGGTTATCATAGGTTCAATGCTAGCATGCAAAGAGTTGATTGTCTGTCTTTAACCCATTATCCCATAGCCTGTTTCAAGTTTTGAAAATGATGACTACTTAAAGCAGGTTGAAAGTAAAGCAGACTGCACCTTAAGGCACATTCTGCTTTACTTTCAGCCTGCTTTAAGCTGATACCTGCTAGAATAAAGAAAATATTCCTTATGATACTTATTGATAACTGTATAAATTGGAACTATTTTCTTCAGCGGAGGAATAAACTGAATGTGAAAAAAAGGCGCTTCTATTGGGGAAAGGGTTAAAAGTAGAAACAGGCTATTGGGTAATGGGTTAACTGAATAAGAAAGTTAACAGGATAACTTCAGGTTAATTTTGATTTTATAATATTTTCAGAAAAGGGTCCCAAATTAGAATCAGATGGAGAGAGTTATCGTGCAGGCTTGACACCAGGCTTAAATCTTTAAGAGTTACGTGCAAGAGATTGGCAGAGCGGGTAGAGATGGGGAACCAGTCCAATTTATTGTGTTCCTAGACTCGGAGGTAAGGAGTTGTTCTTCAGAGATGTATAACTGATACATTATTCTTTCCTAATAAACGTGATTACTCTAAATCTATTTAATCAAAGTGGCAAAGAGGTTGGAGCCAGATCAGACGCCGGGTATCTCAGCCTCTGATCAGGCTCCAACCTGTTTGCCACTCTGATTAAATAGATAGAAATTTCTAAAAATTGTATTACTTTCTACACTTCAGTGCATTTCAATTGTTTAAACGGGAAAGAACAATGTCTACTCTACCATAGATTATGGACAATAAATATAGCTATTCGTACCCCTAGCTGGCTGTACGAAAATCATCGAACCCAATGATTATCCTTTTTTCAGTTTTAGAATGGAACATTCTAAAACTGAAAATGGGATGTTCATTGGGTTCGATGAAAGATCCCTCTGATCAGGGTCTACACTGTTTGTCATTTTGACATATATTGCAAATAATCAACCCTAAAAAGTCATAAATGGACTAGACTTAATTGAAAACAAGAATTGTCAATTTGAGGTTTCAGGGAGGAAAGGGTTAAATAGACTAAAGTTAAATTGCAATGAGTGTCAATAGTTCAGATTCTGATCATACACCTGTTACACGTGTCGAATTAGGATCCAACCTGTTTGCAAATGATTGTACTTTGAGTAAGTCAGTAAAGTGGTTTAAATATGGTCAGAGGGTCAAATAGTATGGAGACAGAATGAGAAGCAGCATAAAGCATAAAGCTGCATCTCATCTGGATCCAAACTGTTTGCAAAGGTTATCATACGGAAAAAAGGCTTGCCTGTTTCCGTTCTTAAGTAATGCATGATAAAATCAAAGGTATTCCAATGCTATTCAATCACTGACAGACTTTGAAAAGTGTTTGATTTGCGCGTGAATAATTTCCTCAAAACTAGGCAACTACAAAACATGGGGGCTGACATCTTGGATGATGACGTCACGGCTTTTACGAAGAGTTGTGCGTGACGTTTCGGAATTCCCGATTTCGGTGATATTTTTAAACCATTTTAAGAATGAATAACCCACAACACTCACTTGTAATGATTTCCTCCAAATGACAACATTTCAAACAGTTCAATTCATACCCTTTAACGCTAAAAATGAACGGTATTTGCAAAAAGCTACTTCTCAATCGAACCGATAAAATAACGGATTTACCAATACGTCATCAATATAAATAATGACGTCATTATTGGTGGTCATATGACTTCCAAAAATAGTTTCAGATTGCATTATAATACAGGGCTGCCATAAGTTGAAATGAAAAATCCTAAGATTTCCAAATATGCATTTTTCAAGCGTGATTTTACGAATCGTACCTTTACCCCATAGCCGATTTCTAGTTTTGTTGGCATGTGAGTATTTAAAGCAGACTGGAAGTAAAGCAGAATGCGCCTTATGGCGCATTCTGCTTTACTTTCAGCCTGCTTTAAGCTACCATAACCTGGGGAAAAATCCGGAGATTTAGGAAAAATCCGGAGAAATGGCAGCCCTGATAATATAGCTGTACGGAGGAGTTTTAACTTTTAACATTGTATACACGGGTGCTCATCGTATATCTATTTGATTATTGGGTAACAACATATAGATCTTGTCCCAAACAATTTAGGTTTATAATAAAAGTTCGAGTCGGTTGTGTAATCCAGATCTCAGTTACGAGAGGCGTAGCCTCGAGTGTGATCTGGAATACACAACGAACTGATACAAGAGCGCTGATCACACACTGGCGATAGATCTAGATCTATTCCGTTTTCATTAGTACAATTTTGCTTTTTTCCGTCCATAGGCAAAGCGTAAATACATATTAGGTTCAATGCTAGCATGCAAAGATTTGATTGTCTGTCTTTAACCCTTCATCCCATAGCCTGTTTCAAGTTTTGAAAATGATGACTACTTAAAGCAGGTTGAAAGTAAAGCAGAATGCACCTTAAGGCACATTCTGCTTTACTTTCAGCTTGCTTTAAGCTGCTAACTGCTAGAATAAAGAAAATATTCCTTATGATACTTATTGATAACTGTATAAATTGGAACTATTTTCTTCAGCGGAGGAATAAACTGAATGGGAAAAAAAGGCGCTTCTATTGGGGAAAGGGTTAAAAGTAGAAACAGGCTATTGGGTAATGGGTTAACTGAATAAGAAAGTTAACAGGATAACTTCAGGTTAATTTTGATTTTATAATATTTTCAGAGAAGGGTCCCAAATTAGAATCAGATGGAGAGAATTATCATGCAGGCTTGACACCAGGCTAAAATCTTTAAGAGTTACGTGCAAGAGATTGGCAGAGCGCGTGGAGATGGGGAACCAGTCCAATTTATCGGAGGTAAGGAGTTGTTCTTCAGAGATGCGTCACTTAGAAAAGGGTACTTGGATATTGTAAACCTGGTATAGTCAGACTTCCAAATCAGGCGCATTATTAAATTCTACCATCTTTATATGTCTCAACCTATAACCATATATTGTGACTACTCATTTGAATGGTCTTTTGTGACTTCTCATTAGAATTGTCATAAAGAGATGATTCTTATGAGTTGTCACTTAAACAGTATCTTGTGACTACTCAACAGAATCTTCTAGAACAAACAACTCTCTAATGAGTAATCCAGGGCTCCAGATACAGTGGAGAACACGTTATTCTTTCCCGTTTAAACGCAAACGAAACGCAAACGCAAAGTATTAAAACTTTCACTAAAACTTTTGGACAATTCTGATAATTCATGTTTATTTTGTTAGCAAACAGTTTGGAGCCTGATCAGATGCCGGGTTGCCCGGTGTCTGATCTGGCTCTATTCTTTTTGCAATAGAAATTTTTTAGAAAGTTTTAGCGTAAGAGTGAGTAAACTGAACAAATCCAACATTTTCTCCCTCATTTCAGCACCAAATCCAATGATGTCCCTACTCTTTAGAATCATCTCCAAGAGACAATTCTAATGAACATTAAACAGTGACACCATAGGGTTTAATGAAAAAAAAAGATTTCAGTTTTTGAAAAACTCCATTATCTTGAGCTCTGGTAGTCACAAAATAGGATTCTATAAGGGAGAAATAAGGAAATGTTGGATATGTCCAGTTACTCACTCTTATCTGGAGACCTGGGTAGTCTAGTAATGCCAGACCAAGTTGGGCTGACCTATGGCCAAGGCAAGCCAAGTTTGGTAGTTTCTGAGTGCTCTGTTTTATTGACTCAGCTCTGTGTAGCCTTGCATGCCTATTGATAATCACCAAGACTGGTATAACGCTACCTCTGTCAGAAGTTTTACCATTAACCCTTTTACCAAATAGAAGCGCCTTTTAGCGGATATGATTTATTCATCCGCTGAAGAAAATAGTTCCAATTTAATCAGTAATGAATATGTATTATAGGGAATATTTTCTATATTATAGCACATGATAGCTTAAAGCAGGCTGAAAGTAAAGCAGAATGCGCCCTAACGCTCATTCTGCTTTTCTTTCAACCTGCTTTAAGTGATCACCTATCTTCAATACTAGAAACAAGGGTTAACACTTTCCCCTGTAGAAGCGCCTTTTAGCACAATCAATTTATTCCTCTTCTCAGTACTGAAGAAAATGGTTCCAATTTAAACAGTTATGAACATGCACCATAAAAAATAATTTCTCTATCTTAGTAGTTGGTAGCTCAAAGCTTGCTGAAAGTAAAGCAGAATGCACCTTAAGGTGCATTCTACTTTACTTTCAACCTGCTTAAGTGGTCAACTGTTCAAGACAGTTGCTTCAAAACTAGAAACAGGCTATGGGGTATGGGTTAAAGTAAAAATTGTGTGAAGTGACCATTAAATGAAGAAACATAGAACTATTTATAGACCGGTGGCTACTTAACTCTTTGAACCCGAGTCACACATATATGCATCCTTTTACAAACAGTATTGTTAGGATCTGACTAGATATACAGTAAACCTCGCTTATAACGAACACCTCGGGACCTCAAAAAAGTGTTTCCTATAGCCGAAGTTTGTTATAACCGTATAGCGAACTAGTATGCTATAGGCGAGGTTAGTATAACGAACTGATCGGACTTTTAACGAACACCAGACATGTACATGTACTTGTGTACATTTGTAAACCTCTGTGAAACATTATAAATTTGGCAAACAAGAATATTTATGTTTTAACGAAATAGTATTTCAGTTATTTGCAAGTTCGTTACCTTCAACATGACGGCTCGTGTGGAGGTAGTCTTATTTTCATTGTTTATCGGACAAAACTGACGACTGGTTGCCATTTGCATCCATGCCTCAGTTTCATGTCAGGCTAAAAATTCATTCACTTTCGTAAAAAACCTAAATTGCAGGTGACTGAGATACCGAAAACGAGACTCTAACATTTCCGCATTACGGGACAACAAATAACTAATACATGTATTCATCATCATCATCCTGTTTATGTCTCTGAACCATAAAGCATCACACTCCTCACACAGCTTGAGTAAACCCGGCCTCTGGTTTCGATAGGTAGTTGCCTGTTTATGAGGATGGGTAGGAGCTCCCTGAATTTTTTCCATGCAGATTTGCAGCGAGTAATGGCAGCGAGCTCCCATCCACCTCCGGATGACAAAGTGTCTCCAAGGTAGCAGAAGTCTGAAACTACCTCAAGTGTTTCGTTGTCAACTGTTACCTCCTTCAATGGCCTTCCATCGATTGGCCGAGCTGTTCCCAGACAGCGTGGGCACTTGTATTGTGGGTCGGGTCTGAGTGGGCCTTTGATACCACTGCACTTCTTGTGGATCCAGCTTGAGCAATTGGTGCAAGAGATGGAGTTTCTGCCTGTTCCTGCTTGTCAGACTGCACATGGATACTTTCCTGACTTTCTGAGGGAGTCAAGACTTGGCCCAGAGATCATAATTTTGGTCTTTCCCATGTTTACTCTGAGACCCTTTTCCTCAATTCCTCTTTTCCATTTTGTCAATCTTACAACCAGGGCATCAAGGGAATCGTCAACAATAGCCAGATCATCTGCATATAGGAGCTCCCAAGGGCAACTAGTGCGAAATTCGCGTGACAAGGCTTCAAGAAGGATGGTGAAGAGCAAGGGGCTTAGTACCGAGCCCTGGTGTACACCAACTTTTACATCAAACTCGTCGCTGTATTCATATCCGACACACACACGACTTCTTGCATTTGAGTACATTGATTGCACAGTTTGTACCAGCCATTCTTCTACTCCAGGTTTTCGCATGGCCCACCATATGACATTCCTTGGAACCCGATCAAAGGCTTTCTCAAGGTCTACGAATGCCATATAGAGCGTCTTGTTTGCTGCTAGGTGCTTTTCCTGGAGCTGCCGAATAATAAAGATGGCATCAGTGGTGCCTCTGCCAGGCATGAAGCCGAATTGCATTCCTGATCAGCTGTTCAACAACTCTCTCCATAACTTTCAGTGCCTGATCAATCAGCTTTAGGCCTCTGTAATTTCCCCTGTTCAGTGCATCACCCTTTCCTTTATATAGGCTCACGATATAGCTTTCCTCCCATTCTGATGGTATACGGCCCTCGTAGATAACAGCTTCCACAAGGTCTAGCATAAGGGCTACTTCTGCCTTGCCTGTGGGCTTTAACATCTCTCCCACTACTCCAGAAGGGCCAGCGGCTTTACCTAAACGCATCTTGTTGATGGCTTTATTGATCATCTCAGTGGTGACTGGTACACTTGGGCCCTCTGTGGGGGGTTCTTCTGAGAGATCATCTGGGTTCCAGGGAAATTCCACATTAAGCAGTCGTTCATAATGCTGCTTCCATGCATCTTTCTTAGCTTTCTCATCAAGAGATATCTCGCCTGCATCATTCTTGATTGGCTTTTCACCCATGACATCTTGGTTGTCGCGGCGCATCTGTTTGGCCAGCTTATAGACAGTTCCTGACTTTGGATTGATGTCCTGGAAAACCTCTTTTTCCGCCTCATTTCTTGCATGGTAAACTGCTTGCTTAGCAGTTCTTCTGGCAGCAACATATGCCTCTCTGCTTCCTCCTTCTTTCCAGGACTTAAAGCATTTTCTTTTCTCCTGTACAGCATTCTGCACCGCCTTGTTCCACCACCAGGTCTGCTTTCGCCACCTGTGCTTTGATGATAGACCACATGACTCTGTGGCAGCTTCAGTAAGACCATCCTTCAGCTTTGTCCATAGTTCCTCCACTGATTTCACTTGGTTGCCTTCTACCTTGGTGGCAAATAGTTCAGCAAACTCTGTTTTCGTGGCTGGGTCTTTGAGTTTCCACAGCTTTATGCGAGGGCTAAACTTTCTCTTGATCTTGTGTGGAGTTTCTACTTTCAGGTCACAGACGACAAGCTTGTGTTGTGGTGCACATTCCTCATTAAGGATGACTTTCACGTTTGTCACGTTCTTTCTGAAGATACGTCTGTACAGGATGTAGTCAATCTGTGTTGATACCTCTCCAGATTGGTATGTGATCAGGTGCCTAGGTTTCTTTGTGAACTCAGAGTTGCCTATCACCAAGTCGTTTGCAATTGCAAATTCAAGCACCCTCTCACCTTCAGCATTGCGTTGTCCAATGGCATGTCCTCCATGCACTTCCTCAAATCCATCTGGTTTACTGCCTATGTGTCCATTCCAGTCGCCGCACATAAACAGTTCCTCGGTGGTAGGGACTGTTGCAATAAGGCTCTGCAGCTGTTCGTAAAACTGATCCTTGACGTCTTCGCTGAGGCCAACCTGAGGAGTGTAAATGCTCACAATGGCGAAAACTACCTTGCCTACAACTAAGCGCACCAGTAGTATCCTGTCGGATATGCGCTTAACCTCAAAAACCTTCTCCCACCACTTCTCTGCAAGCAAAACACCCACTCCTCCAGTGCCTTTGTCGTTTCCTGACCAAAGGAATTTGCATTGGGTGTCTTTTCCAGTGATTTTCCTAACACCTTGATTTCTCCATCTGGTCTCCTGAAGGCAGAGTAGGTCTGTTCTTCTTCTAGTCATGCTCTCTACCACTTCACTTGCCTTTCCTCGCATGGTTCCTACATTCAGGGAACCGACGCGAAAAGATTCTGGGCGTTTGTAGGATTTGCCATGTTGGCCGGACCCTGCAGACCCACGCACCCTGAGGTCTGCCAAGCCCGACGCACTACCAGTTGCATTGGTGCTACTGGCACTGCCTGATCTGTTACAACTTCTTCGACTTGACATGTTTTAGTTTTGGCCTTTTTACAGCCGGATGCCCTTCCTTGGCCAACTTGGTTCTTTTATGGCACACCAAGAGGGACCCTTAGGTCACCACCGTTCCAAACTAACTAGGGCAGTTGTGCAAACAGATCCACATGCACTTGTTCCGAGGCCTCCAAAATACTAGTGGCAAATACTCTTGACAAAACAATATTTTTAATCAATCAATCAACCACTTTACTTAGAGGAACAAACACAGAGATCATTAATTTTGTATTCTGACTTGATTTCCATGACTCAGAGCGAAAGTTATTTACCTGCGTAATTTTCGGAAGTTTCACACTTCGTCGGCGCTGACTTAGTGAATTAATTTTGTAGATTTATTCAAACCCTTTGTCGCTTAACATTGACTTTGTTAACAGTTTGGATCTAGACCAGATGCAATGCAGTGTGTGGTCAGGATTCAAACTGTTTGACACTCATATCTTAAGTCATTCCATCATAATAATTGTCTGTTAATATTGCTCACACCTACACACAAAGCATGAAGACAATCGCTGACAAACATTTTACCTGTGCGGTAATTATCGATCGATAATTACTCGGCGACATACAGTTGAAACACCCGAAATCGACGGTACGCTATAACCGATAATATTTTAATGAAATTTGATGAATCTGGACCGGATAATGGTGTACGCTATAGCCGAGTTTTTGTTATAACCGAGTACGCTATAACCGTATTATTTTATATAGAACAAAGAAGGGTAAGATTCAGGGATTTTAAAACTGTTCCTTATAACCGAGTTCGTTATTAGTGAGGTTTACTGTATATGTATCAATAGTACTTTTTAATGGCTTTCGATTCATATATGTCATAAATACTGACATAAGATGAAATTGTTCATTTTGTTACTCTAGTTGTCTGGATCAATCAGACGCTTGATCTCAAGACAATCTCAGGGCTGCCATTTCTCCGAAATTTTCCGAAATCTTCGGATTTTTATTCCAACAGATGGAAGCTTAAAGCAGGCTGAAAGTAAAGCAGAATGCACCACATGTCTTAAAAACTAGAAACAGACTATGGGTTAAAGGTATAATTCGGAAAATCGCTCTTGAAAAATTGAAAAATTTGAAATCTTAGGATTTTCTTTATCAACTTATGGCAGCCCTGCAATCTACAGTAGCACCATATTCAACCGATCGGAAACACACATTATCAGATCCTCACAGTATACCTGTGAAGAGTATACTTGACCTATGTCCTATATACTACAGAAACTGGAATTGACTTATTGAAGTTTCATGGAGGAAAGGGTTAATGCGGGACATAGGGAGCCTTCTGCTTTATTTTTGTGCTGCTTTAACCCTTTACTACATATATTATTTCTAGTTTTGAAGATAGATGACCTTTTATAGCAGGTTGAAAGTAAGCAGAATGCGCCTGTCGGTGACTATATTGATCAGTCTCAGTCATGAGCTAGCTGTGTCACTTCTCCCATCTCCTCCATACTATCTGATAGGAAATAGAAATATTTTCTTCAATGGAGGAAATATTTAAAGGTGTTAAAAGGTGGATTTATAGGGTTAAATGGGTTAAATGGTCACTAGTTTACAAATCAAGAAAGAGTCTAGCTTCCAGCTAGAAAAATACTGGAAAGTACATGTTCAGGATTCCCTAGCTGGGGACTATGTACCTGAGGGTATGAAGTGTAAGAAAGTGTATTAAGTATTAAAGGGGAAAAGGGGGTTTGTTTTAACCCTTTACCTCATAGTCTGTTTCTAGTTTTGAAGACAGGTGACCACTTAAAGCAGGTTGAAAGTAAAGCAGAATGTGCCTTAAGGCACATTCTGCTTTACTTTCAGCCTGCTTTAAGCTAAAATCTGCTAGGCTATATAACATATTTGTAATGGTAATTGTTCATGAGGGTATAAACTGGAACTATTTTCTTCAGCGGAGGAATAAATTAAATACGCTAAAAGTCGCTTCTATGGGGGAAAGGGTTAACACTACAATATTTCTTATAGGCTATTATACAGTGGAGAATCTGTTATTCTTTCCCGTTTAAACGCAAACGTACGCAAACGCAAAACACTAAAATGTAGAAAAGAACAACTTTTGGACAATTCTGATATTTCATGTTTATCTTGGTGGCAAACAGTTTGGAGCCTGATCAGACGCCGGGTTATCCGGCGTCTGATCTGTCTCCAAGCTGTTTGCACTGCAAATAATAGTTTTAGCGTAAACGCGTTTATTGGGAAAGAATAACAATTTCTCCACTGTATACCAGCTTCCCCCTTTTGTTTCTCAAATTCAATCTGTTGGTTTTGATAGTTTTTGCATGCTAGTATAGTTATGACTTCGTAATTGGCATGTGTGCTCAACTCACCAAGCTCTTCAGCTCAGTACAATTTGGGTCATGTCTGGAAAGGGTCAAGGTCATTTAGAGGTCAAATGGGAAACTTTACTAAATGGCCAGAAGTTCAAAATTGTGCTGCGTGCTCAACTCAAGAAACTTTTCAACTCAGTACAACTTCTCACTTGAAATAATTTCACTTTCGATATTAATGTTTGATCAATATCAGCTTGGCATTTAACATTAAGCTTGACCTGATATGGATCCTAACTGTTTTTAAAGATTTTCAAAGGCAAGTTAATAGTATTGAAAGAGCGCTAGCTAGCTATACTGTTTGTTTCATATGAAATACCATAATTCATTTACATGGACATGTAATTCTATACAAAACTTCACTTCTTTACCCGTTACCCAAAAGAGTGCAGGGCTCCAGATAAGAGGTAGTTATTTCAACAAATCCAACATTTTCTCACTCTTTTTAGCACCAAATCCTATGATGTTAATGCTCATTAGAATCGTCTCGAAGAGACGATTCTAATGAGTAGTGACACCATAGGGTTTAATTCAGACATAAAGATTTTAGTTATTGAAAAACTACCCTTATCTTGTGCTCTGAGAGTGTCTGTTTCTAGTTTTGAAGACTGGTTGCCTCATAAAAGCAGTTTAAAAATATGGCAGAATGCATTCTGCCTTACTTTCAGCCTGCTTTATGCTACAGTCTGCTAGCAGTATGAAACGTGGAATGAATTGAATGTGTGCAACATGTATTTACAGAGTATTGGAATAAACACAGAATTATACACTGACGGAATCGAAACCTCGCGCTATATCGTAAATCTCATGCGGCGCATACAAGACTCGCGAGACTTGATAAGAGACTGTCTATCGGTAGTCAATATGATAAATGTGTGTTTTCGAAGCATTGTTCAAGGGTTTTTATTCCCTTGAATTGATAGGAATGTCCACCAAGTCGTTTAAATCCTATAAAATGTCAATAAAAACACTTGAGTCAGTAATTTTCACGCCAGAAATGGCGGACAACGAGGCAAAAAGTGAGGATGTTTTCACGTGACACATAATCTCGCAAAATTCAACCGCCGCGAGAGCTCAGATGCTCGCCTATTCAACTTCGCTTACTTGCTATTCCGTTTTGTATAATTCCGTGGAATAAAGAAGCTTTCAAATGCGCTCTGCTTTCAGTTAACCCATTACTCCATAGCCTGTTTCTAGTTTTGAAGAAAGTTGACCACTTAAAGCAGATTAAAAGTAAAGCATAGTGTGCCTTAATGTGCATTCTGCTTTACTTTCAGCCTGGTTTAAGCTTTGATCTACTAGAGTGGAGAAAAAAATATTATGATTCACATTCATAACTATATACAGTATTTTCATCAGTGAAGGAATAAATCAAAGGTGTTAACAGGCATAGTTATGGGGTAAAGGGTTGAGCACTAGCATGCTGACATACTTTTTCAAAGTTTTCCTGGGAATTGCACAATACTTTAACCCTTTGAACTCTAGTCCCGCATATAGGCGTCCTTTTCAAACAGTGTACATATGAATAGTACACTTGTCCTGTGCAAACAGTGAAGACCCAGATCAGAGGGCTCCGAAAGGAGCCCTCTGATCAGGGTCTTCACTGTTTGTCATAATGCCAAACATTGACAAAAACAACCCTTAAAAGTCAGAAATGGACTAGACTTACATGGAAACTGGAATTGTTCATTTAAAGTTTCAGGGAGGAAAGATCGAGTTAAACACTGAGTACTTGTGGAAAGCTGAAAATACATGCATGTGGTCTAGAATCATAACATTAATTTACAGAAACAAGTGCCAGATTTGATCAAGACCAGGTCCCGAGGTTATAAAACTTTTAACGAACTCTATGCTCAAAACTCAGAATTTTTCTCAGCTCATAACACTTCGGCAAACATTTAATTTTATAACTAGTATTTTCATACATAATTATACTGTAATTATGTATCCAAATAAGGTTACAAAAAAATGAAATAAAACGTGTTTTGTAAAAACTAGAGCCTGTTTTCGAAACTGAGTTTTGAGCACAGAGTTCGTTTAAAGTTTTATAACCTCGGGCCCAGGTCCCACACTCAGTGGGGCCTGATTTGGATCCAAACTCAGAAGATTTTCAATAAAAGCTAATAGGGGTGTAACAAAATGCTGAAACTGGTATCGGAATATATTGCAATACGGAGAAAGTGAATCGTAATATATGCTGTAACGTATGTGGTACGTTGGTATATGCAAATGAGGCGTTGTATGTTGGGAAGAGAGTCAATTATATAGTGCAATAAACATCTCTTGGTGTGAGCTTAAGCTTTGCACAGATAGGGTTTGTTGTTGCTGGGTCACTTGGTTTGCACATTACACTGCAATATATTGTGTAAGTACGGAAAAAGCATCTGCAATCGTGTTTACTATATTAATCTTGTTCAACAAGACCCTTGATTTTGCTGTTTGTTTCTTAATAAGAGTGTCTCGCTGCTAGAAATATGGATAAAATACCGGACTGCATCTATGCGTGGTTTCAAAAGCAAATCCGTGAAACAAACGGTAAGTTTAACCATTCTTTTACTGTGTTTAAATAAGGCAAAGAAAACAAGTTTTACTGAATCTGGACCACGGTGCAATATTATTCAGCTCGCTCCGCAATATATCGGTACACCAGGGAATCGTTACACCCCTAAAAACTAACAGTATTGAAGGGGTTATTGTTTGTTCTTTTATACGAGAACACTATTCATTTACATGGACATTTGATTCTGTACACAAGTTCACTTTTTAAAGAAATGGTTGAGAGTACTCTGCTTTGAGTTTAACGCACTGGCAGACTGACAGATACTTTTTCAAAGTTTTCCTGAGCATTATCTTCTGATTGCTCATCTCCACTCATGATTTCAGTTTCTTCTATGTCAGAAGTGTCTTTACAGTGTGAATGATTGTCTATTAGTTCTGCTTCCCAATTCTCAGAGATTGTCATTTGCTTGAATGTCTGAATCAACGCTTACACCTTCCAATGCTGTCATTTCTGATTTCATGTTTCTGTTTTGTAGTTTTTCTAAGTTCAATCAACCCTGACAATGGTGTGTCATCATCCTCGTCATTACTTTCCTCATTTCTCAGACCATACCTCCTAAAGCACTATGTCACAGTCTCACTTAATGATTACTTTCCTTTAGTCAGGGCTCCAGATAAGAGGTAGTTATTTCAACAAATCCAACATTTTCTCACTCATTTCACCAAATCCTGTGGTGTTACTACTTCGAGACGATTCTAATGAGTAGTGAAACCATAGGGTTTAATTCAGAAATAAAGATTTTAAGTTTTGAAAAACGACCTTTATATGTTGCTCTGTTTAGTGCAGCAGACATTCACTGTATAGCATCAAGCACAGACATTATCAGATTTTCTGACTTGTCTGAGTTATTTTTAGAACATGGTAAATAGGTAAGCAAGGTAACATCGAATATATAATCGTACACTTTCCTACTTGAGATAAGTATGATCTTCATGCAGCACGAGACTGCTGCGCTAGCTTTTCCATTTCCATTGCAAACAGGTTGGAGCAAGATCAGATGCCGGGTAACCCAACATCTGATCAGGCTCTAACCTGTTTGCTACTCGGATTAAAAAAATAGTTAAAATTTCTAAAAGTAAATTTCCACTGTTTAGTGCATTGTGTTTGCGTGTAAACGGGAAAGAAAAGTGTATTCTCTACTGTATATTGCACACAATAAATACAGCTCATAATCAATGTTAATTGCTTGCTGTAGGGAATACTCATCCCTTTCAAAGTTTTAGAATGTTCCAATCTAAAAATAACTCTGCCAAGTCAGAAGAAAACACTAATACTTTTAGATACAGTATCTAAACTTTCTTGACTTCCATCGCCTACCTTTGCAAGGACAGAATGCAACAGTCTTTTTCTATAAATTTGTTTCATAGTTTTGATTATCTCCTTGTCCAGTGGCTGCATGCAGTTTAGATGTTGTATTTTTGGTAGAAAAACTATCTGCACGCAGGGCTCCAGATAAGGGGAGTACTTCAAAAATTAAAATATTTATTTCTGGATTAAACCCTATGGTGTCACTATGCACTAGAATCGTCTCTTTGAGACGATTCTAATGATTATTAACAACATAGGATTTGGTGTTGAACTGAGTGAGAAAATGCTGGATTTGTTCAGTTTACTCCCTCTTATCTGGAGCCCTGTGCCTTTGTCTTATGAAGTCCCTCTGTGTGTGACGGTGCATTGTCAAGTATGATCATGCAATCAAACTAATTCTTGTGTGTATATTTTACCTGTGTACTGTAATCCGAAAAATCCAAATAGCATTGATGTCACTTCATTTATATACCGGAAATTTACATAGTGAACAATAAATTAAGACACATCAACTGCCAAAGCCATCATAAGTGTCTATTTATGATGAGCTTTTTCCTTCAACTGTTCCTACTTTTCTTTGCTTTTCCTACTTTTTGATCACCTTCCTACTTTTTCCTACTTTTCTACCGAAACCTCCTACTACTCCTACTTTGTGCCTGATAAGTCTTCAAGCACCCTCAGAATGGCACAGAGTGCAGGAAATGAAGTGCTTGATTTCAAAATTTTCCCGGGGGAGTGCATCAAGCGACCATTATGTTTTTAGCTCGACTTTTTCAAAAAGTCGTGCTATTGTCGTCACCCTGTCATCTGTGTCTGCGTCAGCGTCTGCGTCGGTTAAGTTTTTTGCCTAAGGTTTTTGTAAGAGTTGATTTCTCAATAACTATCAAAGGTATCCATTTGAAACTTGGAATAGTTATTCAGTATCAAAAGGGCAACTCATAACAACAAGGCAGGTAACCATGGGATTTGTCATTTTTAGCTCGCCTGTTCGTAGAACAGCAGAGCTAATGTCATACCCCCGACGTGAGTGAGCGTGAGCGTGGCCAAGGTTAAAGTTTTTTGGACGGGTTGTTTTAAAGCTTAATATTTGTGCTAGGGTGCTGAAATTTTGTATGGAGGTTCATTTTGGGTTACACATTAATGTTATGGAGTTGGAATTTTAAAAATGATTATAATATTTGTCAATTTTCGACATGTTTTGGACTTAGGTTTTTCGACTACAAATAACCAGGTTAAAGTTTTTTGGACGGGTTGTTTTAATGCTTAATATTTGTGCTAGGGTGCTGAAATCTTGTATGGAGATTCATTAGGGGTCAAACATTGATGTTATGAAGTTGAAATTTAAAAATAATTTTAATATTTGTCAATTTTTGACACGTTTTGGACTTAATTGTTTTGACTACAAATCACCAAGTTAAAGTTTGGACGGGTTGTTTTAAAGTTTAATATAACTAGAGTAAGACTCACCATTCATTTAATAATCTTTCTAAACTGAAAATTGATTTGCTTTTGATACAAGATGTTTTTATGCCCCCGGCATCGACAGATGCGGGAGCATATAGTAATCGTCCTGTCCGTCCGTCCTTCCGTCCGTCCTTCCATCCGTCCTTCCGTCTGTCCTTCCGTCCGTCCGTAACCAGGTTAAGTAGATTTTACCGTTTCGTCTAGCATCAACACCACTTATTCAAATGCTTAGATACTTATACAGTTGTTGCCTTGGACCATTCCCTAGCCACCAATAATACCCAACCTTGATTTTGACCTTGACCTTGACCTAATTTGGACTTAGAATATTTTGAATGGGCTATTTCTTAGTTAACTAGATTTTACCGTTTCGTCTGGCATCAACACCGCTTACTCCTATGCTTGGATACTTATACAGTTGTTGCCTTGGAACATTACCTATCCATCAATATCACCCAACCTTGATTTTGACCTTGACCTTGACCTAATTTGGACTTAGAATATTTTGAATGGGCTATTTCTTGGTTAACTAGATTTTACCGTTTCGTCTAGCATCAACACTACTTACTACAATGCTTCTATACTCATACAGTTATTGCCTTGGACCATTACCAACCCACCAGTAATACCCAAGCTCAGTTTGACCTTCATCTTGACCTAATTTGGACTTAGAAAAGATTCAGAATATATTGTCAAGGATGCCACCGGGGGCATAAGCGTTTATTGAACGTGCAGTCTTGTTTAGACTTAAACTTTAAACAGGCGAGCATCAGGTGGCTTTGACACCCATTTCCGGTAATAGTTATTGCCCTTGTTTTATTTACTTAAAAATTGTAAATTAACATATCTAAGTAACTATGAAAGATATTAACTTGAAACTTGGAATTCTTGTTCAGTATCAAAAGGGCAACTCATTACAACAAGGCATGGGATTTGTCATTTAAGAGTTATTGCCCTTGTTTTATTTACTTAAAAATTGTAAAATTAACATATCTAAATAACAATGAAAGATATTAACTTGAAACTTTGAATAGTTATTCAGTATCAAAAGGGCAACTCCTTACAACAAGACAGGTAATTGCCCTTGATTTATTTACTTAAAACTTGTAAATTAAAATATCTTAATAACTGTCCATGGTATTAACTTGAAACTTTAAATACTTGTATATATCAAAAGGGCAACTCATTAAAACAAGAAAGGTGACCGGAGATGTGCCATTCCAGAGTTATTTGCCCTTTTTTTGTTTACATAAAAATTGTAAATTGAAATTTCTCAATAATTACCATAGATATTTACTTGAAACTTTAAATACTTGTTAAGTATCAAAATGACAACTCATTACAAGAAGGCAGGTAACCCTGGGTTTTGTGAATCCAGAGTAATTGCCCTTGTTTTGACTTTTTAGAATTTAATTAGATTTCTCAATAATTACCATAGGTATTAACTTGAAACTTTGAATACTTGTTCAGTTTCAAAAGGGCATCACCTTTCAACAAAGCAGATAACCATGGGATTTGTCATTGCAGAGTTATTGTCCTTGTTTGTCGAAGAATTTGTATATGAAATTATTCAGTAACTGTAGAAAGTTATTAATTTCAAACTTCCAATATATTTGAATACTTCATTAGTTTCAAAAGGGCAACTCATTACAACAAGGCAGGTAAAGCAGGCAAAGATATTGTCTTTCTTTTGACTTATAGTATTTCCTACTTTAAATGGAATGTAGACTGTCCAAGTATGTTTAAGTTGTTGTTGCTTACAAACTTCTATGATCAATAGGGCATTAATCACCCATACACATTCTTTAAGTTTGAAAAATGTAGCCGTCTCAAGTATATGAAAGTCAAGCGTCCAGCACCCGTTTGCGGTGCTCTCGTTATTTTTTAAATTTTCTTTATACTAATCCTTTCTGCTGCTTCGTACGAAACTGTTTCTGGTAGTTTGACAAATATTGTTGTAAGTCAGATTCTAACATTCTCATTTTTTATTTATTTCGCCATCTAAACTTTTCTTGTGACATCTCTTTGAAATCATCTTAAAACAGTTTCTGGTTTGCGACAAAAGTAAAACTGCATATCTTTTATTTTGCTAATTTTGGTTTTAAAAAATCATAAAGTGGTCAAATATCGGAGTTAAGGAAACTATTTGGTGATAAAAAGATGACAACATGTTCTGTTTTGAAATATTGTCACAAATATTATGTATACTTGTTTATATTTATAATTTGTTTATTATTATTATTATTTATACCTGAGGATCAGAAAGAAAAAAAAAAAAAAAAAAAAGGAAAAAAAAGGGGGAAAAAATGAAAAAAAAAAAAAGGAAAAAAAGAAAGAAAAAAAAATAAAAAAAAAAAAGAATAAAAAAAAGAAAAGAAAAAAAAAAGGAATAAAGAAAAAAAAAAGGAAAATAAAGAAAAGAAAAAAAAACTATCCTCACAAATATATTGTTTACTTACATGAAATGAGTTATTTGATATTTTGTTATATACCTGATGACTTTATAAATAAGGCAATTAATCTTTATCCTTCATTTTGATTATAATTTGACACTTTCAAGAACGTTGATCGAAGTTGGTTGATGTTATATTTTTCTTTGGCCAGTGTGAATAAAGTAATTCACAAATATTTTGATCAAAAATGTAGATGACAAGTTTGAAACAGACTTAATTCTGGATAAAGATTAAAGCAAATGTACCCTTATCCTGTTAATCTTGAATTGACTGGACTTAGAAACAGTTTGGAAGTAGATCAGGAATTGATTTGCTCTAGATGTACAGTGGAGAAGATGGTATTCTCCCCCAAAACCACTTTATGCTCAAAATATATGTCCACTGCAAACAGTTTTGAGCCAGAGCAGACACCAGGTTACTGGAATCTTATTAGGCTCCAAAATGTTGGTTAATCAGATGTGAAGTAATTGAAATTCACAAACGTTGCAATTTCCTACATTTTATTGCATTGCGTTTGCATTTAGTTTGGTTAAATGGGATAAGAATAACATTTTCTCAACTGTACCTGATCAGGATCCAATCTGTTTGCTGTTCCTGTGTTTAAGTTTGGAAAGTTGCTTTGACCAAAACAAGTTATTCAAAAAACCTTTTAAGATCTTGAAACAAGAAATGTTTATAAAACAGCATAAGGTTTAGCAGTTAAGATTAAGCAGTATCTTTGTTCTATGGTAATATCAACTATACTAAATAGAGTTTCTTAGCAGTGTGGTGATAAAAAGATGACAATATGTTCTGTTTTGAACTATAGTCACAAATATATTGTATACTTACATGAAATGAGTTATTTGATATTTTGTTTATACCTGATGACTTTATAAATAAGGCAATTAATCTTTATCCTTCATTTTGATTATAATTTGACACTTTCAAGAACGTTGATCGAAGTTGGTTGATGTTAAATTTTTCTTTGGCCAGTGTGAATGAAGTAATTCACAAATATTTTGATCAAAAATGTAGATGACAAGTTTGAAACAGACTTAATTCTGGATAAAGATTAAAGCAAATGTACCCTTATCCTGTTAATCTTGAATTGACTGGACTTAGAAACAGTTTGGAAGTAGATCAGGAATTGATTTGCTCTAGATGTACAGTGGAGAAGATGGTATTCTCCCCCAAAACCACTTTATGCTCAAAATATATGTCCACTGCAAACAGTTTTGAGCCAGAGCAGACACCAGATAACTGGAATCTTATCAGGCTCCAAAATGTTGGCTAATCAGATGTGAAGTAATTGAAATTCACAAACGTTGCAATTTCCTACATTTTATTGCATTGTGTTTGCATTTAGTTTGGTTAAATGGGATAAGAATAACATTTTCTCAACTGTACCTGATCAGGATCCAATATGTTTGCTGTTCCTGTGTTTAAGTTTGGAAAGTTGCTTTGACCAAAACAAGTTATTCAAAAAACGTTTTAAGATCTTGAAGCAAGAAATGTTTATAAAACAGCATAAGGTTTAGCAGTTAAGATTAAGCAGTATCTTTGTTCTATGGTAATATCAACTACACTAAATAGAGTTTCTTTAAGCAGTGTGGTGATGAAAAGATGGCAATATGTTCTGTTTTGAACTATAGTCACAAATATATTGTATACTTACATGAAATGAGTTATTTGATATTTTGTTTATACCTGATGACTTTATAAATAAGGCAATTAATCTTTATCCTTCATTTTGATTATAATTTGACACTTTCAAGAACGTTGATCGAAGTTGGTTGATGTTATAATTTTGTTTGGCCAGTGTGAATAAAGTAATTCACAAATATTTTGATCAAAAATGTATATGATTTGAAACAGACTTAATTCTGGATAAAGATTAAAGCAAATGTACCCTTATCCTGTTAATCTTGAATTGACTGGACTTAGAAACAGTTTGGAAGTAGATCAGGAATTGATTTGCTCTAGATGTACAGTGGAGAAGATGGTATTCTCCCCCAAAACCACTTTATGCTCAAAATATATGTCCACTGCAAACAGTTTTGAGCCAGAGCAGACACCAGGTAACTGGAATCTTATTAGGCTCCAAAATGTTGGCTAATCAGATGTGAAGTAATCGAAATTCACAAACGTTGCAATTTCCTACATTTTATTGCATTGTGTTTGCATTTAGTTTGGTTAAATGGGATAAGAATAACATTTTCTCAACTGTACCTGATCAGGATCCAATCTGTTTGCTGTTCCTGTGTTTAAGTTTGGAAAGTTGCTTTGACCAAAACAAGTTATTCAAAAAACCTTTTAGATCTTGAAGCAAGAAATGTTTATAAAACAGCATAAGGTTTAGCAGTTAAGATTAAGCAGTATCTTTGTTCTATGGTAATATCAACTACACTAAATAGAGTTTCTTAGCAGTGTGGTGATAAAAAGATGACAATATGTTCCGTTTTGAACTATCGTCACAAATATATTGTATATATACTTACATGAAATGAGTTATTTGATATTTTGTTTATACCTGATGACTTTATAAATAAGGCAATTAATCTTTATCCTTCATTTTGATTATAATTTGACACTTTCAAGAGCGTCGATCGAAGTTGGTTGATGTTATATTTTTCTTTGGCCAGTGTGAATAAAGTAATTCACAAATATTTTGATCAAAAATGTAGATGATTTGAAACAGACTTAATTCTGGATAAAGATTAAAGCAAATGTACCCTTATCCTGTTAATCTTGAATTGACTGGACTTAGAAACAGTTTGGAAGTAGATCAGGAATTGATTTGCTCTAGATGTACAGTGGAGAAGATGGTATTCTCCCCCAAAACCACTTTATGCTCAAAATATATGTCCACTGCAAACAGTTTTGAGCCAGAGCAGACACCAGATAACTGGAATCTTATCAGGCTCCAAAATGTTGGCTAATCAGATGTGAAGTAATTAAAATTCACAAACGTTGCAATTTCCTACATTTTATTGCATTGTGTTTGCATTTAGTTTGGTTAAATGGGATAAGAATAACATTTTCTCAACTGTACCTGATCAGGATCCAATCTGTTTGCTGTTCCTGTGTTTAAGTTTGGAAAGTTGCTTTGACCAAAACAAGTTATTCAAAACACCTTTTAAGATCTTGAAGCAAGAAATGTTTATAAAACAGCATAAGGTTTAGCAGTTAAGATTAAGCAGTATCTTTGTTCTATGGTAATATCAACTACACTAAATAGAGTTTCTTTAAGCAGTGTGGTGATGAAAAGATGGCAATATGTTCTGTTTTGAACTATAGTCACAAATATATTGTATACTTACATGAAATGAGTTATTTGATATTTTGTTTATACCTGATGACTTTATAAATAAGGCAATTAATCTTTATCCTTCATTTTGATTATAATTTGACACTTTCAAGAACGTTGATCGAAGTTGGTTGATGTTATAATTTTGTTTGGCCAGTGTGAATAAAGTAATTCACCAATATTTTGATCAAAAATGTAGATGACAAGTTTAAAACAGACTTAATTCTGGATAAAGATTAAAGCAAATCTACCCTTATCCTGTTAATCTTGAATTGACTGGACTTAGAAACAGTTTGGAAGTAGATCAGGAATTGATTTGCTCTAGATGTACAGTGGAGAAGATGGTATTCTCCCCCAAAACCACTTTATGCTCAAAATATATGTCCAATGTAAACAGTTTTGAGCCAGAGCAGACACCAGGTAACTGGAATCTTATTAGGCTCCAAAATGTTGGCTAATCAGATGTGAAGTAATCGAAATTCACAAACGTTGCAATTTCCTACATTTTATTGCATTGTGTTTGCATTTAGTTTGGTTAAATGGGATAAGAATAACATTTTCTCAACTGTACCTGATCAGGATCCAATCTGTTTGCTGTTCCTGTGTTTAAGTTTGGAAAGTTGCTTTGACCAAAACAAGTTATTCAAAAAACCTTTTAGATCTTGAAGCAAGAAATGTTTATAAAACAGCATAAGGTTTAGCAGTTAAGATTAAGCAGTATCTTTGTTCTATGGTAATATCAACTACACTAAATAGAGTTTCTTAGCAGTGTGGAGATAAAAAGATGACAATATGTTCTGTTTTGAACTATCGTCACAAATATATTGTATACTTACATGAAATGAGTTATTTGATATTTTGTTTATACCTGATGACTTTATAAATAAGGCAATTAATCTTTATCCTTCATTTTGATTATAATTTGACACTTTCAAGAACGTTGATCGAAGTTGGTTGATGTTATATTTTTGTTTGGCCAGTGTGAATAAAGTAATTCACAAATATTTTGATCAGAAATGTAGATGATTTGAAACAGACTTAATTCTGGATAAAGATTAAAGCAAATGTACCCTTATCCTGTTAATCTTGAATTGACTGGACTTAGAAACAGTTTGGAAGTAGATCAGGAATTGATTTGCTCTAGATGTACAGTGGAGAAGATGGTATTCTCCCCCAAAACCACTTTATGCTCAAAATATATGTCCACTGCAAACAGTTTTGAGCCAGAGCAGACACCAGGTAACTGGAATCTTATCAGGCTCCAAAATGTTGGCTAATCAGATGTGAAGTAATTAAAATTCACAAACGTTGCAATTTCCTACATTTTATTGCATTGCGTTTGCATTTAGTTTGGTTAAATGGGATAAGAATAAAATTTTCTCAACTGTACCTGATCAGGATCCAATCTGTTTGCTGTTCCTGTGTTTAAATTTGGAAAGTTGCTTTGACCAAAACAAGTTATTCAAAAAACCTTTTAAGATCTTGAAGCAAGAAATGTTTATAAAACAGCATAAGGTTTAGCAGTTAAGATTAAGCAGTATCTTTGTTCTATGGTAATATCAACTACACTAAATAGAGTTTCTTAGCAGTGTTGTGATAAAAAGATGGCAATATGTTCTGTTTTGAACTATAGTCACAAATATATTGTATACTTACATGAAATGAGTTATTTGATATTTTGTTTATACCTGATGACTTTATAAATAAGGCAATTAATCTTTATCCTTCATTTTGATTATAATTTGACACTTTCAAGAACATTGATCGAAGTTGGTTGATGTTATATTTTTCTTTGGCCAGTGTGAATAAAGTAATTCACAAATAGTTTGATCAAAAATGTAGATGACAAGTTTGAAACAGACTTAATTCTGGATAAAGATTAAAGCAAATGTACCCTTATCCTGTTAATCTTGAATTGACTGGACTTAGAAACAGTTTGGAAGTAGATCAGGAATTGATTTGCTCTAGATGTACAGTGGAGAAGATGGTATTCTCCCCCAAAACCACTTTATGCTCAAAATATATGTCCACTGCAAACAGTTTTGAGCCAGAGCAGACACCAGGTAACTGGAATCTTATTAGGCTCCAAAATGTTGGCTAATCAGATGTGAAGTAATTGAAATTCACAAACGTTGCAATTTCCTACATTTTATTGCATTGTGTTTGCATTTAGTTTGGTTAAATGGGATAAGAATAACATTTTCTCAATTGTACCTGATCAGGATCCAATCTGTTTGCTGTTCCTGTGTTTAAGTTTGGGAAGTTGCTTTGACCAAAACAAGTTATTCAAAAAACCTTTTAAGATCTTGAAGCAAGAAATGTTTATAAAACAGCATAAGGTTTAGCAGTTAAGATTATAAGCAGTATCTTTCTTCTATGTTAATATGAACTATACTAAATAGAGTTTCTTAGCAGTGTGGTGATAAAAAGATGACAATATGTTCTGTTTTGAACTATCGTCACAAATATATTGTATACTTACATGAAATGAGTTATTTGATATTTTGTTTATACCTGATGACTTTATAAATAAGGCAATTAATCTTTATCCTTCATTTTGATTATAATTTGACACTTTCAAGAACGTTGATCGAAGTTGGTTGATGTTATATTTTTCTTTGGCCAGTGTGAATAAAGTAATTCACAAATATTTTGATCAAAAATGTAGATGACAAGTTTGAAACAGACTTAATTCTGGATAAAGATTAAAGCAAATGTACCCTTATCCTGTTAATCTTGAATTGACTGGACTTAGAAACAGTTTGGAAGTAGATCAGGAATTGATTTGCTCTAGATGTACAGTGGAGAAGATGGTATTCTCCCCCAAAACCACTTTATGCTCAAAATATATGTCCACTGCAAACAGTTTTGAGCCAGAGCAGACACCAGGTAACTGGAATCTTATTAGGCTCAAAAATGTTGGCTAATCAGATGTGAAGTAATTGAAATTCACAAACGTTGCAATTTCCTACATTTTATTGCATTGTGTTTGCATTTAGTTTGGTTAAATGGGATAAGAATAACATTTTCTCAACTGTACCTGATCAGGATCCAATCTGTTTGCTGTTCCTGTGTTTAAGTTTGGAAAGTTGCTTTGACCAAAACAAGTTATTCAAAAAACCTTTTAGATCTTGAAGCAAGAAATGTTTATAAAACAGCATAAGGTTTAGCAGTTAAGATTAAGCAGTATCTTTCTTCTATGTTAATATGAACTATACTAAATAGAGTTTCTTAGCAGTGTGGTGATAAAAAGATGACAATATGTTCTGTTTTGAACTATCGTCACAAATATATTGTATACTTACATGAAATGAGTTATTTGATATTTTGTTTATACCTGATGACTTTATAAATAAGGCAATTAATCTTTATCCTTCATTTTGATTATAATTTGACACTTTCAAGAACGTTGATCGAAGTTGGTTGATGTTATATTTTTCTTTGGCCAGTGTGAATAAAGTAATTCACAAATATTTTGATCAAAAATGTAGATGACAAGTTTGAAACAGACTTAATTCTGGATAAAGATTAAAGCAAATCTACCCTTATCCTGTTAATCTTGAATTGACTGGACTTAGAAACAGTTTGGAAGTAGATCAGGAATTGATTTGCTCTAGATGTACAGTGGAGAAGATGGTATTCTCCCCCAAAACCACTTTATGCTCAAAATATATGTCCACTGCAAACAGTTTTGAGCCAGAGCAGACACCAGGTAACTGGAATCTTATTAGGCTCAAAAATGTTGGCTAATCAGATGTGAAGTAATTGAAATTCACAAACGTTGCAATTTCCTACATTTTATTGCATTGTGTTTGCATTTAGTTTGGTTAAATGGGATAAGAATAACATTTTCTCAACTGTACCTGATCAGGATCCAATCTGTTTGCTGTTCCTGTGTTTAAGTTTGGAAAGTTGCTTTGACCAAAACAAGTTATTCAAAAAACCTTTTAAGATCTTGAAGCAAGAAATGTTTATAAAACAGCATAAGGTTTAGCAGTTAAGATTAAGCAGTATCTTTGTTCTATGGTAATATCAACTACACTAAATAGAGTTTCTTAGCAGTGTGGTGATAAAAAGATGGCAATATGTTCTGTTTTGAACTATAGTCACAAATATATTGTATACTTACATGAAATGAGTTATTTGATATTTTGTTTATACCTGATGACTTTATAAATAAGGCAATTAATCTTTATCCTTCATTCTGATTATAATTTGACACTTTCAAGAACATTGATCGAAGTTGGTTGATGTTATATTTTTCTTTGGCCAGTGTGAATAAAGTAATTCACAAATATTTTGATCAAAAATGTAGATGATTTGAAACAGACTTAATTCTGGATAAAGATTAAAGCAAATGTACCCTTATCCTGTTAATCTTGAATTGACTGGACTTAGAAACAGTTTGGAAGTAGATCAGGAATTGATTTGCTCTAGATGTACAGTGGAGAAGATGGTATTCTCCCCCAAAACCACTTTATGCTCAAAATATATGTCCACTGCAAACAGTTTTGAGCCAGAGCAGACACCAGGTAACTGGAATCTTATCAGGCTCCAAAATGTTGGCTAATCAGATGTGAAGTAATTGAAATTCACAAACGTTGCAATTTCCTACATTTTATTGCATTGTGTTTGCATTTAGTTTGGTTAAATGGGATAAGAATAACATTTTCTCAACTGTACCTGATCAGGATCCAATCTGTTTGCTGTACCTGTGTTTAAGTTTGGAAAGTTGCTTTGACCAAAACAAGTTATTCAAAAAACCTTTTAAGATCTTAAAGCAAGAAATGTTTATAAAACAGCATAAGGTTTAGCAGTTAAGATTAAGCAGTATCTTTGTTCTATGGTAATATCAACTACACTAAATAGAGTTTCTTAGCAGTGTGGTGATAAAAAGATGACAATATGTTCTGTTTTGAACTATCGTCACAAATATAATTTGTTTATTATTATTATTATGTATACCTGAGGATCCGAAGAAAAAAAAACTCGAAAAAAAAGAATGAAAAAAAAAACGGAAAGAAAAAATGGAAAAAAAAAATGAAAAAAAAGGGAAAAAAAGAAAAAAAAAGAAAAAAAAAGAAAGAAAGAAAAAAAAAAAGAAAGAAAAAAAAAAAAAGTAATTCACAAATATTTTGACGTTGTCACAAATATACTGTATACTTACATGAAGTGAGTTATTTGATATTTTAGAAGAAATTCTGTTTTGAACTATCCTCACAAATATATTGTTTACTTACATGAAATGAGTTATTTGATATTTTGTTTATACCTGATGACTTTATAAATAAGGCAATTAATCTTTATCCTTCATTTTGATTATAATTTGACACTTTCAAGAACGTTGATCGAAGTTGGTTGATGTTATATTTTTCTTTGGCCAGTGTGAATAAAGTAATTCACAAATATTTTGATCAAAAATGTAGATGACAAGTTTGAAACAGACTTAATTCTGGATAAAGATTAAAGCAAATCTACCCTTATCCTGTTAATCTTGAATTGACTGGACTTAGAAACAGTTTGGAAGTAGATCAGGAATTGATTTGCTCTAGATGTACAGTGGAGAAGATGGTATTCTCCCCCAAAACCACTTTATGCTTAAAATATATGTCCACTGTAAACAGTTTTGAGCCAGAGCAGACACCAGGTAACTGGAATCTTATCAGGCTCCAAAATGTTGGCTAATCAGATGTGAAGTAATTGAAATTCACAAACGTTGCAATTTCCTATATTTTATTGCATTGTGTTTGCATTTAGTTTGGTTAAATGGGATAAGAATAACATTTTCTCAACTGTACCTGATCAGGATCCAATCTGTTTGCTGTTCCTGTGTTTAAGTTTGGAAAGTTGCTTTGACCAAAACAAGTTATTCAAAAAACCTTTTAAGATCTTGAAGCAAGAAATGTTAATAAAACAGCATAAGGTTTAGCAGTTTAGTTTAAGCAGTATCTTTGTTTTATGTTAATAGCAACTACACTAAATAGAGTTTCTTAGCAGTGACACCAGGTAACTTGAATCTTATCAGCCTCCAAAATGTTTGCTTATCAGTTCTGTTTTGAACTATCGTCACAAATTTATTGTATACTTACATCAAATGAGTTATTTGACATTTTGTTTATACCTGATGACTTTATTAATTAGGAAATTAAATTTTCATCCCAAATATTTTTAACAAAATGTAGATGGTAAAATTGAAGCAGACTTATTTCTTGATAGATTAAAGCATATTTTCCCATATCCTGATAATCTTGAATTTACTAGACGTAGAAACAATGTATTTTTCTTACGGTATACACCTTATATACCTACATGTATTTACAAATTTTTATGAGCATTGAATGAAGTCTAGGAACAAAACAGACACATTACCCCCCTTTGACAATTTAACTTGAAAATCAGCCGACCCCTGTTTTTTAAAAAATAATTGTACCAATCAATAAAAAACAGCAGTAATGCTGATTATTACAATTTGGATTTCCCAATCAACATGATAATTGCACCTTTCAAATATATCACTTGTGATTATTTACATGTTTTCAGGCACATGTGCTCTATATCCAGGGCATACATTTGGGGTTTAAATTAATTATATTTGACATCTAAGTAACAATTTGACAAAGAAATCAGAAAGGTTTGATGTAAAAAAAATTGTCAAATTTGCTCTTTGAAAATTACCCCTTAGAAATTTAAACAATGGAAACAGAATAATTCACGCAATATACAATGCCAACAGATTATTTTTTTCGCATCTCATTCTCATTTCTTTGCAATAAGACAAATCATAAGCTTTAAAGGGACTCGCAACCGGATGGTGTACTTGTCAAAATAAAATAAAATACTCAAATAAAAGCAAATTTGTGGCATTATTTGGCTTCTGACATTAAAAAAATATGATTAGTCCAAAAAAAGTCTCAAGAATCGTCACCGAATCTTAGATTTATAGATATTTTCCATCGTTTTTCTATACCGACTAGTAGACGGTATAGTTGTTGTTGTTGCTTCTCTACACGGACTCAGACATAAACATGAGCCGAATTACGAAGTTGTATGCACTTTCGATCGCTATACATTGAAATACGTTAAATCGATCCGAGATAAACGGATAGTGTTCAGTGGTCCATTGGTCTAAGCGGTTTCCCCTATTTTGCCTTCTGTCCGCCAATGCCGGGCCCCGGGTTCGAATCCCACCAGAGACCAATATTTTTTTTTATTGAAATACATTTTTTTAAACAGAATTTCTTATCCTAAACTAATTCTTTACCATTTATATAAGCGTTTGACACATATTTACAAATTACTATTTTTAATGCACCATCTGGTTGCGAGTCGCTTTAAATAAGACAAAAAAACTTATAAATGTTAAGTTATATTTAAACATATTTTATTTCGTATAAGTTGCGTTTCAAATGCTAACTTCATGTGTCCCAAGAACATATACATGTATATTTTTTCTCAAAACAAACAACACATAGCATAATTATGTAGTATACAAAATTAACACACCTATTACTCTTTATTACAATAAGTTATAAGCAGGGCTCCATTCAAGCCGAGTATTTCAAAAACTAAAACCTTTAAAGGGAGGTAATTAGATCTTTATTTCTGCATTTCACTCTGTATGGTGTTACTACTAATTAAAATTGCGAGTAGTAACACCATTGGATTTGGGTCTGAAATGAGTGAAAAATGTTGTTTTTAATCAATTTACTCCCTCTTATCTGGTGCCCTGTCCAATTTGGTTTTTGGCCAATTTGACTCTGGGTCCGAATTGGTTTTGGGCCGATTTGACCGGTTACCGTTTTCCTTTAGACCATATGATTCACATATCCACAATCAGGGTCTTCACATTTAACATACATATTACCACCAAAACCTGTCTGGAGTTACATCATGTTTGCACAGATAGAGCTACGGGTCACATGAATTATGAAACAGCTCAAACGGAAAGAAGATCTAAAGTCTCAAATTCTACAATTCTCTTACCATTTTTCGCATTTTGGTTGTAAAGGATGCTTTCTGGTGGATTTGGTATTTGATACTGTATAGCCATTACCTTTTAATGACCTACACTAATTGCTTGTTTCGGTGATTTATGCCTATCATTTTGAGAAAAAAATTATATTCAGGTCACGAAAATCTATTATCATCATAGACCGGAAGTTGACAAAAGTTTATCTTTCAACTTTTATAAAAATATTAGGAGTATATCTGATACAATATTAACGTATAAATAAAAATAGATAAAAAGATAATGCTTTGCTCTAGGAGGTTGACATGACCAAATGGTTATGACCACGTCCCGACGTCGGATGAATTTCAAAATGGCGCATTAGGGTATCCTACCTTAACATACATGTCCACTGTAAACAATTTTGAGCCAGATTAAACACCAGGTATCCGGAATCTTATCAGGCTCTAAAATGTTTGCTAATCAGATTAAAAGTAATTTAAAATTTACATGGGATAAAAATATCATTTTCTTAATTGTATCTGATCACGATCCAATCTATTTGGAAAGTTGCCATAACCAAAACATGTTATTCAAAAAACCTTTTAAGGTTTTGAATACGAGCAATAATGAGAATGAGGAAAGATGTTAATGAGTGACAGAACCAAACAATGACTTTGATGAAAAGGATCATTAAATAATGGAAACGGACCCTTAACCTGTGACAATTAATAATGTATAATTTAGACAGTAACACTCTTAATTTAATACCTGGTAAATGGGCTGAACCAAAATGACACTGCTAAACATTAAAACCATATTAATAAACTTTAAACAGAAAGGTAGCTAACTTACATAATTCCCAATCCAAATCCAGATGTCCTTCCTCTAAGATTGACAACAAACTAGCGACTACCCCTGAACTTGCTGTTCCATCCTCATGCTAAGATGCATTAAGAAACAATTGAAATTCCAGAGACAGGTAAAGGGAAAGAACTCAGCACATGAAATAAGTAAAACCAAACAAGCCTGACTGAATTAACCCCCTTTAAAATAAACCCTGTATTATGACAGATGAACAGCACTGCATACGAAAATGGCTTTCTCTTGTTCATTAGAAAGTAGAAAGAAGACATTTCCTCAGTCCTTTGATGTACTCCCCCCCCCCCCCCCCCCCATGTGTTCTCGGTAAGCGTGAAGGTAACTATAAAAGCATGCAGCGTATGCTATACCAATCTCAGTTTGCCTAGCGAGTCCTAAACATACTCATACTATTCAAGATTTTTCAATGGTGACTTCTAATCAAACTACGGTATCAAATATAACAGCTCACATGAGACACTTCAGTGATTCACAGTTATACAGGTATGCACAAAAAGCATGATTTTTGCAAGGGATCTGCCTGACTAGGCGTTATCACCAAAAGTAGGTCAGGAAATGTCTTTAAGGACAACCATCAGGCATGTCTTTCGAATTCAGATTACATCTTTTTCTCGTTGGAAATTTATATGATTTGCGAACTTGCTGGAACTTGTCATGAAATTTATGTTACACTCTTTGTCATCTTTATCTTTCACCCTACCTATATGCCATCTTTCATCGTATACTGCTGCTACTGCTGAGACTTTGTTTTCAAGTAGTGCATTCTCTGGCTGACTTTTTTCTAATCGTATCTTCTGCTTTCTGCTTTGCGCCTTCAGGTCTCTTCCTTTTCAAAGAATACAGGTCCTTTTTGTCCCAGCATTCATTTTCACTGTGCCAGGGATAGCAACAACCTTGTTGTTGTTGCTGCTAAGGTTTATAGTCCAACATAAGCTTTATCAGATGCGTCACCTGTTGTTTGTTGTTCTATTTATTTGATGACTCTTCAATACCATCTTGGGTGTACTTAGTTTATTTCACCTTGATTTCATCTGGCCTGTTAACAGTCAATTCAAAGAATTCTTTGGCATCTTGGATGGAACCGTACTTCTGTTTCACGGCCATGTCAGCCATTCTCTTCACACTTGCTCTGAGCCTGTCACAAGGGCCCTTTATATGTCTGGTTTCAAGGTACAGTGCTCCCTCTCTACAGCAACACCCAGCGGTAGATACAGATTGTGTGTGTTGCTCGGAGGGAGACATTATAGGGTGGGGAAATTGAAACTTGGCTTACATTTGCAATTAGCTTGAATCACTCTCCATTACATATCTTCTATCAATGTGTCCACTTTGAGAAAAAACAGCAAACAGTTTTAACCCTTTCCCCCATAGAAGCGCCTTTTAGCGAATATGATTTATTACTCCGCTGAAGAAAATAGTTGCAGTTTAATCAGTCATGAATATATATTATAGCGAATCTTTTCCATATTCTAGCACATGATGGCTTAAAGCAGGCTGAAAGTAAAGCAGAATGCGCCCTTAGGCGCATTCTGCTTTACTTTCAATCTGCTTTAAGTAGTCACCTATCTTCAATATGAGAAATAGGCTATAAGGTAATGGGTTAAGCAGACGATATGGCAGCAGTAAAAGGGTTAAACATAATTGTACTGTTAAAGGGAACTGTTGTTGAAAGGAGGGAGTCATTGTGCAGATGGCCATTGTAGGTAGAGAACACTGTGTGTGACATGATGAAGCTGATTTCAGAGTTACAGCTTGGTGGAATTACAGTGTTCACTTATCCCAGTTTTGCTACAAGGAGAATCAGTGAAATTAGTGTATTTGTTAAATTTCAGGTAGCTTTGACTTTTGAAGGTGGATTAATTTCTTAAGAAAAGTGTACACCACTGTAACAGGGTAACTGATGACAATGGATATGGCCACATGACTTTGAACAGTTTTATTGTGGCCTTCTGGAAAATAAGCTATCATAGTATCAGGGCTGCCATTTCTCTGGATTTTTCCTAAATCTCCGGATTTTTTTCTAGTACATGGTAGCTTAAAGCAGGCTGAAAGTAAAGCAGAATGTGCCCTAAGGCACATTCTGCTTTACTTACAGCCTTCTTTAAGTGGTTGCATGTCAACAAAACAAGAAAAAGGCTATGGGGGAAAGGTACGATTCGTTAAATCGCACTTGAAAAATGTAAATTTTGAAATCTTAGGATTTTTTATGTCAACTTCTGGCAGCCCTGAAGTATGCAGTGATACCACATGACTGTTCCAGTAAGCCGATATAAACTGGCTTCTATTGATGTACAATTTTACAGGGCTCTAGTTATTAGGGAAGTTTTGAATGCACCACTTACATAATTAATATCATAACCGTGAAAAATAGATTTTCAATATATGTTTGTGTGAAAATTAAACATGCTAAAAATTCATTTAGGGTAGAATCGCTAAATTTGCGTCTTGCGTAAAAAAACCACAATACGGTATTTTCTTCCATTATCAGTAATTCTGTTTCAATGTTCTTGTAAATGTCAGACAGCATACACTTTAATACATTTTGATCGTGAAATTCTGACACAAATTTCCTACATAGCATAGATCCAGATAAAATTGCTTAGTAAATTGACATCTAAGCATTGGTGCAGATCAGATGCCAAGTAATTTGTCATCTGAACTGGTTCCAAGCATAGATCAGACAGTTACTTGGGTTTGACGGTATGTGACTTTTTGGGGTGTATACTCAAACGAGCCTTTATACTTATCTGTTTGTATTATGTTGAAGTGTATTGTTAGATAAAATCAAACAGCAACCAATGTTGACTCTGGCATATTATTTGCTAGACGATTTGCAACCATTTTAGTAAATGCGCAAGGCAGAAACTTTTTAAGCCTGGTCTCACATCGTCTAACAAATATGCTGAGTGCAATTATTTGATAAATAGAGGATAATCAATTTCTTTGGATTGATAAGAAAAATATATCACGAGAATGGTGGTCATCTGGTTAAAAAACGAGTCCGCAGGACAAGTTTTTTAACCAGATAACAACCCATTCGAGTGAATAGATATGAAAATATATCAAAGGAATTGATTATTCTATTTATTATATATATTTTAATGACGTTTTTACAGAAAAAACAATACAAAAATGATTATTTATGTCACAAAACTAATTATGACGTGACGTCACAAAAAGTGATATCATCACTACATGTATATAATAAATGATACTAATAATAAATCAATTTTCAGGGCTCCAGATAAGGGGAGTTCTTCAAAAACTAAAATCTTCATTTCTGCTTTGAACCCTATGGTGTCACTATAATAACACCATAGGATTTGGTGCTGTATGAGTGAGAAAATGTTGGATTTGTTGAAATAACTACCTCTTGATTACTCCCCCTTATCTGGAGCCCTGATTTGTTCACTTTAATTCATATGTTATAGTAGTCTTTGTAGTAGCCTAATGTGCAATCACTGCTCTAAAATGATTATTACAGTGGAAAATATGTTGTTCTTTCCCGTTTATACGCAAATGAAATGCAAACCCAAAACACTTAAATGTAGAAAAGGGCAACTTTTTGACAATTCTGACTTTTCATTTTTATCTGAGTGGCAAACAGTTTGGAGCCTGGTAATATGCTAGGTGTAACCCGGCATCTGATCAGGCTCCAAACTGTTCGCACTGGAAATAATAGTTTTAGCCTAAACACGTTTATTGGGAAAGAATAGCATTTTCTCCACTGTATGTTAACTTTGAATAAGTTTTCTTAGTAGTTACTAATTTATCCCTAATTTCATTTCATTACCAAATTTTGTATTTACCTTTTCTGTTTACTAGTGATACATTTGCTGTTTGTGCACCTTAATAATAGGGAGCTCTTTTGGCCCATCCAGGTGGAGTTCAAGCAGTATTAAATAACACAGCCCTTTTTCTGAAACCCTATTCGGTATCCGACCTTGGATGGGAGAAAAGAATTTGTTCAAAAATATTGTCACAGATTTCCCTTTCACATTTGTCATGATAATAATCTGAGAAATAAAAGTTATTGTTGTTGTTATTGCTTAGTAAATTGACATCTTAGCATTGGTGCAGATCAGATGCGAAGTAATTTCAGAGTTATTGCCCTTGATACATTATTTGAAAATTTGTTAATTGAAATATCTAAATAACATTCAAAGGTATGAACTTGAATCTTTACATACTTGTTTAATATCAAAAGGGCAACTCAGTAGAAGGCAGGTAGCCCAGGGATTTGCCATGCCAGAGTTATTGCCCTTGCTTTATTTGCTTAAAATTTGTAAATTGAAATATCTAAATAACTGTCAACGGTATTAACTTGAAACTTAGAATACTTGTTTAATATCAAACGGGTAACTCATTAAAACAGAGGAGGTGATCCGGGGAAGGGTCATTCCACAGTTATTGCCCTTGTTTTAATTTACATAAAACTTGTAATTTGAAATTTCTCAATAACTTTCACAGGTATGAACTTGAAACTTTAAATACTTGTTAAATATCAAAAGGACAACTCATTACAACAAGGAAGGTAACCATGGGATTTGTCGTTCGATAGTTATTGCCCTTGTTTTGACATAGAATTTCAAACATCAAATACTTGTTAAGTAACAAAAGGGCAACTCATTACAAGAAGGCAGGTTATGCAGGCAATCTGTTACAGGGTGGTACATATTTGATACCAGTTCTAAAAGAGTGTTATGTGTTTGTTTGTTATTTGTTTGTTGTTACGCTGTTTCTTTAAAATATGTAAATCTATGACAGGGTGACAATTTAGGACCAGTTCTAGAAGAGTGTTATTTGTTTGTTACGCAGTATGTTTATGATATGGATATCTGTTACAGGATTGTACATATTTAGGACCATTTCTAGAAGAGTGTTATTTGTTTGTTCTTACACAGTATGTTTTATGATATGGATATCTGTTACAGGGTGGTACATATTTCGGACCAGTTCTAGAAGAGTGTTATTTGTTTGTTGTTACGCTGTATGTTTATGATACGTATATCTGTTACAGGGTGGTACATATTTAGGACCAGTTCTAGAAAAGTGCTATTTGTTTGTTGTAACGCAGTATGTTTATGATATTGATATCTGTATCTGTTACAGGGGGGTACATATTTAGGACCAGTTCAAGAAGAGTGTTGTTTGTTTGTTACGCAGTATGTTTATGATATTGATATCTGTATCTGTTACAGGGTGGTACATATTTAGGACCAGTTCAAGAAGAGTGTTATTTGTTTGTTCTTACACAGTATATTTATGATATTGATATCTGTATCTGTTACAGGGGGGTACATGTTTAGGACCAGTTCAAGAAGAGTGTTGTTTGTTTGTTCTTACACAGTATATTTATGATATTGATATCTGTATCTGTTACAGGGGGGTACATGTTTAGGACCAGTTCAAGAAGAGTGTTGTTTGTTTGTTCTTACGCAGTATATTTATGATATTGATATCTGTTACAGGGGGGGTACATATTTAGCACCAGTTCAAGAATAGTGTTATTTTTTTGTTGTTAAGCTGTATGTTTATGATATTGATATCTGTAACAGGGGGGGTACATATTTAGGACCAGTTCAAGAAGAGTGTTATTTGTTTGTTGTTATGCAGTATGTTTATGATATTGATATCTGTTACAGGGAGGTTCATATTTAGCACCAGTTCAAGAAGAGTGCTATTTGTTTGTTGTAACGCAGTATGTTTATGATATTGATATCTGTTACAGGGAGGTTCATATTTAGCACCAGGTCAAGAAGAGTGCTATTTGTTTGTTGTAACGCAGTATGTTTATGATATTGATATCTGTTACAGGGAGGTTCATATTTAGCACCAGGTCAAGAAGAGTGCTATTTGTTTGTTGTAACGCAGTATGTTTATGATATTGATATCTGTTACAGGGAGGTTCATATTTAGCACCGGTTCAAGAAAAGTGTTATTTGTTTGTTGTTATGCAGTATACTTATGATATTGATATCTGTTATAGGGAGGTTACTAGTATAAACTGGATAAAATAGCAACTTATATCGGACCAAACACAACGACCATAAATTCACCAGTTCAAGAAGAGTGCTATTTATTTGTTGTAACGCAGTATGTTTATGATATTGATACTATATCTGTTACAGGGGGGGGGGGGTACATATTTAGGACCAGTTCAAGAAGAGTGTTATTTGTTTGTTGTTATGCAGTATGTTTATGATACTTATATCTGTTCCAGGGTGGTACATATTTAGGACAAGTTCTAGAAGAGTGTTGTTTGTTTGTTCTTATGCAGTATATTTATGATATTGATATCTGTTACAGGGAGGTTCATATTTAGCACCAGTTCAAGAAGAGTGTTATTTGTATCACCAAATTTCATTTCCAGGCAGGGGCGACCCTCAATTGGCCGAGCAAGTCCCTGACACCTTTTACACTGGTCTGGTGTGAGTCTGCCACGTACTCCGGAGCATTTTTTGTGTACCTATAGTGGTTGCACTGTATGGCGTTGCTCCATACCCCCTTTCTACACACTGCACATGGGTGTTGGCCAGAGTCCTTCAGTGCGTGCAGTTCAAGGCCACTGACCATGACTTTCGTCTTTGCGGTGTTGACCCTCAGTCCTTTAATTCCATTCCATCTTTCCATGCTTTCAGTTTCTCCATAAGCTCATCCATGGTCTCAGCAATGACAAGCAAGGTCGTCGGCATATAAAAGTTCCCAGGGGCAACCAGTGCGGAATTCTCTAGAAAGGGCCTCGAGAACAATGATGAACAACAGCGGGCTGAGGACAGATCCTTGATGGACACCAACGTTAACGCTGAAATCATCGCTGTAGCTGTCATCCACCCGCACCCTGCTTCTGGCATTAGTGTCCATACTCAGTACCAGTCGGATAAGCCACTCCTCTACACCTAGCTTCCTCATTGACCACCAAAGTACCTGTCTGGGGACCCTGTCGAATGCCTTTTCTAGGTCGACGAATGCCAAGTAGAGCCTTCTATCTGCCCCAATGTACTTCTCTTGGACTTGACGAAGTATGAAGATGGCATCTGTCGTTCCTCGCCCGGGTACCAAGCCAAATACCCAATCTACCTTTGAAATGCTAAATTGTCATATTTAAGGGTGTTTACTCTCCAGGGATCACAATTTTTATCCAATCTATCTCAAACTTGCTTAGATTGTATATGATCATAAGAGTTCGATTGAGTTTGATTATGGTTGAAATAGGACCTATAGGTCAAAAGTTGTCTCCCCTTGAATTGCTGAAAATGTCATATCGAACAGCGTTTACACTTTTGCAACTACAGTTTTGAATGGATTTTGATTTTACTACAAATTTGAATGGATTTGAATTAAAACTGATGAAACAGTATGATAAAGCTATCAAGCTTCAGTACAACAGGTGAGCGATATCAGGGCTTAAGGCCTGTATTTAACCTACATGTATTACCCAATAGCCTGATTCTAGTTTTGAAGACAGGTGACCATTTAAAGCAGGTTGAAAGTAAAGCAGAATGTGCCTTACTTTCAGCCTGCTTTAAGCTATCTTCTGTTAGAAAACAGAAAATATTGCTTATGATACATATTCATGACTGTATAAATTGGAACTATTTTCCTCAGGAATAAGTTACAGGTGTAAAAAGATGTATTCATTGGGTAATGTATATGACTGCAGAACTTTAACTATTTTATTTTAGTGGAGGAATAGATTAAAGGTGTTGAAATGAGCATTTATGGAGTTATGGATTAAAAGAGATTTTATTCTATAGCCAATGGTAAACTTGGTTTTGTTTTTGTAACTGCAGATGGCAGATTATGCCTCTATGAAAGACCAAAACATCACATACAGAACCTCAAAACGTAAGTTTTCTTGTGGCAGACCATTATGGTTTATTCAGTGCTCCCTCCCTACAAATTCTTTCCTGACAACAATGCTTTTTGCTGTTCCCCAATTAAGTTATGTAATGGACATTTTGACAGAATCACCATAATGATGAGTGACAAACAGCTTGAATCCAGATCAGACTCTGCATAACATGGCATTTGATCTGGATTCAAGCTGTTTGCAAATGTAGGCCAATTTCCCTACCTATAACAACTCCCTCTGAACAACACACACAATCTTTGTCTCCCATTGGGTGTTGTTGTAGAGAAAGGAGAACTATCTAAAGAAATGATTAATTATGTCTCTTTTTGAAAGAAGTGGGGTACAGTGGTAAATATGCTATTCCTATCCATTTACGCATAAGAAACGCATAGTGAATGGTTAACGAACGCTTAACAAACGGTTAAGGACTAACGATCTTAACGCGTTTAAATGCGTTAATAAACAATTATACCAGAGATGTTACGATTGGTGCGTCAGTTATCTGTTTCACACAGAGATTTTGGATCTTATTGAATTGTGAAGATAATTAAATCATGCATTTATGTTGATCATATTCCATAGTAACGTTACCCTGCTATCAAAAATAGTGCAGCGCCAACCGTGTACATGCAGATGTAGATTAAAGTATCACACAATTACAATGTAAGTTTTAGAGCTAGCCGCATTAAAATTACAACAGGCACTGACCACCCGCCTGTAACCAATCAATTAGAACAAGCATTGACCACCCGCCTATATATGCCACTCAGCTATCGAGGGATTAACAGTTTATTGCCAATTAAAGATAGCAATGTTATCGGATATACACATGTACCACCTAATGTTCTGTAATACACATTTCTTAAGTGGATGTGTAAATCGCTGAAGTTGTTAAGGGGTCCGTCGGCTAGGTGATGACCCTTTCATCCGGGCTCTTTTAAACGCGTAAAGAAACTGCTAGGAAACGCGTTTAACGAAACGGATAATAAACGCGTAAGAAACGCTTAAGAAACGCGCAAGTGGGTAGGAATAGCGTATTTACCACTGTATATTGCTTTCTATCAAAACCTCACATTCCTTCCACCTACAATTCTCATTCTTGGTAGGGAGATTAGTCATAATGAGTAGATGACCCCAGTTTTTTGTTTAGGTCAATAGGTCAAGGTCATGTCAAGGTGAAGAAGGCATGAGAGGCACATATGTTTTACAAACATATCTTGTTCAGTTTTAGTGTGCTCAGTAAACACTATATCTGAGATCTATAAACCTTAATGAATATGATTTTGCATGAAAGGATAGAATTTGCCAGATAACTACAGTAAGATATGTCCATTAAGACTACTGGAACTTAGGCTAAATAATAGCATTTAAGCCAGATGACAGCTTAAAGTAAGATGAAAATAAAGCTTTCTGCTTTACTTTAATCTTGCTTTAGCAGCCATATCCATTAATGCTTTACCCAATAACTGCTTTATTGTTATTAATTAAGACAGGTGACCGCTTTAAAGCAGGTTTGAAAGTTTAGCAGAATGCTCCTAAAGGAGCATTCTTTTTTACTTTCAGCCTGCTTTAAGCTACTATCTATATGGATCTAGAAAATATTTCTTGTGCTAAATATTCATGGATGTATAAATTGGAATTGTTTTTCTTCATTGGAGGAATAGGTTTGAAGTGTAAAAAGGTGTATTTATGGGGTAATTGGTAACATTGAAATATTAACCTCATGAAGTGGTGGTAATGGGGAAGTTTTACTGTGGTGCTAAACTGATTTTTGTATTTTACTTCTTTAACCCATTACCCCATAGCCAGTTTCTAGTTTCTAGTTTTGAGGACCTGTGACCACTTAAAGCAGGTTGAAAGTAAAGCAGAATGCTTCTTGAGGCACATTCTGCTTTACTTTCAGCCAGCTTTAAGCTATTATCTGTTAGAATATAAAGAGTATTTCTTATGAGTCTTATTTGTGACTGTATAAATTGGAACTATTTATTTTCTTCAATGAAGTAATAAATTAGAGGAGTAGAAAGGCATATTTATGGGGTAATGGGTTAAACAGATTTGATATTCTGTAGGTTTGTAAGCTTATAATGGTTTTCTTCAGGGCTCCAGATAAGAGGTAGCTATTTCAACAAATCAAACATTAAATCACTCATTTCAGCACCAAATCCTATGGTGTTACTACTCATTAGGGTTTAATTCAGATATAAAGTTTTTAAGTTTTGAAAAACTACCCTTATCTGTTGCTCTGTTTTCTTATGTGTTATCTAGGAAATCAAGTAATTAATAGTTTGTAATTATTTTACAGGAGAATGGCAGAAATCATGCAGTTGAATGAGAGAGAACGATTAAGTAAGACAAAAACACATTCTTTTAACTCTTTCAACATTAATTAACTGTTTCATACTGCTAAATTTTTAGCTCGGAGAATTGGGGGCTTATGGAATCACCCCGGCGTTGGTTTTTCATGGTGCCCTGTGGGTTGAACATTGATGTTGTGTAGTTAGGTTTTTCGGCTGATTTGTAACAGAGTAATTTAAATGCATTTTGCGCATTTAAATTATTGCATAATATTTCCTAATGAAAATTAAGTTTTTATGGTAAATTCTATTTTCAATAATTTCAGAATATTTTAAGTTAGTCATTTCTGGGTTTCTGTTGACAACCACAGTTGCCTAGATATGCATCTTATCATTAATCAGCTTAGATTGTAAACCTGTCGCTAAGAAACTATGGCTTCAGTCGTCTGATAGGTATCCAGCATTAATTGGCTTACCTGTCACATGTTTATTTTAGTGATGATAATAATCAAACTGGACAACTGTCATTTCATCCCAGATAAGATCTAGATATGTTAATTAAGCATTTAAGATAATTGGTATAAACTTTTTCATTGGTTAAAAAGTCTTGATTACTTATAAATTCTGATTGGTCAGGATGATGATCTAGTCCTGCCCCTAAGAAATCTATGTGGTAATTTGATATTAGAATAAGATAGAAACACTTGACTTTTGAGATACCTTTAGGATAGAACAAGTCTTCTTGTAACTTTGAATTAGAGAACAGTCTTTCTTTATAGAACTTGGTGTTAGTCTTTAGATGTTTGTCATCATCTTACTTGGATGTTATTAGAAGTATAATTTGGACTTGAATAAAAGCTTGAACTGCAATCATGGACTTGAGTGAATCTGGCTGCTCCCAGACAGGGAGCAGGCCCCTAAGTTAAAACAATTAATTGAAAGCATGCTGACCGGTGGCGAAAAAGGGAAAAGGGCTGGCCCCAGCTGCTTGAGTTAACAATTCCCCACAGACATTGCTCGAATGGCGGCCGCCCACTGACAACCATCGGTCACAGCTTTTAGTGGAGGAGAATATCCGAGGTAATGATCACGGAAAACCTACGCAAAAGCAAAGTGAATGTGCTTAACGAGATTAAAGTTAAACTGGAACTTTCATGTATTTAATGACGAAATGGAACTTCAACTTTCAATAGACGTTTGTGCATGAGCAGCTCGATGCCATATAAACTTTAGCCAGGAGCCAGGACCCTGAAACAGTGCTATTTTGGACGTGCTAAACCAACCAAAGCCGGAAAACAGAGTCATCCAACAGACGAGAAGCCAAGAAGTTATAGACAGTCTAAATCTATAGAGATTGCAGAACTTTCGTGACATTTTAGCCTAAAAGTGAAGAAAGTGCTAACATTAATTTGGTAAGTGAAATTACAACATTTAGTGCTACTATTGTTTTGCTTGCATTGTGAACAGTTGTACAAATTTATTAATTATTATTTGAAACTAATTTGTGTAAACAGCATTGCGTTTGGAAAATTCATTTATTTGGAAAATAGTCTAATCTATGCAATATTTCCTATATAGATTTTATAACACAGTCAGAAAATTTTTGTTACAAAATTTGAGTAAAAACTTGAATGTGCTAGAAAATATCTATAATTACAAATTTTACATGTCACAAAATTTTGAATCTATAATCTGTTCACTGTTGTTTCACTTACCTATATAAAGAAGTAGTTTTATAAGTTAACACTTTGTAAATTTTAAAAATTAATTTACATTCAAATATGGCTTCGTCAAAATATCAGGCTCCTTGGCAGTGCTCTAAACAGACTTGCTCTTGCATTAAACATGATTGTAAGACCATATCCCCAATTTGTTTAGTGTCTTCACTTGATAAGAATTGTAGATCTGAGAGAGCCGTAGCTTTCAAACAAATGACGCAAAAGCTACAGTTTGTCAGTCAGTCAGACCATCAGTCTAAGGATTCTGGCAGCTGTAACTCTTGTGTATAGGTAGCTTTCAAACAAGTGACGCAAAAGCTACAGTTTGGCAGTCAGTCAGACCATCAGTCTAAGGATTCTGGCAGCTGTAACTCTTGTGTATAGTCACGAGAAAGCTCCTTCTCTATCTGTTGCTCCAGTCATTACATTCACTGAGACAGCACAAAATAAAGAAGACATAAAGCAAAATAAAGAAGAGTCAAAGCAAAATATGGTTAACGTAGAAGACCCAATAAAACAAAATATAGATTTTTTAATTCTGCAAAGGGAGGATAAGTTTTACAAAAACATTTTTGAATTATAAATTAAGGAATACCCTCCCAGGCAGATGATATCAATCAGGCTAAACTTATAGTCACGCAATCAGAGCAATATGAGCTCTCTAAATTCAACATTCTCCTGCATTAATTTTGTACACTCCTAGAACAAAAGGTGTACCAAAAGATGAAAAACTTATGCACGTATATGTGTGAACAACTCCTTCATAATTTTTTTGTTTTTATTTAGATTTCTAAGTTACAGCACAATTCAAGGTTTGTTTTACTCAAAAAGATTTGCTTAAACTGTTCACGAATCATACAATTTTACGTTAGTTTGAAAAAAAAATATTTCAAAGTTTCTGCAACTTTAAAATTTATGTATTTAAGTTAACAATGTTGTTTTCAGAAATGGTTTTCAAAAACAAAGTTTCTAAAGTAAAATTCTAGAAAAATTGTCGGTTAAGGTACAACTGTGTCATATATTGCATGTGAGACATACGGTCCCACTGAATGGTAGTAATTTCACTTTCAGCTCATACATCGATTTAAAAGTGTTGAAATTTCTACAATATGGGTATCCATGGAAGAAGATGAACTACGTGACACTATTAATTGTGTGTTATAGACAATGGACACTGTGCAGAATGAATATATACATTGTGGTATACAGACTGTAGAACAGATAATATACAGATTTAGTTTTGATATGAATGTGATATTATATGACAGTACCATATCTCTTAATTTGGTACTAAATAGTGAAGATATATTGAATGTCCATTCAGCTAATACATTGATTTATTAATAAGCTTTAAATCACATTTGTTCAATGAGACTTGTTATAAGCAGTGGAAAAGTCTTAACTCATATCAAAGATTAGAAGTACATGTACATATTATAGAGAAATGTACAGGTACATTGGATATTTGATATAATTTTATGAGTGTGCATTAGTTAATGCAATTGGGCATTGAAAATTATGCGTTATTTAATGCAACGGGGCATTAAAGAGTTTACTACTTAGTCTGTTCTATTGGAACAAAAAGTTACATTTTAGATTACATGCTTAGAATTTGGTCATAGCATGTATAGTATTTAAATTGGGAACATCTGGTTCGCCAATGTTTACTACATTCAATGTGGCTGAGCAGTGTACAAAGTTGTAGAACGTTTTTAAAGTCAGTTCACACTAACAGTTAAATGTAAGGATTTATCCGTACAGGTGATTCCTGTCGGAGGGTGTTTTATAGTAGATAGAATAAAGTGTAAGTTTAATACGATTTCTGAGATCTATCTACAAAAATAAAGTAGCATTTGCATATATACATATAATACAGTAGTGGTTAAATGGAACCACCTGTATGGCTTATTATCGTACAGTTACATTAAAGGATAAGAATAAGGCCAAAACAAAAATATATTACTTGTAAGTATATGATTATGAATGCATCAGTTCATTGAGACTGTTGTTACATTTAATGTTCGAGGTATTGAGTAAAGTTTGCTTACATAGCAAATTCAATATATTTCTATTTTTAATGTACTAATTATCAGTTAAGATATAAGTCATTAATATAGAAGTTAAAAACAAAATTAAATGTCATTTTTCATAATCATTATGCGAACTAGTAGGAAGAGCTCTCTTGTTAATTTTATATTGTCATTTACATGAATTGTTTATTTATATCAGTAAGGATATAAATAGGAAATAAATACTAATAATGTGTGTATATATTTGAAATGAGTGATTGCAAACATATTGCAGACGTGCATTATAGTTTGTGTTTGAGTGTGTTTACAATTGTTATTTGTTACAAAATAATATAACCACACCGCTGAATTTTTTTCTTGCCATAAATACTTATTATGATTGAGGACAATCATTTTTCCAAGGGGAGGTAAAGTGTAACAGAGTAATTTAAATGCATTTTGCGCATTTAAATTATTGCATAATATTTCCTAATGAAAATTAAGTTTTTATGGTAAATTCTATTTTCAATAATTTCAGAATATTTTAAGTTAGTCATTTCTGGGTTTCTGTTGACAACCACAGTTGCCTAGATATGCATCTTATCATTAATCAGCTTAGATTGTAAACCTGTCGCTAAGAAACTATGGCTTCAGTCGTCTGATAGGTATCCAGCATTAATTGGCTTACCTGTCACATGTTTATTTTAGTGATGATAATAATCAAACTGGACAACTGTCATTTCATCCCAGATAAGATCTAGATATGTTAATTAAGCATTTAAGATAATTGGTATAAACTTTTTCATTGGTTAAAAAGTCTTGATTACTTATAAATTCTGATTGGTCAGGATGATGATCTAGTCCTGCCCCTAAGAAATCTATGTGGTAATTTGATATTAGAATAAGATAGAAACACTTGACTTTTGAGATACCTTTAGGATAGAACAAGTCTTCTTGTAACTTTGAATTAGAGAACAGTCTTTCTTTATAGAACTTGGTGTTAGTCTTTAGATGTTTGTCATCATCTTACTTGGATGTTATTAGAAGTATAATTTGGACTTGAATAAAAGCTTGAACTGCAATCATGGACTTGAGTGAATCTGGCTGCTCCCAGACAGGGAGCAGGCCCCTAAGTTAAAACAATTAATTGAAAGCATGCTGACCGGTGGCGAAAAAGGGAAAAGGGCTGGCCCCAGCTGCTTGAGTTAACAATTCCCCACAGACATTGCTCGAATGGCGGCCGCCCACTGACAACCATCGGTCACAGATTTCTCATGGTTAAATTTTTGGGGTAAGTGTTGTAATGCACTAATACAATATGAAATATTTGTATTAGGAAGCTGATATTTGGAATGGAGGTGCCCTGTGGGTTGAACATTGATGTTGTGCAGTTAAATTTTTAAAAAAAGTTTAAAATTAGTCAAAATTTTACCTGTTGTGGACTGAAATTTCAAAGTTAGTTATGGAGTAAGTGTTGGAATGCACTTATACTACATATTTGCCTTAGTAAAGCTGATATTTGGAAAGGAGGTTCCCTGAAACTTCAAATGGACAATTCAAGTGTCCAAACTAATCACGTCTATTTTTGACTACATAGTGTTGTATTATTAGGTTATTGCAAACTGACAAACAGTGCAGACCCTGATCAGAGAGCTTTTAGGAGCGCTCTGATCTGAGTCTACACTATTTTCATAGGACAAGTATACACTTCACAGATACACTGTTTGCAAAGGACACATAAATGCATCCTTAGGGTTCTAGTTGTTCTAAAGAAACACTCTGCTGATTCAGGGCTGCCATAAGTTGATCATGATCAAAGATTTCTAAATTTTCTATTTTTCAAGTGAGATTACTTAAAGTAGGTTGAACGTAAAGCATAATGCGCCTTAAGACGCATTCTGCTTTACTTTCAACCTGCATGCTTTAAGCTACAATCTTCTTAAGATAAAAATCAGAAGATTTCGGAAAAATCCTAAGAAATGGCAGCCCTGCTGATTTATGTTAAAATATTCTATTAAGGCATTATGCAGGGCTCCAGATAAGGGAGGTATTTCAAAAATTAAATCTTTGATTCTCAATTAAACCCTATGGTGTCACTACTTATTAGAATCGTCTCTTTGAGACGATTCAAATGAGTAATAGCACCATAGGATTTGGTGGTAAAATGAGTAAGAAAGTGTTCAATTTGTTCAATTTACCCCCTCTTATCTGGAGCCCTGGCATTATGATAATGGATGTTATATTGATACAGGACAAGAGGAAATGATGCGTGAGCTTAGTCCTACTGCTATACCAGAATACCTAGACAAGAACAGTGACCGCTTTGATAGGGCATTGTATGAGCATGAGAATGTATGGGGTACCAGGCGGTAACTATGATCAGGTACACACATCGAGTTCCTTTAGGTTTGGGGCTGGAAGGCTATGATTATATTCCCCTCCTAAGTTTTTATTTCCCCTATGTTTTATAATGAATTGTCCTGAAGAAATCAAATTTCTCACATAACTACCCCTGTTTTCTATAGCGAACAACGATGACGAATATTCTTATCTCTAACATGTGTAAGATCACTTGGAGGACGTCACTATAACGTCACTATTTACATGTATAATGGCGTTTTGATGTCAACGGGGTTCCAAAAATGCATATTGCTTAAAAAATAGCTTAAATTGTTGGTAATGTAAGAAAAAGAATCTGTCACTCGTTGATGTTTAAGACAAGTTGATCTCAAACTCGTCTCTTTGACAAATGACTTCTTACAGCAGGCTAAGAATAAAGCAGGAAACTTTTAACCTTTTCTCCATGACATTTTTCTAGTATGGAAGATAGATGACCACTTAGAGTAAGTTAAAAGTGAAGCAGAATGTGCCACTTCATGGCATATTTCTAGTGTTCAAGACAGACGACCACCTAAAGCAGGTTGGAGGTAAAGCAGGATGCGCCTTAACTCATTCAGTCCTAGTGACACATATAAACCTCCTTTACCAAATATGTACCTGTGAAGAGTATACTTGTCCTATGCAAACAGTGAAGTCCCTGATCAGAGCGCTACTGATCAGGGACTTCACAGTTTGTCATTTTGCAATTTATTACAAAGAACAACCCTAAATAGTCTAAAATAGATCAGTCTTTATTGCAAACTGGAATTGTCCATTTGAAATTTCAGGGGATAACGAGTAAAGGCACATTATGCTTAACAGAGCTCCAGATAAGAGTGGGTCAACTTCACAGATCCGACATTTTCTCACTTATTTCAGCATCAATCCCTATGGTGTTACTACTCATTAGAATCGTCTCTTCGAGACGATTCTAATGAGTAGTGACACCATAGGGTTTAAAACAGAAATAAAGATTTTAGTTTTTGAAATACCCCTCTTATCTGGAGCCCTGGCTTAACTTTCAGCCTACTTTAAGCCACCACCTGCCAGCAAATTGGAACCACTTTCTTCAGCAGTGGGATAAATTAAATGAATGAAAAAGGGTTAAGCAGTGGCGTGTTTTAAACCCCATAGTACCTGCCAAAAGCATGGCACCTTTGTACCTCTCTAAAATGGTCAAACTGAAACACAGTTCACTGAATAAATAGTAGTAAGCTACTAGCTGCCGCCTAAATGTTAACCATTATACACTTACCATATGTTGAAAACATTGCAGACCCAGATCAGACAGCTGATCTGGGTCTGCACTGTTTTCTAACAGGGATTGTCTAACATTCATCTGCACTCTTTCAAAAAAAGATCCCCCCAAAACTCTTGTTTTATTAGCCAATGTAATAACCAGATGATGGACCTTCAAAGTGAGTTGAGCTTTATAATATGGTAGTGACTAGGGGTACGTGACCGTACCTCTAATATTTGAAATTAGCGGTACGGTCACGTACCCCTAGCGAGCCCTGTGAGGGTTGACTAGGGGTACGTGAGTCATTTAAACTATGTAGCAACATATTAATTTGCCTGCAGATACGTTTTATTGATGCTAATATTAATAATCTCTCATTTCTACCTTATCTTGTGGATATTTAATGGAGAAAAACAAAGAAACTTCGACAAATATTCCCCACCCAACTTGTTCTCACCGGCAGCGATGAGAATAGATGTATTCCGCATACATGTATTGGGTTAATTATCGTCAGATACGCCCGATATCTGAAAATCCGTGACCAATGTTAAGTTTTTTTCTTAAAATTTTGATTCAATGGTAACTTAATTAATACAATAAGCTTGTAAGAAACTACTGCTGATGTGCCTTCCTAACTTAGGGATGAATATAAAGTGGTAGATCTAAGAAAATAAAAAATATCGAAGCTTCGGCTCCAATCAAGTATCGAAACATGTAAGTTTGCCGGTACCCAAGTTTGCTGGTTAATGACCTACACAAATCAACTCGTAAAACACGTTTGATAACTGATCGCAATTAAACAGTTCATTTATTCTAAACAAGGCTGGTATTGGATATTTATACATGTTTGTAAAAATGTGTGAACGTTCTTTATTCATAGGTATAGTTTTCGCTGCCGTGAAAAAAATGCCGATTGGAAATTATTTTTGGATTAATTTTTTTTTGCTTTTCTGCGTTAAACAGTCAGAATAGAAGGTTGAAATGAGATATTATTAACATTAGCATCGCTATTAACATATCTGCAGACACAATAAAGTGTTGCTATACAGTGTTATGGACTCACGTACCCCTAGTCAACCCTCACAGGGCTCGCTAGGGGTACGTGACCGTACCGCTAATTTCAAATATTAGAGGTATGGTCACGTACCCCTAGTCACTACCTTATAATGTATGAATATTCAGAATGAGAATGTTAGATATATGTTTTGTTTTAGGCTGACAGAAGTGAGACAATGGTGCGTCAGTTTGAGGCTCAGACACTGCAGATAAAAGAGATGAACCAGGAGTTGACAGACTTGAGGCAGACTCTCGGCTACACTCAGAAAGGTAATGGGTTGTTACTCTTTGTCTGTGTGGTACAGATAGTATGGTAAAACCTGTGACAGACTTTATGAGAAACACTAAAAATAAGGCTTATTGATTATATGAAAGACTGGTGACAGATGAAAGCAAGGAGCTTTCTGTTTTCCTTTAACCTTGCTTTAAGCAGCCACCAGCCTTAAACACCTAATAATCAACAGTGAGTTCATGAGTTCTAATGTACAAAGAGTAATTATTGTCTAAAGTTCTCAATGGGGCAAGTTTTTCAAAAGGTATGTCCCTACTTATAAAACCCTATGCTGTCAGGGCCTCCCCTGGGATATTTTTTTTTTTGTTCACCATCACTTTCGCCTAAGGCACATTCTACTTTATTTTCAAACAGGGGTGCGTTCATTAGCGCGGGCGCCACGTGGCGTTTTGAGAAACTCTTGAGTTAGCACTATTGAACGATAAGTTTTCACAAAGCGTTTTGAAAGTTCGCCTAACGAGAAATATAGGTGACTCGCTTGTGTTAGCTAAGCTAACAAAAATGGCGACTAGGGCCCGATTCGCTCGATTCGGGATTTCAAACGGCTGAGGGTTCTGTTTAAGACAGTAGTACCTACCGTCTTTATCGCGAAAACGTGGAAAATATTCCAAATCTATATTTATAGTAATAAATGATCACCGCATGATCCAAAACAAGCGTAATTACATAATTCTTTCCACAATTATAAGTAACTAACAAAGATATATCACTGCAGTGACCATAGCGCAGAGGTTTCGCGTCCGACTACCATATCGTGGGTAGCCGGTTTGAACCTCACAGGACACTATCTTTTTTTTTTTTTTGCCAGTCAGCTTAAAATTGATTATCAGGATTGTCAATAAGTTGCCATTTTAATGCAATGTGTACACGCAAATTTATGCGTTTGGTTGCGTTTAAACGGGAAAGAATAACTTTTTCTCCACTGTACCAATAACTGCTTAACACTTCACTGCCAAGCTTTACGTGCGATTTTACTCCTTCGCCGTTTCATTGCCGTCGGCTTCAATTTTGATGTCTGCAATATCGTTTCAAAGTTAATTTTTAGGCAGTATGACTGACAAAAGTTCAATACGAGTGCCGCATACTTTTTGCAAGTTTTAGCTTAAAAACCCATTCTGATTTAACTTAATTATTAATAAAACAAGTTTGCAAAGTTTGGATCTATAACAGACATCGAATAAATTAAGGTCTTGTTTGGATACAAACTGTTTGACACAACACGATGCTACGTGTCTTCGCTGGTTATTAACGGGAGGAAAAATAGCAAATCGGACAGGCTAATATTTAAATCAGTATGAAAAAAATCAAAATATTAAATTTGTTGGCACGATAATTAAAGAGGTCATGCACTTGCTGTCTCAACTATGTCTCCACTGTTTTTCGATTCAAATTATAATAGATTAAATGACTTTAAATTTCCCCCCTGTAACTTCAAACGGACAATTCCAGTTTCCAATTTAGCCTAGCACACCATAATTATACTAGTTAGGGTTTGTTTTTTCAATATATTCAAATATGAGACAGTGGAGACCCTGACCAGAGGACTCCTTTCAGTCCTTTTGGAGCCCTGTGATTTGAGTCTTCTCTGTTTGCATAGGACAAGTGTACTCTTCACAGATACACTTTTTGCAGAGAACGCCTAAATGCCTGCCTATTGTTTATATAGAGAGATTTATTTTCTTGCTAATTGTTTTTAATTGTTCATATTGATCGTGTTATTGTTGTTAATTATATGATTTGTATGAAATGCTTCTTTGAGGGCCTCACGGTAGATTAGTCTACTGACTAAGTGAGTTACCCTCGTAAAATATAGTCGTTCATTCATTCATTCACACAGTTTGGATCCTGATCAGACGTCGCGTAACACGGCGTCTGATCGGGATCCAAACTGTTGGCAAATGGGGCTTTAAGGGCCATTGGGAGTGAAACATGTTAAAGCATGCTGAAATGCAAGAAAAAGTCTCCAATTAGAAGGTTTCCTTCTTATTATCAGCCTGCTCTAAAATAATAACACTGAAATAAGCAAATAACTTAAAGATTCAAATAATAAAAGCTAATCAATTACTGAAATAAGCAAATGCCTAGCAAATGTCAGCTTAACCCTTTACCCAATAAGGCACATTCTGCTGTACTTTCAGCCTGCTTTAAACTACCAGCTGCTAGACTATATAAAATATTTGTTATTGTAATTGTTCAGGTGGGTATAAACTGGAACTATTTTCTTCAGCGGGGTAATAAATAAGATACGCTAAAAGTAGATTCTATGTGGGAAAGGGTTAAAGCACTCTGACAGTAAATTCATAGAGAATGATTTTGAAATCAACTTGGTTCTTAATACATGTAGTACAAAAACCAGAAATAATACTAAACCTTCCATGTCTGCAGTTAAAAGGTAACTCTACAGTAGAACAATGTGTTTAGACAAATACTACAAAGTACAATACACCCTCTCTACAACAACACCCATGGACTGGGAGACTAAGGCTGTGTGTGTTGTAGGGAAGGAGTTGTTATGGGAGGGGAAAATAAGACTGGGATTACCTTTGCAAACAGCTTGAATCCACATCAGATGCGGCGTAATGCCACGTCTGGTCTTGATTCAAGTTGTGTATCTCTCGTCATTATATATTTATTCTGTCAAAATGTCCATTAATATGTTACTTTGAGTGAAACCAACCGACGACAACTTTAAGCAGAGGATATTGCAGCAATGAAAGCTTAAGACATACTTGGCTTGTTTGGGAAACAGCGGTAAGCATTGTTTTAAATAGGGAATCCTTGTTCAGCGGGCCGTTGTAGGGAGGGAGCACTGTAAAAATCCAAATAATATAGACTGAGAAAACTTCGGAGATGCAGAAAGCTCCTAAATCTCTCTGCATGTTTATGCTATTCACTCAGCTGCCAGATGCCATTATAAGTCACCAGTGTATCTTGTAATTGACGCTTAATATTAGTGGACCTGGCTGTACCTTTTCAGCGTTCGCTTTTAACCCTCTCACTGCTGTGATGTCATTTGCTTTAAAATAATTGTCGTCTGCTTGAATTTCTCAAAAATGAAATTAAGCGTAAATTTTACCTTTAAAAATGGACATGAATTGCCAACAGTTTGGAAAATGATCAGATAGTAAGCTGAAAAATGAACAGAATAAGTTCTCCTTAATTTCAGCACAAAATGTTATGGTGAATCTACACATATGAAACGGCTTAAAAAGACAATACTGATGAAAAGTTACACCAAAATATTTAATGCAAACATATAGAAATTTGGTTTTGAAATACAGTAAAACCTCTCTATTAAGATCTAGAAAGAAGGCTAATTGACTGCATACAAGACAGGTGACAGCTTAAAGCAAAAGGAACGAGGGGAGCTTTCTGTTTTACATGCATTTTGCTTTAAGTAGTCACCTACCTTAAGCACCTGATAATTAGCTCACTTTAGAGGTCATAATAGAGGTTTTACTGTACTGACTACTCCCTTTGATCTGAAGCCCTTATACTAATATAGTGCAGGGCTGCCATTTCTCCGGATTTTTCCTAAATCTTCGGATTTTTTTCTAGAACATAGTAGCTTAAAGCAGGCTGAAAGTAAAGCAGAATGCGCCATAAGGCACATTCTGCTTTACTTTCAGCCTGCTTTAAGCAGCCACGTGTCAACAAAACTAGAAACAGGCGATGGGGAAAAGGTGCAAATTTGGAAATCTTAGGATTTTTCATGTCAACTTATGACAGCCCTGATAGTGAATGTGGCTGATTAATATCTTCAATTTATTCCATCAATGAAGACATGGTTTGGACATGTAAATCACTCTAACGGTGCGATCAAGGCGGTCTGGGACATGCAGATTGAGGGAAGATGTGGGCCAAGACGGCCCAAAATGACATGGAAGACATTGGCACAGAGAGACAGAGGACAGAAGTCGACCCTTGTGATAGGGATGTGTGGAGATATAATATGAGATCTGCTATGCGTGCAGCCAGCCAGCTACCTAGAAGGGGGACCACTGTTATGGATGACGCTCCTGCACCTGCACGTTAATCTAAACAATGATGATGATGATGATGATGATGAAGAAAATTGTTCCACTTTATACAGTCATGAATTTGTAGCATAAGAAATATTTTCTATATCCTAGCTTAAAACAGGCTGAAAGTTAAGCAGAATGCGCCTTCAGTTATTCTGCTCTACTTTTAACCTGCTTTAAGAGATCGACTGTCTTTAAAAATAGAAACAGGCTTTTGGGTAATGGGTTATTAAACAGACTTATCACATAACCTGTGGTCTGGGAGTTGAACCATTATGTAAATATCGTAATCCACTATTGGAATATAGTTCTTTGGGCTCCGGCCCAGTCTGTTCGCCCACAATTAAGCGCTGCATGTAGCGGGTCAACAAATGACGTCATTTGCTATGGCGTAAACGTAAACAAGATAACGTTTTGGTGGAAAATCTATATAGCGGAGGGTCTACAAACTATGACTTCGATCAATTTAATAGGTGCTTAAAATCTCCCTTTCCTGCTCATTATTTATCATTTTTTATAAACTTGTTGACAAAAATGAATATCACGCTCGCCAAGGCTCGCGTCATATCATTTTAGTCAACTCATTTATTAAAAATGATAAATAGTGAGCACTCATACAAGATCCTCTATTTATGAAACCCTCTGTTATTTCAGGTTGGTCTCCTTCAATGTGTCCCAGAGATCTGGTAGAGGTGCTATACAGAGTGATAATGACAGTGACGTTGATCTTATAATCAATGGGTGGTCGTCACAGAGCACGCAGGAGTAAGAGTGCTTCTAGGATCAAAGACTTCAACACAGGGCTCCAGATAAGAGGTAGTTATTTCAACAAATCAAACATTTTCTCACTTATTCAGCATCAAATTCTATGGTGTTACTACTCATTAGAATCGTCTCAAAGAGACGATTCTAATGAGTAGTGACACCATAGGGTTTAATTCATAAATAAAGATTTTAGTTTTTTGAAAAACTGCTCTGTTCAACAGGGATGATGTGTATAATGATATAGACCTCGATGATAATAGTGCTCCTAAAATATCCACAGATTTTACTACAGACGGGGAGGAATCCTCCAACCAGTCAGCTGATATCATAGCGGAGACGAAGTACAGGATGAAAAGTCTGGAGAAAGAGGCCAAGGTGGGTTGATATGTATAGTTGATGCATGTGTTTGAGAACCATTATAGTAGAATTGACAGGTAGTCTTTAAGATGGAAGCTAGTATGGCAAAAAGCTCCTAAAGCAGCTTTCTGCATTTAATTTTGTTCTGTGATAATCATTTACCTGTCTTTATTTCTTAACTCCTTAGCCTATTTCTAGTCTTATGATACATGTTCATGGCTGTACAAATAGGGACTATTTTCTTCAGTGGATGAATACATGAAATGGGCTAAAAGGCGCTTCCATTGGAGAAAAGATTAACTCATTGATCTCTAGTGCCACATATTTACATCTTTCACATTAAACTTTTAATCATTACTAGATTATCGGCTGTGTTCGTTAAGAAAATTGAACAATGCAGATTTAACTTTAGCATATTTCAACTACAGTCTCGAACTCGAACATACCCGTATTTCAAAGTTAAAATATGGGTATGTTCGACTTAACCGAGCATTAATTAATGCAATTCATGTGCCGAACTATCAGATAGTTCGAGTTAAGCGAGTTCGAGATATCGAAGTTCGACTATATCTTTGTTTGTTTGTGCATGCATTTAAACCTTTACCGTTTAGACTGTTTCTAGTGTTGAAGATATGTGACCACTTAAAGCAGATTGAAAGAGTAAAGCAGACTGCGTTTTAAGGCACATTCTGCTTCACTTGCAGTCAACTTTAAGTTACCATCTACTAGAACATAGAAAATATTTCTTATGATACATATTCCTGACTATATGAATTGGAACTATTTCTGTCAGTGGAGGAATAAATTCAACTAAAAAAAGGTGCACATATTTGGTAATGGGTTAACACCTTGGACTACGATCCCCCGCGGTCTGACTAGGGGATTTTTTCTGAATCCCGATGATGTACAGGAATGTTCTTGAGCAAGACATGTACCACGAATTGCTCCTCTCCACCCAGGGGTTAAAATGGGTACCTGTGAAGGGTCTGAGTCGGTACTGCGGCTGCATTTGACTGCAGTTAGCAGTGCTCATAGGCAAGATGGCTCGATGATCAGGGGAGTATATGTACAGTCGGCTGAGCGGTCATTCGGACTGAAAGTAGACTTTAACTTGGTATATTACTTTTTTTTTTTATTACATGTCTTCCATAGACAGTCACTAGCCCTATATCTCTCTCTTCAGAACCTAGAACGAGCTTATGTAGACTTCCACTACCAGGTTACTAACCCATCGTCTTTACCAGAACCATGGCAGCACTCACTGAAGAGGAGTAAATCTGACCACTCAGAACATTCTGGTAAACTAAGTCACACATTTATCTGTCCTCATGCAAACCTATACATCCCTTTACCCCATAGTCTGTATCCAGTTTTGAAGAACTATGACTGTTTAAAGCAGGTTGAAAGCAAAGCAGAATGTGCCTTAAGGCACATTCTGCTTTACTTTCAGCCTGCTTTAAGCCACCATATGCAAGAATATAGAAAATAGTTTCGATGATATATATATTTCATGACTGTATAAATTGGAACTATTTTCTAGAGTGGAGGAAGCAATCAAAGGCATAAAAAGGCATATTTATGGGGTAATGGGTTAACAAACAGTGTACTAATGAATAACACACTTGTGTACTCATTAACAAACAGTGTACTAGAGGATGGTACTCTTGCAATATGCAGTGTGGACCTCCACAGGGCTGCCATAAGTTGATGATGAGAAACTCTAAGATTTCCATATTTTCTGTTTTTCAAGCTCGATTACTTAAATCAGGTTGAAAGTAAAGCAGAAAGGCACATTCTGCTTTACTTTCAGCTTGTTTTAAGCTACCACCTGCTTGGATGAAAATCTGAAGTTTTTGGAAAATTCTGGAAAAATGGCAGCCCTGCAACCCTGAAGAGTCTAAATAGGATATGAATTGAATATAGGGGCCTCTGTGGCCTAGTGGTTACTGTAATACAGTCACTGTGACTTACATCACTAAGCTCCTCATCACTATGGGTTCGAATCCCCGGTCTGGGCATTCGGATTTTTCATGTGGGGAAGCCTTCAAGCTGGCTTGCGGAAGCTGAGGTCGGTGGTTCAACCAAGTTGCTGATTTGTGCCTGAAACAGTGTATAAAGGGCTTCTGGGGTCTTCCTCCACCTGTAATTAGCTGGACCATCAGAATATGACAGAAATACTGTTAAGAGCAACTTAAATTCATAATGATAATAAGTTTGAATTAATACTTGAAGTTTCCAGGGTTAATTAGTTACTTATTAACCCTTAGCCCGCTAAATAAATTGTCGTCTGCTATATTTCTCGTCTGCTTCAAGTTTCAAAGTGCTTCAAAGTTGCTCAAAATTGCTGAAAATGTTGTCCGTATGTCAAACAGCTTGGATCCGGATGAGACGCTGAGTTACTGGGCGTCTCATCCGGATCCAAGCTGTTTGCATATGGAGCTATAGTCGTGAGTGGCAGGCTAAGGGTTAAATGTCCCTGTTGGTCATAACTATGGTCATAACTTAAGAATTGCTGTTTCTGTAATAAAAATGGATATTGTCTTGATTTCTCCACCTTCAACTATTCCCATGCTCATAAAGCATTGAGTTGAGTCTGAGATTGTTCTCAACTCATTGATTGGTCAGATTTGAGCATTCTTCTCAGATCAGACCAATCAAAAGCTTAAAAAAGCATGAACCCAGGCTTATTATGTAAACTCTTGGAGGAAACATATTACACATGCATGTACAAATACTCTTTGTTTATCATATTTGAGCCACATGCAAGGCAGAGCATAGCTGTCATTATATGTGACTGTTTAACTCTTTACCTGATAGCCTATTTCTAGTATTGAATATAGGTGACCACTTAAAGCAGGTTGAAAGTAAAGCAGAATGCGCCATAAGGCGCATTCTGCTTTACTTTCAGCCTGCTTTAAGCTTCCATGTGCTAGAATATAGAAAATGTTCCCTATACTATATATTCATGACGGATTAAATTGGAACTATTTTCTTGAGCGGAGGAATAAACTGAATACGCTAAAAGGCGTTTCTATTGGGGAAAGGGTTAAACAGGACTCCAAATAAGAGGGAGTACATGTAAACATATTTTACTTCCTATCTGCACTATACCCTATGGCGTGACTTCTCATAAGAATTGTCTCTTCGATATGATTCTAATGAATAGGTCACACCACAGATTTTGGTGCAGAAATAAAGATTTTAGCTTTTGGAATACCCCCTTATCATGAGCCGTGTGTTGTAAGCCCATTTATCTAAACTTATGCTTATACAATCATGAACATGCACCAAAAGAAATATTTTCTATATCTTAGCAGATGATAGCTTAAAGCAGGCTGAAAGTAAAGCAGAATGCGCCTTAATGCGCATTCTGCTTTATTTTCAACCTACTGTAAGTGATCAACTATTTTCAGTACTAGAAACAAGCTAGGGAGTAAAGGGTTAAAATCATGCAACTGGTTATGAATATGGATTTCAGGACGTTTCGCTACCTGGATTTTCGCCACCCTATCGTGTTCGCCACCTTGTGGCTTTCACACCTGGTCTTTTCGCTACCCAGTTGTTTTCGCTACCTTGATTTATTTTTCACACCCCTTATTTACTAATTTGTAGGCGCCTATTGTCCATATAATGGACTTTAATTTACTGGTCTGGATCCAAACTAATGTACGGATTATTTATTTGAATCCACACTAACGTACAAATATAAAAATCAAGAATTGACTAATTATTTGCAGAGTGGATACGCGTACGCTGCATAAGAGATCTTTTATTTATTGATCTGGATCCAAACCAATTGAATAGACTTTTATTTACTGATCTGGGTCCAAACCATGGAGAAATTCTGTAATTTCTCCATGGTCCAAACTTAGGTATGGAAAGTAGAAGAGGTGGGTTTTTACTAATCTGGATCCACACTAAAGGGCAGATGTAAAAATCTTGATTTGACGAATTATTTACACAGACGACACGCGTCCACACACTATATCTTTTATTAACCCAAGCGAAATGAATAGACTTTTATTTACTGATCTGGATCCAAACTTATATATGGAAATTTGAAGAAGTTTTATTTACGTAACTAGTTACACACTTACTGATAGGAATAAAATCAAATTTTGATGAATAATTAGCACATGTGTCAGCATAAGAGGTATTTGATTTATTGATCTGGATCCAAACGCCTTTACATAAGGGAAATTTAATAATCTTAGGTCCAAACTTACGGACAGAAAGAAATCATTTTTATTTACGAAACATTAATTGTGCGGATGATCCCTCCTTATCCACATCATATTTTTTCGTATATATTAATCTCGATCCAAAGCAATGGATCGCCATATAAGTGATTTTCAATATATAATCTGGATCCACCCTAATGGACAGATGTTATTTCAAATTTGAAGAAATATTTGCACATGAATTCAAAAGTGAATGGTAAAGATGTCCTTAGGTTTGCCATTTATATACTTTTTTCCATTTTTTCAATTAAAACGTACGATAAACATATACTGTTGTAGCTACATATCTGCAAAAACAACTTCTGCAATCATTGATGTGCACGATTGTCGGCAACTTATGAGAATTTAATTACGGATGAGAATTTAATAACGGTTACGAGTACTTAATTTAGATCTACATCTCAGCAAACAATACAAATTCAAGTTCTTTATTTCAGCTTTAAGTAAAGTACTTTGCTTCTAGCCATATAAGGTACAAATTATTAATACATAATTTTTCTTTCGTTAGTTTTCACACTTTTTAAAACATGTGTGCTTGAAGTAGCGCCTTTTACAATTGACAACTGTTAATTTCATTTTTAACTACAAATTTCAGATCATTAAACTTCTTTAAATTAATAATTTACTTCATATATAGTATAAAAGTATAGGAAAATATCTTTCATATAGACCTAAGGGTAAAGGAACCGATCAATATATATTGGGGGTAGCAAAAATGTACGGGTGGCGAAACGTCCAGAGTAAAAACCCGCTAGGTAGCGAACTGACAGGCGCGAACACAACAGGGTAGCGAAACGTCCAGTATCCTGAATATGTACCAAAATAAATATTTTCTTTATCCTAGCAGATGTTTGCTTAAACTTTTCAAGCAGGCTGAAAGTAAATCAGAATGAGCCTTAAGGTGCATTCTGCTTTACTTTCAGACTGCTTGAACTGACCACCTGTCAAATTAGAAATTGGCTATTGGGTAATGTATTAAGTTTTCTGGACTCTTTGTTGAATTGGTTATTAAATTGTTACTGAGGTTTCTAATTAACTCTTTGATCCCTAATCACGCATATATGCGTCATTTGCAAACAGCGTACCTGTGAGGAGTACACTTGTCTTATGCAAACAGTGTAGACCCTGATCAGAGGGCTCCTTAAGGAGCCCTCTGATCAGGGTCTACACTGTTTGTCATTTAGACATATAGTGTAAATATCAACCCTAAAAAGGCAAAAATGGACTGGACTAAATTGAAAACTAGAATTGTCCATTTGAGGTTTCAGGGAGGAAAGGGTTAAATGTTTTAAATGTTACAGGTAGTAGAGGAAAGCATGTAGCTCCCCCAACAGCCAGCCCTATTGCCAGTCGACCCATGTCCTCAACCCCCTATCAACAGCCCCTAGCAGGTTCTATGGGAGATGGGGATCTCGGCACAGGTAAATTACATTGCAGCATAGACAGGCAGTTTTAGGGGCCTTCGTGGCCTAGTGGTAAAGTCTATGTGACTTACTTAACTAATCTCTTCACCGCTGTGAGTTCAAATCTCAGTCTGGTCGTTCGGATTTTTCATGATGGGAAGCCATCCAGCTGGCTTGCGGAAGGTTGGGGGTTCTACCCAGTTGCAAATTTTTGCCTGAAACAATGCATAAAGGGTTTTTGGGGTCTTCCTTCACCTGGAATTAGCTGGACGTCTGGATATGACTGAAATACTGTTGAAAGCGATGTAAAATCATAACAAATCAAAGAGTCAGTTTATTGTTAATTGAAGGTGAACTGCTAGATAATACACCCGATATTACCTGACCTTGATTTCACCATGACCTAAGTTTGGCTCAAATTAAAAATCTGTTCTCAAGCATACAACACAATAGGGACTATTTTAGTGAAATGCCTGGCTTAATCGAGGGAGTTACTCCCCTTGAAAAATAAGCCGATAGCGACTTTCCAGCAAGAAGCCATCAGTTTAGGTTACATAGAATATATAACGAATTTTTTTTGTAACTGCAATAAAACCATTATTGTTCAAATCACAATATCCGCCCCGTTATGAGTTGAATGGTCTAAATCTACACTTTATGATGGTATATTTTGTTTTAAGATAATATTTCATCTTCAACAGTATTTTTTTGATTATTTAAACAGTAAAGTGCTGCCTATATATTCTTATACGAATATGCAAAAAAGTGGGAGTGGTGTACCTTTCTTGGATCTTAAAAGCAATTTATTTATCAAAATCAAATATCCGCCCCGTTATGGGTAAATTGAGAAAACATTGCTCTTTCTAATGATATAAATTTCAGAAAAATAGATTAGTGTCTTGTACAGTATTTTTTAAGTTGAATTACACTATATTTCATGATTTCAAGCTGTTACACTCGTTAATCCTACGGAAATTACCGACCATAGCATTATCATCGGGTGACCCCCTGGTGCGTTTAATTGCGCGGTATCATAAAACTGCCATGGGGAAGGATATATTATCTGTCCTGTATTGAAATAAAGGGAGAAAACCACAATGCGTATTTCGGCTTCTTTACTAGGTCTTTAAGGGACGCAATCCAGTGATTTTGCTAAAAATAGTCCCTAATGGAAGGAGAGGGAGCAGTGAACATTGTAAAACTTCCCTTAGTATTTATAATGAAATAGTGAATACCCTACCTATACGTCTGTTTGAAAAAATGGCTGTTTTCGTCTTGCAGTTATGAAACGTATTGAATTGTTGTTCATTTCAAACCAAATTGACGTCTATGTATTTGCTTTTAGTGGTTATAAAAGTACATGGCCTCTCAGGGTTGTATTTTCTACGGAGACTTTGTTTGATTGGTGTAAATAAATACCATATAACTCCTCTATTACGACCACTAAAAGGAAGGTCAGTGGCTTGTATGAATGACATGTTTCAGCTTAACGCAATACGAAATCAAAAGAGAAAGCTCCTAAAGGTTCCTACTTTCACCCTGCGTTAAGTAGCCAGCTGTTATGCATGACATAATTCATTGGTCGTAATATAGGGGGTTTACTGTATGTAATTGACATATGTGGTATCCGTTCTGCTTTTCTAAGGAGATAAGAGTAGGTGGCAAATATATATGACACTACACCCCTGTAAGCACCTGCAAGTTGACCCTTAAGTTATTTTGCTGTAAAATCGTGTGCTTTGAAGTTATCGTCTGTAAAATGTGTTGAATGTAGATTTATACATTTTTGAATTAAACAAATCAAAAGACGAGTATCAAGCAGCTTTGATCCAAAGAAGACGCCGAGTTACGTGACGTCTGATCTGGAACCAAACTTTTTGCAAAAACCAGCAAAGTCGCGATACAGCAGACAAAGGATTGAAATCGTCTCCACAGACATATCTAAAATTAGCAATGTATATCGCAGTTGCTTTTGCGCATTGAATACTAACGTGGCTGTATGAGAAAAATTCAAAATCTAATGTTTCCAGTTGAATGCCGCTTATAATAATGGCCTGTTTAACCGTTCATCCCTAATGACACTTAATACGACATGCACTCTGTATTTGGAGGACGGATATAATCGGCGTTTCAACGTGATAGTTTAGTTTAAACAATATTTTATTCAGAAGAAAAGGATTGGACAACAGGCAAAGCCTATGTGAGTCCTCTCCAAACGTGTTAACTACATTCTCTGCATTACCCCGAATACACTAGTAATTTGTATATAGTTTGGATCCTGATCAGACTCCGCGAAGCGCGTATACCGAGTAGGACAATTGCACTCCTTATGATTACACTGTATTTAAGGACAAGCTGTTTGACGCTGTTTGCCACTTGTTTTGAAACGGCATTGCAGACAGTTATATTGATGCAGACGACAATTTGGCAGAAAAAGGGGGGGGGGGGGGGGGAGTAAAAACCTCACGATAAATTTATCATGAAAGGGAGAAATAGTGTGGAAACTGATCAGATACCGTGATTCTGAGAATAGCCCTTCCACTCTCAAAAAAGTCATCAAGTACAATTGCAAATAGTTTTGATCCAGATCAAAACTGCCTGCCACTTGTTTTGAAATAACGTCAGATATACAGCCTTAATTCTAACTTTGAAACGACATTGTAGAAAGTAATATTGAAGCAGACGACAATTTGGCGGTAAAGGGGTTAAAAACCTCACGATAAATTTGATCATGAAAAGGAGAAATAGTGTGGATACTGCTCAGATACCGTGATTCTGAGAATAGCCCTTCCGCTCTCAAAAAAGTCATAAAGCACAATTGCAAACAGTTTTGATCCTGATCAGACGCCGCCTGACGCGGCGTTTGATCAGGATCAAAACTGGTTGCCACTTGTTTGAAATAACGTCAGATAAACTGCCTTATCTCTTACTTTGAAACGACATTGTAGAAAGTAATATTGAAGCAGACGACAATTTGGCGGTAAAGGGGTTAAAAACCTCACGATAAATTTGATCATGAAAAGGAGAAATAGTGTGGATACTGCTCAGATACCGTGATTCTGAGAATAGCCCTTCCGCTCTCAAAAAAGTCATAAAGCACAATTGCAAACAGTTTTGATCCTGATCAGACGCCGCCTGACGCGGCGTTTGATCAGGATCAAAACTGGTTGCCACTTGTTTGAAATAACGTCAGATACACTGCCTTATCTCTAACTTTGAAACGACATTGTAGAAAGTAATATTGAAGCAGACGACAATTTGGCGGTAAAGGGGTTAAAAACCTCACGATAAATTTGATCATGAAAAGGAGAAATAGTGTGGATACTGCTCAGATACCGTGATTCTGAGAATAGCCCTTCCGCTTTCAAAAAAGTCATAAAGCACAATTGCAAACAGTTTTGATCCTGATCAGACGCCGCCTGACGCGGCGTTTGATCAGGATCAAAACTGGTTGCCACTTGTTTGAAATAACGTCAGATATACTGCCTTATCTCTAACTTTGAAACGACATTGTAGAAAGTAATATTGAAGCAGACGACAATTTGGCGGTAAAGGGGTTAAAAACCTCACGATAAATTTGATCATGAAAAGGAGAAATAGTGTGGATACTGCTCAGATACCGTGATTCTGAGAATAGCCCTTCCGCTCTCAAAAAAGTCATAAAGCACAATTGCAAACAGTTTTGATCCTGATCAGACGCCGCCTGATGCGGCGTTTGATCAGGATCAAAACTGGTTGCCACTTGTTTGAAATAACGTCAGATATACAGCCTTATCTCTAACTTTGAAACGACATTGTAGAAAGTAATATTGAAGCAGACGACAATTTGGCGGTAAAGGGGTTAAAAACCTCACGATAAATTTGATCATGAAAAGGAGAAATAGTGTGGATACTGCTCAGATACCGTGATTCTGAGAATAGCCCTTCCGCTCTCAAAAAAGTCATAAAGCACAATTGCAAACAGTTTTGATCCTGATCAGACGCCGCCTGACGCGGCGTTTGATCAGGATCAAAACTGGTTGCCACTTGTTTGAAATAACGTCAGATATACTGCATTATCTCTAACTTTGAAACGACATTGTAGAAAGTGATATTGAAGCAGACGACAATTTGGCAGTAAAGGGGTTAAAAACCTCACGATAAATTTGATCATGAAAGATATATATAGTGTGGGTACTGATCAGACACCGTGATGCTGAGACTAGCCCTTCCAATCTCAATAACGTCAGAAAGCGCATTTGCAAACTGTTTTAATCCTGATCAGACGCCGCGTAACGCGGCGTTTGATCAGGATCAAAACTGTTTACCACTTGTTTTGAAATGACGTCAGTTATACTGCCTTTATTCTAACTTTGAAGCGACATTGCATACAGAAATATTGAATCAGACGACAATTTGGCGTGGAAGGGGATGGGGGGGTGATAAATCTCACGATCAATATGATTCTGAAAGGGAGAAATAGTGTGGGTACTGATCAGACACCGTGATTCTGAGAATAGCCCTTCGACTCTCAATAACGTCATAAAACGCATTTGCAAACAGTTGTGATCCTGATCAGACGCCGCGTAACATTGCATACAGTAATATTGAAGCAGACGACAATTTGGCGTTGAATGGGTAAAAAGCCTCACGATAAATTTGATCATGAAAGGGAAAAATAGTGTGGATACTGATCAGACACCGTGATTCTGAGAATCCCAATTGTTTGACATTAGTTTTCATCAAATAAAACCTAGCCTTTCTGTTATTGGGGTATATTGACGCTGTTTAAAAACAGTATACATGTATACCCTGTTCAGACAGCTCCTTGAGTGGTCTAATAAGGGTCTATACTGCATTCTTGTAGGATTTCTCTGACATGAGTCTTCACTTACTCCTCCAGATTTTTTCCTTAATTCATTATCCAATGTTACTCAGCCTCCGATCTGGGTCCGATCTGTTTGTAAATACAAGTGAAAACGTACTCATCAGTGATGGTTTCATGGAGCCGAGTTGTCAGCCTCCAATAGGGACTATTTTAGTGAAATGCCTGGCTTAATCGAGGGAGTTACTCCCCTTGAAAAATAAGCCGATAGCGACTTTCCAGCAAGAAGCCATCAGTTTAGGTTACATAGAATATATAACGAATTTGTTTTGTAACTGCAATAAAACCATTATTGTTCAAATCACAATATCCGCCCCGTTATGAGTTGAATGGTCTAAATCTACACTTTATGATGGTATATTTTGTTTTAAGATAATATTTCATCTTCAACAGTATTTTTTTGATTATTTAAACAGTAAAGTGCTGCCTATATATTCTTATATAGGTCGTTTGCAGTTCAAAAAAACACGATAAATCTTAGATAATTTTAAAACTGGTGAACGTATTTAAATGAAAGTTTGCATACACTTATGATGTGCCTATACCAACTCTGACAAGGAAATTCAGAATTTTTGATAGTCTGACTAAAAACTTTTCTTCTTTGTTTTATATAAATTTTGTGTCACTGAAAATGGTCAATTACGTGGGGTGTTATTGGCTATTACCTTGATCAAGTTTGTTTATATGGGAGAATATCTCCAGGTAAAATCTCGTGCTAGTTGCTTCTGTCTGAAAGGTGAATCCCGTTCTGATATAGGTTGTTTAGTTGTACAAATGTAAGTGTGAGGCCCCATTACATTTTACTATGCTAAATCCATGAACTCTTCACCAGGAATAAAGAGCATTGCATTACTTTTCAAAATGAAGCTCTAACATTTCTACATACAGTGGAGAATCTGTTATTCTGACGTCATTAGTGACGCCATACAGTGGAGAATCTGTTATTCTTTCCCGTTTAAACGCAAACGTACGCAAACGCAAAGCACTAAAACGTAGAAAAGAACAACTTTTGGACAATTCTGATAATTCTTGTTTATCTTGGTGGCAAAGGTTTTGAGCCTGATCAGACGCCGGGTTACCCGGCGTCTGATCTGGCTCCAAACTGTTTGCACTGCAAATAATAGTTTTAGGGTAAACGCGTTTATTGGGAAAGAATAACAGATTCTCCACTGTAAGAGAAAGTAAATTGAACAAGTCCAACATTTTCTCACTCGTTTCCTCACCAAATCCTATGATGTGACTACTCATCAAGACGATTCTAATGATCAAGTAGTTACACCATAGGGCTTAATTCAGAAATAAAGATTTTAGTTCTGGAAATACTCCCCTTATCTGGAGCCCTGATAATATGTATCAGTGTTCAAGTTGTTTGCAGTATGTTTACGTTACGTTTTGTTTCCTTTTAACGAAAAAATAATAAAGGTTTACGATCTGCTCTGGAAACATTCTGTTGAAAATTTGATAATGGTAAGTTTGTGTAGATCGTCTAGTATGAACATGTCTCTTCTACTAATTATCACATTTAGTTGTTTTGCGTTTTGTTGATAAAACTTTTATATGAGTGGCACATGGTTCGTATTCCTATTTAGATACGATATGGCTCCGTTGTCCGATCAGGATCCAACATATTCGCAAATGACAGTATGGTCGGTTATTACGTTTAAAACGTACCCCAGTCAGTGCCTCGTTCGGTTAGTTGTAAACCGCTATGGTATGGCCATGGCTTAACGGTGAGGCGTTACCGGGTCGTGAAAGATAGGCTGTTGAATAACTTGAAATCACCCTTCGGAAAAGTGTCCCTTAGAAGTGTAAACTTTATATAGAAGTTATGAATAAAACTTTTTTATTACGAAGAGAAAAAAATTGTTCTTTTTTGTCAGAGTTGGTATAGGTATATCATAAATCTATGCAAAATTTCATTTGACTTCGTTGTCTTGTTGTGGAAATATTTGAAAATTGTCGTGTTTTTTTGAACTGCAAACGACCTATACGAATATGCAAAAAAGTGGGAGTGGTGTACCTTTCTTGGATCTTAAAAGCAATTTATTTATCAAAATCAAATATCCGCCCCGTTATGGGTAAATTGAGAAAACATTGCTCTTTCTAATGATATAAATTTCAGAAAAATAGATTAGTGTCTTGTACAGTATTTTTTAAGTTGAATTACACTATATTTCATGATTTCAAGCTGTTACACTCGTTAATCCTACGGAAATTACCGACCATAGCATTATCATCGGGTGACCCCCTGGTGCGTTTAATTGCGCGGTATCATAAAACTGCCATGGGGAAGGATATATTATCTGTCCTGTATTGAAATAAAGGGAGAAAACCACAATGCGTATTTCGGCTTCTTTACTAGGTCTTTAAGGGACGCAATCCAGTGATTTTGCTAAAAATAGTCCCTAATGGAAGGAGAGGGAGCAGTGAACATTGTAAAACTTCCCTTAGTATTTATAATGAAATAGTGAATACCCTACCTATACGTCTGTTTGAAAAAATGGCTGTTTTCGTCTTGCAGTTATGAAACGTATAGAATTGTTGTTCATTTCAAACCAAATTGACGTCTATGTATTTGCTTTTAGTGGTTATAAAAGTACATGGCCTCTCCGGGTTGTATTTTCTACGGAGACTTTGTTTGATTGGTGTAAATAAATACCATATAACTCCTCTATTACGACCACTAAAAGGAAGGTCAGTGGCTTGTATGAATGACATGTTTCAGCTTAACGCAATACGAAATCAAAAGAGAAAGCTCCTAAAGGTTCCTACTTTCACCCTGCGTTAAGTAGCCAGCTGTTATGCATGACATAATTCATTGGTCGTAATATAGGGGGTTTACTGTATGTAATTGACATATGTGGTATCCGTTCTGCTTTTCTAAGGAGATAAGAGTAGGTGGCAAATATATATGACACTACACCCCTGTAAGCACCTGCAAGTTGACCCTTAAGTTATTTTGCTGTAAAATCGTGTGCTTTGAAGTTATCGTCTGTAAAATGTGTTGAATGTAGATTTATACATTTTTGAATTAAACAAATCAAAAGACGAGTATCAAGCAGCTTTGATCCAAAGAAGACGCCGAGTTACGTGACGTCTGATCTGGAACCAAACTTTTTGCAAAAACCAGCAAAGTCGCGATACAGCAGACAAAGGATTGAAATCGTCTCCACAGACATATCTAAAATTAGCAATGTATATCGCAGTTGCTTTTGCGCATTGAATACTAAAGTGGCTGTATGAGAAAAATTCAAAATCTAATGTTTCCAGTTGAATGCCGCTTATAATAATGGCCTGTTTAACCGTTCATCCCTAATGACACTTAATACGACATGCACTCTGTATTTGGAGGACGGATATAATCGGCGTTTCAACGTGTTAGTTTAGTTTAAACAATATTTTATTCAGAAGAAAAGGTTTGGACAACAGGCAAAGCCTATGTGAGTCCTCTCCAAACGTGTTAACTACATTCTCTGCATTACCCCGAATACACTAGTAATTTGTATATAGTTTGGATCCTGATCAGACTCCGCGAAGCGCGTATACCGAGTAGGACAATTGCACTCCTTATGATAACACTGTATTTAAGGACAAGCTGTTTGCCACTTGTTTTGAAACGGCATTGCAGACAGTTATATTGATGCAGACGACAATTTAGCAGAAAAAGGGGGGGGGGGGGGGGGAGTAAAAACCTCACGATAAATTTATCATGAAAGGGAGAAATAGTGTGGAAACTGATCAGATGCCGTGATTCTGAGAATAGCCCTTCCACTCTCAAAAAAGTCATAAAGTACAATTGCAAATAGTTTTGATCCAGATCAAAACTGCCTGCCACTTGTTTTGAAATAACGTCAGATATACAGCCTTAATTCTAACTTTGAAACGACATTGTAGAAAGTAATATTGAAGCAGACGATAATTTGGCGGTAAAGGGGTTAAAAACCTCACGATAAATTTGATCATGAAAAGGAGAAATAGTGTGGATACTGCTCAGATACCGTGATTCTGAGAATAGCCCTTCCGCTCTCAAAAAAGTCATAAAGCACAATTGCAAACAGTTTTGATCCTGATCAGACGCCGCCTGACGCGGCGTTTGATCAGGATCAAAACTGGTTGCCACTTGTTTGAAAAAACGTCAGATATACTGCATTATCTCTAACTTTGAAACGACATTGTAGAAAGTAATATTGAAGCAGACGACAATTTGGCAGTAAAGGGGTTAAAAACCTCACGATAAATTTGATCATGAAAAGGAGAAATAGTGTGGATACTGCTCAGATACCGTGATTCTGAGAATAGCCCTTCCGCTCTCAAAAAAGTCATAAAGCACAATTGCAAACAGTTTTGATCCTGATCAGACGCCGCCTGACGCGGCGTTTGATCAGGATCAAAACTGGTTGCCACTTGTTTGAAATAACGTCAGATATACTGCCTTATCTCTAACTTTGAAACGACATTGTAGAAAGTAATATTGAAGCAGACGACAATTTGGCGGTAAAGGGGTTAAAAACCTCACGATAAATTTGATCATGAAAAGGAGAAATAGTGTGGATACTGCTCAGATACCGTGATTCTGAGAATAGCCCTTCCGCTCTCAAAAAAGTCATAAAGCACAATTGCAAACAGTTTTGATCCTGATCAGACGCCGCCTGACGCGGCGTTTGATCAGGATCAAAACTGGTTGCCACTTGTTTGAAATAACGTCAGATATACTGCCTTATCTCTAACTTTGAAACGACATTGTAGAAAGTAATATTGAAGCAGACGACAATTTGGCGGTAAAGGGGTTAAAAATCTCACGATAAATTTGATCATGAAAAGGAGAAATAGTGTGGATACTGCTCAGATACCGTGATTCTGAGAATAGCCCTTCCGCTCTCAAAAAAGTCATAAAGCACAATTGCAAACAGTTTTGATCCTGATCAGACGCCGCCTGACGCGGCGTTTGATCAGGATCAAAACTGGTTGCCACTTGTTTGAAATAACGTCAGATATACTGCATTATCTCTAACTTTGAAACGACATTGTAGAAAGTGATATTGAAGCAGACGACAATTTGGCGGTAAAGGGGTTAAAAACCTCACGATAAATTTGATCATGAAAGATATATATAGTGTGGGTACTGATCAGACACCGTGATGCTGAGACTAGCCCTTTCAATCTCAATAACGTCAGAAAGCGCATTTGCAAACTGTTTTAATCCTGATCAGACGCCGCGTAACGCGGCGTTTGATCAGGATCAAAACTGTTTACCACTTGTTTTGAAATGACGTCAGTTATACTGCCTTTATTCTAACTTTGAAGCGACATTGCATACAGAAATATTGAATCAGACGACAATTTGGCGTGGAAGGGGATGGGGGGGGGGTGAAAAATCTCACGATCAATAGATTCTGAAAGGGAGAAATAGTGTGGGTACTGATCAGACACCGTGATTCTGAGAATAGCCCTTCGACTCTCAATAACGTCATAAAACGCATTTGCAAACAGTAAATGACGTCAGTTATACTGCCTTTATTCTAACTTTGAAGCGACATTGCATACAGTAATATTGAAGCAGACGACAATTTGGTGTTGAATGGGTAAAAAGCCTCACGATAAATTTGATCATGAAAGGGAAAAATAGTGTGGATACTGATCAGACACCGTGATTCTGAGAATCCCAATTGTTTGACATTAGTTTTCATCAAATAAAACCTAGCCTTTCTGTTATTGGGGTATATTGACGCTGTTTAAAAACAGTATACATGTATACCCTGTTCAGACAGCTCCTTGAGCGGTCTAATAAGGGTCTATACTGCATTCTTGTAGGATTTCTCTGACATGAGTCTTCACTTACTCCTCCAGATTTTTTCCGTAATTCATTATCCAATGTTACTCAGCCTCCGATCTGGGTCCGATCTGTTTGTAAATACAAGTGAAAACGTACTCATCAGTGATGGTTTCATGGAGCTGAGTTGTCAGCCTCCAATAGGGACTATTTTAGTGAAATGCCTGGCTTAATCGAGGGAGTTACTCCCCTTGAAAAATAAGCCGATAGCGACTTTCCAGCAAGAAGCCATCAGTTTAGGTTACATAGAATATATAACGAATTTGTTTTGTAACTGCAATAAAACCATTATTGTTCAAATCACAATATCCGCCCCGTTATGAGTTGAATGGTCTAAATCTACACTTTATGATGGTATATTTTGTTTTAAGATAATATTTCATCTTCAACAGTATTTTTTTGATTATTTAAACAGTAAAGTGCTGCCTATATATTCTTATATAGGTCGTTTGCAGTTCAAAAAAACACGATAAATCTTAGATAATTTTAAAACTGGTGAACGTATTTAAATGAAAGTTTGCATACACTTATGATGTGCCTATACCAACTCTGACAAGGAAATTCAGAATTTTTGATAGTCTGACTAAAAACTTTTATTCTTTGTTTTATAAAAATTTTGTGTCACTGAAAATGGTCAATTACGTGGGGTGTTATTGGCTATTACCTTGATCAAGTTTGTTTATATGGGAGAATATCTCCAGGTAAAATCTCGTGCTAGTTGCTTCTGTCTGAAAGGTGAATCCCGTGCTGATATAGGTTGTTTAGTTGTACAAATGTAAGTGTGAGGCCCCATTACATTTTACTATGCTAAATCCATGAACTCTTCACCAGGAATAAAGAGCATTGCATTACTTTTCAAAATGAAGCTCTAACATTTCTACATACAGTGGAGAATCTGTTATTCTGACGTCATTAGTGACGCCATACAGTGGAGAATCTGTTATTCTTTCCCGTTTAAACGCAAACGTACGCAAACGCAAAGCACTAAAACGTAGAAAAGAACATCTTTTGGACAATTCTGATAATTCTTGTTTATCTTGGTGGCAAACAGTTTTGAGCCTGATCAGACGCCAGGTTACCCGGCGTCTGATCTGGCTCCAAACTGTTTGCACTGCAAATAATAGTTTTAGGGTAAACGCGTTTATTGGGAAAGAATAACAGATTCTCCACTGTAAGAGAAAGTAAATTGAACAAGTCCAACATTTTCTCACTCGTTTCCTCACCAAATCCTATGATGTGACTACTCATCAAGACAATTCTAATGATCAAGTAGTTACACCAAAGGGCTTAATTCAGAAATAAAGATTTTAGTTCTGGAAATACTCCCCTTATCTGGAGCCCTGATAATATGTATCAGTGTTCAAGTTGTTTGCAGTATGTTTACGTTACGTTTTGTTTCCTTTTAACGAAAAAATAATAAAGGTTTACGATCTGCTCTGGAAACATTCTGTTGAAAATTTGATAATGGTAAGTTTGTGTAGATCGTCTAGTATGAACATGTCTCTTCTACTAATTATCACATTTAGTTGTTTTGTGTTTTGTTGATAAAACTTTTATATGAGTGGCACATGGTTCGTATTCCTATTTAGATACGATATGGCTCCGTTGTCCGATCAGGATCCAACATATTCGCAAATGACAGTATGGTCGGTTATTACGTTTAAAACGTACCCCAGTCAGTGCCTCGTTCGGTTAGTTGTAAACCGCTATGGTATGGCCATGGCTTAACGGTGAGGCGTTACCGGGTCGTGAAAGATAGGCTGTTGAATAACTTGAAATCACCCTTCGGAAAAGTGTCCCTTAGAAGTGTAAACTTTATATAGAAGTTATGAATAAAACTTTTTTATTACGAAGAGAAAAAAATTGTTCTTTTTTGTCAGAGTTGGTATAGGTATATCATAAATCTATGCAAAATTTCATTTGACTTCGTTGTCTTGTTGTGGAAATATTTGAAAATTGTCGTGTTTTTTTGAACTGCAAACGACCTATACGAATATGCAAAAAAGTGGGAGTGGTGTACCTTTCTTGGATCTTAAAAGCAATTTATTTATCAAAATCAAATATCCGCCCCGTTATGGGTAAATTGCTCTTTCTAATGATATAAATTTCAGAAAAATAGATTAGTGTCTTGTACAGTATTTTTTAAGTTGAATTACACTATATTTCATGATTTCAAGCTGTTACACTCGTTAATCCTACGGAAATTACCGACCATAGCATTATCATCGGGTGACCCCCTGGTGCGTTTAATTGCGCGGTATCATAAAACTGCCATGGGGAAGGATATAGTATCTGTCCTGTATTGAAATAAAGGGAGAAAACCACAATGCGTATTTCGGCTTCTTTACTAGGTCTTTAAGGGACGCAATCCAGTGATTTTGCTAAAAATAGTCCCTAATGGAAGGAGAGGGAGCAGTGAACATTGTAAAACTTCCCTTAGTATTTATAATGAAATAGTGAATACCCTACCTATACGTCTGTTTGAAAAAATGGCTGTTTTCGTCTTGCAGTTATGAAACGTATTGAATTGTTGTTCATTTCAAACCAAATTGACGTCTATGTATTTGCTTTTAGTGGTTATAAAAGTACATGGCCTCTCCGGGTTGTATTTTCTACGGAGACTTTGTTTGATTGGTGTAAATAAATACCATATAACTCCTCTATTACGACCACTAAAAGGAAGGTCAGTGGCTTGTATGAATGACATGTTTCAGCTTAACGCAATACGAAATCAAAAGAGAAAGCTCCTAAAGGTTCCTACTTTCACCCTGCGTTAAGTAGCCAGCTGTTATGCATGACATAATTCATTGGTCGTAATATAGGGGGTTTACTGTATGTAATTGACATATGTGGTATCCGTTCTGCTTTTCTAAGGAGATAAGAGTAGGTGGCAAATATATATGACACTACACTCCTGTAAGCACCTGCAAGTTGACCCTTAAGTTATTTTGCTGTAAAATCGTGTGCTTTGAAATTATCGTCTGTAAAATGTGTTGAATGTAGATTTATACATTTTTGAATGGGGCCCTACCGATATACAGAGTTACCCCGCATGGAAAGTGTGATAAGAGTAGCGCCCCCTGAATGAGCGGTTGTTTCCGGTTCAATAGTGAAGTACACATAGTATCGAAAATCCTTTATCCTCAAACACGAATTTGAGGAGATCGTCTGCTTGTTAGTGTAGAGCTTATATATTATACAGTAGAACCTGGCTATACATTATTGAAAGCGCAATCTCTCATATTGTTCAAAAATAGAATTAAGACATGCATTTACTTTACCTACAATAAAACTTACAAAAACTTCCATAGATATACCGTTCTATGCATAACATTTATTCATATGTTTATTAAAATAAGTCATCAATCTGCACCTCAATAAATATGTTATACCTCCCAGCAGATGATAGCTTAAAGCAGAATGTACCTTAACCTGCCTTAAGGGGTCACCTATCTTCAAAACTTATACCATCTATTGGGTAAAGGGTTAAACCCCGTTACATGGATGTGTCATAGCACATTCTGGTTGCTGTTAATCAACCATAAACCCTACCCGCTATGAATACCTATCATTTAATTTATTACTTTAGCTGATTAAATAAGGAAAAATACCGTATGAATGATCAATTATGCTAATAGCATGATAAGGGTTAATATTTAAAAAAAAAATACTGCCTACTTTCTTGATAAAAGTTTAGAACATGATATCAATTTTGACTTAAAACATTTTCTACCCCTGATCAGCCTGTTAGTATAATTTTTATATGCTGCATCTTATCTGGTTCCAAACTTTTTTATAAATGATAGTGTTTTAAGCCTATTATAATTAGTGAACTGGTAAAAGATCAACAGAAATAAAGTTTTTAATCTTCTAAAACGATGGAATACATGCTTTACTTTCAACATTGAGTTTTCAATAGAGTACACATTTAATGATAGGAGAGGGGTTCTAAAGTATTTATGTTGTTAAAACGGTATATATTTCCTATTAACCCTTTAAATACGCCTTTGGTTTATGCCTCCATTGAAGGAAAGAGTTCTAATTCAAAGTTTTTTATTAGCATGAATGTGCAACATTAAAAACATTGAATATCCTAGCAGATGGTAGCTTAAAGCAAGCTGAAAGTAAAGTGGCATATACTTTTCAATCTACCTTTAATGGACACCTGTCTTTCCAGGTAGGAACAGGCGATCGGGTAATGGGTTTACCCATTACCTAAACCAATTACCCCACAGCCCGTGTTAAGTATTTAATATAGGTCAACTCTTAAAGCAGGTTGAAAGTAAAACATAATGCGCCTTAAGGTGCACCCTGCTTTACTTTAATCCTGCTTTAAGGCACCACCCACTACGACATAAAATATCACCTATGTTTCATAATTATGACTGCTTAGTGCATGAAGAGGATTTATTTGCTTATGAAGGTGGAATTCATTGAAGGAGTAAAAGGCATAATGATGGGGGTAATGGGTTAAGCTTTTGCACATGAAGGAGTGCATGGTATAGGAGATTAAAATGTATTCCCCACATGAATAACAATGTGGATCCTATATAAAAAAAAATAGTTTGGTGTGTTTTGATTCCAGCCTGTGTACCCAAGACTTAAGCTTCCGTTGTATGGCTTGTCATAGCAGAGATGACTATGGGACAGCAGCTGCACCCCAGTGGGGGGTCAGTATACAATTCGATTTCTAGCTAATTGGTTACTTCCTGTTGTTAGTTGTGATGATGCTTTGCGCTTTATGGCCCCTGGGCAGAAGCCTTGAGAGGTGAAATCCATGTGCGCTATGAGCATGACAGGCTGAACTATTTCTATGAAATTTCTGTCAACTAAAATCTGCTGGTATATAATGAACAAACAAAATATACATTTTTGAAGAAACTGTTTACCATTCAACATATTTTAAAAGATCAGTTTAACCCTTTGCCTAATGAATATTCATGTCATTATTAATAACTGAATAATACAAAGTTTATGTTTAATACCGGTAATGTCTTAATAAATATCCCCTTTTTCACCTGTAATAGGCAGCATTTATAGACCTATAATGTCATTTAAGAACCAGAGAGGACAGTCATTGATTATAGAGACTGTTCCTATATAGTAACCATCTGATCAGGATCTACTTTTAATCTATGTTAACGTTCTTTTACCGAGGTGAAAACCCGTGTCTGTTAAGTATGTTAAAAGTCAGCTTCTTTGTTATATAGAAAAAGTATGATCAGTGCTACTTTCGGTTTGCTAAAAACGATGAAATAAATAACCGTCGCATTTGACATTAAACACAATTAATACATTAAAATACATAGGGATAAACGGGAGCTTGACTGCATATAGATATAGGTATCAAACTAATAAACCGCATTCGATCTATTCTTTTCCGAATCGTTTATGACCGTTATCGACACCGTCTCAATGAGATGCGTTAACTAAACCGGAAACAACCTTTTCCTTATCAGGGGAGTTAACTCGTGATGAAAATTGGGATAACTCTGTAATGCGGTAGGGCCCCATTAAACAAATCAAAAGACGAGTATCAAGCAGCTTGGATCCAAAGAAGACGCCGAGTTACGTGACGTCTGATCTGGAACCAAACTTTTTGCAAAAACCAGCAAAGTCGCGATACAGCAGACAAAGGATTGAAATCGTCTCCACAGACATATCTAAAATTAGCAATGTATATCGCAGTTGCTTTTGCGCATTGAATACTAACGTGGCTGTATGAGAAAAATTCAAAATCTAATGTTTCCAGTTGAATGCCGCTTATAATAATGGCCTGTTTAACCGTTCATCCCTAACGACACTTAATACGACATGCACTCTGTATTTGGAGGACGGATATAATCGGCGTTTCAACGTGTTAGTTTAGTTTAAACAATATTTTATTCAGAAGAAAAGGATTGGACAACAGGCAAAGCCTATGTGAGTCCTCTCCAAACGTGTTAACTACATTCTCTGCATTACCCCGAATACACTAGTAATTTGTATATAGTTTGGATCCTGATCAGACTCCGCGAAGCGCGTATACCGAGTAGGACAATTGCACTCCTTATGATTACACTGTATTTAAGGACAAGCTGTTTGACGCTGTTTGCCACTTGTTTTGAAACGGCATTGCAGACAGTTATATTGATGCAGACGACAATTTGGCAGAAAAAGGGGGGGGGGGGAGTAAAAACCTCACGATAAATTTATCATGAAAGGGAGAAATAGTGTGGAAACTGATCAGATACCGTGATTCTGAGAATAGCCCTTCCATTCTCAAAAAAGTCATAAAGTACAATTGCAAATAGTTTTGATCCAGATCAAAACTGCCTGCCACTTGTTTTGAAATAACGTCAGATATACAGCCTTAATTCTAACTTTGAAACGACATTGTAGAAAGTAATATTGAAGCAGACGATAATTTGGCGGTAAAGGGGTTAAAAACCTCACGATAAATTTGATCATGAAAAGGAGAAATAGTGTGGATACTGCTCAGATACCGTGATTCTGAGAATAGCCCTTCCGCTCTCAAAAAAGTCATAAAGCACAATTGCAAACAGTTTTGATCCTGATCAGACGCCGCCTGACGCGGCGTTTGATCAGGATCAAAACTGGTTGCCACTTGTTTGAAATAACGTCAGATATACTGCCTTATCTCTAACTTTGAAACGACATTGTAGAAAGTAATATTGAAGCAGACGACAATTTGGCGGTAAAGGGGTTAAAAACCTCACGATAAATTTGATCATGAAAAGGAGAAATAGTGTGGATACTGCTCAGATACCGTGATTCTGAGAATAGCCCTTCCGCTCTCAAAAAAGTCATAAAGCACAATTGCAAACAGTTTTGATCCTGATCAGACGCCGCCTGACGCGGCGTTTGATCAGGATCAAAACTGGTTGCCACTTGTTTGAAATAACGTCAGATATACTGCCTTATCTCTTACTTTGAAACGACATTGTAGAAAGTAATATTGAAGCAGACGACCATTTGGCGGTAAAGGGGTTAAAAACCTCACGATAAATTTGATCATGAAAAGGAGAAATAGTGTGGATACTGCTCAGATACCGTGATTCTGAGAATAGCCCTTCCGCTCTCAAAAAAGTCATAAAGCACAATTGCAAACAGTTTTGATCCTGATCAGACGCCGCCTGACGCGGCGTTTGATCAGGATCAAAACTGGTTGCCACTTGTTTGAAATAACGTCAGATATACTGCATTATCTCTAACTTTGAAACGACATTGTAGAAAGTGATATTGAAGCAGACGACAATTTGGCGGTAAAGGGGTTAAAAACCTCATGATAAATTTGATCATGAAAAGGAGAAATAGTGTGGATACTGCTCAGATACCGTGATTCTGAGAATAGCCCTTCCGCTCTCAAAAAAGTCATAAAGCACAATTGCAAACAGTTTTGATCCTGATCAGACGCCGCCTGACGCGGCGTTTGATCAGGATCAAAACTGGTTGCCACTTGTTTGAAATAACGTCAGATATACTGCCTTATCTCTAACTTTGAAACGACATTGTAGAAAGTAATATTGAAGCAGACGACAATTTGGCGGTAAAGGGGTTAAAAACCTCACGATAAATTTGATCATGAAAAGGAGAAATAGTGTGGATACTGCTCAGATACCGTGATTCTGAGAATAGCCCTTCCGCTCTCAAAAAAGTCATAAAGCACAATTGCAAACAGTTTTGATCCTGATCAGACGCCGCCTGACGCGGTGTTTGATCAGGATCAAAACTGGTTGCCACTTGTTTGAAATAACGTCAGATATACTGCATTATCTCTAACTTTGAAACGACATTGTAGAAAGTGATATTGAAGCAGACGACAATTTGGCGGTAAAGGGGTTAAAAACCTCAGGATAAATTTGATCATGAAAGATATATATAGTGTTGGTACATATCAGACACCGTGATGCTGAGACTAGCCCTTCCAATCTCAATAACGTCAGAAAGCGCATTTGCAAACTGTTTTAATCCTGATCAGACGCCGCGTAACGCGGCGTTTGATCAGGATCAAAACTGTTTACCACTTGTTTTGAAATGACGTCAGTTATACTGCCTTTATTCTAACTTTGAAGCGACATTGCATACAGAAATATTGAATCAGACGACAATTTGGCGTGGAAGGGGATGGGGGGGGGGGGTTGAAAAATCTCACGATCAATATGATTCTGAAAGGGAGAAATAGTGTGGGTACTGATCAGACACCGTGATTCTGAGAATAGCCCTTCGACTCTCAATAACGTCATAAAACGCATTTGCAAACAGTTGTGATCCTGATCAGACGCCGCGTAACATTGCATACAGTAATATTGAAGCAGACGACAATTTGGCGTTGAATGGGTAAAAAGCCTCACGATAAATTTGATCATGAAAGGGAAAAATAGTGTGGATACTGATCAGACACCGTGATTCTGAGAATCCCAATTGTTTGACATTAGTTTTCATCAAATAAAACCTAGCCTTTCTGTTATTGGGGTATATTGACGCTGTTTAAAAACAGTATACATGTATACCCTGTTCAGACAGCTCCTTGAGCGGTCTAATAAGGGTCTATACTGCATTCTTGTAGGATTTCTCTGACATGAGTCTTCACTTACTCCTCCAGATTTTTTCCTTAATTCATTATCCAATGTTACTCAGCCTCCGATCTGGGTCCGATCTGTTTGTAAATACAAGTGAAAACGTACTCATCAGTGATGGTTTCATGGAGCTGAGTTGTCAGCCTCCAATAGGGACTATTTTAGTGAAATGCCTGGCTTAATCGAGGGAGTTACTCCCCTTGAAAAATAAGCCGATAGCGACTTTCCAGCAAGAAGCCATCAGTGTAGGTTACATAGAATATATAACGAATTTGTTTTGTAACTGCAATAAAACCATTATTGTTCAAATCACAATATCCGCCCCGTTATGAGTTGAATGGTCTAAATCTACACTTTATGATGGTATATTTTGTTTTAAGATAATATTTCATCTTCAACAGTATTTTTTTGATTATTTAAACAGTAAAGTGCTGCCTATATATTCTTATACGAATATGCAAAAAAGTGGGAGTGGTGTACCTTTCTTGGATCTTAAAAGCAATTTATTTATCAAAATCAAATATCTGCCCCGTTATGGGTAAATTGAGAAAACATTGCTCTTTCTAATGATATAAATTTCAGAAAAATAGATTAGTGTCTTGTACAGTATTTTTTAAGTTGAATTACACTATATTTCATGATTTCAAGCTGTTACACTCGTTAATCCTACGGAAATTACCGACCATAGCATTATCATCGGGTGACCCCCTGGTGCGTTTAATTGCGCGGTATCATAAAACTGCCATGGGGAAGGATATATTATCTGTCCTGTATTGAAATAAAGGGAGAAAACCACAATGCGTATTTCGGCTTCTTTACTACGGTAGGTCTTTAAGGGACGCAATCCAGTGATTTTGCTAAAAATAGTCCCTAAAGGAAGGAGAGGGAGCAGTGAACATTGTAAAACTTCCCTTAGTATTTATAATGAAATAGTGAATACCCTACCTATACGTCTGTTTGAAAAAATGGCTGTTTTCGTCTTGCAGTTATGAAACGTATTGAATTGTTGTTCATTTCAAACCAAATTGACGTCTATGTATTTGCTTTTAGTGGTTATAAAAGTACATGGCCTCTCCGGGTTGTATTTTCTACGGAGACTTTGTTTGATTGGTGTAAATAAATACCATATAACTCCTCTATTACGACCACTAAAAGGAAGGTCAGTGGCTTGTATGAATGACATGTTTCAGCTTAACGCAATACGAAATCAAAAGAGAAAGCTCCTAAAGGTTCCTACTTTCACCCTGCGTTAAGTAGCCAGCTGTTATGCATGACATAATTCATTGGTCGTAATATAGGGGGTTTACTGTATGTAATTGACATATGTGGTATCCGTTCTGCTTTTCTAAGGAGATAAGAGTAGGTGGCAAATATATATGACACTACACTCCTGTAAGCACCTGCAAGTTGACCCTTAAGTTATTTTGCTGTAAAATCGTGTGCTTTGAAATTATCGTCTGTAAAATGTGTTGAATGTAGATTTATACATTTTTGAATTAAACAAATCAAAAGACGAGTATCAAGCAGCTTGGATCCAAAGAAGACGCCGAGTTACGTGACGTCTGATCTGGAACCAAACTTTTTGCAAAAACCACCAAAGTCGCGATATAGCAGACAAAGGATTGAAATCGTCTCCACAGACATATCTAAAATTAGCAATGTATATCGCAGTTGCTTTTGCGCATTGAATACTAACGTGGCTGTATGAGAAAAATTCAAAATCTAATGTTTCCAGTTGAATGCCGCTTATAATAATGGCCTGTTTAACCGTTCATCCCTAATGACACTTAATACGACATGCACTCTGTATTTGGAGGACGGATATAATCGGCGTTTCAACGTGTTAGTTTAGTTTAAACAATATTTTATTCAGAAGAAAAGGATTGGACAACAGGCAAAGCCTATGTGAGTCCTCTCCAAACGTGTTAACTACATTCTCTGCATTACTCCGAATACACTAGTAATTTGTATATAGTTTGGATCCTGATCAGACTCCGCGAAGCGCGTATACCGAGTAGGACAATTGCACTCCTTATGATTACACTGTATTTAAGGACAAGCTGTTTGACGCTGTTTGCCACTTGTTTTGAAACGGCATTGCAGACAGTTATATTGATGCAGACGACAATTTGGCAGAAAAAGGGGGGGGGGGAGTAAAAACCTCACGATAAATTTATCATGAAAGGGAGAAATAGTGTGGAAACTGATCAGATACCGTGATTCTGAGAATAGCTCTTCCACTCTCAAAAAAGTCATAAAGTACAATTGCAAATAGTTTTGATCCAGATCAAAACTGCCTGCCACTTGTTTTGAAATAACGTCAGATATACAGCCTTAATTCTAACTTTGAAACGACATTGTAGAAAGTAATATTGAAGCAGACGATAATTTGGCGGTAAAGGGGTTAAAAACCTCACGATAAATTTGATCATGAAAAGGAGAAATAGTGTGGATACTGCTCAGATACCGTGATTCTGAGAATAGCCCTTCCGCTCTCAAAAAAGTCATAAAGCACAATTGCAAACAGTTTTGATCCTCAGATCAGACGCCGCCTGACGCGGCGTTTGATCAGGATCAAAACTGGTTGCCACTTGTTTGAAATAACGTCAGATATACTGCCTTATCTCTTACTTTATAACGACATTGTAGAAAGTAATATTGAAGCAGACGACAATTTGGTGGTAAAGGGGTTAAAAACCTCACGATAAATTTGATCATGAAAAGGAGAAATAGTGTGGATACTGCTCAGATACCGTGATTCTGAGAATAGCCCTTCTGCTCTCAAAAAAGTCATAAAGCACAATTGCAAACAGTTTTGATCCTGATAAGACGCCGCCTGACGCGGCATTTGATCAGGATCAAAACTGGTTGCCACTTGTTTGAAATAACGTCAGATATACTGCCTTATCTCTAACTTTGAAACGACATTGTAGAAAGTAATATTGAAGCAGACGACAATTTGGCGGTAAAGGGGTTAAAAACCTCACGATAAATTTGATCATGAAAAGGAGAAATAGTGTGGATACTGCTCAGATACCGTGATTCTGAGAATAGCCCTTCCGCTCTCAAAAAAGTCATAAAGCACAATTGCAAACAGTTTTGATCCTGATCAGACGCCGCCTGACGCGGCGTTTGATCAGGATCAAAACTGGTTGCCACTTGTTTGAAATAACGTCAGATATACTGCATTATCTCTAACTTTGAAACGACATTGTAGAAAGTGATATTGAAGCAGACGACAATTTGGCGGTAAAGGGGTTAAAAACCTCACGATAAATTTGATCATGAAAAGGAGAAATAGTGTGGATACTGCTCAGATACCGTGATTCTGAGAATAGCCCTTCCGCTCTCAAAAAAGTCATAAAGCACAATTGCAAACAGTTTTGATCCTGATCAGACGCCGCCTGACGCGGCGTTTGATCAGGATCAAAACTGGTTGCCACTTGTTTGAAATAACGTCAGATATACTGCCTTATCTCTAACTTTGAAACGACATTGTAGAAAGTAATATTGAAGCAGACGACAATTTGGCGGTAAAGGGGTTAAAAACCTCACGATAAATTTGATCATGAAAAGGAGAAATAGTGTGGATACTGCTCAGATACCGTGATTCTGAGAATAGCCCTTCCGCTCTCAAAAAAGTCATAAAGCACAATTGCAAACAGTTTTGATCCTGATCAGACGCCGCCTGACGCGGTGTTTGATCAGGATCAAAACTGGTTGCCACTTGTTTGAAATAACGTCAGATATACTGCATTATCTCTAACTTTGAAACGACATTGTAGAAAGTGATATTGAAGCAGACGACAATTTGGCGGTAAAGGGGTTAAAAACCTCACGATAAATTTGATCATGAAAGATATATATAGTGTTGGTACATATCAGACACCGTGATGCTGAGACTAGCCCTTCCAATCTCAATAACGTCAGAAAGCGCATTTGCAAACTGTTTTAATCCTGATCAGACGCCGCGTAACGCGGCGTTTGATCAGGATCAAAACTGTTTACCACTTGTTTTGAAATGACGTCAGTTATACTGCCTTTATTCTAACTTTGAAGCGACATTGCATACAGAAATATTGAATCAGACGACAATTTGGCGTGGAAGGGGATGGGGGGGGGGTTGAAAAATCTCACGATCAATATGATTCTGAAAGGGAGAAATAGTGTGGGTACTGATCAGACACCGTGATTCTGAGAATAGCCCTTCGACTCTCAATAACGTCATAAAACGCATTTGCAAACAGTTGTGATCCTGATCAGACGCCGCGTAACATTGCATACAGTAATATTGAAGCAGACGACAATTTGGCGTTGAATGGGTAAAAAGCCTCACGATAAATTTGATCATGAAAGGGAAAAATAGTGTGGATACTGATCAGACACCGTGATTCTGAGAATCCCAATTGTTTGACATTAGTTTTCATCAAATAAAACCTAGCCTTTCTGTTATTGGGGTATATTGACGCTGTTTAAAAACAGTATACATGTATACCCTGTTCAGACAGCTCCTTGAGCGGTCTAATAAGGGTCTATACTGCATTCTTGTAGGATTTCTCTGACATGAGTCTTCACTTACTCCTCCAGATTTTTTCCTTAATTCATTATCCAATGTTACTCAGCCTCCGATCTGGGTCCGATCTGTTTGTAAATACAAGTGAAAACGTACTCATCAGTGATTGTTTCATGGAGCTGAGTTGTCAGCCTCGGAAGGAGAGGGAGCAGTGAACATTGTAAAACTTCCCTTAGTATTTATAATGAAATAGTGAATACCCTACCTATACGTCTGTTTGAAAAAATGGCTGTTTTCGTCTTGCAGTTATGAAACGTATTGAATTGTTGTTCATTTCAAACCAAATTGACATCTATGTATTTGCTTTTAGTGGTTATAAAAGTACATGGCCTCTCCGGGTTGTATTTTCTACAGAGACTTTGTTTGATTGGTGTATAGGTCGTTTGCAGTTCAAAAAAACACGATAAATCTTAGATAATTTAAAAACTAATGGACGTATTTGAATTGAATTTTGCATACACTTATGATGTGTCTATACCAACTCTGACAAGGAAATTCAGAATTTTTGAAAGTCTAACTAAAAACTTTTCTTCTTTGTTTTATATAAATTTTGTGTCGCTGAAAATGGTCAATTACGTGGGGTGTTATTGGCTATTACCTTGATCATGTTTGTTTATATTGGAGAATATCCCCAGGTAAAATCCCGTGCAAGTTGCTTCTGTCTGAAAGGTGAATCCCGTGCTGATATTGGTTGTTTAGTTGTACAAAATTAATTGTGAGGCCCCATAATCCATTACATTTTTACTATGCCTAAATCCACGGACTCTTCACCAGGAATAAAGACAATTGCAATTACTTTTCAAACCGAAGCTCTAATAGTTCTACATAATTACAGAGCTCCAGATAAGAGAGAGAAACTTGAACAAGTCCAACATTGTCTCACCCAGTTCAGCACCAAATCCTATAGTGTGACTACTCGAAGAAAGACGTTCTAATGAGAAGTCTCATCATAGGGCTTAATTCAGAAATAAAGATTTAGTTTTGGAAATACTCCCCTTATCTGGAGCTTAATATGTATTAATGTTCGAGTTGTATTGCACTTACGTTTACATTACGTTTCCTTAATAAAATAATAAAGGTTTTCGAACTGATCTGGAAACATTCTGTTGAAAATTTGATAATGGTAAGTTGGTGTAGATCGTCTGGTATGAAAATGTCCTTTCTGCTATTTATCGCATTTAGTTATTTTGCGTTTTGTTGATAAAACTTTCGCTTTCGTATGAGTGGCACATGGTTCGGATACTATTCAGATACGAAATGGCTCCGGTGTCCGATTAGGATCTAACATGTGCGCAAATGACAGTATGGTCGGTTAATACGTTTAACGTACCCCAGTCAGGGCCTCGTTCGGTTAGTTGTAAACTGCTATGGTATGCGATGGCTTAACGGTGAGGCGTTGCCGGGTCGTGAAAGATAGGCTGTTGAATAACTTGAAATCACCCTTCGGAAAACTGTCCCTTAGAAGTGTAAACTTTATATAGAAGTTATGAATAAAACTTTTTTATTACGACGAGAAAAAAATATTTCTTTTTTGTCAGAGTTGGTATAAGTATATCATAAATCTATGCAAAATTCCATTTGTCTCCGTTTTCTTGTTTTGGAGATATTTGAAAATTATCGTGTTTTTTTGAACTGCAAACGACCTATAAATAAATACCATATAACTCCTCTATTACGACCACTAAAAGGAAGGTCAGTGGCTTATATGAATGACATGTTTCAGCTTAACGCAATACGAAATCAAAAGAGAAAGCTCCTAAAGGTTCCTACTTTCACCCTGCGTTAAGTAGCCAGCTGTTATGCATGACATAATTCATTGGTCGTAATATAGGGGGTTTACTGTATGTAATTGACATATGTGGTATCCGTTCTGCTTTTCTAAGGAGATAAGAGTAGGTGGCAAATATATATGACACTACACCCCTGTAAGCACCTGCAAGTTGACCCTTAAGTTATTTTGCTGTTAAATCGTGTGCTTTGAAATTATCGTCTGTAAAATGTGTTGAATGTAGATTTATACATTTTTGAATTAAACAAATCAAAAGACGAGTATCAAGCAGCTTGGATCCAAAGAAGACGCCGAGTTACGTGACGTCTGATCTGGAACCAAACTTTTTGCAAAAACCACCAAAGTCGCGATACAGCAGACAAAGGATTGAAATCGTCTCCACAGACATATCTAAAATTAGCAATGTATATCGCAGTTGCTTTTGCGCATTGAATACTAACGTGGCTGTATGAGAAAAATTCAAAATCTAATGTTTCCAGTTGAATGCCGCTTATAATAATGGCCTGTTTAACCGTTCATCCCTAATGACACTTAATACGACATGCACTCTGTATTTGGAGGACGGATATAATCGGCGTTTCAACGTGTTAGTTTAGTTTAAACAATATTTTATTCAGAAGAAAAGGATTGGACAACAGGCAAAGCCTATGTGAGTCCTCTCCAAACGTGTTAACTACATTCTCTGCATTACCCCGAATACACTAGTAATTTGTATATAGTTTGGATCCTGATCAGACTCCGCGAAGCGCGTATACCGAGTAGGACAATTGCACTCCTTATGATTACACTGTATTTAAGGACAAGCTGTTTGACGCTGTTTGCCACTTGTTTTGAAACGGCATTGCAGACAGTTATATTGATGCAGACGACAATTTGGCAGAAAAAGGGGGGGGGAGTAAAAACCTCACGATAAATTTATCATGAAAGGGAGAAATAGTGTGGAAACTGATCAGATACCGTGATTCTGAGAATAGCTCTTCCACTCTCAAAAAAGTCATAAAGTACAATTGCAAATAGTTTTGATCCAGATCAAAACTGCCTGCCACTTGTTTTGAAATAACGTCAGATATACAGCCTTAATTCTAACTTTGAAACGACATTGTAGAAAGTAATATTGAAGCAGACGATAATTTGGCGGTAAAGGGGTTAAAAACCTCACGATAAATTTGATCATGAAAAGGAGAAATAGTGTGGATACTGCTCAGATACCGTGATTCTGAGAATAGCCCTTCCGCTCTCAAAAAAGTCATAAAGCACAATTGCAAACAGTTTTGATCCTGATCAGACGCCGCCTGACGCGGCGTTTGATCAGGATCAAAACTGGTTGCCACTTGTTTGAAATAACGTCAGATATACTGCCTTATCTCTTACTTTATAACGACATTGTAGAAAGTAATATTGAAGCAGACGACCATTTGGCGGTAAAGGGGTTAAAAACCTCACGATAAATTTGATCATGAAAAGGAGAAATAGTGTGGATACTGCTCAGATACCGTGATTCTGAGAATAGCCCTTCTGCTCTCAAAAAAGTCATAAAGCACAATTGCAAACAGTTTTGATCCTGATAAGACGCCGCCTGACGCGGCATTTGATCAGGATCAAAACTGGTTGCCACTTGTTTGAAATAACGTCAGATATACTGCCTTATCTCTAACTTTGAAACGACATTGTAGAAAGTAATATTGAAGCAGACGACAATTTGGCGGTAAAGGGGTTAAAAACCTCACGATAAGTTTGATCATGAAAAGGAGAAATAGTGTGGATACTGCTCAGATACCGTGATTCTGAGAATAGCCCTTCCGCTCTCAAAAAAGTCATAAAGCACAATTGCAAACAGTTTTGATCCTGATCAGACACCACCTGACGCGGCGTTTGATCAGGATCAAAACTGGTTGCCACTTGTTTGAAATAACGTCAGATATACTGCCTTATCTCTTACTTTGAAACGACATTGTAGAAAGTAATATTGAAGCAGACGACAATTTGGCGGTAAAGGGGTTAAAAACCTCACGATAAATTTGATCATGAAAAGGAGAAATAGTGTGGATACTGCTCAGATACCGTGATTCTGAGAATAGCCCTTCCGCTCTCAAAAAAGTCATAAAGCACAATTGCAAACAGTTTTGATCCTGATCAGACGCCGCCTGATGCGGCGTTTGATCAGGATCAAAACTGGTTGCCACTTGTTTGAAATAACGTCAGATATACTGCCTTATCTCTAACTTTGAAACGACATTGTAGAAAGTAATATTGAAGCAGACGACAATTTGGCGGTAAAGGGGTTAAAAACCTCACGATAAATTTGATCATGAAAAGGAGAAATAGTGTGGATACTGCTCAGATACCGTGATTCTGAGAATAGCCCTTCCGCTCTCAAAAAAGTCATAAAGCACAATTGCAAACAGTTTTGATCCTGATCAGACGCCGCCTGACGCGGCGTTTGATCAGGATCAAAACTTGTTGCCACTTGTTTGAAATAACGTCAGATATACTGCCTTATCTCTAACTTTGAAACGACATTGTAGAAAGTAATATTGAAGCAGACGACAATTTGGCGGTAAAGGGGTTAAAAACCTCACGATAAATTTGATCATGAAAAGGAGAAATAGTGTGGATACTGCTCAGATACCGTGATTCTGAGAATAGCCCTTCCGCTCTCAAAAAAGTCATAAAGCACAATTGCAAACAGTTTTGATCCTGATCAGACGCCGCCTGACGCGGCGTTTGATCAGGATCAAAACTGGTTGCCACTTGTTTGAAATAACGTCAGATATACTGCCTTATCTCTAACTTTGAAACGACATTGTAGAAAGTAATATTGAAGCAGACGACAATTTGGCGGTAAAGGGGTTAAAAACCTCACGATAAATTTGATCATGAAAAGGAGAAATAGTGTGGATACTGCTCAGATACCGTGATTCTGAGAATAGCCCTTCCGCTCTCAAAAAAGTCATAAAGCACAATTGCAAACAGTTTTGATCCTGATCAGACGCCGCCTGACGCGGTGTTTGATCAGGATCAAAACTGGTTGCCACTTGTTTGAAATAACGTCAGATATACTGCATTATCTCTAACTTTGAAACGACATTGTAGAAAGTGATATTGAAGCAGACGACAATTTGGCGGTAAAGGGGTTAAAAACCTCACGATAAATTTGATCATGAAAGATATATATAGTGTGGGTACTGATCAGACACCGTGATGCTGAGACTAGCCCTTCCAATCTCAATAACGTCAGAAAGCGCATTTGCAAACTGTTTTAATCCTGATCAGACGCCGCGTAACGCGGCGTTTGATCAGGATCAAAACTGTTTACCACTTGTTTTGAAATGACGTCAGTTATACTGCCTTTATTCTAACTTTGAAGCGACATTGCATACAGAAATATTGAATCAGACGACAATTTGGCGTGGAAGGGGATGGGGGGGGGGGGGGGGGGGTTGAAAAATCTCACGATCAATATGATTCTGAAAGGGAGAAATAGTGTGGGTACTGATCAGACACCGTGATTCTGAGAATAGCCCTTCGACTCTCAATAACGTCATAAAACGCATTTGCAAACAGTTGTGATCCTGATCAGACGCCGCGTAACATTGCATACAGTAATATTGAAGCAGACGACAATTTGGCGTTGAATGGGTAAAAAGCCTCACGATAAATTTGATCATGAAAGGGAAAAATAGTGTGGATACTGATCAGACACCGTGATTCTGAGAATCCCAATTGTTTGACATTAGTTTTCATCAAATAAAACCTAGCCTTTCTGTTATTGGGGTATATTGACGCTGTTTAAAAACAGTATACATGTATACCCTGTTCAGACAGCTCCTTGAGCGGTCTAATAAGGGTCTATACTGCATTCTTGTAGGATTTCTCTGACATGAGTCTTCACTTACTCCTCCAGATTTTTTCCTTAATTCATTATCCAATGTTACTCAGCCTCCGATCTGGGTCCGATCTGTTTGTAAATACAAGTGAAAACGTACTCATCAGTGATTGTTTCATGGAGCTGAGTTGTCAGCCTCGGAAGGAGAGGGAGCAGTGAACATTGTAAAACTTCCCTTAGTATTTATAATGAAATAGTGAATACCCTACCTATACGTCTGTTTGAAAAAATGGCTGTTTTCGTCTTGCAGTTATGAAACGTATTGAATTGTTGTTCATTTCAAACCAAATTGACATCTATGTATTTGCTTTTAGTGGTTATAAAAGTACATGGCCTCTCCGGGTTGTATTTTCTACAGAGACTTTGTTTGATTGGTGTAAATAAATACCATATAACTCCTCTATTACGACCACTAAAAGGAAGGTCAGTGGCTTATATGAATGACATGTTTCAGCTTAACGCAATACGAAATCAAAAGAGAAAGCTCCTAAAGGTTCCTACTTTCACCCTGCGTTAAGTAGCCAGCTGTTATGCATGACATAATTCATTGGTCGTAATATAGGGGGTTTACTGTATGTAATTGACATATGTGGTATCCGTTCTGCTTTTCTAAGGAGATAAGAGTAGGTGGCAAATATATATGACACTACACCCCTGTAAGCACCTGCAAGTTGACCCTTAAGTTATTTTGCTGTTAAATCGTGTGCTTTGAAATTATCGTCTGTAAAATGTGTTGAATGTAGATTTATACATTTTTGAATTAAACAAATCAAAAGACGAGTATCAAGCAGCTTGGATCCAAAGAAGACGCCGAGTTACGTGACGTCTGATCTGGAACCAAACTTTTTGCAAAAACCACCAAAGTCGCGATACAGCAGACAAAGGATTGAAATCGTCTCCACAGACATATCTAAAATTAGCAATGTATATCGCAGTTGCTTTTGCGCATTGAATACTAACGTGGCTGTATGAGAAAAATTCAAAATCTAATGTTTCCAGTTGAATGCCGCTTATAATAATGGCCTGTTTAACCGTTCATCCCTAATGACACTTAATACGACATGCACTCTGTATTTGGAGGACGGATATAATGGGCGTTTCAACGTGTTGATCAGGATCAAAACTGGTTGCCACTTGTTTGAAATAACGTCAGATATACTGCCTTATGTCTAACTTTGAAACGACATTGTAGAAAGTAATATTGAAGCAGACGACAATTTGCATACATGTGATATTTTCTTGGACCCAAATAGGGAGATTTGGAAATTTTAATAGGGAGATTGGGGTGCCAAATAGGGAGCTTTTTTCGCGACAAAACTAGGCGCAGGCGATGAAAATCCAATACATTTATGTATTTTCATAAGTTAATCACTAATTGCTTTTTTTTTAAAGTGTCTATAGACCCCTAAGACAGAGACAATTTCCCCCCAGATATAGTTCTTATAATACAGTAACTGACATGGGCCTATTATTCTAATATCTTAGTACTGCAGAAGGATGGTTGTGTAAAGCAGACTGAAAGTAAAGCAGAACACTCTTCATGAGCATTCTGCTTCATTAAAAGTTTAAGCCTGCTTTAAGCTAGAACTACCATCTGCTAGGATATAAGAAATATTTCTTATGGTTCTTATATTATTCATGACTAGTAAAGATAAAGTGGAACTAGATCTATATCTATTTTCTTGAGAGAATGAATGAAATAGTTCGAATGGTCTAGATTTCTTTCTATGAAGTTGATCACGAAAGAGTTGGCAACTTAACAATCTGTTATTAGTTTTGCAAACAGTATGGGTCCAGATGAGACGCCATATCATCTCATCTACTGATGATCTAGATCAGGGATAATAAATAGACTATTTATTGTCCCTGTCTAGATACAAACTGTTTGACACCGATATTTTCTGAAATAAAATGCACAAAAATTAACTCAGATAACTGTTGCAGACGACATTAACTCAGATGAATGTTGCAGACAAAGTCTGCAGACGACATTAACTAGCGCCGTAAAATGTGCGTAGGTTTTCTACCGCGAAAACTGATTGCAAATCAATTTTACGAGCGTAATTTGTTGTAAAATCTAACATAGTAATTAAACATTCACACAAATCGTATGTAACAAACAGAAGAATTTAGGTCCAACGTTTAATTTTAATTGATTGTTAGAAAACGACGCTGGGGAATACTTTTTCAACTAACAAAATCTACGTAGTTCTCGTAGCAAATATTAAGGCGCCCCGTCAATTTGTAACGGTATAATTTTCCAAGTATTTTCTGTTACGTGAAAATTCAAAGTATTTTGACGTGGAAATCAATTCATAAATGTTAAATTCTGATTAGCTTTCCTCAAATAATTGTGTTTGTCCTGAACTTACGGAGAATTATCTGATTTTAATCCGTTCCGTATCGGGGACATAGAAATATCCTTCGCATCACCGCTTCTAAAAATTGTCGATTCGGGGCGAACCTGTCAATCACTTTTTTGATAACCAATTATATCTACTCGGCGGGTGTGGTCAAACTTTAACCAAACATTGTTATGACGCAGCCTGCCATAATAGTGGTACACAATCGATTGCGTAATGTGTTTACACGCATCAGTAGCGTTTGGTGATAAGCGTGTGTAGGGATTAGCCAGAGAACTCTGAAGACAATTTAAAGATTTTTAGAGTCGGCAAACGTTGTTAACGATATAAAAGTTCATATTATAAAAAATGAATCTGGTTAAATGAAATATCGGGAGATTTCGTCTCCCGACCGGGAGATCGTGAGTAGAGGTCAAATTTCGGGAGCTCCCGACCAGATCGGGAGATATCACATGTATGCAATTTGGCGGTAAAGGGGTTAAAAACCTCACGATAAATTTGATCATGAAAAGGAGAAATAGTGTGGATACTGCTCAGATACCGTGATTCTGAGAATAGCCCTTCCGCTCTCAAAAAAGTCATAAAGCACAATTGCAAACAGTTTTGATCCTGATCAGACGCCGCGTCAGGCGGCGTCTGATCAGGATCAAAACTGGTTGCCACTTGTTTGAAATAACGTCAGATATACTGCCTTATCTCTTACTTTGAAACGACATTGTAGAAAGTAATATTGAAGTAGACGACAATTTGGCGGTAAAGGGGTTAAAAACCTCACGATAAATTTGATCATGAAAAGGAGAAATAGTGTGGATACTGCTCAGATACCGTGATTCTGAGAATAGCCCTTCCGCTCTCAAAAAAGTCATAAAGCACAATTGCAAACAGTTTTGATCCTGATCAGACGCCGCCTGACGCGGCATCTGATCAGGATCAAAACTGGTTGCCACTTGTTTGAAATAACGTCAGATATACTGCCTTATCTCTAACTTTGAAACGACATTGTAGAAAGTAATATTGAAGCAGATGACAATTTGGCGGTAAAGGGGTTAAAAACCTCACGATAAATTTGATCATGAAAAGGAGAAATAGTGTGGATACTGCTCAGATACCGTGATCATGAGAATAGCCCTTCCGCTCTCAAAAAAGTCATAAAGCACAATTGCAAACAGTTTTGATCCTGATCAGACGCCGCCTGACGCGGCGTTGATCAGGATCAAAACTGGTTGCCACTTGTTTGAAATAATGTCAGATATACTGCCTTATCTCTTACTTTGAAACGACATTGTAGAAAGTAACATTGAAGCAGACGACAATTTGGCGGTAAAGGGGTTAAAAACCTCACGATAAATTTGATCATGAAAAGGAGAAATAGTGTGGATACTGCTCAGATACCGTGATTCTGAGAATAGCCCTTCCGCTCTCAAAAAAGTCATAAAGCACAATTGCAAACAGTTTTGATCCTGATCAGACGCCGCCTGACGCGGCGTTTGATCAGGATCAAAACTGGTTGCCACTTGTTTGAAATAACGTCAGATATACTGCCTTATCTCTAACTTTGAAACGACATTGTTGAAAGTAATATTGAAGCAGACGACAATTTGGCGGTAAAGGGGTTAAAAACCTCACGATAAATTTGATCATTAAAAGGAGAAATAGTGTGGATACTGCTCAGATACCGTGATTCTGAGAATAGCCCTTCCGCTCTCAAAATAGTCATAAAGCACAATTGCAAACAGTTTTGATCCTGATCAGACGCCGCCTGACGCCGCGTTTGATCAGGATCAAAACTGGTTGCCACTTGTTTGAAATAACGTCAGATATACTGCCTTATCTCTAACTTTGAAACGACATTGTTGAAAGTAATATTGAAGCAGACGACAATTTGGCGGTAAAGGGGTTAAAAACCTCACGATAAATTTGATCATGAAAAGGAGAAATAGTGTGGATACTGCTCAGATACCGTGATTCTGAGAATAGCCCTTCCGCTCTCAAAATAGTCATAAAGCACAATTGCAAACAGTTTTGATCCTGATCAGACGCCGCCTGACGCGGCGTTTGATCAGGATCAAAACTGGTTGCCACTTGTTTGAAATAACGTCAGATATACTGCCTTATCTCTAACTTTGAAACGACATTATAGAAAGTAATATTGAAGCAGACGACAATTTGGCGGTAAAGGGGTTAAAAACCTCACGATAAATTTGATCATGAAAAGGAGAAATAGTGTGGATACTGCTCAGAAACCGTGATTCTGAGAATAGCCCTTCCGCTCTCAAAAAAGTCATAAAGCACAATTGCAAACAGTTTTGATCCTGATCAGACGCCGCCTGACGCGGCGTTTGATCAGGATCAAAACTGGTTGCCACTTGTTTGAAATAACGTCAGATATACTGCATTATCTCTAACTTTGAAACGACATTGTAGAAAGTGATATTGAAGCAGACGACAATTTGGCGGTAAAGGGGTTAAAAACCTCACGATAAATTTGATCATGAAAGATATATATAGTGTGGGTACTGATCAGACACCGTGATGCTGAGACTAGCCCTTCCAATCTCAATAACGTCAGAAAGCGCATTTGCAAACTGTTTTAATCCTGATCAGACGCCGTGTAACGCGGCGTTTGATCAGGATCAAAACTGTTTACCACTTGTTTTGAAATGACGTCAGTTATACTGCCTTTATTCTTACTTTGAAGCGACATTGCATACAGAAATATTGAATCAGACGACAATTTGGCGTGGAAGGGGATGGGGGGGGGGGGGGGGGTGAAAAATCTCACGATCAATATGATTCTGAAAGGGAGAAATAGTGTGGGTACTGATCAGACACCGTGATTCTGAGAATAACCCTTCGACTCTCAATAACGTCATAAAACGCATTTGCAAACAGTTGTGATCCTGATCAGACGCCGCGTAACATTGCATACAGTAATATTGAAGCAGACGACAATTTGGCGTTGAATGGGTAAAAAGCCTCACGATAAATTTGATCATGAAAGGGAAAAATAGTGTGGATACTGATCAGACACCGTGATTCTGAGAATCCCAATTGTTTGACATTAGTTTTCATCAAATAAAACCTAGCCTTTCTGTTATTGGGGTATATTGACGCTGTTTAAAAACAGTATACATGTATACCCTGTTCAGACAGCTCCTTGAGCGGTCTAATAAGGGTCTATACTGCATTCTTGTAGGATTTCTCTGACATGAGTCTTCACTTACTCCTCCAGATTTTTTCCTTAATTCATTATCCAATGTTACTCAGCCTCCGATCTGGGTCTGATCTGTTTGTAAATACAAGTGAAAACGTACTCATCAATGATGGTTTCATGGAGCTGAGTTGTCAGCCTCCAATAGGGACTATTTTAGTGAAATGCCTGGCTTAATCGAGGGAGTTACTCCCCTTGAAAAATAAGCCGATAGCGACTTTCCAGCAAGAAGCCATCAGTTTAGGTTACATAGAATATATAACGAATTTTTTTTTGTAACTGCAATAAAACCATTATTGTTCAAATCACAATATCCGCCCCGTTATGAGTTGAATGGTCTAAATCTACACTTTATGATGGTATATTTTGTTTTAAGATAATATTTCATCTTCAACAGTATTTTTTTGATTATTTAAACAGTAAAGTGCTGCCTATATATTCTTATACGAATATGCAAAAAAGTGGGAGTGGTGTACCTTTCTTGGATCTTAAAAGCAATTTATTTATCAAAATCAAATTTCCGCCCCATTATGGGTAAATTGAGAAAACATTGCTCTTTCTAATGATATAAATTTCAGAAAAATAGATTAGTGTCTTGTACAGTATTTTTTAAGTTGAATTACACTATATTTCATGATTTCAAGCTGTTACACTCGTTAATCCTACGGAAATTACCGACCATAGCATTATCATCGGGTGACCCCCTGGTGCGTTTAATTGCGCGGTATCATAAAACTGCCATGGGGAAGGATATATTATCTGTCCTGTATTGAAATAAAGGGAGAAAACCACAATGCGTATTTCGGCTTCTTTACTAGGTCTTTAAGGGACGCAATCCAGTGATTTTGCTAAAAATAGTCCCTAATGTTTCTTTTCTGTCTCCACCCAATCCTTATGATGTGACTACATATTAGTATTGTGTCTTTGAGACAATTCTAATTTGTAGTCCACCATGTGATTAGAATGGAATAAAATGATGTAACTATTTGCAATTCATTGTCTAGAGCTCAGTGTTGCCTTTAGTTGAATCTTGAGTTTAAACCCATTACCTGCTGTTAGCACAAGTTTGTAGACCCTGATCAGAAAGCTCATCAAGGAGCTGCTTGATTTAGGTTTGATTTGTTTTGATTTTACGTCGCTTTCAACAGTTGCTTGATTTAGGATCTGTACTGTTTCATATAAGATCTGTCTGACATGAGTCTGCACTTTCTCTTCATAAAATTTATTTATTAGCCCATGTAATAGTTCAGATGATGTATATTTATAGAGAACAGCATTTTATAAATGAAAGTTTGGGAGGAGAATGCTTAAACCATTTGTGCCCATAGTCCCATATATTGGAAGTAGGCAAACAGTGTAGACTCTGATCAGATGCCGCATTATGCGGCGTCTGATCAGAGTCTACACTGTTTGCTGTTAGGAATTTCAATATAAACCAGAATGAAAATCAAAATTTTGACTAGGCATCCCTTTGAAAAAAAAAATGGACTAATCCAATATATAAACATGGAAGAATCCACTGGGCATAAATGGGTTAATATAATGTTTTGTTGTCTCTGCATTCAGACAGCCTACAGGAGTTGAAGGGGTCATCCTCGTACCACCGCCAGAAGGTGGCAGGCCAGGATCCAGTGCCAAAGTTCAGCTTGTCGGACATGTCAGATGAGGAGCTGGATAAAACGTAAGCCTCGGTGGTTTATTCAGTCAAGCAGAGCAGAGAGTATTTCAAGAACTAAAATCTTTATTTTTGCATTAAACCCTAATGTGTCACTACCCATTACTTCAAGATGATTCTAATGAGTAGTCATACCATAGGATTTGTTGAGCTCTAATAAAGAGTAACTCTCTGAAAACAGAGCTAGAAACTATAAATTTATGCAAACTACATTTTACCAACTTCAAAATTTCATGTTTAGAACTACCTAGCCGGGGTTTACTTTTCTTAGTGTATAGAAAATTAGAAAAAAGGCATATTTATTGAGCAAAGGGTAAGACAACATTCCTGCCTGGTTTTGTTTTTAGCTCACCTGAGCTAGATCAGGGTGAGCTTTTGCAATCCTTGAATGTCCGGGTCCGTGGCCTGTCGTCAACAATTTTGGTGTTAACACTCAATGACCATAAGAGTTCAAATGAGTTAGATTATGGTTGAAATCGGATTAATAGGTCAAGAGTTTCGACCTTTAAATTGCTGAAAATGCCATATTTAACAGTGTTATCCAATTTTTCTCACACTTGCTCAGTTGTATAAGACTGTAAGGTTATCGGTGAGTTTGAAAATGGTTAGATTTGGACTATTTGGTCAAGAGTTATCTGCCCTTGATGTGTTGAAAATGCTTTATCTAACTGTGTTTTTACTCAAACAACTACAAAAGATTATACGAGGGTTGTTCGGAAAGTTCGTAGAATTTTGTTATATCTCTGGTTAGCTTTATTTGATAAATTTGAAATTTGGTATGTAAGTACCTCATCTTATTTTTAAACTATTTTGTAAGAGAGAAATGAAATAGATAATGTTTACCGAATATACAGGTTACCGTAGCAACGCAGTAACGGGGACCCGGAGCAGCTCGAAAGTTGTAATTTTTTAAACTTTCTTCTAATAAAGCAAACGTGATTTCTCTCAATTCTGTTGACGCTAGATAAGCGCGAAAAGGTCTGATTGTAACGTGACGTCATGACGTTAGTTACTCATAGTTTCAAAACATTGTAAGCGCTTGAACAGAATTTACAGTATTTAGTCTACAGATAGCGGAAATGCGAACTAAAAAGAAATGACGTCGACCAGTGACGTTGACTTGCAAACTGTTGTAAATAAAATTATGTTACTGTAGGTAAATCGCCGACAAAAACTCTTAAAATGATTAAATCCACGGGAAAATATGACAAGAAGTTGAGTCTCGCATTCCTGTATAAATGGCGATCACTTTTTAGGAATGGAAAATAATCGATCCAGGACGCTCCTAGGAGCGACCGACCATCAATCTTAGCTGCTTCCATTAAGGACAAGTGAAAAGATAAGGAAAATGCGGACAGAGTTACAACAGTAAGATATATGCTTGATAAAATTGGTGTTTCTTGCTCTACCGTACTTGAACTATTAATAGATGAACTTGGTATGTCTAACGTTAGAGCACGCTGGGTGCCGAGGTTGTTCACGGACAAGGGAAAGAAGAACCGAGTTCGATGCTCTCAGATGTTTCTCTGCCAAAACGATGCCGAAGGTGACGATTTTAAGGACAGAAGCACACTACGGATGAGATACGAGAGAAGCGACTACACATGGATCTTGAGCGCGTAATGCTACATCAGGATAATGAACCGGATCATAGAGCAGCTTCAACGCAGTTAGAAATCAGCTTACTATGGTTTGATATGTAAGAACACCCGCCAAACGGCCCCGAATTGGCTCCCATGGGTTTTAGAGTGCTGACAGTTAAAGGCGAGCTTACATGGAATTACATTTGTTTCAGCAGCTGAATTTACCAAACAGACCCAGAAATTTGTATCTACATTCAGTGAGGACTTGTATACAGAAACATGCGTAAAATGAGTTAGAAAGCCATAACGAGTAGGTGGATATTGCGGGTGATTATGTTGGGAAAGTGAGACGTTCGCTTGACGTATATAACGTTTGACGTCACGTCGACGTTGACGTGCTCCGGGTATGCGTTATGTATGTATTTGTAAGATGCATAGAAAAAATGTGTTTAAGCGTATATTGCCGATTTTCACAGAATATGTAGCACAGATCTGGAAATTAATGTTGATATAATTTTTTGCATCCAACTACGACTATACGTATTTTTATAGCAAAATTCTACGAACTTTCCGAACAACCCTCGTACTTGCACACAATGTATATACTATATAGACATACATTCTTATATGAGTGCAATTATTGTTGAAATCTGCATGATGACTGTGGCAAGAGCTATCTTCCCTTGATATACTTTGAAATGCTAGAAAAGGCTTTATTTCAGTATTGTTTACGCTCGAGTTATCTGCCCTTGATATACTTTGAAATACTAGAATAGTTTGTATTCCAATATTGTTTACACACTTTAGTCTCCAATTTTGAATGGATTTAGTTTATATGGGTGAAACTCAAAGGTAAAGCTATCAGGCTTTTTGGCAAGAGGTGAGCAAATCAGGGCCTTCTTGTTTCTGATGCTATATTCATGCAATAGTCTAAGATACCATATTCATGCTATAGTGTACAGTCGAACTTCAAAAGCTCGAACTCACATAATTCGAACTATTCGATTTGTTGACACATGCAATTCATGTGTCAAGTCCAAACATACCCGTATTTCAAAGTTAAAACGTGGCTCAGCCACGTTTTAACTTTGAAATACGGGTATGTTTGATCTAACAGAATTTGAGATATTGAAGTTCGACTGTATGATATATTTGTTACTGTAGAGGTGAGCGAGTGGAGTGACCTCTGCCTATTACTGTAGATGACTTGGAGGCGCGACCAGGCTCACGCAGTATCATGGTAGTACAGGCAGACCGCTACAGCGACGGAGGAGGAAGTCCACCTAAAGATAGAGGTACACAGAGAAGGGTTTAACCCATTCTCTTTTCCAGACTTATGTAAGACCTTCTTAGTATTCATAGGACCTATTTAGATAATAATGCGTAAAAAAGAATGAGATTAAAAGCCCTGCTGCACAAGTTATGTAGATTTCGGGTTTGTTGTCCCCAGAGCGCGTGCTCGCTTTAAGTGTATACAAAGGGAGTATGACGTAGCACTGGAAAAGAGAATTACCCAATAAATACGCCTTTTTACGTCTTTAATTTATTCCTCCATTCAAGTAAATAGTTCCAATTTATATATTGTGTCAAGCATATGTTTCTTAGGAAATATTTTTTATATTCTAGCAGTTGGTGACTTAAAGCAGGCTGAAAGTAAAGCAGAATGTGCCGAAAGGCACATTCTGCTTTACTTTCAACCTGCTTTAAGTGGTCACATGTCTTCAAAACTAGAAATAGGCTATGGGGTAATGGGTTAAGCCACACATGGCCAATTCAAATACAGTAGAATTTTTCTATTATCAGAGCTCCATATAAGGGAAGTATTTCAAAAACTAAAATCTTTTTTCTGAATTTAGCCCTATAGTGTTACTACTCATTAGGAAGAGACTATTCAAATGAGTAGTTACACTATAGGATTTGGGCTGCAATAAGGAGGAAAATGTTCTGATTTGTTCTGTTTACTCCCTCTGATCTGGAGCCCTGTATTACGACCTCTAAAAAGAATGCTAAATAATTGATTAAATGAAAGACAAGTGGCAGCTTAAAGCAAGGTGAAAGTAAAATAGAAAGCTCAAATTTGTCTTAATTTGGGGTAGGAGTGGGGGTATCAATCACCTTTAGTGATAGCTCTAGTTCAGAATTTGAGTGAACTGACATTTAACCTGTGTTTTGTGTTCATCTTTGTTATTACAGGATATTGACCAAGATAAGGAGGAGAAAGTTGAGGAGAAGTCAGATAAATCTCAGACAGCATTGACCCGGTCATGAAACAGTACATGGCTATGGTTCAACAGAACAAAGGGAAAGAACAACAACAACAACCACAGACACAGGAGGTAAGAGTTATGTACCTTGGTTATAAAAAAACATGTTTGCAAGGGTTAGTACAACAAGAAATCTTGTTATATAGCTTATGAAAAAAACTACTGATTGCAATAGTCTGTATGATATTTTGGCGACAAGCACCTTTTAAAAATATATTTCAAAATTACAAATAGTGTTGATCCTTATCAGAGGGCTCCTTAAGGAGCCCTCTGATCAGGATCTACACTGTTTGCATTGGACAAGTGTAATCCTAACAGGTACACTGTTTGTAAATGATGACTTTATTCGTCGCTAGGGCTGAAAGTGTTAATTAGGTAATAAATAAAAATATATCTCTAAAGAGTTGTCAATATTTAATGTTAGAGGGAGATTTCATATAACTGCTTTTGAATAAAAAGTTGTCCTCTGTGTTCACGTGGCTTTGATATAGTATTATACAATGTATTCTCTTGTATATGTGATTGTACATATTGAGAAAATGATGAATAAAACTTGGAAATAAGATTACACCAGCATCGCGAGTATACTCTTAGCAGAGTGAGGCGATTACTAAAGATGATGATGATGATGATGAGCGTTTACAAACAGTTTACTTGTGAAGACCAGACCTGTCATATGCAAAATGTTATGACCCAGATCAGAGGGTTTCTTTTAATTTTGTAATAAACCATAAAGAACACTGCTTAACCCATTCCCCCTAAAATACCCTTTTTTACACCTTTAATTTATTCCTGCAATGAAAAAAATGTTTCAAATTTATACAATTATGATAATGAATATTGAAATATTTTCTATTTTCTAGTAGATGATAGCTTAAAGAAGGCTGAAAGTAAAGCAGAATGAGCCCTAAGGCGCATTCTGCTTTACTTTCAACCTGCTTTAAGTGATCACCTATCTTCAATACAAGAGCTTGACTATGGGGTAATGGGTTAATAGTCATTAGACTCAATTGGTAACTGGAATTATCCATTTTCAGATTGGGGTGAATGAGTATCATGAAAATTGATAGATTAAATGTTTGAGATATCAGACAGATCCATTGTTGATTGCGTAATTTTATTTTTGTCAGCCCTCAGAGAAGACTGCCTCACAAATTGAAGAAGAGTTTTCATTGACAGAAGAAGACAAGAGGTGAAGTTTAGCATAGAAAACATTGTTTAAACTATAGGAGCTTTCAGTTAAACTTTCATCCTTTTTTAACCCATTTGTGCCCACGATCCCATATATGGGACATAGGCAAACACGCCAAACAGTGTAGACTCTGATCAGACGCTGCATTATTGCGGCGTCTGATCAGAGTCTACACTGTTTGCTGATAGGAATTTCAATTTAAAACAAAATGAAAATGAAAGTTTTGACCAGTCATCCCTTTGAAAAAAATTGAATAATCCAATAAATAAAACATGGAAGAATCCACTGGGCACAAATGGGTTAAAACAGCTTATACTCAGTTTTTAGAAAAACTATATAGTAATGTGAAGTCTATACAGGATCCAAATTGTTTGACACTCAGACTCAATCTATCAGGCGTAGCATCTCCCTATTCCAAGGCAGTATCTGACCTGCACCAACACAGTGTCACTGTTTGTTAACCCTTTCCCATATAAAAGTGCCTTTTAGTGCATTCAGTGTATTCCTCCGCTGAAGAAAATAGTTCAAATTTATACATTCTTAAATATGTTTCATAAGGAATATTTTCTTTATTCTAGCAGGTGGAAGCTTAAAGAAGCTTAAAGCAGGCAGAAAGTAAAGCAGAATGTGCCTTTGGGCACATTCTGCTTTACTTTCAACCTGCTTTAAAAAGTTACCTATTTTCAAAATTAGCAACAGGCTATGGGGTAAAGGGTTAACTATGAAGAAGCCACTTGCCTTATTCTATAGAAACCTATTGAGACGTATATGGGGCCCTTACTAATAACAGTATCCCTTTGAATAGTACACTTGTCCTATGCAAACAGTGTAGACCTAGATCAGAAGGCTCCTGTAGCAGTCCTCTGATCTTTACCATCACTATTTGTCATTTTACAGTTTGTTAGCTCACCTGAGCTAGCTCAGGGTGAGCTTTTGCAATACTTGAATGTCCGGCGTCCGGCGTGCGTGGTCAACAATTTTAGTGTTTACACTCTAGAGGCCACAATATTTATCCAATCTTTTCTCAAACTTGCTCAGATTGTATATTATTATAAGAGTTCGAATGAGTTTGATTATTAATCTACCTTTGAATTGCTGAAAATGTCATATTTAAGGGTGTTTACACTCTAGAGGCCACAATTTTTATCAAATCTATCTCAAACTTGCTCAGATTGTATATGACCATAAGAGTTCGGATGAGTTTGATTATTGTTGAAATCTGATCAACAGGTTGAGAGTTATCTACCTTTGAATTGCTGAAAATGCCATATTTAACAGTGTTTACACTCTAGAGGCCACAATTTTTATCCAATCTATCTCAAACATGCTCAGATTGTATCTAACCATAAGAGTTGAGATGAGTTTGATTTTGGTTGAAATCATTGTAGCAATAGTTATCTGCCCTTGGTATACTTTGAAATGCTAGAAAAGGCTTCATTTCAGTATTGTTTAGGCTCTAGTTATCTGCCCTTGATGTACTCTACCATACTAGAATTATGAGGTTGTATTCCAAAATTGTTTACATGCTATACTACAAATTTGAATGGATTTAAATTAAAACTGATGAAACAGTAAGATAAAGCTATCAAGCTTCAGTACAACAGGTGAGCGATATTAGGGCCTTCAGGCCCTCTTGTTTGTAAACACAAAAGCATTCGATGGCAATAATCATATAGGGCCTTACGAATACTGTCTCAAATAAAGAGTCAGTATATCCTGTACATCATAACGCAAGTTTGGTGCGAAACGGCTTGTTACACAATTCAAGCTAATGCCATAAACGCAGGTGTAAATCTAAATGAAGCTAAGATCTAGAGACAAAAAATCACGTAAACTGCAGCCTAACATAATTCCTCACTCTTTTTACAGCGTTTTGCAAACAGATGGAATCCGAAATGGCTGCCGAGTTACTCGGCGTGCCATTTCAGATCCAAGTTGTTTGCGATGCATCTCCACTGGGTAATGGTAGTAAACTTCGAAAAAAAAATTTCTTCTGCAACAATTTGTCGTCTGCTATTGTTCTAAAATTAGAACTTTCAAAATTTCTTTTAAATTCATAGTCAGAATAGCAAACAGTTTGGATCTTGATGAGACACCGCTTTACCCGGCGTCTCATCTGGATCCAATCTGTTTGTAGACGTAATCACTATGGCAGGTATATCTGCCGCTAGGGTGCAAAGAGTTAAAAAATACCTTTCCCAAACTTTATAAAGTGTCTCACTCAATTTGAAAGTAAATTGCCTGAGTAAGATAATTATATTGAGGTTCACTTGATTGGCGTTTAATGAGATTTGAGAAACAGTAAACAAACATCAGGCAATTTTATCTGTTCTATGGTAAAATCAGAGACTTATGCACCGTTTAGATGTCTCTGGTTTAAACCATTACCCCATATATACAACATTTTACGCCTTTAATCAATTCCTCTACTGAAGAAAATGGTTTCAATTTATACTGTCACAAATAAAAATCATGAGAAATATTTTCTATATTCTAGCAGATAATAACTTAAAGCAGGCTGAGAGAAAAGCATAATGTGCCTTAAGGCACATTCTGCTTTACTTTCAGCCTGCTTTAAGTGGTCACATATCTTCAAAACTAGAAACAGGCTATGGGGTAATGGGTTAATACTTAAGGCCAAATAAAAAAATACCTGTGTTTCCTATTACATGCCCAAAAATATTAGGGACGGACGGTCGGAAAATCTTCTTCTTTTTTTTATTTTTTTTATAAAAACATACAATAATACATAATGTATTCTATTGTGCAAAGCCCTTGGCCATACATAACAAACCTTATAAATATCCATTCAAAATTTTGACTTTATTGATAGGTCCCTTTACCAAAATAATCTTAAAAAACTAAACCGGTATGATGTTTATAATATCTATATACCAAGACGGCAAAGTAGTGACATTATATGACAGATGGAATGAATGATGTTTTGAAATGTGTTGTATGCATGTTAAATGCATCATTGATATGTGCAGGCTGCATGTTTAATGTGTTATGGTTAACTAGCACATCACATCTTCAAGGAAGCCTCTTTATTAGCTCGACTTTTTCGAAAAGTCGAGCTATTGTCGTCACCCTGTCGTCTGCGTCAGCGTCTGCGTCAGCGTCTTCGTCGGTTAAGTTTTTTGCTTAAGGTTTTGTAAGAGTTGATTTCTCAAAAACTATAAAAGATATCCATTTGAAACTTTGAATACTTGTTCAGTATTAAAAGGGCAACTCATTACAACAAGGCAGGTAACCCTGGGATTTGTCATTTCAGAGTTATTGCCCTTGTTTTATTTACTTAAAAATTGTAAATTAACATATCTAAATAACTATGAAAGATATTAACTTGAAACTTGGAATAGTTATTCAGTATCAAAAGGGCAACTAATTACATTAAGGCAGGTAACTCTGGGATTTGTCATTTCAGAGTTATTGCCCTTTTTTATTTACTTCAAAATTGTAAATTAACATATCTAAATAACTATGAAAGATATTAACTTGAAACTTTAAATAGTTATTCAGTATCAGAAGGGCAACTCATTACAACAAGACAGGTAACCCTGAGGTTTGTTTATCCAGAGTTATTGCCCTTGTTTTATTTACTTAAAAGTTATAAATTAACATATCTAAGTAACTATGGAAGATATTAACTTGAAACTTTGAATACTTGTTAAGTATCAAAAGGACAACTCATTACAACAAGGTAGGTTACTCTATGATTTGTAATTCCAGAGTAATTGCCCTTGATTTATTTACTTAAAACTTGTAAATTGAAATATCTTAATAACTGTCAAAGGTATTAACTTGAAACTTTAAATACTTGGGCAACTCATTCAAACTTATAGTTTACTTTAAATGGAATGTAGATTGTCCAAGTATGTTTGAGTTGTTGTTGCTTACAAATTTCTATGATCAATAGGGCATTAAACACCCATACACATTCTTAATTTTGAAAAATGTAGCCGTCTCAAGTATATGAAAGTCGAGCGTCCAGCACCCGTTTGCGGTGCTCTCGTGACATATTTAGAGCAATTTTCTCTTTCGATAATTGCTAAATCTTATTTAATAATCAATTTTAAAACACTTAAACGTCTATAAATTAGCTTTATAAACATTTTAAAAGGGGAAAATATTCTATTACACGCTCCACAAATAACGATTGTCGCACAAATGACAGACATTTGCCAACACATATTTCGAAAAGTGTAAAAAAGTTTAGGGTCAGGGGTAAAAACTAGGGTCGGTCGGGTTAATGGAAACACAGGTACTTTTTTATTTTGCCTAACAGATTTTATAAGATGAATAATGATATATGTGTGTTACAGGCCAAGACGTACTGGATTCTGACAATAAAACATCCCATACCAGCCAGTACTAGTCTGGAAATACCCACAACGCATCAGACAACAACTGAAACGATTGCTGAGACAGTGTTAGGAGAAAAGGATACTGTACAGTTGGTTGTTTGCAGAGACGACGAGACTGAAGCACAACTGCAGCGACTGAGGTAAATTTACAGTTTTCTTTTTCAATTTCAAATTATTTCATAAGTTTGTTCATTTCAATACGAACATTTTGATATCGAATTATGCAACATTGCTCCATAGATGACCAAAATATCACCTTTCAAAAATACACCAAAAAACACTTTGCAATGAAAATAATACATGTAGTTTAAGGATCATGTAAAGTGTTTTTTGGTGTATAAAGCAGCCTCTGATCTGATCCAAACTGTTTGCTATCCTGGTCAGAGGCTGCTTTATAAATAATCAGTTTAGTTCTTCATTGAGGCTTCTTTATTAGCAAACAGTTTGGACCCTTATCAGACGCTGCTTTATTAGGATATTTTTAGATCATGATCAGATAGTAAACAGTTTAGATCCTAAATAGAGGCTTCTTTATTAGCAATCAGTTTGGACACTTACAAGACGCCGCTTTATTTGAAAACAGGTTGTATCCTGGTCAGAGGCTGCTTTATTAGCAAATAGTTTGGATCCTGGTCAGAGGCTGCTTTATAAGCAAACAGTTTGGATCCTGGTCAGAGGCTGCTTTATAAGCAAACAGTTTGGATCCTGGTCAGAGGCTGCTTTATAAGCAAAAAATTTTGATCCTGATCATATAGCAAACATTTTGAATCATGATCAGATAGCAAACAGTTTGGATCCTGATCAGATGCTGCTTTATAAATAAACAGTTTAGATCCTAAATGGAGGCTTCCTAATAAGCAAACAGTTTGGATCCTTATCAGAGGCCGCTTTATTTGCAAATAGTTTGGATCCTGGACAAAGGCTGCTTTATAAGCAAACAGTTTGGATTCTGATCAGATAACAAACCGGTTGGATCCTGATCAGATGCCTCTTTATTATCAAACAGTTTGGACTCTCATCAGATAGCAACAGTTGGGATTAGATAGCAAACAGTTGGGATCTTGATCATATAGCAAGCATTTTGGATCCTGGTCATACCCTGCTTTATTTGTAAACTGTTTAGATCCTATATAGAGGCTTCTTTATTAGCAAACAGTTTGGATCCTTATCAGACGCAGCTTTAATAGCAAACAGTTTGTATCTTGATCAGATAGCAATGGGTTTATATCTGATCAGATAGTAAACAGTTTTGATCCTGATGAGATAGCAAACGGTTTGGATCCTGATCAGACACTGCTCTATTTGCAAACAGTTTTGATCCTGATCAGATAGCAAACAGTTTAGATCCCATTCAGATGCTGCTATATTAGCAAACAGTTTGGATCCTGTACTGATGCTGCTTTTGAAGCAAACAATTTGGAGCCTTATCAGATGCCGCTTTATTAGAATTTGTTTTAGATCCTGATCAGATAGCAAACAGTTTGGATCCTAATCAGATGCTGCTTAGCAAACAATTTGGACCCTTATCAGATGCTGCTTTATTAGCAAACAGTTTGGATCCTGGACAGATGCCGCTTTATTAGCAAACAATTTGGACCCTTATCAGAAGCTGCTTTATTAGCAAACAGTTTGGATCCTGGACAGATGCCGCTTTATTAGCAAACAATTTGGACCCTTGTCAGAAGCTGCTTTATTAGCAAACAGTTTGGATCCTGGACAGATGCCGCTTTATTAGCAAACAATTTGGATCCTTATCAGAAGCTGCTTTATTAGCAAACAGTTTGGATCCTGGACAGAAGCCGCTTTATTAGCAAACAATTTGGACCCTTATCAGAAACTGCTTTATTAGCAAACAGTTTGGATCCTGGACAGATGCCGCTTTATTAGCAAACAATTTGGACCCTTATCAGATGCTGCTTTATAAGGAAAATTTTAAGACCTTGATCAAAAAGCAAACAGTTTGGATCCTAATCAGATGCTGCTTAGCAAACAATTTGGAGCCTTATCAGATGCCGCTTTATTAGCAAACAGTTTGGATCCTGGACAGATGCCGCTTTATTCACAAACAGTTTGGACCCTTATCAGATGCTGCTTTATAAGAATGTTTTTTTAGATCCAAATCAGATAGCAAACAGTTTGGATCCTAATCAGATGCTGCTTGGCAAACAGTTTGGACCCTTATCAGATGCCGCTTCATTAGCAAACAGTTTGGATCCTGGACAGATGCCGCTTGATACGCAAACAGTTTGGACCCTTATCAGATGCTGCTTTATTATATTTTTCAGATCCTGATCAAATAGCAAACAGTTTGGATCCTAATCAGATGCTGCTTGGCAAACAGTTTGGACCCTTATCAGACACCGCTTTATTAGCAAACAGTTTAGATCTTGATCAGATAGCGAACAGTTTGTATCTGATCACATAGCTAACAGTAAGGATCAAAACTGTTTGGATCATGATCAGAGAGCAAACAGTTTAGATCCCGTTCAGATGCTGCTTTATAAGCAAACAGGTTGGAACCTGATCAGATAGCAAACAGTTTGGGTCCTTATCAGATTGCAAACAGTTTATTTTCTTATCAGTCGCTGCTTTATAAGTAAAAAGTTTGGATCCTGATCAGATAGCAAACACTTTGGATCCTGATCAGATGCTGCTTTAATAGCAAACATTTTTTATACTGATCAGATAGCAAACAGTTTGGCTCCTGATCAGACGCTGCTTTAATAGCAAACAGTTTACATGTAGATCCTAAATAGAGTTTTCTGTGTTACTAAATAGTTTGGTCCTTTCTCAGAAGCCGTTTTATAAGCAAACAATTTGGATCCTGATCAGATAGCAAACAGTTTGGATCTGATCAAATAGCTAACAGTTTGGATCCTGAACAGATAGCAAACAGTTTGAATTCTGATCAGATGCTGCTTTATTAGCAAACATTTTGGATCCTGATCAGATAGCAAACAGTTTAGATCTGATCAAATAGCTAACAGTTTGGATCCTGATCAGACACTGCTTTATAAGCAAACAGTTTGGGTCCTGATAAGACATGGCTTTATTAGCAAACAGTTTGGATTTTTATCAGAAGCTGCTTTATTAGCAAACAGTTTTATTGTATTTATTTGAGGGGGTATACAGGATTTACTCTGTCTTTCTGTTTATCCGTCTGTCTGTCAATTTCAGTGTGCTTTTGATTTAGTTGTGTTTTTCACTTTGTACTAGGTGTATGTATATAATTTCATGTGAAGCGCTTTGGAACCATAAATTTAAAAAAAAAATGTAAATATGAATATGAAAATCATTTTATAACATTAACTCATGTTTTATTAAAACAAATTATTGCGCACAACCATTAGAGGTTCAATAATTTTAATTATTTTACATTTCGGCGTTTAAGCTTTATTTAAGTTGCTTTATGCATGTGGTATAGGTATGCATGCTTTAACTTTTTTTCTTCACTCTTAACCACACTTAATGCTTCGCCTGCTAAACGAGACCATAGTGTCATATGCAAACAACTTGAACCGGAATGAAATTCCACCACATTTTTAGCAAATTGGATAATTCTAAAATTTGAAGAATTCAGATGTGCAGTTTAGTTGCAAGCGAAGGATAAATAATATAACTATCTGCATTCACGCCAAAATTGTAAAACTCTTTTCAGATATGGTGGTGAAAGGTATGACTATTCAAGGGGAGGTTGGGGGATCATATAAATTTTTTTTTATAAAATGTAATGGATGTTAATCTTAGGTAAATAACATTGAAGTTACAACATTATCATTCAACCTGGGTTCAGTACTGAACCTTATTAAATTAAATTGATAATCGCAAGCGAATTGTCATCGAATCGCGCGCTTCTACGTTTGAATATTTTTACGTGAATTTTCCGAAGTGTTTGTGACAAAAATGGAATCGAAAAAAATAACGAAGGCATATTTGCGAACATTTGTGAGATACACCATTCAAGAAAACTTACCCGAGGGTAAAGTTAGTACTTTGAATCGCAAGCGAATTGCCATTGAATTGCAAGCGAATCGCAAAAAATGTTAATTTAATAAGATTCAGTACTGTACCTGTGAAGATCTGATCAGGATCCAAACTGTTTGCTCTCTGATAATGGTCCAAATAGTTTGCTAATAAAGCAATGTCTGATCAGGATCCAAACTTTTTGCTATCTGTTCAGATCCAACCTGTTTGCTTTCTGTTTAGGATCCAAACTGTTTACTTATAAAGCAGTGTCTGATCAGGATCCAAACTGTTAGCTTTTTTATCATATCCAAAATGCTTGCTCTCTGATCAGGATCCAAACAGTTTGCTAATAAAGCAGCATGTGATCAGGATCCAAACTGTTTACTATTTGATCAGATCCAAACTGTTTGCTATCTATTCAGGATTCAAACTGTTTGCTATTAATGCTGCGTCTTTTAAAGGTCCAAACTGTTTGCTAAAACAGAAGCCTCCATTTAGGATCTACATGAAAACTGTTCCTTTGCTGTCTGATCAGGATCAAAACTGATTGCTCATGAAGCAGCATCTGATCAGGATTTAAACTGATTCCTCTGACCAGGATCTTAACTGTTTGCTGATAAAGCAGCTTCTGATCAGGATCCAAAATGTTTGCTTATAAAGCGGCATCTGATCAAGATCTAAACTGTGTCCTCTCTGATTAGTATCTTAACTGTTTGCTAATCAAGCAGCATCTGATCAGGATCCAAAGTGTTTGCTTATAAAGTGGAATCTGATCAGGACCCAAACTTGTTGCTATCTGATCATGATCCAAACTGTTTGCAAAAAAAGCAGTATCTGATCAGGATCCTAACTGTTTGCTTTATGATCTAGATCCCAACTGCTTATAAAGCAGTCTCTGACTAGGATTCAAACTGGTAATATAGCAGAGTCTGATCAGGGTCCAAACTGTTTGCTTATAAAGCAGAGTCTTACCAGGATCCAAACTGTTTGCGAATAAAGGGGCATCTGATTAGGATCCAAACTGTTTGCTATCTGATCATGATCCAAACTGTTTGCAAAAATAGCAGTGTCTGATCAGGATCCTAACTGTTTGCGAATAAAGGGGCATCTGATTAGGATCAAAACTGTTTGGTATCTGATCATGATCCAAAAATAGCAGTGTCTGATCAGGATCAAAACTGTTTGCTTATAAAGCAGAGTCTGACCAGGATACAAACTGTTTGTGAATAAAGCAGTATCTGAACGGGACCCAAACTTGTTGCTATCTGATCATGATCCAAACTGTTTGCAAAAATAGCAGTATCTGATCAGGATCCTAACTGTTTGCTTTCTGATCTAGATCACAACTGCTTATAAAGCAGTCTCTGACTAAATTCCAATCTGGTAATAAAGCAGAGTCTGATAAGGGTCCAAACTGTTTGCTTATAAAGCAGTGTCTGATCAGGATCCAAACTGTTTGATATCTGATCTTGATCCAAACTGTTTGCAAAACGGTTCTAATAAAGCAGCATCTGATCAGGATCCAAACTCTTTGCTTTCTGATCAGGGTCCAAACTGTTAGCTTAAAAAGCAGCGTCTGATCAGGATCCAAACTGTTTTTTCTTATATAACAGCCTCTGATAGGGGTCCAAACTGTTTACTTATCAAGCACCGTCTGATCAGGATTAAAACTGTTTGCTATCTACTCTGCCATCAGTATCCAAACTGTTTGCTTATAAAGCAGCTTCTGATCATGACAAAAACTGTTTGCTATCTGACCAGGGTCAAAACTGTTTACTTAAAAAGCGGTGTCTGATCAGGATCCAAACTGTTTGCTTATAGCAATCTCTGACTAGAATCCAAACTGTTATTCTAATAAAGCAGCATCTGAACAGGATCCAAACTGTTTACTATCTGATTAGGATCCAAAGTGTGCGCAAATAGAACAGTGTCTGATCAAGATCTGATCAGGATCCAAACTGTTTCAAAGCAGAGCTTGTTGTCAGGGACTGCTTTATTAGCAAATATTTTTTATCCTGATCAGATAGCTATTTGTTTGCAGACACTTCCATATAAGCAAACGGTTTGATTCAGACCAGAGGCTGCTTTATAAGCAATCAGTTCCTACCTTTATCAGACGCTGCTTTATTATCCTGATCAGATAGCAAACAGTTTGGATCCTGGTCAGACAATGCTTGCTTAACAAGCAGTTTGGATCGGTATCAGACAGCAAACAGTTTTGATCTTGATCAGATAGCAAACAGTTTGGATCTTAATCAAATGCTTCTTTATAGACTAACAGTTTGGATCTGAACAGAGGCTGCTTTATTAACAAACAGTATGAATCTTGATCAGATGCTGCTTTATTAGCAATCAGTTTTGACACTTACCAGACACCGCTTTATAAATAAACAGTTTAGATCCTATAAAGTGGCTTCCTAATTAGCAAACAGTTCGGACCCTTTTCAGAGGCTGCTTTATTTGCAAAAAGTTTGGATCCTGATCAGATGACTCTTTATTAGCAAACAGTTTGGACACTCATCAGATAGCAAACAGTTTGGATCTTGATCAGAAAGCAAGCATTTTGGATCCTGATCAGACACTGCTTTATAAGCTAAAGGTTTGGATCCTGATCAGATAGCAAACAGTTTGGATCCTGATCGGACAATGTTTGATTAGCAAACAGTTTGGATCCCGGTCAGAGGCTGCTTTATAAGCAAAAATCTTTGATCCTGATCAGATAGCAAACATTTTGAATCATGATCAGATAGCAAACAGTTTTGATCCTGATCAGATGCTGCTTTATAAATGAACAGTTTAGATCCTAAATGGAGGCTTCCTAATAAGCAAACAGTTTGGACCCTTATCAGAGACCGCCTTATTTGCAAATAGTTTGGATCCTAGTCAAAGGCTGCTTTATAAGCAAACAGTTTGGATCCTGATCGGATAGCAAACCGTTTGGATCCTGATCAGATGCCTCTTTTTTATCAAACAGTTTGGACCCTCATCAGATTGCAACAGTTGGGATTAGATAGCAAACATTTTGGATCCTGGTCATGCCCTGCTTTATTTGTAAACAGTTTAGATCCTATATAGAGGCTTCTTTATTAGCAAACAGTTTGGATCCTTATCAGACGCCGCTTTATTAGCAACATTGTATCTTGATCAGATAGCGAACGGTTTGGATCCTGATCAGACACTGCTCTATATGCAAACAGTTTGGATCCTGATCAGATAGCAAACAGTTTAGATCCCATTCAGATGCTGATATATTAGCAAACAGTTTGGATCCTGTACAGATGCTGATTTTGAAGCAAACAGTTTGGATCTTGATCAGAAAGCAATCATTATGGTTCCTGATCAGACACTGCTCTATTTGGAAACAGTTTGGATCCTGATCAGACACTGCTCTATTTGCAAACAGTTTGGATCCTGATCAGATAGCATACATTTTGGATCCTGATCAGATAATGCTTGATAAGCAAAAAGTTTGGACCCTTATCAGACGCTGCTTTATAAGGATTTTTTTTAATCTTGATCAGATAGCAAACAGTTTGTATCCTGATCAGATTCTGCTTAGCAAACAATTTGGACCCTTATTAGATGCCGCTTTATTAGCAAACAGTTTGGATCCTGGACAGATGACGCTTTATTTGCAAACAGTTTGGTTCCTTATCAGATGCCGCTTTATTAACAAACAGTTTGGTTCCTGGACAGATGACGCTTTATTCGCAAACAGTTTGGACCCTTATCAAATGCCATTTTATTTGCAAACAGTTTGGATCCTGGACAGATGCCAATTTATTCACAAACAGTTTGGATCCTTATCAGATGCCGCTTTATTAGCAAACAGTTTGGATCCTGGACAGATGTCACTTTATTCGCAAACAGTTTGGACCCTCATCAGATGCTTCTTTATTAGGATTTTTTTAGATCCTGATCAGAAAACAAACAGTTTTGATTCTAATCAGATGCTGCTAAGCAAACAGTTTGGACCCTTATCAGATGCTGCTTTATTAGCAAACAGTTTAGATCTTGATCAGATAGCAAACAGTTTGGATCCTAATCAGATGCTGCTTAGCAAACAGTTTGGACCCTTATCATATGCCGCTTTATTAGCAAACAGTTTGGATCCTGGACAGATAGCAAACAGTTTGGATCCTTATCAGATGCTGCTTTATTCGCAAACAGTTTGGACCATGATCAGATGCTGCTTTATTAGTATTTTTTTAGATCCTGATCAAATAGCAAACAGTTTGGATCCTAATCAGATGCTGCTTAGCAAACAGTTTGTACCCTTATCAGATGCCTCTTTATTAGCAAACAGTTTGGATCCTAGACAGATGCCGCTTTATTCGCAAACAGTTTGGACCCTTATCAGATGCTGCTTTATAAGAATGTTTTTTATCAGATGCTGCTTGGCAAACAGTTTAGACCCTTATCAGACACCGCTTTATTAGCAAACAGTTTAGATCTTTACTGTTAGCTATGTGATCAGATACAAACTGTTCGCTGTTTGGATCATGATCAGAGAGCAAACAGTTTAGATCCTCATCAGATAGCAAACAGTTTATATTCTTATCAGTCGCTGCTTTATAAGTAAAAAGTTTGGATCCTGATAAAAAAGCTAACAGTTTGGATCCTGATCAAACACTGCTTTATAAGCAAACAGTTTGGGTCCTGATCAGACATGGCTTTATTAGCAAACAGTTTGGATTTTGATCAGAAGCTGCTTTATTAGCGAACAATGAATATGAAAATCATTTGGTAACATTAACTCATGTTTATTGCGCACATCCATTAGAGGTTCAATAATTTTGATTATTTTACATTTCGGCGTTTATGCTTTATTTAAGTTGCTTTATGCATGTGGTATAGGTATGCATGATTAACCTGTTTTTCTTCACTCTTAACCACATTTAATGCTTCGCCTGCTAAACGAGACCATAGTGTCATATGCAAACAACTTAAACCGGAATGAAATTCGACCACATTTTTAGCAAATTGGATAATTCTAAAATCTGAAGAAGTCATATGTGCAGTTTCGTTGCAAGCGAAGGATAAATAATATAACCATCTGCATTCACGCCGAAATGTAAAACTCTTATCATAAGGGGAGGTTGGGGGTCATATAATTTTTTTTATAAAATGAAATGGATGTTAATCTTAGGTAAATAACATTGAAGTTACAACATTAACATTCAACCGGTGTACCTGTGAAGATCTGATCAGGATCCAAACTGTTTGCTCTCTGATAATGGTCCAAATAGTTTGCTAATAAAGCAAAATCTGATCAGGATCCAAACTTTTTGCTATCTGTTCAGATCCAACCTGTTTGCTTTCTGTTTTGGATCCCTCTATTAAGGATCTAAACTGTTTGTTAAAAAAGCAGCGTCTGATCAGGATCCAAGCTGTTTGAAATCTGATCTTGATCCAAACTGTTTGCTTTCTGATCATGATCCAATCTGTTTGCCAGCTGACCAGGGCAAAACGGTTCTAATAAAGCAGCATCTGACCAGGATCCAAACTCTTTGCTTTTTGATCAGGGTCCAAACTGTTAGCTTAAAAAGCAGCGTCTGATCAGGATCCAAACTGTTTGCTAAAACAACAGCCTCTGATAGGGGTACCAACTGTTTACTTATCAAGCACCGTCTGATCAGGATCCAAAATGTTTGTTTATAAAGCAGCATATGATCAAGATCTAAACTGTTTCCTCTCTGATCAGTATCTAAACTGTTTGCTAATCAAGCAGCGTCTTATCAGGATCCAAAATGTTTGCTTATAAAGCGGCATCTGATCAGGATCCAAACTGTTTGCTTATAAAGCAGCTTCTTTTAAGGGTCCAAACTGTTTGCTATCTGATCAGGGTCCAAACTGTTTGCTTATAAAGCAGCGTCTGATCAGGATCCAAGCTGTTTGAAATCTGATCTTGATCCAAACTGTTTGCTATCTGATCAGGGTCCAAACTGTTTGCTTATAAAGCAGCGTCTGATCAGGATACAAGCTGTTTGAAATCTGATCTTGATCCAAAGTGTTTGCTATCTGATCAGGGTCCAAACTGTTTGCTTATAAAGCAGCGTCTGATCAGGATCCAAGCTGTTTGAAATCTGATCTTGATCCAAACTGTTTGCTTTCTGATCTTGATCCAATCTGTTTGTCTTTGCTTTTTGATCAGGGTCCAAACTGTTAGCTTAAAAAGCAGCGTCTGATCAGGATCCAAACTGTTTGCTAAAACAACAGCCTCTGATAGGGTTACCAACTGTTTACTTATCAAGCACCGTCTGATCAGGATTAAAACTGTTTGCTTATAAGATCCAAACTGTTTGCTATCTATTCAGGATTCAAACTGTTTGCTATTAATGCTGCATCTCTTAAAGGTCCAAACTGTTTGCTAAAACAGAAGCCTCCATTTAGAATCTACATGAAAACTGTTTGCTAATAAAGCAGCGTCTGATCAGGATCCAAAATGTTTGTTTATAAAGCAGCATATGATCAAGATCTAAACTGTTTCCTCTCTGATCAGTATCTAAACTGTTTGCTAATCAAGCAGCGTCTTATCAGGATCCAAAATGTTTGCTTATAAAGCGGCATCTGATAAGGATCCAAACTGTTTGCTAATAAAGAAGCTTCTGATGGGGGTCCAAACTGTTTGCTAATCAAGCATCATCTTATCAGGATCCAAAATATTCGCTATCTTATCTGACATCACGATCAAAATTGTTTGCTTATAAGGCGGCATCTGACCAGGATCCAAACTGTTTGCTTATAAAGCAGCTTCTGATCAGGGTCCAAACTGTTTGCTATCTGATCAGGGTCCAAACTGTTTGCTTATAAAGCAGTGTCTGATCAGGATCCAAGCTGTTGGAAATCTGATCTTGATCCAAACTGTTTGCTATCTGATCATGATCCAATCTGTTTGCCAGCTGACCAGGGCAAAACGGTTCTAGTAAAGCAGTATCTGACCAGGATCCAAACGCTTTGCTTTCTGATCAGGGTCCAAACTGTTAGCTTAAAAAGCAGCGTCTGATCAGGGTCCAAACTGTTTGCTTATAAAGCAGTGTCTGATCAGGATCCAAGCTGTTTGAAATCTGATCTTGATCCATACTGTTTGCTATCTGATCAGGGTCCAAACTGTTTGCTTATAAAGCAGCGTCTGATCAGGGTCCAAACTGTTTGCTCTCTGATCAGGGTCCAAACTGTTTGCTTATAAAGCAGTGTCTGGTCAGGATCCAAGCTGTTTGAAATCTGATCTTGATCCAAACTGTTTGCTATCTGATCAGGGTCCAAACTCTTTGCTTATAAAGCAGCGTCTGATCATTATTAAAACAGTTTTGACCCTGGTCAGATAGCAAACAGTTTACTTAAAAAGCGGTGTCTGATCAGGATCCAAACTGTTTGCTTATATAGCAATCTCTGACCAGAATCCAAACTGTTATTCTAATAAAGCAGCATCTGAACAGGATCCAAACTGTTTACTATCTGATTAAGATCCAAAGTGTGCGCAAATAGAGCAGTGTCTGATCAAGATCTGATCAGGATACAAACTGTTTGCTTATTACGCAGCTTGTGGCCAGGATCCAAACTGTATGTTAATAAAGCAGCATCTGAACGTGACCCCAACTGTTTGCTATCTGATAAGGATCCAAACTGTTTGCAAATAGAGCAGTGTCTGATCAAGATCTGATCAGGAGCCAAACTGTTTGCTTGGAATGCAGCCTCTGACCAGGATCCAAGCTGTTTCAAAGCAGAGCTTGTTGTCAGAGGCTGCTTTATTAGCAAATATTTTTCATCCTGATCAGATAGCTATTTGTTTGCAGACACTTCCATATAAGCAAACGGTTTGGATCAGACCAGAGGCTGCTTTATAAGCAATCAGTTCCGACCTTTATCAGACGCTGCATTATTATCCTGATCAGATAGGAAACAGTTTGGATCCTGGTCAGACAATGCTTGCTTAACAAACAGTTTGGATCGGTATCAGACAGCAAACAGTTTTGATCTTGATCAGATAGCAAACAGTTTGGATCTTAATCAAATGCTTCTTTATCGGCTAACAGTTTGGATCTGATCAGAGGCTGCTTTATTAGCAAACAGTATGAATCTTGATCAGATGCTGCTTTATTAGCAATCAGTTTTGACACTTACCAGACGCCGCTTTATAAATAAACAGTTTAGATCCTATAAAGTGGCTTTCTAATTAGCAAACAGTTCGGACCCTTTTCAGAGGCCGCTTTATTTGCAAACAGTTTGGATCCTGATCAGATGACTCTTTATTAGCAAACAGTTTGGACACTCATCAGATAGCAAACAGTTTGGATCTTGATCAGAAAGCAAACATTTCGGATCCTGATCAGACGCTGCTTTATAAGCTAAAGGTTTGGATCCTGATCAGATAGCAAACAGTTTGGATCCTGATCGGACATGTTTGATTAGCAAACAGTTTGGATCCCGGTCAGAGGCTGCTTTATAAACAAAACGTTTTGATCCTGATCAGATAGCAAACAGTTTCGATCCTGGACAGATGCCGCATTATTCACAAACAGATTGGACCCTTATCAGATGCCGCTTTATTCACAAACAGTTTGGACCCTTATCAGATGCCACTTTATCAGCAAACAGTTTGGATCCTTGACAGATGCCAATTTATTCACAAACAGTTTGGACCCTTATCAGATGCCGCTTTATTAACAAACAGTTTGGATCCTGGACAGATGCCGCTTTATTCCCAAACAGTTTGGACCTTTATCAGATGCTGCTTTATTAGCAAACAGTTTGGATCATGATCAGACGCTGCTTACTTAGCAAACAGTTTAGATCTTGATCAGATAGCAAACAGTTTGGATCCTAATCAGATGCTGCTTAGCAAACAGTTTGGACCCTTATCAGATGCCGCTTTATTAGCAAACAGTTTGGATCCTGGACAGATGCCGCTTTATACGCAAACAGTTTGGACCCGTATCAGATGCTGCTTTATTAGTAATTTTTTTAGATCCTGATCCGATAGCAAACAGTTTGGATCCTGGACAGATGCCGCTTTAATCACAAACAGTTTGGATCCTAATCAGATGCCGCTTTAGTAGCAAATAGTTTGGATCCTGGACAGATAGCAAACAGTTTTGATCCAAATCAGATGCTGCTTAGCAAAGAGTTTGGACCCTTATCAGATGTCGTTTTATTCGCAAACAGTTTGGACCCTTATCAGATGCTGCTTTATTATATTTTTTAGATCCTGATCAAATAGCAAACAGTTTGGATCCAAATCAGATGCTGCTAAAGCAAACAGTTTGGACCCTTATCAGACGCTGCTTACTTAGCAAACAGTTTAGATCTTGATCAGATAGCAAACAGTTTGGATCCTAATCAGATGCTGCTTAGCAAACAGTTTGGACCCTTATCAGATGCCGCTTTATTAGCAAACAGTTTGGATCCTGGACATATGCCGCTTTATTCCCAAACAGTTTGGACCTTTATCAGATGCTGCTTTATTAGCAAACAGTTTGGATCCTGATCAGATGCTGCTTAGCAAACAGTTTGGAACCTTATCAGATGCCGCTTTATTAGCAAACAGTTTGGATCCTGGACAGATGCTGCTTTATCCGCAAACAGTTTGGACCCTTATCAAATGCTGCTTTATTAAGATTTTTTTTAGATCCTGATCACATAGCAAACAGTTTTGATTCTAATCAGATGCTGCTTAGCAAACAGTTTGGACCCTCATGAGACGCTGCTTACTTAGCAAGCAGTTTAGATCTTGATCAGATGGCAAACAGTTTGGATCCTAATCAGATGCTGCTTAGCAAACAGTTTGGACCCTTATCAGATGCCGCTTTACTAGCAAACAGTTTGGATCCTGGACAGATGCCGCTTTATACGCAAACAGTTTGGACCCTTATCAGATGCTGCTTTATTAGTAAATTTTTTAGATCCTGATCCGATAGCAAACAGTTTGGATCCTGGACAGATGCCGCTTTAATCACAAACAGTTTGGATCCTTATCAGATGCCGCTTTAGTAGCAAACAGTTTGGATCCTAGACAGATAGCAAACAGTTTTGATCCAAATCAGATGCCGCTTTAGTAGCAAACAGTTTGGATCCTGGACAGATAGCAAACAGTTTTGATCCAAATCAGATGCTGCTAAAGCAAACAGTTTGGACCCTTATCAGACGCTGCTTACTTAGCAAACAGTTTAGATCTTGATCAGATAGCAAACAGTTTGGATCCTAATCAGATGCTGCTTAGCAAACAGTTTGGACCCTTATCAGATGCCGCTTTATTAGCAAACAGTTTGGATCCTGGACATATGCCGCTTTATTCCCAAACAGTTTGGACCTTTATCAGATGCTGCTTTATTAGCAAACAGTTTGGATCCTGATCAGATGCTGCTTAGCAAACAGTTTGGAACCTTATCAGATGCCGCTTTATTAGCAAACAGTTTGGATCCTGGACAGATGCTGCTTTATCCGCAAACAGTTTGGACCCTTATCAAATGCTGCTTTATTAAGATTTTTTTTAGATCCTGATCACATAGCAAACAGTTTTGATTCTAATCAGATGCTGCTTAGCAAACAGTTTGGACCCTCATGAGACGCTGCTTACTTAGCAAGCAGTTTAGATCTTGATCAGATGGCAAACAGTTTGGATCCTAATCAGATGCTGCTTAGCAAACAGTTTGGACCCTTATCAGATGCCGCTTTACTAGCAAACAGTTTGGATCCTGGACAGATGCCGCTTTATACGCAAACAGTTTGGACCCTTATCAGATGCTGCTTTATTAGTAAATTTTTTAGATCCTGATCCGATAGCAAACAGTTTGGATCCTGGACAGATGCCGCTTTAATCACAAACAGTTTGGATCCTTATCAGATGCCGCTTTAGTAGCAAACAGTTTGGATCCTAGACAGATAGCAAACAGTTTTGATCCAAATCAGATGCCGCTTTAGTAGCAAACAGTTTGGATCCTGGACAGATAGCAAACAGTTTTGATCCAAATCAGATGCTGCTTAGCAAAGAGTTTGGACCCTTATCAGATGTCGTTTTATTCGCAAACAGTTTGGACCCTTATCAGATGCTGCTTTATTATATTTTTTAGATCCTGATCAAATAGCAAACAGTTTGGATCCTTATCAGACGCTGCTTACTTAGCAAACAGTTTAGATCTTGATCAGATAGCAAACAGTTTGGATTCTTATCAGATGATGCTTAGCAAACAGTTTGGACCTTTATCAGATGCCCCTTTATTAGCATCTAGAATGGCAAAATCCCCCATCAAAAGTTCTGACAGTGGGCCAATATCCCCCTTAGAATTGTAAATCCCCCATCAAAAATTCTGACAATGGGCCAATCTTGTGTATTTTTTGTCCCAAACATGGCTGCAACAGCAAATTCTAGTTGCCCTGTCTGTCCACAAGACCATGCAGGAAAGAAAAAACTTTTAAGAAAAAAACCTTAAATTGATGTATGTTTCAAGCTATTAAAAAATAGTTGGCCCTCCAAAATGTCAAATGGCCCACCACTTTTGTGGTCGATGGGCCAATGGCCCGCCAGCAACTCAATCCAGAATGATCACTGGATAGCAAACAGTTTGGATCCAAATCAAATGCTGCTTAGCAAACAGTTTGGACACTTATCAGATGCCGTTTTATTCGCAAACAGTTTGGACCCTTATCAGATGCCGTTTTATTCGCAAACAGTTTGGACCCTTATCAGATGCTGCTTTATTATATTTTTCAGATCCTGATCAAATAGCAAACAGTTTGGATCCTAATCAGATGCTGCTAAAGCAAACAGTTTGGACCCTTATCAGACACCGCTTTATTAGCAAACAGTTTAGATCTTGATCAGATAGCGAACAGTTTGTATCTGATCACATAGCTAACAGTAAGGATCTTAACTGTTTGGATCATGATCAGAGAGCAAACAGTTTAGATCCCGTTCAGATGCTGCTTTATAAGCAAACAGTTTTGATCCTCATCAGATAGCAAACAGTTTATATTCTTATCAGTCGCTGCTTTATAAGTAAAAAGTTTGGATCCTGATCAAAAAGCTTACAGTTTGGATCCTGATCAAACACTGCTTTATAAGCAAATAGTTTGGGTCCTGATCAGACATGGCTTTATTAGCAAACAGTTTGGATTTTGATCAGAAGCTGCTTTATTAGCAAACAATGAATATGAAAATCATTGGGTAACATTAACTCATGTTTATTGCGCACATCCATTAGAGGTTCAATAATTTTGATTATTTTACATTTCGGCGTTTATGCTTTATTTAAGTTGCTTTATGCATGTGGTATAGGTATGCAGGATTAACCTGTTTTTCTTCACTCTTAACCACATTTATGCTTCGCCTGCTAAACGAGACCATAGTGTCATATGCAAACAACTTAAACCGGAATGAAATTCCACCACAGTTTTAGCAAATTGGATAATTCTAAAATCTGAAGAAGTCATATGTGCAGTTTCGTTGCAAGCGAAGGATAAATAATATAACCATCTGCATTCACGCCGAAATGTAAAACTCTTATCATAAGGGGAGGTTGGGAGTCATATAAATTTTTTTTATAAAATGTAATGGATGTTAATCTTAGGTAAATAACATTGAACTTACAACATTAACATTCAACCGGTGTACCTGTGAAGAACTGATCAGGATCCAAACTGTTTGCTCTCTGATAATGGTCCAAATAGTTTGCTAATAAAGCAAAATCTGATCAGGATCCAAACTTTTTGCTATCTGTTCAGATCCAACCTGTTTGCTTTCTGTTTAGGATCCCTCTATTAAGGTTCTAAACTGTTTGTTAAAAAAGCAGCGTCTGAGCATGGTCAAAACTGTTTGCTATCTGATCAGGATCCAAACATTTTGCTATCTTATCAGATCCAAAATGTTTGCTCTCTGATCAGGATCCAAACAGTTTGCTAATAAAGCAGCATGTGATCAGGATCCAAACTGTTAGCTATTTAATCAGATTCAAACTGTTTGCTATCTATTCAGGATTCAAACTGTTTGCCATTAATGCTGCATCTTTTAAAGGTCCAAACTGTTTGCTATCTATTCAGGATTCAAACTGTTTGCTATTAATGCTGCATCTTTTAAAGGTCCAAACTGTTTGCTAAAACAGAAGACTCCATTTAGAATCTACATGGAAACTGTTTGCTAATAAAGCAGCGTCTGATCAGGATCCAAACTGTTTGCTTATAAAGCAGCATCTGATCAAGATCTAAACTGTTTTCTAATAAAGAAGCCTCTGATGGGGTCCAAACTGTTTGCTAATCAATCATCGTCTTATCAGGATCCAAAATGTTTGCTTATAAATCGGCATCTGATCAGGATCCAAACTGTTTGCTAATAAAGAAGCCTCTGATGGGGGTCCAAACTGTTTGCTAATAAAGCATCGTCTTATCAGGATCCAAACTGTTTGCTATCTTATATGACATCAGGATCAAAACTGTTTGCTTATAAAGCGGCATCTGATCAGGATCCAAACTGTTTGCTTATAAAGCAGCTTCTGATCAGGGTCCAAACTGTTTGCTATCTGATCAGAGTCCAAACTGTTTGCTTATAAAGCAGCGTCTGATCAGGATCCAAGCTGTTTGAAATCTGATCTTGATCCAAACTGTTTGCTATCTGATCAGGGTCCAAACTGTTTGCTTATAAAGCAGCGTCTGATCAGGATCCAAGCTGTTTGAAATCTGATCTTGATCCAAACTGTTTGCTATCTGATCAGGGTCCAAACTGTTTGCTTATAAAGCAGCGTCTGATCAGGATCCAAGCTGTTTGAAATCTGATCTTGATCCAAACTGTTTGCTATCTGACCAGGGATCAAACTGTTTGCTTATAAAGCAGCGTCTGATCAGGATCTAAGCTGTTTGAAATCTGATCTTGATCCAAACTGTTTGCTTTCTGATCATGATCCAATCTGTTTGCCAGCTGACCAGGGCAAAACGGTTCTAATAAAGCAGCATCTGACCAGAATCCAAACGCTTTGCTTTCTGATCAGGGTCTAAACTGTTTGCTATCTACTCTGACATCAGGATAAAAACTGTTTGCTTATAAAGCTATGTAATCAGATCCAAACTGTTTGCTATCTACTCTGACATCAGGATAAAAACTGTTTGCTTATAAAGCTATTTAATCCGATCCAAACTGTTTGCTATCTATTCAGGATTCAAACTGTTTGCTATTAATGCTGCATCTCTTAAAGGTCAAAACTGTTTGCCTCAGAAGCCTCCATTTAGAATCTACATGAAAACTGTTTGCTAATAAAGCAGCGTCTGATCAGGATCCAAAATGTTTGTTTATAAAGCAGCATCTGATCAAGATCTAAACTGTTTCCTCTCTGATCAGTATCTAAACTGTTTGCTAATCAAGCAGCGTCTTATCAGGATCCAAAATGTTTGCTTATAAAGCGGCATCTGATCAGGATCGAAACTGTTTGCTTATAAAGCAGTTTCTGATCAGGGTCCAAACTGTTTGCTATCTGATCAGGGTCCAAACTGTTTGCTTATAAAGCAGTGTCAGATCAGGGTCCAAACGGTTTGCTATCTGATCAGGGTCCAAACTGTTTGCTTATTACGCAGCTTGTGGCCAGGATCCAAACTGTTTGCTTATAAAGTAGCGTCTGATCAGGGTCCAAACGGTTTGCTATCTGATCAGGGTCCAAACTGTTTGCTTATAAAGCAGTGTCTGGTCAGGATCCAAGCTGTTTGAAATCTGATCTTGATCCAAACTGTTTGCTATCTGATCAGGGTCCAAACTGTTTGCTTATAAAGCAGCGTCTGATCATGATAAAAACTGTTTGCTATCTGACCAGGGTCAAAACTGTTTACTTAAAAAGCGGTGTCTGATCAGGATCCAAACTGTTTGCTTATATAGCAATCTCTGGCCAGAATCCAAACTGTTATTCTAATAAAGCAGCATCTGAACAGGATCCAAACTGTTCACTATCTGATTAGGATCCAAAGTGTGCGCAAATAGAGCAGTGTCTGATCAAGATCTGATCAGGATCCAAACTGTTTGCTTATTACGCAGCTTGTGGCCAGGATCCAAACTGTTTGCTTATAAAGTAGCGTCTGATCAGGGTCCAACGGTTTGCTATCTGATCAGGGTCCAAACTGTTTGCTTATAAAGCAGTGTCTGGTCAGGATCCAAGCTGTTTGAAATCTGATCTTGATCCAAACTGTTTGCTATCTGATCAGGGTCCAAACTGTTTGCTTATAAAGCAGCGTCTGATCATGATAAAAACTGTTTGCTATCTGACCAGGGTTAAAACTGTTTACTTAAAAAGCGGTGTCTGATCAGGATCCAAACTGTTTGCTTATATAGCAATCTCTGACCAGAATCCAAACTGTTATTCTAATAAAGCAGCATCTGAACAGGATCCAAACTGTTTACTATCTGATTAGTATCCAAAGTGTGCGCAAATAGAGCAGTGTCTGATCAAGATCTGATCAGGATCCAAACTGTTTGCTTATTACGCAGCTTGTGGCCAGGATCCAAACTGTATGCTACTAAAGCAGCATCTGAACGTGACCCCAACTGTTTGCTATCTGATAAGGATCCAAACTGTTTGCAAATAGAGCAGTGTCTGATCAAGATCTGATCAGGATCCAAACTGTTTGCTTGGAACGCAGCCTCTGACCAGGATCCAAACTGTTTCTAAGCAGAGCTTGTTGTCAGAGGCTGCTTTATTAGCAAATATTTTTTATCCTGAGCAGATAGCTATTTGTTTGCAGACACTTCAATAAGCAAACGGTTTGGATCAGACCAGAGGCTGCTTTATAAGCAATCAGTTCCGACCTTTATCAGACGCTGCATTATTATCCTGATCAGATAGGAAACAGTTTGGATCCTGGTCAGACAATGCTTGCTTAACAAACAGTTTGGATCGGTATCAGACAGCAAACAGTTTTGATCTTGATCAGATAGCAAACAGTTTGGATCTTAATCAAATGCTTCTTTATCGGCTAACAGTTTGGATCTGATCAGAGGCTGCTTTATTAGCAAACAGTATGAATCTTGATCAGATGCTGCTTTATTAGCAATCAGTTTTGACACTTACCAGACGCCGCTTTATAAATAAACAGTTTAGATCCTATAAAGTGGCTTCCTAATTAGCAAACAGTTCGGACCCTTTTCAGAGGCCGCTTTATTTGCAAACAGTTTGGATCCTGATCAGATGACTCTTTATTAGCAAACAGTTTGGACACTCATCAGATAGCAAACAGTTTGGATCTTGATCAGAAAGCAAACATTTTGGATCCTGATCAGACGCTGCTTTATAAGCTAAAGGTTTGGATCCTGATCAGACAGCAAACAGTTTGGATCCTGATCGGACATGTTTGATTAGCAAACAGTTTGGATTCCGGTCAGAGGCTGCTTTATAAGCAAAAAGTTTTGATCCTGATCAGATAGCAAACAGTTTCGATCCTGGACAGATGCCGCATTATTCACAAACAGATTGGACCCTTATCAGATGCCGCTTTATTCACAAACAGTTTGGACCCTTATCAGATGCCACTTTATCAGCAAACAGTTTGGATCCTTGACAGATGCCAATTTATTCACAAACAGTTTGGACCCTTATCAGATGCCGCTTTATTAACAAACAGTTTGGATCCTGGACAGATGCCGCTTTATTCCCAAACAGTTTGGACCTTTATCAGATGCTGCTTTATAAGCAAACAGTTTGGATCTCGATCAGACGCTGCTTACTTAGCAAACAGTTTAGATCTTGATCAGATAGCAAACAGTTTGGATCCTAATCAGATGCTGCTTAGCAAACAGTTTGGACCCTTATCAGATGCCGCTTTACTAGCAAACAGTTTGGATCCTGGACAGATGCCGCTTTATACGCAAACAGTTTGGACCCTTATCAGATGCTGCTTTATTAGTAATTTTTTTAGATCCTGATCCGATAGCAAACAGTTTGGATCCTGGACAGATGCCGCTTTAATCACAAACAGTTTGGATCCTTATCAGATGCCGCTTTAGTAGCAAACAGTTTGGATCCTGGACAGATAGCAAACAGTTTTGATCCAAATCAGATGCCGCTTTAGTAGCAAACAGTTTGGATCCTGGACAGATAGCAAACAGTTTTGATCCAAATCAGATGCTGCTTAGCAAAGAGTTTGGACCCTTATCAGATGTCGTTTTATTCGCAAACAGTTTGGACCCTTATCAGATGCTGCTTTATTATATTTTTCAGATCCTGATCAAATAGCAAACAGTTTGGATCCTAATCAGATGCTGCTAAAACAAACAGTTTGGACCCTTATCAGACGCTGCTTACTTAGCAAACAGTTTAGATCTTGATCAGATAGCAAACAGTTTGGACCCTAATCAGATGCTGCTTAGCAAACAGTTTGTACCCTTATCAGATGCCGCTTTATTAGCAAACAGTTTGGATCCTGGACAGATGCCGCTTTATTCCCAAACAGTTTGGACCTTTATCAGATGCTGCTTTATTAGCAAACAGTTTGGATCCTGGACAGATGCTGCTTTATCCGCAAACAGTTTGGACCCTTATCAAATGCTGCTGTATTAAGATTTTTTTTAGATCCTGATCACATAGCAAACAGTTTTGATTCTAATCAGATGCTGCTTAGCAAACAGTTTGGACCCTCATGAGACGCTGCTTACTTAGCAAGCAGTTTAGATCTTGATCAGATAGCAAACAGTTTGGATCCTAATCAGATGCTGCTTAGCAAACAGTTTGGACCCTTTTCAGAGGCCGCATTATTTGCAAACAGTTTAGATCCTGATCAGATGACTCTTTATTAGCAAACAGTTTGGACACTCATCAGATAGCAAACAGTTTGGATCTTGATCAGAAAGCAAACATTTTGGATCCTGATCAGACGCTGCTTTATAAGCTAAAGGTTTGGATCCTGATCAGATAGCAAACAGTTTGGATCCTGATCGGACATGTTTGATTAACAAACAGTTTGGATCCCGGTCAGAGGCTGCTTTATAAGCAAAACGTTTTGATCCTGATCAGATAGCAAACAGTTTCGATCCTGGACAGATGCCGCATTATTCACAAACAGATTGGACCCTTATCAGATGCCGCTTTATTCACAAACAGTTTGGACCCTTATCAGATGCCACTTTATAAGCAAACAGCTTGGATCCTTGACAGATGCCAATTTATTCACAAACAGTTTGGACCCTTATCAGATGCCGCTTTATTAACAAACAGTTTGGATCCTGGACAGATGCCGCTTTATTCCCAAACAGTTTGGACCTTTATCAGATGCTGCTTTATAAGCAAACAGTTTGGATCCTGATCAGACGCTGCTTACTTAGCAAACAGTTTAGATCTTGATCAGATAGCAAACAGTTTGGATCCTAATCAGATGCTGCTTAGCAAACAGTTTGGACCCTTATCAGATGCCGCTTTACTAGCAAACAGTTTGGATCCTGGACAGATGCCGCTTTATACGCAAACAGTTTGGACCCTTATCAGATGCTGCTTTATTAGTAATTTTTTTAGATCCTGATCCGATAGCAAACAGTTTGGATCCTGGACAGATGCCGCTTTAATCACAAACAGTTTGGATCCTTATCAGATGCCGCTTTAGTAGCAAACAGTTTGGATCCTGGACAGATAGCAAACAGTTTTGATCCAAATCAGATGCTGCTTAGCAAAGAGTTTGGACCCTTATCAGATGTCGTTTTATTCGCAAACAGTTTGGACCCTTATCAGATGCTGCTTTATTATATTTTTCAGACCCTGATCAAATAGCAAACAGTTTGGATCCTAATCAGATGCTGCTAAAGCAAACAGTTTGGACCCTTTTCAGACGCTGCTTACTTAGCAAACAGTTTAGATCTTGATCAGATAGCAAACAGTTTGGATCCTAATCAGATGCTGCTGCTTAGCAAACAGTTGAACCCTTATCAGATGCCGCTTTATTAGCAAACAGTTTGGATCCTGGACAGATGCCGCTTTATTCCCAAACAGTTTGGACCTTTATCAGATGCTGCTTTATTAGCAAACAGTTTGGATCCTGATCAGATGCTGCTTAGCAAACAGTTTGGACCCTTATCAGATGCCGCTTTATTAGCAAACAGTTTGGATCCTGGACAGATGCTGCTTTATCCGCAAACAGTTTGGACCCTTATCAAATGCTGCTTTATTAAGATTTTTTTTAGATCCTGATCACATAGCAAACAGTTTTGATTCTAATCAGATGCTGCTTAGCAAACAGTTTGGACCCTCATGAGACGCTGCTTACTTAGCAAGCAGTTTAGATCTTGATCAGATAGCAAACAGTTTGGATCCTAATCAGATGCTGCTTAGCAAACAGTTTGGACCCTTATCAGATGCCGCTTTACTAGCAAACAGTTTGGATCCTGGACATATGCCGCTTTATATGCAAACAGTTTGGACCCTTATCAGATGCTGCTTTATTAGTAATTTTTTTAGATCCTGATCCGATAGCAAACAGTTTGGATCCTGGACAGATGCAGCTTTAATCACAAACAGTTTGGATCCTTATCAGATGCCGCTTTAGTAGCAAACAGTTTGGATCCTGGACAGATAGCAAACAGTTTTGATCCAAATCAGATGCTGCTTAGCAAAGAGTTTGGACCCTAATAAGATGCCGTTTTATTTGCAAACAGTTTGGACCCTTATCAGATGTCGTTTTATTTGCAAACAGTGTGGACCCTTATCAGATGCTGCTTTATTATATTTTTCAGATCCTGATCAAATAGCAAACAGTTTGGATCCTTATCAGACGCTGCTTACTAAGCAAACAGTTTAGATCTTGATCAGATAGCAAACAGTTTGGATTCTTAACAGATGCTGCTTAGCAAACAGTTTGGACCCTTATCAGATGCCGCTTTATTAGCAAAAAGTTTGGATCCTGGACAGATGCCGCTTTATACCCAAACAGTTTGGACCCTTATCAGATGCTGCTTTATTAGTAATTTTTTTAGATCCTGATCCGATAGCAAACAGTTTGGATCCTGGACAGATGCCGCTTTAATCACAAACAGTTTGGATCCTTATCAGATGCCGCTTTAGTAGCAAATAGTTTGAATCCGGGACAGATAGCAAACAGTTTTGATCCAAATCAAATGCTGCTTAGTAAAGAGTTTGGACCCTTATCAGATGCCGTTTAATTCGCAAACAGTTTGGACCCTTATCAGATGCTGCTTTATTATATTTTTCAGATCCTGATCAAATAGCAAACAGTTTGGATCCTAATCAGATGCTGCTAAAGCAAACAGTTTTGATCATGATCAGAGAGCAAACAGTTTAGATCCCGTTCAGATGCTGCTTTATAAGCAAACAGTTTTGATCCTCATCAGATAGCAAACAGTTTATATTCTTATCAGTCGCTGCTTTATAAGTAAAAGGTTTGGATCCTGATAAAAAAGCTAACAGTTTGGATCCTGATCAAACACTGCTTTATAAGCAAATAGTTTGGGTCCTGATCAGACATGGCTTTATTAGCAAACAGTTTGGATTTTGATCAGAAGCTGCTTTATTAGCAAACAATGAATATGAAAATCATTTGGTAACATTAACTCATGTTTATTGCGCACATCCATTAGAGGTTCAATAATTTTGATTATTTTACATTTCGGCGTTTATGCTTTATTTAAGTTGCTTTATGCATGTGGTATAGGTATGCATGATTAACCTGTTTTTCTTCACTTTTAACCACATTTATGCTTCGCCTGCTAAACGAGACCATAGTGTCATATGCAAACAACTTAAACCGGAATTAATTTCCACCACAGTTTTAGCAAATTGGATAATTCTAAAATCTGAAGAAGTCATATGTGCAGTTTCGTTGCAAGCGAAGGATAAATAATATAACCATCTGCATTCACGCCGAAATGTAAAACTCTTATCATAAGGGGAGGTTGGGAGTCATATAATTTTTTTTTATAAAATGTAATGGATGTTAATCTTAGGTAAATAACATTGAACTTACAACATTAACATTCAACCGGTGTACCTGTGAAGATCTGATCAGGATCCAAACTGTTTGCTCTCTGATAATGGTCCAAATAGTTTGCTAATAAAGCAAAATCTGATCAGGATCCAAACTTTTTGCTATCTGTTCAGATCCAACCTGTTTGCTTTCTGTTTAGGATCCCTCTATTAAGGATCTAAACTGTTTGTTAAAAAAGCAGCGTCTGAGCATGGTCCAAACTGTTTGCTATCTGATCAGGATCCAAACATTTTGCTATCTTATCAGATCCAAAACGTTTGCTCTCTGATCAGGATCCAAACAGTTTGCTAATAAAGCAGCATGTGATCAGGATCCAAACTGTTAGCTATTTAATCAGATTCAAACTGTTTGCTATCTATTCAGGATTCAAACTGTTTGCCATTAATGCTGCATCTTTTAAAGGTCCAAACTGTTTGCTAAACAGAAGGCTCCATTTAGAATCTACATGGAAACTGTTTGCTAATAAAGTAGCGTCTGATCAGGATCCAAACTGTTTGCTTATAAAGCAGCATATGATCAAGATCTAAACTGTTTTCTAATAAAGAAGCCTCTGATGGGGTCCAAACTGTTTGCTAATCAATCATCGTCTTATCAGGATCCAAAATGTTTGCTTATAAATCGGCATCTGATCAGGATCCAAACTGTTTGCTAATAAAGAAGCCTCTGGGGGGGTCCAAACTGTTTGCTATCTTATCTGACATCAGGATCAAAACTGTTTGCTTATAAAGCGGCATCTGATCAGGATCCAAACTGTTTGCTTATAAAGCAGCTTCTGATCAGGGTCCAAACTGTTTGCTATCTGATCAGGGTCCAAACTGTTTGCTTATAAAGCAGCGTCTGATCAGGATCCAAGCTGTTTGAAATCTGATCTTGATCCAAACTGTTTGCTATCTGATCAGGGTCCAAACTGTTTGCTTATAAAGCAGCGTCTGATCAGGATCCAAGCTGTTTGAAATCTGATCTTGATCCAAACTGTTTGCTATCTGACCAGGGATCAAACTGTTTGCTTATAAAGCAGCGTCTGATCAGGATCTAAGCTGTTTGAAATCTGATCTTGATCCAAACTGTTTGCTTTCTGATCATGATCCAATCTGTTTGCCAGCTGACCAGGGCAAAACGGTTCTAATAAAGCAGCATCTGACCAGGATCCAAACGCTTTGCTTTCTGATCAGGGTCTAAACTGTTAGCTTAAAAAGCAGCGTCTGATAGGGGTACCAACTGTTTACTTATCAAGCACCGTCTGATCAGGATTAAAACGGTTTGCTATCTACTCTGACATCAGGATAAAAACTGTTTGCTTATAAAGCTATTTAATCAGATCCAAACTGTTTGCTATCTATTCAGGATTCAAACTGTTTGCTATTAATGCTGCATCTCTTAAAGGTCCAAACTGTTTGCCTCAGAAGCCTCCATTTAGAATCTACATGAAAACTGTTTGCTAATAAAGCAGCGTCTGATCAGGATCCAAAATGTTTGTTTATAAAGCAGCATCTGATCAAGATCTAAACTGTTTCCTCTCTGATCAGTATCTAAACTGTTTGCTAATCAAGCAGCGTCTTATCAGGATCCAAAATGTTTGTTTATAAAGCAGCATCTGATCAAGATCTAAACTGTTTCCTCTCTGATCAGTATCTAAACTGTTTGCTAATCAAGCAGCGTCTTATCAGGATCCAAAATGTTTGCTTATAAAGCGGCATCTGATCAGGATCCAAACTGTTTGCTAATAAAGAAGCTTCTGATGGGGGTCCAAACTGTTTGCTAATCCAGCATCGTCTGATCAGGATCCAAAATGTTTGTTTATAAAGCAGCATCTGATCAAGATCTAAACTGTTTCCTCTCTGATCAGTATCTAAACTGTTTGCTAATCAAGCAGCGTCTTATCAGGATCCAAAATGTTTGCTTATAAAGCGGCATCTGATCAGGATCCAAACTGTTTGCTAATAAAGAAGCTTCTGATGGGGGTCCAAACTGTTTGCTAATCCAGCATCGTCTTATCAGGATCCAAACTGTTTGCTATCTTATCTGACATCAGGATCAAAACTGTTTGCTTATAAAGCGGCCTCTGATCAGGATCCAAACTGTTTGCTTATAAAGCAGTTTCTGATCAGGGTCCAAACTGTTTGCTATCTGATCAGGGTCCAAACTGTTTGCTTATAAAGCAGTGTCTGGTCAGGATCCAAGCTGTTTGAAATCTGATCTTGATCCAAACTGTTTGCTATCTGACCAGGGATCAAACTGTTTGCTTATAAAGCAGCGTCTGATCAGGATCTAAGCTGTTTGAAATCTGATCTTGATCCAAACTGTTTGCTTTCTGATCATGATCCAATCTGTTTGCCAGCTGACCAGGGCAAAACGGTTCTAATAAAGCAGCATCTGACCAGGATCCAAACGCTTTGCTTTCTGATCAGGGTCTAAACTGTTAGCTTAAAAAGCAGCGTCTGATAGGGGTACCAACTGTTTACTTATCAAGCACCGTCTGATCAGGATTAAAACGGTTTGCTATCTACTCTGACATCAGGATAAAAACTGTTTGCTTATAAAGCTATTTAATCAGATCCAAACTGTTTGCTATCTATTCAGGATTCAAACTGTTTGCTATTAATGCTGCATCTCTTAAAGGTCCAAACTGTTTGCCTCAGAAGCCTCCATTTAGAATCTACATGAAAACTGTTTGCTAATAAAGCAGCGTCTGATCAGGATCCAAAATGTTTGTTTATAAAGCAGCATCTGATCAAGATCTAAACTGTTTCCTCTCTGATCAGTATCTAAACTGTTTGCTAATCAAGCAGCGTCTTATCAGGATCCAAAATGTTTGTTTATAAAGCAGCATCTGATCAAGATCTAAACTGTTTCCTCTCTGATCAGTATCTAAACTGTTTGCTAATCAAGCAGCGTCTTATCAGGATCCAAAATGTTTGCTTATAAAGCGGCATCTGATCAGGATCCAAACTGTTTGCTAATAAAGAAGCTTCTGATGGGGGTCCAAACTGTTTGCTAATCCAGCATCGTCTGATCAGGATCCAAAATGTTTGTTTATAAAGCAGCATCTGATCAAGATCTAAACTGTTTCCTCTCTGATCAGAATCTAAACTGTTTGCTAATCAAGCAGCGTCTTATCAGGATCCAAAATGTTTGCTTATAAAGCGGCATCTGATCAGGATCCAAACTGTTTGCTAATAAAGAAGCTTCTGATGGGGGTCCAAACTGTTTGCTAATCCAGCATCGTCTTATCAGGATCCAAACTGTTTGCTATCTTATCTGACATCAGGATCAAAACTGTTTGCTTATAAAGCGGCCTCTGATCAGGATCCAAACTGTTTGCTTATAAAGCAGTTTCTGATCAGGGTCCAAACTGTTTGCTATCTGATCAGGGTCCAAACTGTTTGCTTATAAAGCAGTGTCTGGTCAGGATCCAAGCTGTTTGAAATCTGATCTTGATCCAAACTGTTTGCTATCTGATCAGGGTCCAAACTGTTTGCTATCTGATCAGGGTCCAAACTGTTTGCTTATAAAGCAGCGTCTGATCATAATAAAAACTGTTTGCTATCTGACCAGGGTCAAAACTGTTTACTTAAAAAGCGGTGTCTGATCAGGATCCAAACTGTTTGCTTATATAGCAATCTCTGACCAGAATCCAAACTGTTATTCTAATAAAGCAGCATCTGAACAGGATCCAAACTGTTTACTATCTGATTAGGATCCAAAGTGTGCGCAAATAGAGCAGTGTCTGATCAAGATCTGATCAGGATCCAAACTGTTTGCTTATTACGCAGCTTGTGGCCAGGATCCAAACTGTTTGCTTATAAAGTAGCGTCTGATCAGGGTCCAAACGGTTTGCTATCTGATCAGGGTCCAAACTGTTTGCTTATAAAGCAGTGTCTGGTCAGGATCCAAGCTGTTTGAAATCTGATCTTGATCCAAACGGTTTGCTATCTGATCAGGGTCCAAACTGTTTGCTTATAAAGCAGTGTCTGGTCAGGATCCAAGCTGTTTGAAATCTGATCTTGATCCAAACTGTTTGCTATCTGATCAGGGTCCAAACTGTTTGCTTATAAAGCAGCGTCTGATCATGATAAAAACTGTTTGCTATCTGACCAGGGTCAAAACTGTTTACTTAAAAAGCGGTGTCTGATCAGGATCCAAACTGTTTGCTTATATAGCAATCTCTGACCAGAATCCAAACTGTTATTCTAATAAAGCAGCATCTGAACAGGATCCAAACTGTTTACTATCTGATTAGGATCCAAAGTGTGCGCAAATAGAGCAGTGTCTGATCAAGATCTGATCAGGATCCAAACTGTTTGCTTATTACGCAGCTTGTGGCCAGGATCCAAACTGTATGCTAATAAAGCAGCATCTGAACGTGACCCCAACTGTTTGCTATCTGATAAGGATCCAAACTGTTTGCAAATAGAGCAGTGTCTGATCAAGATCTGATCAGGATCCAAACTGTTTGCTTGGAACGCAGCCTCTGACCAGGATCCAAACTGTTTCTAAGCAGAGCTTGTTGTCAGAGGCTGCTTTATTAGCAAATATTTTTTATCCTGAGCAGATAGCTATTTGTTTGCAGACACTTCCATATAAGCAAACGGTTTGGATCAGACCAGAGGCTGCTTTATAAGCAATCAGTTCCGACCTTTATCAGACGCTGCATTATTATCCTGATCAGATAGGAAACAGTTTGGATCCTGGTCAGACAATGCTTGCTTAACAAACAGTTTGGATCAGTATCAGACAGCAAACAGTTTTGATCTTGATCAGATAGCAAACAGTTTGGATCTTAATCAAATGCTTCTTTATCGGCTAACAGTTTGGATCTGATCAGAGGCTGCTTTATTAGCAAACAGTATGAATCTTGATCAGATGCTGCTTTATTAGCAATCAGTTTTGACACTTACCAGACGCCGCTTTATAAATAAACAGTTTAGATCCTATAAAGTGGCTTTCCTAATTAGCAAACAGTTCGGACCCTTTTCAGAGGCCGCATTATTTGCAAACAGTTTAGATCCTGATCAGATGACTCTTTATTAGCAAACAGTTTGGACACTCATGAGATAGCAAACAGTTTGGATCTTGATCAGAAAGCAAACATTTTGGATCCTGATCAGACGCTGCTTTATAAGCTAAAGGTTTGGATCCTGATCAGATAGCAAACAGTTTGGATCCTGATCGGACATGTTTGATTAGCAAACAGTTTGGATCCCGGTCAGAGGCTGCTTTATAAGCAAAAAGTTTTGATCCTGATCAGATAGCAAACAGTTTCGATCCTGGACAGATGCTGCATTATTCACAAACAGATTGGACCCTTATCAGATGCCGCTTTATTCACAAACAGTTTGGACCCTTATCAGATGCCACTTTATAAGCAAACAGTTTGGATCCTTGACAGATGCCAATTTATTCACAAACAGTTTGGACCCTTATCAGATGCCGCTTTATTAACAAACAGTTTGGATCCTGGACAGATGCCGCTTTATTCCCAAACAGTTTGGACCTTTATCAGATGCTGCTTTATAAGCAAACAGTTTGGACCTTTATCAGATGCTGCTTTATAAGCAAAAAGTTTTGATCCTGATCAGATAGCAAACAGTTTCGATCCTGGACAGATGCCGCATTATTCACAAACAGATTGGACCCTTATCAGATGCCGCTTTATTCACAAACAGTTTGGACCCTTATCAGATGCCACTTTATAAGCAAACAGTTTGGATCCTTGACAGATGCCAATTTATTCACAAACAGTTTGGACCCTTATCAGATGCCGCTTTATTAACAAACAGTTTGGATCCTGGACAGATGCCGCTTTATTCCCAAACAGTTTGGAACTTTATCAGATGTTGCTTTATAAGCAAACAGTTTGGATCCTGATCAGACGCTGCTTACTTAGCAAACAGTTTAGATCTTGATCAGATAGCAAACAGTTTGGATCGTAATCAGATGCTGCTTAGCAAACAGTGTGGACCCTTATCAGATGCCGCTTTACTAGCAAACAGTTTGGATCCTGGACACATGCCGCTTTATACGCAAACAGTTTGGACCCTTATCAGATGCTGCTTTATTAGTATTTTTTTTTAGATCCTGATCCGATAGCAAACAGTTTGGATCCTGGACAGATGCCGCTTTAATCACAAACAGTTTGGATCCTTATCAGATGCCGCTTTAGTAGCAAACAGTTTGGATCCTGGACAGATAGCAAACAGTTTTGATCCAAATCAGATGCCGCTTTAGTAGCAAACAGTTTGGATCCTGGACAGATAGCAAACAGTTTTGATCCAAATCAGATGCTGCTTAGCAAAGAGTTTGGACCCTTATCAGATGTCGTTTTATTCGCAAACAGTTTGGACCCTTATCAGATGCTGCTTTATTATATTTTTCAGATCCTGATCAAATAGCAAACAGTTTGGATCCTAATCAGATGCTGCTAAAGCAAACAGTTTGGACCCTTATCAGACGCTGCTTACTTAGCAAACAGTTTAGAACTTGATCAGATAGCAAACAGTTTGGATCCTAATCAGATGCTGCTTAGCAAACAGTTTGGACCCTTATCAGATGCCGCTTTATTAGCAAACAGTTTGGATCCTGGACAGATGCCGCTTTATTCCCAAACAGTTTGGACCTTTATCAGATGCTGCTTTATTAGCAAACAGTTTGGATCCTGATCAGATGCTGCTTAGCAAACAGTTTGGACCCTTATCAGATGCCGCTTTATTAGCAAACAGTTTGGATCCTGGACAGATGCTGCTTTATCCGCAAACAGTTTGGACCCTTATCAAATGCTGCTTTATTAAGATTTTTTTTAGATCCTGATCACATAGCAAACAGTTTTGATTCTAATCAGATGCTGCTTAGCAAACAGTTTGGACCCTCATGAGACGTTGCTTACTTAGCAAGCAGTTTAGATCTTGATCAGATAGCAAACAGTTTGGATCCTAATCAGATGCTGCTTAGCAAACAGTTTGTACCCTTATCAGATGCCGCTTTACTAGCAAACAGTTTGGATCCTGGACAGATGCCGCTTTATACCCAAACAGTTTGGACCCTTATCAGATGCTGCTTTATTAGTAATTTTTTTTAGATCCTGATCCGATAGCAAACAGTTTGGATCCTGGACAGATGCCGCTTTAATCACAAACAGTTTGGATCCTTATCAGATGCCGCTTTAGTAGCAAACAGTTTGAATCCGGGACAGATAGCAAACAGTTTTGATCCAAATCAAATGCTGCTTAGTAAAGAGTTTGGACCCTTATCAGATGCCGTTTTATTCGCAAACAGTTTGGACCCTTATCAGATGCTGCTTTATTATATTTTTCAGATCCTGATCAAATAGCAAACAATTTGGATCCTAATCCTAATTTATTATATAAACAGTTTTATGCAATCACCAATTTTATCTCTACGCTACTGTATACTTTCAATATTTGGTGATACATTTTTCTTGAATACAACTTGTAACAAGGCTTGACATCACATTCAAAGAGACCTGGTGATTTGAATGCAGTTTCAACACATGTTTACATTCAAACTCAGGAGCTAAAAATAGATTTTTTTTCAATGGAAAACTTATTAGAAGTGTAACCATGCTGAATATCAAAGCTCTGGCCATATTAGTTTCAGAGAAGAAGTATAATTGCACTTTATATATTGTGCTTTTAACCCCAAATGTATGAGAACATGTTTGCGAATTATGAGACACAAACAACATCTTCAATCAATCTATCAAACTGACAATAATCGGCGAAGAAAAACTTAATTTTTTACTACAAATATTAACAAAACATTAGTTAATTTATTATGTCCGCCCGCGCAAAACAGGCGGGGGCTCGTGTCCGCCCGCCCGCGCAAAATCGGCCGGGGGGGGGGGGGGGGGACATAATGAAGCTACAATAACAGCATGCATATATTTCAACACCTTTTTAACAAATCATGTTTTATTGAGAGAATTAAAGCTCTTTAAGCATTATCACATTTGTAGCATTTAGGTTATTGACAGGTTATTGACAACATGGAGAAGAACCCAGTAAGATTTTAATCTAATATTTTTCATTAATGTGTTTTCAAGCATGTCGTTTGTAAATATTATGGAATTAAATGTTTAAACTAATATGAAGTCAACCTTTAAAACTAACATGAACATGCTTATCTTTTTTTCAATATAAGTTCAGAATGTTATTGTTCCTAATCTTGTACATATTGTGTAGGGTTAATCTTTTTGTTGATATTTGTTATATTTTTGTGTAGGATATTTGTGTTTCAATTCCGGTGTGGCTGGGTACTCTTGTCCAGAACTGTTGACATTCTTTGGGTCGAAAAAGTTACTGTGTGGCCAGTTTTCCCCACGAGTTTTGTAAATCGTGTAGTAAGTATAGTTCTGGGGCCCGTTTTCTGAAACGTCGTACGACCTAAACGGTCGTAAGTCAAAACTTTAAAATACATCTTAATTCTCCACCTAATTCTGTCTTGTGACATCTCTTTGGAATCGTCTTGAAAAGACGATTCCAAAGAGATGTAACCAGATAGGATAAGATGGAGAAATAAATAATTATTGATAATTTTGGAATCTGACTAACGGCCATTTTTGTTGTACGACGTTTCATAAAACGGGTCCCAGACCTTTTATCGCGTACAATGTATATTAGTAAAACGTGTAGTAAGTATAGTTCTGGGGCCCGTTTTCTGAAAATTCAAACGACCTAAACGGTCGTAAGTCATAACTTTAAAATACATCTTATTCCTCCACCTATTTCTGTCTTGTTACTTGAAAAGACGATTCCAAAGAGATGTCACCAGACAGGATAAGATGGAGAAATAAATAATTATTATTACTAAAACGGACATTTATGTAGCTTTTACAATAATGTTCAAACTGACCACGTATAGCCTATCTATATACTCTCCCCAAACCAATTTATTAACACATTACTTAATAGTTACTCGCATATTTAAACATATTTATACTCCGGCTACATGTACTCACATAGTGCAGTCTGCTTAAAACAGGATCCAAACCGTTTGACATACAGTCATACCCTTTCAAATGTACACACAATCACATGCAAATTTGTCATCTGCTTCAGTAATGTTGTCTGTAATTTGATTCTAAAGTTAGCTGTGAGACAAAAAAGTTCAGTGTTATATAGTTTGGATCCAAACTATGCAGTCAGGAAAAGGGTTTGTTATAAATGTAATTGATACTACTGAAATAAATTGCAACATGCATTTCTTGTTTTGTGACGCATGATGTCCTTTAGCCTATAACCCCATAGCCTATAGATTACCACTTAAAGCGGGTTGAAAATAAAGCAGAATGCACCACAAGGTGCATCTACTTTTCTTTCAGTCTGCTTTAAGGTACCATCTGCTAGAATAAAGGTAATAATTCTTATCATAGCTTTTCATAACTGTATCAAATGGGACTAGTTTTTCAATGGATAAAAGAAAGATTAAAAGTGCAAAAAGGCGTATTCAGGGGGTAAGTGGGCTGATTGGGTATGGATAATTGGGTATTATTGTTGTTATTATTACACATGTATTATACTATGTCACGTTATTGTAACATTGTGCACTTTTGTATATATGTTTGATAGGAGAAAATAAAGATATGAATGAATGAATGAAGGATTCAAATATTCAAGGTACAATGAGTTAACCCATTCATACCTATATACGACTTTTAACGCCTTTGTAATATGTGTACACCCAGAATAGAGATTCCCTAAGAATTCACCAGGGTCTGCACTGTTAACTGAACAGTGTCAACAGTTTGGGATGAACCAAAGCTGCCACCTGCCTTAAAACGACTGCTAATTTTTTGAATTGTTACAACTCCTTAATCCGGAAATCATGAGTGTGAAAATATCCATTTATTGCAGGAATGCTGATAAATGTTCTAAACCGTCTATGGTTCTTTTTATTTTGTCTGAAACAGATTGTTACCTTCTTTTTCAAAGAACATGTAGATATATCAGATAATATACTGTAATATATATTTTTAAAGAATCAGTACTTATTTATCCTATATATTGAACCTTATAACCTATATCCTGTTGCTAGTTTTGAAGACAGGTGCCCAGTTAAAGTAGACTGAAAGTAAAGCAGAATGCGCCTAAAGATATATTTTTGTCACTCTATAAAATGATATATTCTTAAACTGCGTAGTATGTGCATAATTATCTGATTTTACTTGACCGAAAGTTTCATAAAAGTATTTCAATATATGAATGATAGTATCAATATTAGTTCGATAAATTACCTCATTAATAAACCAAAATGGTCCAGTGCCCTTGACTTGGGGTCAGTTAGTTTGTGTGGCGACTTATCTAGTTATGTTATGTTACCGTGCATTATACCATGGTGTATGCAATAAATTGTTCTTTCTTATGATTTGTCAAACATGCATTTTGCCCTTATATCATTAAAGTTTTTGATCAAGTTGCATTTATTATGAAACACTCCTTGTATGACTAGCAAGTGGCCAAATAGAGCCTGATGATAGAAGTGCATAGTGTTTGACAAATTTTAGTAAGTTCAATATAATATGAAAATGACATTAAGGTTTTGTGTCTTTTATGTACCTACCGATGCTGATAATGATGATGATGATTGTGAAAATGATGAGGATTGCGATTATTATTACCCCCCCCCTCCCCGAAAGGCAGAGATATACTATTTGAAGTTTGTAAGTCCGTTCGTCCGGTTTCCATCCGCAGAACGCTCCTTAATCTTCGAGGATAAAGGAACTATTTATGTTGCGAATTCATGATTTTTAAGGTGGATTATATTTTCTTTCATAGGGAATTAAAGATACATGTATGTGTTTATCCGGTTAAGGGAAACAGCATACTGTTCTCTTATGTTTCCCGTATAGAAGTGGGGACACGTCCGCAAACGACATTCTCTCTGAGATTATAAAGGATGCCTGTGTACATGTCCCCATACAGACACAGAGACAGAGACAAACAGAGATAGAGATACGGATACAGAGACAGGAAGAGAGACAGACAGTTAGAGACAGACATAGAGATATATACAGAGAGAGAAACAGACAGAGACAATCAGAGACGGAAAGAGGTGTAGAAACAAACACTGAATGAGAGAGAACGACGGAGAGATATAGAGACAGAGAAAGAGAGAGAGAGAAAGAGAGTATAGGGAGAGAGACAGCAATACAGAAAGACAGAGCCAGACATAGAGACAGGGACAGACATTGGGAGACACAGAGACATACAGAAAGACAGAGAGAAAAACAGACAGAGACACAGAAACAAAGACAGACAGTAGACAGACATAGAGATAGACAGTCAGAGACAGACAGAGACAACGAGACAGAGAATGAGACAGATAGAGATACTGACAGGTAGAGAGCGAGAGAACCAGCGAGAGATATATGGAGACTGAGTTTAAGGGTGTATCAATGTCATGCATTTGGGAAGTATATGAAAACACTCTATGATGGTTTTGTATTGAAGAGCTATTTAAGATGAATGAAAAAATAGAAAAAGTGTACATTTTGGTGAACAACAGTTGGCTCTACGGCCATGTAAAATTTACCCCACCCACTTTCTCTTATTTTGTCCCTTTCAAACAGCCCGCTTCAATAAAATCCATTTTAAATGAAAACAAATATGATAATTTGGTTTTGTGTTATTTATTTCCTATCTATGGTCGTATTTCTTCATACAAAAACTAATTTAAGAAATAAAAGGCACCAAATGTGAAATTTATCAAGCTCTAAATATCATCGATATGGTACTTTTTTGTAAATGTTGTAGGGGAGATAACTCTTTTTACTTTAATAACTCAAAATTTTCAACACTGACCTTTCAATTTCTTTTCATATTTTGAGCTGCCTTAGCATTGGCTTTCATTTGTTAGAATATAAGAAAAAGATTAATACTAGAACTATTTCATTTTCAAACTTTTTTACTTTTTTTCAGAAAATAAAATATCTTTTAAAATCATGCACTATAAAAAGCATATTTTTGATATTCGAGGATCCATATTGTTCAAACCTAGTGCCTGCTTTGTCTAAATTTGGTTTCTATATGTGAAAATACCACCATAGACATGAAATAAATAATGAAAACCCAAATTACCATGATTGTTTTGTTTTGAAATTGATTTTACTGAAGCGTGTACTCTGAATGGGTAAAATTTGGGGAAAAAAGTCCAAATTTGACATACCTTTTTCAAATCGCTGTAGCTCAAAAAAAAGGACACCACCATCTTATTTTTTTTTCATTATTTCATTCATCATAAACAGCTCTTCCAAAAAAACAATGATAGAAAAAAAGTTTAATACTTTGAAGGGTGTATCAATGTCATAAGCGATTTTTTCAGATACACCCTTAAGCGTAAACGCGTTTATCGGGAAAGAATAACAGATTCTCCAGTGTATCTAATCAGGATACGAGCCATTGACACGAAGTCAGTTTTATCCATATTTGCCTTTAACCCCATAGTCTAATTTTAGTTTTTAAGGAAGTTGATCACTTAAAGCAGATTGGAAATAAAGCAGAATGCGTCTTAAGGTGAATTCTGCTTTATTTCAGCCTGCTTTAAGTTTCCTTCTTCTACGCTGTAGAAAATATGTCTCATAGTTCATATTCATAACTGTATTAAGTGGAACGATTTCCTTAAGTGGCGGAATAAATTTAAGGCGTAAACGAGTATATTTATGTGGTAATGGGTTAATATAAGGTCATTTAAGAAAAAAATGTTGATACATACAGCTTCTAAAGATGATCAGTGCTTATATCACCTGATAAGTATGTGCATACTCATCAAACAGTATTGATCCGTCTTGTTAACTTAAGTCAACATAGCAAATATCAAATTCAGTCGCTATAATACAGAACAGAACAGAAGAGAACAGTATTTTATTTCACGTAAACTTTACAGTTTCTAGTGGTTACAAAACTCTATCCATACATATAACACTTTTGACAATAAATCCTAGTGGTAAGTTTGTGTCCGATTGATGGACCTATCAAGCTAAAATAAGCTAGACCGTTCCCGTTTCGATAATGTAATATTGTGGATTAATCCCAGTCTGGGCATTCGGATTTTTAATTTGGGGAAGCCTTTGATGTAGCTTGCTGAAGGTCGGTGGTTCTACTCTGTTGCCGATTTGTGCCTGAAACAGTTTATAGAGGGCTTCTTGGGTCTCCCTCAATCTATAATTAGCTGGGCGTCACGATATGATTAAAAAACAAATCCAATCAAATAAATAAATCTGAATAAGGGGAGATCCTTTGAAAACCGGTCAGCAAATAAGTGTACTTATCTGTCAGCCAATTTAAGTTAAGAGCTAATTAATTGATCATCAATTAATAATTTATTTCGAGCTAAAACGCGTCTTGTCAATATTAATCAACCTAAAATACATGAGAATAAAGCATTTTATTACAAATTAGGGGCAATAACTCTTTATGGTCTATTCCGAGTTTACCCATTACCAAACTATACTTTCTATCAAAATATAAAGACGATTTATGAACAAATCAGGTTACTAGGATTACCATGGTTACGTTTTGCATTTTTTTTATAAATCTAGGCAAGTAACTGTTGACCTAATGATCAGATTCAATCCAAACGCTTTAAGTTTGTTTCACTCAAGATACCAAGTGTACATACTTAATATGTAAAGAACTTGATTTATCGTGACATATCAAAAGTTTTGACGGACAGGTGGACCGTTTTTTGTTACAAGTAGGGCCACTTTTTTTTCGACGTCTGTAGCGGCCCTATATGTAACTAGGCCCCAAATGTAACTACGCGGCCCTACTTGTAACTAAACGGCCCTAAATGTAACTAAACGTCGAAATGACGTCGAAAAAAAAGTGGCCCTACTTGTAACAAAAAACGGCCCTATATGTAACTCCGGCCCTAAATGTAACTACGCGGCCCTAAATGTAACTAGGACCAATGTCAGCAAGTACCAACTATTTATGGGGAAATCATTTTTTGTATATCATCATCATCACCACCATCATCATAATCAACACCATCTTAATTTAAAGTCATTCCATCCATCTGTCTGTCCGTCCGTCAAAACTTTTAATATGTCACGATAACTCGAGTTCTTTACATACATGTATTAAGTATGTATCCTTGGTATCTTGAGTGAAACAAACTTATAGCTTTGGGATTGAATCTGATCATTATGTCAACAGTTACTTGTCCTTGATTTACCATTAAATGCAAAACTTAACCATGGTAACACTCTTGTAACCTGATTTGTTCATAAATCGTCATAATAATTGAAAGAAAGTATAGTTTGACAATGGATCAACTCGGAATAGACCGCACAGAGTTATTACCCCTGATTTGTTATAAAACGCTTTATTCTCATGTCTATGGTGACCAATTTTAATAATATTTTATGTTGATCAATAATGACAAGACGTGTTTTAGCTCGAAAACTGAATAAATTAATTATTAATTAATAATCATTCAATTAGCTCTGAACTTTGATTGGCTGACGGATACGTACACTCTAGCGACTGTAATTGCTGACCGGTTTTGATTTGATTTTATTTTTATTACAGTCATAGCTGCGCCCAGCTAATTACAGGTGGATGGAGACCCCAGAAACTTATCAGGTTATATTGGCCCTGATCATCTTTGGAAACTGTAATAATCGACCATTTTTATATTTCTTAAATGACCTTTATATATTAACCCGTTACCACATGAATACACTCGTTTACGCCTTTAATTTATTCCTCCACTTAAAGGGACTCGCAACCGGATGGTGTACTTGTCAAAATAAAATAAAATACTCAAATAAAAGCAAATTTGTGGCATTATTTGGCTTCTGACATTCAAAAAATATGATCAGTCCAAAAAATGTCTCAAGAATCGTCACCGAATCTTAGTTATTTTAGATATTTTCCATCGTTTTTCTATAGCGTCAGCTGACGGTATAGTTGTGTTGTTGCTTCTCTACACGGGCCCAGACATAAACCCGAGCCGAATAAAGTACCATCAATCGCTACCAGTCAAGTACGTTAATTCGCTACCATATATATATATAGAGCGCTGGAAGCCGAGGCGGTAAAGGTTCTTCCACGTGTTTCATGTTTGTCTCCGCATGGAGGGTCACGAGTTTGAATCCCACCAGAGCTTCTTCTTGTTGTTTTTTTTTAAATGCAATTTTTAACAGAAATCTAACCCATTTATATAAGCATTTGACATTTATTTTCAAATTACTATTTTTAAAGCTAAATCCGGTTGCGAGCCTCTTTAAGTTACCCTAGAAACAGACTATGGGGTTAAGGGCAAATGACAAATTGACTATTCACCTGCAAAATGGCTCGGACCCTGATGAGATACCTAGTTACAAAGCTTCTCATCGGGCTCAAACCTGTTACCTTCTGGAAATACATTCGGGCTTAGGGAGGTAAACGGGATACCTTCAAAAAAGTGTCAACTGCACGCACGCTCGCTCTCTCTTTCTCTCTCTCTCTCTCTCTCTTTCTCTCTCACACACCTAGTTACAAAGCTTCTCATCGGGCTCAAACCTGTTACCTTCTGGAAATACATTCGGGCTTAGGGAGGTCAACGGGATACCTTCAAAAAAGTGTCAACTGCACGCACGCTCGCTCTCTCTTTCTCTCTCTCTCTCTCTCTTTCTCTCTCACACACAACCTCTCTTTATATGCATGCATGTCTGTCCATCTGTCCCTCTCTCTGTCTGTCTCTTCGTTTGTCTCTGTTTCGCGGTGTCTATATATGACTGTCTGTCTGTCTATGTTTATATGTGTGCCTCTCTCATTTTGTCTCTATCTGTCCACGTCGCTCTCTGTCTGTCCGTCTGTTTGTCTTTAACTATGTCTCTCTCTTTCTCTCTCTGCCTCCCTATATATATCGCTGTCTCTATCTCTCTATATGTCCGTCTCTCTGTTTGTCTCCATATCTTTCCCACTGTCTCTGTTTCATTGTGTTCCTTCTTTCCTCTATCTGCCTATCTCCATATCTGTATGTCTCTATGTATGTGGCCCTGTCTGTTTCTCTGCCTGTCTTTGTTTCAGTGTTTGTTTCTCTTTGTGTTTCTGTCTCCCTATGTTTGTCTCTGTATGTCTGTCTGTATTACTGCCTCTCTCTCTGCTGTGTCTCTCTGTCTCTGTCCCTCTCCGTTTCTCTCTGTATGTCTCTCTGTATACCCCTCTCTGTGTGTATCTGTGCCTCTATCTCTCTGTCTTTCTCTCTGACTGTATGTGTCTCTCCAAAAGTCTGTATCTTTTGTTTATCTCTGTCGGTGCCTATATATGTCTTTCTTTGTCTGTTTTCCCCTTTGTCTCTGTCTCTCTCTTCCATTTCCCCCTGTTTCTTCCCATCTCTCACCATTTCTGATTCTCTCTCTCTGTCTCTCTCTTTGTCTGTATATATCTCTGTGTCTGTCTCTGACTGTCTGTCTGTCTCTCTCCCTGTCTCTGCACGCGCCTTTCTGTCTCTGTCTGTCTTTGTCTCTCTTTCTGTGAATCTCCGGCTGTGTTTCTGTATGTCTGTCTGTCTGCCTGTCTGTCTGTTTGTCTGTGTGGCTGTCTCTCTATCTCTCACTCTGGTATTGGGACATGTACCCAGACATAGTTCATTATTTCAGAGAAAGTGTCATGTGTTGACGTGTCTCCAATTCTATACAGGATAATAAGAGAACAGTATGCTCTACTATTAACCAACAACCCGAGAAACACATATCTTTAATTCTCCAAAGAAGAAAACAAATCCACATTAAAATCGATCATGAATTTGCAACATAAATAGTTCCTTTATCCTAGCAGATGATAACTTAAAGCAGGCTTAACTAAAAGCAGAAGCCTCCTGCGGTTGGAAACCGGACGAACGGACGGACAAACCTCAAACAGTATCCCTCTGCCTTTCGGCAGGGAATACTAGTAATCGCCATCATTATCATGGTTATTTTTGTAATGCAAATCATTATCACAATCTATTTTCCCAATCAGCTACTTAGGCTTAGATCAAAATAAAAGACACAAAACCTTAATGTAAATTTCATATTTTATTGAACTTACTCAAACTTGTCAAACACTATGCACTATTATCAACAGGCTCTATTTGGCCACTTGCTAGACATATCGCACTTTGTCTTTGGTAAACAATTCCATGTGGGAAAAAAACAGGCTAGAAGATGGTTTTGTCAAATAGTCAAAGACATAACAGTTGATTTCCTAATGCTAATTGCATTGTGTCGATATGTAAATAAAGATCAGAAAAGCTTATGACACTTTCACAAAACTGCAAAAGATGAACAAGAGCATCGCAATGGATTACACGCATTATACAAACTGTAAAATTCTAAGTATGTTAAGGAAACTTCAATAAAACTTCATCAGACCAGAACCAAAATCACCTGTTTGATGAGAACGCCTACTATGAAATTTGGTAATAACTACCTCAGAAAGAACTAAAGTTATTGTCCGGAAACAAGTTATTTAAACAAAAATCTTTGTCTACGCTCGTATAAAGGGACATAATTAATATAAAAACCAGAGGGATGGCTTTGTCTCTAAGATAAATATGATGACCCCGTCGGCAAGAAATGAGTGTAATTTTGCGAAAGGTTATAGCAGATCAAAACATTGTTCTGGATAGGCAACACAATCAGCTGTCATCGACATCAAATATGTCCGTCGAGTAGTCTGGGTACAATCGTCAACTGCATACAAAAATAATCCCAGACTGTACCCAGACTTCTCGACGGACATATTTGGTGTCGATGACAGCTGATTGTGTTGCCTATTCAGAACAATGTTTTGATCTGCTATAACCTTTCGCAAAATTACACTCATTTCTTGTAACGAAAAACGGCCCTATATTGAGTCCAGGTTGAGTAGACCGACAGTCACCGGTAGTCACCGGGAGTACAATCTTGGCGACACCGGGGACGACCGGAAATATCTGGGATGAACCGTGCTTATCCGGCTCGCACCGGAAAGCAGTCCCGGATGCTTTGAAATGTTTAATACAGCAGGGGGTCATCGGGAGTCACCGGGACAGATGACCAGAAACGGTTTAATCCGGGGAATGTCGGGGCAATGCCGGAGCAATACTGGAGCTTAACCGGCACATCCGGGACAGGTCCGGGGTTTCGTGATCAACCGGGTTGGTGGCGAGCATAGACATTGATAAACATTTTAAAAATAATGCAATTTTTTACAATTTATATGAAATGGTGAGAGATGGGAAGAAACAGGGGGGAAATGGAAGAGAGAGAGACAGAGACAAAGGGGAAAACAGACAAAGAGAGACATATATAGGCACAGACAGAGATAAACAAAAGATACAGACTTTTGGAGAGACACATACAGTCAGAGAGAAAGACAGAGAGATAGAGGCACAGATACACACAGAGAGGGGGATACAGAGAGACATACAGAGCGAAACGGAGAGGGACAGAGACAGAGAGACACAGCAGAGAGAGGGGCAGTAATACAGACAGACAGACAGAGACAAACATAGGGAGACAGAAACACAAAGAGAAACAAACACTGCAACAAAGACAGGCAGAGAAACAGACAGGGCCACATACATAGAGACATACAGATATGGAGAAAGACAGAGGAAAGAAGGAACACATTGAAACAGAGACAGCGAGAAGATATGGAGACAGACAGAGAGACGGACATATAGAGAGATAGAGACAGCGATATATATAGGGAGGCAGAGAGAGAAAGAGAGAGACATAGTTACAGACGGACAGACAGAGAGCGACGTGGACAGTTAGAGACAAAATGAGAGAGTCATATACAGAGACCGCGAAACAGAGACAAACAAAGAGACAGACAGAGAGAGGGACAGATGGACAGACATGCATGCATATAAAGAGAGGTTGTGTGTGAGAGAGAAAGAGAGAGAGAGAGAGAGAGAGAGAGAGAGAGAGCGAGCGTGCAGTTGACACTTTTTTGAAGGTATCCTCCCTAAGCCCGAATGTATTTCCAGAAGGTAACAGGTTTGAGCCCGATGAGAAGCTTTGTAACTAGGTATTTCATCAGGATCCGAGCCATTTTGCAGGTGAATAGTCAATTTGTCATTTGCCCTTAACCCCATAGTCTGTTTCTAGGGTAACTTAAATCAGATTGGAAATAAAGCAGACTGCGTCAGAAGGGGACTTATGCTTTATTTCGGACTGCTTTAAGCTCCGATCTACTACGCTGTAGAAAATGTTTCTTATAGTTCATATTCATAACTGTATAAAGTGGAACGATTGGAGGAATAAATTAAAGGCGTAAACGAGTGTATTCATGTGGTAACGGGTTAATATATAAAGGTCATTTAAGAAATATAAAAATGGTCGATTATTACAGCTTCCAAAGATCAATATAACCTGATAAGTTTCTGGGGTCTCCATCCACCTGTAATTAGCTGGTCGCAGCTATGACTGTAATAAAAATCAAATCAAATCAAAACCGGTCAGCAACTACAGGTCTCTAGAGCGTACGTATCCGTCAGCCAATCAAAGTTCAGAGCTAATTGAATGATTATTAATTAATAATTAATTTCTTCAGTTTTCGAGCTAAAACACGTCTTGTCATTTATTGATCAACATAAAATATTATTAAAATTGGTCACCATAGACATGAGAATAAAGCGTTTTATAACAAACTCTTTGCGGTCTATTTCGAGTTGATCCATTGTCAAACTATAGGTTCTTTCAATTATTATGACGATTTATGAACAAATCAGGTTACTAGAGTGTTACCATGGTTTTTTTTGCATTTAATGGTAAATCAAGGACAAGCAACTGTTGACATAATGATCAGATTCAATCCCAAAGCTATAAGTTTGTTTCACTCAAGATACCAAGGAAACATACTTAATACATGTATGTAAAGAACTCGAGTTATCGTGACATATTAAAAGTTTTGACGGACGGACAGACAGATGGACGGAATGACTTTAAATTAAGATGGTGTTGATTATGATGATGATGGTGATGATGATGATATACAAAAAATGATTTCCCCATAAATAGTTGGTAAATAAGTAGGGCCACTTTTTTTTCGACGTGATTTCGACGTTTAGTTACATTTAGGGCCGTTTAGTTACAAGTAGGGCCGCGTAGTTACATTTGGGGCCTAGTTACATATAGGGCCGCTACAGGCTCCTGATCAGGATCAAAACTGTTTGCAAATACGCTTTATGACGTCATTGAGAGTAAAAGGTTAAGACACTGGTTTATTCATACAGTGAAACGTTTCATATGAAATGGAAACAATGCAGACCCTGATGAGACGCCGTTTAACGCGTCCCATCAGGGTCTACACTATTTATCAAAAACATCTTTAGTAAAGAAAAGGCTTAAATTTGTAGACACCTTTAATAGTTTGACGAAACTTAATTTTTTAGGTTCTATTGGATTGCAATTCCGTTTTTTTAACCCATTACTCCATATCCTATTCCTAGTTTTGAAGATAGGTGCACGACCACTTAAAGCAGGTTGAAAGTAAAGCTGAAATCCCCTTAAGACACATTCTGCTTTACTTTCAGCCAGGTTTAACTTCAGCTACAATATACTAGGATGTAGAAAGTATTACTTATGGTGCATATGCATGACTGTATAAAGTAGAACAATTTTCTTCAGTGGAAGAATGAAGTAAAGGCGTAAAAATGCGTTTTGTAGGGTAATGGGTTAAACAGCGAAAATAGTGTTTTCCAAAAAAAGTTATTTTACGTATAAACGCCATTAGACAAAATGTCGATGTCCGTTCATTTATTACAGATCAATCTTTGTCAGCCTATCATCCTCTGTCTCGGCCTCGGCCAGTTTACGTCCAGCTTTCTTTTGTGGCACACGCAGATACCTACACTGTTCCAGGGCAAAACTGGGTTTCTTCTCCATCACATGATCATGTTTGATCTTCGTCTCCACGCCATGGTCGAGCACCTTGTTCCTAAAGTCAATAAATTTGGTACTATTTAACCGTTTGAACACATCTTGTAACAAATAATTCTTCACGACCTTTGCTCGAATCTTGCTCTTTATGTAATCGTTTGATTCCTTTGTTGGATCGGATGTTGATTTCATAACATATCCATGACGACAATGTCTTGAGAATAGAAAGGCGGTAAGATTCGTATTGTGTGAGACTGTTTCCATATAGTCTGGAGCGGTTGTCAAAGTCTGACGTTTTAGTACCGGTGACCTTTGCTTATCTGCTGATTCTACATCTCCGAACACATGGTTATGGGTATTTGTCGGAATTTTGTAATCCGTGAATAAATTCTTTTCGGAGTATCCGCCATGCAAGTTCTTTTTCGCATTATGTAGATATTTCTCAGTTATATTTGCATGTCCATGCTTTGCCACGTGCGATTGTTCCGTCGGACGCAAGCGTACATTCTCAGTACTATTTACAGAATGAGACTTGTCTGAGCTCATATTTTGTTTCTCATATTTTTTGACAGTCTCGAAATATCCCGAATCCCGCACGTGCGGTCCACAATTCCTGTGATCCAATTTGAATACTAAATGCGCTTTCCTCGAAAGTTTAAACTTACATCTTCCACAAGCAACGCTCCCAAGAACTAAATAGTTTTCAATCTGCTTTTGTTCCCTGGCTATTTCTGACACATTTAAAGAAAGGTTTCTTCTAAGTGCCTCAATGTGAAAATCCAGAAGACGAGTGAATGTTGTATTTTGTTTCTGAACGGCTGTCATTCTAGCCATAACATCCGTTCACGTGACCTATCATAAAATACAAAAACAATTTGTTCTTTAATTAACCTTTCGTACGCTGGGCATTTCTCGGCTAACAATTTTGTCAATGGCAATCCTTCTCGTGATTGTTTTAACTGTCGTAACTGTAACTATAAGAGTTTTGAACAGTTTGGATCCGTATAAGACATCTAGTTTTTCAGCGTCTTATCTGGATCCAACTTGTTTGCAAGAATCAACACACTTTCGCACATATCATGACATGCTTAAGGTAAGAAAGCTTGACACACGCACATAATAACACATAGAAAAGACAGGTGTTTATTTCTTCGTGGGCTATTAAAATTGGAAATGTTTCAGATATTGCGCCAGGGTAATTGAATTATGGTCCTGTTGCCATTACTATCCCATAATTATTTTTAAGAGAGTTATTAGGCTATTATGTTGGAGAGAAGACAATTTCTCAAGCAAAACAAATAACATCTATCGATTCTCTACAGCATTGTTCTGCTATTCGTCCTAACGCCATCTGACCGACAGCTGCAACTGTTTTAAATCCCTATCAGACACCAAGTAAGTCGGTGTCTGATTGGGATACATGTAACTTGACACCTATTATAATTAAACTTAATTAATTTATACAAAATCCTCAACTGAAACTATTTAGATTAAGTAGATAAAGTAGACTACAATTTCTCACAATAAAGGTCAAAATTGTTTGTCCTCTGCACGAAATTGCATGATCAGACAATTGCATGATCAGACAATAGATGACAAGAAAATAGTGACACCAGCTGCGCGTGACAGAAACAGACACAACAGGTAATCTGCTTTTATTGGTTCTTCTCCCGATCAAAGAGAAAAAATTCGGTCAGCTAATCGCTGCCAATAAAATGATTCATTCAACACAGTAAAATGCAAGTTACTTTTAAAACAAATGGAATAATGGCAGTGATAATAATAATAATAATAATAATAATAATAACGATGATGATGATGGTACTTAAATAGTAATAGTTATAAAGCAATGGCTATGGTGTGGATGGTGAAAGTAATAATACATTTAGTAGTAATATCAATTATGATGGTGGTGACGACGATGAAGATAAAAACGTTGACAATAATAATTACTAAAATCTAATTATAATTATAGTAAGTTATATGAATTTGTGACATTTCAATCGACATGTTTCACACAGGTAGAAATCGGTTACCATAGCAACACATACAACGCTGTTCTCGAGCTTTACATGACAACATTTAGCGATAACTAGGTGTTTGTGTCCAATGAGCGCATGATTTCTCACACTGAAATAGTTGTTTCTGTTTGTTCAACAAACATTTTCCCTACATTAAAAGGACATGTATTTCTATAAATTTTTGGCATTTTCAAAGGGAATATAATAAGCAATGATGCGTTAAGCAAGCATTCAATGAATATTCAATAAGAATGCTAATACATTACCCCGAGTACAATTTTAATATGCAAATCAGTTTGGATCTTTATTTTTGACACTCGTTTCAAAACTTTAAACACCAAGTAACTCTTATGGGTGATAAGGTTCCTTTGTGGATCTTTTAAGTTACCAAAAAATGAACCAGTCTACTTGGAATTCTAGGTAGTTTAATAAAAACTGGTCTACATTAACAAACAGTGTAGACCCAGATCAGAGGGCTCCAATGGGATGTAATGAGTACCACATATTTTAAACAGGTATATGGTGTTGAAAGATAAATACTCAGTTGAAAAAGTAAAAGCAGACGGCATTTTGTTTTTAAAACAGCTGATTTCCTACAAGTAATGGATTTAACATATTTATACATAACGACGACTATATTCGCCCCGTTTACGTACACTGAAGAGTCGTATGCAAACCATGTATATCCAGATCAGAGAGTTCCTAAAGGAAATCCTCTGAATGGAAAGCAGTTGTCACTCGTTGATCTGTAATTTGCAAGTGCCTGAAACTCATAGAATTGAGGAGAGTTTTTAATATATTATTTGGCAGATGTATTGAAACCGTTTTAATTAAGTGGGTATACGAATATAAGACATACCGTAGAACAATTTGAATCACATTCCTTTCAAAAGCAGTGAGTCCAAAGATCAAATGGGGGACGCCGTTGATGCAATGTGCCTAACACCCACCAATTTCCTTTTGCTATATAACATTGTGGATTTCAGTGATTTTTACTTCTAATTTACAATGTTTTACCTGTTTTTGTTTAGTTTCATTTCCATACATTATTTCCAGACTACGTTGTCTCTTATTTCCATTAGTTTAAATATAATTTCTTCAGAAGCCTGCGGGTCACCAGTGACCCGAACCTTTGATACCTCTGTATATGCATATGGTATTTGGCATGTTCTACCCTTTAAAACCCAGTGTTTCCTTTCTGAACTCATGTGGCCATAATTTGACCAAAACAAGTTGTAATGAACTCAGCAAAAGTAGAAACGTCCCACGTTTTGAACGGACATAGTTAAGTTATACATCAAGTGAATGTACATGTGGAATACTGGTTAGTTGGAAAGTTAGTTGTAAAGTTTTCACAAAATAACACAGATAAAAACCGTTAACGTAACGGAATCATGATTTGCACGTTTTGCACGTGCACGGTACACACGTTTCAATAAAGTAATTATGTCACCGTCGTACAATACACACGACACATGCTAATAAAAAAATTGAAAAACACCATATGAATTCAATCCTTGCATCATGCCACGCTCGTCTGAAGTTGAAAGAATAACGGCCATTGACGTCGCCCGCTGGTTCAGCTGCTTTCGAAAGACCAAACAGAGGCTTGCGACCCTGTACCATCAGGCTGGGACTGTTCACAATCGTTTTCGCTTTGGTTACCCCGTTTTTCCTCCGTCAGAACCGACCATTATGGCACGTTAACGCACTTACGTCTACGTCATTTTCCAGCCACCGGAACGGCTAGTGAACACGGTGAGTCATCACAGACCTTTGTTATCGCGTGCAATCCAACGCTAAACCAATCAGAGCATGGACCCATATTCCGGTTAAATTTGGACGACACGTCACCGTGGTGCTAAGTTTTATTTATGCTTTTCGGTGGATTACCACGAAATAGCAGTGGATTATCACTTGGTAATCCACTGCAGTGGATTATCACCAATCGCTTTTATTATGAATTTTCCCCGTAGGACTCACCAAGAATCGTAGTCAATCGTGTCTTATCGTTAAATTCCGGTAGTCCGATTTGTCGCGAACTACTCACCGGAAGAGCACGAATCCAAACTCGAGAGCGACGAAGTAATTCGGATGACGTCAAATCAATAAATAAGTGACGTCATCGTACGGGAAACTGTTTCGAAAATGTGTTCGATATAAAGTTAGGGCTCATTTACTTTCGCTTTCTCAATTGTCGAACAATTTCGTTTAAAAAGTGGCTTAAAAGCATAAATAAATAGAATAATTGTATTTTTTCAGTATAAGATCGAATTTAATCCATTTCGTGAACATCAGACTGTTATATTTTCACGAGTGGCTTCGCAATTATCCTCTATATGATTAATAGAGTCTAATAGTGGAGCAGATTAACAAAACAATCGTTCATTTAGTGATGCAAGCACCAAATTTGGCACAAACAATGGTTAGGATGTACTTTTTACGAAAACCACGATTTCCACTTCGACATTCAAGATGGCCGCCATTTTTCAAGATGTCCGCCATGTCAAATGCAGAGTTTGCCAATTTTCCAAACCAGAGTACTCCTAATGGCGTCAAAGACACCAAATTTGACTCAAATGTTTACAGGATGTACTCTATGAGTAAAACACACATAAAAGACCGACAATTCAAATAAGTAGCCAGTTTTCATGATGGCTACCGATGCAAAAATATAAAATTCAAAATGGCGGCGATTTTCAAGATTGCCGTTACTTCAGAAAAAAAGTTACAATTTTACAATTTCCGTCAGAATTTTTAACTTGGTGATACAAACACCATATTTAACAAACGATTGATTCAGCCCAAACAATATCAAGAATCAACAATGTCCAATTAGAAAAAAAATGGCCAAGATATATGTCAAGATGGCCGCCAATCATAATTTTGGAAAGTTTTGCAATTATACCGGATAATGTAGACGGAACGATATTTTGTTGACGTACATGCCGATGTGTTTCTCGTTCAGTCATCACATTTGCAGGCACACAACTGTGTACATTTTAGACTGAATCGATAGCATTTGCATCGGGCTCGGCATTCGGTCTTGCAGCCACATTTTGTCAGTTGCTCACAAGACTTAGCGATGGGTGGAAGGTTTGTCCAGAGAACCTGTCACACATCACCATTTTTTGTCCAACCCCAGTTAGCAAGGCTTTCCATTTGCATTTTTGACACGGTTGCTTGGCCCCATATACAGGCAGCTTGGAAGGCAGAGCGTTTCACATGCTGAACTAGGGATGCGCTTGTTGGTGGAATAGCATCATAGGACTTCTGCTTACGAGCAAAAAGTGTCAGTCTTGCCTCATCAACATTTTCTGTCGTACTGTGCTTGTCATACATGGTTATGACAAATTTCTGCAGAATGCTAAGGTCTGCATGTTCTACGACAGGTGCACATGGATCCTCAGTCACTCCAATTGCACCACCATCGCATTTCACAACTGCGTTTGCCTGCTCGTGAGCTTGGTCGATTGCTAAGCCGGAAAATTCTCTGTGTCTTGTGGACTACAAACTTTCCTTGCTTAATGGAACACTTGAGGGTTTATTTGTTCCAATGAAACCATGTCTCTGAGGTGGACAGGAAGCCATCGAGCATAATTTACATTGTTATTTGCAAAGAAGTACGGTAGAAGATCAGACAGTGCTTGACAGTACAAGTTGAAGTTAGATTCTCTGAAAGATCTGACTAACGAGAAAACCACCAGTTGCATTGATAGTATAAGCTCCCAAAATTGAAACTGAGGACTTCCCTTTCTTCGTGTCTCACACTATGCATTGAAATCCTTAGTTACGTCATTCTCTTCTGCACAATGATAGTCATATGCTTCTTGTCTTAGCATGTAAAGACAGCATGCTGTAACTTCATGCATATGTCGTGTTTTTGTGACACTTGAGTCAGAAAGAAAAGAATCAGCCGTCCCAGATGAAGCCACCCCAGACTCCGTAAGAGCACCTGTCCAACCACTATTCTGAAGTAGAGTACCTAGTGATCTGAATGCTGCCATCTCTATGTGCAGGCCACCAAACATAACAACAAAATTGTTGTTGCCATATAGGTCAGGCCAGTGCCACTGAACTTGCTTTGCAAGAGCATAAATAGGCTGGTCTGCAGTTATAACAGGAACCTGGCCAGGATTAAGGTATGTAATAGCCTCCTTTACTTTGTTCATGGAATGTCTGACTGTAGCAACCGAAGAAGTGGCAAGAGAGCGCTAATGCTCACTTCAAATTCAAGGCCCCTTTTCTTTTCAGCATGATGAGCTGACCAAGTGATGTTAACAACATTACCTACTGTTTGTCCGAGGCTAACCTTCTGCAACCATTCATATTCAATTGTCAGTGAGAGTCACCTTCTTTGTACTTTGCAAAGCAGTTATACTGAAGAAGTTGAGCCATGGCAAGGTCAGAGTAGCTCCAAACCTAAGTTGGGATTTTATATCTGCACCATGCTCAATCATACATACAAACTGAAGCAAAGCTTTAGCCAGGGAGTCATTCACTGAATTTTCATAGAATTTGCCTTCAAACTTAGTCTTGTGTTCGACCATGAGCTTCCGTAATATATTTGCAGCTTTAGTGAGGATAATGGCATCAGTGTATGATGATGCTTCTGCTAAGACTGAGCCGACATCTTTTTCAAAAGTTAAAAGGATGTCTCGCCCTTTCTTGTGAGCTATCAGTCCTGGTATATCTGCCAAAATCCTGTCTTTCAGTCGGGTTGGGTTCATATCAGGTATATCTGTGCCAAACTGTTCAAGTCTCTGTCTGTAAAGACGAACCAATTCAGCCAGTCTGAACACAGTGGGTTCATCACTGTTTTTAGCTGTCTCAATGATGTAGGTCACAAGTTCAGAGAAGACCAAAGGAAATGATTCGTTTTCCTGAGATGATTGAAGGGCTTTTTTACTCTCAGCTGCAATATGTGCTCTCTCTCTCTCTGTTATACAGGGCAGTTAAGCATTGACGGTGGTATTTTAGTTCCAGGGCCACCACATCTCCACCGCTTAATAAAGCCAGAAGCTTACCGTCATTTAAAGTATGAGCGCATTCATTTAGCCTTTCATTTAGGTTCATAGTCATGGCCTGACGCAGCTCTGATGCAGGTTCAACTTTCTCGCATAAGAAGCACCGCTTTAATTCAACGCTTGACCGTCGCATTTTTGAGTGTGTTTCATTAGGATTACTTTTGTTGTCAGCTACTCGTTTCGTGGCACGCTCGAGTTTGCTATTAGCGAACATGAGGCGACAATTTTTGTGAAACTTGTCACAATTTTGCTTCAATGTATTCTCAATACCACTTCCATCATCTAATCTGGATGAGTCTAACTTGAACTGTGGTATGTTTTTGGCTAGTGTTGAGTAGCCGTCAGAATCACACGCATAACGCGTGGGGGGAGAGATCAACTCTTCTTTTTTGTCTGTCTGACATAGACAACACTTGTTCCAGTCAGTTTTAGAAGTACAACTAAATGGATTTTCAATAGACATCGTGTGTTATGCGGTTAAGGCCGAGGGGCTATCCTTTTACTACCTTACCGTACACAATATATATTAAAGCACATAAACATATGGGATACAACTAGGTTCAAGTATCACATGCCCTACACCTAGCCCGATCGTTCCTGAAGCCCCGTTACCCTTGGCTCGGCGATCCCGCGCTGGCACACCCTGTCAATTCAGGTGCGGCTATCTAATTATAGTACTACAAATGACTAATGTTAAAACTAGTTGATGTATATACAGGGGCACATTAGCTAGCATTTGGGACACTAACGTATACTAAAACCTGCAGTGAGTTCACCGCTTCAGTCTTTGTAAACAAATAGCCTACACTGAACCCCATGCTGAGTCTCACAGCAGTGATGTCACCAGTGTGCCCTGGTTGTGCTGTGACATCACTCTTATAAACTAAAAACAACATAATGACTTAGCAACAAAATTTCAAAAAATGTTTAAGAGTATTGCCCTTTAAATTAAAGTAACATGCCGTAAAAAACAGTTTATACCACATAGATTAAGTAAAGCCAATACCACCGTCTTAGAAATTGACAGTCATCTTGGATTCTTCAAGATGATAATATATCTGTCTTGAAAGGTATATTCCGAACATATTTGTGTGCAAATGTTGGAATTCATATCAAAATTGGAGAATTCAGCCCCCTGTGAGATCGGGGAGGGTAGAATTCATCCACTGTCCATGTGTGCAGAGTGGTAAGACTTTACCAAACAGAATCAATCTCACATTCTTACAATCACCATATGCATACGCAGTCCCAAGTGGGATGGAGGGGATAGAAATCAACCACTGGCAGAGTGGTAAGACTTCGCCAAACAGAACATTCAACACATACATAGACATCGGCGCTATATTGTCGCAAAACCCAACACAAACAAACAAAATCGGAAAATTCAGTTGTAAATATATAAGTTCAAGGCGGCCATTTTGAAAAATTACGGCCATTTTGTATTTTTTCACTGAAAATACTAGATTTTTATTCAAAAAATATATTTTCCCATTATTTGTGCAAGATTAGAGGATTGTTTAACTTAATTCATTATGTAAATAAAAATGTTTATCAATTCTGTGGATGGATTGGCGGCCATCTTGAAAAAATGGCGGCCATCTTGGATGCCAAGTTGGAATCGTGCTTTTCATAAATAATATATCCTTGGCATCATTCCTGCCAAATTTGGTGCTTGCATCACTAAGTGAACGATTATTCTGATATATTGGCTTAATCTGCTCCACTATAACAGTTAGGATCCTAATAAGATGCAAAGTTACTTGATCGAAACACATGTTTTGCACATGTTTTTTTAAAGAGAAAAAAAATAGCGCCTGATCGCAACAGCAGTAGATAATACCTTATTTTTTTCCCAACATACGCGTTTATGCTAAACCCATTATTTCAACAGCAAAAAGTTTTGAGTCCGACCAGACAATGGGTCACCCGGCGTCTGATCAGGCTCAAAACTATTTGCTAACCATGTTAAAAGAAATCGTAAGAAGTGTCAAATGGCTGTAATTTTCCATATTTTACTACCTCTCGTTTTGCGTTTAAACGGGAAAGAGTCTTCTCCACTGTATTCAGACAGTAATTCTGACTGTATGAGCCCAGTAACAGTCACGTCTCTCTGTTACGACCACATATTTCTGGCGTTAATTACAGTTGAAAGCTTGTTGCAAGATAAACGTAAGACAGAACATTCTTACTGAAGCTTCTTGTTTAATTACGTCTTGCTCTAAACAGTCATTGGCCTTTTGGAATGGTCGTTAACTCTATCACTGCATTTGGTGCCAAAAGGCGACTTTACAAGCAGTTTGGATCCTAATCCAGTAATTAGCCCAGTAATTAGCCCAGTAATGCGGCATCTGATCAGGATCCAAAATGTTTGACACTCGTATCGATATGTTTTAAGTCATACTATATTGAATCTTACTTTGAATGATCATGCAAACAACACAATTGAAGCAGACGACAATCAAACGGTGAAGGGGTAAAAATATCACGATTAATTTGGCATACTGTAAAACTTGCAGTTGAGAAGACGTTTGTGATAAATTAGTAGATATACTTTCACGTAAAACGCGATTTTGGCATAACAACTTATGTCCATTTTTTTCTGAGCGTGCGTTTTGGTGTCAGATAAGACGATGGGTAACCTGGCGTCTGTTCGTTGTTCAGATTCAAACAAAAAGTCAACATTTTTTAAAAAAAGACAAAATCATTTTGTAATTTTATTTGATTGCGTATACAAGGTCAGGTAGGTCTCGTTTACTTTGGGGAATTATTTTACGTCATCCAATCACTATCGGTCTCAAATGAGACTTCATTACCAATAATAGAAACCAATAATAGAAAATCTATAAAAACTTGAAATATGAATGTACAAACATACCTCATAATGACAGTACAGAATCTGCAAAGTCTCCTGACGACTCCAATGGTTTCTCATAGAATCTTGCAAAAGTTTCAGCACTTTTCCAACCAGCTACCTTCATAATAGTCCAGCACTTTTCACTTTGGAGGTAGACCCCCCTCTAATGCTATGGGGGTGAAACTTGTTCACATTCACATCTGATTTCTGCATAACCTCTCTTAGCCATCTACTTATTGTAGATGACGCAACAGTTTTGTATGGTTTGATGTTACTAAGAAATAGTCTGGTATTCGTTCCTCGAATACTATCAGTTCTCCTGATATACTCTTCCAGTACACTATATACACATAAAGCCCTATCCGGCGAATATCGTTTAAGAACAAGAGCAGGATTACTTCTTCCTCTCCTGGATTGCTTTAACAGTTTATCATAAAATAAAACAAACGAATCTTGGTCTTTCTTGAGAAATCTCTGGAAATACACCATGTAAAAATTGCTTTAGCAACAGAATTGCATTGGTCAGATTTCAAAGCACCCATATTATTGATATAGGAAACTGCAGTGGTATTGTCTGAAGCAATATGGACATGTTTGTCTTTGACATCAGACTGAGAGCAAAAAGCCTTAACAAGCGTGGCTAACAGCAAGTAATTCTAGAACATTGATATGACAAGAGGCCTCATATTCTGTCCATCTACCACCTATCTTGACATCATTGTGGACTCCACCCCAACCAAGGAGGCTGGCATCCGAAGTAATGAGAATTTCAGGTCTACCATGACAAATGACTCTATATTGATTTGGCAAATTGAGAATCCACCATTCAAGCTCTTGAAGAGCTTCACAAGAGATAGTCATTAGTGCATCATAATTCCCCTTACAAGTCTTCAATGCCAACACTTTATCTCGTTCTAAATATCTATAGAATAAAGGTCCATACTGAACAGCAGAAAAAGAGGACACTAAGAAACCTATCACTCCTAGCAACAAAATTGATTTTTGCTGTAACCAGTTTATGCAGATCTGAGCATTCATGAACAATGGTCTGAATCTTTGATTCTGGTAAAGTGACAAGCATTGTTTCAGAATTTTTATTGTTGCCCAGGAACGTGATTTGTTTTGTAGGTACAAAAACAGATCTTTTAGGATGAGTTACAAACCCAACATTCTCCATAACATCTATGGTGTCTTGAATATTCTTTTTACATTCCGGAAAAGTATCTCCCAACAGGAGAGAATCATCAATATATCAAGAATTGGAATGCCCAAGCATACGCAGAAAAGCATATACAGATTTCATCAGTTTAGTGAACGAGGGTGAACGAGGGTAACAAGCTTTCCCATTTGGGAGACAGACAAATTGATAAATTTTCCCGATCTTACAAATCGCAGCTTGATTTGATGCTCTTCAGTAACGGACACTGAGTAATAAGCATGTCTTATATCGATAGATCCGAAAAAACAGTTTAGTTTGACAAGTTTAAGAGCAAAACATTCCATTTTGAAATGATGATACACTAATAATTCGTTCGATTTCTTTAAATTTAAAATCATTCTGTAATCACCATCTCGATTAGGAATCAAGAAAATTGAAGATATGAATTCATTTGGATGAGACTCTACTTCTTTAATAACTTGCTTGGAAAGAAGTTTTTCAATTTCTTGATCAACAATTTTGCTTTCAGATGCACTGAAAGTATTCATGCTTTTATGATTGACAGGATTTGCATCGTTTTCAAATTCAAAATGACAATGCTTTACAATATCCAAAATATTCTCATCACTTGTCAACTGTCTCCAATTTTCTTCAATTTTTTTCAATTGTCCACCAATGGATGTCTCATTGGCTTGCCGAAAAGTAGCTGATACGGTGAACATTTTGTTGTTGAATTGGGTGTGTTTCGTGATGCAATGAGAACTGCAGGTAGATTTTTGTACCAGTTCTCCTGATTATCCATGCAATGAGACCTTAGGCATTGCGTAATGCTACTGTTCATAACCTTTGCCATAGGATGAAAAGCGATGTCGTTTGACATTGAACATTTCGCATAATGATTGCACTAATTTGAATCTTGATCCTTGATCGCGAATAATCTGATGGATACTCCCAAATAGAGAGAAATGCTTCAGAATATCCAAGCGACCGTGTCACTCTGCTGATTTTTCAACACAAAGGATGTGTGTGTATTCGACTCTCAATGAGTCTACCAAATGGCTCAGCACATGGTATTGGCTGCAGTGGTGCTCTATGGTTTGCATAATTTCGTGTTGCTTTCTGACACGCATCACATGTTTTGATGTAATTGTGAATATCAGACCACATTTTAGGCCAGTAGTATTTTTAACGAATTGACGAGAAACATTTGCCAAAAGCAGGATGAGCACCACCTGGGCCGTCATGATTGCACCGATAGCATCTTTGAGTTCAGTTGGCACAGCAAGTTGACGTACGTTTTGAGACCTACTGGCATGCTTTTCGAGCGAACTGCATAGAAATGGTATAAGTCATCATCAACAATTGCATATTGCTGTGATTCAGTCACTACCTTCCTAGCAGTGTCTGGATTTTCAGGAACCTGATCATTAACTAAATATTGCAATACAGGTCGCAAATCAGCAGATGGCCGCTGTGCAAGTGACATAGTATTTGGTGTTGTTTTATCTACTTGTGGTCTCTCAGACGGAAGTTCGTTGAATTTATCTTCCAAGTCTGCAGATTTGTCACTTAAGAATGAAACCGATGGAAAGACGGAAGAATCAGAGACGTTCAACTCAATATCTAATTGAAACATATCCTGTTTCTGTGAACTTTAATTTCATACAATATCATAATTTCAAACTTTCAATTTCATTGAGTTTACTGTTGCATTGTTGTTGTTATCATTATTTGGATAAGACCTTCGGCTAAGCGCATTTGCAACATTATTTGTAGCACCAGGCTTGTATTTAATGATATAGTCAATATGGAGACAATTTCATGCTCCACCTATGTAACCGTTTTTTTTTATATCTTTTAGCCACTGTAAGCCCTTAAAAATTCAAATTTACTATGTATGGGTGGTATTGTTTTACAGATTCAATGACTGCAAGACACTCTAACTCTGTAATTGACCAAGAGCGTTTATTATTGTTTAAATTTCTGCCACCGTAGCAGATTACATGATCTTTACCGTTTTCATCGAGTTGGGACAAGAAATATCCAATACCCGTTGTACAAGCATCTACAGTTATCCTAAAAGGTTTAGTCATGTCTGGAAGTGCAAGGGCTGGTGCTGAACTTTTCTTTAAGATGCTTTCTGACAATCTTCAGTCCAAACAAATTTTGTGTCTTTCTTAACCCTTTGAACCCTAGTCCCGCATATAGGCGTCCTTTTCAAACAGTGCACATGTGAATAGTACACTTGTCAAGTTCCTGACAAATTTTCGGAAGAAATTGCACAGGCCCAAAAATGAACGAACATGTTTGACAGTTTTGGGTGTTGGGAAAGAGTTTATTGCATCTGTTGTTTTAGGATTGGTTTCTACTCCTTTTTTGATAAGAAATTTGCCAAGATATTCAACTTTTTCTTTTGCAAATTGGCATTTTGAAGGGTTAAGTTTTAGATTGGCAAGTCTGACTCTTTGAAAGATTAAACCCAAATGTTCTAAATGGGTGTCAAAATCTGGCGAAAAGCATAGCAAATCGTCAATATATGTTAATGCATTTTTGAAAGATAGCCCTGCTAAAGCATTTGACATATAGCGCGTTCATTTAACCAAAACAAACCCTTTTGAATATATAGCAATTGTCATGTGTTACGAATGCTGTTTTATGTGCGGTTTCTGGATCTAGTGGAATTTGCCAAAATGAACCTTTTAAGTCTAACGCACTGAAAATTGTTGATACAGTCAATAACGTCCACTAAATTTGGAATTGGAAAGTACATTGAGGTTGTAATTTTGTTTAAACGTCTAAAATCGACAGTGAAACGCATCGTTGAGTCCGGCGACATTGAATTGCTTTCTTCGAAAATGTCATCCATAAGCATTTGTTTAGCTATGATTTCTACTGTCTGCGGTAAAGGATTCATAAGAAGATAAGAGCTGTGACCTATGTTTGATTGAATAACGCATTTGGATCCTGCAATACACAGTTTGTTTGACATAGTCGAAACCGGTTCCAGAAGGGCCACCATTCCATGTGGTATTTTGAAAAGTTTAACTGGAATGCATGCTTGAGTAGAAATAGAAATAGTGGAATAGAAATGTCTGTTTGAGCCCAGGCAATTCCTATGTTGAATTTTGTAGAAGCTGCGTTTATGGTTGGAACTGCTGTATTTGAAAACTAATATGCATTTGTTTTGTTTCAAGAACCACCTGTGTGGTTCTGGCTTGCAGTGCGGGAGATTGCGGGTTCAATCACCGGCCTGGTCAAACCAAAGACTTGAAAATTGGTAGTAATAGCTTCCTTGCTTGACGCGCAGGATATAGGGTTAGCATTACGACTGGTTCGTCGGTGTCAGGATAAAGTGACCGGCCGGGTACAGTCCCAATGGTGCACCTAAATAGTGCCCCTTCTCATAATCATCAGAATTGATGGCGTAGACGTAATAAATAAAATAAATAGAAATAGTCAATTCCTAGAATAAGGTTGTGTGATGCAGCTTTTGAAGAAATACTTATGAACAAAAATATGGTTAGAAATTTCGAATTGAATGTCGACGCAACATTTAACACTTCTCCGCATACGCAATAAACATTTCTGAATTTAATTTCTCCAATTTTGTATATTGTGTCTTGATTTTGTGAAATAGGGACGCAGAGAGAGACAAGAATTGCTGGGTCCAGAATCTAGAAGTCCAACTATATCGACAGATATTAAATTTGAATCAATATCTGCTGTAAAATTTACAGATGCAATTGAAATTCTTCCTTTTCAAGAATGTTCCTGAATGTCGTCTATTGAGTGCAAGACATGCCCTATTTACAGTGATGACATTCAGCTTCTTTGAATCGGCAGTTATTCCTTTGTGTGGTTTGTGCCATTTCATGAATAGCATTTGAATGTTCTAGGCTGAAAGTGTGTTTTGTTTTGCGCGTAATTTTGCCTATGTGGTGGTGGTCTTTGCATTCTGTTGTGTGGTTGTGTATTTATGTCTCTGAATTGTTGTTCGTTTACAGATACTATGCTCTGTAACCCTTGGTTTACTTTATCAGTGAGCGAACCAAACTCGGATCGTAAAGTGTCTATTATTGCATTAACCTGTGTGTCGTGTTGCCTTGTATTTCTAGAAATGTTGTATGCTGCTTCAGAATTTCGAGCAGCAGTCATTAGGGCATCTTATGTTTCTGGACAGGCCCTGACCACATCCTGTTGGATATATGGATCAAAATTTTGTACTAAATAACTAATTAGTACGTCATTTGAGAGGTTGTGGATATACGCTTGATGCTGCATGTCTGTGATGAATTCTTGAACTCATTTGGCAACTGTTTTCTGCTTGATAATTTACTCATAAGTGTAAACCTGTCTGTGCCAGTTTTCCGAGGATCACTTAAACCGGAGAACCACCATGTAGGCATACCTTCTCCGAGATACAGGGGGAACCATTTATGAAACTCCTCAACCTCCTTTTTAACAATATCCATATTTATAACATAACAGGCGGCGTGAGCGTTGAAAAACACCCGTTGTTAAAATGACTATATATATAACTAGTTATATAACTATGCAAATGAGGTACGCCACGACGTCGTTTACTTATGACGTCGTTCAACTGCGTTATATGCGCGTTCGATTTCCAACGTCTTCATTCCATCATGTAGATTCAATTTATAGATTTTTGGTGTAATTAATCAATATTAGATCTACATGAACGTGTTTATTAATACATATAACATCATAAGCATTATGCTAGTGAACGGGGTTAATTTGGAACAACTTTTTTACTGTATAGATCTACTTATATCGAGCTTAGCATTCACTTGACCTCAAAGGCTGCGATAAATAACATTTCTAAATTTTGTTATAAAAAGAATATAACATTCGTGTTTAATAATTGATTGGATTTATCAAACTCGTCGTTTTAGAAAACGATAAAAACTCGGCAAAGCCTCGTTTTTATCGTTTTCTAAAAGACTCGTTTAATAAATCAAATAAATTATCAACACTCATGTAATATCCTATATTTATAACATAACAGACGGCGTGAGCGTTTAAAAACACCCGTTGTTTAAATGTCATATCTATAGAGGATATTGAAATTCACGACTGAACACACACGAATTTGATATCCTATTTATCACATAAACACCAAAATGACACGAAAATCCGAACGGTCTTACTTTCACTTTTGCCCTCGGCTCTTAGGAAACGACTCGTCATAGGCGTTATTCGGTTGTATTCATCCGTAAAAACACCTATCAAACTAAAATAAAGAAAATCAACATCAATGTGATGTAAAAAAAACTTCTCTGATACCATATTCAATTTTAAATTAATATTTACTTTAAAAATTGCTGTAATTGACTTAATATGATCAGTTGACATTTAGAATCTAGTTTCCTTTTCAAAATAACGTCGTTGGAGCAACATGACGTCATTATCATTGTAACGTCTGAATTTGAAAACCAGTCTGAATCACTAGAATGCACCCTATTTGCAGCCTGAGTTTGCGGGACTACTCGGAATAATGTTTCTAGGACACTTGGGAATGTTTCAATACCTAGTGGTGATCTAAGTTTGTCTAGATTCTTCTTACAGTCGGCGTAGAAGACCAGTATTTTGGTGATAACATATATGCCCAGTGGGCCATACGATTTGTACGGCCCTCTATATTTTACACGTTTATGTGATAAAACTAGTTATTTAACTATGCAAATGAGGTACGCCACGACGTCGTTTACTTATGACGTCGTTAAAATGCGTTCTGTATTAGTTATAGTTCATATTTTGAAAATTATGCAATATAACCTGGAGCGACCGTAGGGAGCGAACAGGTTATGTTGTATAATTTTCAAACAAATGAACTATAACTGATTTACCGTTTGCCTCAAATATGGCTAGTGTATGGCAGTTACCGTTCAACCTACTTTACCTATACTAAGTTATCGCTCAACCCGAATTACCGCTCGACCTAGTTTGTCAGCCAATGAAAGGGCGATGGGCGGTGCTTTGTATTTTCGGAAGCCGGCGAGTTCACTTTTACATATGACGTCACACGAAAAACTAGAAAATCGACCGGGAACCCTGTACGCGTGTAGAGCTCGCTGTAGGCATTTCCAATTAGAAACAAAACCGAGCATGAGCTAGCGTGTCACCCAAATAGAATTTAAAAATAGATTCAATTGAGGACGATTTTTATGTGTGTTCCGACAGTAAAGTGTTGAAAACTGGCGTGAAAGAGCTGCTGTGGACTGGCGTGACATGAAAATGCTTCATCAATTGATTTGCTAAAAAATACCAAGCATTAAGCAGCACCTGATCAACCAAGATTCGAGTCCTTTCTTCATTCATGCACTAATGGAGCCAAGCAATAATTGTTTTAAATTCAGTTTAGAAAAAAAAACCACAAGTTATAGGGTTAAAACATCCTAAGTCAAGAGCATTCTTGGTTTTTAAATGACATTCATCTGGACTGTGTTGTTAAGTGCATTATACTATTAATGACAAAAATGCACATGTCACCGAAGGGGTTGAAGACGGGCGGCTGTTTAACGCAGGAATTAAACGCTTATAGGAGCCTCTGTATTGTTTGCCTTATGCATTTATAAAAAGCAACCGTATTTTAGTACAATATTGAAAATAAGCACATTTCTTTCGAGACGTTTTACAGTCAAATATTTGTAAAACGATTACACAAAAGAAGACAATACCCACAGGTCGACTGCTTAACCCTCTCAACCCAACACTTATACAATGAACAATTCGAGTCTAGGCCATTTTGTAATAGGAGATCTACGATGTGGTTCTACAATGTTTGCAGTGGACAAGTGTAACGGGTACATTTTAAATGACGAGTGTACTCGTCACCTAGGGTTCAATGAGTTAATGCAGGACATGATTAATGCGTTTCATATTAATTTCATTATGCACTAACTAAAGTCTCCTGTCTACAGAAATATTTGATTTATTCGGGCCCCTTCATTGAAAGGCCGCAGTACATAGGTTATACTGTAATTCGCAGCTGAGCGGTTGCTGTATGACGTAATGATGCGCTACGCTCCTCCTTAGCACGCGGTGTCCCTGACCGGTTCATGACTTGTTTATTTCTCTGCCATACCCAAGTACAAAATTGAACGAATATGCGATATATTTTTTCATTTCTCGCTGAAATGGAGCCCTACCATTGGCTGGTAATCTAGGGCAAACGGTAAATGCGCGTTCGATTTCCAACGTCTTCATTCCATCATGTAGATTCAATTTATATTATCGTTTTCTAAAAGACTCGTTTAATAAATCCAATAAATTATCAACACTCATGTAATATCCTATATATCTTTCCCAGCGTTCAACCCAAGAATACGGATCCATTCCTACATTAAATCTGGGCATAAGAGAAATGTCATTACCTTGAGCCCTCGTGTTTGTAGAATTCACTGCTGTAATTTCAATCTGTTCGGTTTCTGTCTGTTGAGGCTCTGTCTGTATCTGTTGCAGCTGTGTAGAATTTTCCTGAGCGTCTGACCTAAGACGGTATGGTAGCATGAGAGGTACTTTTTGGATCTAAATTTGTAGTCTGTTTGTTTCGATGTAGATTGGGGAACTTAGCTGTAGGCTGTAGAGAATCACAAGGATGCATTAAAGTTGTAATTATTGAATTTCATAAGTGAATAAAACCAATAAATATGAATTATAGTACAATCATGGGAAATACATATTGAAAATAAACAGCAGCACAGGTTAAATGTTAATTACTAACTCTATATAAATCCGGTTGACTTTACATGAAATAATGTACATATGCAAACTTATGGTGGCATGGTTTTTTCTGAAAAAAATCCAGTTAATATCTGACATAATTATCTAGTTAGTGGAAAGTGGAATTATTTCGTGAAAACCTGATAATTATCAACAAAATGACCTGTTAGTGCCATATACTGCCACCACAAATTAATATATTCCGGATTTGGTGATGTTCGGCGATATTCATTGCAATAATCATCCCGGCGTCTGACCTGGCTCCAAACATTCAGAATTGGCAAGAAGTAGTCATTTTCTACATTTTATTGCAATGCGTTTGCGTTTAAACGGGAAAGAATAATCTGTATCTGACATATCTGCAAACATTGTAGATCAAGACCGAAAGGCTCTTAGAGTTGTTTTGTTTATCAGGTGGCTGCTGTTTGGGGCGGGTGCCTATGAGCTTTCTGATTTACTTTCATCTTGTTTTAAGCTGTCACTCGTCATTTACAAACAGTGTACCCTAGTGGAGTAAATCTACCCTGGGTAAATGGTGTGGACCCAGATCAGAGAGCTAGGTCTACGGTGTTTGTCATTTTTTACGTATGTTGTAAGTATTTTTAGATAACTGGTAACACGAAACTTTCCCAGGTAATTATCCAGGTAACTATATACATTCGTTAACTACACTCTGATTGTAAAGCTCAAGACCTAAGCATGCATTATATTTACACAAAATATCTTCCTTTTAACAAGAAAAATACATATGCAAATCTAACATAGTAAATCATCAATAGTATTAACCAGATAACATTTTACAGTGAAACTGACCGTCCTAGTGGGGAAACACTCTTGCTTAAACAGCTAGGGAGGAAAAACTCATCATCTTAGCAAAAGACAAACGAACCCGACAGAAAAGAACACAGCAATCCAGACAACCGCAGAGTCTGTCTATCTTTGTTATATTTGCCAAAGAGACTGCCATTTCCGCATCGGCCTATTTAGTCACAGACGGCGATTACCCACCAGGACAAGAGAAGCATGGCCATCACTTACTTAGGAAGGCAAACCAGTTTGACTAGGTACCGCAAGTTTACTCTAGACTTTAAAAGATCGTGCTTACCGCGTTAATACTAGATCTTTCCCGTATTTCAAAGCCCGACAAGTACCTAAATTATCTTAAAAATTTCCCAGAAAAGGTCTAAATCCTATCTGCCAGAACCTTGACTGTCTCTTCTCAATATCGCATTTAAGAAATGTTGTCTTTTGAAAACTAGTTTATAATATCAAGAAATAATAAATAAGAACAGTTTCCTATTGTGCATTGGAAACTGCCCAGATAGGGCAACCACTTTTTAACTTTCATGGTCTGATTTATAAGGCTGCTGTGCACGCTAGGTAACAGTTTAGTCAAATTAATAATGGTAGTCACCATGTATGGTATTCTCGTGAGCGATGCTAGTATAATTTTCTACATGCATACATGTATCTTCGAATTTGTTACACGTGTCATCAAATTGCTTATTTTCTTCATCGCTTGATTCTTGCTCTACGAATTCCAAAGAGCGCTTTACATTCGATATTTCAATGTTTCTTTTTTTGAGGCACTCATTTAAAAGATACACTGAAACTTCAAATGTTCTGGTAAAATCTTAGTAAGCTATCTCTCATTCCCTGTACTTCAGTTCGATACTATTATAGCAACTTTTCCCTACTATGTCTATCAATATTGGTCGATTGTCCTTACAATAAAGCATTTATATTTCTTAATTCTGTTTGTAATATCAACATCCTTGTCAACACAAGCTGTAGAAGGAACATCTCGTTCGACTTCGTCGTTGTTCTTATGTAAACAAACTCGATTTAAAACTCGACTATTTCCACAAATGTCACAGGTTTGTAAGGAATATTACCTAAAAAGTACCACGCATTGCTTTTTTATATGTTACGATTACAAAGGTGCAATAAACTTCATGCAAGAAGAATGCACGAATTTGGTAGTTTAAGAAGAATATTCTGACTTTAAGTTAGAGCGAGCCAAGAAACTTCAGTTATCGTGAGTAGCCACATTAAAAAAAACAAATAGTGGAGATAATCGTAAATTTGAGGAGAATCTTTCACTTCCGGAAAAAGCACCAAAATTGGCACATACTCCTTGGGGGCTCTTTTGAAAAAACCCGCTGGCGGCGTGAAAATCCAAAATGGCCACCATTTTTCAAGATTGCCGCCAAGGCATATACAGAAATATTGCAAATAAATGTGCAAAACCTTGTCTATTTTAATGGTCTGCGTGTCAAATGAGACGTTTTGACCATTATATAATTCAATTTGGAACCATGGAATTGCTCTATGGCTTCCTTTCACCCGTTAGTCACTTAAAATGATGGTCGTCGTTTTCAAGATGTCCTCAACAGAAATACTGGGTTTTGCATTATACTCGTATTCGCAAATACTTGTCCTATATCAATGATCTTTGTTTGAAATTATATTTTTGACCATGTAGAACTCCAGTTTGGTGCAACAGAGTGACTTAACTGCTTTCTCGTACCGTTAACCACTTGAAACTTCAAGATGGCAGCCATTTTGTCAAGAGGGCCATCACAGGTATATATTGCATTTCCCAATAAAAGTGCATATATTTGTTCTACTTCAATGATCTCTGTGCCTAATTATACTTTTCCGACTACGTAGAAATCAAATTTGGAACAATGGGATAACTCATTTTCTGTCTTTGTATCCATAAACTACTTAGAACTCTAGAAGGTATTCATGTTCAAGTTGGCCACCATGGACTTCGCCATAAAATTGCAAAGACTTGTTCATTTTCAATTGTCTGTGTCTGTGAATATTTTTTGACTCTGTAGAATTTAGAATAAATTGCTCAATTGCTTCCTTGCAATTAGTTAAGTTAGCCCCTTAAATTCATGATGATCGCCATTTTTTAAGATGGTCGCCATGGTTTATCCAGAATTATTGTGTTTTGCAGTAGTGTTGCAAAGACTTGTTTTTTTTCCAATGATTTTTGTGTCAAATAATTCTTTTTTGACTATGTATAATTAAAATGTGGAACTATGAAATTACTCAATGGGTTTCTTTTACCCAACCGAAGGCCTCCATAAGCGCCCCCCAACCAGACCAAGGGACAGACTCAGCTCCGACAGCGGATCGGATACCTCTTTCTCTTCGGATGAATCTATACCACGGTATATCATCCCGCAGAAGAGGATCCAATCCAATGTCGGGAGTTCTGTTTCCTTGCCCTCTAGCACCACTGACCATGTTACTACCCAGTCCGTTCCATCTTTTTCTGTCCTTTCTACTCCTTCTTCTGATCAGGTTCGTAGCTCGAGTCGTCCCAGTCGGACAGAATCTACTATACTCTATAGTAGAGATCAAACCGGTCCCACACCACAAGACTCGCATTCTGTTGTTCCAACAGATTCTCTTCCTTCTCCTTCTGCTTCTGCTGCTTCAGCAGGTACTCCTCTTCCTTCTCGTCCTTTTCGGGCCAGGAAACCACCCGAGCGCTATGGTCAGTGGGTTTCACCTATTCAAGTGAATTAAAAAAACAAACTGCAGCTCAGTTACTGTTACCCTTATTTTGTAACTGCATTGTATATATTAATTTAGTTGCAATTCAGTTTAATCCTGTTAACAGGATACATTAATTGGCTTCTATATCAGTATGTAAGTGTTATGCATACTGAAGCCAGAATTGATATTTATTCTCAGTCTTTATATTGATATCTGAGGTTGATATCTATTTGATATCTAAAGATATCAGATTTATTTCAGTTCATACCAGTTATGGTTATACTTGAGTGCATTTGGCATTTAAGTTGTCAGAGTTCCATAGATAAGTCTTCCTAGCCAACACTCCAATTTTAAATCATTACTTAATGTACCTATAATGTCTTAATTATTTAAGCTGGTTTCAATGTTAAACCCTTATATTTTACTTTGGGAAAGTGTGTTTAGATCTACATATCATTTCATTATTTTAGGTAGTATGTAGTACTATCATGGAGTCTGGTATTTTATAGTATTGTAAATATATATTTGTAGAATGCCAGGAGGCCAGTATGTTGACCAGGTTTCCTTGTAGCGTACTACGTCATTTGTCCATGTAGATCTACCGTGCAACTTGTTGTATGTTTGCGTGAGAGTGAGTTGTAAGACAGGTTCTGAGAGAGGGTGTTGTCACTTTGCACGTGCACTTAACTTAATTCCCACCATCCCTTCTTCCCGCTTTAACAGCCACGTAATTAATTTACCGCGCTATCCCGGCACTCGTATTTTAGATGTCATGGTGTCAACACCTACATTATAGTCTTATAGAGTCATATTATTAGCTTTGCTGCTCACAGCAATTATTTACTGTTAAATTCATTTAATGTGCCATAGCCTGGTAAGTTACTATTTATATTTAGACAACTCTTTATTACGTCTGTTACTATTTAGCTTGTTTAACGAGCGACGGAAATCGTGGAATTATTGTATTGACTCAAATATTCATTGTAACCTTTAGTCTGTGATACTTATATTATTCCTATTGTTTCAGGCTGTTTTGGATAGAATTATAAATTCATTGAACCAGCAATACGAATCTATTATCGTTTATAATCCCTGGTAACAATTGGCCTGCTAGTCGTTTACAATTCAAGATGTTCGTCATCTCTCAAGATTGCTGCCACAAAAATATTGCATTTCTCAATAAAAAGATAAATAAGACCTGTCCTATTTCGATGATTTGATAATAACGAAAACTCTTTTTGGCTATTGACTATTTAAATTTAAAACAATGGAATTCATGCCGACATCAAAACATTATGGCATATTTATTCTCACTGTAGATTTCATGTCACTGTTTGGATATACTGGCTTGTCAGCAGCAATGGCTGGTATCCGGCCGGTATAATTTAATGGTCGACGGTGGCAAACGTGTGGGCCTAATCTTGGAGCAGAGGAAAAATTAATGTAATGCTGACCTCAAATTGCTTTGCTCTCTCCTGCAAGGTAAAGTAGCAGGCCGTAGCAACTAGCAAATATGTCACCATCATATTATCAAGATTTCATAATCAATTGACAGATATGACCTGACAGCAGACAGGACCAGGTGTCTGTGTTTCAAACAATTTCGAGGAAGAAATATTTCTCTTGTGAAGAAGAAAGGTCTCACATCGGTAAATGCTTTGAAATGTTATAGGTTGTCTTCAGTTTAACCTCCACAAACTTCAGCCATCTTTTTGTTTCAAACAATTTCGAGGAAGAAACAATTCTCTTGTGAAGAAGAAAGGTCTCACATTGGTAAATGCTTTGAAATTTAATAGGTTGTCTTCAGTTTAACCTCCACAAACTTCAGCTTTCCATCTTTTTGTGTTCGTTTTAAGGGTACTGGAAATAAGAAATGTTAGTTTCATGGAAAGAAGCGGTCGCTGTGGTATATAGTCGCGTATATTGTGGTCATAGTAACATTAGGGAATATGGGAACATTTATTTAGACTTGTCTTTGGAGTTTAACCACATATGTCTTAGTCACATATGAAGCACGTTTTGCCTTAGCGTCTGGTTCTAAGCAGTTTGGCTGGCTGAGCGCTCTATTCTTTAAAATATGTCCGTTTCCTACTCTGTGTTGTTGATAATAACTGACAATATTGGTAATGCTGTGCCTTTTACCTTCTAAAAGTTTCTTTCGCACCATCACCAGCATTAATTCAGGATGGATCCCAACACTATGTATCTAATTAACGCGGGGAAGGTTAATGGCAATCATAAAGTATCGATCATGCTTGTTGTTTTGTATGTGGTAATTTCAGCTTTTTTTATTTTCTTCTTCTTAGTGAGGGCGCCGTCTCTCAAAAGACCCTTAATTAACAAAGCAAGTGGAGATGCAGAAAATTTCTGATGGTATATTTGAATAGTATGGACCTTCCCGAGTTTGGAAAAGCCGGATGCCAAGGCTGAAAGTGGTCAGGGACATTTTTACAAGGGCGATAACTCTGACCTTCAATTATTCAATTTTCGCCGAATTTATATTGCATTTTAGTAAAACTTGTATACTTCCTTTACCACTTTAGCTAGGGACACCAAATTTGTTGTGTGAGTACATCATGGGATAGCAGAGTGTTACGTACTAAATTTAAGTCACTGTGACCTTGACCTTGACCTTTGACCTCAATTTTTAAAAAAATTTGTCCGGAGCATATCTTCTGTACAGTATAGGCTAGGAACAGTTAATTTGGAGTGTAAGAACATCATGAGAAGGCGGAGTGTCGCCTACTTCATTAAGGTCACTGTGACATTTACCTTGACCCTTGACCTCAATTGTAAAATGTGTGTATGCTTGTATATATGTAACTCATTTTGTCCTAATTAGTTCTATTACCACATCAGCTAGGAAGAGCAAATTTGTTGTGTGAGTACACTTTTGGGATTGCGGAGTGTCGTGTTCTACTTTAAGTTTACTGTGACCTTAACCTTGACCTTTGACCTCAATTTTCAAAAGCTTGTCTGGAGCATATCTTTTTTTACCGTATCAGCAAGGAATAGCAAATTTGGTGTGTTAATACATAATGAGATGGCGGGGTGTTGAGTATAAATTTAAGGTCACTGTGACTTTTGACCTTTACTCTTTACCTCAATTCCAAAACGTATGTATGTGCATATATATGAAACTAATTTTTTCCGGGGTATATTACCTCTACCACGAAACTTCACACACACATTCATAGAAATCACCCCTTTTGAAAATGCCATCGTAGGTATAAATAAACTGAGCGAGGATATTCGCATCGTCTGCGATGTCTCGTTTGTTTGACCTTAATTGCCAAATATCATATAAACATTTTAATAGATCTACACAGAACCGTCATATATAATTTTAGTGTATCGTAACGCTAGTTGAATCATTCCTCACATTAACAATTCCGAGTTTGTATGATTGAATTCAACTGCATTACGTTAGGATCTTTTGCCGTTTTCGTATTATTTTCAAAATATGGTCACGCAGATGGACATTGTGTATTCAGCGAGTTGGTAAGAGTTGGTTTGCCAATCAGCAGCATATGTATCGGAGTAGTTGAGTATTAGTTATCTTTTCAAAATTTGACATCTGCTAAAAGTTATCACTATTGATATCTAGCTACATAATTATTGTTAATATCATTCATACATGTAGCTTATAGCCATGTCATTCACATGTAACATGTAGGCTAGTGTACCTTTCTTTTTACTATGGTGTTCATCTGAATTGAATGACATTTCATTTTCGTCTGACTGACGCAAACTGACGTACGTTAATGAATAGTTTGTGGTGTTTATTTTTATTTTACAGTAGTTCAGTTATATCGCAACTAGTGTGTATTGTGTGAATTACAATGTGTAAGTGTCCGGTTTGATGGAAATGTGCCACTCTGTCGGTCGAGCATTGGGTGATTACTATGCTCCCAATTCCATCATAATGGCTTGAATGTTTTGTCACATATTTCATAGCCTACTGGTCGCCTCCTTCACTATCTACATGAGCATAACCAACCCGGTTGTCACATACATCGTCATCGCAAGCACATGCGTCAGTGGGCAGCAAATTTTCTTTTTTGGCATTTGCATCGCCTCGATGAGCAATAGCTTTTGCAACCAATTATTGCAGAATGTATTTTGTTATTTTAATCAGAACAAGGTGATTCCAACGGTGCCCCAACTAGCGTTAACTGGGGATAGTAGTTTGGGGTATTGCTTGGTGGCAGTTTTCAAACTGATCAGTCAATTCTCTCAAAACGAAATCCGCATTGATATTTTCGATCTTGTTGACAGTATTTAAAAGTAACTTTGTTATTTGCCTTGACGTGGGCGTGTTCGTTGTCTGATTTCTTATTTTCTCTACAGGCCTGTGCCTCGTCCTTTCTCTGGACTTGATAGATTTTTCATACTGGTAGTTATCCCCAAACATCCCCAAACAGAGCTGTGCCACGCCTAAAACTACTGATGCAACTTTCTAAGAAACATCACCAAATGTTTTACAATCAGACATGTTGGTGCATATCATCCTAAGCAACATCAAGTCAATGACTAAAAGCCCCGGGTATTCTTTTTTGTCAAGCTCCTTTTTCCACATTACCTCAAACCTAGACAATATTTCGGATTTTGTAGTTTTCTTCATGTAGATTGAATGGTGCCAAAGAAACGGGGTCAGCTCATATGAAACTAGAAGTTTTAGAATCTAACGTCGATTTCACGATTTGTTTCCAGCTACAGTCAGCTCACTGAATAGTTATCTATTTTAACGACTTCAATCTTCTATATTGTCTTGATCTTCATTGGTATGTTCATTTAAGAGAATGTCTTGTTGTGTGGTTGGGCATTGGAGCCATGCAATCAATACGAAAAGTTTCGTCGAACACCTCAGCGGTTTGCAAGTGTCCAGATCTACGGGACAGTCAAATCATTTACTCTGGCCCAAGTGATTCATAAGCCCTTTCTCCGTTAGGGTAAGTGTATAGGTAGACCTTTATTTGGTTAGGATATACACTCAGTGCAAAAAGAAACGCACACTTTTATTACAATATTATCTGTATGTAGAAGGAACGTATTTGTGAATTAATCTTTTCATTACAGTCAGTAGTTCCGTCTTGGGCTATCAATGTTGAAAATGGGAGGTTTATCATTGAATTGGTATCATCACAACCTGTACAAATCGGTGCGGTGTTTCCAACAGGCACTAGTTAACTCTTTCGCTGCCAAATTAATCGTGAGAGTTTTATCCCACCACCGTTTCATTGTCGTCTGCTTCAATTTTGTTGTTTGCAAAATCGTTTCAAAGTAAGATTCAAAGTAGTATGACTTAAAGTATATCTATACGAGTGTCAAACAGTTTGAATCCTGATCAGACGCCGCGTTACGCGGCGTCTGATCAGGATCCAAACTGTTTGAAAACGCGCCTTTTGACGTCATTAAGAGTGAAAGGGTTAAAATACAGCACAGTAATTTTAAGTATATGTTTTTCTAAACTTGTGGCAGAATTAAATTGATCTTGAGATATGGTCTTAGTATCTTAAAAAAGTCTCTTAATCTGCGCCTGAGCACAATGTGCGTTTCTTTTTGTACTGAGTGTACTCATTGGACCTGTATCCAGAATTGCTTGATTACGTTCCAACGTGGCTCAGACACAGAAGGGAACAAGTGGCTTTAATAAGGCTCCGCACTGGACACAACAGGCTTTACTCAGAATCTGGACTGGCGTTGTAGACGGTGAACGCCTGTAAGTTAGTAACATGGCTCAGACAAAACATTCTTGGACAACGTCACTTTAACTGTTGATAGGTTAACAGTGAATGCTTCCTCTTGGAAACTTGTATTTTTGTTTAGAAAGTTTATATTTAGTTGCATTCCAAAGAATTTAACATACTCAATCACATAAGGGTTTGTGTTGACGTATGTGTTGTGTTGACGTATGTATGTGTTGTGCAACAGTTTACCATTGTCTTCCATTAAAGATATTTCTAAGATCTTCAAAGGCATCTACTAGAGTTATCACATTCAAATTAATGAAATTATAATGCTTTTGTAACCCAGGACGCTATTTATTGTACATATATGTCTAGTTGTTTTTTTGAAAAGGCCTTATACATCCGTTGGGTTATTTTCTGAGGTACACACTCATTGATCTACATATTTCAAAATTTCAAAACCAATCACGAAGCTGGCACGTTTGACGTTTAAAAATGCCCCCATTGATTTTTAGACCCATGAAATCAGCCTTTTTGGTACAACGATATGTTTCTTTTCGCGTATTTCCACATGGCGGAGGTGGATTTTTAGATTTATAAAATACTAGAAATAGTAGAAATGAAGACTCAAAGTATCTATTAATCAACCGCGTCTATATAAAGACTAAAATCAGCTGTGCGACAAGACTTAACAAATTGAAGAATCAGAAGATTAAGTTTATAGCAGTAATCTACATGTGACTGATCGCACATGTGTCAGATGACAATTTGTCTGTAGCAAGTTTGGCATAATAGAAAATATGTGTTTCTTGCTTGTTTCTGATGCACGCATTGACTTAATGACTCTACATATTATGAGAAATTAAATCATGACCCGTCTGAAGCTGTTAAGATTAGTATCCGAGATTGCATAGAGAAAATTAGTGAACAGAGTCCTATTATTTCTGATTTACTTGATATATTTCCTTCTGTTATTAGAACTCCAAAATTTTACATTTTACCAAAAACACAAAGAATTTAATAAACGATTACCTCTGGGTTATCCTGGTCGTCCTATTGTTTCAGCATGTAATTCTAGTACAGATAATATATCTAAATATATCGACTATGTTTTAAAACCTCTTATGCAATCTCTTACATCGTATGTCAAAGACAGCTCAGATTTTATTCTTAAGCTCAAATCTGCTAAATTAGAACACGCAGATTCATATTTAGTGACTTTAGACGTGTCCTCCTTATATACAAATATTCCACACCAGGATGGTATTGATGCATGTAAGTGTTTTCTTAATACTAGTGACATATGTGCTTCTCGTCAACTGCCTGTTGATAATATTCTCAGCTTAATCCGACTAGTTCTGGAGAATAATCACTTTCAGTTCAATGGTGAAAATTTTATGCAGAAAATGGGCACTGCTATGGGTAGTCCTATGGCTCCCGCGTATGCCTCATTATTTATGGGGAAACTGGAACAGGATTTTCTTAATACTAGAAATCTAAAACCTTGCATTTGGCTGAGATTTTTGGATGATATATTTATGGTTAACAAATGTTACAAATGTTCTCAATTCATTCCATCCTTCGATTAAGTTTACCTTCAGCATCTCTTAATATAAGGTAAATTTTCTTGATGTTTCAGTTACTAAATCGGAAGATCTAGATTTTGTTACAGATGTATATGTGAAATCAACAAATGTTCACCAGTATGTTGAATACTCTTCGTGCCATTCTAAATCATGCAAAAATGGTATTCCCTTTAGTCAAGGTAAAAGATACAGAAGAATTATTTCTGATGACATTACTTTCCGTAAAAGCCTTTGTGAATTAAGAGAGTTTTTTCTTGAAAGAAATTACCCTGCTAACATAATTGATAAGGCACTTGAGAATGTTTCTTTATTAACTCAAAATGAGGCACTCAAAACTGTTGAAAAGGTCCGTGATAAGAGCGTTATTCCTTTTGTTATAGAATAAATTCCTTCACTGCCTAACATAGGTCTAATACTCAACAAATACTGGGACTTATTAAAGCTCTCCAATAAGGACAGCGTTAAAGATGTTCATTCGTGTAAGCCTATTTTAGCTTTTATAACAGGCCAAAAAATCTACGTGACTATTTAGTTCGTTCAACTTTTACTGATAGTACATGTACTAATCATCTCTCCCAATCATGTGACAGACGAAGATGTTCCCATTGTAAAAATATCATTAAAACCGACAAGTAGTCGTACACAGGAGCGTTTTAAAATGCGATTTTCCACATGTTGTAAATCTAAGAACGTTATATATTTGATTGAATGTAAACGCTGTAACATGCAATACATTTGTCAAACAAACCAACTAGTTTCTAAAGCCATAGATTTGATATAAATAATTATGAGGATCGTGGCTATGGTACACATGTGGCTTCGCATTTTAATTCAGCTTTAATTAAATGATTAATGTTAATGATTTCAGCTTTCTTCCTTTTGATATTGTTAATAATGAGATGGATCGCCTATGTAAGGAAACTTACTGGGTCCACAAAATCAACACACTCTATCCAAATGGTATGAATGCGAAATTGCTATGCGATATTAAGTAGATAGGTTACTACTGTTTGTTCCTATTTCTTCTTTTTATATGTATAACTTATAGGAATAGTTTGTATCTTTAAAGATATAGTTTCTTAATTATCAGCTTGAACTTTCATGTACAGCATTAACTCTCTATTACTACCACTATATTACATGTACGTTATTTACTTGGTGTTTGGGGCATGTGGCTATTTTGGGCGGGAAGAAGGTAAAACAGAAAGCTCCATTAGGAGCTTTCTGTTTTGCTTTCACCTTGCTTTCGGCTATCGCATATCGCTCTGTTTATGAACCAGCTTTCGTTTGGTGGAAATAGTGGAGAGTTTTTACTTTGTAATAGTGTGACTTTGATTTTAGGATTGTTTATTAGTTGCATATTTTTCTATCTACTTTATGATATTGTCACTGTTTTTCCGTATACTATATGTATATACAGTGAACCCTCTCTATTTAGCAGCCGCTAGATTGTATTGATTGTTTGGGGCAGGTGACTGTTTTGAGAGGATGACATTTAATTCGCTTTCTGCTTTACTTTCACGTTGCTTTGGGCAGTCGCCTTGTTTTTGGTATAGATATTTTGTGTATTTCGTTGACTGTTGTAGAGAGGTTTTACTGTATATGACGTTTTGACGTTAACGCGCCAAAACGTCTAAGTATTCGAACGTCAAAGTTACATCATAAACTTGCGTCTGGGACATTTCTTAGAGACAATTTGTTTGTTAAATTACAAAATTAGTAAATTGAAAGGTACAATAATTTATATATCAAAATAATCGCAAGAAAAAGTGTATTTTTCCTATCTGACTATTTTTTGGCTAAAACACATTATTATTTGAATAAAACAGCGCCCGTTTTTTGGAATTAGTACATTGGGACATTTGAATGGACAATCCATTTCACGGATTACAGAAATATCTGAAGTGTTTTTGGTAAAACGACACAAAACAGGACAAAAAGTGTATTTTGTCAACAAGAATTAATGAACTAGTATAAATTATTTATATGTCAGATATTTGATTAAAAACGGTGCTCTTACACTTTTTTTGGTGCATGGGACAAATTCTCTTACTTTGATTTTCCCCCCAATCTGTCTTCCATTAATGTAAAATTTTCAAAAAATATGTGCAGTATATCCGGATATAATTTCCGTCAACGCTGCAGACGAAATGTGTGCAATTACTCGCGTTTGAACGGACCACACACGTTTCTGCACAAAAAACCGCATGCAAATGTAACATAGGACATTGGATTTTTTACTGAGTAATGGAGACTCACTTTAATCGCATTTTGTATATTTCTATAGGAATAAACAACATATTTTTGACGTTCATGACGGTATGACTACATTAGCTTCGCAGGGGCTAATGTAGTCATACCGTCATGAGCGGCAAAGAGATGTTGTTTATTCCTTATATTTATATTTATATTTTCTGTCTTGTCAATTTAATGTGTTTATTGGCCAGATTTGTTTTTCTGAATAAGAATTTATCATATACCGGTCAAAGAGGTTTGATAGATGTAATGTCGATGTAATAGCCATTCCAGTTTCTAAATATGGTGAGAAAGTAGTCCCCACTACATGTACTGTAACTGTATTAAAAATTCAGGATTTTTTCCAGTAAACTTTCTCTTTGTGAATGGAAAAGACTTACAAGGCAAACAAATAACAGTGCAACTTGAATATCTATTGCCAAAGCACATTCTAAAAATACAGGTCGCGGTTGTTTTCTTAACCCATTTACACACATAGCAACGCGATGGCAACGACCTATGGGTCTGTATCTCTCCGCTAGTGTCATATGACCGTCGACCAATGGGAGCTTAGTGTTAAGTGCCCGATGTAGTCTATTTGAAGAAGTCCACGAATAGCACGGGGTAATCCAAACTGGCTAAAACCAGTTCGGAAGTGTAGGTTCATCGGCAGATGCACAGCATATTTTTAATAGGATTACATAAAGACTTTACAGGGTGAATGTAAATATTAAAATATGAATGCATCATGACATTGAGCAATCTGGGAAGTTCATTTTGATATATAACATTAGTATTGTTCTAAATCTTAACATGCTGTGAAAAGCAAAATGAACGGTCATGTGTGTATATTTCAAAGGGGGCATGAGCTTTTGACGTTACGTCTAAGAATACCGGCATATTATCAAGGAGGCCACAGGCGGACATACGCGTTTATTGAATGCAGTCTTGCTTTACAAAGTAATTCATTGCATTCGCAAGTAGTTTTTTCCCGTCGAAGACAGAACTGTTTTCTCTTTTGACCTCCAGGTTGAAACGATTTAACCAATGAGTAATGATCAGAAATCTTGGCCAATGACCGCTTGCTTAAACTGCAGCACTCTCGTTGGCCAATCGGCCGAAATGGACTAGACTGGCCATCAAGCGTGATCAAATCAATCTTATCTCAACTTAAAAAAAATTAGTTTTTAAATCATTTTTGCAGGCGATGGTGTTCTGTTGTTTTGGAACATTTATCTTGGAGTTTAAACATGAAATACAGTGTTACTTAGTCATCATTTCTAAATCTAGCGTAGATCTATCTAGATCATCTCTAAATTTAGCGTTGATAATCTCTAAATTTTGTTCTGTTTATAAATTGGAACATATATAATGAATACTGTTCACTCCCAAAATATCTTTTTAAAAGATATTCCTTGTTTGTAAACTGCGCAGCTTGTACCTTTAACCCTTTCACTCTCCGCCACGTATTTTGAAATTACGTTAGTTATACTGCCATATATCTGATTTTGAAACGATATTGCAGAGCAGACGACAATATGGCGGTGAATTTTGATCATGAAAGGGAACAGCTACATAATTTACATGACATCTCAAAGATAACCGATTAACTTTTCCTCCTTTCTGCTTTAGAGAAGCCATTCCGAACCTGGGTCGAAGTTTTCAACACAACAGCGATTGCAGTGTCGTGGTATCCCCACTCGAGCTCGAAAAAATACAAAAACTACGGACACAACAGTGAACGAGGGCGACAACCCAGCTTTACTTGACGAAACCTTTACATTTTTAAAGGAAGGTGGGGCGAGCGTGTGATTGCACGTCTGCAACCAGGGAAAAATTATTCTGTTGTAGTGGCCCCCATTTCCGACGAGGGAGAGGAGGGGACCAGAAGTCTCCCTAAATACATAACGCTGCCTTCAGGTATGTTTTACAGTCAACCTATCCACTGTCCTAATCTTAGTTTATAGGCATTTGCAAACAGTTTGAATCATTATCAGAGGACAAATAATTTGGCATCTGATCAGGGTCTAATCCTTTTCAACGGAGCTGTCTGGTTTCTATTTAGCCACACTTTCTATTTGGCCACACATTTAAACCAATTATATTTGATCAGAAATTTAGAATTAAGAGCACCTGTTGAAACTGAATTGTCTGATTGGACAGTAGCCATGGCTCCAGATAAGGGAATTATTTCAAAACTTAAAATCTTTATTTGTGCATTAAACCATATGGTGTCACTACCCATTTGAAATGTTTCTTTGAGGCGATAAAAATGAGTAGTGCTGAAATGAGTGAGAAAATGTTAGATTTGTTCTCTTATCTTGAGCCCTGAAACTCTATGCACAACAGTTTTACCAGTGTGTGTACTACTGAGCTGATGACATCATGCTTCTATTTTAAGATATGATAGCAGATGTCTTTTTATAGAATCTATAGATAGACAGTGGTAGCTAGGTGTTTTGTTTAATAATGGTTTACTACCAAATTATTTTAATTGTTAACTATTTGTACAAATTTACCATACATTGATAGCAATATAATAAATGGCCTCAAGTGAGTTAAACACAATTGTGTTGTTTCATCAGTTATATACAAGAGTGAGGTTACAGACTGCTGTTCTGTTATGATGGACATGCACAGTTTATTTAGTTATAGTTTGTTTCAAGAAACTCCCCATGAATGAAGTTTGATATATAGAACAATAGTTTAATCTGAGGATCTCCTACCAGTTGCTAGGATATGGGTTACATTATTGTTTTGCATTTCTGTACATTTATAGTTTTTTAGTCTATATGCTATATCCTTGAATGTGTATGTTTTGCTTTTCAATCCAAGATATTACAATTCTTTGAAAAACCCCAATTTCATACAATTTTGCACACCCATCTACAGCATGAATTCCACCACCCATTCCGCTGACTATCTTTTTTAAAGATATTTCTTGTTTACATTCATCTGGATGGGTATTTTCATTGCAAACAGTATTGATCCAGATGAGACACCAAGTAAAAAGGGGCATCTCATCAGGATCCAGACTGTTTTACACCCTGGCCCTATATTAAAAGAAATGTCAGAGAAGTCAGACGATAATTGTTACAGATGACAAAATTACTTAATTCTACAGCGTGCAAAGAGTAAACTGAATAGTCGTACATAGGCTTGTCGCAGGTTTAAAATATATCGCCTGCAAAAATATTGATTTTAATCTGAGTGGCAACTGTTAAAATCCTAATCAGACGTCGGGTTCTAATCTGGCTCCAAACCTTTTGCAATGGGAATAATTGGATACTGATGATGTTTTTTCCCCAATGTACATGTAGGTGAATTCTATAGACATCAAGTTTTCTGTACGTCTATGTTCATGTTTTATAGTCATCGCCCAGTAACTGTTGCAAGCCAATCCATCAATCATTCATGTATCGTGGGAGGAACCTGGGGATTATGATGAGATTACGGAATACAGGGTCGACTGGGGACAACAGGGAAGCGATGTCGTTCATGAGGCTCTCTTGTCACCGTGCTATGCTGGCTTCATCACGCCATTCCTAGGTACGAGTACAGGGGAGTGATAAAATGTACATATATAAGGGGTTTTGAAAACAATGACTAGATATAATATAAATAATCTGAGTGACGTACAGTGCAGCCTTATTAAACGCCGAGTTACTCGACGTCTGGCTTGCCTCAATATAAACTGTTTGCAAATTTAGATTATTAAGCACAAGTAAAAGAAAATCGTACCACTGACAATAATGACAATTGTTTATTTAGTAATAAAGTCCTCTGGACTCTAATAATCAAACGTGCATATAAACAAAACCTAATATAAATGCTGTGAGTAAAACACACATACAGTGCAGAAAACGTTATTCTTTCCCGTTTAAATGCAAACGCATTGCAATAAAATGTACAAAATAACAACTTTTTGACAAATCTGACTATTCATTTTTATACCAGTGGCAAACATTTTGGAGCTTGATCAGACGCCGGGTTACCCGGCGTCTGATCTGGCTCCAACCTGTTTACAATGGAAATAATAGATTAAGCGTAACCGCGTTTATTAGGAAAGAATAACGTTTTCTCAACTGTATTACATGACCGACCATGCGTTACTCCACCATCCAAAGATGACCACATACACTAAATGTGTCACCACTATCTGATTTGGTAGATGAAATACCGGTGTGCTCAAACAAGCTTTTTATATGATTGAGGATAGGTTCAAGGTCAAGTTCAAATTGGTCTGAAAACGGTTTGCAAAAACCGCGCTTTGTCAAACTATGTTCATGTTTTATAGTTAAGTCATCGCCCAGTATTTTGCCAAAATTGGCATATCTAGAGGATGTGGTGTAAAATATGCTCCTAAGATGTGTTTGCAATAAATGAGTTTATTTAAGGTCGAGGTCACGACACATTTGGTTAGTTTTATCCTCCGATGATTTTACTATAATTGAGTTCAAAGGTCAAGGTTTCATTGATCTGAAATGTTAGACTTTGCCATCCCAAGACAGGGATTTGAATAGGGCAGGGTGCTGTTGAACTTAAGGGCACATGGACGCGGTGGGGGTGGGTATGGGAGGGGTTTTACCCCCTTCCATAGGGGGGGGGGGAGTATGGGGGACCTCCCCCCAGAAAATTTTGAAAATTTAAAAGAAGTCTTCTGGTATGTTTTCTGACTAGTAATACTGTTGATTCTTGTGTAGGAGAATTCATAAAAAATATTGTGTGTCTCATAACCCTTTTATGGTACATGTAGGATTTACCACTTGTTCTGTATTTTCATTATTAAGTCAGCTATGTCCTAAAGAGGTCTAAAGGGAGGTTCTTCTTAGTGGTGAAATGAAGAACTTTCAAAGCATCTGCCATTGATTTAGTTGAAGAACTTTCAAAGCATCTGTCATTGATTTAGTTATTGCTGTGCTGATGTTTTCAGCAACATCTGGTAGCTTTCTGTTGAGTGATTAAGCCAAGGAGGTCTTGTCTATGTTGCTGACTTCATAAGCTTTCACCTTGACCAGGTTTTGTTGATGTAAGAGCCTGTACTGTACTCTTGGCATAGAGAACAGAACATAGACGTGTTGCCCTTATCCTCCTCTCCAATTTCAAATTTAGCTCGTAGCTTGTTGCCAAATAATTATAGTATACCCTATTCGAACAGAGTGGGACACGATGTATGAGTTTACGGTCATGGCTCAGGATAAAGCTGGCGTGGGACCTGCGTCAAAGGCAGTCTATGGGACTCCAGGCCATAGTAAGAAAAGTGACAGTGAAGTATCACTATTAAAATATCTTTAAAAAAGACTCAGTATCAGGTGTTAAAACAGAGTACAGGTTAAAGGTTTTGAATGATATGGACATGTGTTGACGTTTACATTTTTTTGAATATTTTTGAGTTAATCATCATATACTAAGACGAAAAAGAAACGCAGGGTAACCTTGCAAGGTAGTTTTATATGGTATCATTTAAACGAGTATTCAGAACGATTATTTTATGTTGACAACTTATCATTATTAGGAGATTCGCAGGTAATCAAATGACAAGCAATATGTTGATCAGTAACTCATGGATGAAGACATCTTTTTCTCTATTAGCCAAACTTATTAAATTAAAAACGTCAACCTGTCTTCCACCCATGCAACACTGTTCCCTATCACTTGATTCACCTAATAACCACAATACCATAACTCAGTTTAAATATGTTTAATATGCAAATATTACAAAATGAAAATACACAATAACAAGGTTTTGGCTGTTATTGGGCATGGTTCCCGCTTCCATCTTGTTAACCCACTTGATTAACAGGGCGCCGGACAAATAGTCGTAAAGGGCGACCTTTTATCAGCAATCCGCTAAGCCACAAAAGGCTTAAAATTCTGCCACAAAAGGCTTAAATTTATGCCACAAAAGGCTCAAAATTCTGCCACAAAAGGCTTAAAATTCTGCCTCAAAAGGCATGAACTTCTGCCACAAAAGGCTTAAAATTCTGCCACAAAAGGCTTGAACTTCTGCCACAAAAGGCTTAAAATTCTGCCACAAAAGGCTTGAACTTCTGCCACAAAAAGCTTCAAATTCTGCCACAAAAAGGCTTACACTTCTGCCACAAAAGGCTTCAAATTCTGCTTTAAATGTATTCACAAACCCCGGAAATTTCGTCATCTCGAACTGCCCGACCCTGGGTACTTCAGGGACCAAGCTACCATCTTCAACGACGAAAACCCCGGGTTTTTGTATAAAATGTCATACCTAGTTATATTGAAACTACAAATAAAATTAAGTATTGCGATAAGAATGGCAGCTAAAACTGTTGGCCAGGACACCCTTTACTAACCTTAAAACGTATTACAAGGACTATTTAAGCGTCTGATTGTCCCAATTCTCACATCTTACACAGCGCCTGGAACCACGCCGATTAATGCAGAATTGTCATATACGATTGTAATAAGTCGATTCCAAACAACTGAAAAATAAAAATACAAAAGCAGTACCAAGGTCATACAAATAAACTCATCTTGAAGCATATAATACCAGGTTAATTACTACAGAAGAAAGGGGGAATGAGGCGGGTGGGATTCAGAAAATGTGTCCGAAATAAACAACAAAATTTAAAACTTCACCGGATATGGCGAGGAGTAAAACGCGGGCCGCGCGAACTCTAATAACTTAGGTTATCTATAGCAGATAACCCTTATTATTGAACATATTGACAAAGAACCTGTCTCCACTAGAAAATAAGGGTTTGTTTTGATCACACGCTAATTGATAATGTATCGATCATGCACACTGAATGGGACCATTTACTGTATTAAGTATCATGGTATTGTAGCTTTTGTTTTTTATCATTCGAACAGAGTGGGACACGATGTATGAGTTTACGGTCATGGCTCAGGATAAAGCTGGCGTGGGACCTGCGTCAAAGGCAGTCTATGGGACTCCAGGCCATAGTAAGAAAAGTGACAGTGAAGTATCACTATTAAAATATCTTTAAAAAAGACTCAGTATCAGGTGTTAAAACAGATTACAGGTTAAAGGTTGTGAATGATATGGACATGTGTTGACGTTTACATTTTTTTGAATATTTTTGAGTTAATCATCATATACTAAGACGAAAAAGAAACGCAGGGTAACCTTGCAAGGTAGTTTTATATGGTATCATTTAAACGAGTATTCAGAACGATTATTTTATGTTGACAACTTATCATTATTAGGAGATTCGCAGGTAATCAAATGACAAGCAATATGTTGATCAGTAACTCATGGATGAAGACATCTTTTTCTCTATTAGCCAAACTTATTAAATTAAACACGTCAACCTGTCTTCCACCCATGCAACACTTTTCCCTATCACTTGATTCACCTAATAACCACAATACCATAACTCAGTTTAAATATGTTTAATATGCAAATATTACAAAATGAAAATACACAATAACAAGGTTTTGGCTGTTATTGGGCATGGTTCCCGCTTCCATCTTGTTAACCAACTTGATTAACAGGGCGCCGGACAAATAGTCGTAAAGGGCGACCTTTTATCAGCAATCCGCTAAGCCACAAAAGGCTTAAAATTCTGCCACAAAAGGCTTAAATTTATGCCACAAAAGGCTCAAAATTCTGCCACAAAAGGCTTAAAATTCTGCCTCAAAAGGCATGAACTTCTGCCACAAAAGGCTTAAAATTCTGCCACAAAAGGCTTGAACTTCTGCCACAAAAGGCTTAAAATTCTGCCACAAAAGGCTTGAACTTCTGCCACAAAAAGCTTCAAATTCTGCCACAAAAAGGCTTACACTTCTGCCACAAAAGGCTTCAAATTCTGCTTTAAATGTATTCACAAACCCCGGAAATTTCGTCATCTCGAACTGCCCGACCCTGGGTACTTCAGGGACCAAGCTACCATCTTCAACGACGAAAACCCCGGGTTTTTGTATAAAATGTCATACCTAGTTATATTGAAACTACAAATAAAATTAAGTATTGCGATAAGAATGGCAGCTAAAACTGTTGGCCAGGACACCCTTTACTAACCTTAAACGTATTACAAGGACTATTTAAGCGTCTGATTGTCCCAATTCTCACATCTTACACAGCGCCTGGAACCACGCCGATTAATGCAGAATTGTCATATACTACTCCAACGATTGTAATAAGTCGATTCCAAACAACTGAAAAATAAAAATACAAAAGCAGTACCAAGGTCATACAAATAAACTCATCTTGAAGCATATAATACCAGGTTAATTACTACAGAAGAAAGGGGGAATGAGGCGGGTGGGATTCAGAAAATGTGTCCGAAATAAACAACAAAATTTAAAACTTCACCGGATATGGCGAGGAGTAAAACGCGGGCCGCGCGAACTCTAATAACTTAGGTTATCTATAGCAGATAACCCTTATTATTGAACATATTGACAAAGAACCTGTCTCCACTACATCAGTGGAAAGTTGATGGGCGAATGTGCCGCTACAGCGTGCGCGACGCTGAGCGACAAGTGGCAAACCAACGTAAAGACGTCAGACTCGCAGACCGTTGACGCGTAACCAGTTCCGTAAAGTGTCGGCATGGATATGTTGACTATGATTGCCTTACGTGTTTTCAGTGGTTTAACTGGCAGTACGGTGGCGATTGCGCAGGTGGGATGGGTAGATATTCCTGTCCTAACGTGACGTCGTGACGTACGGACGTTCCGCTCGCGGTCGGTCTGCAAGGCTTTCCGTCTCTCGCATGCGTCTAACAAGACGTTCTATAGTCGAGAAATGCACATTGAACTGAGTAATAGCCTGTGGTTAGCCTCGACGTACCAATAGTGGTGCAACAGCTTGTCCCCTCTGAACTTTGATTAATCGTACCATACTTCGAAGATGTTGAAAGGAGTTTTTAAATCCGTAAATCAATGTGTCAACTTCAAACGCACCCCACTGACTGATTTTGACAATTGAATATCTGGTCATCAAACGGGTATTTTGCATTTTCACACCTTCCACTTTAACGAGATTGCGTAATTTTATCCACCGGAAATTGTGGACATTAGCCAAGACATTCATTCTACCGATTTTCATAAATTTAGGTCAAGTAATAAAACAAATATTGAATATTTTATGTACCCTGCGTTTCTTTTTCGTCTTAGTATATTGTATCCTATAATATTCGCTTGGAATACTGCAGGTATATGTCGATAAACACTGCCGTGTAGCTCCGGAAGGCCCGGTAGTTTCGGACGATTTACAAATTAAATAACATAGAACATTCCAACCTTCTTACGCGTGTCAAAACTTTGGAATGAATGCCGTTTCAATTTGCAAAAGGTAAAAAAAACACCACCAAAACAGGATCATGGACTGGTTTCAAGAATTTGACAGGTTCATCCATTATCGTAACTATTGCCATTTCAGAGACATAACCGTCTCATTTTCTCGAGAAAATTACTTCAACATATGCTTGTTTTCTCTAAACTCAGCATGTAAAACAATTCACGTCTAATAGCATCCTAAATAAAAGTGAACTGCAGTTGCAAACTTTTTTTCACGAGCCTTCCTATGACGCCATGAATCAACGAGTTGGAAAACTGCCGATGCGCTTCAATATACTGATTGACCAAGGGAATGTTTGATGACGGTATTCGTACATTTTACTGCGAATGGCTCTAGTTTTGAGAATAGGTGACTTCTTAAAGCAGGTTGAAAAACAAGAGCCGCATGCGGCCCTAAATCGCTCACCTGGTATCCATGATAACGGTCATGTAAATGGACCAGTAATGATTAAGTTTTCACTTATTCACCTCCACCCACTGGTGGCCATGTTGTTTGAGCTAGGAAGATTATTTTAAGAAAACTGGCAAAGGGTCACCCATGATTAATTATTTGTGTAAAATCATTCTTAAATCAGACCAATAGTTTCAGACACTTTTATTGGAAAGTTTTTCTATACAGTAATATAAGGAAAACTCGCCCCACCCACTGGCGGCCATGCTTTTTAAGATAACACAATGATTTTAAGATATCTGGAGAGGGTCATCAATTGACCATTTGTGTAAAATTATTTTGAATTTGAACCAGTAGTTTCAGAGAAGAAGATTTTTAAAGTTTTTACTATACAGTCACATAAGGAAGACTTGCCTCACCCACTGGCGGCCATGTTTTTTTAGATATCAAAATAATTTTAAGAAATCTGGTAGAGGGTCACCCATGGATCATTTGTATAAAATAACTTTCAAGTTTTTTCAATTGGTTGCCATGGCAACCACAATTTCAATTGGATGACCTATATTTGAAGAAATCTGAGAGAGTATCCTACAAGGAACAATCCTATGAAGTTTTGATGAAATTGGCCCAGTGGTTTCCAAGAAGAAGATCTTTGACGACGGACGACGACGGACACAGGGCGATCACAATAGCTCACAATAGCACACTTCGTACCAGGTGAGCTAAAAAGCAGAATGTGCCTTAAGGCACATTCTGCTTTACTTTCAGCCTGCTTTAAGCCACCGCCTGCTAGAAATAGTGCATGATGTCGCGAATTAATACAAGATCGCATTACGGTACGCGAAATATTCATGACGCGAAAAATACCTGATTTACAGTATATGCATTTGTTAGATTCTCTGTTGATTACTTTTTGGTGTTCACAATGTATTTGGGTTTTGAAACAAAACATGTTCCAGCATGTCGGGTAAGTGCACATGCGCGGAGTCACATGCGCGGACCGTTTGAGTCTCTCACACTACCCTACTCTTGACTAAAATTGATGTGTAAATCGTCTATTGACGTGCAAGTTTCGAAAACAATGTCATATATGCCTGCCGAGCAGTCATTTAAACATGCACGATAACGGTGCGAAAATGTATATTTCCCTACCGCTAGATCTATAACATGATAATGTCCATGAATATGATCGATAAACACCATTTCAATAAATCCGTAAAGATGTTGTTCAATATTTTGCTGATATTATTTATTGAAAACAAAATAGGTGGGTCACGAACTTCGATTTTCATGAACTACGAATTTTGGGTTGGACTCGGGTCTCAGTTTTTAAATCATGATGAAAGAGTAAAGCATACAGGCAAACAAAGCTGACTGAATGTTTTAACTAGAATGCAAATCGTGCATATAAGACTGTAGAAATCCTATCTTATTTTTCTTTTCAAAGATTAACTAGTTTAGTACATATACGACATTGAAACCTAGATGAACATATTAAAGGTGTTCAGTTTAAGGCATGTCGCACTTCAAGATAGGGTGGGTCTTTTAGCAGTCGTCTGTAGTCGAAAACACGCATGCTTAGAATGGATATAATACCGTATACCGTTTTAACTTAGTTAAACTCTATATGTACCAATTGTTTTTAATGAAGGAAATAATTCCCCTTGTTTGCAGCCAAAAATGCTCAAAATGGTAGCGGTACTACAGTGATGGAAACAGATGGTTTTGTGTACAGGGGTGTCGGGATAAGTGATGACATCACCATGGCATCAACAAACAGCGCCAACTACAGCAAACCCTGACAGTAAATGCCTTTCATCGTGATTGTTTCTATAACCTGACGAGTTAATATGTATTAACTGACGAGTTATGTCCCCTGTCTATCTAAAACCTGACAAATATCCTTTCTAGAACTTAACATTTGGCTTAACTACATTGCTATTTCATACTAATATGTGTTTGGATAAAATACATGTACCTGCATGGAGCCCGTTTCATAAAACTTCGTACGACAAAAACGGTCGTAAGTCAAAACCTTTAAATACATTTAATTTCCTATTTCTCTATCTAATCATGTCTTGTGACATCTCTTTGGAATCGTCTTTTCAAGACGATTCCAAAGAGGGATCACAAGACATGATTAAATAATAATTGAGACTTTTATAATCTGACTTACGACAACATTAGTCGTACGAAGTTTTATGAAGTGGGCACCTGATTACGTCTCACGCACTTACACTTACACTTGTCAATGGACTAAAATGTGAATACTGGTCTGAAGATACTGCAGTATTTGTCTACACAGCAGATCATTTCATGTTTAATATAAGATGGCAAGCAATGCAGACCTTAATGTGACGCCGCAAATTACGATATGTTATTGCCATCTTTTGTGGTTGGTATAAACATGTAGATATTAATGCGCGTATTTCTACATAAACTGAACTGCATATGAAGGTATCCTTTTGCAAATTTGGCAACAGGTTCAAGCGGTAGGTATGCATGTCGTAGTAGACAAACAACCCGATACTATCTAACCCTTTCACTCTAAATGTCGTCATAAGGCGCATTTCCAAACAGTATTATCCTGATCAGACGCCGCGTACCGCGGCGTCTGATCAGGTTCAAAACTGTTTGCTCCTTGTTTTGAAATTACGTCAGTTATACTGCCTTAAATCTGACTTTGAAACGATATTGCAGACAACAATACTGAAGCAATATAGCGGTGAAGGGGTAAACTCTTACAATAAGATTTATCATGAAAGGGTTAAATCATTGACTTGACTGACTAGCATTTTGAGATAATTCATGCATACTTTGCTTGTGTTTAGCATACCAATGTATCGATAAAGGCGTGGCTGGGTTCATCTGCAAACAATTTATCAAAGGTCCAATGAAGAAGAACAAAATGTGCAAGAAGTATTACCACGAATGTTGTGAAACATGTTGTAAGTATTGTTTGCATCTAATTATTTCCACTTGGAAGTCTGGATAACTTAGTGGTAAGCGCAACGGCTTCACACAATTGTGGTCTCGAGTTTGCTAACAGTTTGGATCCTGATCACATGCTGCTTTATTAGCAAACTGCTTGGATCCTGATCAGAGAGCAAGCATTTTGGATATGATAAAAAAGCTAACAGTTTGGATCCTGATCAGACACTGCTTTATAAGTAAACATTTTGGATCCTAAACAGAAAGCAAACAGGTTGGATCTGAACAGAAAGCAAAAAGTTTGGATCCTGATCAGACATTGCTTTATTAGCAAACTATTTGGACCATTATCAGAGAGCAAACAGTTTTGATCCTGATCAGATCTTCACAGGTACACCGGTTGAATGTTAATGTTGTAACTTCAATGTTATTTACCTAAGATTAACATCCCTTACATTTTATAAAAAAAAATGATATAACCCCACAACCTGCCCTTATAGGCATACCTTTCACCACCATATCTGAAAAGAGTTTTACATTTCGGCGTAAATGCAGATGGTTATATTATTTATCCTTCGCTTGCAACGAAACTGCACATCTGACTTTTTCAAATTTTAGAATTATCAAATTTGCTAAAAACGTGGTGGAATTTCATTCCGGTTCAGTTTTTTGCATATGACACTATGGTCTCGTTTAGCAGGCGAAGCATTAAGTGTGGTTAAGAGTGAAAAAAATGGTTAAATCATGCATACCTATACCACATGCATAAAGCAACTTAAATAAAGCATAAACGCCGAAATGTAAAATGATTAAAATTATTGAACCTCTAATGGTTGTGCGCAATAATTCTTTTTAATAAAACATGAGTTTAAAGTGAAAAACACTTAAATCCTGTATACCCCCTCAAATAAATACAAATGTTTGCTAATAAAGCCATGTCTTATCAGGACCCAAACTGTTTGCTATCTGATCAGGATCCAAACTGTTAGCTATTTGATCAGATCAAAACTGTTTGCTATCTGATCAGGATCCTCCAAATTGTTTGCTTATAAAACTGCTTCTGAGAAAGTCTGAACTGTTTGCTAACACAAAAAACTCTATTTAGGATATACCTGTAAACTTTTTGATAATAAAGCAGCGTCTGATCAGGAGCCAAACTGTTTTTATCTGATCAGGATAAAAACTGTTTGCTAATAAAGCAGCATCTGATCAGGATCCAAACTGTTTGCTAATTGATCAGAGAAATTTTTTTTGCTATTAAAGCAGCATCTGAACAGGATCCAAAGTGTTTGCTATCTGATCAGGATCCAAACTTTTTACTTATAAAGGAGCGACTGATAAGAATATAAACTGTTTGCTATCTGATAAGGATCCAAACTGTTTGCTATCTGATCAGGTTCCAAACTGTTTGTTTATAAAGCAGCATCTGAATGGGATCTAAACTGTTTGCTCTCTGATCATGATCAAAACAGTTAAGATCCTTACTGTTCGCTATCTGATCAAGATCTAAACTGTTTGCTAATAAAGCAGCGTCTGATAAGGGTCCAAACTGTTTACCAAGCAGCATCTGATTAGGATCCAAACTGTTTGCTATCGGATTAGGATCTCAAAAAAAATTCTTATAAAGCAGCATCTGATAAGGGTCCAAACTGTTTACTAATAAAGCGGCATCTGCTAAGGCTCCAAATTGTTTGCTAAGCAGCATCTGATTAGGATACAAACTGTTTGCTATCCGATCAAGATCTTAAAATTTTCCTTATCAAGCAGCATCTGATAAGGGTCCAAACTGTTTGCAAAAAAAGCGGCATCTGTCCAGGGTCCAAACTGTTTACTAATAAAGCGGCATCTGCTAAGGATCCAAATTGTTTGCTAAGCAGCATCTGATTAGGATACAAACTGTTTGCTATCCGATCAAGATCTTAAAATTTTCCTTATCAAGCAGCATCTGATAAGGGTCCAAACTGTTTGCAAATAAAGCGGCATCTGTACAGGATCCAAACTGTTTGCTAATAAAGCGGCGTTTGATAAGGGTCCAAACTGTTTGCAAATAAAGCGGCATCTGTACAGGATCAAAACTGTTTGCTAATAAAGCGGCGTCTGATAAGGGTACAAACTGTTTGCGAATAAAGCAGCATCTGTCCAGGATCCAAACTGTTTGCTCATAAAGCGGCATCTGATAAGGGTCCAAATTGTTTGCTAAGCAGCATCTGATTAGGATCCAAACTGTTTGCTATCTGATCAAGATCTTAAAAATTTCCTTATCAAGCAGTATCTGATAAGGGTCCAAACTGTTTGCGAATAAAGCGGCGTCTGTCCAGGATCCAAACTGTTTGCTCATAAAGCGGCATCTGATAAGGCTCCAAATTGTTTGCTTAGCAGCATCTGATTAAGATCCAAACTGTTTGCTATCTGATCAAAATCTTAAAAATTTCCTTATCAAGCAGCATCTGATAAGGGTCCAAACTGTTTGCAAATAAAGCGGCATATGTCCAGGATCCAAACTGTTTGCTCATAAAGCGGCATCTGATAAGGCTCCAAATTATTTGCTAAGCAGCATCTGATTAGGATCCAAACTGTTTGCTATCTGATCAAGATCTTAAAAATTTCCTTATCAAGCAGTATCTGATAAGGGTCCAAACTGTTTGCGAATAAAGCGGCGTCTGTCCAGGATCCAAACTGTTTGCTCATAAAGCGGCATCTGATAAGGCTCCAAATTGTTTGCTTAGCAGCATCTGATTAAGATCCAAACTGTTTGCTATCTGATCAAAATCTTAAAAATTTCCTTATCAAGCAGCATTTGACAAGGGTCCAAACTGTTTGCGAATAAAGCGGCATCTGTCCAGGATCCAAACTGTTTTCAATAAAGCGGCATCTGATAAGGCTCCAAATTGTTTGCTATCTGATCAGGATCTAAAAAGAATCCTAATAAAGGGTCCAATCTGTTTGCGAATAAAGCAGCATCTGTCCAGGATCCAAACTGTTTGCTAATAAAGCGGCATCTGATAAGGGTCCAAATTGTTTGCTAAGCAGCATCTGATTAAGATCCAAACTGTTTGCTATCTGATCAGGTTCTAAAAACAATCCTAATAAAGCAGCATCTGATAAGGGTCCAAACTGTTTGCGAATAAAGCAGCATCTGTCCAGGATCCAAACTGTTTGCTAATAATGCGGCATCTGATAAGGGTCCAAATTCTAACTTTGAAACGGTATTGTCGAAAGTAATATTGAAGCAGACGACAATTTGGCGGTAAAGGGGTTAAAAACCTCACGATAAATTCGATCATGAAAAGGAGAAATAGTGTGGATACTGCTCAGATACCGTGATTCTGAGAATAGCACTTCCGCTCTCAATTAAGTCATAAAGCACAATTGCAAACAGTTTTTATCCTGATCAAATGCCGCCTGACGCGGCGTTTGATCAGGATCAAAACATGTTTGGCACTTGTTTTGAAATAACGTCACTTATACTGCCTTAATTCTAGCTTTGAAACGACATTGCAGACAGTAATATTGACGCAGACGAAAATTTGGCGGAGGAGTTAAAAACCTCACGATAAATTTGATCATGAAAGGGAGAAATAGTGTGGATGCTGATCAGTTATCGTGATTCTGAGAACAGCCCTTCTACTCTCAATAATGCCATAAAGCACATTTGCAAACCGTTTTGATGCTGATCAGACGCCGCGTAACGGGGCGTTTGATCAGGATCAAAACATGTTTGGCACTTGTTTTGAAATAACGTCAGTTATACTGCCTTAATTCTAGCTTTGAAACGACATTGCAGACAGTAATATTGACGCAGACGAAAATTTGGCGGAGGAGTTAAAAACCTCACGATAAATTTGATCATGAAAGGGAGAAATAGTGTGGATACTGATCAGACACCGTGATTCTGAGAATAGCCCTTCCACTCTAAAAAAAAGTCATAAAGCACAATTGCAAACAGTTTTGATCCCGATCAAAACTGGCTGCCACTTGTTTTGAAATAACGTCAGATATACTGCCTTAATTCTAACTTTGAAACGGTATTGTAGAAAGTAATATTGAAGCAGACGACAATTTGGCGGTAAAAGGGTTAAAAACCTCACGATAAATTTGATCATGAAAAGGAGAAATAGTGTGGATACTGCTCAGATACCGTGATTCTGAGAATAGCCCTTCCTCTCTCAAAAAAGTCATAAAGCACAATTGCAAACAGTTTTGATCCCGATCAAAACTGGCTGCCACTTGTTTTGAAATAACGTCAGATATACTGCCTTAATTCTAACTTTGAAACGGTATTGTAGAAAGTAATATTGAAGCAGACGACAATTTGGCGGTAAAGGGCTTAAAAACCTCACGATAAATTCGATCATGAAAAGGAGAAATAGTGTGGATACTGCTCAGATACCGTGATTCTGAGAATAGCACTTCCGCTCTCAATTAAGTCATAAAGCACAATTGCAAACAGTTTTTATCCTGATCAAATGCCGCCTGACGCGGCGTTTGATCAGGATCAAAACATGTTTGGCACTTGTTTTGAAATAACGTCAGTTATACTGCCTTAATTCTAGCTTTGAAACGACATTGCAGACAGTAATATTGACGCAGACGAAAATTTGGCGGAGGAGTTAGAAACCTCACGATAAATTTGATCATGAAAGGGAGAAATAGTGTGGATGCTGATCAGTTATCGTGATTCTGAGAACAGCCCTTCTACTCTCAATAACGCCATAAAGCACATTTGCAAACCGTTTTGATGCTGATCAGACGCCGCGTAACGGGGCGTTTGATCAGGATCAAAACATGTTTGGCACTTGTTTTGAAATAACGTCAGTTATACTGCCTTAATTCTAGCTTTGAAACGACATTGCAGACAGTAATATTGACGCAGACGAAAATTTGGCGGAGGAGTTAAAAACCTCACGATAAATTTGATCATGAAAGGGAGAAAAAGTGTGGATACTGATCAGACACCGTGATTCTGAGAATAGCCCTTCCACTCTAAAAAAAAATCATAAAGCACAATTGCAAACAGTTTTGATCCCGATCAAAACTGGCTGCCACTTGTTTTGAAATAACGTCAGATATACTGCCTTAATTCTAACTTTGAAACGATATTGTAGAAAGTAATATTAAAGCAGACGACAATTTGGCGGTAAAAGGGTTAAAAACCTCACGATAAATTTGATCATGAAAAGGAGAAATAGTGTGGATACTGCTCAGATACCGTGATTCTGAGAATAGCCCTTCCTCTCTCAAAAAAGTCATAAAGCACAATTGCAAACAGTTTTGATCCCGATCAAAACTGGCTGCCACTTGTTTTGAAATAACGTCAGATATACTGCCTTAATTCTAACTTTGAAACGGTATTGTAGAAAGTAATATTGAAGCAGACGACAATTTGGCGGTAAAGGGGTTAAAAACCTCACGATAAATTCGATCATGAAAAGGAGAAATAGTGTGGATACTGCTCAGATACCGTGATTCTGAGAATAGCACTTCCGCTCTCAATTAAGTCATAAAGCACAATTGCAAACAGTTTTTATCCTGATCAAATGCCGCCTGATAAAAACTGTTTGCAATTGTGCTTTATGACTTAATTGAGAGCGGAAGTGCTATTCTCAGAATCAGGGTATCTGAACAGTATCCACACTATTTCTCCTTTTCATGATCGAATTTATCGTGAGGTTTTTAACCCCTTTACCGCCAAATTGTCGTCTGCTTCAATATTACTTTCTACAATACCGTTTCAAAGTTAGAAAAAGGACCAAATTAACATTAACTTACAATTCTTAAATTTATATCAAAAGAACAGAAAAAATAGTCAAGTATACGAGCCCGTTTGCACAGAATTGATATCGATTTGTATAAATGCACAAGGTCGTGTTATATTATCCGCGTCGAGGCTTATTTTCAGCATTTTACTCTTTGTTTAATGTGATTTAGAGGTGTCTTTTTAAACTTAAAAAAGGACCAAAATCTTATTAAAATATTTTTTTAAAACAAATTTCATCATAAAGGAAAATGTTTAAGCTAACACAGGCCGTTTGCACAGGAACGATATCTGTCCAGAAAAAAAAGTTATTACAAGTTATGTAAAAATGCCCTTCTTATTTTAATGCTCGAAAATGAGAGCAAGTGGGCCACCTGCGTGTCCACTATTCTGCGTAACGATTAGACCGCCAAGAGCTGTCTGAACAAGGCATATACAGTACTGTTTTAAACAGCGTCAATATACCCCCAATAACAGAAGGGTTAGGTTTTATTTGATGAAAACTAATGCCAGACGATTCGAATTCTCAGAATTACGTTGTCTGATCAGTATCCACACTATTTCTCCTTTTCATGATCAAATTTATCGTGAGGTTTTTAACCCCTTTACCGCCAAATTTTCGCCTGCGTCAATATTACTGTCTGCAATGTCATTTCAAAGTTAGAATTAAGGCAGTATAACTGACGTTATTTCAAAATCAAGTGGCAAACAGTTTTGATCCTGATCATATGCCGCGTTACGCGGCGTCTGATCAGGATCAAAACTATTTGCAAATGTGCCTTATGGCGTTATTGAGTGGACGTTATATCAAAACAAGTGGCAAACAGTTTTGATCCTGAGTCTGGTCAGGACCAAAACTGTTTGCAAATGTGCTTTATGGCGTTATTGAGAGTGGAAGGGCTATTCTCAGAATCACGGTGTCTGATCAGTATCCACACTATTTCTCCCTTTCATGATCAAATTTATCGTGAGGTTTTTAACTCCTCCGCCAAATTTTCGTCTGCGTCAATATTACTGTCTGCAATGTCGTTTCAAAGCTGGAATTAAGGCAGTGTAACTGACGTTATTTCAAAACAAGTGCCAAACATGTTTTGATCCTGATCAAACGCCGCGTCAGGCGGCATTTGATCAGGATAAAAACTGTTTGCAATTGTGCTTTATGACTTTATTGAGAGCGGAAGTGCTATTCTCAGAATCACGGTATCTGAGCAGTATCCACACTATTTCTCCTTTTCATGATCGAATTTATCGTGAGGTTTTTAACCCCTTTACCGCCAAATTGTCGTCTGCTTCAATATTACTTTCTACAATATCGTTTCAAAGTTAGAATTAAGGCAGTATATCTGACGTTATTTCAGAACAAGTGGCAGCCAGTTTTGATCGGGATCAAAACTGTTTGCAATTGTGCTTTATGACTTTTTTGAGAGAGGAAGGGCTATTCTCAGAATCAAGGTATCTGAGCAGTATCCACACTGTTTCTCCTTTTCATGATCAAATTTATCGTGAGGTTTTTAACCCCTTTACCGCCAAATTGTCGTCTGCTTCAATATTACTTTCTACAATATCGTTTTAAAGTTAGAATTAAGGCAGTATATCTGACGTTATTTCAAAACAAGTGGCAGCCAGTTTTGATCGGGATCAAATCTGTTTGCAATTGGGCTTTATGACTTTTTTGAGAGTGGAAGGGCTATTCTCAGAATCACGATATCTGATCAGTTTCCACACTATTTCTCCCTTTCATGATAAATTTATCGTGAGGTTTTTCCTCCCCCCCCCCCCCCCCCACACACACACTTTTTCTGCCAAATTGTCGTCTGCATCGATATTACTGTCTGCAATGCCGTTTCAAAACAAGTGGCAAACAGTGGCAAACAGCGTCAAACAGCGTCAAACAGCTTGTTCTTCAATACAGTGTAATCATAAGGAGTGCAATTGTCCTACTCGGTATACGCACTTCGCGGAGTCTGATCAGGATCTAAACTATATACAAATTACTAGTGTATTCGGAGTAATGCAGAGAATGTAGTTACAGGGCTGCCATAAGTTGACATGAAAAATCCTAAGATTTCGAAATTTGCATTTTTCAATTGTGAATTTACGCATCGTACCTTTACCGCATAGCCTGTTTCTTGTTTTGTTGACACGTGACTACTTCAAGCAGGCTAGAAGTAAAGCAGAATGCGCCTTATGATTTACTTTCAGCCTGCTTTAAGCTACCATGTTCTAGAAAAAATTCGAAGATTTAGGAAAAATCCGGAGAAATGGCAGCCCTGTAGTTAACACGTTGAAACATAGAGCCTATTATATCCGTCCTCAAATACAGAGTGCATGTCGTATAAGTGTCATTAGTGATGAACTGTTAAACAGGCCATTATTATAAGCGGCATTCAACTGGAAACAGTAGATTTTGAATTTTTCTCATACAGCCACGTTAGTATTCAATGTACAACCACAAAATGAGTATGTCTGTGGAGACGATTTCAATCCTTTGTCTGCTGTATCGCGACTTTGCTGGTTTTTGCAAAAAGTTTGGATCCAGATCAGACGTCACGTAACTCGGCGTCTTCTTTGGATCCAAGCTGCTTGATACTCGTCTTTTGATTTGTTTAATTCAAACATGTATAAATCTACATTCAACACATTTTACAGACGATAATTTCAAAGCACACGATTTTACAGCAAAATAAGGGTTAAATTTGTTCATTTCATACATGTCATATATATTTGCCACCTACTCTTATCTCCTTAGAAAAGCAGAACGGATACCACATATGTCAATTACATACAGTAAACCCCCTATATTACGACCAATGAATTATGTCATGCATAACTAGTTGTTTGAGGCAGCTGGCTACTTAACGCAGGGTGGAAGTAGGAACCTTTAGGAGCTTGCTCTTTTGATTTCGTATTGCGTTAAGCTGAAACATGTCATTCATACAAGCCACTGACCTTCCTTTTAGTGGTCGTAATAGAGGAGTTATATGGTATTTATTTACACCAATCAAACAGTCTCCGTAGAAAATACAACCCGGAGAGGCCATGTACTTTTATAACCAATAAAAGCAAATAAATAGACGTCAATTTGGTTTGAAATGAACAACAATTCAATACGTTTCATAACTGGAAGACGAAAACAGCCATTTTTTAAAACAGACGTATAGGTAGGGTATTCACTATTCCATTATAAAATACTAAGGGAAGTTTCTCCCTCTCCTTCAGGCTGACAATTCAACTTCAAGCCGTTAGGCAGAATAGTGGACACCGATAGATTATCGATAAACTGTCTTACGCTAGCTTGCGTGCCCGTCAATGTTCGGCTCTTACCGCTCGGTATTTACGGAAACTCCCGACGACTCTTTGAACATATTAATTTTATTTTCAATTTGAAAAAGGACCAAATTAACATTAACTTACAATTCTTAAATTTATATCAAAAGAACAGAAAAAATAGTCAAGTATACGAGCCCGTTTGCACAGAATTGATATCGATTTGTATAAATGCACAAGGTCGTGTTATATTATCCGCGTCGAGGCTTATTTTCAGCATTTTACTCTTTGTTTAATGTGATTTAGAGGTGTCTTTTTAAACTTAAAAAAGGACCAAAATCTTATTAAAATATTTTTTTAAAACAAATTTCATCATAAAGGAAAATGTTTAAGCTAACACAGGCCGTTTGCACAGGAACGATATCTGTCCAGAAAAAAAAGTTATTACAAGTTATGTAAAAATGCCCTTCTTATTTTAATGCTCGAAAATGAGAGCAAGTGGGCCACCTGCGTGTCCACTATTCTGCGTAACGATTAGACCGCCAAGAGCTGTCTGAACAAGGCATATACAGTACTGTTTTAAACAGCGTCAATATACCCCCAATAACAGAAGGGTTAGGTTTTATTTGATGAAAACTAATGCCAGACGATTCGAATTCTCAGAATTACGTTGTCTGATCAGTATCCACACTATTTCTCCTTTTCATGATCAAATTTATCGTGAGGTTTTTAACCCCTTTACCGCCAAATTTTCGCCTGCGTCAATATTACTGTCTGCAATGTCATTTCAAAGTTAGAATTAAGGCAGTATAACTGACGTTATTTCAAAATCAAGTGGCAAACAGTTTTGATCCTGATCATATGCCGCGTTACGCGGCGTCTGATCAGGATCAAAACTATTTGCAAATGTGCCTTATGGCGTTATTGAGTGGACGTTATATCAAAACAAGTGGCAAACAGTTTTGATCCTGAGTCTGGTCAGGACCAAAACTGTTTGCAAATGTGCTTTATGGCGTTATTGAGAGTGGAAGGGCTATTCTCAGAATCACGGTGTCTGATCAGTATCCACACTATTTCTCCCTTTCATGATCAAATTTATCGTGAGGTTTTTAACTCCTCCGCCAAATTTTCGTCTGCGTCAATATTACTGTCTGCAATGTCGTTTCAAAGCTGGAATTAAGGCAGTGTAACTGACGTTATTTCAAAACAAGTGCCAAACATGTTTTGATCCTGATCAAACGCCGCGTCAGGCGGCATTTGATCAGGATAAAAACTGTTTGCAATTGTGCTTTATGACTTTATTGAGAGCGGAAGTGCTATTCTCAGAATCACGGTATCTGAGCAGTATCCACACTATTTCTCCTTTTCATGATCGAATTTATCGTGAGGTTTTTAACCCCTTTACCGCCAAATTGTCGTCTGCTTCAATATTACTTTCTACAATATCGTTTCAAAGTTAGAATTAAGGCAGTATATCTGACGTTATTTCAGAACAAGTGGCAGCCAGTTTTGATCGGGATCAAAACTGTTTGCAATTGTGCTTTATGACTTTTTTGAGAGAGGAAGGGCTATTCTCAGAATCAAGGTATCTGAGCAGTATCCACACTGTTTCTCCTTTTCATGATCAAATTTATCGTGAGGTTTTTAACCCCTTTACCGCCAAATTGTCGTCTGCTTCAATATTACTTTCTACAATATCGTTTTAAAGTTAGAATTAAGGCAGTATATCTGACGTTATTTCAAAACAAGTGGCAGCCAGTTTTGATCGGGATCAAATCTGTTTGCAATTGGGCTTTATGACTTTTTTGAGAGTGGAAGGGCTATTCTCAGAATCACGATATCTGATCAGTTTCCACACTATTTCTCCCTTTCATGATAAATTTATCGTGAGGTTTTTCCTCCCCCCCCCCCCCCCCCACACACACACTTTTTCTGCCAAATTGTCGTCTGCATCGATATTACTGTCTGCAATGCCGTTTCAAAACAAGTGGCAAACAGTGGCAAACAGCGTCAAACAGCGTCAAACAGCTTGTTCTTCAATACAGTGTAATCATAAGGAGTGCAATTGTCCTACTCGGTATACGCACTTCGCGGAGTCTGATCAGGATCTAAACTATATACAAATTACTAGTGTATTCGGAGTAATGCAGAGAATGTAGTTACAGGGCTGCCATAAGTTGACATGAAAAATCCTAAGATTTCGAAATTTGCATTTTTCAATTGTGAATTTACGCATCGTACCTTTACCGCATAGCCTGTTTCTTGTTTTGTTGACACGTGACTACTTCAAGCAGGCTAGAAGTAAAGCAGAATGCGCCTTATGATTTACTTTCAGCCTGCTTTAAGCTACCATGTTCTAGAAAAAATTCGAAGATTTAGGAAAAATCCGGAGAAATGGCAGCCCTGTAGTTAACACGTTGAAACATAGAGCCTATTATATCCGTCCTCAAATACAGAGTGCATGTCGTATAAGTGTCATTAGTGATGAACTGTTAAACAGGCCATTATTATAAGCGGCATTCAACTGGAAACAGTAGATTTTGAATTTTTCTCATACAGCCACGTTAGTATTCAATGTACAACCACAAAATGAGTATGTCTGTGGAGACGATTTCAATCCTTTGTCTGCTGTATCGCGACTTTGCTGGTTTTTGCAAAAAGTTTGGATCCAGATCAGACGTCACGTAACTCGGCGTCTTCTTTGGATCCAAGCTGCTTGATACTCGTCTTTTGATTTGTTTAATTCAAACATGTATAAATCTACATTCAACACATTTTACAGACGATAATTTCAAAGCACACGATTTTACAGCAAAATAAGGGTTAAATTTGTTCATTTCATACATGTCATATATATTTGCCACCTACTCTTATCTCCTTAGAAAAGCAGAACGGATACCACATATGTCAATTACATACAGTAAACCCCCTATATTACGACCAATGAATTATGTCATGCATAACTAGTTGTTTGAGGCAGCTGGCTACTTAACGCAGGGTGGAAGTAGGAACCTTTAGGAGCTTGCTCTTTTGATTTCGTATTGCGTTAAGCTGAAACATGTCATTCATACAAGCCACTGACCTTCCTTTTAGTGGTCGTAATAGAGGAGTTATATGGTATTTATTTACACCAATCAAACAGTCTCCGTAGAAAATACAACCCGGAGAGGCCATGTACTTTTATAACCAATAAAAGCAAATAAATAGACGTCAATTTGGTTTGAAATGAACAACAATTCAATACGTTTCATAACTGGAAGACGAAAACAGCCATTTTTTAAAACAGACGTATAGGTAGGGTATTCACTATTCCATTATAAAATACTAAGGGAAGTTTCTCCCTCTCCTTCAGGCTGACAATTCAACTTCAAGCCGTTAGGCAGAATAGTGGACACCGATAGATTATCGATAAACTGTCTTACGCTAGCTTGCGTGCCCGTCAATGTTCGGCTCTTACCGCTCGGTATTTACGGAAACTCCCGACGACTCTTTGAACATATTAATTTTATTTTCAATTTGAAAAAGGACCAAATTAACATTAACTTACAATTCTTAAATTTATATCAAAAGAACAGAAAAAATAGTCAAGTATACGAGCCCGTTTGCACAGAATTGATATCGATTTGTATAAATGCACAAGGTCGTGTTATATTATCCGCGTCGAGGCTTATTTTCAGCATTTTACTCTTTGTTTAATGTGATTTAGAGGTGTCTTTTTAAACTTAAAAAAGGACCAAAATCTTATTAAAATATTTTTTTAAAACAAATTTCATCATAAAGGAAAATGTTTAAGCTAACACAGGCCGTTTGCACAGGAACGATATCTGTCCAGAAAAAAAAGTTATTACAAGTTATGTAAAAATGCCCTTCTTATTTTAATGCTCGAAAATGAGAGCAAGTGGGCCACCTGCGTGTCCACTATTCTGCGTAACGATTAGACCGCCAAGAGCTGTCTGAACAAGGCATATACAGTACTGTTTTAAACAGCGTCAATATACCCCCAATAACAGAAGGGTTAGGTTTTATTTGATGAAAACTAATGCCAGACGATTCGAATTCTCAGAATTACGTTGTCTGATCAGTATCCACACTATTTCTCCTTTTCATGATCAAATTTATCGTGAGGTTTTTAACCCCTTTACCGCCAAATTTTCGCCTGCGTCAATATTACTGTCTGCAATGTCATTTCAAAGTTAGAATTAAGGCAGTATAACTGACGTTATTTCAAAATCAAGTGGCAAACAGTTTTGATCCTGATCATATGCCGCGTTACGCGGCGTCTGATCAGGATCAAAACTATTTGCAAATGTGCCTTATGGCGTTATTGAGTGGACGTTATATCAAAACAAGTGGCAAACAGTTTTGATCCTGAGTCTGGTCAGGACCAAAACTGTTTGCAAATGTGCTTTATGGCGTTATTGAGAGTGGAAGGGCTATTCTCAGAATCACGGTGTCTGATCAGTATCCACACTATTTCTCCCTTTCATGATCAAATTTATCGTGAGGTTTTTAACTCCTCCGCCAAATTTTCGTCTGCGTCAATATTACTGTCTGCAATGTCGTTTCAAAGCTGGAATTAAGGCAGTGTAACTGACGTTATTTCAAAACAAGTGCCAAACATGTTTTGATCCTGATCAAACGCCGCGTCAGGCGGCATTTGATCAGGATAAAAACTGTTTGCAATTGTGCTTTATGACTTTATTGAGAGCGGAAGTGCTATTCTCAGAATCACGGTATCTGAGCAGTATCCACACTATTTCTCCTTTTCATGATCGAATTTATCGTGAGGTTTTTAACCCCTTTACCGCCAAATTGTCGTCTGCTTCAATATTACTTTCTACAATATCGTTTCAAAGTTAGAATTAAGGCAGTATATCTGACGTTATTTCAGAACAAGTGGCAGCCAGTTTTGATCGGGATCAAAACTGTTTGCAATTGTGCTTTATGACTTTTTTGAGAGAGGAAGGGCTATTCTCAGAATCAAGGTATCTGAGCAGTATCCACACTGTTTCTCCTTTTCATGATCAAATTTATCGTGAGGTTTTTAACCCCTTTACCGCCAAATTGTCGTCTGCTTCAATATTACTTTCTACAATATCGTTTTAAAGTTAGAATTAAGGCAGTATATCTGACGTTATTTCAAAACAAGTGGCAGCCAGTTTTGATCGGGATCAAATCTGTTTGCAATTGGGCTTTATGACTTTTTTGAGAGTGGAAGGGCTATTCTCAGAATCACGATATCTGATCAGTTTCCACACTATTTCTCCCTTTCATTATAAATTTATCGTGAGGTTTTTCCTCCCCCCCCCCCACACACACACTTTTTCTGCCAAATTGTCGTCTGCATCGATATTACTGTCTGCAATGCCGTTTCAAAACAAGTGGCAAACAGTGGCAAACAGCGTCAAACAGCGTCAAACAGCTTGTTCTTCAATACAGTGTAATCATAAGGAGTGCAATTGTCCTACTCGGTATACGCACTTCGCGGAGTCTGATCAGGATCTAAACTATATACAAATTACTAGTGTATTCGGAGTAATGCAGAGAATGTAGTTACAGGGCTGCCATAAGTTGACATGAAAAATCCTAAGATTTCGAAATTTGCATTTTTCAATTGTGAATTTACGCATCGTACCTTTACCGCATAGCCTGTTTCTTGTTTTGTTGACACGTGACTACTTCAAGCAGGCTAGAAGTAAAGCAGAATGCGCCTTATGATTTACTTTCAGCCTGCTTTAAGCTACCATGTTCTAGAAAAAATTCGAAGATTTAGGAAAAATCCGGAGAAATGGCAGCCCTGTAGTTAACACGTTGAAACATAGAGCCTATTATATCCGTCCTCAAATACAGAGTGCATGTCGTATAAGTGTCATTAGTGATGAACTGTTAAACAGGCCATTATTATAAGCGGCATTCAACTGGAAACAGTAGATTTTGAATTTTTCTCATACAGCCACGTTAGTATTCAATGTACAACCACAAAATGAGTATGTCTGTGGAGACGATTTCAATCCTTTGTCTGCTGTATCGCGACTTTGCTGGTTTTTGCAAAAAGTTTGGATCCAGATCAGACGTCACGTAACTCGGCGTCTTCTTTGGATCCAAGCTGCTTGATACTCGTCTTTTGATTTGTTTAATTCAAACATGTATAAATCTACATTCAACACATTTTACAGACGATAATTTCAAAGCACACGATTTTACAGCAAAATAAGGGTTAAATTTGTTCATTTCATACATGTCATATATATTTGCCACCTACTCTTATCTCCTTAGAAAAGCAGAACGGATACCACATATGTCAATTACATACAGTAAACCCCCTATATTACGACCAATGAATTATGTCATGCATAACTAGTTGTTTGAGGCAGCTGGCTACTTAACGCAGGGTGGAAGTTAAAAACCTCACGATAAATTTGATCATGAAAGGGAGAAACAGTGTGGATACTGATCAGACACCGTAATTCTGAGAATAGCCCTTCCACTCTCAATAACGCCATAAAGCACATTTGCAAACAGTTTTGATCCTGAGTCTGGTCAGGACCAAAACTGTTTGCCACTTGTTTTGATATAACGTCCACTCAATAACGCCATAAGGCACATTTGCAAATAGTTTTGATCCTGATCAGACGCCGCGTAACGCGGCATATGATCAGGATCAAAACTGTTTGCCACTTGATTTTGAAATAACGTCAGTTATACTGCCTTAATTCTAACTTTGAAATGACATTGCAGACAGTAATATTGACGCAGGCGAAAATTTGGCGGTAAAGGGGTTAAAAACCTCACGATAAATTTGATCATGAAAAGGAGAAATAGTGTGGATACTGATCAGACAACGTAAATACAAATGGTAACTTACCAGGCTATGGTGCAACACTAAGCAATGGCTCGGAGCAGGGCCACCAGGAACGTATATTATTTCATATACGTCCCTGATGCCATCTAAAGTAAGAGTGTGCCGTAAATCGATGGCGTGGCTGCTAAGGCGGGAAAATGGGCTGATGCGCACGTGCAAAGTGACAACCCCTACGCTCAAAACGATGTCACAGTTACAGGGTTGCCATTTCTCCGGATTTTTCCTAAGTATTCGGATTTTTATCCTAGCAGATCGTAGCTTAAAACAGGCTGAAAGTAAAGCAGAATGCGCCTTAAGGCGCATTCTGCTTTACGTTCAATCTGTTTTAAGCAATCATGTAGAAACAGACTATGGGGTAAAGGTACGATTAGTAAAATTGCGTTTGAAAAATTGAAATCTTAAGATTTTCATTATCAACTTATGGCAGCCCTGCAGTTCTCATTCACAAGTTGCACGGGGCAGATGTACATGAACAGATATGACGTAATATGGTACAATTAAACCTGGTCAACACACTCCAGGAAATAGCAATAGTTTAAGAAATGAACAGAGCTACAGAAAAGAGAGAAACTATTTCCAACATTATTTATTGGTTTCCATTACTCAGTCGGAGCTTTTTTGTTTTACCTTTGCCTTGCTTTAAGCTGTCATCTATCTTTCATATAATAATCATACCCTACATGGATGGTATAGTGGGGTTTTACTGTAGTAATTGCAGGGCTGCCATTTCTCCGGATTTTTCCTAAATCTCCGGATTTTCCCCCAGTTCATGGTAGCTTAAAGCAGGCTGAAAGTAAAGCAGATGCGCCCTAAGGCGCATTCTGCTTTACTTACAGCCTGCTTTAAGTAGTCCCATGTCAACAAAACAAGAAAAAGGCTATGAGGTAAAGGTACGATTCGTAAAATCGCACTTGAAAAATGCAAATTTGGAAATCTTAGGATTTTTCATGTCAACTTATAGAAGCCTTGCGGTTTAACTATAAATATGAGTGGCAAACAGTTACGCGGCGTCTGGTCTGGGTTCAAAATGTATGGGCCTATGCGTGTTTACAAGTGACAAGAATAATAAAATCATCATTATGATTGTCAAAGATATTTACATGATTGAGAGTTTAACCATTATTTTAATTAGATCTATATTTCAATATGTCAATTGTAAAGAATTTGAGAGGGAAAGAAAGGAGAAATTCCAACTATATAGAATAAAAATAAATGTTGCATGAAAAATACAAAGACGACTGTGCACGAAAGTATCGCCGTATGATATTGACAAAGGCCATGCACTGCAGGCCCGGATCCAGAAATTGTTAACTGGGGGGCATAGTTGGGGAGGGTATGGGAGCTCCCCCTCCCCGTGCCCCCGTTAAATCCGTGCCTGACCTGTCACCTACCTTTCAAACAACCAAGCTAGTTTTAAACAATATTGGTCTGCTTTTATTTCTCAAATTTAAATTTTAGTTATTTGCCTTTACTCTTTACTCCAGTCTGTGTCTAGTATTGAAGACAGGCGGTTACTTAAAGCAGGTTGAAGGTAAAGCAGAATGTGCCTAAGGCGCACATTCTTCCTTACTCTTTACTCCAGTCTGAGTCTAGTATTGAAGACAGGTGGTTACTTAAAGCAGGTTGAAGGTAAAGCAGAATGTGCCTAAGGCGCACATTCTTCCGTACTCTTTACTCCAGTCTGTGTCTAGTATTGATGATTAGACCGCCAAGAGCTGTCTGAACAAGGCATATACAGTACTGTTTTAAACAGCGTCAATATACCCCCAATAACAGAAGGGTTAGGTTTTATTTGATGAAAACTAATGCCAGACGATTCGAATTCTCAGAATTACGTTGTCTGATCAGTATCCACACTATTTCTCCTTTTCATGATCAAATTTATCGTGAGGTTTTTAACCCCTTTACCGCCAAATTTTCGCCTGCGTCAATATTACTGTCTGCAATGTCATTTCAAAGTTAGAATTAAGGCAGTATAACTGACGTTATTTCAAAATCAAGTGGCAAACAGTTTTGATCCTGATCATATGCCGCGTTACGCGGCGTCTGATCAGGATCAAAACTATTTGCAAATGTGCCTTATGGCGTTATTGAGTGGACGTTATATCAAAACAAGTGGCAAACAGTTTTGATCCTGAGTCTGGTCAGGACCAAAACTGTTTGCAAATGTGCTTTATGGCGTTATTGAGAGTGGAAGGGCTATTCTCAGAATCACGGTGTCTGATCAGTATCCACACTATTTCTCCCTTTCATGATCAAATTTATCGTGAGGTTTTTAACTCCTCCGCCAAATTTTCGTCTGCGTCAATATTACTGTCTGCAATGTCGTTTCAAAGCTGGAATTAAGGCAGTGTAACTGACGTTATTTCAAAACAAGTGCCAAACATGTTTTGATCCTGATCAAACGCCGCGTCAGGCGGCATTTGATCAGGATAAAAACTGTTTGCAATTGTGCTTTATGACTTTATTGAGAGCGGAAGTGCTATTCTCAGAATCACGGTATCTGAGCAGTATCCACACTATTTCTCCTTTTCATGATCGAATTTATCGTGAGGTTTTTAACCCCTTTACCGCCAAATTGTCGTCTGCTTCAATATTACTTTCTACAATATCGTTTCAAAGTTAGAATTAAGGCAGTATATCTGACGTTATTTCAGAACAAGTGGCAGCCAGTTTTGATCGGGATCAAAACTGTTTGCAATTGTGCTTTATGACTTTTTTGAGAGAGGAAGGGCTATTCTCAGAATCAAGGTATCTGAGCAGTATCCACACTGTTTCTCCTTTTCATGATCAAATTTATCGTGAGGTTTTTAACCCCTTTACCGCCAAATTGTCGTCTGCTTCAATATTACTTTCTACAATATCGTTTTAAAGTTAGAATTAAGGCAGTATATCTGACGTTATTTCAAAACAAGTGGCAGCCAGTTTTGATCGGGATCAAATCTGTTTGCAATTGGGCTTTATGACTTTTTTGAGAGTGGAAGGGCTATTCTCAGAATCACGATATCTGATCAGTTTCCACACTATTTCTCCCTTTCATGATAAATTTATCGTGAGGTTTTTCCTCCCCCCCCCCACACACACACTTTTTCTGCCAAATTGTCGTCTGCATCGATATTACTGTCTGCAATGCCGTTTCAAAACAAGTGGCAAACAGTGGCAAACAGCGTCAAACAGCGTCAAACAGCTTGTTCTTCAATACAGTGTAATCATAAGGAGTGCAATTGTCCTACTCGGTATACGCACTTCGCGGAGTCTGATCAGGATCTAAACTATATACAAATTACTAGTGTATTCGGAGTAATGCAGAGAATGTAGTTACAGGGCTGCCATAAGTTGACATGAAAAATCCTAAGATTTCGAAATTTGCATTTTTCAATTGTGAATTTACGCATCGTACCTTTACCGCATAGCCTGTTTCTTGTTTTGTTGACACGTGACTACTTCAAGCAGGCTAGAAGTAAAGCAGAATGCGCCTTATGATTTACTTTCAGCCTGCTTTAAGCTACCATGTTCTAGAAAAAATTCGAAGATTTAGGAAAAATCCGGAGAAATGGCAGCCCTGTAGTTAACACGTTGAAACATAGAGCCTATTATATCCGTCCTCAAATACAGAGTGCATGTCGTATAAGTGTCATTAGTGATGAACTGTTAAACAGGCCATTATTATAAGCGGCATTCAACTGGAAACAGTAGATTTTGAATTTTTCTCATACAGCCACGTTAGTATTCAATGTACAACCACAAAATGAGTATGTCTGTGGAGACGATTTCAATCCTTTGTCTGCTGTATCGCGACTTTGCTGGTTTTTGCAAAAAGTTTGGATCCAGATCAGACGTCACGTAACTCGGCGTCTTCTTTGGATCCAAGCTGCTTGATACTCGTCTTTTGATTTGTTTAATTCAAACATGTATAAATCTACATTCAACACATTTTACAGACGATAATTTCAAAGCACACGATTTTACAGCAAAATAAGGGTTAAATTTGTTCATTTCATACATGTCATATATATTTGCCACCTACTCTTATCTCCTTAGAAAAGCAGAACGGATACCACATATGTCAATTACATACAGTAAACCCCCTATATTACGACCAATGAATTATGTCATGCATAACTAGTTGTTTGAGGCAGCTGGCTACTTAACGCAGGGTGGAAGTTAAAAACCTCACGATAAATTTGATCATGAAAGGGAGAAACAGTGTGGATACTGATCAGACACCGTAATTCTGAGAATAGCCCTTCCACTCTCAATAACGCCATAAAGCACATTTGCAAACAGTTTTGGTCCTTGATCAGGATCAAAACTGTTTGCCACTTGTTTTGATATAACGTCCACTCAATAACGCCATAAGGCACATTTGCAAATAGTTTTGATCCTGATCAGACGCCGCGTAACGCGGCATTTGATCAGGATCAAAACTGTTTGCCACTTGATTTTGAAATAACGTCAGTTATACTGCCTTAATTCTAACTTTGAAATGACATTGCAGACAGTAATATTGACGCAGGCGAAAATTTGGCGGTAAAGGGGTTAAAAACCTCACGATAAATTTGATCATGAAAAGGAGAAATAGTGTGGATACTGATCAGACAACGTAAATACAAATGGTAACTTACCAGGCTATGGTGCAACACTAAGCAATGGCTCGGAGCAGGGCCACCAGGAACGTATATTATTTCATATACGTCCCTGATGCCATCTAAAGTAAGAGTGTGCCGTAAATCGATGGCGTGGCTGCTAAGGCGGGAAAATGGGCTGATGCGCACGTGCAAAGTGACAACCCCTACGCTCAAAACGATGTCACAGTTACAGGGTTGCCATTTCTCCGGATTTTTCCTAAGTATTCGGATTTTTATCCTAGCAGATCGTAGCTTAAAACAGGCTGAAAGTAAAGCAGAATGCGCCTTAAGGCGCATTCTGCTTTACGTTCAATCTGTTTTAAGCAATCATGTAGAAACAGACTATGGGGTAAAGGTACGATTAGTAAAATTGCGTTTGAAAAATTGAAATCTTAAGATTTTCATTATCAACTTATGGCAGCCCTGCAGTTCTCATTCACAAGTTGCACGGGGCAGATGTACATGAACAGATATGACGTAATATGGTACAATTAAACCTGGTCAACACACTCCAGGAAATAGCAATAGTTTAAGAAATGAACAGAGCTACAGAAAAGAGAGAAACTATTTCCAACATTATTTATTGGTTTCCATTACTCAGTCGGAGCTTTTTTGTTTTACCTTTGCCTTGCTTTAAGCTGTCATCTATCTTTCATATAATAATCATACCCTACATGGATGGTATAGTGGGGTTTTACTGTAGTAATTGCAGGGCTGCCATTTCTCCGGATTTTTCCTAAATCTCCGGATTTTCCCCCAGTTCATGGTAGCTTAAAGCAGGCTGAAAGTAAAGCAGATGCGCCCTAAGGCGCATTCTGCTTTACTTACAGCCTGCTTTAAGTAGTCCCATGTCAACAAAACAAGAAAAAGGCTATGAGGTAAAGGTACGATTCGTAAAATCGCACTTGAAAAATGCAAATTTGGAAATCTTAGGATTTTTCATGTCAACTTATAGAAGCCTTGCGGTTTAACTATAAATATGAGTGGCAAACAGTTACGCGGCGTCTGGTCTGGGTTCAAAATGTATGGGCCTATGCGTGTTTACAAGTGACAAGAATAATAAAATCATCATTATGATTGTCAAAGATATTTACATGATTGAGAGTTTAACCATTATTTTAATTAGATCTATATTTCAATATGTCAATTGTAAAGAATTTGAGAGGGAAAGAAAGGAGAAATTCCAACTATATAGAATAAAAATAAATGTTGCATGAAAAATACAAAGACGACTGTGCACGAAAGTATCGCCGTATGATATTGACAAAGGCCATGCACTGCAGGCCCGGATCCAGAAATTGTTAACTGGGGGGCATAGTTGGGGAGGGTATGGGAGCTCCCCCTCCCCGTGCCCCCGTTAAATCCGTGCCTGACCTGTCACCTACCTTTCAAACAACCAAGCTAGTTTTAAACAATATTGGTCTGCTTTTATTTCTCAAATTTAAATTTTAGTTATTTGCCTTTACTCTTTACTCCAGTCTGTGTCTAGTATTGAAGACAGGCGGTTACTTAAAGCAGGTTGAAGGTAAAGCAGAATGTGCCTAAGGCGCACATTCTTCCTTACTCTTTACTCCAGTCTGAGTCTAGTATTGAAGACAGGTGGTTACTTAAAGCAGGTTGAAGGTAAAGCAGAATGTGCCTAAGGCGCACATTCTTCCGTACTCTTTACTCCAGTCTGTGTCTAGTATTGATGATTAGACCGCCAAGAGCTGTCTGAACAAGGCATATACAGTACTGTTTTAAACAGCGTCAATATACCCCCAATAACAGAAGGGTTAGGTTTTATTTGATGAAAACTAATGCCAGACGATTCGAATTCTCAGAATTACGTTGTCTGATCAGTATCCACACTATTTCTCCTTTTCATGATCAAATTTATCGTGAGGTTTTTAACCCCTTTACCGCCAAATTTTCGCCTGCGTCAATATTACTGTCTGCAATGTCATTTCAAAGTTAGAATTAAGGCAGTATAACTGACGTTATTTCAAAATCAAGTGGCAAACAGTTTTGATCCTGATCATATGCCGCGTTACGCGGCGTCTGATCAGGATCAAAACTATTTGCAAATGTGCCTTATGGCGTTATTGAGTGGACGTTATATCAAAACAAGTGGCAAACAGTTTTGATCCTGAGTCTGGTCAGGACCAAAACTGTTTGCAAATGTGCTTTATGGCGTTATTGAGAGTGGAAGGGCTATTCTCAGAATCACGGTGTCTGATCAGTATCCACACTATTTCTCCCTTTCATGATCAAATTTATCGTGAGGTTTTTAACTCCTCCGCCAAATTTTCGTCTGCGTCAATATTACTGTCTGCAATGTCGTTTCAAAGCTGGAATTAAGGCAGTGTAACTGACGTTATTTCAAAACAAGTGCCAAACATGTTTTGATCCTGATCAAACGCCGCGTCAGGCGGCATTTGATCAGGATAAAAACTGTTTGCAATTGTGCTTTATGACTTTATTGAGAGCGGAAGTGCTATTCTCAGAATCACGGTATCTGAGCAGTATCCACACTATTTCTCCTTTTCATGATCGAATTTATCGTGAGGTTTTTAACCCCTTTACCGCCAAATTGTCGTCTGCTTCAATATTACTTTCTACAATATCGTTTCAAAGTTAGAATTAAGGCAGTATATCTGACGTTATTTCAGAACAAGTGGCAGCCAGTTTTGATCGGGATCAAAACTGTTTGCAATTGTGCTTTATGACTTTTTTGAGAGAGGAAGGGCTATTCTCAGAATCAAGGTATCTGAGCAGTATCCACACTGTTTCTCCTTTTCATGATCAAATTTATCGTGAGGTTTTTAACCCCTTTACCGCCAAATTGTCGTCTGCTTCAATATTACTTTCTACAATATCGTTTTAAAGTTAGAATTAAGGCAGTATATCTGACGTTATTTCAAAACAAGTGGCAGCCAGTTTTGATCGGGATCAAATCTGTTTGCAATTGGGCTTTATGACTTTTTTGAGAGTGGAAGGGCTATTCTCAGAATCACGATATCTGATCAGTTTCCACACTATTTCTCCCTTTCATGATAAATTTATCGTGAGGTTTTTCCTCCCCCCCCCCACACACACACTTTTTCTGCCAAATTGTCGTCTGCATCGATATTACTGTCTGCAATGCCGTTTCAAAACAAGTGGCAAACAGTGGCAAACAGCGTCAAACAGCGTCAAACAGCTTGTTCTTCAATACAGTGTAATCATAAGGAGTGCAATTGTCCTACTCGGTATACGCACTTCGCGGAGTCTGATCAGGATCTAAACTATATACAAATTACTAGTGTATTCGGAGTAATGCAGAGAATGTAGTTACAGGGCTGCCATAAGTTGACATGAAAAATCCTAAGATTTCGAAATTTGCATTTTTCAATTGTGAATTTACGCATCGTACCTTTACCGCATAGCCTGTTTCTTGTTTTGTTGACACGTGACTACTTCAAGCAGGCTAGAAGTAAAGCAGAATGCGCCTTATGATTTACTTTCAGCCTGCTTTAAGCTACCATGTTCTAGAAAAAATTCGAAGATTTAGGAAAAATCCGGAGAAATGGCAGCCCTGTAGTTAACACGTTGAAACATAGAGCCTATTATATCCGTCCTCAAATACAGAGTGCATGTCGTATAAGTGTCATTAGTGATGAACTGTTAAACAGGCCATTATTATAAGCGGCATTCAACTGGAAACAGTAGATTTTGAATTTTTCTCATACAGCCACGTTAGTATTCAATGTACAACCACAAAATGAGTATGTCTGTGGAGACGATTTCAATCCTTTGTCTGCTGTATCGCGACTTTGCTGGTTTTTGCAAAAAGTTTGGATCCAGATCAGACGTCACGTAACTCGGCGTCTTCTTTGGATCCAAGCTGCTTGATACTCGTCTTTTGATTTGTTTAATTCAAACATGTATAAATCTACATTCAACACATTTTACAGACGATAATTTCAAAGCACACGATTTTACAGCAAAATAAGGGTTAAATTTGTTCATTTCATACATGTCATATATATTTGCCACCTACTCTTATCTCCTTAGAAAAGCAGAACGGATACCACATATGTCAATTACATACAGTAAACCCCCTATATTACGACCAATGAATTATGTCATGCATAACTAGTTGTTTGAGGCAGCTGGCTACTTAACGCAGGGTGGAAGTTAAAAACCTCACGATAAATTTGATCATGAAAGGGAGAAACAGTGTGGATACTGATCAGACACCGTAATTCTGAGAATAGCCCTTCCACTCTCAATAACGCCATAAAGCACATTTGCAAACAGTTTTGGTCCTTGATCAGGATCAAAACTGTTTGCCACTTGTTTTGATATAACGTCCACTCAATAACGCCATAAGGCACATTTGCAAATAGTTTTGATCCTGATCAGACGCCGCGTAACGCGGCATTTGATCAGGATCAAAACTGTTTGCCACTTGATTTTGAAATAACGTCAGTTATACTGCCTTAATTCTAACTTTGAAATGACATTGCAGACAGTAATATTGACGCAGGCGAAAATTTGGCGGTAAAGGGGTTAAAAACCTCACGATAAATTTGATCATGAAAAGGAGAAATAGTGTGGATACTGATCAGACAACGTAAATACAAATGGTAACTTACCAGGCTATGGTGCAACACTAAGCAATGGCTCGGAGCAGGGCCACCAGGAACGTATATTATTTCATATACGTCCCTGATGCCATCTAAAGTAAGAGTGTGCCGTAAATCGATGGCGTGGCTGCTAAGGCGGGAAAATGGGCTGATGCGCACGTGCAAAGTGACAACCCCTACGCTCAAAACGATGTCACAGTTACAGGGTTGCCATTTCTCCGGATTTTTCCTAAGTATTCGGATTTTTATCCTAGCAGATCGTAGCTTAAAACAGGCTGAAAGTAAAGCAGAATGCGCCTTAAGGCGCATTCTGCTTTACGTTCAATCTGTTTTAAGCAATCATGTAGAAACAGACTATGGGGTAAAGGTACGATTAGTAAAATTGCGTTTGAAAAATTGAAATCTTAAGATTTTCATTATCAACTTATGGCAGCCCTGCAGTTCTCATTCACAAGTTGCACGGGGCAGATGTACATGAACAGATATGACGTAATATGGTACAATTAAACCTGGTCAACACACTCCAGGAAATAGCAATAGTTTAAGAAATGAACAGAGCTACAGAAAAGAGAGAAACTATTTCCAACATTATTTATTGGTTTCCATTACTCAGTCGGAGCTTTTTTGTTTTACCTTTGCCTTGCTTTAAGCTGTCATCTATCTTTCATATAATAATCATACCCTACATGGATGGTATAGTGGGGTTTTACTGTAGTAATTGCAGGGCTGCCATTTCTCCGGATTTTTCCTAAATCTCCGGATTTTCCCCCAGTTCATGGTAGCTTAAAGCAGGCTGAAAGTAAAGCAGATGCGCCCTAAGGCGCATTCTGCTTTACTTACAGCCTGCTTTAAGTAGTCCCATGTCAACAAAACAAGAAAAAGGCTATGAGGTAAAGGTACGATTCGTAAAATCGCACTTGAAAAATGCAAATTTGGAAATCTTAGGATTTTTCATGTCAACTTATAGAAGCCCTGCGGTTTAACTATAAATATGAGTGGCAAACAGTTACGCGGCGTCTGGTCTGGGTTCAAAATGTATGGGCCTATGCGTGTTTACAAGTGACAAGAATAATAAAATCATCATTATGATTATCAAAGATATTTACATGATTGAGAGTTTAACCATTATTTTAATTAGATCTATATTTCAATATGTCAATTGTAAAGAATTTGAGAGGGAAAGAAAGGAGAAATTCCAACTATATAGAATAAAAATAAATGTTGCATGAAAAATACAAAGACGACTGTGCACGAAAGTATCGCCGTATGATATTGACAAAGGCCATGCACTGCAGGCCCGGATCCAGAAATTGTTAACTGGGGGGCATAGTTGGGGAGGGTATGGGAGCTCCCCCTCCCCGTGCCCCCGTTAAATCCGTGCCTGACCTGTCACCTACCTTTCAAACAACCAAGCTAGTTTTAAACAATATTGGTCTGCTTTTATTTCTCAAATTTAAATTTTAGTTATTTGCCTTTACTCTTTACTCCAGTCTGTGTCTAGTATTGAAGACAGGCGGTTACTTAAAGCAGGTTGAAGGTAAAGCAGAATGTGCCTAAGGCGCACATTCTTCCTTACTCTTTACTCCAGTCTGAGTCTAGTATTGAAGACAGGTGGTTACTTAAAGCAGGTTGAAGGTAAAGCAGAATGTGCCTAAGGCGCACATTCTTCCGTACTCTTTACTCCAGTCTGTGTCTAGTATTGATGATTAGACCGCCAAGAGCTGTCTGAACAAGGCATATACAGTACTGTTTTAAACAGCGTCAATATACCCCCAATAACAGAAGGGTTAGGTTTTATTTGATGAAAACTAATGCCAGACGATTCGAATTCTCAGAATTACGTTGTCTGATCAGTATCCACACTATTTCTCCTTTTCATGATCAAATTTATCGTGAGGTTTTTAACCCCTTTACCGCCAAATTTTCGCCTGCGTCAATATTACTGTCTGCAATGTCATTTCAAAGTTAGAATTAAGGCAGTATAACTGACGTTATTTCAAAATCAAGTGGCAAACAGTTTTGATCCTGATCATATGCCGCGTTACGCGGCGTCTGATCAGGATCAAAACTATTTGCAAATGTGCCTTATGGCGTTATTGAGTGGACGTTATATCAAAACAAGTGGCAAACAGTTTTGATCCTGAGTCTGGTCAGGACCAAAACTGTTTGCAAATGTGCTTTATGGCGTTATTGAGAGTGGAAGGGCTATTCTCAGAATCACGGTGTCTGATCAGTATCCACACTATTTCTCCCTTTCATGATCAAATTTATCGTGAGGTTTTTAACTCCTCCGCCAAATTTTCGTCTGCGTCAATATTACTGTCTGCAATGTCGTTTCAAAGCTGGAATTAAGGCAGTGTAACTGACGTTATTTCAAAACAAGTGCCAAACATGTTTTGATCCTGATCAAACGCCGCGTCAGGCGGCATTTGATCAGGATAAAAACTGTTTGCAATTGTGCTTTATGACTTTATTGAGAGCGGAAGTGCTATTCTCAGAATCACGGTATCTGAGCAGTATCCACACTATTTCTCCTTTTCATGATCGAATTTATCGTGAGGTTTTTAACCCCTTTACCGCCAAATTGTCGTCTGCTTCAATATTACTTTCTACAATATCGTTTCAAAGTTAGAATTAAGGCAGTATATCTGACGTTATTTCAGAACAAGTGGCAGCCAGTTTTGATCGGGATCAAAACTGTTTGCAATTGTGCTTTATGACTTTTTTGAGAGAGGAAGGGCTATTCTCAGAATCAAGGTATCTGAGCAGTATCCACACTGTTTCTCCTTTTCATGATCAAATTTATCGTGAGGTTTTTAACCCCTTTACCGCCAAATTGTCGTCTGCTTCAATATTACTTTCTACAATATCGTTTTAAAGTTAGAATTAAGGCAGTATATCTGACGTTATTTCAAAACAAGTGGCAGCCAGTTTTGATCGGGATCAAATCTGTTTGCAATTGGGCTTTATGACTTTTTTGAGAGTGGAAGGGCTATTCTCAGAATCACGATATCTGATCAGTTTCCACACTATTTCTCCCTTTCATGATAAATTTATCGTGAGGTTTTTCCTCCCCCCCCCCCACACACACACTTTTTCTGCCAAATTGTCGTCTGCATCGATATTACTGTCTGCAATGCCGTTTCAAAACAAGTGGCAAACAGTGGCAAACAGCGTCAAACAGCGTCAAACAGCTTGTTCTTCAATACAGTGTAATCATAAGGAGTGCAATTGTCCTACTCGGTATACGCACTTCGCGGAGTCTGATCAGGATCTAAACTATATACAAATTACTAGTGTATTCGGAGTAATGCAGAGAATGTAGTTACAGGGCTGCCATAAGTTGACATGAAAAATCCTAAGATTTCGAAATTTGCATTTTTCAATTGTGAATTTACGCATCGTACCTTTACCGCATAGCCTGTTTCTTGTTTTGTTGACACGTGACTACTTCAAGCAGGCTAGAAGTAAAGCAGAATGCGCCTTATGATTTACTTTCAGCCTGCTTTAAGCTACCATGTTCTAGAAAAAATTCGAAGATTTAGGAAAAATCCGGAGAAATGGCAGCCCTGTAGTTAACACGTTGAAACATAGAGCCTATTATATCCGTCCTCAAATACAGAGTGCATGTCGTATAAGTGTCATTAGTGATGAACTGTTAAACAGGCCATTATTATAAGCGGCATTCAACTGGAAACAGTAGATTTTGAATTTTTCTCATACAGCCACGTTAGTATTCAATGTACAACCACAAAATGAGTATGTCTGTGGAGACGATTTCAATCCTTTGTCTGCTGTATCGCGACTTTGCTGGTTTTTGCAAAAAGTTTGGATCCAGATCAGACGTCACGTAACTCGGCGTCTTCTTTGGATCCAAGCTGCTTGATACTCGTCTTTTGATTTGTTTAATTCAAACATGTATAAATCTACATTCAACACATTTTACAGACGATAATTTCAAAGCACACGATTTTACAGCAAAATAAGGGTTAAATTTGTTCATTTCATAGACATAGACATAGACATAGACATAGTTTATTTGGTAACTTATACACATTGTATCTCGTTACATCAGCATATATAATCAAATTGTTTAAACAGGTCAAATCATATCACGTGACAAAACTATTTTCTTATGTATAAATCCAAACAAAAAAGATCATATGATTGAGATCAATCACAGAAAGAAAAAGAGAAAAAGATTCCTCGGATGAAATATGAGGAGAATGAACACCTATTTTCAAGTGAATCACGTTATTGTAATTTTGTAAATAGTGGACGTCTAGAACAGAGCGAAGCAAAGCAGAAAACTCCTAACGGAATTCACGGCCCAGCCCATCTCTGCTCAGGTATCCATCTGTTTTAAACCCCGAAAGCTCACAACTAGGGAAAAGGTTAAAGCGATGGCACATTTTGCATTATATATAATGTACATGTATATGTATATGTATATAACTTATAGTAACAAAGTAACAACATAGTTACGCACAGCGGACTATACGATTCACTCTCAAAGCGCACGTACAAAAACAGGTAGGCCAATTGCAACCAGTTATTGTCCAAATTAGACGTCGAGTAACTCTGCGTCTGATCGGGCTCTGGCCTGTTTGCCCGCCATATTAAGAAAGAATAATTGTTTCGCACTGTACTTAATAGATACAAACATATCAACAAGAGTAACAGTCGTTCAAGTAGGTATCATCATAAGCGAAATGAAACCACTTAAAGGGCTGAAACATCAAATAAAGAGGGTAAAGCAAATTAGCAATGGACCCCCTTTAATTACCGTGTTTCATGAAAGCAACATGGAGCACATTAAAAGGGAAGCACATTCGATTCTAGCGACATGTATATTCGTCGTTAACAAACAGTGAACTTGTAAAGCTTGTCATTGTCCTATGCAAACAGTGCATACCCTGGTCGTGGGGTTCCTAATGTAGCCCATCGATCTGGGTATGCACTGTTTGTACTTTTCAAAATACGTATATTCAAGTTAAACCTAAATATCAAAATAGACTATTCTACATGTAATTGCAGCACGTGCTAATGTAGTCTAACAATAAATAACATAGTTGACAAGAGAGAAGAGAAAAGTACAGTGTAGCCCTCCCCAACCGGACATTTAAAAATCGAAGTCAAATTGAGACAAATGCATCGTCAACCAAGAACAAGAAGAAAACAGAGTGAGGCGCTGCCTCCGGAATGCCTCAGGCTGTTTGGATCCTGTTCTGGCGACGAAATGCACAAGTGCGAGGTATGTGGCGTAAGGTCCGAGGGAAGTAGGCTACACTGTAATTCATTTTATTGACAGATACCGTGGGAATTTTGTCCATTTCTTTCACGGTCAGCACGTGCAGATTTGAACATTTAGTACATAATAACACTTGCAGACGATAAGTACAGTGTTGCCCTGCTCAGCTGAACAAATATATAAAGACACATAGTTTGTCAAATAGTTTGTCTGATGCAAACAGTGCAGATCCAGACCAGATAACTCCCACATGAGCATCCGATCAGGATCTGCAATGTCTGACATTATGCAAACACATTGCAAAACACAAACAACACTATAATACCCTCTCACAGGTTTTCAATAAGATACTAGACTAAATGCAGTAAAGAATCAGAAGTCAATGAGTTATCAGCTAACAAATACCATTAATATTTATATTGTTAGTAACATTTCATTCCGTTTAACATTTGCAAAACTGATAAATTTACATAGATCCGTAAGTTTTGTTTTACTGTCTGTCAAAAGTAATTCGACAAACTTGTGCATGTTTGGTCTAACTCTATAGTAGGGTTTTATGTACTTTACTCTTAACTCTTCAAACGCCTGACACTTAATAATAAAATGATACTCGTCTTCAACATCGTATACATTGCACAGCTGACATATTCTTAAGTTCCGGTCTAATCTATCTCTACCGTATCTACCAGTCTGGATACGTAAGCTGTGCGCAGATATGCGAATTCTTGTAAGGCATTGTCTTAAGCGTTTTGAGGAGATAACATTGAGGTAAGTCGCATAGCAAAAGCTGGGTTTAATATGTATATATAAAGTACTGAGAACTCTATTTGTCTCTACATCAGAATACCATTTTTGGCAAAAACTGTCAATTACACGTTGTTTAAAAAGCAAAATGAAAGATTTAAAATTAATATTCCATGGATTAGTCCAAATATGTGAAAACCCGAATTCATCCAATAATGACTTTACTTTTTTAACCCAGTTATCTTTCCCCTTTAGACTTTGTTCAAAAGCATAGCGATAAATACTTTGTAAAATAATGTTATCTGAATTCAATAACTTAAACCAATATTTAATTATTTGCACATACCTATTTACGTAAAGCGGGTAGCGACCTAACTCACCATAGACTGCATCATTGCAAGAATTTTGTCTTACACCTAAAATCATTTTACAAAATTTCAAATGCACTCTCTCTAGATCTTTAGACTTGGAAAAGCCCCAAACTGGACATGCATAACTGAGAATAGACCCTACAAAGGCATCAAATAGTTGCATAGCTATACGTGGATTAATTTCAAACTTGGTGATGTTGCTGTATAAGATATTTAAGGCTTTAAGAGCTTTACCGATCAAATATTGATTGTTTAGAACAAAAGATCCAGTGTAATTGAAAACAACCCCAAGATAATTAAAGTCGTCTACTACTTCAAGAAGCTCACCATTAAAGTACCAGTGCTCATTGGGTTTTACCCGACCCCTTTGTCTAAATACAACAACTTTAGTTTTTGATGTGTTCACTTCAAGACCCCATTTATTGCAATATTCGTTTAACTTATTCAAACTTTCTTGCAAATCCTGATTAGATGAGCCTATAATGACCATATCATCAGCAAACAACAGCACTATAATACTCAACTCAAAAAGTGAATAACCGCTTTCCGTATCGCCCTGTAAAAACAACTCAAGATCTTCTAAAAATAGAGCAAACATTGCCGGTGAATTGTTTTGGCCCTGTCGTAATCCAATAGATACATTAATGAAGTCCGAGAGCGAGTTGTTGAATTTAACACATGATTTAACAACTGCGTACATTGCTTTAAACATTAAAAGAATTTTACCATCCAATCCCATCTTGAAAAGTTTGAACCATAATGCATTTCGTTGAAACATAGAGCCTATTATATCCGTCCTCAAATACAGAGTGCATGTCGTATAAGTGTCATTAGTGATGAACTGTTAAACAGGCCATTATTATAAGCGGCATTCAACTGGAAACAGTAGATTTTGAATTTTTCTCATACAGCCACGTTAGTATTCAATGTACAACCACAAAATGAGTATGTCTGTGGAGACGATTTCAATCCTTTGTCTGCTGTATCGCGACTTTGCTGGTTTTTGCAAAAAGTTTGGATCCAGATCAGACGTCACGTAACTCGGCGTCTTCTTTGGATCCAAGCTGCTTGATACTCGTCTTTTGATTTGTTTAATTCAAACATGTATAAATCTACATTCAACACATTTTACAGACGATAATTTCAAAGCACACGATTTTACAGCAAAATAAGGGTTAAATTTGTTCATTTCATACATGTCATATATATTTGCCACCTACTCTTATCTCCTTAGAAAAGCAGAACGGATACCACATATGTCAATTACATACAGTAAACCCCCTATATTACGACCAATGAATTATGTCATGCATAACTAGTTGTTTGAGGCAGCTGGCTACTTAACGCAGGGTGGAAGTTAAAAACCTCACGATAAATTTGATCATGAAAGGGAGAAACAGTGTGGATACTGATCAGACACCGTAATTCTGAGAATAGCCCTTCCACTCTCAATAACGCCATAAAGCACATTTGCAAACAGTTTTGGTCCTTGATCAGGATCAAAACTGTTTGCCACTTGTTTTGATATAACGTCCACTCAATAACGCCATAAGGCACATTTGCAAATAGTTTTGATCCTGATCAGACGCCGCGTAACGCGGCATTTGATCAGGATCAAAACTGTTTGCCACTTGATTTTGAAATAACGTCAGTTATACTGCCTTAATTCTAACTTTGAAATGACATTGCAGACAGTAATATTGACGCAGGCGAAAATTTGGCGGTAAAGGGGTTAAAAACCTCACGATAAATTTGATCATGAAAAGGAGAAATAGTGTGGATACTGATCAGACAACGTAAATACAAATGGTAACTTACCAGGCTATGGTGCAACACTAAGCAATGGCTCGGAGCAGGGCCACCAGGAACGTATATTATTTCATATACGTCCCTGATGCCATCTAAAGTAAGAGTGTGCCGTAAATCGATGGCGTGGCTGCTAAGGCGGGAAAATGGGCTGATGCGCACGTGCAAAGTGACAACCCCTACGCTCAAAACGATGTCACAGTTACAGGGTTGCCATTTCTCCGGATTTTTCCTAAGTATTCGGATTTTTATCCTAGCAGATCGTAGCTTAAAACAGGCTGAAAGTAAAGCAGAATGCGCCTTAAGGCGCATTCTGCTTTACGTTCAATCTGTTTTAAGCAATCATGTAGAAACAGACTATGGGGTAAAGGTACGATTAGTAAAATTGCGTTTGAAAAATTGAAATCTTAAGATTTTCATTATCAACTTATGGCAGCCCTGCAGTTCTCATTCACAAGTTGCACGGGGCAGATGTACATGAACAGATATGACGTAATATGGTACAATTAAACCTGGTCAACACACTCCAGGAAATAGCAATAGTTTAAGAAATGAACAGAGCTACAGAAAAGAGAGAAACTATTTCCAACATTATTTATTGGTTTCCATTACTCAGTCGGAGCTTTTTTGTTTTACCTTTGCCTTGCTTTAAGCTGTCATCTATCTTTCATATAATAATCATACCCTACATGGATGGTATAGTGGGGTTTTACTGTAGTAATTGCAGGGCTGCCATTTCTCCGGATTTTTCCTAAATCTCCGGATTTTCCCCCAGTTCATGGTAGCTTAAAGCAGGCTGAAAGTAAAGCAGATGCGCCCTAAGGCGCATTCTGCTTTACTTACAGCCTGCTTTAAGTAGTCCCATGTCAACAAAACAAGAAAAAGGCTATGAGGTAAAGGTACGATTCGTAAAATCGCACTTGAAAAATGCAAATTTGGAAATCTTAGGATTTTTCATGTCAACTTATAGAAGCCCTGCGGTTTAACTATAAATATGAGTGGCAAACAGTTACGCGGCGTCTGGTCTGGGTTCAAAATGTATGGGCCTATGCGTGTTTACAAGTGACAAGAATAATAAAATCATCATTATGATTGTCAAAGATATTTACATGATTGAGAGTTTAACCATTATTTTAATTAGATCTATATTTCAATATGTCAATTGTAAAGAATTTGAGAGGGAAAGAAAGGAGAAATTCCAACTATATAGAATAAAAATAAATGTTGCATGAAAAATACAAAGACGACTGTGCACGAAAGTATCGCCGTATGATATTGACAAAGGCCATGCACTGCAGGCCCGGATCCAGAAATTGTTAACTGGGGGGCATAGTTGGGGAGGGTATGGGAGCTCCCCCTCCCCGTGCCCCCGTTAAATCCGTGCCTGACCTGTCACCTACCTTTCAAACAACCAAGCTAGTTTTAAACAATATTGGTCTGCTTTTATTTCTCAAATTTAAATTTTAGTTATTTGCCTTTACTCTTTACTCCAGTCTGTGTCTAGTATTGAAGACAGGCGGTTACTTAAAGCAGGTTGAAGGTAAAGCAGAATGTGCCTAAGGCGCACATTCTTCCTTACTCTTTACTCCAGTCTGAGTCTAGTATTGAAGACAGGTGGTTACTTAAAGCAGGTTGAAGGTAAAGCAGAATGTGCCTAAGGCGCACATTCTTCCGTACTCTTTACTCCAGTCTGTGTCTAGTATTGATGATTAGACCGCCAAGAGCTGTCTGAACAAGGCATATACAGTACTGTTTTAAACAGCGTCAATATACCCCCAATAACAGAAGGGTTAGGTTTTATTTGATGAAAACTAATGCCAGACGATTCGAATTCTCAGAATTACGTTGTCTGATCAGTATCCACACTATTTCTCCTTTTCATGATCAAATTTATCGTGAGGTTTTTAACCCCTTTACCGCCAAATTTTCGCCTGCGTCAATATTACTGTCTGCAATGTCATTTCAAAGTTAGAATTAAGGCAGTATAACTGACGTTATTTCAAAATCAAGTGGCAAACAGTTTTGATCCTGATCATATGCCGCGTTACGCGGCGTCTGATCAGGATCAAAACTATTTGCAAATGTGCCTTATGGCGTTATTGAGTGGACGTTATATCAAAACAAGTGGCAAACAGTTTTGATCCTGAGTCTGGTCAGGACCAAAACTGTTTGCAAATGTGCTTTATGGCGTTATTGAGAGTGGAAGGGCTATTCTCAGAATCACGGTGTCTGATCAGTATCCACACTATTTCTCCCTTTCATGATCAAATTTATCGTGAGGTTTTTAACTCCTCCGCCAAATTTTCGTCTGCGTCAATATTACTGTCTGCAATGTCGTTTCAAAGCTGGAATTAAGGCAGTGTAACTGACGTTATTTCAAAACAAGTGCCAAACATGTTTTGATCCTGATCAAACGCCGCGTCAGGCGGCATTTGATCAGGATAAAAACTGTTTGCAATTGTGCTTTATGACTTTATTGAGAGCGGAAGTGCTATTCTCAGAATCACGGTATCTGAGCAGTATCCACACTATTTCTCCTTTTCATGATCGAATTTATCGTGAGGTTTTTAACCCCTTTACCGCCAAATTGTCGTCTGCTTCAATATTACTTTCTACAATATCGTTTCAAAGTTAGAATTAAGGCAGTATATCTGACGTTATTTCAGAACAAGTGGCAGCCAGTTTTGATCGGGATCAAAACTGTTTGCAATTGTGCTTTATGACTTTTTTGAGAGAGGAAGGGCTATTCTCAGAATCAAGGTATCTGAGCAGTATCCACACTGTTTCTCCTTTTCATGATCAAATTTATCGTGAGGTTTTTAACCCCTTTACCGCCAAATTGTCGTCTGCTTCAATATTACTTTCTACAATATCGTTTTAAAGTTAGAATTAAGGCAGTATATCTGACGTTATTTCAAAACAAGTGGCAGCCAGTTTTGATCGGGATCAAATCTGTTTGCAATTGGGCTTTATGACTTTTTTGAGAGTGGAAGGGCTATTCTCAGAATCACGATATCTGATCAGTTTCCACACTATTTCTCCCTTTCATGATAAATTTATCGTGAGGTTTTTCCTCCCCCCCCCACACACACACTTTTTCTGCCAAATTGTCGTCTGCATCGATATTACTGTCTGCAATGCCGTTTCAAAACAAGTGGCAAACAGTGGCAAACAGCGTCAAACAGCGTCAAACAGCTTGTTCTTCAATACAGTGTAATCATAAGGAGTGCAATTGTCCTACTCGGTATACGCACTTCGCGGAGTCTGATCAGGATCTAAACTATATACAAATTACTAGTGTATTCGGAGTAATGCAGAGAATGTAGTTACAGGGCTGCCATAAGTTGACATGAAAAATCCTAAGATTTCGAAATTTGCATTTTTCAATTGTGAATTTACGCATCGTACCTTTACCGCATAGCCTGTTTCTTGTTTTGTTGACACGTGACTACTTCAAGCAGGCTAGAAGTAAAGCAGAATGCGCCTTATGATTTACTTTCAGCCTGCTTTAAGCTACCATGTTCTAGAAAAAATTCGAAGATTTAGGAAAAATCCGGAGAAATGGCAGCCCTGTAGTTAACACGTTGAAACATAGAGCCTATTATATCCGTCCTCAAATACAGAGTGCATGTCGTATAAGTGTCATTAGTGATGAACTGTTACATTAGGGACTCTTTTTAGCAAAATCACTGGATTGCGTCCCTTAAAGACCTAGTAAAGAAGCCGAAATACGCATTGTGGTTTTCTCCCTTTATTTCAATACATGACAGATTCCCCATGGCAGTTTTATGATACCGCGCAATTAAACGCGCCAGGGGGTCACCCGATGATAATGCTATGGTCGGTAATTTCCGTAGGATTAACGAGTGTAACAGCTTGAAATCATGAAATATAGTGTAATTCAACTTAAAAAATACTGTACAAGACACTAATCTATTTTTCTGAAATTTATATCATTAGAAAGAGCAATGTTTTCTCAATTTACCCATAACGGGGCGGATATTTGATTTTGATAAATAAATTGCTTTTAAGATCCAAGAAAGGTACACCACTCCCACGTTTTTGCATATTCGTATAAGAATATATAGGCAGCACTTTACTGTTTAAATAATCAAAAAAATACTGTTGAAGATGAAATATTATCTTAAAACAAAATATACCATCATAAAGTGTAGATTTAGACCATTCAACTCATAACGGGGCGGATATTGTGATTTGAACAATAATGGTTTTATTGCAGTTACAAAAAAAATTCGTTATATATTCTATGTAACCTAAATTGATGGCTTCTTGCTGGAAAGTCGCTATCGGCTTATTTTTCAAGGGGAGTAACTCCCTCGATTAAGCCAGGCATTTCACTAAAATAGTCCCTATTGGAGGCTGACAACTCAGCTCCATGAAACCATCACTGATGAGTACGTTTTCACTTGTATTTACAAACAGATCGGACCCAGATCGGAGGCTGAGTAACATTGGATAATGAATTAAGGAAAAAATCTGGAGGAGTAAGTGAAGACTCATGTCAGAGAAATCCTACAAGAATGCAGTATAGACCCTTATTAGACCGCTCAAGAAGCTGTCTGAACAGGGTATATACTGTTTTTAAACAGCGTCAATATACCCCAATAACAGAAAGGCTAGGTTTTATTTGATGAAAACTAATGTCAAACAATTCGGATTCTCAGAATCACGGTGTCTGATCAGTATCCACACTATTTTTCTCTTTCATGATCAAATTTATCGTGAGGCTTTTTACCCATTCAACGCCAAATTGTCGTCTGCTTCAATATTACTGTATGCAATGTTACGCGGCGTCTGATCAGGATCACAACTGTTTGCAAATGCGTTTTATGACGTTATTGAGAGCCGAAGGGCTATTCTCAGAATCACGGTGTCTGATCAGTACCCACACTATTTCTCCCTTTCAGAATCATATTGATCGTGAGATTTTTCACTCCCCCCCCCCCCCCCCCCCACCCCCTTCCCCGCCACATTGTCGTCTGATTCAATATTTCTGTATGCAATGTCGCTTCAAAGTTAGAATAAAGGCAGTATAACTGACGTCATTTCAAAACAAGTGGTAAACAGTTTTGATCCTGATCAAACGCCGCGTTACGCGGCGTCTGATCAGGATTAAAATAGTTTGCAAATGCGCTTTCTGACGTTATTGAGATTGGAAGGGCTAGTCTCAGCATCACGGTATCTGATCAGTACCCACACTATGGCGGCGTCTGATCAGGATCAAAACTGTTTGCAATTGTGCTTTATGACTTTTTTAAGAAGGACTATTCTCAGAATCACGGTATCTGAGCAGTATCCACACTATTTCTCCTTTTCATGATCAAATTTATCGTGAGGTTTTTAACCCCTTTACCGCCAAATTGTCGTCTGCTTCAATATTACTTTCTACAATGTCTTTTCAAAGTTAGAGATAAGGCAGTTTATCTGACGTTATTTCAAACAAGTGGCAACCAGTTTTGATCCTGATCAAACGCCGCGTCAGGCGGCGTCTGATCAGGATCAAAACTGTTTGCAATTGTGCTTTATAACTTTTTTGAGAGCGGAAGGGCTATTCTCAGAATCACGGTATCTGAGCAGTATCAACACTATTTCTCCTTTTCATGATCAAATTTATCGTGAGGTTTTTAACCCCTTTACCGCCAAATTGTCGTCTGCTTCAATATTACTTTCTACAATGTCGTTTCAAAGTAAGAGATAAGGCAGTATATCTGACGTTATTTCAAACAAGTGGCAACCAATTTTGATCCTGATCAAACGCCGCGTCAGGCGGCGTCTGATCATGATCAAAACTGTTTGCAATTGTACTTTATGACTTTTTTGAGAGTGGAAGGGCTATTCTCAGAATCACGGTATCTGATCAGTTTCCACACTATTTCTCCCTTTCATGATCAAATTTATCGTGAGGTTTTTACTCCCCCCCCCCTTTTTCTGCCAAATTGTCGTCTGCATCAATATAACTGTCTGCAATGCCGTTTCAAAACAAGTGGCAAACAGCGTCAAACAGCTTGTCCTTCAATACAGTGTAATCATAAGGAGTGCAATTGTCCTACTCGGTATACGCGCTTCGCGGAGTCTGATCAGGATCCAAACTCATAGCGCCGATTATATCCGTCCTCCAAATACAGAGTGCATGTCGTATTAAGTGTCATTAGGGATGAACGGTTAAACAGGCCATTATTATTAGCGGCATTCAACTGGAAACATTAGATTTTGAATTTTTCTCATACAGCCACGTTAGTATTCAATGCGCAAAAGCAACTGCGATATACATTGCTAATTTTAGATATGTCTGTGGAGACGATTTCAATCCTTTGTCTGCTGTATCGCGACTTTGCTGGTTTTTGCAAAAAGTTTGGTTCCAGATCAGACGTCACGTAACTCGGCGTCTTCTTGGATCCAAGCTGCTTTCTACTCGTCTTTTGATTTGTTTAATTCAAAAATGTATAAATCTACATTCAACACATTTTACAGACGATAATTTCAAAGCACACGATTTTACAGCAAAATAACTTAAGGGTCAACTTGCAGGTGCTTACAGGGGTGTAGTGTCATATATATTTGCCACCTACTCTTATCTCCTTAGAAAAGCAGAACGGATACCACATATGTCAATTACATACAGTAAACCCCCCTATATTACGACCAATGAATTATGTCATGCATAACAGCTGGCTACTTAACGCAGGGTGAAAGTAGGAACCTTTAGGAGCTTTCTCTTTTGATTTCGTATTGCGTTAAGCTGAAACATGTCATTCATACAAGCCACTGACCTTCCTTTTAGTGGTCGTAATAGAGGAGTTATATGGTATTTATTTACACCAATCAAACAAAGTCTCCGTAGAAAATACAACCCGGAGAGACCATGTACTTTTATAACCAATAAAAGCAAATAAATAGACGTCAATTTGGTTTGAAATGAACAACAATTCAATACGTTTCATAACTGGAAGACGAAAACAGCCATTTTTTCAAACAGACGTATAGGTAGGGTATTCACTATTTCATTATAAATACTAAGGGAAGTTTTACAATGTTCACTGCTCCCTCTCCTTCCATTAGGGACTCTTTTTAGCAAAATCACTGGATTGCGTCCCTTAAAGACCTAGTAAAGAAGCCGAAATACGCATTGTGGTTTTCTCCCTTTATTTCAATACATGACAGATTCCCCATGGCAGTTTTATGATACCGCGCAATTAAACGCGCCAGGGGGTCACCCGATGATAATGCTATGGTCGGTAATTTCCGTAGGATTAACGAGTGTAACAGCTTGAAATCATGAAATATAGTGTAATTCAACTTAAAAAATACTGTACAAGACACTAATCTATTTTTCTGAAATTTATATCATTAGAAAGAGCAATGTTTTCTCAATTTACCCATAACGGGGCAGATATTTGATTTTGATAAATAAATTGCTTTTAAGATCCAAGAAAGGTACACCACTCCCACGTTTTTGCATATTCGTATAAGAATATATAGGCAGCACTTTACTGTTTAAATAATCAAAAAAATACTGTTGAAGATGAAATATTATCTTAAAACAAAATATACCATCATAAAGTGTAGATTTAGACCATTCAACTCATAACGGGGCGGATATTGTGATTTGAACAATAATGGTTTTATTGCAGTTACAAAAAAAATTCGTTATATATTCTATGTAACCTAAATTGATGGCTTCTTGCTGGAAAGTCGCTATCGGCTTATTTTTCAAGGGGAGTAACTCCCTCGATTAAGCCAGGCATTTCACTAAAATAGTCCCTATTGGAGGCTGACAACTCAGCTCCATGAAACCATCACTGATGAGTACGTTTTCACTTGTATTTACAAACAGATCGGACCCAGATCGGAGGCTGAGTAACATTGGATAATGAATTAAGGAAAAAATCTGGAGGAGTAAGTGAAGACTCATGTCAGAGAAATCCTACAAGAATGCAGTATAGACCCTTATTAGACCGCTCAAGAAGCTGTCTGAACAGGGTATATACTGTTTTTAAACAGCGTCAATATACCCCAATAACAGAAAGGCTAGGTTTTATTTGATGAAAACTAATGTCAAACAATTCGGATTCTCAGAATCACGGTGTCTGATCAGTATCCACACTATTTTTCTCTTTCATGATCAAATTTATCGTGAGGCTTTTTACCCATTCAACGCCAAATTGTCGTCTGCTTCAATATTACTGTATGCAATGTTACGCGGCGTCTGATCAGGATCACAACTGTTTGCAAATGCGTTTTATGACGTTATTGAGAGCCGAAGGGCTATTCTCAGAATCACGGTGTCTGATCAGTACCCACACTATTTCTCCCTTTCAGAATCATATTGATCGTGAGATTTTTCACTCCCCCCCCCCCCCCACCCCCTTCCCCGCCAAATTGTCGTCTGATTCAATATTTCTGTATGCAATGTCGCTTCAAAGTTAGAATAAAGGCAGTATAACTGACGTCATTTCAAAACAAGTGGTAAACAGTTTTGATCCTGATCAAACGCCGCGTTACGCGGCGTCTGATCAGGATTAAAATAGTTTGCAAATGCGCTTTCTGACGTTATTGAGATTGGAAGGGCTAGTCTCAGCATCACGGTATCTGATCAGTACCCACACTATGGCGGCGTCTGATCAGGATCAAAACTGTTTGCAATTGTGCTTTATGACTTTTTTAAGAAGGACTATTCTCAGAATCACGGTATCTGAGCAGTATCCACACTATTTCTCCTTTTCATGATCAAATTTATCGTGAGGTTTTTAACCCCTTTACCGCCAAATTGTCGTCTGCTTCAATATTACTTTCTACAATGTCTTTTCAAAGTTAGAGATAAGGCAGTTTATCTGACGTTATTTCAAACAAGTGGCAACCAGTTTTGATCCTGATCAAACGCCGCGTCAGGCGGCGTCTGATCAGGATCAAAACTGTTTGCAATTGTGCTTTATAACTTTTTTGAGAGCGGAAGGGCTATTCTCAGAATCACGGTATCTGAGCAGTATCAACACTATTTCTCCTTTTCATGATCAAATTTATCGTGAGGTTTTTAACCCCTTTACCGCCAAATTGTCGTCTGCTTCAATATTACTTTCTACAATGTCGTTTCAAAGTAAGAGATAAGGCAGTATATCTGACGTTATTTCAAACAAGTGGCAACCAATTTTGATCCTGATCAAACGCCGCGTCAGGCGGCGTCTGATCATGATCAAAACTGTTTGCAATTGTACTTTATGACTTTTTTGAGAGTGGAAGGGCTATTCTCAGAATCACGGTATCTGATCAGTTTCCACACTATTTCTCCCTTTCATGATCAAATTTATCGTGAGGTTTTTACTCCCCCCCCCCCTTTTTCTGCCAAATTGTCGTCTGCATCAATATAACTGTCTGCAATGCCGTTTCAAAACAAGTGGCAAACAGCGTCAAACAGCTTGTCCTTCAATACAGTGTAATCATAAGGAGTGCAATTGTCCTACTCGGTATACGCGCTTCGCGGAGTCTGATCAGGATCCAAACTCATAGCGCCGATTATATCCGTCCTCCAAATACAGAGTGCATGTCGTATTAAGTGTCATTAGGGATGAACGGTTAAACAGGCCATTATTATTAGCGGCATTCAACTGGAAACATTAGATTTTGAATTTTTCTCATACAGCCACGTTAGTATTCAATGCGCAAAAGCAACTGCGATATACATTGCTAATTTTAGATATGTCTGTGGAGACGATTTCAATCCTTTGTCTGCTGTATCGCGACTTTGCTGGTTTTTGCAAAAAGTTTGGTTCCAGATCAGACGTCACGTAACTCGGCGTCTTCTTTGGATCCAAGCTGCTTTCTACTCGTCTTTTGATTTGTTTAATTCAAAAATGTATAAATCTACATTCAACACATTTTACAGACGATAATTTCAAAGCACACGATTTTACAGCAAAATAACTTAAGGGTCAACTTGCAGGTGCTTACAGGGGTGTAGTGTCATATATATTTGCCACCTACTCTTATCTCCTTAGAAAAGCAGAACGGATACCACATATGTCAATTACATACAGTAAACCCCCTATATTACGACCAATGAATTATGTCATGCATAACAGCTGGCTACTTAACGCAGGGTGAAAGTAGGAACCTTTAGGAGCTTTCTCTTTTGATTTCGTATTGCGTTAAGCTGAAACATGTCATTCATACAAGCCACTGACCTTCCTTTTAGTGGTCGTAATAGAGGAGTTATATGGTATTTATTTACACCAATCAAACAAAGTCTCCGTAGAAAATACAACCCGGAGAGACCATGTACTTTTATAACCAATAAAAGCAAATAAATAGACGTCAATTTGGTTTGAAATGAACAACAATTCAATACGTTTCATAACTGGAAGACGAAAACAGCCATTTTTTCAAACAGACGTATAGGTAGGGTATTCACTATTTCATTATAAATACTAAGGGAAGTTTTACAATGTTCACTGCTCCCTCTCCTTCCATTAGGGACTCTTTTTAGCAAAATCACTGGATTGCGTCCCTTAAAGACCTAGTAAAGAAGCCGAAATACGCATTGTGGTTTTCTCCCTTTATTTCAATACATGACAGATTCCCCATGGCAGTTTTATGATACCGCGCAATTAAACGCGCCAGGGGGTCACCCGATGATAATGCTATGGTCGGTAATTTCCGTAGGATTAACGAGTGTAACAGCTTGAAATCATGAAATATAGTGTAATTCAACTTAAAAAATACTGTACAAGACACTAATCTATTTTTCTGAAATTTATATCATTAGAAAGAGCAATGTTTTCTCAATTTACCCATAACGGGGCAGATATTTGATTTTGATAAATAAATTGCTTTTAAGATCCAAGAAAGGTACACCACTCCCACGTTTTTGCATATTCGTATAAGAATATATAGGCAGCACTTTACTGTTTAAATAATCAAAAAAATACTGTTGAAGATGAAATATTATCTTAAAACAAAATATACCATCATAAAGTGTAGATTTAGACCATTCAACTCATAACGGGGCGGATATTGTGATTTGAACAATAATGGTTTTATTGCAGTTACAAAAAAAATTCGTTATATATTCTATGTAACCTAAATTGATGGCTTCTTGCTGGAAAGTCGCTATCGGCTTATTTTTCAAGGGGAGTAACTCCCTCGATTAAGCCAGGCATTTCACTAAAATAGTCCCTATTGGAGGCTGACAACTCAGCTCCATGAAACCATCACTGATGAGTACGTTTTCACTTGTATTTACAAACAGATCGGACCCAGATCGGAGGCTGAGTAACATTGGATAATGAATTAAGGAAAAATTCTGGAGGAGTAAGTGAAGACTCATGTCAGAGAAATCCTACAAGAATGCAGTATAGACCCTTATTAGACCGCTCAAGAAGCTGTCTGAACAGGGTATATACTGTTTTTAAACAGCGTCAATATACCCCAATAACAGAAAGGCTAGGTTTTATTTGATGAAAACTAATGTCAAACAATTCGGATTCTCAGAATCACGGTGTCTGATCAGTATCCACACTATTTTTCTCTTTCATGATCAAATTTATCGTGAGGCTTTTTACCCATTCAACGCCAAATTGTCGTCTGCTTCAATATTACTGTATGCAATGTTACGCGGCGTCTGATCAGGATCACAACTGTTTGCAAATGCGTTTTATGACGTTATTGAGAGCCGAAGGGCTATTCTCAGAATCACGGTGTCTGATCAGTACCCACACTATTTCTCCCTTTCAGAATCATATTGATCGTGAGATTTTTCACTCCCCCCCCCCCCCACCCCCTTCCCCGCCAAATTGTCGTCTGATTCAATATTTCTGTATGCAATGTCGCTTCAAAGTTAGAATAAAGGCAGTATAACTGACGTCATTTCAAAACAAGTGGTAAACAGTTTTGATCCTGATCAAACGCCGCGTTACGCGGCGTCTGATCAGGATTAAAATAGTTTGCAAATGCGCTTTCTGACGTTATTGAGATTGGAAGGGCTAGTCTCAGCATCACGGTATCTGATCAGTACCCACACTATGGCGGCGTCTGATCAGGATCAAAACTGTTTGCAATTGTGCTTTATGACTTTTTTAAGAAGGACTATTCTCAGAATCACGGTATCTGAGCAGTATCCACACTATTTCTCCTTTTCATGATCAAATTTATCGTGAGGTTTTTAACCCCTTTACCGCCAAATTGTCGTCTGCTTCAATATTACTTTCTACAATGTCTTTTCAAAGTTAGAGATAAGGCAGTTTATCTGACGTTATTTCAAACAAGTGGCAACCAGTTTTGATCCTGATCAAACGCCGCGTCAGGCGGCGTCTGATCATGATCAAAACTGTTTGCAATTGTGCTTTATAACTTTTTTGAGAGAGGAAGGGCTATTCTCAGAATCACGGTATCTGAGCAGTATCAACACTATTTCTCCTTTTCATGATCAAATTTATCGTGAGGTTTTTAACCCCTTTACCGCCAAATTGTCGTCTGCTTCAATATTACTTTCTACAATGTCGTTTCAAAGTAAGAGATAAGGCAGTATATCTGACGTTATTTCAAACAAGTGGCAACCAATTTTGATCCTGATCAAACGCCGCGTCAGGCGGCGTCTGATCATGATCAAAACTGTTTGCAATTGTACTTTATGACTTTTTTGAGAGTGGAAGGGCTATTCTCAGAATCACGGTATCTGATCAGTTTCCACACTATTTCTCCCTTTCATGATCAAATTTATCGTGAGGTTTTTACTCCCCCCCCCCCCTTTTTCTGCCAAATTGTCGTCTGCATCAATATAACTGTCTGCAATGCCGTTTCAAAACAAGTGGCAAACAGCGTCAAACAGCTTGTCCTTCAATACAGTGTAATCATAAGGAGTGCAATTGTCCTACTCGGTATACGCGCTTCGCGGAGTCTGATCAGGATCCAAACTCATAGCGCCGATTATATCCGTCCTCCAAATACAGAGTGCATGTCGTATTAAGTGTCATTAGGGATGAACGGTTAAACAGGCCATTATTATTAGCGGCATTCAACTGGAAACATTAGATTTTGAATTTTTCTCATACAGCCACGTTAGTATTCAATGCGCAAAAGCAACTGCGATATACATTGCTAATTTTAGATATGTCTGTGGAGACGATTTCAATCCTTTGTCTGCTGTATCGCGACTTTGCTGGTTTTTGCAAAAAGTTTGGTTCCAGATCAGACGTCACGTAACTCGGCGTCTTCTTTGGATCCAAGCTGCTTTCTACTCGTCTTTTGATTTGTTTAATTCAAAAATGTATAAATCTACATTCAACACATTTTACAGACGATAATTTCAAAGCACACGATTTTACAGCAAAATAACTTAAGGGTCAACTTGCAGGTGCTTACAGGGGTGTAGTGTCATATATATTTGCCACCTACTCTTATCTCCTTAGAAAAGCAGAACGGATACCACATATGTCAATTACATACAGTAAACCCCCTATATTACGACCAATGAATTATGTCATGCATAACAGCTGGCTACTTAACGCAGGGTGAAAGTAGGAACCTTTAGGAGCTTTCTCTTTTGATTTCGTATTGCGTTAAGCTGAAACATGTCATTCATACAAGCCACTGACCTTCCTTTTAGTGGTCGTAATAGAGGAGTTATATGGTATTTATTTACACCAATCAAACAAAGTCTCCGTAGAAAATACAACCCGGAGAGACCATGTACTTTTATAACCAATAAAAGCAAATAAATAGACGTCAATTTGGTTTGAAATGAACAACAATTCAATACGTTTCATAACTGGAAGACGAAAACAGCCATTTTTTCAAACAGACGTATAGGTAGGGTATTCACTATTTCATTATAAATACTAAGGGAAGTTTTACAATGTTCACTGCTCCCTCTCCTTCCATTAGGGACTCTTTTTAGCAAAATCACTGGATTGCGTCCCTTAAAGACCTAGTAAAGAAGCCGAAATACGCATTGTGGTTTTCTCCCTTTATTTCAATACATGACAGATTCCCCATGGCAGTTTTATGATACCGCGCAATTAAACGCGCCAGGGGGTCACCCGATGATAATGCTATGGTCGGTAATTTCCGTAGGATTAACGAGTGTAACAGCTTGAAATCATGAAATATAGTGTAATTCAACTTAAAAAATACTGTACAAGACACTAATCTATTTTTCTGAAATTTATATCATTAGAAAGAGCAATGTTTTCTCAATTTACCCATAACGGGGCAGATATTTGATTTTGATAAATAAATTGCTTTTAAGATCCAAGAAAGGTACACCACTCCCACGTTTTTGCATATTCGTATAAGAATATATAGGCAGCACTTTACTGTTTAAATAATCAAAAAAATACTGTTGAAGATGAAATATTATCTTAAAACAAAATATACCATCATAAAGTGTAGATTTAGACCATTCAACTCATAACGGGGCGGATATTGTGATTTGAACAATAATGGTTTTATTGCAGTTACAAAAAAAATTCGTTATATATTCTATGTAACCTAAATTGATGGCTTCTTGCTGGAAAGTCGCTATCGGCTTATTTTTCAAGGGGAGTAACTCCCTCGATTAAGCCAGGCATTTCACTAAAATAGTCCCTATTGGAGGCTGACAACTCAGCTCCATGAAACCATCACTGATGAGTACGTTTTCACTTGTATTTACAAACAGATCGGACCCAGATCGGAGGCTGAGTAACATTGGATAATGAATTAAGGAAAAAATCTGGAGGAGTAAGTGAAGACTCATGTCAGAGAAATCCTACAAGAATGCAGTATAGACCCTTATTAGACCGCTCAAGAAGCTGTCTGAACAGGGTATATACTGTTTTTAAACAGCGTCAATATACCCCAATAACAGAAAGGCTAGGTTTTATTTGATGAAAACTAATGTCAAACAATTCGGATTCTCAGAATCACGGTGTCTGATCAGTATCCACACTATTTTTCTCTTTCATGATCAAATTTATCGTGAGGCTTTTTACCCATTCAACGCCAAATTGTCGTCTGCTTCAATATTACTGTATGCAATGTTACGCGGCGTCTGATCAGGATCACAACTGTTTGCAAATGCGTTTTATGACGTTATTGAGAGCCGAAGGGCTATTCTCAGAATCACGGTGTCTGATCAGTACCCACACTATTTCTCCCTTTCAGAATCATATTGATCGTGAGATTTTTCACTCCCCCCCCCCCCCCCCCCCCACCCCCTTCCCCGCCAAATTGTCGTCTGATTCAATATTTCTGTATGCAATGTCGCTTCAAAGTTAGAATAAAGGCAGTATAACTGACGTCATTTCAAAACAAGTGGTAAACAGTTTTGATCCTGATCAAACGCCGCGTTACGCGGCGTCTGATCAGGATTAAAATAGTTTGCAAATGCGCTTTCTGACGTTATTGAGATTGGAAGGGCTAGTCTCAGCATCACGGTATCTGATCAGTACCCACACTATGGCGGCGTCTGATCAGGATCAAAACTGTTTGCAATTGTGCTTTATGACTTTTTTAAGAAGGACTATTCTCAGAATCACGGTATCTGAGCAGTATCCACACTATTTCTCCTTTTCATGATCAAATTTATCGTGAGGTTTTTAACCCCTTTACCGCCAAATTGTCGTCTGCTTCAATATTACTTTCTACAATGTCTTTTCAAAGTTAGAGATAAGGCAGTTTATCTGACGTTATTTCAAACAAGTGGCAACTAGTTTTGATCCTGATCAAACGCCGCGTCAGGCGGCGTCTGATCAGGATCAAAACTGTTTGCAATTGTGCTTTATAACTTTTTTGAGAGCGGAAGGGCTATTCTCAGAATCACGGTATCTGAGCAGTATCAACACTATTTCTCCTTTTCATGATCAAATTTATCGTGAGGTTTTTAACCCCTTTACCGCCAAATTGTCGTCTGCTTCAATATTACTTTCTACAATGTCGTTTCAAAGTAAGAGATAAGGCAGTATATCTGACGTTATTTCAAACAAGTGGCAACCAATTTTGATCCTGATCAAACGCCGCGTCAGGCGGCGTCTGATCATGATCAAAACTGTTTGCAATTGTACTTTATGACTTTTTTGAGAGTGGAAGGGCTATTCTCAGAATCACGGTATCTGATCAGTTTCCACACTATTTCTCCCTTTCATGATCAAATTTATCGTGAGGTTTTTACTCCCCCCCCCCTTTTTCTGCCAAATTGTCGTCTGCATCAATATAACTGTCTGCAATGCCGTTTCAAAACAAGTGGCAAACAGCGTCAAACAGCTTGTCCTTCAATACAGTGTAATCATAAGGAGTGCAATTGTCCTACTCGGTATACGCGCTTCGCGGAGTCTGATCAGGATCCAAACTCATAGCGCCGATTATATCCGTCCTCCAAATACAGAGTGCATGTCGTATTAAGTGTCATTAGGGATGAACGGTTAAACAGGCCATTATTATTAGCGGCATTCAACTGGAAACATTAGATTTTGAATTTTTCTCATACAGCCACGTTAGTATTCAATGCGCAAAAGCAACTGCGATATACATTGCTAATTTTAGATATGTCTGTGGAGACGATTTCAATCCTTTGTCTGCTGTATCGCGACTTTGCTGGTTTTTGCAAAAAGTTTGGTTCCAGATCAGACGTCACGTAACTCGGCGTCTTCTTTGGATCCAAGCTGCTTTCTACTCGTCTTTTGATTTGTTTAATTCAAAAATGTATAAATCTACATTCAACACATTTTACAGACGATAATTTCAAAGCACACGATTTTACAGCAAAATAACTTAAGGGTCAACTTGCAGGTGCTTACAGGGGTGTAGTGTCATGTTGTTGTTGTTCTGCTAAGGATTAGCGTCCCTCGTGCGTCTAATAGCTGCCGCATCCCAACGTTCTAGGATCCCGCAGCTTGCGCTATTATCGTCCGGACGTCTCCTCAGCCGGCGGAGAGGTCTAAAGGTTGGTTCCCGAAGTGGCTGTTTTTCGACATCAGATGATGGATTTCTAAAGTTGAATTTGGTTGGTGGCTGGCATCCATCTGTAGAATTTCTAAGTTGTTGATGGATCCAGTGGCGAAGAGGAAAAAAGACAAAGTCGAATCCATGAGGTAGCTGTCTTCCAAAAACGGCGCTTCTTAGGGCCACACCCGCCGATGTTGGTCAGGGATCCAGCCATTGGCTAAGCCTGCCACGCTTAGCCATGGACTAGATCCCTGTGCCTCTCCCACGACGTGCACGTCTCGGCGGGTCGAGAGAGGGGTGTAGTGTCATATATATTTGCCACCTACTCTTATCTCCTTAGAAAAGCAGAACGGATACCACATATGTCAATTACATACAGTAAACCCCCTATATTACGACCAATGAATTATGTCATGCATAATAGCTGGCTACTTAACGCAGGGTGAAAGTAGGAACCTTTAGGAGCTTTCTCTTTTGATTTCGTATTGCGTTAAGCTGAAACATGTCATTCATACAAGCCACTGACCTTCCTTTTAGTGGTCGTAATAGAGGAGTTATATGGTATTTATTTACACCAATCAAACAAAGTCTCCGTAGAAAATACAACCCGGAGAGACCATGTACTTTTATAACCAATAAAAGCAAATAAATAGACGTCAATTTGGTTTGAAATGAACAACAATTCAATACGTTTCATAACTGGAAGACGAAAACAGCCATTTTTTCAAACAGACGTATAGGTAGGGTATTCACTATTTCATTATAAATACTAAGGGAAGTTTTACAATGTTCACTGCTCCCTCTCCTTCCATTAGGGACTCTTTTTAGCAAAATCACTGGATTGCGTCCCTTAAAGACCTAGTAAAGAAGCCGAAATACGCATTGTGGTTTTCTCCCTTTATTTCAATACATGACAGATTCCCCATGGCAGTTTTATGATACCGCGCAATTAAACGCGCCAGGGGGTCACCCGATGATAATGCTATGGTCGGTAATTTCCGTAGGATTAACGAGTGTAACAGCTTGAAATCATGAAATATAGTGTAATTCAACTTAAAAAATACTGTACAAGACACTAATCTATTTTTCTGAAATTTATATCATTAGAAAGAGCAATGTTTTCTCAATTTACCCATAACGGGGCGGATATTTGATTTTGATAAATAAATTGCTTTTAAGATCCAAGAAAGGTACACCACTCCCACGTTTTTGCATATTCGTATAAGAATATATAGGCAGCACTTTACTGTTTAAATAATCAAAAAAATACTGTTGAAGATGAAATATTATCTTAAAACAAAATATACCATCATAAAGTGTAGATTTAGACCATTCAACTCATAACGGGGCGGATATTGTGATTTGAACAATAATGGTTTTATTGCAGTTACAAAAAAAATTCGTTATATATTCTATGTAACCTAAATTGATGGCTTCTTGCTGGAAAGTCGCTATCGGCTTATTTTTCAAGGGGAGTAACTCCCTCGATTAAGCCAGGCATTTCACTAAAATAGTCCCTATTGGAGGCTGACAACTCAGCTCCATGAAACCATCACTGATGAGTACGTTTTCACTTGTATTTACAAACAGATCGGACCCAGATCGGAGGCTGAGTAACATTGGATAATGAATTAAGGAAAAAATCTGGAGGAGTAAGTGAAGACTCATGTCAGAGAAATCCTACAAGAATGCAGTATAGACCCTTATTAGACCGCTCAAGAAGCTGTCTGAACAGGGTATATACTGTTTTTAAACAGCGTCAATATACCCCAATAACAGAAAGGCTAGGTTTTATTTGATGAAAACTAATGTCAAACAATTCGGATTCTCAGAATCACGGTGTCTGATCAGTATCCACACTATTTTTCTCTTTCATGATCAAATTTATCGTGAGGCTTTTTACCCATTCAACGCCAAATTGTCGTCTGCTTCAATATTACTGTATGCAATGTTACGCGGCGTCTGATCAGGATCACAACTGTTTGCAAATGCGTTTTATGACGTTATTGAGAGCCGAAGGGCTATTCTCAGAATCACAGTGTCTGATCAGTACCCACACTATTTCTCCCTTTCAGAATCATATTGATCGTGAGATTTTTCACTCCCCCCCCCCCCCCCACCCCCTTCCCCGCCAAATTGTCGTCTGATTCAATATTTCTGTATGCAATGTCGCTTCAAAGTTAGAATAAAGGCAGTATAACTGACGTCATTTCAAAACAAGTGGTAAACAGTTTTGATCCTGATCAAACGCCGCGTTACGCGGCGTCTGATCAGGATTAAAATAGTTTGCAAATGCGCTTTCTGACGTTATTGAGATTGGAAGGGCTAGTCTCAGCATCACGGTATCTGATCAGTACCCACACTATGGCGGCGTCTGATCAGGATCAAAACTGTTTGCAATTGTGCTTTATGACTTTTTTAAGAAGGACTATTCTCAGAATCACGGTATCTGAGCAGTATCCACACTATTTCTCCTTTTCATGATCAAATTTATCGTGAGGTTTTTAACCCCTTTACCGCCAAATTGTCGTCTGCTTCAATATTACTTTCTACAATGTCTTTTCAAAGTTAGAGATAAGGCAGTTTATCTGACGTTATTTCAAACAAGTGGCAACCAGTTTTGATCCTGATCAAACGCCGCGTCAGGCGGCGTCTGATCAGGATCAAAACTGTTTGCAATTGTGCTTTATAACTTTTTTGAGAGCGGAAGGGCTATTCTCAGAATCACGGTATCTGAGCAGTATCAACACTATTTCTCCTTTTCATGATCAAATTTATCGTGAGGTTTTTAACCCCTTTACCGCCAAATTGTCGTCTGCTTCAATATTACTTTCTACAATGTCGTTTCAAAGTAAGAGATAAGGCAGTATATCTGACGTTATTTCAAACAAGTGGCAACCAATTTTGATCCTGATCAAACGCCGCGTCAGGCGGCGTCTGATCATGATCAAAACTGTTTGCAATTGTACTTTATGACTTTTTTGAGAGTGGAAGGGCTATTCTCAGAATCACGGTATCTGATCAGTTTCCACACTATTTCTCCCTTTCATGATCAAATTTATCGTGAGGTTTTTACTCCCCCCCCCCCTTTTTGTGCCAAATTGTCGTCTGCATCAAGATAACTGTCTGCAATGCCGTTTCAAAACAAGTGGCAAACAGCGTCAAACAGCTTGTCCTTCAATACAGTGTAATCATAAGGAGTGCAATTGTCCTACTCGGTATACGCGCTTCGCGGAGTCTGATCAGGATCCAAACTCATAGCGCCGATTATATCCGTCCTCCAAATACAGAGTGCATGTCGTATTAAGTGTCATTAGGGATGAACGGTTAAACAGGCCATTATTATTAGCGGCATTCAACTGGAAACATTAGATTTTGAATTTTTCTCATACAGCCACGTTAGTATTCAATGCGCAAAAGCAACTGCGATATACATTGCTAATTTTAGATATGTCTGTGGAGACGATTTCAATCCTTTGTCTGCTGTATCGCGACTTTGCTGGTTTTTGCAAAAAGTTTGGTTCCAGATCAGACGTCACGTAACTCGGCGTCTTCTTTGGATCCAAGCTGCTTTCTACTCGTCTTTTGATTTGTTTAATTCAAAAATGTATAAATCTACATTCAACACATTTTACAGACGATAATTTCAAAGCACACGATTTTACAGCAAAATAACTTAAGGGTCAACTTGCAGGTGCTTACAGGGGTGTAGTGTCATATATATTTGCCACCTACTCTTATCTCCTTAGAAAAGCAGAACGGATACCACATATGTCAATTACATACAGTAAACCCCCTATATTACGACCAATGAATTATGTCATGCATAACAGCTGGCTACTTAACGCAGGGTGAAAGTAGGAACCTTTAGGAGCTTTCTCTTTTGATTTCGTATTGCGTTAAGCTGAAACATGTCATTCATACAAGCCACTGACCTTCCTTTTAGTGGTCGTAATAGAGGAGTTATATGGTATTTATTTACACCAATCAAACAAAGTCTCCGTAGAAAATACAACCCGGAGAGACCATGTACTTTTATAACCAATAAAAGCAAATAAATAGACGTCAATTTGGTTTGAAATGAACAACAATTCAATACGTTTCATAACTGGAAGACGAAAACAGCCATTTTTTCAAACAGACGTATAGGTAGGGTATTCACTATTTCATTATAAATACTAAGGGAAGTTTTACAATGTTCACTGCTCCCTCTCCTTCCATTAGGGACTCTTTTTAGCAAAATCACTGGATTGCGTCCCTTAAAGACCTAGTAAAGAAGCCGAAATACGCATTGTGGTTTTCTCCCTTTATTTCAATACATGACAGATTCCCCATGGCAGTTTTATGATACCGCGCAATTAAACGCGCCAGGGGGTCACCCGATGATAATGCTATGGTCGGTAATTTCCGTAGGATTAACGAGTGTAACAGCTTGAAATCATGAAATATAGTGTAATTCAACTTAAAAAATACTGTACAAGACACTAATCTATTTTTCTGAAATTTATATCATTAGAAAGAGCAATGTTTTCTCAATTTACCCATAACGGGGCGGATATTTGATTTTGATAAATAAATTGCTTTTAAGATCCAAGAAAGGTACACCACTCCCACGTTTTTGCATATTCGTATAAGAATATATAGGCAGCACTTTACTGTTTAAATAATCAAAAAAATACTGTTGAAGATGAAATATTATCTTAAAACAAAATATACCATCATAAAGTGTAGATTTAGACCATTCAACTCATAACGGGGCGGATATTGTGATTTGAACAATAATGGTTTTATTGCAGTTACAAAAAAAATTCGTTATATATTCTATGTAACCTAAATTGATGGCTTCTTGCTGGAAAGTCGCTATCGGCTTATTTTTCAAGGGGAGTAACTCCCTCGATTAAGCCAGGCATTTCACTAAAATAGTCCCTATTGGAGGCTGACAACTCAGCTCCATGAAACCATCACTGATGAGTACGTTTTCACTTGTATTTACAAACAGATCGGACCCAGATCGGAGGCTGAGTAACATTGGATAATGAATTAAGGAAAAAATCTGGAGGAGTAAGTGAAGACTCATGTCAGAGAAATCCTACAAGAATGCAGTATAGACCCTTATTAGACCGCTCAAGAAGCTGTCTGAACAGGGTATATACTGTTTTTAAACAGCGTCAATATACCCCAATAACAGAAAGGCTAGGTTTTATTTGATGAAAACTAATGTCAAACAATTCGGATTCTCAGAATCACGGTGTCTGATCAGTATCCACACTATTTTTCTCTTTCATGATCAAATTTATCGTGAGGCTTTTTACCCATTCAACGCCAAATTGTCGTCTGCTTCAATATTACTGTATGCAATGTTACGCGGCGTCTGATCAGGATCACAACTGTTTGCAAATGCGTTTTATGACGTTATTGAGAGCCGAAGGGCTATTCTCAGAATCACAGTGTCTGATCAGTACCCACACTATTTCTCCCTTTCAGAATCATATTGATCGTGAGATTTTTCACTCCCCCCCCCCCACCCCCTTCCACGCCAAATTGTCGTCTGATTCAATATTTCTGTATGCAATGTCGCTTCAAAGTTAGAATAAAGGCAGTATAACTGACGTCATTTCAAAACAAGTGGTAAACAGTTTTGATCCTGATCAAACGCCGCGTTACGCGGCGTCTGATCAGGATTAAAATAGTTTGCAAATGCGCTTTCTGACGTTATTGAGATTGGAAGGGCTAGTCTCAGCATCACGGTATCTGATCAGTACCCACACTATGGCGGCGTCTGATCAGGATCAAAACTGTTTGCAATTGTGCTTTATGACTTTTTTAAGAAGGACTATTCTCAGAATCACGGTATCTGAGCAGTATCCACACTATTTCTCCTTTTCATGATCAAATTTATCGTGAGGTTTTTAACCCCTTTACCGCCAAATTGTCGTCTGCTTCAATATTACTTTCTACAATGTCTTTTCAAAGTTAGAGATAAGGCAGTTTATCTGACGTTATTTCAAACAAGTGGCAACCAGTTTTGATCCTGATCAAACGCCGCGTCAGGCGGCGTCTGATCAGGATCAAAACTGTTTGCAATTGTGCTTTATAACTTTTTTGAGAGCGGAAGGGCTATTCTCAGAATCACGGTATCTGAGCAGTATCAACACTATTTCTCCTTTTCATGATCAAATTTATCGTGAGGTTTTTAACCCCTTTACCGCCAAATTGTCGTCTGCTTCAATATTACTTTCTACAATGTCGTTTCAAAGTAAGAGATAAGGCAGTATATCTGACGTTATTTCAAACAAGTGGCAACCAATTTTGATCCTGATCAAACGCCGCGTCAGGCGGCGTCTGATCATGATCAAAACTGTTTGCAATTGTACTTTATGACTTTTTTGAGAGTGGAAGGGCTATTCTCAGAATCACGGTATCTGATCAGTTTCCACACTATTTCTCCCTTTCATGATCAAATTTATCGTGAGGTTTTTACTCCCCCCCCCCCCTTTTTCTGCCAAATTGTCGTCTGCATCAATATAACTGTCTGCAATGCCGTTTCAAAACAAGTGGCAAACAGCGTCAAACAGCTTGTCCTTCAATACAGTGTAATCATAAGGAGTGCAATTGTCCTACTCGGTATACGCGCTTCGCGGAGTCTGATCAGGATCCAAACTCATAGCGCCGATTATATCCGTCCTCCAAATACAGAGTGCATGTCGTATTAAGTGTCATTAGGGATGAACGGTTAAACAGGCCATTATTATTAGCGGCATTCAACTGGAAACATTAGATTTTGAATTTTTCTCATACAGCCACGTTAGTATTCAATGCGCAAAAGCAACTGCGATATACATTGCTAATTTTAGATATGTCTGTGGAGACGATTTCAATCCTTTGTCTGCTGTATCGCGACTTTGCTGGTTTTTGCAAAAAGTTTGGTTCCAGATCAGACGTCACGTAACTCGGCGTCTTCTTTGGATCCAAGCTGCTTTCTACTCGTCTTTTGATTTGTTTAATTCAAAAATGTATAAATCTACATTCAACACATTTTACAGACGATAATTTCAAAGCACACGATTTTACAGCAAAATAACTTAAGGGTCAACTTGCAGGTGCTTACAGGGGTGTAGTGTCATATATATTTGCCACCTACTCTTATCTCCTTAGAAAAGCAGAACGGATACCACATATGTCAATTACATACAGTAAACCCCCTATATTACGACCAATGAATTATGTCATGCATAACAGCTGGCTACTTAACGCAGGGTGAAAGTAGGAACCTTTAGGAGCTTTCTCTTTTGATTTCGTATTGCGTTAAGCTGAAACATGTCATTCATACAAGCCACTGACCTTCCTTTTAGTGGTCGTAATAGAGGAGTTATATGGTATTTATTTACACCAATCAAACAAAGTCTCCGTAGAAAATACAACCCGGAGAGACCATGTACTTTTATAACCAATAAAAGCAAATAAATAGACGTCAATTTGGTTTGAAATGAACAACAATTCAATACGTTTCATAACTGGAAGACGAAAACAGCCATTTTTTCAAACAGACGTATAGGTAGGGTATTCACTATTTCATTATAAATACTAAGGGAAGTTTTACAATGTTCACTGCTCCCTCTCCTTCCATTAGGGACTCTTTTTAGCAAAATCACTGGATTGCGTCCCTTAAAGACCTAGTAAAGAAGCCGAAATACGCATTGTGGTTTTCTCCCTTTATTTCAATACATGACAGATTCCCCCATGGCAGTTTTATGATACCGCGCAATTAAACGCGCCAGGGGGTCACCCGATGATAATGCTATGGTCGGTAATTTCCGTAGGATTAACGAGTGTAACAGCTTGAAATCATGAAATATAGTGTAATTCAACTTAAAAAATACTGTACAAGACACTAATCTATTTTTCTGAAATTTATATCATTAGAAAGAGCAATGTTTTCTCAATTTACCCATAACGGGGCAGATATTTGATTTTGATAAATAAATTGCTTTTAAGATCCAAGAAAGGTACACCACTCCCACGTTTTTGCATATTCGTATAAGAATATATAGGCAGCACTTTACTGTTTAAATAATCAAAAAAATACTGTTGAAGATGAAATATTATCTTAAAACAAAATATACCATCATAAAGTGTAGATTTAGACCATTCAACTCATAACGGGGCGGATATTGTGATTTGAACAATAATGGTTTTATTGCAGTTACAAAAAAAATTCGTTATATATTCTATGTAACCTAAATTGATGGCTTCTTGCTGGAAAGTCGCTATCGGCTTATTTTTCAAGGGGAGTAACTCCCTCGATTAAGCCAGGCATTTCACTAAAATAGTCCCTATTGGAGGCTGACAACTCAGCTCCATGAAACCATCACTGATGAGTACGTTTTCACTTGTATTTACAAACAGATCGGACCCAGATCGGAGGCTGAGTAACATTGGATAATGAATTAAGGAAAAAATCTGGAGGAGTAAGTGAAGACTCATGTCAGAGAAATCCTACAAGAATGCAGTATAGACCCTTATTAGACCGCTCAAGAAGCTGTCTGAACAGGGTATATACTGTTTTTAAACAGCGTCAATATACCCCAATAACAGAAAGGCTAGGTTTTATTTGATGAAAACTAATGTCAAACAATTCGGATTCTCAGAATCACGGTGTCTGATCAGTATCCACACTATTTTTCTCTTTCATGATCAAATTTATCGTGAGGCTTTTTACCCATTCAACGCCAAATTGTCGTCTGCTTCAATATTACTGTATGCAATGTTACGCGGCGTCTGATCAGGATCACAACTGTTTGCAAATGCGTTTTATGACGTTATTGAGAGCCGAAGGGCTATTCTCAGAATCACGGTGTCTGATCAGTACCCACACTATTTCTCCCTTTCAGAATCATATTGATCGTGAGATTTTTCACTCCCCCCCCCCCCCCACCCCCTTCCCCGCCAAATTGTCGTCTGATTCAATATTTCTGTATGCAATGTCGCTTCAAAGTTAGAATAAAGGCAGTATAACTGACGTCATTTCAAAACAAGTGGTAAACAGTTTTGATCCTGATCAAACGCCGCGTTACGCGGCGTCTGATCAGGATTAAAATAGTTTGCAAATGCGCTTTCTGACGTTATTGAGATTGGAAGGGCTAGTCTCAGCATCACGGTATCTGATCAGTACCCACACTATGGCGGCGTCTGATCAGGATCAAAACTGTTTGCAATTGTGCTTTATGACTTTTTTAAGAAGGACTATTCTCAGAATCACGGTATCTGAGCAGTATCCACACTATTTCTCCTTTTCATGATCAAATTTATCGTGAGGTTTTTAACCCCTTTACCGCCAAATTGTCGTCTGCTTCAATATTACTTTCTACAATGTCTTTTCAAAGTTAGAGATAAGGCAGTTTATCTGACGTTATTTCAAACAAGTGGCAACCAGTTTTGATCCTGATCAAACGCCGCGTCAGGCGGCGTCTGATCAGGATCAAAACTGTTTGCAATTGTGCTTTATAACTTTTTTGAGAGCGGAAGGGCTATTCTCAGAATCACGGTATCTGAGCAGTATCAACACTATTTCTCCTTTTCATGATCAAATTTATCGTGAGGTTTTTAACCCCTTTACCGCCAAATTGTCGTCTGCTTCAATATTACTTTCTACAATGTCGTTTCAAAGTAAGAGATAAGGCAGTATATCTGACGTTATTTCAAACAAGTGGCAACCAATTTTGATCCTGATCAAACGCCGCGTCAGGCGGCGTCTGATCATGATCAAAACTGTTTGCAATTGTACTTTATGACTTTTTTGAGAGTGGAAGGGCTATTCTCAGAATCACGGTATCTGATCAGTTTCCACACTATTTCTCCCTTTCATGATCAAATTTATCGTGAGGTTTTTACTCCCCCCCCCCCCTTTTTCTGCCAAATTTTCGTCTGCATCAATATAACTGTCTGCAATGCCGTTTCAAAACAAGTGGCAAACAGCGTCAAACAGCTTGTCCTTCAATACAGTGTAATCATAAGGAGTGCAATTGTCCTACTCGGTATACGCGCTTCGCGGAGTCTGATCAGGATCCAAACTCATAGCGCCGATTATATCCGTCCTCCAAATACAGAGTGCATGTCGTATTAAGTGTCATTAGGGATGAACGGTTAAACAGGCCATTATTATTAGCGGCATTCAACTGGAAACATTAGATTTTGAATTTTTCTCATACAGCCACGTTAGTATTCAATGCGCAAAAGCAACTGCGATATACATTGCTAATTTTAGATATGTCTGTGGAGACGATTTCAATCCTTTGTCTGCTGTATCGCGACTTTGCTGGTTTTTGCAAAAAGTTTGGTTCCAGATCAGACGTCACGTAACTCGGCGTCTTCTTTGGATCCAAGCTGCTTTCTACTCGTCTTTTGATTTGTTTAATTCAAAAATGTATAAATCTACATTCAACACATTTTACAGACGATAATTTCAAAGCACACGATTTTACAGCAAAATAACTTAAGGGTCAACTTGCAGGTGCTTACAGGGGTGTAGTGTCATATATATTTGCCACCTACTC